>OX411721.1:9462936-10724606 GCA_948252095.1 Dicycla oo | reverse complement strand
CTAGGTGGGAGTTCGCGGTGTCGAACCTCGAACGTTCCTTCACCTTGCCGCGACCTTCAGTCGGAACTAATTAACGCGACGCGCGACGCTCGCCCGCGCATGATCTTGTGACATCTTATTGTTTATTTATTGTTTCTTTGAATAGTCCAAAGTAAACTTACTGTTACCTATCATTGTGCCGTAACTATTGTGATTGTGACTGTGTGCCTATCAAACTTGTGATCGTTCTCCTTCTGACTGTTTTCTGTGTTGTGTGTGTGCCCTACCACAATATAACTGTGAGTACCTAAGCAGATTGACTTTTATTATTACTCTGCCTGCACACCCACCAAACACACTATACTGGTGACCCCGAGTAGAACACTATTATAAAAATGAGTGATAGTGAGTCCGAGCACACCGCGTCTTCACAGCATGTCACACAAAGATCGCGCCAAGCTAAGCGTGTTTCCACTGTGCACGACATTTACCGCGTGTCATTACAGTTGCCACCGTTTTGGCCAAAGGAGCCGGACATCTGGTTCGCGCAAATAGAAGCGCAGTTTGAGAACGCAGGGGTGACGAATGACGTCACCAAATTTAATTATGTGGTCGGTCACCTCGACCCCCAATATTCAAAAGAGGTGAAGGACGTCATCATGTCCCCTCCTGCCACCAACCGGTACGATAAATTGAAGACCGAATTGGTGAAGCGTCTCTCAGCCTCCCAGGAGAAGAAGGTGAAGCAGCTGTTGATGCATGATGAACTGGGAGATCGGAAGCCGTCGCAGTTTCTTCGCCACCTGCAGGGATTGGCAGGACCAACCGTGCCCGAGGACTTCGTGCGCACCATCTGGTGTAGCCGACTCCCCACCACCATCCAGTCCCTCCTGGCATCGCAGCCCCACTGCACCCTAGAGGCGCTAGCCGACCTGGCTGACCGCGTCCAGGACATCGTCGCGCCGGCAAGCCACGTCGCAGCAACTTCGGCAGCAGGACCCTCGGTTACTGAGATGGCAGCTGAGATCGCCGAGCTGAAGCGCGCCATGAAGGACCTGACGCTGCAGCTGCGTGACAGCCGTTCGCGGAACCGCTCCCACAGCCGCGGTCGAGACGCGCGACGGCACTCACGCAATCGCACACCATCCCGCTCGGATTCCAGCTACCGTAAGCACCCTGTGTGCTGGTACCACGCGACGCACGGCGAGAAGGCGAAGCGCTGCAACAAACCCTGCGACTACCGGCAGGGAAACGCCGCGGGCAGTCAGTGATGGCGACAGATGATTGCCCTCGCTCTACTGGTCGCCTATTCGTCACGGACCGGAGCACCAAGACGCAGTTTCTGGTCGACACTGGTAGCGACCTCTGCGTCTACCCCCGTCGTCTGCTAAGTGACCGTCGTGTGTGTACGAATTACCAACTTGTAGCCGCGAATGGGACGCCCATTAAGACATTTGGTTTCGTAGAATTAAATTTAAATTTAGGACTTCGTAGAGACTTTAAGTGGCGTTTTGTGGTAGCTGAGGTGACTAAACCGATTATCGGAGTGGACTTTCTGTGTTTTTACTCATTGACCGTTGACTGTAAAAATCAACGGCTAATAGATAGTAGTACCAACGTTTTTGCTTTAGCCTCGTGTGATATATTTGTAATAGTGGGTATTTAGAATTAAGTCTTCGTACGTTACGAGCCGCGCGCCAGTCGCCAAATATACGTCTATCAGTGAAGTCCGTGTTTCATTGTGTTCCCGATAGTTCCAGCAGGTTCCATATTCTTCAGTGGCGACGAGTACAGACGATTCGACGCGTGACCGTGCAATAATAAGAAGAGTACACACAAAATTAATAAAAAAATGTCGATCGGAAAAATTGCCGAGTTCAAAGTCCACAGTGATGATTGGCGGTTGTACGTGGAACGTTTAGAACAATATTTTTTAGTTAACAAGATCCCCGCCGAATTACAAGTGCCTACATTAATAACAGTGATGGGGGCGGAGTGTTATGAACTTCTAGTTAATTTGTGTACGCCGGTTAAACCAAAAAATAAAACGTTAGCACAAATCGTTGACGTCATGGAAAAACACTTGCAACCAAAGCCGAGTGAGTTGGCAGAGCGGTACAAGTTTCGGCATAGGAAACAGAAAGAAGGTGAATCGATATCGGAGTACGCGGCGATCTTGAAGAAGATGTCCAAAACATGTGAATTTGGGTCCTGGCTGGAAGAAAGCTTGAGAGATCAGCTAGTGTGTGGCATAACCAATGAAACCATACGACAACGATTGTTCGCCGAATGCAGTTTGGATTTCGGGAAGGCCTATAAGTTGGCGGTTAGCATGGAGGCAGCAGAAAAAGACGCTGCGGCCGTTGAAGGCCAGAGCGGGTCGAGAAACGAGGGTGCATCCACGACGTCGGTGACGTGTCAAGCGATGTCAGCGGGCTCGCGGCGGAAGGGTATGGCGGCGGTGGCTACTGGTGACCTCCGCGGAGCGACAACACCGTACGATACTACGACGTCTAGCGGAAGGGGGCGCGGCGCGCGCGCATCGTCAGTGCCCGTACCCATGAAGCGGGGTGAGCGTGCGCAGCAACAGCAGTGTCGAGTGTGCGGCGCGCGTACTCACGACACAAGCAAGTGCAAGTTCAGGCGTTATGTTTGCCGAGTTTGTAACCAAGTAGGACATTTGCGACGTATGTGTCCGAATTTATCAGAACACTACAACGTGGATATGGACGCGGTTCAAATAAGAAAGTCCAATGAAAGTGATGGCGCGGAGAGCGATGAGGTAATTTTTGTAGATGTTTGTAAATTATCAGCGACGCAGTGTAGCCCTATTTATGTTGAACTGAATGTAAATGGTATTGACATTAAAATGGAATGTGACACCGGCAGTGCGGTGTCATGCATAAGCTGGGAGTGTTATAGTAGATTGTTTAATTATTTAAAACTTAAGCCTAGTCATTTAATACTAAAGTATTATACCGGCGAGTTAGTAAAACCCCTTGGAGTTATACAACCATTAGTGAAATATGAAAATAGACATAAGCAATTAGATTTATATGTTGTTGAGAATGGCAAAACACTTTTATTAGGCCGTCAGTGGATGGCAGAACTGGAAATACAATTACCTACAGTCACCTATGATTGTAATAGTAATGATATTGTAATGTACAAAAATAATGTATTTGATGTGGCTGCTTTCAGTACCAAATACTGTGATGTGTTCGCGGACGGGCTGGGACGGTTCACCGGCGGTACGGTGAGCGTGTGCGTGCGTGAGGGGGCGCGGCCGGTGTTCATGCGCGCGCGCCCGCTGGCGTACGCGCTGCGTGAGCCGGTGGAGCGCGCGCTGGACCAGCTGCAGCGGGACGGCATTCTCTCTCCTGTGGAGCGTTCCGACTGGGCAACACCCATCGTGCCCGTCGTCAAGAAGGACGGTAACATTAGAATTTGCGCAGATTACAAATTAACTTTAAACAAAGTTATAGAAGTTGACCGTTACCCGTTACCTAGAGTAGAGGAAGTACTACTTCGTTTGAAAGGTGGCCAGCATTTCAGTAAAATTGACCTTTCACAGGCATACGCTCAATTTGAGCTGGATGAAACGAAAAAGTACACAGTGATTAACACGCATAAAGGATTATTTATGTATAATAGGCTAGTATACGGGTTAGCATCTAGTCCGGGCATTTTTCAAAGACATTTGGAGCAATTGTTTGCAGATTTACCACATGTGGGGGTGTTTTTAGATGACATTATAATAACGGGAGCCACAAACGAAGCACACATGCGTAACTTATGCAAAGTTTTTGATCGCTTGAACAAATACGGCCTCAGAGTAAAAAAAGATAAATGTGTATTTTTTGCGGAATCAGTAAATTATCTAGGTCACACGATTAGTAAAGAAGGGGTTCACACGTGCCCAGACAAAGTACAAGCTATAGTTAAAACTCCAGCTCCCACGAATATTTCTGAATTAAGAGCATTTATTGGTATGGTGATGTACTATGGAAAATTTATAAGAAATGTTAGTACAATTCTAGCGCCTTTGTATAAGTTGCTTAAAGCTGGAGCTCCGTATAGCTGGAATAAAGAATGTGAAGATGCGTTCAGTAAAGTGAAGCATTTATTAACGTGTAGTGAAGTGCTAATGCACTACACACCGGAGTTACCTATAATTTTAACAACAGACGCGAGCAGTGTAGGCGTAGGAGCTGTGATATCTCACACAACACCACGGGGCGAGCGTCCCGTGGCGTACGCATCGCGCGCGCTCACGCAAGCCGAGCAAGTTTACTCGCAAATAGATCGAGAGGCACTCGCTATCGTGTTCGGAGTTCGTAAATTTCATCAATATCTGTATGGTCGTAAATTTATATTAAGAACCGATCACAAGCCTCTCACTTATATTTTTGGTGATAAAGTCGGTATTCCGGTGATGGCCGCGTCTAGGTTACAGCGTTGGGCGGTGTTGTTGGCTGGGTACACTTATGACATTGAATATGTTCCTTCGAGTAAGAATTGTGCCGACGCATTATCACGACTGCCGTACAAAGGTTGTAAAGAAAATGTAATATTACAAAAAGAAAATACTTATGTTAATTTCGTTGAAAATTTTTTACCAATTACGAGCCAGGACGTTAGGAAAGCGACTGCTGCGGATAAAGTGCTAAGTAGGGTTTTAGTTTACATACAATCCGGGTGGCCTTCAACCTGTGTAGATACAGAAAGTATCAAACCATACTTTATGAGACGTAATGAGTTATATACGGAGTGTGGGTGCATTATGTGGGGTTATCGTATGGTTATACCATTTCCGTTGCAGAATAATGTTTTAAAACAGCTTCATAGCAGTCACATGGGGATTGTAAAAACAAAAAGCTTGGCACGTAGCTATGTATGGTGGCCTAATATCGACGCGGCCGTGGAAGCAGTGTGTAAGCAATGTGAGACTTGTGCAGCGGAGGCGGCCGCACCGCCGCGGGCCCCGATACAGCCGTGGCAGTATCACGCGCGCCCCTGGACAAGGGTTCACATCGATTTTCTAGGGCCATATAAAGGTCTCACCTTCTTAGTTATTATTGATTCTTCTTCAAAATGGTTAGAAGTGTTTGAGATGACACGAACTAATGCATCAAATGTTATAAAGGTGTTAAGAGTTACATTTGCAAGGTTTGGGTTGCCGGAGGAATTAGTATCTGATCAGGGCCCACCATTCACTAGTATAGAGTTCAAAACTTTCTTAAAAAACAACGGCATTAAACAGTTTTTTTCACCAGTCTACCACCCATCATCAAACGGGGCTGCGGAGAATGCAGTCAAGCTTTGCAAGCGGGCTATTAAGAAAGCACATAGGGATTGTGTAGATGTCGACACCGCACTACAAACGTTTCTGTTAGCGTACCGGAACACTGTGCACAGCACCACCGGGGAAACCCCGGCTATGCTGTTGCAGAGACGTCCATTACGCTCCAGACTTGATTTACTGCGTACGATTCAGGTCACTAAAGACAGAGTTCACCAAGCCCAGAGACGGCAAATGGAATTCGCGGGGGGCACAAACCGCAGTTTCAGGGAGGGTGATTCAGTTTGGGCTCGGGAGTATGGTGTTAGTGATAGGTGGGTGAAAGGTACAGTGGAACGGGTAGACAGTGCCCGTAGATACTCAGTGGTAAAGGATAATGGTCAATCACTAAAAAGACATGTAGATCAAATGCGCCGCAGGTCACGCTTATCTGATGTTACCTGTCCAGAGACTGAGAACAATACAGATCATGGGGGAGAGAGTGTGGTCGAGCCACTTAGCGAGGGGTTAGAACGGGTAGTAAAGGTATCTTCACCAGAGGCGACTACCAGGAATAAGGGGGAAAGTTCAAATCCGGACATAAATACTCCTGAAGATTCTCTGGTTAATGTACAACCACAACCTCCGCCGCCGGTGAATCGGTATTCTAAGCGAACACGTAAACCAGTAGATAGATTTAAAATTGTTTAACTAGTTAAGAATTATTATCAGTTTACATCAGGTTTATATAGTTGTTTTGTTGAGATTATATTCGTTGTGTTATTATTGTGTTATTGTAGTTTAGAGATGTACTGTTGTATTGTGGTGGAGGTGTGATATATTTGTAATAGTGGGTATTTAGAATTAAGTCTTCGTACGTTACGAGCCGCGCGCCAGTCGCCAAATATACGTCTATCAGTGAAGTCCGTGTTTCATTGTGTTCCCGATAGTTCCAGCAGGTTCCATATTCTTCACCTCGAATCACTCAGATTCGTCTTTATTTTCTGTAAAGGTTACTTCTGGTGACTCAAGGTATCACAAAATTTTAGAAAGCTTTCCCGACATCACCCGACCCGCCGGTACACTACGCACTACACCACACAACACCGTACACCACATCCGCACCACCCCAGGCCCTCCAGTTTCAGCTCCATTTCGGCGACTAGCGCCAGACAAATTGAAAATTGCTGAGCAGGAGTTCCAGCTGATGCTGGCCAGTGGAACTGCTAGACCGTCGGAGAGTCCATGGGCATCACCACTGCACCTCGCCCCCAAAAAGGATAACGGTTGGCGACCCTGTGGTGATTACCGGATGCTCAACGCCCGAACTGTCCCTGACAGGTATCCGATTAGGCACATCCATGACTTCTCACACAGCATCTCTGGTTGCAAAGTTTTCAGCACTATCGACCTTGTGAAAGCATATAATCAGATACCTGTCAGTCCAGACGACATTCCGAAGACGGCAATCACCACACCGTTCGGCCTGTACGAATTCCCGTACATGACGTTCGGTCTGCGCAACGCAGGCCAAACATTTCAACGTTTTGTCGACGAAATGACCAGAGGTTTGGACTTTTGCTACAGTTATTTGGATGATTTCTTGATCTTCTCCAGGTCACAGGCTGAGCACGAAGAGCACCTACGCATTATCTTCGGCAGGATGAAGGATTTTAGTATGCTGGTCAACACGTCTAAGTGTGTTTTCGGTGTTCCCGAGGTAACCTTCCTAGGTTACCACGTCTCTGAGAAGGGCACCAAACCACTTGACACCAAGGTCGATGTCATCAACAACTTCCCGCCGCCCAAAGATGTCCGTCAGTTGCGCCGCTTTCTGAGTATGATTAATTTTTACAGGCGTTTCATACCCCACGCAGCTCAGATCCAGGCGCCGCTTCACAACCTCTTGATTGGCAACGTAAAGGGCTCGCAGCCTATATGTCTTGCGGAGAATACTTTGCAAGCATTTGAGGACTGCAAGGCAAGTTTAGCTAACGCTGCCCTACTAGCTCACCCCGATTGCAATGCCAAACTCGCGTTAGTAACAGATGCGTCGGATACTGCAATCGGCGCGGTGTTACAGCAGCTTAGCGATGATGGCTGGCAGCCATTAGCTTTCTTTTCTAGGAAGCTCAGCCCTTCGCAAACAAAGTATTCTCCCTATGACAGGGAACTGCTGGCCATTTACGAGGCCATCAAATACTTTCGCCATATGCTCGAGGCCAGACACTTCGTCGTTTACACGGACCACAAGCCGATCAGTTTCGCATTCCACGAGAGGAAGAAAAACTGCTCGCCCAGGCAATTCCGGTACTTGGACTTCATTGCCCAGTTCACCACCGACATAAGGCACATTTCCGGTAAGGACAATGTCGTAGCCGATCCCTTATCTCGTGTGGAAGCGCTACAAGTACCGGTCAGCTTCGACACTCTCGCGGAATCGCAAACTTCTGATCCGGAGCTCTCCAAGCTACTCCAAGAAGGATCATCGTTGCTTTTGGAGAAGGTGCAGGTCACAGGGGAGCGTACATCTGTGTACTGTGACGTCAGTACAACGCCCCCCAGACCATTTGTGCCCGTAATGCTGCGAAAGCAAGTCTTCGACAGCCTGCATTCCCTCAGCCACCCTGGTGTCTCAGCGTCTGCCAAATTAATCGCAGAACGCTTCGTTTGGCCAGGCATTAGGAAGGACTGCAGGGAGTGGGCACGAGCTTGTCTTGAATGCCAGCGGGGCAAAGTGAGCCGACACGTTTCTGCGCCATTAGGGTCGTATCACCTCCCACGTGCAAGGTTCACCACTGTCCACATCGACCTTGTGGGCCCGCTCCCAATTTCGCAAGGCTTTAGGTACTGTCTGACGGCAGTCGACCGTTTTACCAGGTGGCCGGAAGTCGTACCTATTGTCGACATAACTGCCGAGACAGTAGCTAAAGCGCTGCTATCCGGATGGATTGCCCGGTTTGGCTGTCCCGCAGACATTGTCACGGACAGGGGTCGACAGTTCGAGTCGGCCCTGTTCGAACAATTGTCCAAATTGGTTGGCTTTCAGCACAAGCGAACAACGGCATACCATCCGGCATGTAATGGCATGGTGGAGCGATTTCATCGGCAACTCAAGGCGTCCATCACGTGCCATGCAAATGACAAGTGGACAGAGTCTTTGCCGTGGGTATTGCTTGGTATACGGAGCGCATTCAAAAAGGATGTCCAAGCGTCCTCAGCCGAACTTGTATATGGCGAACCGCTAAGGCTCCCGGGTGAATTTTTCACTCCTAGTGACGAAGGAACGACTGACGTCACAGATTTCACTGCGCGCATTCGCAAGTTTGCTCAAAACCTGCAACCAACTCCAGCATCCCGTCACAGCAAGACCAGCATTTTCATTTTTAAGGATCTGCAGACCACTGATCACGTGTTCCTTCGTGAAGACGCATTACGTGGCTCGCTACAACCAGCGTACACAGGTCCTCACAAAGTTCTGCAAAGGGGAGACAAAGTCTTCAAAATATTATTCAAGGGCAGAGAGGTCACGGTCTCAATTGACCGCCTTAAGCCAGCTTACATTTTGGCAGACAAAGCTGACCCAGAAGAAGTCACTCCACCTAGCAGTAGCAAAGAGTATACCACTCGCTCTGGTCGTCATGTCAGGTTTCCTGATTTTTATCGCCCTTGACGGTCTCTGGAGGGGGGTGATGTAGGGTCATACCTACTATATAATTTATTTATTTATATTATAAACTTACACAACACATCACATTTATATACAAACACAATCATAATATTTATTTACATCTATTTATATTAATCAAACAATCGGGTGATGTCGGTGTAGTAGCATATAGTAAATATGGACTCGCGCATGAGCTACGTCATTGTGACGTAGCCACCAAGGACTAGCTAGGTGGGAGTTCGCGGTGTCGAACCTCGAACGTTCCTTCACCTTGCCGCGACCTTCAGTCGGAACTAATTAACGCGACGCTCGCCCGCGCATGATCTTGTGACATCTTATTGTTTATTTATTGTTTCTTTGAATAGTCCAAAGTAAACTTACTGTTACCTATCATTGTGCCGTAACTATTGTGATTGTGACTGTGTGCCTATCAAACTTGTGATCGTTCTCCTTCTGACTGTTTTCTGTGTTGTGTGTGTGCCCTACCACAATATAACTGTGAGTACCTAAGCAGATTGACTTTTATTATTACTCTGCCTGCACACCCACCAAACACACTATACACTTATTACCTTTTAAAGAACTGAGCAAACTGTTTTGAATTTCGGCTAAATGTGTTTGCCAAAATGCCATCCTACTAATATTATAAATGCGAAAGTTTGTATGGTTGGATGGATATTTGTTATTGTGGCTAAGTAATAACAGCCGCACGGGTCGATCCATCAGGTTAAGCTACGCTTGCCGGGGTTGGTCCGTAGATGTGTGACCATCTTTACATACCGAGACTCCTCCGTGCCTCGGAAAGCACGTTAAGCCGTTGGTCCCGGCTGTCATTCGTGGATCTTTGGCAGTCGTTACGGGTCGTCAGAAGCCCGAAAGTCTGACAACCAGTCTTACCAAGGGGTATCGTATTACCCAGTAACTGGGTTGTGGAGGTCAGATAGGCAGTCGCTCCTTGTAAAATACTAGTATTTAGCTGCATCCGGTTAGACTGGATGCCGACCCCAACATAGTTGGGAAAAGGCTAGGCAGATTTTTTTTTGGATGGATATTTGTTACTCAATCATGCCAGAACGGCTGAACGCATCTGGGTGAAATTTGCCACAGAGGAATAGCAGGTCTGGAATAGCACATTATCTCGGAATAATGTATGCCAATTTTCAAGGTCCAGCCAAATTCGCTCGCGACCCAGTGCAGCAGAGTGCGTCGCGTCCCATAATTTGGGAAATGCTGGACTAACTGATTACTAATGCTCGTTTCCTATATACAAAAACGAATCGTTTTGCTTACCAATGGTAGCATTTTTTATTGTCAAACTGGGCATATAAATAGATTCGTAAACTAATTTTCCCTGTGATAGCTACTTCCATATGGGAGGGTCTACTATGCAAAGCTATGAGGTCTTTGTTTCATTATTGGTAAAGATACAAGAGTCTTAATTTTAACCCATAACGGTCCGTAAATTTTGGAAATCGCTCCATGTAAAATATCGGTATTCAGCTGCAGACTAGAAGGCGACCCCAACATACATAGTTTGGGAAATGATAGGATGACGACCTTAATATAGTTTTAATAAAGACCATTTAATGTATTGAGGTTGCTAAGTTACAACTTACACAACTTCAAACGAAGGCCATTCAAGACGAACATCAATTCAGTACAAACCGCGGCAAACATTGCTTAACTACAGTGATCTATTGATCTCATCGTCGACCGCCCGGAGAAAAATAATCCAATATACTTCGAGAAATTAGTCGGCAAACGACCAAGAAAGCTGCTTAACGTTCCCAAAGTTGTTCCTATCGATAATCGATAACATTAAAATTTAGTTAAGACATTTTATTTGAGTTAAAAACGCGTTAAGTGATTTATATGGCGTGGTTAGTTATTAATCTCGATGCCGACGCCTCGCTCCGAGATCAAAGATTCCGATCCGATTCGAAGCACCCGTGGCCCTTTTATTACGATGAGCTTCCAAATTTCTAATTAATTCATCAAGTCAGGTATTATATAAACATTATTGCCTGAGTTTCGACAGCAGCGTTGCGATCGCAGGCCCTAGCACGAACTCGCGACGCGACGGTACGTAAATTCGTACGATTTTAAAATTGATGAAAATAGTCGTTTCGCTCATAATATTTAATTCGACCTATGACTTTAAGACTACACTGAGAGCGAAGCGAAACGAAACTAAGTTCGTTTCGCTTCGTTCCACGACTTTTCATACTTGCGTTTTCGTTTAGCTTAGTACGCGGTGTGAACCGGAGTAGGTATGAAAAAACGCGGAACGAAGCGAAACGAACTTAGCGTCGTTGCACTTAAAGCGCAGGCTACATTGGGAGCGGTGCACACCGCAACTAAGCGAAACGAAAACAGAAGTTTGAAAAGACACGAAACGAAGCCCAACGAACTTAGCTTCGTTGCCTTAAAGCGCAGGCCACACTGGGAGCGGTGCACACCGCAACTAAGCGAAACAAAAACAGAAGTATGAAAAGACACGAAACGAAGCGCAACGAACTTAGCTTCGTTTGGCTTTGCTCCCAGTGTGGCCTGCATAAGTCTTAGTGTGTGTAGAAAAAACTACTCTGTTTAATTAATTAAGTAGGTATATTTCAGATCGCCGTGAAGTCAAATTGGGAATTAAACGAGCTTACCTGTTAAGCGAAGTCTTGATTCTAATTCATTGTACTTGTTGCAAAAATTTAAACCAAAATGCTCTATGATAGCTGTATTTTCGATTAGAAAATCTTTTGAATTTACGTAACCTTTAGGCCGCACGTTCGTGCTAGAGCCTCAGTACAAAGATACTTTACTACACTTAATGACTAACGTTTTTTCTGCTGACTGTACAAAGGGTTTATTGAAGTATTTGAAGCTATTCTTGGAGTTCTATTTATTCCAGTAGGTTTTCCTACTATTGGATATCTAGGAGAAATGTTAAAGGGATTCCACCGAGCTCTGTGTGGAGTTATTACATATTGTATGTAGCGTACCGTCACACCGAATTCCGGCACAGAATTCATGGTTGCAGTGAACTTACGATTTTATTTGACGTTTCATTCAGAAAATGTTCACAACGAATGAATTTATACATGACCATGTTTATGTGGACATTTTTGTGTTAATGCTGGTGGAAAGTCTGTTTATTCACCTGACAAAGGCTTGTTCCCTTGAGGGCAGTTTGGACTTATTGAGGTCAGGGGTCGCTAAGTGTCAACCCACACGTTTTTGGGTTTAGGAACTGCTATGTCACGTCACTTGGACGTGGATTCATTGAGGAACTGGGATTAAGACACGTGGATTCCTTCTAAGAACAAATTCTCTTCGGGATCGGAAATCTTTTATGATTACTCTTATTATTTATGTAAGAGTTTGACATGAAAAAATGTAGAGGAGAATCTTGTGGCTAAATATTAACAGCCGCACGGATCGATCTTTAAGGCTAAGCAACGCTTCCCTAGGTTGGTCCATGGATGCGTGACCATCTATTACATACCACCACCCCTCCGTGTCTCGGAAATCACGTTAAGGCGTTGGGTCCCGGCTGTCATTTGTAAATCTTTGACGTCGTTAGCGGTAGTCAGAAGCCCAAGTCTGAAAACCACCCTGTCTCTCAAAAAACTAGGAGGCCTGTATCTTAAGAGACAGTGTTCGGTTGCGTAAATAAAGTTGTAACTTTTTATGAGCGAGTTAATAGAGATTCTGTCTTATCATAGTCCTGCTGAATAAGCCATTCTGTAATTTTTGATTTAGCTTTAAATTTATTTAAGTTTATTATGTCTAGTTCCTTCTGTATTAGACATAATAAACTTAAATAAATTTAAAGCTAAATCAAAAATTACAGAATGGCTTATTCAGCAGGACTATGATAATAGAGATATGATATTTTACTGGGTCATTTTGTAATTTATCGAAGTTATAATAGCCTAATGTCAACTGCTCATCACCATTAACAAAATATTGCTTTTCCCGAAGTAGAGACGTCAATTGTTGAGGAGTTCACTCCTGACAAGTACCAGGAGCACTGGAGCTGATGATGAAGTCACCATTAGCTCCACTTCAGCATATGCATTGTGCTGAACATAATTTGCTTAGCAAGCATTATTACAGTACCTAATTGAATCGCAACCCGTGAAATACTTATATTGAGTAGTTCCGGTGGCCGTCTGTGATCTTCATCATCAGTTCCACTTTATCAAATGGTGCTTTCCGAGAGCAAATGCACTTATAGTTACTGTAAAAAATACCCAAATCGATATAGGTGTGCCTATGTTCCATCGATTCCGCCAGGATCCCATCATCAAATCCTGACCTGATGACAATGGGACCAACTATGTAGAAAGTATACCTTTTCAAACAACAAAGAATTTTCCAAATCGGTCTAGCCGTCTTCGAGAAATCGGGGAACATACATATAAAAAAAAAAAAAAAAACATTCCGATGAACTGAGAACCTCCTCCTTTTTTTGAAGTCGATTAAAAAGCAGATACATTTAAATATCTATACTAGCCATCAACGAAGTCGACTCAACCCCATACAATCCGTGCATAAAAAGTAGTTTTTAAAAGTTCTTAAGTATTTATAAAAAGTTTTTTTTTTAAAGCCTGACGTTTCCGCTTTAAGATGGTACCATAAGTAAAATCGTTTAAGTTTTTTTCGAGTAATTACTATTTTACTCGAAATGCATGATTAGCAGTTGAGTCGATTTGGTTGCTCGCAAGTGTAGCATGAAATAAAGTCGCTTTTTTGTCTGTATCTACAAACAAGCGCGACACGCAACGCGAATCGCACGCGACACAAAGGCACCGCTCGATGCGCGACACGCAATGCCTTTGTGACGCGCGCGATTCGCGTCGCAAGTCGCGCCTTTTTGAAGGAGCCGTTATTCTTTAGTACACACTCAGAGTACACAATGAAGTTTGTTGAGGTTTTCACTACAAAAGATATTCCATAATAGTGTCTAGTAGAGTGAGTACTATCACCCTTTAAATATATCACACTTCTATTGTTTGACGTTATCTTGTATTTGACACACAGTACCATAAGCAATCAATCTGCCTAGCCTTTTCCCTACTATGTTGGGGTCAGCTTGCAGTCTAACCGGATGCAGCTGAATACCCATATTTTACATGGAGTGAATGCCTGACTTCCACAACACAGTTGCTTGGGCAACACGATACTCCTTGGTAAGATTGGTTCCGATGACTCGTAACGACTGTCAAAGGTCTACGATTGAGAGCCGGGATCAACGGCTTAACGTGCTATCCGAAGGGTCTCGATATGTGATCAGCCATCCACGAACCGACCGCGGCAAGCATAGCTTAGCGTGACCCGTGCGGCTGTTATTAATTACTCGGACGTGAAACCGACTGAAATCGTATTGACAAGATAATAAAGAGAACATTAAAACTTAAAGTTTGGTTAGTTGCATTATAGCCTGTGGACTTACTTGACCCCTTGATTGATTCTGACAAAAAGTTAAAAAAAAAACTTATATTTAAGGCCAAGGCAACTTACATAATAATATATACATATTCTATACATAAAAATATAATCCCTTTTCATGTCTGCTTGTGTGACCGCGTTGCTCTTCTAAACTACGCAACGGATTTTGATGCGGTCTTATCCATCATTTAGAGTATTTCTTCCGAAAGGTTTATGACTCCTACGTATAAAGACTCCTTCAAATATGTAATGTAAAGACACCGCTCGCCGCGCTACACGCGGCGCCTTTGTGTCGCGTGCGATTTGCGTAACGGTTCGTAGGAGCCTTAATGAAAAAAAATCTCGATGATTGTCAAGTCGTGAAAACCGTGCAAAGCAGGGGCAGTTCGCTAGTTAAAGTATATCCTACAAGTCATTGGTTTCTTATAAACTAGTTTCCGACAGCTTGTAGGTATGTTAGTAGCTCGGTAGTTTTCTGAATGGAAACAAGTTTTGTTGAACTGCTTGGCAAGATATTTGGCTGCCGGAAATAATAATGGTCTTCGTAACAGAGAAAGTGTCATTAAAACTTAGAATGGCTACGAAATGTATTTCAATTATTTGGCTTAGGCTCTAGACAGACGGACTGCATTTCAATTGCACTCCGACTGCAAATTTTTAAATTGAATGCAGTTAGTACAACTGCAATAAAACTGCAAACTGCAGTCGGTGTGCAGTTGGCATGCAGTTCTAACGACTGCACGCTGACTGCAAGCTAGCTGCACGGTCGACGTGCAGTTCAAATGCAGTTGGACCAACCGCATTTGAACTGCTATAGAACTGCATCACTATGCAGACCGCCTGATAGGATGCCCTAATGAATGCCCTAATACTTACCCCACCCGGCCGCTCCTGTCCCGTTCCAAATGAAGTTCTGTAGCAGTCCTTATGCAGTTGGTCCAACTGCATTTGAACTGCACGTTGACCGTGCAGCTACCTTCTGTCAGCCAGCAGTCGTTCGAACTGCACGCCTACTGCACACCGACTGCAATCGGGCTGCACGGTTGGTTTGTAGTTTTATTGCTTTCAAACTACAAATTTGCAGTCGGAGTGCAGTTGAAATGGAGTCCGTCTATCTGTAACCTTAGTGGAGACGAAAAACTAATATTTGATACTACCTCGACTGTCTCGTATTATAGTTTTCAACTTGGCGCAAGTACGACTGCTTAATTTGATATCTCGCCCGGCAAAGTGTTGTTATTTATTTCTGCCCGCGAAGTTTATTTAGTCCACGTGGAATTTCTTGACCCACCCTGTTGCATCTTGCATCACATCGCCTGCCCACGCTTTTACTTGGTTTTGCTTAGCGTTCTTTCTGAAAAAAATTCCAGAGTTGAGGATTTTTACATCTGGGGACGTGCAAAAGAAATGGTTTACCAGACAGAAGTGTTCACTAGGGAAGTTCTAATTGAACGAATAACCGGCGCGTTCCAGACTATGAAAGATGAAATGCGACTAAGTACAACGACAGTTGAAATAAGAAACAGATGTCGTGCATGCATACGAAATGGAGGAGGTCAATTTGAACGAGATTTTTAATTTTTTTTAACTAGCCTATTCTGTTTCACTGCTGGACAAAGGCGTCCTCCATTTCTTTCCATCTCTCCCGGTGTTTTGCCTCCTTTTTTATAACTTTACTTTAATAAAAACATACTTTACCTTAATAAGTCTTTTCTTAACCCTGACTCTCCTAACTAGTGTTTTGACTACATAATGAATAATTTCTATGACATGTAGCATACCGTTAGAAAGGGTATCAACTATAGAACTTTTTAAAATAAAACTAAGTTCAAAATGGTTCTTAGTTTTTTTTTTTTTTTAACGAATTTAGAAGTTGTAAAATTTCATACATTCAATAAAAAATTAAACTTTGGAAGCTTGTAAGGAATTTTCTTGAAACCAGTTGTATCAAACAAAGATGTATTTGGATTTAAATGACTTTGGAGAATACAACAAAATTTATTTTGTGCCACTACTCCCACAAACAAAAAAGTTATTTCGAATTAAAGGAAACATTTTGGGTATTTTTTTCATTAAAAAAAAAAAACATATTTAACCAACCGTGACATTGGGGACAAAGGGTGTATGGGTAGAACCTAGCTAATGACCTCCCAAATCCCTGGAAAAATTGTGTCGGTCCATGCGCCAAACACCCTGTATAGGTAGGTAGCTTGTAGCTAAATAATAACAGCCCCACGGGTCGATCGATCAGGTTAAGCTACCCTTGCCGCGGTCGGTCCGTGGATGGGTGACCATCTTTACATACCAAGATCCCTCCGTGCCTCGGAAAGCACGCTGTCATTCGTGAATCTTTGACAGTCGTTACGTGTCGTCAGAAGCCCGAAAGTCTGACAACCAGTCTTACCAAGAGGTATCGTATTACCCAGTAACTGGGTTGTGGACGTCAGATAGGCAGTCGCTCCATGTAAAATACTGGTATTCAGCTGCTGCATACGGTTAGACTGGAAGCCGACTAGTTGGGAAAAGGCTAGGCAGATGATGAGGTAGGTACCTTCATACGGATCAATGCTCGGAACATTGATTTAGCGTCGACAGGTCTCTAAATAGGTATAATTAGCGAGAACTTAATTAAAAGACCACTGTGTCTCTATTAAAGAGATGCCGCGGCTTATCCGATATTCGAAATTATTCGCCATTTTTTAATTATTCGTCGAATAGCAAATAACAGTGGGTACTATTTGATAGTGGCGAATAATTGGCTGGTGTATATTTTGAAAGAAATAAAACCATAGATTTAGACAGATTCTAACTATAATAACTTGCATACATGCGGTTTTATACTAGATACTAAACAATAAGAAATAATTGTAATAATTAAATTCAAGTAGAGGGGATGTGTGATGAAGAGAAGCTAACTTTGTCAACTCAACGTTTCTGTTGTGGGTGATTCCCCGACACAAAGGTAAACACCACAAACGATTTTTTTTTTTTTGAACGAAAAGGGTTTACAACTGTTGGGATTGTAATAAAAATCGATAAAAAGTCATTGATTTTTGAACGAAAAGGGTTTGCAACTGTTGGGAAAAATCATTGTAGTAACAATGGAATACTTACTAAAACTGCCGACTGCGACTGCGACTGCCGGAGGCCTGCTATTAATGCTATTGTTATTTATTAATTACAGACTAGCTGCCTCGACAGAATCTATCCTGTCCAAATTTCAATAACTTATAAACAAAAAAAATCCCATAGCAAAAAGATGTTCGGTTTTTCCACAATTTTAAAAAGTTCCGGAAACTTCCAATTTTTCTTTCCTTAATAAAAACCTAATTTGAACTTCGATCCAGCGGCACTAAAGTGATGCGCTTATAATATATTGCAGTATATTTTATGGTGTTGAATAATTGTGGCGAATAACTCGACTATTCGCCATAGGGAATGCCGAGTAATCACTAATCGACTATTCGCCATTACCACTGTTCGCGGCACCTCTACTATTAACTGTAATCCCCATTGAGAGAAATGATTTATTAAGCTTCCAAATAGAACGGTCTCGAAACCAATATTGCACTATGTATGTACAGACGCCAGCACATCAAGCTACTACAATCTGTCAAATTTCTTTAATAGATTTTCAACTTTATCGCTGAAGGATTAGGTTCAAAGTTGATTCGAAAAATTTGACAGTTTCGGGTAGCTTGACCTGCTAGCGGCTGTACTTACAGAAAAGTATTATGTTTTTAAAATGTTGGCACTAAATGTATGAGTTAGTTGTTTGTACTTGTTTATAATACATTCATAATATATCTAGGTACTTAACTGAAATATGTGATGATGTGATCTAAGTTCAATTTAGCAGTTCATGGACATCTTACATAGGTACTCTTATGTAAGAGTATGTAGGATGTCCATGAACTAGGTACTAAATTGAACTTTAAAATTAATTGAAATTTAAAACTGATTTTTGATACGAATAGGTGTACGTACCTATTCGTGTCAAAAATCAGTTTTAAATTTTTAATGATGTTTGCCCTCGAGCAAAATCATATTTAATTTATAATAATCATCAACATCGTATTATAATATTCAAAGTTGGATTTCCCGTCCGAAAACTTATATTGCCATCCATCAATGTCTATTATTAAAATAGGTACTATATAGTAACCTATATAGGTACTAGCAGCGCCCCGCGGTTTCACCCGCGTAAGTCTCGAACCCGTAAGAATATGGATAAAAGGATAAAAGTATCCTATGTGTTAATCCAGGTTATAAACTAACTGTGTGCTAAATTCACGTCTGTCCTCCTTTTTTTTTATGGGAGCTCATCAAATAAGTTCTCCCGCTCTGGGTGGAGCGGGAGGGCGTGTCAGACTTCTACTGACTAAAACCCACCCGTGTTCCTTCAATTGCCTGTGCCAGGGCCACGGTAACTCTACGCTAACATATTTATTTAAATACAATAAAATCTCCGTCAATCCGTGTAGCGGTCTAAAGTCGGCTATAAATAGGGCTGTCTCTCCAGATAGCAGGCCAGACGGGTAAAGTGGTGTTTGTACCTGCCACGTAGCCGTTTTGTTTACGCGCCAAATTGCAGCCTTGTAGGCTCAGGTTTGTATGCCTCTGTTAATTGTGCGACAACCCTGCAAAGTGACGCGTTATTGTTTTTAAATGCTTTATGATGGGATATTATTAATTGCACATCAAATAAACAATGACCTATCAATTTATTTCCATCATTTATATACTTTTTTACATCAAAAAATTACTGACTGTACAGCAAATTAACCAGAGCGTACATACATAATACTCAGACTCATAGCAAAATGACATGGTGACTAATATTAACTCCGAGGTTAGGTTTGGTTAGGTTACTTTAAATCCTTTACACATAAATAGGAGCTCCGTTCTAGGATGCAAGAGCGAGCAAAGGGCACGAAGGGTAAGTTAAAATAATTAGTTTTCTCAAGAATGATAAAAGGTAAGGTAATAAGGTTTAATGTGCGCTAGTCATTATTAGCGCATTAATAAAAAAAACTTTATTGCGGTGCGCCACGAATATAAATTGTTTCTTATTTAGTTATATTTTGAGTTGAGTATTTTGATGTGCAATCAGTAATTTTGATTGGAATTCGGATAATTTTTGGATACAAAAAGTAATATTTTGATTTGCGTTTAAATACGGGTAGTATTTAAACGCAAATCAAAATATTACTTTTATGATTAGATTTGAATGAGGTAACAGCTGAATGGATTTCGGTAAGAGTTAGGAGTTACAGAATTGAGATAATGAAGTAACAGTGTTTATAGGTTTTTTTCTATATGTAACTTTCCTCTCGCTTTCCTGCAATCTGTGGGAGTGATTTCGTGAAAAGGGACGGAAGTGTGTAACAAGAAACCAGGGAAGCACGCGCTATTTGATTTGATCAATGAGCGCTAAAGTTGACCGATGGTACCAAACAGATGTCAGATGTTACACATCATTATGCGACTACTGTAAGGCTCGCTTGTTTTTGTCTTTACGAACCGTTTTCAAACTGTATTTTTGTATCAATCGGACCTTTGTTAATATCATAATAAGTAGGTACACCTAAATAAATAAGCCTATTATCGTCCCACTGCAGAGGCCTCTTCTCATACAGAGAAGGCACGAACATTGTTCACCACGCCTGCTCAAGACGGGATGATGATCCCAACCAAAATATTTTTTTTTTTACTAGCTGCTGCCCGCGACTTCGTCCGCGTGAAATTTCTTGTTTCCGCGACCCACCACGTCACATAGCACAGCGTAGCTCGCCCACGCGATTACTTCGTTTTAGCTTAGCGTTCTTTTTGACTTTTTTTTCTTTTTGCTCGGCTCCTGAGGGTCCTAGCGTGATGTTAAATTGCCTGTCTTTCTGAAGAATTGGGCTAACAAATGCAAAAAAAAAAATCAAATCCGACTGGCAGTTCCATAGATTAGCACGTTCAAATAATTTGATTACCATTAAAAAAGTTATAGTGAGCCAACCTTAAAAGTTAGACATATGCTAATGCGGACTTTGTTTTAGAACTTTTTAAGAGGAACAATTCCGTGATACGTGGTCGTTGCGTCACTTTAGCCGTTTACCCAGCGCACGCAACAGAAGCTCTCAAAAGGAATAAATTTTCCCCGTTTTTGCAACATTTTTCATTGATTCTCCGATCCTTTTGGGCGTAGCGTGATGTTATATAGTCTATAGCCTTCCTCGATAAATGGGCTATCCAACAATAAAATATATTTTTAATTCGAACTAGTAGTTCCTGAGATTAACCAAACAAACAAACAAACAAACTTTTCAGCTTTATAATATTAGTGTAGATTATGCTGAGGATCAATAGTTTTTGAACATCGAAACTTACAAAATAAAGCTATTAAAACGCACATCATCACCATCACTTCATAGTGTTTGAGCTAGTAATTAGTAATAAGAAGTAGTCATACTTATTACTTACAATTTCACGGAGTTTTCCGCAACCATTAAAAACAATAGACACATCTTCCTAACACAACCTTGGAATGTTCTTATTGGGCAATTTGTAATTCAAAACGACATTGAAAACTTTTGACAGCCCTGAAAATGTAAGAGCCTTTAAACGAAAGCGTGAAATCGATTTGTTTTTAATTCGAACTCGATGCTATACTTACGAAATATGAAACAATTAGATTAAGTGGTTTGTAACTTTATAATACAACAACTTACTTTGGTTGTATGGAGCCCGATAGTTAAAAAGTCAGCCCTGTATCTTTTCGCACAGGTTATATAGATTTTTTGTCGT
This sequence comes from Dicycla oo, assembly GCA_948252095.1. Lineage (NCBI taxonomy): Eukaryota > Metazoa > Arthropoda > Insecta > Lepidoptera > Noctuidae > Dicycla > Dicycla oo. The sequence continues at coordinate 10,703,436 of OX411721.1, read as the reverse complement.
CGGGGATTTATTAATTATAATATAATAATAATATCCTGGGACATTTTCACACACGGTCATCTGGTCCCAAACTAAGCAGAGCTTGTACTATGGAAACCAGATAACTGATATACTACATACACTACTTTTTTTTGTTGTAAATACATACTTATATAGATAATTACACCCAGACTCAGGACAAACAGACATGTTCATGCACACAAATGTCTGTCCTAGATGGGAATCGAACACACGACCAGTGACATGCTAGGTGGTATCTTAACCAACCACACCAACTGGCCCGTCGAAAATTGAAGGTACTTCCTCCAAAAAGGAACAAAGAGAGGGCTACTGGATATCTTCGCCTTATGAGATCCGATTACGATGGTTCTTTTTATATTTGAAAGGTAGTACTTTAAGTTGGTCTCATAAAAAAATGGTGAACATCAATCTGCCTAGCCTTTTGCCAACTATGTTGGGGTCGGCTTCCAGTCTAACCGGATGCAGCTGAATACCAGTATTTTACATGGAGCGACTGCCTATCTGACCTCTACAAACCAGTTATTGGGTAATACGATACCCCTTGGTAAGATTGGTTGTCAGACTTTCGAACTTCTGACGACCCGTAACGTCTGCCAAAGATCCACGAATGACAGCCGGGACCAACAGCTTAACATGCTTTCCGAGGCATGGAGGAGTCTCGGTATGTAAAGATGGTCACCCATCTACGGACCAACCCCGGCAAGCGTAGCTTAACCTGATGGATCGACCCTTGCGGCTGTTATTACTTAGCCACGAGCTCCTCCAGTAAAAAAATGGTGAACATCTGATGAAAAAAAAAAACATGGTAAATATCCCATTTTAAATAACTTTAGTGGTATATTATTTGTTGCAAAAAAGTTCTAGCTCGTGAGGTCTACTCTTCGCAGAATAAGTAATAAAATATCCTATGAGACTCGGCAATACTTTATATTCACATTAGTGAAAGAATTTTCGGAATCACATCAGTAGTTTCGAAGATTACTCTTACATACAAACTCACAAATTTTATATTTGTATAATGTCACCGTATAATTATGACCTTCGTTAGTATAAATCTATCGGTATTATTTCCCTTAGATTAGACTCTGTCGAAATTTTGTGAACTGCAACAAACCATTTACAATTTGACGCATAATTTTTCGATAGTTAATGAATTATGATCTATACATGGGAAACCGCCAAATTGTGAACTGGTATCCAACTTGCTTGTGACCTAACATACCGTGCGCTATTACTAAATAGCCTGCCTAGCTGCGAGCAACTCGGAAGTAGCGCTCGCCAAACATATCCGCGGCACCGCTCGCTTCGCTCACTCGGCTCGCGCGTGGTTGCTCATAGTTCAACCTAAACCAGTTCACAATTTTTCAACAGATTATAATCTAGCGGAAATAATACCGATGGAGTATAATTATAAAGTAACGGTTCTCACAATCTCATGGAGACATTATACAACTAACATTTTGATACGTACGTTTAAGGAAATACCTACGTATTTGACTGGCCTGTTGGTCTAGTGGTTAGTGGCCCTGACTGCTATGCCGGAGGTCGTGGGTTCGATTCCCACCCAGGACAAATGTTTGTGTGATGAGCATGATCATTTGTTCTGTGTCTGGGTGTAATTTATCTATATATGTATGTATTTAGAAATATATAAGTATGTTTATCAGTTGTCTAGTACTCATAACACAAGCTCTGCTTAGCTTGAGGCTAGACGGCGTTGTGTGATAGTTGTGGAATATTATTATTATTATTATTATTTCCTTTTCTTCTAGAGACAAAACTAGCATTAATTACCACGCTAGATAACTACGTGTCTTTGTCACCCAAATTAAATTAATCAAGTCAATCTATATTTCTTAATAACCAGTTTATCCATATACTGTCAGTGAGGGATGAACCTGTAATAATAATTACTGTTGACAACGTTAATCCATTGATAACACCCAGGTTGTCTGATCGTGTGACTCAGCTTAACGTTATGTAATTTTGTAACCGCGGTTGTTTTGGTTCATAATACTTACTCACGCCGTTGCGTGGGAGTACGCAGAAACTACAGAACGCCACTTGCTACGATCCTTACTCTTTTTGTTTCGTTTACGTTCATACATCTTCTTTCTTTACGGTCAGACATGCATGCCGCCGCCAGTTGCGTGTACTACGCACCTGATCTTTTTGAGGAACATCACTAAGGCTAAACGAACGTAATTTTTTGAGCTCTGAGTCGCGTAAACTGAGTCGCCGTGTGGCACAAACAGGACTATTTATAGAACTAGTATCAAACCGAATGCAGCGTATATTCCGCGACTCATTTTACGCGACTCACAGCTCAAAACAGAGCAATCTTCAAAGTAGTTCACTGGTTCAATGTTAATAATTTAGGTACTTCTTAATGAAAAAAAAAAAACAACTGCATTAAGTTTACGCTACCTCACGTTAGGCAGGTGAAAACTAACGTACTGATAAAGGGCGAAGAATTGAATCCTGAAGATAGCACAGTATTCTTGGGCTTAACTTTGGATGCTAAGCTTCAGTGGGGCCCACATATAGATAAATTGTCAAAAAGCTAAGCTCCGCAGCATACTCTGTTAGGGAAATTCGTAACTTAACTAACATAGAGACAGTCCGTTTCGTACGGTATTCTCTTGTGGGGAAATGCAGCCGACATTCAGACTATCTTTGCTTTGCAGAAAAGAGCTGTTCGATCCATTTATAAATTAAGTCCGAGACAATCTCTCAGAGAGAAATTTAAGGAGGTTAATATAATAAATGTACCTTCTCAGTACATTTTTCAAAATCTTTTATATGCTAATAAAAATATAAAATTGTCTAAAAAATACAGTGATATCCACAATATACATTAATACTAGGAACACAAATTTGTTGTACCTTCAACAAAGCTCAAGAAAATAGGTGGCTCATTCAGGTGTCAATGTATACGCTTTTTAACTTCCAAGCCACGTTCAAGATCTAATAAATTCAAATCATTAATTAAACGCAAGTTGTGTCAGAAAGCTTTTTATACCGTTAAAGATTATATTGAGGACAAAAAGGCTTGGGATTGAGCTACTCCAAATTTTCTTTTGCTCTTTTTTCTTTTTATATTTGCATACTGAATGTTGACATGAATATTTACTTTGTAAAGTATAATACTATTTTAATTATTTTGAATGTGGAAGGGGTCATTGCTTTTTTGTTTGTTTTATTTTTCTCTGTTATTTTTAGTCATGGTTTGGCAGGTTGAGTAATTTATGCGGCCTACCAAAATGTCCTTTCTTTGGTATTGTTCGTCGAATCGTTGAGCTCCTTAATTTCCGAGTTGAGCTACGCGATTACTGACAAATGCGTGCACTGACTGGACAGGCCCTCTCAATCTGTGTGGTTCTTTCCTTAAAAGACCATTTCAGACACCAATCTACATGGTCTTCTGACTGTGACCTCTGAGTTTATTTCGGCCTTTCTTCTCAGAGTAGTTAGATAGGAAACACCGACCTCATCTAGTTAAAAAAAAACATGATTGACTTGTACAAGTATTTGTACACACCTACTTACAGAAATTAAATTATTTATGATTTTATTAGGTGGCAGACTGCCTTTTGGATTGTCATAAGGGTTTTAGACTATTGTATCAGAATAAATAATAGTACTAACGATGTTCACAAAAGATGTTATTTACACAACAAATATCAACTTTATAGAGAAAATTAAGTTAATTTCAGAATGGTTGAAAAAGTCATAAATAATGTTTGAAATTGTAGCGCAAACTAAAATTTTTCCAAAAGCATAATTTTGTTTACACGTTTTGAAACAAAATTGCGAACGCAGTTTAGTGACGCCATGCGTTAAGTAGACATTTAACCGGATTCACGTAATTTTCATCAGTCATTTATATTTTGTGCTCTGGCTTTATTTCATAAGTCTACGCGAGCGGAGCCGTGGATACACTAGATGATTTTTTAACCGTCTTGAAAAAAATAGGGTACAATAGGTGAACGGAGTAGAAGCCTATGGCATACCTAGTTTTTACTTAGACACAAATGGCTCTATCAATAAACACTACACATTTGAAGTAAACTAGAACAATAAAAACAGAAATTTTGAAAAAACTTTATAGATCGTTAAAAAAATATAGAAATGCGTAGTTCATACGATTTGAATTTAGCCATTTAAAAAAAAAACTAGGTATGCCATAGGCATAGACTCCCGGTCACCTATTGTACCCATTTTTTTCAAGACGGTAAAAAAATCACCCGGTATAAGCAAATTTGTTTTGAGTAAAAAAACTATTAACAATTAGATTGCTTCTTATTAAATAGAAAATTCATAAAACACTCTTGAAAAGTTAACATTTCGTGTTATTTACAGGTAGAAACTCGTCTACGAATTATTAAAGTGACATTAGTTAAATCAGGCCCTAACTAAATTGAATATGGACTAATCATAATAACTGCCAGGTACACAGGGCACGTAAAAATGCTAGAAAATAACGTTCAAAAAGTCCCAGCATATTCCCGAAAGCGATTATTCAATAACAAACTTTTCTTCGGTATTAACTCGGAAAGTAGGAATGTATTCTCCAATTTTCATAAAAAGGACTCTAATGAAACTTCGCGAATATTTGAGTTGAAAAAAAAAAAAGAATTATTCTTAATATTTTCTCAGAAATAATGAAGTAACCAGAGGTCGCGTATTACTGGTTGTTTGACATTTGGTGCCAGTTCAAACTGTACGTTTTGTCGCTGCGTTTAGTTGTTGCAATAAGACGCACGACTTGTCGTTTGCGTCTGGGACAAGTTTTTACGACAGACGTCGTGCAGGAAGCGATCATTTTATTTGAGTTTTCGAGAGAGAAGGTCGTATTGTTCATTTTGCAAGTGAATATGCCTCTAGTTGTATTTACTTTGGTGTATTATAAATATTTAAATTATGCCTATAATTATTTATGTTTCTTGACTAATTACAATCATTCATAAGTAGTTGTATTGACTTTCATGTGATTGGCCGAGACTTTGACAGTTATCGACGACCAATCATAAGCAAGTAAAATGGCGGGGATAAAAAAGATAGTCGGCGGGCATTTCAGGGATATTCGTACTTTGGCATCGGAGTTAGTCACTTGAATTGTATCTATAGTTTGTGATTGTATCGCTAAATCAAACTGTATTATTGTACTGCTGTAACTATAGTGATAAAGCTGATCTTTCAAAAGTTATAAAGTGTTTTTATATTCAAAATCCTTACTTCTGAGTGTTGAACCGGTACGTTTCACAGGTGCTTATCATGGGAAGACTGAAGTTGACCTGTCGCATGGGACTGTCATCGGGTGCGCGTGCACAGCACGTCTTTTCGCTGCGACAAGTAATGAGAGGCTGCAACTCCCCTAGCCTGTCGCTGGGACTCTGCAATTCGACGCCGTGCCGCTTTGAACAAAATATATGAAAGTTGTCGGCCGCAGCCTGTCGTTGCGTCTAGTCGCCGAGCTGCCGCAGTTGCAAGTCGCATAATGTGCACCATGTCTAAATGTTTCTTCTTTATCACTTTTTATAGCTATGAATGAGCTCGATACAACTTACAAGAGCCATCGACATTTGTTAAACACGATACTTGAGTTTAAAGAACTCGAGCAAGAATTGACAAGGTCAAGAACGTTTAATGACTCGTGAGTGGAGCGAAAATAAGCAATTGCTATTTCTAGTTTTTAAAGTTCGATTAAGTGGGTAATAAGTATACTTATGTACAGATACAGTCACGAGCATGAATATCTTACAACCACGAAAAGTTGCATTTTAAAAGCATAAGTAAGGATCTATGCTTCAAAAAAATATTAGTGATTCCTTGAGTTCCAGGGTGGCCGGCGGGGTTCAGGTTTTCTTGCGTTTTTTGCGGTTTGCAGGTCGGTGTTGAGTTGAATGTTAGTCGGGGTATGTTTGCGACGGTAATGAGGGTGTAATTGCGGAGTTGTAGTCATTGGGATTGGTGGTACAACTGCTTAAGTCAGTAGTGATACTAAATGTCAAGATTTCATGAATTAGTCATCAATAGGATTGCTTGGTATTAAAGAGTTGTTGTATTGACGACCTTAGTGATTGTGAATCTGGGAATGCATGCTTTTTGATCGATATGCAGCTTGATACTGGAGTGCGGAAACACAGGGGCGTGGGAGGGTTTGAGTTGCCCTAACACCTTCGCTTTAAATAAAGATTTATCTAATAACAGCAGAGCAGTGTCTCAAAACATTAGATAGATTTGACAACAATAAATTCGAATTTGTGGTCGAAGCATCTCGACTGTTCCACAAACTGAGCATTCGTCATTCGCCTCGATGATATAATTGAAAATTACAATATCAGTATTACTCACGACATAATTATCAATTCTCCGATTCAGGAATCAGGAGTAAATTGATCAAATACGTATTGTAGAAACTTCTACCTCATTAACTGTGAAAAAGAAGAATTTTCTAGAAAGGAAATACGTAAATAAAATCAACATGGAAACTGGTAATTGGAAATTTTCTTATGGATAAAGATGGGCCGCATTCTATTATGTCGGTAACTTATCAGGTAAGAACGAGATAAGATTAAGAAGGCTGCTAGCGAGATTTACAAGAAACCTGAAACGGATAGCAGCGAGGTCTCAAAGATTTTGGAAATAGCAACGTGTAATACAGCATAGCAGTGACATAAAAAGAGTCGAAAACGGAGTTTAACCGCCAAAAGATTCACCGGGGAAGCTGTACTTGAAGCAATCTGGTGGCGTCGTCGTAAAAAGAGCCCAGCCATAATGATATCACCCATCTCTCTACAATTCCAATGCTTACTATAGGGTGCATACTCGGTAGGCTCTTTACCCCTAAGTGCGCGTCTTCCCTACCATTATCGCGCCCCTCGGTCTACTCTTCGATATGCAATGGTCTTTGTTGCACCATGTAACATGAGGCAATAGGGGCTAGTGTCAATCTATGGGTTCATAGTAATCGAGTCGGTTTAAACCACGCTGGATTCGGAGCATTTCATTCATTCATCCAACGACGAAAGATTTAAAAGCGATTTTCTCTAGATTTGAAAGTATTAGTAAAAATGAGTTTTTGGAACGAAATTCTTTAACGCGGCTTGATATAGGAGTTAACTTGTACATACTTCAATGCAATCTCGATAACTCGAACCTCGTTAAGTTGTAATCCTCAGTAAGACGAGAAAACTGCCATTCCCTTCCGCTGAACTCCTCAATAAGAGGTAGGTATCTCGAATCATTTAGACTTTGTAGCTTGATCAAAATGTTATTTTCCTGCGAGGTATTGATAATACATATTTATACTCTATAACTCGATTTTGAAAAACTATAGTCCGTAAGTCGAATTTAGACAAAAATATTATGACGAGGTACTTACTTGGTATTCCCCGAACTCATAGCAATTTTAAAAGCTTTTGCGTCTTGAAACTTGAGCCCATAATAGAGGGCTCTGTATTAATCGGTACATAATATACAGGGAATGGAAGTTCGTTCCTACCAGGTCTCCCACGACACCTCCCGACTTTTTTTTGTATAGAGCCTGTACCACCTTCCAGACAGACTTTATGTTACAAATATCGTATTTACGGAACCATACTGTTAAGAAATAGGTCTCTTCTCAAAGTATACTATGCGTAAGTGGAAGGACTTACTTATTTATGTTCGTGACTGTACATCAATGAAACCTTTAAGAACGTTTATCCCACGCGGGCTGGCAACGACGCATTTCTACAGGTTTTTCGTGATTATTTTAGATTTTGCACCCATGTAGAACGTTGGTATTTATAAGAATGTATGCTATTTTTTTATTGACATTATCGTCTATAATGTTAATTTGCATCTAACGATCTAGTGCATGACTGCAAAAAATCGTAATTTGATATAAATCTATTAGAATAATTACGAAAAATATGTAGAAATGCGACGTTGCCAGCCCGCGTGGATAAACGCTTTTAAGTTATGACGTTCTGTATTTACTCTAAACATTTGATTATACGTAAACCTATTATATTTCAGGTTAATATTCATATTTTTGAAACACGATCATATACTACGGACTTGTATGATGTGGAAGCCAAAATCGCCATTGAAGCATTGTATCCTGTAAAGATTTACGTGATATTTTATTAACTGTGTATCCGAAACATTGTTTACAGCTTAACGTAAACACATTTTGAAACAATAAAGTAATTTCTTTACATTGTTTTCATATTTTCGTTTACCGATTTACACAACTGTAAGATCGAAAATTCATTGGCTGGTGAGTTTCAACTTGCAGCTGTTGCTTTAAAATACGAATTTAGTCATCCCTAGTTAAAATTAGTTTTAGTGGTAAGTACTGCTAATTGTTTAGTTTACATTAACGCGATTAGCTCGCGACAGCGCACATAGTTCTGTGGTTACGGTTTGGGGCACAGAGTAAGATATGCAACAGAGACTAAACTATTTTGTTCTGCGATAGGTCGTCACGAGAGTATGTTTAATGAAATCATCCACTCGATGAACCGATTTGTACATTCGTGGCACGTACATGTAAGTACGTTGACGCTAGACGAGACGTAACGTACCTCCACTTAGCTGCGCCATCTATTACACTCGCGGAAGGAAAATGTTAAATAATTTTCATATTATAATTTTCAATATTCGCGTCGCGGGCACATGTAATTTTTTGACCCGATTTTTGAAGTGAAAGCTTCTGACGCACTTTGCGCTCTTTCTGAATAGCGAATGAAACTGAATCGTCACGCTCGGGTCGGTGACGCTGAATCGGGTAGGTATACTCGGATCCAGTCAGTCTGTGACGCTAAATCGCGTATACTCGGCGCTGTATTGCCTATACTCGACTCGAGTCGTAAGTTAGTTAGCAAGTCAAAGAAATAGTAAGGGCCAGTTTTTTGATCCGTAGTTAACTCAACCAATGGTTAAACATAGTAACTAATGGTTGAATTTTGTCTAAATGTGAAAGGCTAAGCATGCATGTATTCATAACACCTCATTCATATTATAAAATAGTAACTAATGGTATATAACTCATTCATGTTTAGCCTTTCATATTTAGCCAAAACTCAACCATTATTTACTATGTTTAACCATTGGTTGAGTTAACTACAGATCAAAAAACCGGCCCTTAGTTTTGTCCTTCGTCTTAACCTTTTCACATCGCGACTTTACCTATCATTGCACGAATGTATGAAGCATGGTCTCTGTCGAACACCTACTTATGCATGTACAGTTTACCAGCTATATCTCGACAGACTGTGGCAGAAACCGGTTGTGTTACAGCGTGAGATTAATTACAAGTTCATGTCTCGCTGTAAAGCGCGGTTTGGCGACACAGTATTAGGTGCGATGAGCACAGTGTACCCTACCTATGACCTACATTACGTAAGTAAGGAGCTTAAGGATTTATACGAATGGTAAATACGTGTATGGTATTCGCTTGGCTTACTTTATAAGATACTTTACTTATCTCCGTGAAAGAAAATGCTGTCAGAAAACCTGGAGTTTAATAGTCAACGCGGCTAGCAACAGTGGTGATCAATATTTGCCTGCGTTTTCCCTGCAGAGGGACATTCCAGAAAATGTCGTTAAAATATTTAAATATCCGCCGGCGGTCGCGGTCGTTATTATGAAGTATTGTGATAAATTCAACATTCAATGCATCTGAATCCGCAGATTCAATAATATAGTGCGCTATATTATTGACGTGATTATTCTGCGAGCTTGCGGTTGCGTGCATTGACTGGCGGCTCTGTATCCAGGCTGTGGTGGGTTGGTGCACTGCATGTTATGAGGCTGTGGTAGACTGGTCCTTTAACAACCGTACGATTGATTGTCAGGCTCTTTTGCTTCGTTTTGGAGACAATTATGTTACGCGGTTTAGAATAATAGAGAGGTGTCTGCGAAATGTGAAGTTTTAGACTTAATTATGTTGCTACAAGAGCAAGACAGGGTTCATTCTAATTACCTATTTACTTTAAATTGAATATAATAATAATAATAATATCCTGGGACATTTTCACACACGGTCATCTGATCCCAAACTAAGCAGAGCTTGTACTATGGAAACCAGATAACTGATATACTACATATACTACTTTTTTTTTTTTTTGTAAATACACACTTATATAGATAATTAATATACTAGACAATCTGAGCTTTGTCAACACGTTCGGCGGTGTGCGAGTCGGACTTGCACACGAAGAGTTCCAAAAGGGTTAAAAACGGCAAAAAAATCACTTTTGTTGTATAAGAGCCCCCTTAAATATTTATTTTATTCTGTTTTTAGTTTTTGTTGCTATAGCGGCAACAGAAATACACCATCTGTGAAAATTTCAACTGTCTAACTATCACGGTTCATGAGATACAGTCTGGTGTCAGACGGACAGACAGACGGACAGCGGAGTCTTAGTAATAGGGTCCCGTTTTACCCTTTGGTACGGAACCCTAAAAAAGAAGAGTTAGAAAAAGTTCACACATGTTCTGCTCTTCAAGTATCCTAGAGTTTTATAAGATATACACAACGTCCTTATCAATTATTATTTTTGTTATTTTATACCCCTATGGATTTGTGGATGTCCGTATGTGTGTCCGTGGCAACACAGGGTCCATATCAGAATACCAGCGCTGCGGTATTTATTTATTTATTTATTTTGTAATTAATTTGTTTGTTTTCTATCCTCTTTTTTACTGTTTGTATTTCCCGTGCGTGTCCCAAATAAAATATTTTTCTTTCCTTCTTTCTTTCTTTATTAATCAACAATCAATCTTGACGGACAATTGCATACAATTTGGACACAACGTCTGTTGCCGTTAACGTTCTTAAGGTCGCGTCTTGCCCACGACGTGTTCAGACGTAACGCGCTTACGAGTGTGTAGTAGACGACAACAGTAAGCCGCCAAAATTTGATTTGTTGTGGATATTTGACACTTGCCTGCAAGTGTTGTGGCGCAAAAGTTCTACTTATGGAATTTACTATGGCTTCTTGGCGTTGTAAGACGTAGTGCAAATAATATCACATTTTTATTAGACGTGATTAGACGTTGTTGATAATAAATACATTGTATAAATTTGACGTTATAAGACGTTGCTGGACCGAACGTCTAAGTCTCGGTTTTAACTCAAAAATACCACGAACTATTGTAAATTGTAATACACAATGTGCGCTTTTATTTATATTGTGACGGTATTTTTGTGGACGTCCACGTCCATAAAATGTATCGTGGACGGAAATTTAAAAGCGTCTTCATATATTTCCATACATTTTACTTCCGTGTGTTATAGTGATGTGGACTTGGACGTCGACGTTCACGATAATATCGTTATAAAAGTGCACAATCGGCAGATACTTTATAAACACATAATTACAATCACTACTTTGGGGAGCTCGTGGCTAAGTAATAACAGCCGCACGGGTTAAGCTACGCTTGCCGGGGTTAGTCCGTGAATGGGTGACCATCTTTACATAGCGAGACTCCTCCGTGCCTCGGAAAGCACGCAAAGCCTTTGGTCCTTGCTGTCATTTGTGGATCTTTGACAGTCGTTACGGATCGTTAGAAGCCCAAAAGTCTGACAACCAGGCGTTCCTGGATTTTGCACAGGTCAGGTTCAGTCACTCCACGTAAAATACTGGTATTCAGCTGCATCCGATCGATCATCGAAAGCCGACCGCAACATAGTTGGGAAAAGGCTAGGCAGATAGATTGACTTTGGGACAAAATCGCTTTCAAATTCTACTAAGTGTAAGATATATTTATCTTTATACTCTGTACCTTTCTCAAGTCGAAACAGAGCAGGTGTGCTGTAAGATCGCTTCATTCTCTAAGGATTACACTTTGCAATAAACGTGTCGTATTCCTTAATACATTTTTGATCGTCGTTCACGTCTTAAGCCCGCTGTACACTCGTGCCGCGAATGGCTGCGAAAGCTATGAAACGCGAGTGTAGTTCGCGCTTCGCGTCGTTCCCCGATCGGTATCGGTTTTTTGTCCCGCGACAAAGAGTTCACGCTTGGTTCACGGCATGCGAACTCGAACGCATGCACACTCGCAGCTCTTTGCAGGTAAATTATTAGAAAATTGTACTACGATGAATTTTCGTCATCCAACATCTTGTTTTTCGCCACCTTATTTTTGTTTGTTTGATATTTTTGATACAAAGATAATTGTAGTACGCTACAGCAAATAGCGTCACAGCTGCAGCAACAGACACAAAGAAACTGCGATAGTTTGCTACTGTGGAGGGACACGTTTTCACGTGGAGTTCACGGCGCGAATCGTGGCGTGAATTCACAGCAAGAATTGCGCGCGCGAGAGTGTCCAATCTGTCTATCCTTTTCCCAACTATGTTGGGGTCGGCTTCCAGTCTAACCGGATGCAGCTGAATAGTAGTATTTTACATGGAGCGACTGCCTATCTGACCTCCTCAACCCAGTTACTGGGTAATACGAGATATCTCTTGGTAAAGACTGGTTGTCAGACTTTCGGGCTTCTGCCGACCTGTAACGACTCTCAAAGGTCCACGAATGACAGCCGGGACTAACGGCTTAACGTGCTTTCCGAGGCACGGAGGAGGAGTCTCGGTATGTAAAAATGGTTACCCATCCACGGACCAACCTCAGTAAGCGTAGCCTAACCTGATGGAGGTTAGGCTACTCGTGCGGCTGTAAATTACTACTCCTTTTTTTGTTAAAAGATTATGTAGAGCAAAACTTGAAAACTTTGGCAGTGCGCATTGTAAACAAAGAAAGATAGTTTGTAAATTATTTACTTGTCAATTTCTCTAGAATATAAGTAAATCATTCTTTGTTATTATTAGCTGTAAGATTTCGTAATAAAATAAAATAAAATAATTCCAGAATGATGGTTTGTCCAATTTATCAATTTTTGTATTAATATGATATTTTGTGACAAAATTGAGCTTTATTTTGTGTAAATTCACTAATAAAACCGTGCATTCTCTAATTCAGAATGACAAAACAATTGAAAGAATGTCATAAAATATTTATAGCTGCAATGCTAATTGAACTTTATCACTGAGGTTTCTAATCTAAATTAAGCTATCAAATGTAATATATGCATAATTATGATCGTTAGTGATATGACAATCAAACCGCATGCAGAACTAGACTAGTTGACCACAAACTACGGCCACAGTGTCTCGTTACAAACTATTAATTGTAACATCGTTCATCAGACCTCGTCGACAGAGGAGCTCGTGGCTAAGTTATAACAGCTGCAGGAGTCGACCCATCAGGTTAAACTACGTTTGCCATGGTTGGTTCGTGGATGGGTGACCATCTTTACATACCGAGACTCCTCCGTGCTTCAAAAAGCCGTTGGTCCCGGCTGTCACTTGTGGATCTTTGACAGTCGTTACGGGTCGTCAGAAGCCCGAAAGTTTGACAACCAGTGTTACCAAGGGGTATCGTATTACCCAGTAACTGGGTTAAGTGGGTTAGATATGCAGTCACGCCTTGGACAATACTGGTATTCAGCTGTATCCGGTTAGACTGGAAGCCGACCCCAACATAGTTGGGAAAAGGCTAGGCAGACCGATTCATTCATCGACCTAGTACCTAGGTCAGTAGCCCTATTCTGTAAACATCTCTTTGAACCTCTCTAAAGTTCACCCTACAGGGTGTAATAAGACGCATCATAGAGCCGTTGTCTACGCATTCTGTATATTAAACTAAGGGCTGATTTTTCAATAGTCAGATAACTTTTATCTGAAGAATATAAAAGCTGTCAAACCACCATATTTATTCCATAAATAAAAGTTATCTGACGATTGAAAAATTAGCCGTAAGTAACTTTGAGCAAAAAATATTGCTGGAAAACATTTTTTCTTTTTGGTGTGAATAATCTTTGTTAACTGTAGCGCACGATGTCACGCACGCACAACTCTGTGCTTAAGGGTGCATGCAAGGGTACAGGAGTTGAACTTGTTTTCCTGAAAAAAAGTAGGAATTTTGAGAATTTTCCCAGGTATGATCAAGTACAAAAAAAATAAAAAATCACAACGGCGCCGATTCCCTTGTTCACGAATTAAACTATATTTAAGTTCAGTCCATCTTTTTCTTTGTTTCATTAAGAAAAAGACAGCAGTTAATTTTAGTTTAGTCCTGTCAAATTAGTCAGAGCCTGACGTAAATTGACGTACTTTTAGTAGGCAATTTTTTAATCACGACTAAACTTGTCTATGGAGTATCTTAATTTGACAGGACTAAACTAATATTTATCATCTGTCCTTTTCTTAATGAAATAGAAAGAAAAAGATGCACTGAACTTAAACTAAGTTTAGTTTATGAACAAGAGAATCAGTGCCACTGTCGGGCAGTATAAGTGACTCTCGGCTTCGTTAAAAGCATCTTTTTACACCCTTTCTACTAGTGTACGCCATTCGATATCGAAAGTGAACTCATTTGTTATAAAAGACAATCATCCTTCATGTATTCGCTCCTCGCCAACGTTCCAATTTCGAAGTGATATTTAAACAGATATACTGCCGTCCTGTGTTTATTATTATTTATTAGTAGTATTTAATTACTGCCTTATTCGTTTGGTCGCGAGCATGACAGATAATTAATTTTGAATTTCTGGAAGGCAATAATATTGTATTCTGAATAAGGAAATTATCAGAATGGAACTTATAATTGCTACACAGTATGTTAGTTTAAACAAGGGACGTATTCAAACCCACAATAATTCATGCATGATACTAATAAAAATATGAACGAAAAAAAAAACTGAAAAATAACAGACAGAACCATACAAAAAATTTCTCAAAAAGTCTCGCAGTGTATGCACCCTTGCACTAGCGATTGGGAAACATCTCTCGGTACAAATTAATGGCTCCTCGCACACTATCATTAGATAACGCGCAGGCACGAACCATCCCAATATTCTTCATTAGAATATTGATAAGACGTCATTTTTGTTTATTCAACAACACGTTTACAGGACACATTTATCGGGAAGTAAGCGGGGTTGTTTAAAGGATACGCGGAAGCGCAATTAAACATGCAGACAGCGGCACTCACATAGACTGCGGTCAGCGCGGGAGGGGAGTGTGTCCTGTCGGTGCATCAGAGACAACACAGAGGAAAGGGGCGGGGTTTGCACACGGGCTTTTGTTTTCGGCAGGGTTGGCATGTGTTTTGCCCCGTGATTACTTTACTGTTTACAAGACTAGACTTTTGCGCGTTCAGTTGTGGCTCAGTGTTCATTTTATTGGACAATTACGTCACAAACTAAGGTTACAAGTTTTTTACATATTTGGAACGAGAATCGGATACTGATTACCCTCCCTCAATAAGTCCCTCGTTTAACCTAACATACTGTATAATACGCTCTGTGTAATTATACGACTAGTGGCTAACTGTTTTTTCTAACACTAGGTGACACCTAAATTAATGCCTAAATAAAAGCGCGCTGTTAGATTTTCCACTTTAGGTGTTGAGCCGAGCGCTGAAAATCCTAGTGTTAGTGAAAACGGGCAAAATTGTAATGTGGCTAGATAAAATAGGGTTTTGAATTTTTATACCGTAGTTTCATTTAGTGTAGGTACCTAATATACACCGCATAGAGGCCGCATAGACGGCTACGCGGTGTCTGATACGCTGCATCAACTGTCGACCGGCAAACGCTGTCTTAATATTTAAAAGACATCGCGTAGACTGCTACACGGCGCGCGGCGTCTGCTACGCTGCGTGTGCATCGTGTAGACAGGATTGCATTTAAACTACGTTAACTTCGCTTTTGTGTAGCGTCTACGCTTCGTAAACACGCTGTCTTGATATTTAAAAGACATCGCGTAGATTGCTACACGGCGTCTGCTACGCTGCGTATGCATCGTGTAGACAGGATTGCATTTAAACTACGTTAACTTCGCGTTTGTGTAGCGTCTACGCTTCGTAAACACGCTGTCTTGATATTTAAAAGACATCGCGTAGATTGCTACACGGCGTCTGCTACGCTGCGTATGCATCGTGTAGACAGGATTGCATTTAAACTACGTTAACTTCGCGTTTGTGTAGCGTCTACGCTTCGTAAACACGCTGTCTTGATATTTAAAAGACATCGCGTAGATTGCTACACGGCGTCTGCTACGCTGCGTAGGCATCGTGTAGACAGGATTGCATCTAAACTACGTTAGCCTCGCGTTTGCGTAGCGTCTATGCTTCGTAAACGTCGGACCGGCAAAAGCTATTTACTGTCTTGATATTTTCCACAAATCATGGAGATGCCTCGGCCGCTGCTAGTGGCTGCACTGTCATCACTTTCCACACAAACCAAGCGTGTCACCGTTTACTCGTACCACGATACGAATGACGTATATAGAAACTGACGGCTTTTTAAGCACAGGAGCTCTCGGTACCGTCCGAGACAGTGGCGAAGTCGGAAGTGTGTGTATGTAACGTGCTGACGCTACTCGTCTTCACGCACACATTCACATTGTTTGTACACTTGATAAACATAAGAAAAGCGCACGTCGCTTCGTTAGATAATAATACCACAGTATAAAAATATGATTTTTAGACTGTGATAATACTATATTTACATGACAGAAGCTGGGCGCTCGACGCGCTTATGGCGACGCGAATTTTATTAGTATATACGTACTGCCCCGTCTCTAGAGATGTCGCACCAGCATCTAGAAGCTGATGCGGCGATTCCGTGCTCTGTAAATTATGAGAATATCTCGTTTGAATACTTACCTACACATTGACGCAGTCACTATAAAGTCTATTTTCCAGAAAATATAAAACACATTTGCTTACAGTATTTTTATCTCATGAAGAGACACGCGCTTTATATGTAGTTACCTAGTGTACAAACACGCTGTAAATGTGTGTGTAAGCGCAGGAGCTCTCGGTACCGTCCGAGAAAATGTGAAGTCATGGCGATTGTGTGTTATTTGCTGACGCTACTCGTCTTCACGCACACATTCACAGCGTGTTTCTACACTTGGTAACTACATGTAAAGCGCGTGTCAAATAATAATACTATACCATAAAAGCCGTAATATCATCATAAAGATTATGTTTATGTAAGTAGATCACAATATTACATTGTACCTATCATCATGCTTGTAATAAGTTACAGATGACATTATGTTCAGAGAGTTAGTAGCTCATTCTTTGAACGTGTAAATGTCATTAGGTACTTACATTAACAAATAATATGTTATTTGTACATAGCAACACGCCTGTAATCCCCGGTTAGGCAACGGTAAGTAGTACACCCACATTTCGCCGGTTATGTTTAAGTCCCATGTAATAACAAATCGATACTCGGGCTGCTACTGAGAAATTGAAGATGGAAAAACCCAATAAAATTTTGCCCGACCCGGGAATCGAACCCAGGGCCTCATGCTCAGCAGTAGCGCCATTAGACCAAGCACTATAACGTGTTTATTTATTTAATTGCATAGTGTACACTCGAGTACATGACCCTTTTACGGCGCAGCTAGTATTATTACTTTTAACTTTGGGATGCCTTAGCTAAATATCAGCTTTTCGCGCTTGACTCAGTGGAATGCAGGGATAAGAGGCTCATTGGCGACGTAAACCTGGTGGATGCCAAGCTTCACAGCTTGGCTCATCGCCGCAAGGTGGCCTGCTTGTCGGTCTTCTACAGATTGTACTTCGGTGAGTGTGCTCAAGAACTGCCGACAAACTGCTGTGCAGTTTGGCAGACATTATGTTTGTTTTTTGTTTACACCGATTTTGGAATGAATAAAAAAAAAAATTAAAAAAAAAATTCCACGACCTCATTCCACCGGCCCCCTTCTACCATCGGACATCTAGACGCACTGCCAGTTACCATCCCTACCTAGTTGCTATTCCACCAATTCGCACTAAGCGTTTTTAAATGTCATTATAATGCGCACAGCAAAATAGTGGAACTCTCTATCTGCGTCTGTGTTTCCAAACGCAGACAACCCTAATCTCTTCAAAGTGAGAGTGATCCGGCTTCTTCTGGGTAAGCTCACTCCATCGTCGACTTTGTCTCTGTCGCCAACCGACCTAGACTAGAGTCAAGAGCTAATCCATCTCATATAAATAAAAATAAAAACTTAAAGCTACGTTATTTTATATTTTATTTTATTTCATAAGGGAAAACAAACAGTAGTTTACTAAAAATAAACAGTAATAACTTATCATTTAATAAGTAATTCTATCAACAATATTGACTTTAAGTACAAAACTCGACGAAGAGATAGAGCGTTTGTCAAACGTGATGTCAGCGTCAACTTATTGATACAGTTACTAAACTTATTCAGTGAAATTTAAAAAGTGCTCAAGCATCCCTGAGTATTATTCCGTTTGGTACTGAAACTGACCCTATACAGTACATAAAGTCGACAAGCCCTATGCTAAGCCGAAAACAAATGAATAAACCTGTTGTTTCTACAATTTACGGCACCCTGTTCTGATATTGAAAACGGTTGATTTATGCAGATTTAATACTTAAAGACAAGATCGAGTCAAGCTGAGCGAAACTCCAACTATTTAGTAACGAAGAACCCTACGTAGAATAATACTTTATAATCTTATATTTCCTGCTAGCAGCCAAGTAGTGCTTTAAAGCTCTTCCATGTAGCAATATTACGAGGAAATTTTCAATATAACTTCTAAAGATAAACTAGCCCCATTGTGATCTTGATCGGAAACTTTTGCCCGTTTTCACTTACATTAGGATACCCCTATTTTTCTGCACTGTTGGATTTTCAACCTTCGACGCTCTGCCGAGTATTGAAAATCCAACAACGTGATTTGATTAAGGCATTCGCTAAGGCGTCGCCTAGTGTTAGTGAAAAAAGGTATGACTCGGATCGGTGCGGACTTAACTTCAAGGAGTACTTTTGTAAGGAGTCTAGTAGGACGTTAAGGGGGGAGGAGGGCTATTATAATGCATCACGCCACGCTCTGGCAAGTTTTTAAAACACATTCTCGTAAATGCAGTCTTACTTACATAAGGTGGAAGTCACGTTGCCACTCCATAAAGAAATATATTTATATACAGGGTGTAACAGAAATGTGTTGTTGTTTGCATGCTATGCGTGCCTTATCTCAACTATGTTGGGGTAGGCTTCCAGTCTAACCAGATGCAGCCGAATACCAGTATTTTACATGGAGCGACTACCTATCTGACCTCCACAACAAAGTTACTGGTAATATGATACCTCTTGGTAAGACTGGTTGTCAGACTCGGGCTTCTGACGACCCGTAACGACTGTCAAAGATCTACGAATGACAGCCGAGACCAGGCTTACCGTGCTTTCCGGGGCACGGAGGAGTCTCGGTATGTAAAGATGCTCACCCATCCACGGACCAACGCCGGCAAGTGTAGCTTAACCTGATGGATTGACCCGTACGGCTTTTATTACTTAGCCACAAGTTCCTCCACGAACATCACCAATAAAGTCATTAAAATGTCCTCCAAGGGCTTCCCCTCCCGGCGTTTCCACTCACATCTGCCTTGTTGGTCGCCTTTCATTCATCCTCTCAACACGACCAAACCAACTAAGCGTACTCATTCAATTTTTGTCACAACATCTTTTGCACCTGATATTTTATATCTAGGTATATTGTTAAACATTTCAATAAAAAATCTTTCAAGCTTTCCATATTCAATAATTGATTTTCATTCGTTTACACTGAAAGTAGATAATGTATTCCATTTATGTGTGAATATGTTTTTCACATTTGTAATAATATAATAACTGGTATTCGTGAGCGATTTATTCACAAAAAATATGGAATTCAATGAGCTTTCATTTCTGAAACATGTTGGGAATCACGTAGAAGCCTAATGAGATTCGACAACAATTTAATTTTGTTCAGGACCGTTTCAGATTAAGTACTTACTGTAAATAACACTTCCTGGTGTGTTACACCTTCTGGTTTCACAGTAAATTATTCAAACTTGGTGTGAATTCCGAGTAGGTAAGGAGGTACAGTTGGGAACGAAATTGTTAAGCATCACTTGCAACAGGGATATGAGACCCGTATTTATAAACAAGCAATTACTTCCTGCTAAGTAATTTATTAGTGAAGTCATTACTTGAGGATGGAATTCTTTATAATATCGAGTAACATCAACGTTGCATTGCAAAATCAAAAGCAAATTGGTCGAGTGTAAAGAAAATGGTGACTATTACTTAGCTAAAAATTTTAACCTTATACAGTTGTAACTTCAAGCAATTAATAAACTATAGAATAAAAATCGTTACTTGAGTGATTACTTATACTGAAGTAACAACTATTACTTGTTTATAAATGCGGGTGTTCTACTTTTTTCGATTACTTCCTTACAGCCAACATTACAATAAGTCCGAAATATGATATAATTAAAATAACATAAGTAACATAACTTCACGATTAAATTCCCCGAAGGGTTAGGCGTGTAACTTAAATAACACACAACCTCTTAAGGGGTCATTGCACTCCTCATTATGAACAACTTTTACTATGGAACAAAAAAATCAGCGGTTCCCTACATTTTTGTTCGCATAACTCGACAAAATGTAGGGAACAGCAGACTTTTTTCGCGATTTCAGTTTTGGTCTCATAGTAAAAGTTGTTCCTAATGATGAGTACAATGACCCCTTAAGAGGTTGTGCGTTATTTAAGTTACGCCTAGTAGTACAGCCACATTTGGCCAGTTATCTTTATGTCCCATGTAATAAGGGTCGAACTTATTGCCATCAACCGGGCACAGATCCAGACTCCGAGCTGTTATTCAGAAATTCCAGATAGAAAACCCAATAACACTGCCCGACCTGAGAATCGAACTTAGGAACTCATGCTCCAGGACCACTAGACCAGTAAAGCAATAACACAAAAACCAACACAATAGGCATCGAGATTATTTAAAAATTGCTAAACCTTTTTGTTCCGCGAGCGTACACAACTACCTGAGATTCCGCGACTAGTGGTAATGGCGAATAGTCGATTAGCGATTATTCGACATTCCCTATCGATATAGTCCCAAATAGTCGAGTTATTATTGTTTGGTGCACGGTAAAACTCTAATGAGTTTATGATGGCACCAATTTAAATGTAAATAATGTGTGTGAACTATAGAACGAATAAATAATAATAATAATAAAACAATGAAATTTTCAGCTGAGTGCTATCTTCTGAGATACAGGGCTCGCCTAGTTCGGAAAATAGTCTATTCCCTAAGTTAACCTCTCTTTACCATCACAAATGCTGCTGGATTATTAATATAATGTTTATGATGTTAGCATTTTTACCTAGTATTAAGTACTTTTACTATGCTATGCTGTTGCCTTGTTGCTAAGCTGGTGAGAAATAAACTATTTTATTTTAGTTATTTATTTATTCGCCATAATTATTCGACATCAAAACAGATACTGGTACAGATACTACTAAATATATAACCGGTCTTTACCTATGATATTGACGATTTACATAGAAAAAAAAAAAACATTTTTTTAAAAAGAAATCTTGTCGATGCACTTTGCCATTTTAATGAAAGTTCGTTGATGCCACTGCTGTAGATATCCTGGGAACGAGAATTGATAAATTATTTAAAGGCGTTTTTCACCGCCTCGCTGGATTTGAATTTTTTCCCTGGTGCTCATTGTTGAGATCAAAATTTCTAGAACGGAAGCGATTAAACCAAAAACGCATCGTGCGTTCACTTGCGGTATCTTGTCCATATATTGCGTGCTGTCTTTTTTTTTTCTCTCGTGGAGAAATGCTCATGCATACTGCACTACCACGGGGAGATAGTGCAGTTATGTGGTACTGCAACCCACTAAAACTCCACGGTGTCCTTCTCTGCCGCTTGTGGCGGGAACACGGGCACGCATTAGCACTCACCGCGAACCCGCCGCGGCTGTCCGTCACCGGACCCTCCTATGGGAAGCACCCCCCATCACCGGCGCACAAGAACACCTTGCGCACCGTGACCACCCCGTGGACCAAACCAGCACAGGGGCGCCAGACGACCCCGTGTCTAGGCACCCTTGGTGCCCCTGCGACCGGTCAGGTCAGTAGCCCGGCCGTCTACTACTTTTCGGCCGCAGAGGATAGGGAGAGCGGCCAACGAAATACCGACACTCCTCCTCCCCTGCGGCCCCACCGCGTCCGCCATCAGACGGTGGCGACCCCGTCAAGGCCGCGGAAGGTAGGGAGAACGGCGCACCGCAATACCGGCACCTGTTGGCCGCTACGTCGTCGACTTCCTGGAAAAAGCCCTGACGAGCGGCCCCTCCTCGGGTTCCTCTTCGCTTCACCGTGGGTGACCAAGCCACGGCTACCGAGCCCCCCCGCCTCGAAAATGCGGGAACCCCCCGGGGGGATTGCATGCTGTCTGTGTTGCGTTGTTGTTGCGACGGAACTTGTATTCGAAAATAGCGCGCAGATTAGATTTTTCCATGGTTACAGAAACATCGATATCGAAGATAATTCGAACAGCGGGAAAACAAATGAACAAACGATTTTTTTTAATGCCATGCTATCATTATGCTACATTATAAAAATTAATTTGAATTTGGAATTCTAAATAGAATGAAAGATCTTCACACTAGCCGGTATCACAAATCGGCAATTTCATACGTATGTCTAAAAGCGGTGGACCGATGTTCAAAATTAAATTAGGTTTTTATTATCGAAAGAAAAATTGGAAACGCTCTTTACGGAAAATTTTCAAATTCTGGAATTCGTCCTTTTTCGGTGTGATTTATTTTAAGAATTTTTTAAAATTTTGACAGGTCAACGTCTGTCGGGTCTGATAGTCTGTAATTAATAAAAATATCAGCAATAGCAGGCCTTTTTCTGCACGATTTAGATTGAGTTGAAAAAGTTAATTTTTCTTCATCACAATCTACCTCTATCATCTGCCTAGCCAGTCTAACCGGATGCAGCTGAATACTAGTATTTTACACGGAGCGACTGCCTATCTGACCTCCACAACCCATGTAACTGGGTAATACGATACCCCTTGGTAAGACTGGTTGTCAGATTTTCGGGCTTCTGACGACCCGTAACGACTGTCAAAGATCCACGAATGACAGCTGGGACCAATGGCTTAACGTGCTTTCCGAGGCACGGAGAGGTCTTGGTATGTAAAGAATTAGCCAATTAGGTGCGACCGTTCTGAAGTGATGCGCGTACATACATTCGGCGATTGATTTTTATTTGTATAGATTAAAAAATGTAAAGCAGCCAATTATTCGCCAAATGGAACATCGAATAATAGCGGCTAATCGTGGCATCTCTAACAACTACTAACTAACGAACTCAAAAGGCGGACGCACAGTCGCACATACATGTTTTATACGCATAGTTTTAGTTCATTGTGTCTCAGCTTTTGTCCTTAATTAGTTAATTAGGTGCACAGAGCGATTTGTATTGAATAATTTATTCCGTCGGCGAGTTTCTACTTAAGGCGAAAGCGTCAGGGTAGCACGCGAAATTACGTTTTTTGCAATTTACAAGTCAGTATTAGGTTGTACGTTGATCAAAATGTAATTCGCGGTCGTAACAAGTATGTATTATATTTATTTACATAATTAGAACCATTACAGTCATCAATACAACTCTTTAAGACCAGGAAATCCTAATGAGTGACTATTTAATGAAATCTTGACATTTGAGGATTATACTAACTTAAGGAGTTGTATTACTGATTCTAATGATTATAATTATGTAAATTTATATTTGTTACGGCCGCGAATCATACATTATTTAACACTAACTGTTGCCCGCGACCTCTTCTGTGATCCAGGATGAATATGCCTATGTCCTTCTCCAGATCATGGTCTACCCAACTGCCAAATTTCATTCAAATCGGTTCAGCCGTTTTAGCGTGAACCCGTAATCAACAAAGAAACAAACACACTTTCGCATTTATAATATTAGTTAGGTTAGTTAGGAGGGTGAAAAACCAGTCTATCGACACTCTAGAGACGCCGAATAATTAGGTACTTAAATTAAAAAAAAAAAACTTAACACACTACTAAAGTTTCTAATATAATTCAATCTTGATTCGAAAGACACGTGGCGCCATCTATTATCATAAGACCGTTATTGTTGTTTTCCTCGGGAATAGTACTTTTTTCGGGATGAAAGGTACCCTATGTATGTGTCTGTACACCTGACAACGTATATGCAAAATTTCAGGATGATCGGTTCAGTGGTTTAGGCGTGAAAAGATAACAAACAAACAAACTTACTTTCGCATTTATAATATTAATTAGGATACAGCTTAATACTGACTTACAAATTGCAAAAAACGTAAGAAAATTTGAATTTCGCGGGCTACCCGAACGCCTCCCCTTAACCAAACTGGCGACAACATTAAACTCAACGTATGAACGAGTGACGTATATTGTTACATGTCGACTTATACATTATACATACGGTAATTATGGGGTTCATAGTGCTTAGATTACTTTAGATAGTTATCAGGTAACTTTCTTTACGTTGTACAAAAATTCAGGACTACGCATAATGTTTTACGTCACGTCAAAAATGACGAATTGGGTCTAATGTTGATTTTAACAGCGAGTAGAATATACATTATATAACATGGGGTATACATATACAGCGTGCGCAGAAATTCGACCTATACCTAGAAAGGGATTATACTAGAGATCATTTCCAACAAATTAAGCCCAGCCAACTAGGCCGAATATTAATGGTTTCCGAGTTACGGATGTTTTTAGATTATTGTTCAAATTTTCAGACTGATCACCAAAGACAAATAATTTAAAAATAAATACTTCTCTCTCGGCACGTATTTGTTAATTTTCTGACTGATGTTAAATGAGTGATAATTTATAAAAAAAAAATACGTACCGTAAAACATGGCAACTTTGCCCTCGACATTTGACTTTGCCCAGTTGTGTATTTTTTTAAAAACTTAATACATACCAAATTTGTCTATAGTTAGTAAGAACATTTTGTCTATGGTAAAAAATTCATCATTTTTCTGGCAACACTGTGTGACGCGCTGTCACAGATGTTACTTCAGTTGTCTGTCAGACGTCGTTGAAGTTAGAGTGTTTTTTTGCGGGCAAAATCTTTTAAAAAAACTTTTTCGAGAAGTGCTACTTGGAGTTATCGCAGGTAAGTAATTTTTATACATCCGTTATTACATTGGAAATGAATAATATAGACTAGTTTTCTTCGCTAAATGCGTCGTATAATCATAAAATATAACGGTGGGCAAAGTCACAAGCATATTTTTTGAATATCGTTGACAACATTGCCCAACGTTTCTTTTTCACTAGGGTTGTCACCCGAGGTACATTTTTTAACCTAGTAAAAAAAGGAGGGTTCGGATTTGATGAACAGTTAATAATGTTGGTAAACATATAAAGTTTAAAAACACAGTCGGGATTTAGAAGATACGAGGGCTCGTATCTTCCAAATTCTGACTGTGTTTTTAAAGTTTTTTGTTGATTGGTTTTAGGTTCTTAAAAAATTTATGTATTTACATCGAAATCAAACTACCTAGGTACTCTTGTTTTACCGCTACCGCGATAAAATTCATAAAATAATTTCTAATATAATTGTTAAAGTATTTATCTTCTCTCATGTCGTAAAGTTCGAATTATAAACTTGTTAATTTCTGAACTGTCTAAATGAATGCGAGAAGAGATTGTGTATGAAACTGCACAAAATTAGGTATTAAAACACTCCTATGATACTATTATAAATCTAGCATTAACGACTGGGTTTCATAAACTGTTATCATAGATTTGTATTTCAAAAAAATTTTTTTTTTCAGGATGGATAACAAGTACGTTTATTAACACAAAAAAAAAGAGATATAGAAGAAAACTTGGGTCAAGAAAATACAGAGATTATTCTACAGAAATGTTAAATTTAGCAGTAGAGCTTGTGCAAAATAAGTCTATTTCAAGTAGGGAAGCTGAAAAACAATTTGGGATTCCACGGCGATCAATACTAAATAAAGTGAAAAATCGTCACATGAAAACGATAGGAGGGCAAGTAAAACTTTCGATTGATGAAGAACAAAAATTATTTTCTTTAGTTTTAATTAAACTTGGATCTCAATTATGCAACTGACAATGTTTGATCTCAATATTCTAATGATGTAAAAAATACTATAAACGAATGACTTAGACTGATTATTTTGCATAACAATAAATAATGATAAGTAGGTACTTAGATGGGACGTTGAATGTGTACATGGTCTATTGTTTTATCAGTTTTTTTTCTATGCGGATAGTTATGAATACACTGACGGACTAATAAATCGCATCAAGTTCAAGACGCAATAACTTTTAATATAAGTACTATGAAAGTTATTCAAATTTTATTTTCCCGGCTATAATTTTATCTTTTACTGCAGTTCTGTTTATAAATTTACATTTTTTTTAATAATGGGTAGTCTCGACATTTTCATTTAGTTTAATCTAAAAACTTTGCATACTAGTACCTAATACTGAACTGTGTTGCAGTTTATTTGTCCGTCAGTGTAGATATGTATCCAAATTAATTTACGCTAAATGTTGATTATATTATATAACAATAACATAAAAGATAAGTAAATACCTAATATCTATAGGTACTTAAAATTACTAACAATTATATTGCATAGTTCGACATTTTCATTTAGTTTAATCTAAAAACTTTGCATACTAGTACCTAATACTGAACTGTGTTGCAGTTTATTTGTCCGTCAGTGTAGATATGTATCCAAATTAATTTACGCTAAATGTTGATTATATTATATAACAATAACATAAAAGATAAGTAAGTACCTAATATTTATAGGTACTTAAAATTACTAATAATTATATTGCATAGTATAGCGCGGGTTTTTCTATGACTATGATAGGTACGATGATGTTGCTACGCAGTGCCAAACAAAGCGCCCCCTCCTTCGCCGCCCGCGCACCTCGCCGCTAGCGCAGGCCGAAGGGACGCGGGCGACAGAGAGAGGGAACCCCGATCGCCGACGGAAACGGACGTACAACAGCGATCCTCCGCGACTCTCAGTCGCGAAGCCATTTTCTTTTCTATTTAAAAGATTGTAAACGTTTGTTCGTACATATGTCTATTGTAAACGTGTAAAGCCCCAATAAATGATTATTTAAAGAAGTGACTTTAAACTGGCGCCCAAACTAGTGGCTCGAACCGTTACGAACAGTGATCCAGTGCCTACGTGACCGAATGTAAACCTATACCTACTTACCTCGCGAGGAATAAGCACGGACATTCGACCTTACCGTTGTTATCACCAAGCGTGAAGATGCCGACAACGAGGAGAGGAGAAGCGCTCCGTCAACAACGAGGACAGGATGAGGACAACGTCACGCTCACTGAAGAGGAGGAGAGCGTCGTGGAGCGTGGCCACGCGGAGGAAACCGCGAGCGCCGGCTCAAGGTCGACACAGCATCCAGCTCCCCAGGTCCCCTCAGACTTCCTATCCACGCTGATCGAGTCGATCACGCGTGCGCAAGTGGAAGCCAACAGAAGCCTCATCAACTCGCTGATGACTTCCAACGGTGAATTCAGGGCCTCCACTCCAGTCGGAGCCTCTCCAACCACCAACGCGAGCAGCGCAGGTACTGCTGCTGTAGCCGCATCGCGTGCTGACGCCAACTTCACACGATGCACGGCGAGATACGACGGGTCCTCCCAGGACGCTGAGGTCCTGGAAGCATTCCTGGACGCCGTCGAAGTATACAAGGAGTGTGCTGCCGTAAGTGACGAGCATGCCCTCCGAGGATTGCCGATGCTGCTGGAAGGTGAAGCGGCAGTATGGTGGCGCGGCGTCAAGGCGTCGGCCGCTACGTGGTCGGACGCGATCGCACGTCTCCGCGCTACCTACGGCGTGGCGCAGCCCGCGTATCAAGTCCTACGGCAGATCTTCGCTACGGAACAACAAGAGGAAGAACGCGCGGAAGTGTTTTTGTGTAAAGTGCGGGCATTAATTGCCAAATTACCATACAAACTCGACGAAGTAGTGCAGGTGGACTTTTGCTACGGATTACTGCACCGACGCGTAATAAAACGAGTGCCGCGTGATTGTGTACGTAATTTAGATGATCTGCTATATAAGGTGAGGATCGCGGAGGATACATACAAGGCGCTCAAGGTAACAAACTCTGTTATAAACAATGATAAGAATACGACCCCGCAAACCAAAACATTGGCGGCGACTGTTACCGACCGCAATCGAATCGAATCGACATCGAATTCGAATTCGACTACCGCGAGTGCGACTGCGCCGCGTAGCAACAACAAAAATAGACCCCGTTGTAGTCATTGCAAGTTATTTGGGCACACTAGTGACGTGTGTCGTAATCGTGATAAGTCGACTCTTCTTAAGAATAATAGCGACTCTACACCTAGGGAGTTACGTTGTTATGGTTGTGGTAAACAAGGCGTCGTGAGGTCGAAATGTGATGTTTGCGCGAATACATTGTCGAAACCAGACGAGAAAACATCTTTCAACACTGTTGATGTAGATTTTTATTGTCCTAATGATAGCAATAATAACATTACCCAAGGAATATAAAATATGGTGTTCCACAAGGTAGTGTCCTGGGGCCGCCACTTTTTTTAATTTACATTAACGATCTCCCGAAAGTAACAACGCACAAAATGGTTCTTTTTGCGGATGATAGTACTGCTGTAGTTAAGTGTACAAATAAAATTCATTACGAACAAGACATAAATATTACGTTACAAAATATAATAAATTGGTTACATAATAATAATTTGGTAATAAACCTGAACAAGACAAAAATAATGCATTTTCATCAACGCAGTGACTACCCAAGTGTTTGTATTAATTACCAAGGCTGTAATATTGAGGAAGCAAATGAAGCCAAATTCTTGGGTATAGTGATCGACAGTAAACTTACTTGGAAACCTCATATTGAAGTCCTTTGCAAAAAACTTAGCAAATCTGCATTTGCACTCTCCCAACTTTCAAAAAAAGTGAACAGTCAGGCCCTTTTAATAGCCTACCATGGACTAGTTGCGTCTGTTCTGCGGTATGGTATTATTTTCTGGGGACAGTCTACCGATAAGGAACTGGTATTTAGAATGCAAAAGAGGTGTATAAGGTCAATGTTCGGTCTAAAAACAACAGATAGCTGTCTTTCCTATTTTAAAACTTTAAAAATTTTAACTTTTCCGTCCTTATATATATTGGAAACAGCTTTGTTTGTAAAAAACAATCCACAATTATTTAAAAAAATGGCGGAAGTCAAAAGATATCCAATACGGACTCAATATTTAAGCCAAGTATGCCATGTGAAATGTAAAACCGCGCTAATGAAAAAAAGTTTTTTTGGCATTGCCCCCCGCATTTATAATAAATTACCTAATGGAATAAAAAATATGACTGTTACAAAATTTAAAAGGGCACTAAACGACATATTAATTGAGAAATGTTATTATACAATTGACGACTTCCTTAATGATGATTCGCTGACTGATTGACTTATTTTTTTTTATATATTTTTTTTTATTGTTATAGCTGCTATTGTGATCCCTGATTGTTATTGTTTATTACTTGTATTTTTTTGTACTCTAAACGACATTTATTTAAATTTAACTTTGACATTATTCATTTTATTTTAATTGTATTGTAATGTTTCAAAAATAGTGACTGAATATTATTATTTGCATGCCCACGCGATGGTAGAATATGGAGCACTTTATTATGTTAAAAGAACATCTGTGTACCAATTACCCATGTTTGCAAATAAATAAATGATTGATTGATGATTGATGATTAGTACGAGTGATACCGCTTCGTGCGTTCAAATAACGAATATGAGTGCGCGCGAACATCACCCGATGGTAAATATTAGTGTTATGGGCCGTAACGGCGTGGCGATTGTAGATACCGGCGCTACACATAGTATTGCGAGCCCTCTATTACACCGACTTTTAGCTGATTCAGGAGTTCGGTTTAGCGAAACTAAGCGTTTCGTACGCCTGGCCGATGGTACACAAAGGTGGAGAGATCTGTTGTCAGCCGAGGTAGATATTATTATTCAAGGTCGTAAGGTAATGTGTCAGTTTTTAATATTGCCTGGTAGTAATATTAGGACGCTTTTAGGTATAGATTTTTTGGCGCGGGCTGGCATGGTAATAGACGTCGCTCGACGCGCTTGGTCATTCTCGGATAGTCTGGGACATTGTTACGATTTTGTTTACACGTATACGCTTGACCATACCGATGCGGATCTGTTGTGCACCACATCCACTGAATTATCGTTGCGCTCAGACGAAGGATCTAAGTTGACCCCCGAGCAGCAGCGTACACTTAACGCTTTTATTGAACACCGCGCGCCGCAGTTCGCGCGCGACGGACCGGCGACGGAGTTCGCCACACATCGTATAAAGGTGAGTTCACACCAAGAACCTATTGCTTCCCCACCGTACAGGATGTCGCAAAATAAGAAAGAGGCTTTGCAGAAGGAGCTTGATAAGCTGCTGCGAGATGACGTCATCGAAGAGTGCGAGTCGCCTTGGGCCTCCAATGTCGTGCTTGTGGATAAGAAGGACGGAAGTTTAAGGCTTTGTATAGATTACCGGAAGCTTAACGCGGTGACCGAGCCAGACCGGTACCCGCTCCCACGCATTGAAGACATACTGCACGCGGCCAAAACCAGTGAGTATATGACCACTCTTGACCTTCGATCAGGTTACCATCAGGTGAGCGTCTGCCCAGAGGACCAAGACAAGACTGCGTTTACGTCACCACTTGGTACCTTTAGATTTAAGCGGATGCCGATGGGACTACGGAATTCGGGAGCCACTTTTCAGCGGATGATGGACCGGTTCCGTTCCAACCTGAAGGAAGTGGAACTCCTCGCATACCTAGATGATCTGATTTTGCTGTCGCCAGGGCCTTTCGAAAAGCACCTAGCTGACCTTGAGGCAGTCTTCGAACGACTGGCCTTGTTTAAGTTGAGAGTCAATAGGGACAAGAGTTTCTTTGCGAGGGAGTCTGTCAAATTCCTAGGGCACGTTATTGTTCCAGGTGGAATCCAGGTGGATCCAGACAAGACAGCAGCCATTGATAACATGGTCTGCCCTCAAAACGTAAAACACTTAAAGTGTTTTTTGCAGACGTCGAGTTGGTACCGACGCTTTATTAATAATTACGCGGAAGTCGCGAGGCCCCTTACTAACCTCCTGAAGAAGTCGAATGCTTGGCGATGGGACGCCGAGCAACAGGAAGCGTTTGAACATATCAAGTCTCTCCTCGTGTCCGCACCCATTCTCCGTCAGGCAGATGAGTCGAAACCCTTTGTCCTTTGCACTGACAGCAGCGCTTATTGCCTCGGGGCTGTTCTGATGCAGGGGGAGGGGCACGACGAGAGGCCCATCGAGTACGCAAGCCGACTCCTTACTAGCGCCGAGAGGAACTACTCCACGACCGAACGAGAGGCTCTCGCTGTCGTGTGGGCACTCGGTAAGTTCCGCGGCTATGTAGAAACCGCGAAGGTTACCGTTAGGACAGACCACCAGCCCTTGCGATGGCTGATGAGTCAAAGGTCACCTAGCGGCCGACTGGCCAGGTGGGCCCTCACCTTGCAAGAGTTCGACCTTAACATTGAGTATACACCCGGTCGCTCGAACGTGGTTGCAGATACGCTGTCGCGACCCGTTTGTTCTGAAGACCAGAACGAGTGTGACCTATGCATGACGGTCATCGATATGCCGAAGAGGAACAGCGGTGATATCCGCAGCAATCAGGTATTGGACCCAGAGTTCCGGAAAATTATTGAGGACATGGAGTCCGACGAACCTTCTAGGGGGAGACCATGGTCCGACCGCGGGTACACCATTTCTGACGGTATCCTATACAGGTACAGCTTAGAGTCGGACGACGGAGAGGACTGCTGCTTAGTCGTGCCCGAGCACGAACGCAGGCAGGTCATGGCCGACTTCCACGATGCGCCAACAGCGGGCCATTTCGGCGTGGAGCGCACGTTGAGCCGCGTTCGTGCAAGGTATTATTGGCCTGGCATGCGCACGTTTATTACAAACTATATAAAGGAGTGCGTGCCTTGCCAGAGGTATAAAACTGACAACCGCAAACCAGCAGGACTGCTGCAGACTTCCGCTGTGTCACGACGATTCGAGGTAGTCTCCGTGGACCTGTTTGGTCCGCTGGTAGCAACGCCTAGGAAAAACAGGTGGGTACTGATCGTTGAAGATGTCTGCTCGCGCTTGGTGGAATTGTTTCCATTAGAGAATGCCACCAGCGTTGAATGTGCTCAGACTCTCGCGAATGAGGTGTTTCTTAGGTACGGAGTACCACGCCGCCTCATCAGTGACAACGGAGGGCAATTCGTGAGCGAGGTTATGCAGCAGGTCTGCCACGTTCTGGGTGTAAGCCAGTCGCTCACGCCCTTTTATCATCCCGAAGCCAATCCCATAGAGAGGAAGAACCGGGACCTCAAACCTCAATTGGCTATGCTCGTAGGCCACGACCACACCACATGGGACGTGCATCTTGCAGCAATCAGGTTTGCTATGAACTCGGCGATCACCAGCAGTACACGGTGTTCGCCGGCGTACCTCACCTTCGGGAGAGAGTTACGAGCTCCTTCAGACTCTGCGATAGACATGAGGGCTATCGTAGAACACGACAACTTCGTGCCCAACATTACGCCTTACCTGAAGAAGATGGCTGCGACCCTGGACGAGGCCAGGGACACTCACGAGAAGGCGCAGGCCGTCCAGAAGGGGAATGCTGACCAAAAGAGGAGACCGTCACCACAGTACCAGGTAGGCGACCTAGTTTTATTGAAAACGCAGGGACCTAATGACGCTGGCCGCGGACAAACCGCGAAGTTTATCCCACGTCGTGACGGCCCATACAAAATCGGGAAGGTTATCAGCCCGACCTCTTACGGTTTGGAGAACGTACAGACTGGTAGGAACGTAGGGAAATATCACGTTTCGCACCTCACGCCTTTCGCCGGTCAGGTAGAGCCACCCGTTCGAGAGAAACGTAGACGTGGTAGGCCGCGTAGGTATTTAGACTAGCCCAACTGTGAAGGACACTTAGTTAGGGCTAGAGGGGGAGGATATAGCGCGGGTTTTTCTATGACTATGATAGGTACGATGATGTTGCTACGCAGTGCCAAACAAAGCGCCCCCTCCTTCGCCGCCCGCGCACCTCGCCGCTAGCGCAGGCCGAAGGGACGCGGGCGACAGAGAGAGGGAACCCCGATCGCCGACGGAAACGGACGTACAACAGCGATCCTCCGCGACTCTCAGTCGCGAAGCCATTTTCTTTTCTATTTAAAAGATTGTAAACGTTTGTTCGTACATATGTCTATTGTAAACGTGTAAAGCCCCAATAAATGATTATTTAAAGAAGTGACTTTAAAATAGTTAATATTGCGATGAGTCATCGCAATTTTAACTATGCAATATAATTTTTCTGTAAAACTCATTACAAATTTTAGTGTTATTTGTTATTTTCATATAAAAACAAAGACCGAGATAGGTACATACTTTTTAGTTTTTTTTTTAAATTATTTTTTAGTTTTTGAACACTTTATAAATAAAGCATATTATGTAAAAAATGATGTTATATTATTTTTAATTTATCATTATAATATATTATAATATTCCACACTAAAAATTATTAAATAGTTAAGTATTGTCAATGGTAACAACCCTTGAACAATCGCCATTTTGTACGAAAAATGTTCTAGAAGGCTTTTTGACTTTGCCCACTCATTTTTAAGGGTCAAGGAATGTGAATATTTGGCGTATAATTTAATACATTATTGCATTGCTCAGTATTTTCATTCAGTCCTTTTCGAATAGTGATATAGTCCATAGTAACGGAGATCTGTAATGTGGGCAAAGTTACCAAATGTATATGATTTTTTGCCCAACACCTATAATTGTTATTTTCACTAATAAATATGCTTTTTTTTTACTATTTTTAGTTTTGTGTATCGAGACATGAGCATATAGTATTATGTGGCACCGAAACAATAATCAATTTATTAAAATTTTCCAAAATATCATTAATTAAGCATTTATTTTTTAAATTTATGGGCAAAGTTGCCATGTTTTACGGTACCCTAAATTCCCATAATTTCAGAAATAAAAGGTCATGAGTGAAAAGAAAACCTTCTTTATTTTATAATTTTTCAAATTTAGACATGTTTTACTTGAAAAAAATGTAGAAAAAATATTTTAAATGGTAGGGCGTTATTTGTTTCACCCTGTAGTACGTCCACAATTCGCCAGTTATGTGTAATAGGGGGGCGAGCCTCTTATCGGCAACCAGGCACAAGTCCTGACTCCTGGCTGCTCTTGAGTAATTCCAGAAGGAAAAACCCAACATTACTTTGCCGACTCGGGAATCGAACACAGGATCTCTGCTCAGCAGAAGCGCTTGTACTAGATCAACGAGGCAGTCAAGTAGGCGAGTAGAATATCTAAGCGGTTTTTTCTAAGTTGTTGACAGCGAAAGTAAGAAAATTGGATACAGCGGCGCGTGGCAGAACCATTTTTAACTGTCACTTCGCCATATTTTACAGCTAGGAACTCAATTTTTGGTTCGTTTGAATATGAAAGTCGATTACGAATAGTCGCAATATCCAGTCGCTGAGAGGATATTCCCTACATGTTGGCCATTTCCAGTCAGCAGTTTTGAATGAGAAACTCTGTGTGTTTGAATAAGAAACTCCGTGTTTGAATGGCAGGTTGGTACCTACTCGCGACATTTTGTTTGAACAACTGAAAGTACGCGTGGAAAATTGAATGCTTCGAATATTTTTTCGACATACGCCCTAGATCAAAAATCCAGCTGTAAATTTTTTTTTTTTTTGTTTTAGATAGGAAATGACCTCTCTGGTCAACTCTGGTGTATGATGATGATGAGGATGATATAATAAGTAATAATAATAGCAGCAAACTTTATTATCCCACTGCAAGGCAAAAGCCTCTTCTCATACAGAGAAGGCACGAGCATTGATCACCGTGCTTGCTCAAGACGGGTTGGCGATTTCAGACTTATATTAACAATAATTCCAGCTTTCCTCACAATGGTTTCCTCCATCGATGTCAGTAATGGTCAAGATAAACTCAGATAGTACATAAGAATTGGCCTCTTTAATAAAAATTCAACAAATCAATACCAATTTCTTCAGTCCATAGGTTTGTACCTAAGCCACAAAGAATACAAATTATGCATAACTGCAGCGCCAATAGGCCGTTGCCTTCAGACAGTGACCCAATTCCAGCAATTGTATTACGAAACGACAGCGAGGAAAGACGACAGCTGATACATCCGACTTTTTACCCCAACCCCTGACCTCGCGAGAAAGTAATACACCCCTAAATCTCAACCCTATCTAAATATCGAGAGAATATGAAAACGTTGGCCCAACACTATTAACGGCTTTCAATATTAAAATCTACAGTAGCAAAAAACGTATAAAATTATTCAAAATCAGAACAGCACTACGGTAGATAAGCAAAACCGTAATGAAAATTAAAACCGGAGTCCGCAGACTGAAAAGCTTTCAACTCTATACAAAAATGCAAGTCCGGCTCATTAATAAAATGACCTAAAATCAAATGAAAGTCAAAGGCACACACAAAAAGTAAGTAATTAACTTCGACCGGTCGTTGGTGAAAAATATTTAAAATAAAGGCTCGGAGCTTGATAAAAATAATAAAGTGGAAAATTTTTAGTTCGTCGCTAGTCTGCGGGTCATAGTCTGACTGAATGGAGGCATAGCAGGAGAGAGATAACGCCCCACTGAATAAAAGATAAAACTTTATCTTGAAATGGTGAAAATCTCTGCCATTTGTTCAAATACGGACGGATCTATGTATTTTCATTTATTTTACTCAAAGTGAAATTATTTTCGTACTTTTTTTTATTCTGCGGATGAACAATGCTGAACTTCGGTCCTCATTGTGCGTTTTTATAATTTCTTACGACGATATTATCTTGGACGTATACGGCATCACGATAACACAAGCAAGTAAAATGTATTGATATATATGAAGAACTTTAAAAGCTTGAGCTTATGAGGTTTAAATTTCTGTCAACGATAGCGTTAAAACGTGCATGTATTTCCATACAATTTTGATGGAGGTGAACGTGGAAGTCCACGATAATATAATATCGTCACGTTAAAATTAGAAAGTATAAAAGCGCACATTAAGTCATATTGTGACTAACATGAAGGAACATAAGACATATTGCTGAAATAATGACCATGCTTGGCTGTCAAACTGGTTATTACAAGTAAAAATCATATTCGCATGAAGATGAGCGTCTTCATACGAATTTGAATTTTAACCGACTTCAAAAAGGAGGAGGTTCTCAATTCGTCTGTATGTTTTTTTTTTGTATGTTTGTTACGCGATTACTCAAATACGGATGGACCGATTTGGAAAATTCTTTTTTTTTTTTTGAAAGGGTATACTTCCGAGGTGGTCCCATATAAATTTTATTAACTTTGCTTGGGGAATTTTTGAGTTAGCTTCAATAATGCGTATATTTCCCACTTATTTTATGTGGATGATGTGATGATGTTTTAATAACTTCGTATCACTGTTATTTACATAGCTATATCTACAATTATTGAGCTCAATTATGTATTCGAATTTGTTTGGGGTAGGTTCCACAACTAAAAAGTCATAAATAAAAACTTTTTAGCAAAAAATAAAACCGACTTCCAAAACAAAACACTACAAAGTGAAAAATAACTTTAATTTCGGAAGTAGGTGGCAAAAAACGAAAATACAAAACCAAAGACACCGACTACCGAAATTAAAGTTATTTTTCACTTTGTAGTATTTTGTTTTGGAAGTCGGTTTTTTTTTTGCTAAAAAGTTTTTTCTTTACCAAAGACAAAAATAATTATTCGTAGGATTATGGTACCTAACAGGGGAGGTATTTTCAGAACACATCCGCCCCTAAAAGCAGCATTCGAGTACCTACTCCAAATTACTACAAATATTATGTCTTTGTTGCTACGGAACATCACAGTACTAATTGCTTGGTTCCTATAAACAAAAACGAATCGTATTGCTTACCAATGGCAGCATTTTTTATTGTCAAACTGGGCATATAAATATATTCGTAAGCTAATTTTACCTGTGATAGCTATAGATAGTTCCTTATGGGAGGGTCTACTATGCAAAGCCGTCGTTACTTCATTATTGGTAAAGATACAAGGGACTTAATTTGAACCAATAACGATCCGTAAATTATAGGAATCAGCCATGACACAGGAACTTACCAACAAGTAACAACTAGTACAGGAGTCAGAGTATATAAAAAAGAAAACCTCTGAAAGCCTTTTATGTTTTTAGTCATAAGGAAGCTTTTGGTAAAAATAAAGATAATTATTTATTTACGATTTACATTACACATAAGTATGAAAACAAAAACTCTTAACCAAATACTCTAATAAATAATAAAAAAATCACATGTCCCCGAAAACACAGGTACTACTTACGATACTCTTAGACTTAGATAAGCCTCAAGCTTTTAAGAAAAATAATTAAAGTTCTATGTTTACGTAAGTTTTATTTAGTTTTAAAAGTTCAATAAAAGCTTGTTGTTCATTTTTACTTATATTTTATTTGGGTGGCTTTGAGCTTATCGGCAACTCAGATGAAAGAAAAACAAAGCCCTTTGCTTTTGTTTTTTTATTTTTTTTATTTAAAGGGTATGAAAAATCCCCCGAGCAAGGGCCATCAAAGTAACTATAAACAAGAGCTTCAGGGCAAGCGACTACTTAGCTTATTTTAGTAACACAACATTACAATCATCACGCCTGTAATCTTTAAAGGGTTAGGCAGAAGTGAACCTGATATAGGTTAGGAATAATACACCCAGATTTCGCGAGTTATGTTTAAGTCCAATGCGATAGGGGCGAGCCTCAATCGACTTTTATGTTTTTGGAATGGGAATCAATCAACCGGGCACAAATTTAGATTCCGAGCTGCTACTGAGAAATTCCTTTAAGGGGGAAGCGTCAGGGTAGCCCGCGAAATTCAAATTTTCTTACGTTTTTTGCAATTTACAAGTCGGTATTATATTGTACGTTGATCAAATTATAATTTGCGGTCGTAACAAGTATCTATTTACATAATTAGAATCGAATTAGAAGAATTAAATTGATCAATACAACTCTTTAAGACCAGATAACACCAAAAATGACTATTTCATGAAATCTTGACATTTTAGGATTATACTTACTTAAGGAGTTGTATTACTGATTCTATTGTATATAATTCTGTAAAAACATATTTGTTACGGCCGCAAATCATAGTTTATTTAACATACAACTTAATACTGACTTGCAAATTGCAAAAAACGTAAGAAAATTTGAATTTCGCGGGCTACCCTGACGCTTCCTCCTTAAGGCGTAAAGCTCCAAGTAGCCCGCGCAATTCAAATTTGGAAAAAACTTTTTTTTTGCACTTTGCAGGTCAGTATCAGGTTTTATGTTGTTAATCTGAAAGTGATTCGCGACCATAACAAATCTGTATTTATAGAATTATAATAATTAAAATCATCAGTACAACTCTCTAAGTTCATGTAATCCTCATGAATGACTATTTCATGAAATCTTGACATTTACACTAACTTAACACGTTAACAGTGCAGCTACTAAATGTGAGAGGAGCCCCTCACGTGCAAACACGTTTTGTGGAAATATGTAAAGAGAGGCTTATGTAATGATAATTTTGAATAAATTATATAAATATAAACCCTCTAATTGATTAAAAATTTAACAATTCAGATGAAAAGACATTTGAAAATAATGGGGGTTATACAAAATATTAATACCTAGATTTTTTTTTTTTAATTAGACGGTGTAGCTGAATATTTAGTAATATTGACATATCCGTAATTATTTAATGATCTTAAATTGAGGTTTAGTTTCAATCTTCTTTTCGTCAAGAAAATGAACACTTAAGCTATAACCTCGATACATTCATAGTGACGTTACATTAAAAAAACATGTTCATAACGTCTAAATCATAGACTAGTTTTGAATAAACTCTGCTGACCCAGATACCCATATCTGGGTATTGACAATTATATATGTGTTATTAGAATATCCTTTCTTTGTTATGTTATTATGAATTGACTAAGTGGGTATACAACAAAAAATCCTATGCACGGTTCCAAAAAAACTTCTTTTATCTAGTAGGAATGTAACGTCACAATTCTCTTAAGTTTGTTAATTTTATAAATAAGTAAATAAAACGAATAAACATTTTTGTTACCATTCAGCACGACTTTTTTATTTCAACCTTCCAACACCGAAAAGATAAATTAAAAATCACATAAATAGTTAAATAATAATACAATAACTAATATTTAACTTCTTATAAAAATAAATAATAAATGAACATTTAAAACATCTAACAAGTTTTTGCTTAAAATAGTACTATTTTAAGCAAAAACTTGTTAGACAAATATATTATTATGGTTCCAAAGAAACAAAAAACAGTCCCACATTGTGATTAAGATTCGAACTCAGACTTCATTGATCGTGAAACCATTGCTTAGCCCAAACAGCTACCAGCACATGTTATGTTTATGCGAATTTTAGCAATGCAATGGTAAGAACACGTCGCCACTATGACGCGTATTCTAAATGCAACATAAATATAATGTTATTTCGCGTAGTACGACGACATGCGACAATTCATTAGTGTGTGTTATCTGCGGAATGTTGAGTGAGACATCGCTCACACAGGCACACGCACAGTTCATAGCAATGTAATCCTTAGCACGCTTATGGACTTTTGAGCGTTTACTGTACATACATAGGGCGGACTTATCATAAGGCATTTTCAGTCAACTTTTTAATAAAAATAAAATATCCTACAGACGAATTGAGAACCTTTTTGGAGAAGTCTTTTAATAAGAAAATGCTTTGAAAAATGTACAAAGAGATATAACATGCATCAAAGTGCTAATGATAATTAGAAATAGAAATAGAAGAAATAGAAATAGTTTATGGTCCAGGTAATATAGTAAGCAGGTTTATAGGTTAACAATTTAAAATTAAAGTCGAGACGATAATGTATCCCAAAATATTACCTATATCTAGGTTGCAAATTATTATTTACTAGTGAGCCCCAAACTAGACAGTTAGTCTGTATCTTGGGGCTCGGGTACAGTTTCCAGAATGGAGACTAGAAGGTGATTTCAGGTGTTGTATGGTGTGTTTGTGTATGTGTGGTGTGTGAGTGTGTATGTGTGCGTATTTGTTCCCATTGCGCGTCGTTTGATTTAGTGTCAGGTGAGGGTAGTATAATCATTGGTAGTATAATCAGCAGAGATCGGAATAGGTATACTATAAATAAGTAAACTTCGAGGAAAGAAGTAAGTAACAAGATTGGATAATAACTCCTATAAAATCTCGGAATGACAAAGACGTATCTGACATTTTTTTCGAAATGAGAGTTATTTACATATTCGGAATCAGCAAAAAAGACGCATCTACCAGTATTTTTAAATTGGCGTAAACTTAACGAAAACCTAATAATTATTACTATTAAAAGACGCATCTGCCTTTGTTTCTTATGGTTTAAACAGGACAAAATATTTTTTTTTCTCCATTTCAATATTTTTGAAGATACGAGTATGTCCTTTTTCCTTACAGCGGCAGAATAGTAATACCTAATACTACTTTAATAACTTTGTTGTGCCTGCCTGGTTTTTTTTTTTTATTCTAAATTTTTATAAGAGGCTAAACCACAGTGGCAAGTCAGCCTCATCATAACTTAAACTATTCTAAACTACATCTACAAATACAATAAACAATATTAATTTCTAAAAAAAAAAGTAAGTACGAGTAGGTCTGCTATCTCAGGCGAAGGCCGCGCCAAAATCTCCACGTATGGACCAATATCATATTTATCAACTCCTACTGCTCTCAGCAGTATCTCTCTTTCCCTCTTCGTCTTAGTACACTCCATAAGTACATGGTGAACATCTTCAACCGTTCCACATGATTCGCAATTGGGTGAATTAACTTTACTCATCAAATAACCAAACTTGCGGAATGGGTAGTGACCAGAGCGTAATCTATGAAGCAGAACAATGTGAGACCTACTCCTCTCCTTTGGTTGCAAGCGCTACTACTGAGCATAAGGCCCAGGGCCGGCAGTCTCGACATAGGTAGCGATCGTTATACGACCGAATTCGGTCGCTAAGTCCTAGTGGGGTACAGTCAAAATTGCTTGACAAGCATGTGATTTTTTCGTGTTTGTCATGCAATTTTGACCGTCTAGGGACCCCACTAGGACTGCGACCGAAT
Organism: Dicycla oo; assembly: GCA_948252095.1. Taxonomy (NCBI): domain Eukaryota; kingdom Metazoa; phylum Arthropoda; class Insecta; order Lepidoptera; family Noctuidae; genus Dicycla; species Dicycla oo. The sequence goes on along the minus strand of OX411721.1, from coordinate 10,662,083 downwards.
TCGGTCGTATAGCGATCGCTATCTGTGTCGAGACTGCAGGCCCTGGGTTCGTTTCCCGAGTCGGGCAAAAAGTTATTGGGTTTTTGCAACTGAAATGTCTCCTCAGTAGCAGCAAGGAGTCTTTATTTTTGCCTGGATTGATGACAATAGGCTCGTCCATAGTAATAGGACATATTACTTAAACATAACTGGCGAAACATGGGTGTACTATAGGTACACACCTGTCTAACCCTTTGGAGGAACAAGGCGTGATCTTATGTTATGTACTTCTGTTATGGTGCCTATGGAAGTATACACACCAATAAAACAAAGGAAATCGCAGACAACGTTGCTGGCCTTGAAACAACTCATCAAAACCTTTTTAGAATTTAAGGAAAACCGCCTCAGCGATTTGTAGATGACAGATTCATATTCGAGATTTGTCAAGGAGATATATTTTAGATGGCACATCATTTAAGATTTTGACAAAGAGATAATTTTTAATGGCACACGTCTTGGCATATTAATGTGTTCTCGAAGAAGAAGATGGTCCTAGTACTAGATAATAAATCGTCATTATCTGCCTAGCCTTTTCCCAACTATGTTGGGGTTGGCTTCCAGTCTAACCGGATGCAGCTGAATACCAGTATTTTACATGGAGCAACTGCCTATCTGACCTCCTCAACCCAGTTACTGAGTAATACGATACCTTGGTATGTGAAGATGGTCACCCATCCACGGATCGACCGCGGCAAGCGTAGCTTAACCTGATCTATCGACCCGTGCGGCTGTTATTACTTATTCACGAGCCGTAAATAAAGCAATGAACGTGGGTGAACTATCAAAATGAAAGAAAATGCGACCAGTTGTCATTTTATCTCTTACGTAGGTATATAACTACCCCACAGACATATCTCACTTCCATGTACCTTTGTATGAGTACCTATCATGTAGATATGTACCCACCTACATAATTTCGATGTTCAAGTTTAGTATTAACACAATAAAGCTTTTAGGAGCTCGGAGAAATTTAATGTCATGCTTAAAGTTCTGAACCTATGAGATAACACTATGTCTTTGAAACTTTTCATTACATAACTACAATTATTATGTACAGTCGAAGACTGAAAATGTTATGCAGCGTAAGGGTAACGTTTTCGCGGGCGCTTTATGTCATAGACGTCATAACAAATAAAACTTCTATTGTGTCTCGTTTATCGTCCGTCTACTGTCTCGTTTATTGTCGACGTTTTGGATGAAAGTAACATTTCGAAAGTGACATTGAACTGCACCGGCTATGTGATTTTTTCGAAAATTGTTACACATTTTTTTTTTTTATTTGTGATGGGTTTGCTCTTGACTCTAGTCTAGGTCAGAGGTAACAGAGACAAAGTCGACGATGGAGTGAGCTTACCCAGAAGAAGCCTGTTCACTCTCACTTTGAAAAGATTTGGGTTGTATGCGTTCGGAAACACAGACGCAGGTAGTGAGTTCCACTCCTTTGCTATGCGCATTATAAAAGACATTTGGAAGCGCTTAGTTCGAATTTGGTGGAATAGCAACCAGGTAGGGATGGTAACTGGCAGTGCGTCTAGATGTCCGATGGTAGCAGGGGGCCGGTGGAATGAGGTCGTGGAGTTCTCGGGCACACTCTCCGAAGTACAATCTGTAGAACACCGACAAGCAGGCAACCTTGCGGCGATGAGCCAAGCTATGAAGCTTGGCATTCACCAGTTTTACGTCGCCAATGAGCCTCATAGCTCTGCGTTCCACCGAGTCAAGCGCGGCTAGTTGGTACTTAGCTGATCAATCCCAAAGGTGACTGCAATACTCCATGCAGAATCGGACTTGCGCTCTGTAAAGGGTTAAAAGCTGTCCAGGCATAAAGTATCGCTTCACTCTATTTAGGATGCCCAGTTTCTTGGCCGCAGTTTGGGCCTTGTACTCGATGGTGGCGCCGAAGTTGAGACCAGATGTCAACTCCATGCCTAGGAGCTCAAGTCGATCAGTTACAGGAACAGATGCACCCCGAAAAGTAGTTGTTAAAATTTTAGCTCCTTGACCAGCACCCTATTGCACAACACACCAAGAATCATTTTAAAGCAAATTGCTAATCCATTGCTTCATATGTTCTAAAAATTTGTCTGCTCACGTCAATAACGCAATGATGTTGTTAAACTGTCAAATGAAACCGATACTGATTGATAGTATGTTACGCGATTGCCCCGCGGACCATGTTCCATCTTGGAAACAGGCACCTAAGGTATTATAGCAATGAAAAGTATCTCTTTTATTTAATATTCATATGATTATTAACGATTGTAGTAAAAAAACTTTTTAGCAATTTTTAGCAAAATAAAACCGATTTTCAAAACAAAACTCTACAAAGTGAAAAATAATTTTAATTTCGGTAGGTTTTGTATTTTCGTGTTATGCCACCGACTTCCGAAATTAAAGTTATTTTTCACTTTGTAGTGTTTTGTTTTGGAAGTCGGTTTAATTTTTTGCTAAAAAGTTTTTATTTTTAAAGTTTTTATTGTTCACTTTTTAGTTGTGGTACCTACCCTACACAAATTCGAATATCACTACCTGCTATGTAAATAACAGGGATACGAAGTTATTAAAACATTATCCAGATAAACTAAGTGGGAAAAATACGCATTACCTATTGAAACTAACTCAAAAACTACCCAAGCAAACAAAGTTAATAAAATTTATATGAGACCACCTTGGAAGACCACCCTTTCAAACAAAAAAATAATTTTTCAAATCGGTACGTCGGTCGTCTTTGAGTAATCACCGTAATAAACACACAAGAAAAAAATATACAGACGAATTTAGAACCTCTCCTCTTTGAAGTCGGTTAAAAATAAAAGAACAGTTTACGCCCAAAAGTAACTTACTTTATTTATATCGATAGTAGTGTTAAAATGGTTTAACGTGTAGTAAAATAGGAGCCCCAATAGTGTTATTTACGACCTGTCGGATATGCCAGAATTTGTACCAAGTACAGTTTGTAGTAACTTTGTGCTTAAACTTACGTATAACTTACGTTATAGTACGGTGGATTTAAGCAACTACCGACCTAAAATAAATTAGGTAGGTACAGTCGGCAAATGAAAGCCTCACACACTCACGCACACTTATACGCAAGTGTCAAATTTTGCGTGGATTTCACGATCGTTTTTCTCAGTAAATAATATATATACCTAAGTTATTTCCTAAAAAGGTCGAACGCCCACATTTCATTGGAGAAAAGTGATAAAATGGTTCGTTTTAAACAGTGTCTATTTTTAGCGTATAATCTAAACTAAAAATGTATGGACGGCCCATTGCATTGGAGCATCCTCCTTAAGGTGAAAGCTCCAGGTAGCCCGTGAAATTCAAATTTTCTTACGTTTACTTTGCAATTTGCAGGTCAGTGTTAGGTTGTATGTTGATCTGAATATGATTCGCGACCGTAATAAATTGTATTTATGGACTCTCTAAGTTCATATAAACCTAATGAATGACTATTTCATGAAATCTTGATATTTAGGATTATACCAACTTAAGGAGTTGTATTACTAATGATTATAATTTTGTAAATCATTTATGTTATGATCGCGAATCATAAATCAACATAAAACCTAATACTAAATTGCAAATTGCAAAATAACGTGAGAAAATTTGATTTTCGCGGGGTACCTGGAACTTCCCCCTTAACCATACTCAGAATAAGTATCCATATCTATACATATTATAAATTAAAGGTGTATTTCGTGTCTGTCTATGTGACCGCGTTGTTCTTGTAAACTACGCAAAGGATTTTGATAATTTTGAAAATTTATTCTGAAATGTTTATGTGTAATACATCCATATTAAACTTACCTAAAATAAAGAAATCTCCATGTTTTGACAAGTCGTAATAACCGCACGAAGCACTGGCGGGGTCGCTAGGTCATAATAAAAATGAAGCGTCAACGACGAAACACTCAAAGTAATAATGACAGTTGACAAGTAACGACTTTAATGAGCTAAAGTCCAAAAGTGACCGACGTATTCGTACGGCGATTGTACAATAGGTTACCTAATAAACGTACCCATAATTTAGATCAGCGTATATGTCCATAGATCAGTGGAGATGTTCGGGGATGCAATTAATTTAGCTTTCGGTTGCATTCACCCCATAAACTTTACGCGGGCACGTTCTTTTAATCACCCAATTCTAGCTCCAATAATACACAATATTTTTATTCGATGAAAATAACGCGTAATTGTTACTTTGTTAATAACAAAGTTATTAATTAATCCCTCCGAACTAAAGTTTGCTAAAACAAAATTAGTTAAAATCATTCGTCTATTAACAAGCATCTACTGTCATTAATAGATAATATTAATCTTCCGTAACACAAATTCCATAAATAAAATATGCAGAACATAAATCGATATAATTATAATAATTACTAGACTGTATAATGAAAGGCCGTAATTAAAATTCAAATAACTTACAAAAGTAGTTTGTTGAAATATTTGACACGAACCAAGGTAAACCACACTAATAATTCACACAAATTATTAAAAATAACAAAATATCGGCACAGAATTCATTCATCCATAAAAACAAGTTTTAATTCCAATTTATTCACTACACTACAAACTTAATTGTTCGGATACACATAAAAATGGCACACTAAAAAAAAATATTTTGAATCTGTTTTTAATTAAAATTCAAAACGCGGCGTTCGAATTTCGTAAACCACGTTCGGTTTCACGCAGCGGGGCACGCGTGCGTCTCACTGCGCAGTCGGGTTTGGACTGTCCGGCCTTTGAAGCGTGGCCTGTTCAACCGAGTCATTACAGGATGAGAGCTAGAGAATTGAATGAGACGGCTATTATTTTAATAGATTTGTGGTCCAGCTGAGTGTACGGGTAGGCTGGTGGAAACCTGTCCGCAGGCGTGTCAGTTATGTGAGTTATTTGCATACCGGAAAGTGGCTGCGGCATAAATAACGCGATCGTAACGGAAACAAGGGATCTCGTGATATACTTGAATTGTGTTTGGCGAAAAGTTATTCACAATATCTGGCGTATATTTGTTGACATTATTGTGTCTACTTCAGCGGGTAAAATATTTATGTTTTGCAACAGTCATATTATTATTATTTCAGTTTCTGTGAGTTAATATTTCAAAGCATAATATTTTAGTCACGTACGCTCTAAAAAATATACAGACATGCCGCGTCTTTTAAGTAAATCTTGGCATGAGCACTTTATGACCTGAAAGGCTTTTTTTCAGACGTAAGTAAGTAAGTATACGTCTTCTCTAAAAGCTTGCAAACATTGAGGCAAATATAATGTTACAATAATCCAGGGTATGAGAAACCACAATCTATTACGGCAAAAGAAAATAAGATGGAAAATTTTAAAATGTTAATTTTAAAATTTTTATCAAATTTCCTTTTGTCAGCGTGGGAAGTTTCAATTGTCGTAACTTTCTTTTCAAATAAATATTTATATCCACGAAATAAAAGAGACGAGAGATGGTGACTAAAAATAGCATTATCAATTATTTTGATATTATAGACTCATTATGACTGGCCGACTAGCCGACTAGTCGACCAAGCTAAGTTGTTGTCAAGTTTATTTTATTTTATTTGATTTTGGGTCTAAGTCTAATTAAGTAACTAAAGAATTCCTTTCCTATTTCTATCTATACTGTTTGCTAAATAATTTCGTTATTTATTTATTTTATTTTTTTGGATAGAACTATTATTATTATTTTGATTTGATTTCTGGATCTTACAAACTTATTATAAACCTACTTATTGACAATTGTTTTGCTATAGAGTTTCTTCTTTTTTGTTAGAAGTATTAATTCATGTTACTTTATTTAATTTCAGGATCTAAGTCTAATTAATTAATGGACCAAATGAAGGGTTCGCCTATTCCTCTCCTAATTTCCTATCCTATGCTAGATTGCACTGAAAGTAAACTGTCAAACTGACTATTATAAAATAATAACAGTGAAGATTTCAATTTAATTTCCATCGGCTCTTCTAAATTTTTTAAGCATATTAATACGAGTAAAAGTTGGGCCAACTAGTCGGCGGTTTAAGCCGACTAGTCGCCGATTACAAATATGGCAGACTAGTCGGTAATTCATTAATTTAAGTTCTGTTTTCGTTGTATTTTTTTACTGTACTTCTAAAACATATTTTTATGTTTATACTAAGAATTTATTATGAATATGATGATGATATTTGACACCATTCATAAAAATGTAAATGAAAATATTACAGTTTGAAGATTGTCCTACTGATAAATGTGTATTTAATTGAGTTGTTTTAAAAGGTGCCAGGTGAAGGGCCTATCGAGGGGTTACGCATAGGGTTGTCACCCATACTCTAAAACAGAGTATTATTCTATTAGAACAGAGTAACAGAACTAACAGAGTATTCTCTTTCATGTAGGTGTACTTTATAATCTATGACCCCAATAAAGTAAGTACTTACGCTTAACACATGGAGTGTTACGTAACTCCAACTTTTACTGACTTTTTACTTGTTATGAATACTTATGAGACTAAATAAACAAAATTAACACTAAAACAAATCCATTTCATATATTTTGTCTGTGCCTGCCATTTCAGAGTTAACTGAGAGAGTTTTCTCCCTTATGAATGTAAAGTGGAGAGACGAAAGGAACAAAGCTTCCCGAAACATAATTAAAAACGCGCTGATATGTTTTAATTTAAAGTTTGATTGCAAAGAGGACATAATTATCTTCTAGAAAGACAAATATTTGTTGAATGTTGCGGAAAGTAACAAAAAGTATGTTTTTAAAGAGAAAAATAAATAAGTGGTACTCTTTTTTATGCTGTGTACTTTATTTTTGTTAATGAGCAAGTTTTTAATAGTATCACACGAGTGTTTTAATACCTAGTTATGTGCAGTTTCATACACTACTTTATCTAGTCTCATACATTGGGATTGAACTCGTTGAACCTAAATAAAAAAATCCCATGAAATTCAGTACTTACAACAAAACGTACGAATAGCGCCAAAACCCAGCCCACCACCACGCATGCGCTAAAACGGGCGCCGCCACAGACAATTAGTAAAAATTAGAATAATTTTTTTTTGTATTGCTATAAAAATGGTGTGCGTACCATTAGAAAAAAATGATGGAAACGCCTTGGTGATGATACTAACTTCTTGAAAATGCCCTGTATCGTCTTTTTTTTTATTTGTGATGGGTTTGCTCTTGACTTTAGTCTAGGTCAGAGGTGACAGAGGCAAAGTCTACGATGGAGTGAGTTTACACAAAAGAAGCCTGTTCACTCTAACTTTGAAGAGATTCGGATTGTATGCGTTCGGGAACACAGACGCAGGTAGTGAGTTCCACTCTTTTGCCGTACGCATTATGAAGGATATTTGGAAGCGAATTAGTGCGAATTGGTGGAATGGCAACTAGGTATGGATGGTAATTTGCAATGCGTCTAGACGTTCGATGGTAGAAGGAGGACGGTGGATGAGGTTGTGGAGTTCCTGAGCACACTCACCGAAGTACAGTCTATAGAAGTCCGACAAGCAGGAAACCTTGCGGCATCCACCAGTTTTACGTCGCCAATGAGTCTCTTAGCTCTGCGTTCCACTGAGTCAAGCGCAGCAAGTTGGTATTAAGCTGAGCCATCCCAAAGGTGGCTGCAATACTCCATGCAGGATCAGACTTGCGCTTTATAAAGGGTCAAAAGCTGTCCAGGCGTAAAGTATCGCTTCACTTTGTTTAGGATGCCCAGTTTTTTGGCCGCAGTTTGGGCTTTGTGCTCGATGGTAGCGCCGAAGTTGAGATTGGATGTCAACTCCATGCCTAGGAGCTCGAGCCGATCTGTTACAGGAACAGATGTACCCCGAAAAGTAGGAGTTTGGTCAAAACGACTCCTTTTAGCGGTGAAAAGACACGCCTGAGTTTTGGAGGCGTTAAAAGAGCCCAGATTGTCGTCACCCTATTGGGAAACAAGGCTTAAGGTCAAATCAGTCCGCTCTGCTATGTCCTCTCTCAAAGAACGAACTTCATCGCCGCTAGTGTCTGCGCTGGACAAGTATCTCTCCGAAACTACTGTCATCCGCGTACCCAAGAATACCATGCTGAAGTAGGTCATTGATATGCAGCAGGATCGTAATGGTAAAAAAATTGTTTTATAACATTATTTTGTTAGAGAAAACCGGCCAAGTGCGTGTCGGACTACGCACAATGAAGGGTTCCGTAGTTGGGATGAATTCCAAGGACAAACTTAACATTGTAGTTGAAAAAAATGCTACCTCATACTGCAAATGTAAGTTTGTACGCACAATAATCGGTCCATTACATTCCGAGTAAATTGACTGTGACAGACGGACAGACAGACAGACACACGAGTGATCCTATAAGGGTTCCGTTTTTCCTTTTGAGGTACGGAACCCTAAAAAGTGTTACAATATTATTCTATTTATAAATTTCGGTATTTTGTTTTTAAAGTATGTCATTAAAAACTCGTTTTGAAGTTTACAATTCGAATTTTTCGATATGGGAGTAGATAAATTACTTTATTCTTTCCAAAAAAAGGTGGCAACCCTAGTTAGACATTAAAAATAACCGGCTAATAGCTTTTCAAGGTGGGTAATCTTTAATGTATTCTATATAATAAAGCTGCTTTTCTGCTGGTTAAAACTTGGGTAGAATCAGATTATAATGCGATTTTCTCGTGTTTGTTAAAGGTTTTTAAATCATAAAACATTACTTTAATTGGAAAATCAATAAAAAAAGTTTATTCTGTGCCTTCTATGTTGTAATTCATTAATAAAGAGTAGTTAGGTATATTATAATGTACTTATATAGTTGCATAATTCATCTTCACCGCGAGCAGAGCTGCGGGCCACAGGTATATTAACTTTAAAACCGCCATAGAACAAAATTGTAAGATCGTAATGGCCAACTGTCAGAATTAATTAAAGCGCTTCTCTTTTTAAAAGCAATGGAAACGTGATCAAGTGCCAAACGTTGTTAGTGTTCAGGCTTCGAAATTCGAATTCAATTATAAATTAGAGTCACATTTTTTTCTCCCTCCGTTCACTTGGTAGGTACTTAGATACTTATATTGATTGGAACAATATCCGAAGAGTGTTTAATTTTCTATTCAAAATAAACTGTAAAGAGAAAAGCGTAAATACACTAAACGCAAACCCTTTCAGAGCCCTTAGGGGTTCGTTTGTTAAAGAGTAATCAACTTGTAAGTCCTATACAAATAACCAATCGCTCTAAATTGGGAACGGTATTAAATAGTAACAACAGTTCCAATTAGCATTTTGTTCGTTCTCCTCATTGGGCTAACTGTATCTATCTTCATTTCTATTATTTTCCGGGATTTATCTCCTAAAGTGTGGCCAATTAGGTCTTTGTGTCAAAAAAACTTAGTTACTGTGCGGGATTGGAACAGTGCCCGACAAATGATGATTGGGTTGCCTAAAATTCAGAGACTTCGCTGTCATTTACTTGAATGATAGTTAGATGTGTATAAATTAGGTCAGTCAATAAATTCAGAATACCGCAATCCACAGCTGGACATAGGCCTATCCCAGGCTGCGCCACAACACCCTGTTCTCCACCTTCCTCATCCAGTCTGTCTGTGTCACCTTTTTGAGATTGTCGTTCTATCTAACTGAGGGCGCCCCACACTACGCCTATTGATACGCGGTCTCGACTCCAGCACTCGTCTCTGACGTCTCCTCCACTGGCTATCGGTTCTTCGACAAACTTGTCCAGCCTATTGCCATTTCAGCTTGCAAGCTATGTCGGTAACTCCGGTTCTTTTCTGAATAACTTCTTTTCTGATTTTATCTTTCAAAGAAATTACAAGCACATCGCGCTGAACAATTTTAAATTTGGTAGCTACTTACTTAGTATTTATTAAGTCAACCACGCCTAGAAGTTATAGTGACAGTTGCCGTTATGTCACATTCTATTACACAACATCACATAACAATCAAAATAATGACAATAAAATAAACCTCCAATAAGTTGCGTTTGGCGATAAATGACGTGGCGCCGCAGTAACCACCATAGACATATAAATATATGGACTGGAAATACCTACAAAAAAGAAAGCTACCCTACAACTCATTCATAATGTCTCATAAAATGGCTGCCATTGCTAGGGTTGTGTCAATCAAGGAAAATAGTTGTTTCCCATTGCTGTTTTATACCTAACTAAAGTAAAATTGCTGTTTTCTAACATTTCCATGCAGTTTTAAAGGTGAACTCCTCGTAATTTTCTCGCAAATCTCAAACATACAAAAAGTAATCAATCGCTTGACAGCACTTACCTACACTATCACTAGGTACGTATGACAAAATGTTGATATAATAAGCAACAACTTATATATTGTTGTCTCTTTTAGTAAATACGATTATTTCATTAGAAAGGATGAGACAAAACGATATTTCACATTCTGTATCGTATTTCACTCATATTTGTATAATCAAATGTATGTATAGATTAACGCGGGTTCTCCTTGTTTTTCCTAGCTCAATGGTAACCACGCAGCGAGAACGAAGCGCCGCCGATGTATTTACGAGAAGTTATTTATCGTTCAGAAATCGGAATTGTCTCTTGTCACTGTGGCTCATTGTCGTCCTAATCAGTTGTTGTGGATTCATCCGTACTGGAAGGGGCAAATTGTAATTAGGATATTGCTAGCCAATAGGATTACAGGATTAGTGTTCGTTGCGGTATTTGGTATTATTCAAGTGATTGATTAACCGGAACTAAATATTGTTGAGCTGATTTTAGGATTAATATGGTTGATATAGTTGTTGTGGTCCAAAGCATAGACCCGCTTCTTAAGCTCCTGCAAATTATTTAATCCCCGAAGGTTTAGGCAGAGGTGCACCTATAGTACACCAACAATTCGCCAGTTATGTTTAAGTCCCATATAATAAGGAGGCGAGCCAAATTGATATCAACGGAGCAAAAATCCAGACTCCTGGCTGCTACTGAAAGATTCCTTTATAATAGGAAAACCCGGTATCACTCTGCCTGACCTAGGAATCGGACCAAGGACCTCAGCAGTAGCGCTTGCGGTAACTAGACCAACAAGGCGGTCACCAAGAGAAATTACAGTTATTTGTGTAATTTGGTAAAAATAAAAAAAAAAAACACTTTTACACGTCAAGAATATAGGGTGACTGATGATTAGTGACCGATACTTAAACACATGATGGTACTCATGATAACAAACAACTTTTACCTACAATTGCGAAAAAAAAATCTGTGGCTCCCTACATTTTGTCGAGTTATGCGAACATTTTTGGGACAGCTGATTTTTTTTCGCGAATTCAAGTTTGGCCATAGTAAAAGTTTTTTTATCATGAGTATAACCATGTGTTTGAGTATCGGTCACTAATTACCAGTCACCGTATATACATTTTAAAACTAGATGAGGTCGGCGTTTCCTATCTGACTACTCTGAGAAGAAAGACCGAAACAAACTCAGAGGTCACAGTCTCTTTTAAAGTCCGGATATAATCTTGATCCAACTTGTGTTCCTCTTTCATTTCCGCACCAACTAAATGAGATAAGCCCATGTGATGGTTAGGAAGGTTGTAGCACAAGTAGATAGGTGCTGTGAAAGTCGGATGGACCTTCACTTCCTTGGGATCTTCAATAATATGCGTTTATGGAATAACTTTTTCAATACATCTTTTAATAACTAGTTTTTCGACTCGCGGCTATCTAACTGACCTGACACTACGCTAAGTGTCACTCAAATTAAACATCAAGGTGTGCTAATGTGCACTTATAATTATAATCAAGTATTCTCCTGATTATGCCTCGTCAACCAAAACCTGAGGGAAAATACATTGACGATCCTCCTATGAGCAAACAATGTGACTATTCATATCAGCCCAGAAGGGGTTGAATTAACTAAAAGCTCAAACAATAGTGGCTTAAACGTCATCATATTTTGTGGAGCCAGAGGAAGAGAAAGTCAGAAATGTGTAAGATTGATCGCTCCTAACACATAAACTTACTCCAAAGGCAAAAATCTCAAAAAATCATCACTCAATGTCAACATTAAACCCCAATTATTCTTATTATTAGGGTGTTATCTACGTCAACCGCCTTGTTGAAACGCTCTCTAAATTAAAATAAAATCAGTGAGAAACAGCAATCGTTGCGTGCTATAGTAACACTCGGAATCTTCCTTGCGCGTGTGTTCATCGAAAAACAACTGAAAACCGAGATAATCAAGAACAAAAAGTGATCTAATTCTGATAAATCAATTCGATCCGTGTTTTTGAAGGTTATCTAATGGTCATACACTGACAAACATTACTGACGGCAAACGCAGTGCTGCCAACACAACAGACCGGTACGGTTACGTTCAGAAACTTATTACTTTTCGTTCTGTTTCACGGTAATAACATGACGACCCAACTGTCACCAGAGATGTCGCTACTTTTGACAAAAATGACGGAACAATTAAATCGCCAAACGAAAATCATAACCGAAAACATTACTGCTGCCGTCATACAAAAGGTAAATGAAAAATTACAACCAATAATAGAAGAAAATGCAAAATTAAAAGGAGAAGTCGAAAAATTGAACAAAAAAATACAAAACCTCGAAGCAAACAGTAAGAGAAACAATGTCATACTCCATGGACTCCCAGAAACGGAGGAGGAAAATCACGACGATCTGAATACGCTCGTTACATCAACGCTTAGAGGAATAGCTGTGGATATTGAAAAAGGGGAGATCGATAGACTGCAGAGACTGGGAAAGAAGGGTGATAAAACAGGCAAAACTAGACCAATCTTATTAGCTACTACCACCCTGCAGAAAAAAATTCAGATACTTAAAAACAAACAAAAAATGAAGCCCAACTCTTATATCACTCAAGACTTGGCAAAATCAGTTTTGCAAGCCAAAAAGGATGAAAAAAACAGATACAAAAATGATAATGAAAAAATAAAAAGATCTGAAACACCAAGTCAAGGTAAACCGAACAAGACCCTTAATAAAAGTCAAAGAAAAGATGCATTTCAGTTCATGCGCGAAAGATCTTACTCACTGTCAGACAACAACTCTTACAGAAACTAACACATTGTCACCAAAAACCGGATATCCACAACAAACTAAACAACAAACAAAACATCTCCCACCACGGCTGGTCCCCGCGGGAGATTTAGACCGCCACCCTCTAATAAAAAGATGCAAAGCATATAACATCGCCACATTGAACACGAGAACCCTCCGGACCCATGAAAACTTGCTGGAGCTTGAAATTGCCCTAAAGAATATAAAGTTCGATATTTTAGGTATAAGTGAAATGCGGAGACAAGAAGAAAAAATAGAAGAATACGCAGACTACATCTTATACCAAAAAGGAAAAACAGCTGGGCAGTATGGAGTTGGCTTCTTAATTAAACGTCACCTGAAACAATATATCCAAGAAATAATAGGAATTTCTGATAGACTAGCAGTACTCAATGTGAAACTACCAAACTATAAAAAGCCGTGGTCGATAATACAAGTTTACGCGCCTACTGAACAAGCAGAACAATCTGTATTAGATTTATTTTACGAAGATCTATCACTAACAATACGTAAATATATGGAGAACCACATTATCTTAATGGGTGACTTTAATGCACAAGTAGGAGCAAGACTGAACCTCGACGAATATGTACTGGGGACGTTTGGTCACGGGAAAAGGAGTCGCAACGGACAGAGACTGGTCGAATTTCTTATGGAACACAACTTAATAATACTTAATTCCATATTTAAGAAAAACCCCAACAATAAATGGACCTGGATGTCTCCTGATGGCACATACAAGAATGAGATAGACTACATCGATGCCTTAGTTCACAATTGTACTAACTACAAAATTTTAAATTTTCACTTTTTTAGTGCCAAATACACTAAATGTCACGCTGTTTCGTTTGCGCGTATTGAAATACCGTTGATACGTCTCTTTCTACTAAAAACGTAGTTTACAGATTATTTTACTTAGTTTTAGTACTGTTCATTTAAAACTTTAAACCTCTCTCCTCAAAATTGTCAATTCTGTAGTTAGTGCAATTGTGAACTAAGGCATCGACATAATAACCAACCACCCAAAAGTTTTCACGGACACAAATATCATAACAAAGCTGAACTTCAACACAAACCATCGTATGATTCGAAGTTCATTCAAGAAGGCCCCAGAAAAACTATCACGGAAACACATAAAAGTAAATGTACACAATCAATCAGGGATACCCTACAAACAAGGCGAAACCAACTACCAAGGGATTACTAAACAAATAAACAAAACTACAGATCCGATACGGAAATATGATATCCTGGAAAAACACCTAACAAATTACTGCACTGCAAACAAAAACCAGAAGACTCAGAAATACCAGCTAAGCGATCAAACTCTACAACTTATAAATAAGAGAAAAGAGTACATAACACAACAAGCTAAAAAAGAAAACATCAAGAGGATAGCAGAAATCAGCAAGAAAATCAGAGAAAGCATCAGGAAGGATCGCAAAACCAAACGGCTAAAAACACTGGAATTCCACATACAAAGAACTGGAGGTACTAAAAAGGCTTTAAAGGAACTACGTGAAGCAGGAAAACAGTGGATACCAAAACTAAAGCAAAAAGAAAAGCCAATTACAAACCGGACGAATATCAACGAATTAGCTACCCACTTCTTCACCCAACTCTATGCAGACCAGGAAAAAAACACAGACAAGTTTATTGCGAACACCCACAACCCATCAACTCCTAAAACCAAAACTGACCCTGTCCCAGAAATTTTAATATGTGAGGTCGAAAAAGCGATAAAGAGCCAGAAAATGGAGAAATCACCAGGACCAGACAATATTTCTAATGAGCTGATGAAAGGAACAATGGCAGAGCTAACTCCCATTCTTACAAAAATATCTAACAACCTTTTGACAAGCGGCAGCATCCCGAAACAATGGGCAAAATCCCACATCATCTTATTACATAAAAAAGGCGATAAAGAAGACATCGAAAACTATAGGCCAATAAGCCTTATGTCAAACGTTTATAAAGTATTCGCAAAAATCATATTGGACAGGATGAGCCCCATGTTAGACGAACAGCAGCCAGTGGAGCAAGCTGGTTTCAGGAGAGGCTTTTCTACGATAGACCATATCCATACTGCTAAACAAATACTAGAAAAATATAACGAATATAACAAGAGTGTCTATATCGCCTTCATTGATTACGCCAAAGCCTTTGACAGCTTGAGCCACAAATACATATGGGACACTCTAGAACACCAAGGAATACCCGCTATCTACACTAACATTATTAAAAATATCTATGCGCACAGTCAGGCCAGCATACAGCTCGAAACACTGGGAAAAGATTTCCCAATAAGAAGAGGCGTCCGACAAGGAGACCCCTTATCACCAAAGCTGTTCTCAGCAGTCCTTGAAAACATCTTCCGCAAGCTGAACTGGGAGGGTTTTGGTCTGAATATAAACGGATCCAAGCTGAACCATCTCAGATTTGCGGATGATTTAGTTCTTTTTGAAGAGAAGCCAGAAATTTTAGAGCAAATGATACAAAGCCTTACCAAGGAAAGTGAGAAAGTTGGACTGAAAATGAATCTTACCAAGACCAAAGTTATGACCAATTCAAAGAAGGTGGACATAACCGTGAACGGAGCGGTCCTAGAGTTTGTTAATGAATATACCTACCTAGGCCAACTTATCTCTCCAAAAGACCTAATTGTAAAGGAAATAAATACAAGGATCGCCAAAGGTTGGAAGAAGTTTTGGTCACTTAAGGAAATCATGAAGTCACAGGACCTAGGCATGGCACTGAAAAGAAAAACTTTCAACACGTGTATCCTTCCATGCCTAACTTACGGGTGTGAAACATGGGCACTCACCAAATCTCTAAGAGACAAACTTGCCAAATGCCAAAGAGCAATGGAGCGCAGCATATTAGGGACAAAACGTCGAGACAGAGTGAGAAATACTGAAATCAGGATGAAAACCAAACTAACTGATATCGTTCTACGCATCGACCAACAAAAGTGGAGGTGGACCGGACATATGATGCGTGATAAACAAGGAAAATGGTGTAAGGCAGTTTCAGAGTGGTACCCAAGAGATGGGAAGAGAAGCCGTGGAAGACAGTGTACAAGATGGGAGGATGACATAAAAATGACTGCTGGCCCAAGGTGGAGACGGGTAACTCAGGACAGAACACAGTGGAAATTGTTAGAGGAGGCCTATGCCAAGAGGCACACTGAGATTAGAGACATTTTATAACGAATGATGCAATAGCGTACATCATCTCTGATCTCAGAATAAAGGGCTTTATTATTATTATTATTATTATTATTATTCTTATTATTCCATATTGACTGAACTGTGGGTCCTCAATCATAAACTAGACCAAATGTGTCAACCTGACACACTTTGCAAAGCGTTAGCAAAGCTGGTCAGCTTAGCATAGCCTTCACAAAGTATGTTTGTTTAACACAATTGGTAACTGCTGATGATTGGGGATCCACAGTTCAGTCGATATGGACTAGTAACAATAACTGGGGTTCAATGTTGACATTATGTGAAGATTTTCTGAGATTTTTAGCTTTAGAGTAAGTTCGTGTGTTAGGAGTTATACAGTTATGATTTTCCCTTCCTCTGACTCCATAAATCATGCATAATCATGCATGCATGCAATCATGCAATCTGAAGTGAGCCACAAAAAGGCTTCTGCTAGAAACAATTATAATTATGAATTAAATGTACCTCACTGTAGACTGCAAATATTTAGAAATAATGTATATGTGACTGCCATTCAGGTGTATAACATGAACGTGAGTACCAATACAAACCATTCCTGGTTTAATGGTACAATACAAAACAAACTTGTATTAAGATTGTATGCACAAATAAAAAAAAATAAAAATAAAAAAACAAGTTACCTAACTCATTTAAGGAACTTCCCATACTTATGTTCAAGAAAAAGCTGAAAAGTTGGTTACTAGATAATTGCTTTTATGACTTTGGCGAATATATGGAATATTGTAAAAATCTAAGATGACATGTACATACTTAATTTTGACATGGATTTTAAAGTAACGATTACTTAATTATAATAATATGAAGTCAAATTGGACGTATTGTAAAACATTAATCTTAAAATTTATTGTACTTAGTTAAGAATGACACTTCACATTATTTATTACACATTTGAATATTTGTACACCCTATGTTAAGAAATATTAACACCATACTATGTAAAACTACATTCTTACAAATAATTAATTCTGATTCTGATTCTGATAAAGTACAATAAAGTTTAAGCCGCTATTGTTTGAGGTTTTAGTTTTTTCAATCCCTTCTGGGCTGATATGAATTGTCACATCATATTGTTTGCTTATAGGAGGATCGTTAAGTCTTTTTAGTGATATTTTTAGTATTCCACATGAACTTAATTTAAAAAAAAATAGATTGAGGCGAGAGGAAATAATGATTGGTGCCCAACAAAGTATAGCACTATTTGTTCGATACATTTTGAGGAAGCAAGCTTTATTAAAGGGAAACAGCATTGACCATTGACAAAAGCAGCATATCTAATATTGATGTACTGAAGATCACAACTGATGAAGTTAACTGATAAGTTACGGGGTATTTCTCAAAAGAATTACAAATTCACTTATAGAGAAAACATAAATAGGTTTTAAACAAAGTTATCTGCCAGTAAGCGTAGGTAAAAAACAAAAACAAACAAGTATCTTAAAAACTCTTAAAACTAACATTACAATAATACTTCGACTTAACATACATTGTTTTAGCATCACAAGTACAAAATATACAAATCTGAAGAAGGCAGGTTAAACACAAGAAACAACACAACAGTTTTGAGCGATGTGGGTATGGTGGTCGTAAGTTTATATACCTTTTCGAGCTTTTTTTCTGTGTTTCTGACATTTCGATAGTCTACAACAATTAAGATACAAGAAATATGTAGGGAACTACTAACAACTTTGTAAAAATTAAAAATCCGTAACCTCCTACCAAGCATTTCAGTCTTCAGTCGCCAAACCAAAATGGCCATTCTCCTTTCTTTCGGAACATTTCATACTAAGATTATCTTCATTTTGTTCATACGCGATGCTACTTTTATTAAATTCCACATCGTGAACATATTCATCCTGATTTTCTGAAATATTACTACTAGACGTAATAAAAGAACTGGACAGACCCGAATACTCCACTACTTCCTGGTGTTGCATCTTGAACACCTCATCTATCTCCTCATCATTATTGATAGGGCTGTTCTCTACGCAGCCGTGCTCGACAATAAAATAAAAAAATAAATAAAATTCATTTATTTCAGGTACCACATAACCCATATTAGCAGACATCTTCAAATTATTCAATAATAAATACAAAATCACACATAAATAAACACAACACAACAATATAAAACAACACAATATAAATACAACATCAACACACAAATTCAATCATATTATAGTTTATTCATTTAATTTATAACTATTTACACCATATAAAAATTATATTACTAACTAACTATATAATATACAAATAAATACAAAAACTAGGAATTTTAGGCGTCGAAGTACTCGTCCGCATCGCTGTCGTCCGGAAACGTGCCCAGAAGACTGGCAGCATTGCCACGTTGAATGGCATTGGCAATGGCTTTGACCAAAGAACGAGCCGGCCCTCTGGTCATGTGAAGTGTCGACCAGTCGGCGAGAAATTTCCTTAAAAAGAAGACGCGCACTCGGGCCCACGACCCGAGCGTTTCGACCCCAAACAGCTCAAAACTGTAGTTACCCATAAGGTTACAATATTTGCGCCGCTTGAGGGTCTCAGCAGCCGCAGCAGTGGCGCCAGCACCTTCCAAGGCAACGACGTCATGCCGTCTGGTCTCTTGCCATCGTCACGTACCAAACCGTTTGGTTCTAACGTTGGTACGCCGGCGGTGACACAAGCTCAACGAATAGATAATATTGTTGATGCTGGCGTGCCGTGCTATGCGACCAATCATAATTGACTCATATTCATTACAGTAGGCTCTTACGAGCGACACTATATGTAATTTGTCTGTCATAGCAGTGTCGCACATAAGGACAGTCCAACCTCACCATCATCGTCATCATTGCCTGCTTGACGGCATCGCTCAACACCTATTAGGTCATCTTTTCTTCCGCTAGAAACCAAACCGGTATTATCATCTACTACCAACACATTTTCCTGTCCATCTTCTTCAGACAGTTTTTGTGCAATAATATTCCTGTTGCCGCACTATTAGCAATCTTTCTTTTGTGACACATGCACGGGAACTCCGGTCTTTTTTTTTTGTGGATGGGAAATCATCAAATAACTTCTCCCGCTCTGGGTGGAGCAGGAGGGCGTGTCAGGCTTCTACTGACTAAAACCCACCCGTGTTTCTTCAGTTGCCTGTGCCAGGGCCACGGTAACTCTTTCGAATAACCGCAACCCTGGCGGGCATCGGCCCTAGCGGACCCCTTCAGCTAGTGCTGACATCTCTTTGAGGCGCGCGTGGAACACAATGCGCCGTCGACCCGGCCCTGGTCCTTACCGGACGGCGAGCTACCCATTGCTCGCCATCCGCAAGCCCGCGCCTACGGTGGCCGGGAATCGGCTATCGATTCCCGACGCCCAGGGCGTCTCCTGCGGCGACTAGGGGCGTGAGGACGCAAAGATTGCCTCTCCCTCACGCGTTCAGTCTACTCCTTCGCGAGCATTACTGCTTCACAGAATTAGGTGACGGCTTCCCAAGCACTCTCGCTCCATACCATGGCCTGTACCAGGGCCGGACGCGAGAGATCGCCGCCGCCGATCGCCTCCGGGAGGACGCGGCGGTGCTCTGCCCAAGCCTGGTAGACCTCCACCGTATGCTCCACCGTGTCCTCCGGGCGATCCACATAATGGTAACACCCGGGCGTTTCCTCCCGCCTTATCCGGAACAGGAACCTCCCGAAGCAACCGTGTTCGGTGAGGACTTGCGTCAGGCGGAAGGTGAGGACGCCGTGACGCCTCTCCAACCACTCCTCAAGGAGGGGACTTATCGCCGCAATTGTGGCGTACCCACGGGAACTCCGGTCTTAACGCGTCACATGTTGATAAATGATAAATGATTTTATTTCTGTAAGTAGTAGTTTATAGTTATACAAACACTTTTACACGTCAATCATGATTTTTAAAACTTTTTAGCAAAAAAAAAAATACAACCGACTTCCACAACAAAACACTACAAAGTGAAAAATAACTTTAATTTCGGTAGTCGGTGTCTCTGGTTTTTTTATTTTCGTGTTATGCCACCGACTTCCGAAATTAAAGTTATTTATCACTTTGTAGTGTTTTGTTTTGGAACTCGGTTTTATTTTTTGCTAAAAAGTTTTTATTTTTCACTTTTTAGTTGTGGGGTGTGGGGAGGGTAGGTATACCCTACACAAATTCGAATACCACTATCTGCTATGTAAATAACAGTGATAGGAAGTTATTAAAACATCATCCAAATAAACTAAGTGAGAAAAATACGCATTATTGAAGCTAACTCAAAAACTATACAAGCAAGGATAATAAAATTTTTATGCGACCACCTTCGAAGCACACCCTTTCAAGCAAAAAAAAAGCTAAAATAATTTTCTAAATCAGTAAATCCGTCTTTGAGTAATAGCGTAACAAACATTTAAAAAAAAGTCGGATAAAAACTAGATGAGGTCGGCGTTTCCTATGTGACTACGAGTACTCTGAGAAGAAAGGCCAGAAACAAACTCAGAGGTGACAGTCTCTTTTAAAGTCTAGACATAATCTTGGTCAGTTCATGTGAAGACCATGTAGATTGGTGTCTGAAATTGTCTTTTGAGGACAGAACCACACACAACTCAGAACTTAAGGAGCTCAACGATTTGATGAACAGTACCAAAGAAAGGACATTTGGGTAGGCCGAATAAATTACTCAAACTGCCAGGCCTTGATTAAAAATAACTGAAAAAAAAAAACAAATAAAAACCAATGACCTACATAGTCTTCACATTCACAATAATTTAAATAATATAATACTTTACAGATATTCATGTCAACATTCAGTAGGTATACAAAAATAAAAAAGAGAAAAAAGAAAAATTCAAGCAGTTTAATCCCATATTTCCTTGAAGCTCATACCATCGTAGTATATACAGTATGTTAACCAACAGAGGGCGTTCCCGTTAACCCGCAATAGTATAGCATCCATACATGCTAAAAAAAATATTACCATTCGAAAACAAAATGGTTTTTATTTTTTTTTTAATATTAAAATATTCACTAAAAATGCTAAAAATATTCAAAAAAATATAAAAATATTCACTAAAAATAAAAACTAAATTGCGATGTTTCCGTCCTTCAAGTACGCGTGTACAGAGTGTTTCTTTTACGTATCAATTTAACATTTTTAGTGAATATTTTAATATTAAAAAAAAATAAAAACCATTTTGTTTTCGAATGGTAATATTTTTTTTAGCATGTATGGATGCTATACTATTGCGGGTTAACGGGAACGCCCTCTGTTGGTTAACATACTGTATAATTGCAAAAGTACTTCGCAGCACCTTCAAGAAAAACGCGCAATATCAGCGGCCAATCGCTTTCACGCCAACCATTGTTTGTTGCTAAAAGCCTCAACTCGTCTGAAAATTCTTCAATACATATGCCATTGGTGCCAGAGAAATACCGTAACATCTGAGCCATCTAAATCTCTCTATACAACATGTAATAAAATATTTAAACCCACTTTGTATTAGGGGGTATTCCTTTCCTCCAGTACTGTGCTCTGCATGCGAGATAATAATATAATCGTCTGGCGGTATAGCTCCTTCGCTCTACGTGTTTTATCTGAAACAAACGACGAAAATGAAAATCTAAGACGCGACGGCGCAGTCCACCAATGTGAAAGTCGGCGCCTCCACCACTTGTGAAGATCTGAAGAACGTTCACTTCCTTTGGATCTTCAATAATACGCGTCTATGGAATAACTCTAATATCCTAATCCTAACTTCCTAACTTTATTATATTATTATTATAATATTATAAATGCGAAAGTAAGTATGTTTGTTTGTTTGTTACCTTCTCACGCCTAAACTACTAAACGATCATCCTAAAGTTTTGCCTATACGTTGTCAGGTGTACAGAAACGGACATAGGGTACCTTTAATTCCCAAAAAAAGTACTGTTCGCGGGAAAAAAAACAACAATAACGTTTTAGATAAGATAAGATTTATTTA
This sequence comes from Dicycla oo, assembly GCA_948252095.1. NCBI lineage: Eukaryota > Metazoa > Arthropoda > Insecta > Lepidoptera > Noctuidae > Dicycla > Dicycla oo. Next base: position 10,639,779 of record OX411721.1, on the reverse strand, counting down.
TTTGTATAAACATGGTAAATATGTACAGAAGCATGCAAGATGATAATAAATTACATTATAGTCCAGTCATATAATATATTGGCGTACAAATATTTTAGTCACATTAATTATAAAAAGAAATTAACCAAACTGCTATGTCAAACTTACAACTATATTATAATAAAATTAATGTCAGACAAATTTTTCGACTAAAAATTCAGACACACTATAATAAATGCTTTTTGCAACAAAAACTTTATCAACTGACGTTTGAACGCATTGACATTTAGCTCCTTCCAATGTTTAGGTAGCTTGTTAAATATAGTTGGAGCCATGCAGATGATACTTTTGCGAATGAGTGCAGTTTTAGCAGGATATACGCGAATTATGCTCATATCCCGTCTATTACGAGAGACAGCGTCCTGTAAGCGTGGAAATAATTCGGGATTCGCTTTAACAAACATTACAGTTTCGAGGATGTGCAGACAAGGTAAAGTTAATATCTCGTATCTTATAAAATACGGTTTACAAGTATCAACAGTCTTTAGCCTAAACATGGACCTAATGCATCTCTTTTGGGATTTGAATGCGATGTTAAAATCGGTAGAATTTCCCCAAAAGATGATGCCGTATCTTAAGTGAGACGCAGCTAAGCCGTGGTAGGCCACAATTAAGGTATCTACATTTACGACTGCAGCTAGGGAATGTAACGCAAAAGCAGAACTACTAATTTTTTTACAGAGATTCTCTATATGTGATTTCCAGTCCAGTCTTTTGTCTATTATTAGTCCGAGGTATTTAGTTGTATTAACGCTTTCAATGGTTTTATTATCAATATTAATGTCCAAATTATTTCTAGTGCAACGCTGGCTGAAATGCATGATCTTAGTTTTATTTAAATTGATCTTTAAATTATTATAGTCCAACCATTGTATTATAGATGTCAAAGTGGTGTTTATGTCAAGTTTGTATAGGGCCATGTCATTATTATTATTAGCAATTGTTACTGTACTATCATCTGCAAATAGAGTCATAGGATGTGAAGTTGATTTTGGCAAGTCATTAACATATAAAGTAAAGAGAGGAGGTCCCAATACACTACCTTGTGGAACACCAAAGGTAACATGACGTTCATCTGAAACATATATCTCTTCTTTTTTAGTAGCTATATTGATTCTAGTTATTTCTGTATTTTGCTTTCTATTGCCTAAATAAGATTTGATTAAATTAAGTACATTACTTCTTATTCCATAAGCGTCAAGTTTTTTAATTAGAATGTCATGATTTACGTAGTCAAACGCTTGCGTCATGTTGCCATATTTGTCAATACCGTGTATAGAAATTCGTAGATTGCCATATTTATAGTTTTATTTTCACGAAACCCTTTTTGCTCATTACATAATATATTATTCTTTTCTATGTTTCCGTTTAATTCCTTGTGCATGAATTTTTCGAAAACTTTGGAAATTATTGGAATGAGTGAAATAGGCCTATAATATTCCATGAGCTCTCTATCCTCTTTTTTAAGTATTGGTCTAACGATCGCCATTTTTAGTGCGTCAGGGTAAGTGCCAGCGATAATCGAAAGATTAATAATATGACACAAATGTCTGCATATTTCATACGCTACTGCTTTTAATATTTTGGTAGATATGCCATCGTATCCGACGCTATTTGTGTTCTTTAATAATAAATGGCGTAACGTTGTAACGTTCGTGGTGTAACGTTCTTATGATAATAGATGGCGCCACGTGTCTTTCGAATCAATTGAATATAATTATCATTATTGAAACTTTAGTAGCGTGTTAAGAGTTTTTTTTTTTATAATTTAAGTACCTAATACATTTTGTGAGTCTAGAGTGTCGATAGACTGGTTTTTAATCTTCTAACTATCCTAACTAATATTATAAATCCGAAAGTGTGTTTCTTTGTTTGTTGATTACGCTTTCACGCTATAACGGCTGAACGGATTTGGATGAATTTGGCACTTGGGTAGACCATGACTTGGAGAAGGACATAGGCTACTATTCTAATTGCTTGTAATTTATATTTAGTTTTCATTTAATTGACATTTTATTATAGGGGTTGTCTTTGTGCTTTTTATAGTTTAACATGTAAACAGTTTTTGATTGAGGACATAGTAATATGATATTTTTTTAATATATTTTTGTTTGCTTTATATATATATATATATTTTTTTTTGTTGCTTAGATTTGAAATGTATTATTTTGTAAAATTCGAACACAATGAAAATTGTTTGATGAATAAATAAATAAATAAATAAATTCATCAAGACGAAGTCGCGGGCAACATTTAGATATGGTAGGTATTTTATATTATTTTTCAATACATCTTTTAATAACAAGCTTTTCTTCTCGCGGTTGTCTAACCCATCAAATTCTGTCCTTTGTTTTTCATTCAACGTTTGCTTCTTAATCTAATATTTAACCCACGAAGGTTGTATGCTACAGCGCTTGTGGCTAAGGTCTCTACTGTACTAATCACCACACCTTGAAGCTATTTTAAAGCCCTACAAACAAGAATGGTGCTGAGTCGATGACAAGAATGATGCTTTCCTAGCATATAAAAGAGACATAGCACGTCCGTTTCACGCCGGCGTAACTAATTACAGCCGCATGGGTCGATCGAAGGTTAAGCTACGCTTGGCGCGCTCGGTTCGTGGATGGCCGATCCGCTTACCGCTCGTCGCGCGACACGCAGTGCCTTTGTGTCGCGAGCGATTCGCGTCGCGTATCGCGCCCGTTTGCAGGAGCCTTAAAGCGGTCATACAGACGGACAAAAAGCGACTTTATTTTATACTAGGTATTTATATTTATCTGCTTTTTCATACAATAGCAATGTAACTATATGAAACAGCTAATTAGGGTGCTAATTGCGTAACACACTATCAATCGGAACCTGAATCATTTTGAAGCAAATTGCTAATTCATTGCTTCATATATGTTCTTTTTCTGATCGACAACGTAAATAACGCAATTAATGTTGTTGAACTGTCAAAATGAAACAGATTCCTATTGACGATGTGTTACGCAATTGCCCCGCAGGTTGTAAAATCGGTGTACTCGAAATGTTACTTTTTTCATATCAGGTCGGCTTCCAGTCTAACCAGATGCAGCTGAATACCAGTATATCACATGGAGTGACTGCCTATCTGACCTCCACAACTCAGTTATTGGGTAACACGATATCAGAGACTGGTAGGCAAACTTTGGTCTACTGAATACCTGTAACGACTGTCAAAAATCTACTAATGACAGCCGGGACCAACAGCTTAACATGCTTTCCGAGGCACGGGAAGTCTCAATATGTAATGGATGGTCACTCATCCATGGACCGACGACCGTGGCAAGCGGAGCTTAACCATGGATCGACCCATCCGACTGTTAACATTTAACAAGTGAAAGATTTACTGATCCAAACAAGTAGCTTTGTTTCACATCGGTCTAGCAACACCCTGAACGTAACAAATATGAAACTTCTAATCCACCATTATAAATGCCAAGCACGATTTCCGTTGTTTTGACAGCCGCGTGGAAGTATACCTACAAATTAATCAGATAGTTATAACCTTAGGGCAGGTTTTTGATCCGTAGTTAACTCAACCAATGGTTAAACATAGTAATAATAATAATAATAATAATAATAAATTGCAACTGCTGGAGTCACTAAAAGTAACTAAAACTTTTAGTGATTCCATCAGGATGGAATTTGGTGTAGATAAATGTGCAGTCATGCATGTAAGGCGGGGCGGGATTGTGGAATCTGAGGGACTACAACTCTCAGATTCTATAAACCTGAGATCACTCTCCGCAACTGATACCTACAAATACCTGGGTATGTCAGAGGGGTTAGGCATTAACGGACCTGACATGAAAAAATCGTTGCAGGAGCGCTTCTTCGGTCGCCTGAAAAAGGTACTTAATAGTTCTTTGTCCGGCGGCAACAAGGTGCGCGCCTTTAACGGTTGGGTCATGCCGGTCCTGATGTACTCCTTTGGCATACTAAAGTGGACCCAGACGGAACTAGACGCCCTGGATAGGAGAGTCCGGTCACTGCTGACTGCAAACCGGATGCATCACCCACGTTCGTCTGTCATGAGGCTGTACATTCCGCGGAAGTGCGGGGGTCGAGGTTTTTTAAATGCTAAGACCCTCCACAACCGCGAGGTGTGCAGTCTCAGAGAATATTTTCTCAAGGCTGACGTGGGTATGCACCGAGATGTAGTTGCAGTGGACAAGGGACTCACCCCGTTGTCCTTGGCTAAAGAGAACTGGCGCATACCTGTGGTGCTTAGTACCAACGACCGCAAGGAAGTATGGCAAAGCAAGGAGCTTCACGGACGCTTTTTCCGGGCCCTTCATGGGCCCGACGTAGATTTCTTAGCGTCCGTGGCCTGGCTACTCTTCGGTGACCTCTTTGGGGAAACCGAAGGTTCAGTCTGTGCGATTATGGATGAAGTTATGCTAACGAATAACTACCGGAAGTATATAATGAAAGACGGGACGATCGACATATGTCGGGCATGCCATTGTCCCGGTGAGTCTATCAGACATATTACTTCTGGGTGTTCTCGTTTAGCTAACGGCGAGTATTTGCACAGGCATAATCAAGTAGCCAGGATTATCCATCAGCAACTTGCTCTGAAATACGGCCTTGTGGACTCTGAGGTACCGTATTACAGGTATGTGCCCGACCCAGTTCTCGAGAATGACCATGTCACGTTATACTGGGATCGATCTATTATCACTGACAGGACTATTGTAGCCAATAAGCCTGATATAGTGGTAATAGATCGATCAGTGCGCCGCACAATGATAATCGATGTCACTATCCCGCATGACGAGAACCTCGTGAAGGCTGAGAAAGAGAAACAATTGAAGTATCTCGACTTAGCCCACGAGGTTGTCGCTATGTGGAATGTGGACTCGGCAATCATTGTGCCGATAGTCGTTACGGTCAATGGCCTTATCGCTAAGAGCCTCGACCAACATCTCAAGAGGCTCTCGTTGGGTGGCTGGGTGAAGGGCCTGATTCAGAAGGCAGTCCTCCTTGATACGGCGCGTATTGTAAGGAGGTTCCTGTCTCTGGGGCCCTAACCACCGGTAGCTTGGACCCTGCACCCGCTACCGGCGGATCACTATTTTTTATATTTTTAAATGTTTTTTTTAAATGTTTTTATAAAAATATTTAAAAATGTAATAAAATAAGTTTAAAAAATAAATAAAGAAGATAATAATAATATTTATTCAAAAATTACAAGGCATAAAAATAGTAACTAATGGTTGAATTTTGGCTAAATGTGAAAAGCTAAGGGCCGGTTTTTTGATCCGTACTTAACTCAACCAATGGTTAAACATAGTAACTAATGGTTGAATTTTGGCTAAATATGAAAGGCTAAGGGCCGGTTTTTGATCCGTAGTTAACTCAACCAATGGTTAAACATAGTAAATAATGGTTGAATTTTGGCTAAATGTGAAAGGCTAAACATGAATGAGTTATGTCATTACTTACTATTTATTAATATGAATGAGCTAACATGAATACATCACACACACACATTTAGCCAAAATTCAACCATTAGTTAACTACGGACCAAAAAACCGGCTCTAAGTTAAAAAGTTACTACGCATTAGCTTTCCGGTTTATATTTCCGACAAACACATAGATCACGAATTTATCTTTTTTATTTTAGGAAAAATAAAAGATTCAATGTTCACAGTGCTAAGTAAAAGCATTAAGCGAGACCAATTAAAAATCGGTCAATTTTCACGAGTAGCTCTCGGTCAAGTGTATCGTTCATCAATTACTGGCCATGCGCAACAGGACTTGAAAATAAAACGCAAAAAATTGTCCGTAAGGGCCGACGCACATAAAAGCGTTTCGACGTCGCATCGAAAATGTCGGTGACGTTCCTCAAAAAGTTTTTTTAAGGAAATACCTAAAAATTTGCGTTGTGACGTCGCTGCGCATTAAATTGTATCAGCACTGCGAGAATTCTTTATTGCATGCGTTGCTGTGTTTCAACGCCAGAGTTTAGCTGTTATACGTTGTAAGCTTGCAAAGATGACACATGACGCTCAATTTTGTGTACCTATTACGTCGCAACGCTTTTGCGTTGTTGCGTTGCATTGCGACGCAGACCTAAAACGCCGGAGCAAACTGGTATGATTTCGCCGAAAGGCTTTATTCAGGACGATGACTGAACAACTTTTACTTTTTATAGTTCGCAACGGACCATTAAATACACTCTTCGCGATTGAATGAAATACCCTTTTTCGGTATGCCAAGTCATGATCGATTTATTTATTTCTAAGCGCTACTATTAAATTACAAAATATATGTACAGTCACGCGCATAAATATTACTAACTATGAACACCTTGGCAATAATATCTGATTTTATGAACCATTAATATCTGTCGTCAAGCTGACTGCAAATATGTGTTTGATGAAGGCATATATGTACCAAGCGGCATCACAAATATGTGACATCGAAGATACACCAAAACTATCTGACGAAAACAAGCAACGCTCAAATATACGATGCTAAATCGGCTTCAAAAAGACCTGCCTAACTAGTTAAATTCAGAAGAATGTGATACTTCTTTGTAATCAAAAATATCTGACATCACTTTGGCAGAATAAAAACCTGAGAGTATAATGTGTCAAGCTTTCTTCTAAAATGCAATCAATGCCACTCATATTGCAAAAAAAATGTAACATCCCAGTGGCAGCATAAATATCTGACGGTAATGTTTTACAGTAGAAATGTCAATAATAAGAGATTGTTTTATCTTTTTGGCAACTAAGCCGATGTCGGCTATTCAGCCAGTATCAAGTATGAAATTAATACTCACTTACTTTAAGAATCTATACCTACTCGTATATATAGGGAGACTGGTAATTAGTGACCGATACTTGAATACATGATTGTACTCAAGATAACAAACAACTTTTACTATGGGAACTACCTGAATTTGCGAAAAAAAATTCAGCTGTCCCATACATTCATGGTCGCAAAACTCGTGAAAATGTAAGGAGCAGCAAATTTTTTTTCACGATTTAAGGTTTGGTCCCATAGTAAAAGTTGTTTGGTATACTATACTACTCAAAACAAAATAAGAGCCACTTGTTATTTTTAAATTTCAGTTTAATTTAACGAACATTAACTAATTGCTAAGTAGCTATATATTGATGTTAGGAACTCTTCGATATCTAATCTCTTTGATGTTATGCTTGAGATCAAATGCTGGCCCTAATTTATAAAAAAATAAAAAATTCTTGTAAACTTGTTTCGATTTTTCTTATGTTTGGTTTCGATTAGCGGCTTGGTATTCTGAAAATTATCATAATTTTGTTTAGTTATCTTGTTAAAATAACATATTGCGTTAATATGCCACAATTACTGCCACCAGAGAGCCGTCACAATGATCCAAGAAGGCAATTCGCAGCGGTCTGTGGGTTTGCAACTGGGTTTTTCTCGAAGATCTATCCAAAATGCTTGGAATCGCTTCCAATAGATAGACAGTGTTGCAAGAATATCAGGTAGAGTTTGCATTACAACTGTTCACAAGGATCGGTACATCCTGCTAAGTGCCCGCCGAGAACGCACAGTGACGGCTCGTAAGTTACAAAATCGCCTACGGTTGACAAAGGATACTCGTGTCTGTGACCAAACTATCCGGAATCGATTGCACGAAGACTAGCAAAATTCAAAACGCCAAGTTGTTCGAATTCCTTAGTCCAGGGCTCAACGTGCCAATCGTTTAAGTTTTTCCCGTCAATACTTGGCCTGAGGCATAAATCAGAGCATGGCGCTTTTCACCGACGACGAGTGCGAAATATATATTTTTTTAATGATGAGCGGCGCACTGGGATATGGAGACGACGACGCGGCGAGCGATTTTCGGATGCCTGCGTACATGAAGTTGACCGTTTCGGTGGTCCCAACGGGGTAGGATTACCTTACACGACAAAACTGAGCTCGCTATTATAAATGATGGTTCCAAATTGCTCAGCGTCACATTGAGGAAGTCATCAGGCGGTTGGTTTTGATGCAGGACAATGCCCGTACACAGTCCAACAACAACTGTGCAATGTGCGTGACATCTCAAGTGACCCAGTCTATTCTGGAAGACTTTCACATTCAAGTTTGACCGTGGCCAGCAAACAGTCCGGACTTGAATCCAATCGAGCACATGTGGGACCAATTGAAACGAAGGGTTAGAGAGAGTGAGCAAGAGGTCTGCAACAAGCAGCAACTGATTGAGACGCTTTGAAAATTGTTGGGGAAGGGGTTGCCTGCTGAAAATGTGAGGCATAACTCGAGAGCATGCATTCCAGGCTTCAGGAGTGAATTTCTAAAAGTGGAGGGCATACGCATTATTAAAACCAGAAAAGGAAATAAAAAGTGAAGTATTTTGTTTAGTTTTTAGTGACTTTTCGTTGTTTGTGTTTTTTATCTTAAATTGTCATTTTTTATTTAAAGTAAACATGTTTATTGATCATTTATTGAAACAGTTACTAGCCTAAACGGTAAACGATAACAATATTTTATGTTTGCTAAAAGTAAACAATTAATTACCTAATTTAATCATTTTCGTGGTATACCTTAAATATCTAGTGGCCTTTATTTTGTTGTGACTACAAATATTATATATAGGATGTTTGCCTAAGCCTAACCAAGCCTAAGACGAAGTACCATGTTTTTTTTTTCCGTCGAGCTCTTGTCACCAACGGGTGCCAGCTGTTTTAGAACCCAATGACTTGGTGCGCGACGATGGCAAGAGACCAGACGGATTGACCATAATGCCTTGGAAGGTAGGTAGGTCCTTTGGTGTGGGATGCAACATGTGTAACCCTTGCGCCATCTCATCTTTCTAACACGGCGGGCTGTGCTGGGGCGGCTGCTGTGGGGGCGGAAAATCTCAAAAGGCGCTAATACGAGTACTCCAATATTATTGGGACTTATATTCCCCTTCCTCCCGGACCGCGAAAGCGAATAGACGTGTGCACTTTTATTTTTTTATTTTGTTTAATTTAAAATAACTATTATATTCGTCGAAAATACGACATATTATTATATAAAAACCAAAAGTACCAGGGGCGCATAATCGCAGCGGTGATTGCAGTGAACGTGGAGTCCACGAAGAAACGGGATAGCAACACCTGAGAAGGAGTTCGCCGCCTGAGCTACGCTGCGCCTGCGTCACACGACTTTCGCGCCTTACGATAACGTCATTGCAGCACTCTAACGCGTCGCCGCGCCGTTGCCACAAATTACAAGCGACAGCGGGTAGCAGAGAGTCAAAGGGTTTTTGAAAAAGTGTAAATGTAAATACTGTCATGTTTCTCGATGGCTTCGTCACAGCAGTGCGTGACATACACAAGAAGATCGCCAACGCAGATGGTCAACTGACCGTCTCCGGCGAAAACCATATTGACGATCACTGAGGAGGTCATTGTCTTCAAGGTAGGTCAGCAACTTATTGCACAGAATGGAGGTAATGGCGATCGGACGGTAATGGGCAGGGTCTACACGGTCGCCCTTTTTGGGTACTGGTTGTACATTTGCAAGCTTCCAGGATTTCGGCACCTTTCTTTTATCACAAGAGAGGCGGAACAAACGTGTCAACACAGGAGACAGTTCAGGCGCACATTGCCTCAACACACTCGCTAGAATGCCGTCAGGCCCGCTAGCCTTGTTCACGTCTAAAGTGCACAATACTCTTCGAACCTCTTTAATGTGAACTGCGATCTCCGGCATCGAGGAGTCACAATGAGGTACAGTAGGTGGTTGCTTGGAGCCAGCGACCACACGTGAATTGCTTGCAAAGAGAAATGCAAATAAATTTGCTTTCTCACTATCAGAGTGAGCCAGCGACCTATCAGTTACTTAAAACAAAACTTTTGAATTTGACACAATTTTAGTAAGAAACCCTAATAAATTTAAAAAAAAAGAAAAAATATATATGTTTATTTGTCACAGAAACACGTGCATACAAAAATATAATTAACTCGAGTTTTACAAAAAAAAAAAAACACGAGCACAAAACAAAAGTCGGCAGCTGCTGGCACGCCATGACTGTGACAAGAAGGCTTCCACTCAGCATGATGCTGTGCTATGGAGGGCCCACAGCACAGCGCTGTTTTTCAGTGGCCACCCGAAAAAGACGTAGGTACGGAAACCAAGTTAGGTTAAATGATCTGTGGATGATCTATGGTGTGTAAATAATTTATCTGATTCTTCAAATCAATCATTAATTGTATAACTACAAGAAAGTCCAATAAATAAATCGTGATTTTTAAATCCCGGGATTAAATCGTCATTATCATCATTCCAGGATTTTAGAGAAGTTATTATCGACTTTATATTACTTCCTTCCTAGAAGTTTAGGTAAATTATACTCTACCCATTCCGACCTCTGATAATGAGTGATGAAGACCCTGACAGTCAATATCCACTTTTCCCGATTAAGTTTAAACTATTAGTCTCCAGAAAATACTTGATAACGGATCCTGGATTAAGGGTCGCTCATATCTAGCTCAATACCAAGATTGATGGGGATTTAGTCCTCGCCATGGAAGGATATTTTTATTAATGATGTGCGGGTTACTGGAAGTCCACTTACTTTTCCCCTGAGAGTTTGGGTGAGAAGTACCTATCGGCAGTATAAATGGGCAATAATTTATGATTTCTCCGTTATTGAATGTGACCATAATCCTGCAGCCTTATTAATGCGCCACGCACTCGTAGTCACAATCGATTTATTCTGAAAGAATAACTCATCATCTGGCCTGGCCTTTTCCCAACTATGTTGGGGTCGGCTTCTAGTCGTACCGGATGCAGCTGATTACCAGTATTTTACATGGAGCGACTGCCTATCTGACCTCCACAACCCAGTAAATGGGTAATGCGATACCCCTTGGTTGTCACTGGTTGTCTGACATTTTTTGGGCATCTGACGACCCGTAACGACTGTCAAAGATCTATGAATGACAGCCGGGACCAACGACTGCGGCTAGCGCAGCATAACCTGACCGATCGATCGCGACTGTTATGACTTAGCCACGATCACAAGAACAACTATAGGTTCGAGTATAAAGTAGATAGGTATATACTTTATCAGTAAGAAGCACGTTATGCCGTTGGTCCAGGTCCGATTTAGTATCAGTAGGAAGCAGGATACTAAACATTATAAATCTTAATTACAATACAGGGTTAAATTAAATTAGCTAGCGAAACTCCGCAAACGTGATGGGTATCTGTATCTACACACGACAAAATAATAATAAAAAAGTTGTCATGATTTTTTTTTTGGGTCAATTACCTCTGGTAGCGTTGTTACATGAAGTGTGAATTGATTCACTATCACATATGAGAAGTTTACACAAAATAAAATAGATTTTCGAACTGATTTTTTAAGTATTTTTTTAATTTTATTTTTTTGGTTGATTACCACAAAAAATATCGTCAAATTTATTTATTTTTTTATTTTTTTTTTATGTTTAGACATCGATAACCCTCACGTCATGCGGAGTTTCTCTAGGTAATTTAATTTGAGCCTGTATACAGGGTGTAAGGGACACCTCTCCGCAGACTGATGGGGTGAATTCAGTGCATCATACTAAGATGACCGGTACATTAAATTATTTCAGGAACGTTATGGGAATCTACTAAACCTGATTTGTTTGTGTTTTTGTGCACAAATTGGAGCGTCTGTTACTGGTTGGGAAGGGTAGGTAATAGGTATACGGTGAGTTTGGTGAACTCTGTAGCTAGACAGAAAGTGAACATCTGATTTCACGCATCGTTCGTTAGAGTATTTAAGCATCCATTGCTGTTTTTTTTTTAAATTATTTTAGTTGTTTTATTTACATAAATGGAGTGTTGCGTACAGAGAATTTAATTATACATTGAAATAAAGGAATAGTAACTGAAAAAAAAAAATGTTTTCCTGAGAAATTTTCCGATGGAATATGATTCAAAATGAGGAGCTGAATACACCCTGTTAGTTTGTGGAGGGCTGTCCCTTACACCCTGTATAGGGTGACTGGTAATTAGTGACAGTTACGTATACACATTAACTCAACCGCTCATGATAACAAACAACTTTTACTATGAGACCAAACCTGAATTCGCGAAAAAAAAAATCCAGCTGTTCCATACACTCATGTTCGCATAACGCGTCACAATGTAGGAAGCAGCTGATTTTTTTCGCGATTTCAAGTTTGGTCCCATAGTAAAAGTTGTTTCTTATCATGATTACCGGTCACCCTTTATAAGCTAACAATAAAAAAATTATAATAAACAAGTACAATTTTATTATAATAATATAATAAAAAATAAAAAAGGAGAAGAGCTCATTGGGCATCAAAAAATTTATTCGCATCGCTAACAATGGGATAAGCGCCTAAAAGGCTGGCAGTATTGCCACGTTATGGCAATGCTGATTCTTTGGGCTAGGAATAGGCCAGCCCTCTGGTCCCTGAAAGAGTCTACCAACCGAAATACTCGATGAGCAGTTAAAAGTTAAAGGCTTGAGGAGGCGTAAGGTTGAGGAGGTGTTTGGTTCATCCCTCATTTATTTTGTTTAGTTGGAAATTATAAAATATCTAACCTGCTAGTTGGTAGGTATTTAAAAATGATCTTGTACTTATCTACTGTTGACATTTATAAAAAAAAAAAAACTTAAAAAAAAAAATACATTGACTTTCAAAATACACTACAAACTGAACAATAGCTTTAATTTCAGAAATTGGTGTCTTTGGATCTGTATTTTAGTTTTTTGCCACCGACTTCCGATGTTAAAGTTATTTTTCACTTTGTAGTGTATTTTGGAAGTAAGTCGTGTTTAAAAAAAAAAAATCTCTGTTTAGTTGAAAAAATCTCAGTTTGTAATTTATCTAAGTTACAATATCCTAATGTCAACTGCCCATCACATTTTACAAAGTATAGCTTTTTCCGATGCAGAGACGTTAATTGTTGAAGAGTTCTCCTGTAAGTACCAGGAAAACCCCACATCACCATAAGCATTGTGACGAGCATTAATTACTTAGCAACTATTATTAACGTACCTAATCGAATCGCAACCCATGAAATAACTTCTTATTATTGAGTAGTTCCGGTGGTTATCCGTGATTATCATCATCAGTTCCAGTTCACCATTATGGTGCTTTTCAAGAACAAATGCTCGAGTTACTATAATAAATACAATGGCACCAACTAGAAAGACTAATAGAAAAAATGCAAAAAGAATGGATGACAATGAGAATTCGCATAAAAAAAAATCGGGGAACATGCATAAAAAAAAAAGATTCCAACGAACTGAGAACCTCCTACTTTTTTGAAGTCAGAAAAGGTCCGTGCCTCGGAAAGCACGTTAAACCTTTGGTCCCGGCTGTCATTTGTAAATCTTTCACAGACATTACAGGTAGTCAAAAGCTCGAAAGTCTGGGTACTAGTACTACCAAGGGGTATCGTATTACCCAGTATCTGGGTTGTAGAGGTCAGATAGGCTGTAGCTCCATACTGTGTAATACCCCTTGGCAGTGCTATTGCACTGGGACATTCCGCTGGAGATAATTGCCTATAGCTCGCGACAACACAGTGTTGACTATACGCGCTCAGCGAGACACGAACGCGTCGTTTTTATTTTATTTTTGATTTTGTGCACCCTTCGCTGGCCGGCAGCAAGCCGTAGCAAGAGTCGCTTTTTATTTAAATGATTTTGCGGAGTGCGGGATCTGTTAATCTGTGCACTTGGTAAGACTGGCGGTCAGACTTTCGGGCTTCTGAGGTCCCGTAACGACTGTCAAAGATCTACGAATGCCAGCCGAGACCAATGGCTTAACATGCTTTCGGAGGCACTTGATATGTAAAGATGGTCACCAATCCACGGAGCAACCGCGGTAAGTGTATCTTAACCTGATCGATCGACCCGTGCGGCTGTTATTATGTATAAGTAATTGTATTTAATTTTGTAGTTTTATTGACAAATCAGAAAAATCATCATTCTCCTGCCCTTGTCCCAATTTATTTGGGGTCGGCGCAACATGTCTTTTTCTTCCATACATCTCTATTATATCATCTTTTACACAGTCCATCCATCGTTTCTTTGGTCTTCCCCTACTCGTATAGCCATAAACATTCATACTCAAAACTTTCCTGACGACATTTTCCTCATTCCTCCGCATCACATGCCCATGCCATGACAAACGATTTCCACAAAACTTTTCAGTCACCGGTGTCACTTTCAGACTTCCTCTTACATAGGTACTCATTTATTATTCTATCCATTCGCATAACACACATCCCTCTTAGCATTCTCATCTCGGCTGCATGCAATTGCCTTTCATTCATTCTTTTTGAGGCCCAACATTCTGATCCATACAAGACAGCAGGTCTAACCATTGATAAATGATTTTTATTTCTGTAAGTAGGTTTGTACAAACACTTACAAGTCAACCATGTTTTTTTTTTTTTAAACTAGATGAGGTCGGCGTTTCCTATCTGACTACTCTGAGAAGAAAGGCCGAAACAAACTCAGAGGTCACAGTCTCTTATAAAGTCCAGACATAATCTTGGTCACTTCATGTGAAGACCATGTAGATTGGTGTCTGAAATGGTCTTTTGAGAAAAGAACCACACAGATTGAGAGGACCTGTCCAGTCAGTGCACGCATTTGTCAGTAATCGCGCAGCTCAACTCAGAACTTAAGGAGCTCAACGATTCGACGAACAATACCAAAGAAAGGACATTGGGGTAGGCCGCATAAATAACTCAAACTGCCAGACGATGATTAAAAATAACTGAGAGAAAAAATAAAACAAACAAAAAAAGCAATGACCTACATAGTCTTCACATTCACAATAAATTAAAATAATATAATACTTTACAAAGTAAATAGTCATGTCAACATTCAGTATGCAAAAATAAAAGAATAAAATAAAATTTGGAGCAGTTCAATCCCAAGCCTTATTGTCCTCAATATAATCTTTAACGGTATAATAAGCAGAAAGCTTGCGACACAACTTGCGTTTAATGAATGATTTGAATTTATTAAGGCTCAGATCTTGAACGTGGCTTGGAAGTTTATTATAAAAGCGTATACATTGACACCTGAATGACCCACCTATTTTCTTGAGCCTTGTTGGAGGTACAACAAATTTGTGTTTGTTCCTAGTATTTGCATTGTGGATATCACTGTATTTTTTAAACAATTTAATGTTTTTATGGGCATATAGAAGATTTTCAAAAATGTACTGAGAAGGCAAAGTCATTATAATATATTAATCTCCTTAAATTTCTATCTGAGAGATTGTCTCGGACTTAATTTATAAATGCATCGAAAAGCTCTTTTCTGCAAAACAAAGATAGTCTGAATGTCGGCTGCATTTCCCCACAACAGAATACCGTACGACATTACACTATGAAAATAGCTAAAGTACACTCAACGGGCTGTCTCTATGTTAGTTAAATTACGAATTTTCCTAACAGCGTATGCTGCGGAGCTTAGCTTTTTTGACAATTTATCTATATGTGGGCCCCACTGAAGCTTAGCATCCAAAGTTAAGCCCAAGAATACTGTGCTATCTTCAGGATTCAATTCTTCGCCCTTTATCAACACGTTAGTTTTCACCTGCCTAACGTGAGGTAGCGTAAATTTAATGCATTTGGTTTTTTTTCATTAAGGATTAAATTATTAACATTGAACCAGTGAACTACTTTTGAGATCACTCTGTTTACATCGTTAGTAACCAGCTGCTGACGTTTAAGTTTAAACAAAAGTGAAGTATCATCCGCAAACAAAACTATATCATGATTATCCTTTATGAGGTAAGGCAAATCGTTAATATAAATAAGAAACAAGAAAGGACTAAGAATCGAGCCCTGTGGGACCCCCATTGTTACTATAGATCCGGGCGATCTTTTTCCATTAACGTCAACGCTCTGAATCCTATTACTCAAGTATGAAGTAAGAAGATCCAGAGCGGTGTTCCGGATCCCGTAATGGCGGAGTTTCCTGATTAACGTTTCATGAAGAACGCAAGCGAATGCCTTGGACAAATCACAAAAGATGCCCAAAGCATCGCATTTGTCTTCCCATGCATTATAAATATGTCCTAAAAGTTCAACTTCCTTCAAGTTCATTTGGCATCAGTAGTTGAACGACCCTTTGTAAAACCGAACTGCTTGTTATGTAATAATTTATGTTTATTAAAAAATCTTTGCAATTGGTCTAAAATTAATTTCTCAAAAATTTTACTAAACGTAGGTAGTACTGAAATAGGTCTATAATTTGTGGAGTCTGATGTACTACCTGATTTAAACAAAGGTATTATTTTACTATATTTCATAAGGTCAGGAAACTCCCCACAGTCGATACAGTTATTGTTTTATAAATCTTCCCCTTGAGTTTAAGGGGATGCGGGAGTCGCAGATTGTTCCCGTGACCTGCCGCCATTTCTTCCATCCAGTGTTAATTTCTGTACTTAACCGTCCGATCTACTTCGCCATCGTTTTGCACGAGTGAACCGAGATACGGAAAGTCGGAGCAGACCGGGAGAAGTGCACCATCAAGTGCTATGGCTCCAGAACTGGAGAGACCGCCGAAGTCGCAGAACATATACTCGGTTTTGGTTCTGCTGATTTTCAGCCGACATTCTCCAGTTTCCGTTGCCATTTCTCCAATCTGCTCTGGATCTCAGGACCATCTTCACAAATCCACACCTACAACTTTTTAAAATAATACAAACTCATAAAAATATAATAAAATGTGTTTTGACTGTATGATACGCGATTCCAAGTGGTTTACTGTGTGTCTTCGCCTATAAAAGTAGCTGAAATGTATGTACAAGTCTTTATGATGCTTTGTTTACTTACTCAAGGTTGAAAACTTCGTCCTTAGGTACCTTTATGAAACAAGTAAAACAGATATGGTATCAAGATTTGATATTCTTCGTTGTCACTCATAAAAACTCATGTCAAAGCGTGCAGAAGTTATATTTCACTCTAGAACAGACTCAAGAAGAATAGTAGTAAGTTAAGGCGCAGATTATTTCCAGTGGTCTTGAGTGGTTATCTTGCGTGTTCTCTGCTGAGCTCACTCACGCGTCGAACGTCCACCCACTCGCCCATCAAGAAGCGCAATATTAATTTATTATACATAAAACAAAAGATATTATATTAAAAAAGGTATAATAAAAGATAAATAATTAAATTACCTTTAAAATGATGAAGGTCCCATAAAAATACGATTGACAATTTTTGCGTGATTCTCGATTTTTTGTCCGCGTTAGACATTTACAAATTAATTACACTACATAATCTTAAATATTCACATATTAAGTGGTTAAGAAAATGCTCTAATTAAACATACTTATATTGTTTCCAAATCATTATTAACACTACCCGTTTAGACGTGATCTTCAGTTTAAAATAATTTTAAGTCGGTTATCGTGGCCTTAACTCATAATGTGAAACCCATTAAAGTTACTCGTAACAAACTTCTATCTACATTTAATATTCCAACTGCCAACTGACCGAACACCGCTTTAGAACACTGAACTTTATCGCTTCCATAATTCTGTACATCGGTGTGCAACTCAAAGACAAAAGAGGGTGGCCGTAATGAATGAAGTGCTACAGAAACGATCACTTTGGGAATTCCTACGAGGACAGCTGGGAAGAACAAACTGATGAAATGAGGCCCTGACAGCTTTACAGACCTATTTTACCAATTTATTCCTTTATAAAGGTAACTTAATGCCAGAAAGACAGCAGGTTTTATTAGATTCCGAGATCTGAATTAATGATGCGCCACCTGGAGGAGACGCTCAGTAGTTATTGTCAGGGTATTATTATACAAGTTTTCGTTTTAATGTTTCAACTTTTGCAATAGAAAAAAGTTTTATAATAAAACCTGGTTCAGTGTTAGATCGGAGCTTGTATTGTAGTAACACAATACTGGGTTAAAGGAGTCTTCACTAGTTTGTTGCGATGTTAAATTTCTTATCCGTAATAAGAAGATCGGCAGTTTAAGTTACAATATGAGAAGACTTTGAACTATCTTCAGAGTAAAATTGCTGTGAAAACCCCTATCTACCTGTAAAAAAAACTACAATATAACATGTCGGACGGTATGTCTTTTCATATTTACATGGTAGGTGGGTAGGTCTTCAGTGTGAGACGCAACGTGTGTCGATACCAAGGAGATTAAAAATAGGGAGTGCGCGCTTCATACTAGAGAAACGTTCCTAAATCGGTGACCTTGAAATGAAAGAAAGGCACCGAGTTAAGCGTTCCGTTTCTTTCGAAAAGAGTGTCTCTCTTTCTAAACGTCTATGCTTGAAGGAGATACAAAACTCGATGCCTCTCTTTCTAAGAAAAATCAGGAACGGTTACAATGTTCTAAGCGCTCGCTCCCTATTATTTTTAACCTTTTTGGTCGATACTCTTGCGCCATCCCATCTTCCTGACACAGCGTGCTGTGCTGGCAGTGCTGCTGCGGAAAACCTCAAGCGGCAGAAGTATAATAATAACCTTATCGGTAACTACATACATTTTCGAGCGGTTTGGGGTTGAAACCCTCTGGCCGTGGGGTCCGAGTACCTACTCATGGTTTGTTCAACGAAATCTCCAAACGGCTGGCTGACACTTCTCGTGACCCAAGGGCTGACTTTTACCTTGGCCAGAGGCTAAGTAATGCCATACAACGTGGCAATGCCGCCAGTCTCTTGAGTACATTACCAGTCGACAGCAATGCGGAGAAATTTTTCGACGCCATATTTAAGTTTTTTTAATAGTTTTAGTTAGGTTACTTATTATATTTTTAACTCAATCCTAGATAAATAATGTTGTACTGTATGATATAATAAAACATAACATAACATTACACCTTGTTTCCACAAAGGGCTGGGCAGATGTGTACCTTTATTACACCCACATTTCGCCAGTTATGTGTAAGTCCCGAGTAATATGGGCCGAGCCTTTTGCCATCAATCTGGCACAAATCCAGCCTGGGCGGGTACGGAGAAATTCCTGATGAAAAAACCCAAAAACACTTTGCCCGACATGGGAATCGAACCCAAGAACTCATGCTGAGCAGTAGCGCTTGCAACCACTAGATCAACGAGGCAGTCAGGCAGGCCGAAATCGAATCATGGAATCTTTGTAAATATTCCAGCAAATATTTTCTCGAGCTTTTTAACCTGTACACCAAAAGGACCCTAGTTATTTCTCTCGTAGTTTTTACGATATTTTCGAATCAGATTGAATTTTTAGCACTAGCCGCGTATGTAGCGATAAAACTTCAAATATATTTCAAGCTTTTTTGAATAAATTGAATATATAGAAATTGAAACCCAGCAAAAGCGATAAGAGCGGCTCCGCGGCAAATGAAAAACATTCTATATTTCTCAATTCTCAATTGTTTATTGCGTACCATAATGTATATACATAGTGGGTTGGGAAATAATTCTGTATTTGACTATTTAATGCTCAGATATATAAATATGTATAGGTACCCATCTTTATCGCGGTATACCTACACCGACCACAAGATATTAAGCTACTAACTCTAATATTTATCGTTCGCGGATCACAAACTTCTAAATAAGAATATTCATAACTACGTCCTAACTGAACCTTAATTAATAATCTTCAAAAGATATTTATCAGATCTGAAACTCCTTTAGGTACTAGTCTTTCAAATTCAAATATTGTATTTCCTTCATCCTACAAGGCGTAATTGAAATACCTAACTGAAAATCTCTTAAGGAGTGATGTATCATTATGAACAAGTTACTATGGTACCAACCCTGAAATAATAAAAAAATCAGCTGACTCATGATAACAACGATAACAACTTTTATTATGGGACCAAACTTGAAATGCCGAAAAAAAAATGTCCCATACATTCATGTTCGCATAACTCGTCAAAATTTAGAGAGCAGCTGATTTGTTTTCGCGATTTCAGGTTTGGTCCCATAGTAAAAGTTGTTTGTTATCATGAGTACAATCATGTATTTAAGTATCGGTCCCTAATTACCAGTTACCCTATAAAATACTCTGTAATAAGTACGCCATACGAATTACAAATATATGTGTAAATAACTCGATGACGAAACAAAAATGTTCCCTACATTTATTACTGAATGTTTTGAGCCTAAGTATCTACGTTCAAGTGTCATTATTGTCTCGCGCTGCATATTACTATTTTGCGAATACCCTCTTTAGTATAAATACAGAGTTTAATGTCATGTGCATCATTACGCTTTTAGTAATTAATCCCTAAAGATCATCATGTCTTAGTCATCCACGGCCTATGCCTAGGCTCAAAACTTTTCAGCGCCCCCTGGTATAATAAATGTAGGGAACATTTTTTTTCGCCACTTCACGTTTTGTCCCATAGAAAAAGTTGTTTATAATGATGGTGAGGTTTTAAGTTTTTTCAGTGCCAACTTCAGTTACAAACAAAGACACAAGAAAGAATAATGCGTTTATTGGTATTACGGCAAAAAATACACCTTAAAACTATAAGAAAATACAGAGAACAATTGTTATAATGCCTATCAATTATTATACAATTATTATAGTGTCAGATGACCACAAGGTGTACCACCTACATATATATTGCTTTAGTATTTAACCTAAATTGGCTTATAGTTACTGAGTATAAAGAGTGATAAATAGACGCAGTCCTTTTAAAATACAACAGTACTTCGTCCCAAGACACGAAAAGCAGTCGTTTTCTGAATGTTAATGCCCTGAACACATGAGTACAAATATATCTCACACAGTTTACAGAGAATACCTAATTTCTTTGTAGGTACTTCGCGAAAGAATATTTCGTTCAGAAATATTGGTGTCAGAAGTTTCTCGAATGGCGTACTTGTTTTGTTATGTATATTGCTATTTTGCTGTTGAGGCCTTGCTGTTGTTTTTTGGCTAGGAATATCTTGTTAGTTTTTGTGGGATTTGGAAGGTTTGCTTGGAAAATTATATTAACGTGTGGAAAATCTTTTCTTTAGGCGCCTCCTAGGTGTTTAATTAAACGTTTGTGAGAACTAAGTCTCACAACTTTGAAATTATTAGTACATAAGTCGGTAGCTTTTCACGAAATATAAAATCAGGCAAATTGATTGATAAGCAAATTGACTACTAACCTAAATTGTCTGTAAAATCAGATCACTAGATGACCCCATGTCTAGGCACCCTTGGTCCCCTGCGACCAGTCAGGTCAGTGGCCCAGCCGCCTACCACTTTTCGGCCGCAGAGGATAGGGAGAGCGGCCAACACGACACTCTTCCTCACCTGCGGCTCCATCAGACGGTGGCTATCCCGTCAAGGCCGCGGAAGGTAGGGAGAGCGGCGCATCGCAATACCAGCACTCCTCTCCCGCCGCTGCCTCCATCCCTCGGCCGCGATGCCTCCCATACGACATCGCGGCCCGCCTCAGTTGCGATGTCGCCGAAGCGGCCGCTATGTCGTCGGCTTCCTTGAAAAAGCCATGACAAGCAGCCCCTCCTCGGGTTCCTCTTCGCTTCACCGTGGGTGACCAAGTTACAGAAAAACTTTAAGAAATCTATGGTCTTAAAATAACATGGTAAATCTCTCAATATTAGGCGTACAAACATACATTTGCAGTTGGAATGTATGAGAGAACATGTTTTTTAACTACGATGTTAAGTTTGTTCTTGGGATAAATTCACCCCAACTACTTTTTTAAATTGGACATTTAAATTGGCCATTTATTTTTTTTTAATTGGATGGCAAAAAGGAGCTCTTGGCTAAGTAATAACAGCCGCAATGGTCGATCCATCAGGTTTAGCTACGCTTGCCGCGGTGGTTCTGTGGATGGGTGACCATCTTTTCATTCCGTGACTCCTCCGTGCCTCGGAAAGCACGTTTTGCCGTTGGTCCCGGCTGTCATTCGTGGATCTTTGACAGTCGTTACGGGACGTCAGAAGCCCGAAAGTCTGACAACCAGTCTTACCAAGGGGTATCATATTACCCAGTAACTGGGTTGTGGAGGTCAGATAGGCAGTCGCTCCATGTAAAATACTGGCATTCAGCTCCATCCGGTTAGACTGGAAGCCAACCCCAACATTATTGGGAAAAGGCTAGGCAGATTGGATGGCAAAAATGCTCTTTAACAGCTATGAACATCTGGAATATCAGATACATCGCACATGGTCTGCAGCAATCCTAGAGACAAAGCTTAAATGTCTCGGAAACTGGAACGCTTTACAACAAATAGTTGTAAACTAAAAAGAATAATAATAATAATAATAAAACATTTATTTCGACCAACAAAGGATCATATACACAAAAAATAAAATAAGTAAAACAAAATAAAACAAAAGCACATACAATTAAAAAGACTATATAAACACAGAACGATTACAGAACCTACCTATAATAACTTTCCATTTAGCCCATTTCTATCCTGATAAATAGACTTCTTTTTAACACGCTTTTTTCCACATCGTTTGCTTCGCTACAGTCGAAGCATTCATATTAATGGCACTACCGTTGGCTTTAACCAATGGGCTACTTCAGGTATTTATAAAAGTAGAGCGAGACTATACGAATTATATGGTTTGAAAAAGCACAGGTTTGATACTCCTTTCCTAGAGTATGTCAAAAATTATTCAAAATTATTTAAAAGTATTTGTGTTTGTGCTAAATCTAAATTTTTAAGCAATACAATTAAAAATTCCAATAACAAAGTAAAAACCACTTGGAAAATTATTAACAATGAAACGGGTAAGTCGGTTAAACAAGACAAACAACTTGAAGTTATGGTCGACAACAAATTAGTTAATAAAGCAGCAGACGTTGCTGAGGCATTTAATGAGTTTTTTGCCAACATACCAATAACTACGACTCGCTCCTTAAATTCATCCCCGTCTAAAGCTGAAACCCTTTTGCATAGTAGTGTGCCTAAATGTGGTCGCTTATTTAGCTTCGAACATATAACACCTCATGATGTAGTTAATGTATTTAACACACTTAAGTCTAAAAACACTGGTGATTACTGGGGCATCTCCATTAAACTGTTAAGTAATATAATAGACATAGTAGCCCCCTATCTAGCTGTTGCTTTTAATAAATGTGTTGATGTAGGAACTTTTCCTGACCTCATGAAAAGTAGTAAAGTCATACCTTTATTTAAATCCGGTAATAAAAATGACGTTGGCAATTTTAGGCCTATTTCTATCTTACCTGCATTTAGCAAAATATTTGAAAAGTTAATACTCAAGCAGTTGCTAAGACATTTTAATTTAAATGGCCTCCTTCACGATGAACAATATGGCTTTACTAAAGGTCGTTCGACTACAGATGCGGGTGTTGCTCTGCTGAAACATATATTTAACGCATGGGAGAACTCGCAAAATGCTATTGGAATTTTCTGTGACCTTTCCAAAGCCTTTGATTGCGTGCATCATGACACGCTTTTGCGTAAACTACATCATTACGGTATACAAAACGAAGCTCTTAAAGTAATAAATTCATATTTACATAATAGGTTTCAATGTGTAGATGTAAATGGTGTGAAATCTTCCGGGCTACCAGTTCAGTTAGGTGTACCTCAAGGTTCAATACTGGGTCCATTCTCGTTTTTAGTGTATATCAATGACTTACCATTCTATTTAAAGGGTATCTGTGACGTTGTACTGTTTGCAGATGACACCTGTCTTATTTTTAAAGTAGACAGGAATAGAGACAAGATTTTGACGACGTAAACAGTGCACTCTCAATGGTTACAGATTGGTTTACGACAAATAACTTAGTTCTCAATGCTAAGAAAACGAAATGTATAAAGTTTGCCTTACCGAATGTTAGAAATCTAGGACCCAACACCGTTTTAGATAAAGAGATGCTTAAAACTGTAGACTCGGCAGTTTTTCTGGGTATAACAGTAGATGCCAAACTTCAGTGGGGCCCACATATATCAAGCCTAGCGGGAAGGCTCAGTTCAGCCGCCTACGCCGTCAGGAAAGTAAGACAATACACTGACGTTGATACAGCTCGGTTAGTCTATTTTAGTTATTTTCATAGCGTTATGTCATACGGTATTCTGCTCTGGGGCAAAGCCGCTGACATTCAAAATATATTTGTTCTTCAGAAACGAGCTGTTCGAGCAATTTACCAGCTCGGTGCCAGAGTTTCTTTGAGAGATTTTTTTAAACAGATTGGTATTCTCACGGTGGCATCACAATTCATCTTCGCCAACATCTTATATATTAGACAAAATATACATTTATACACTAAAAACAGTGATATTCACAATGTTAACACCAGAAATAAGGACAAATTACGTGCTCCATTTCACCGGCTTCATAAGTTTCATAACTCATTTGTTGGGCTTGGTATATCTTTTTATAACAAGCTACCCTCTTCTTTGCTAGATTTGCCCTTTAATGCGTTCAAAGCTAAAGTAAAATCTAACCTTTGTTCAAAGGCATACTATTCTATCAACGATTACTTAAACGATAAGAATAGTTGGTCGCTGTGTTTAACTTAAGACAATGTTTATGTTCTTTCCCCAGAATTAACATACCTACTGACAGGTTATAATGAGTTCATATAATTATTTATTTTGTTTGACTCTTAAGGTCAATTTATTTTAATTTTATTTTTATTTATTATTGACATAATCTACTCATTTCAATGTTTATTTATTTTTTATGAGTGGTATTGCAATATGTGGTTAGCTAGTGACCTCGACAATTGATCATAGTTTTTCTTGCCCGAGCAACCGGCAGCAAGTTCGTCATGCTCCCTTAGATGTCACTGCTTGCGGTAGCGTCGGGGGTCGGGTTGTCTCCTTCCCTCAAATATGGCGAGGGGGGTAATGGCTGATCTTTGCGTTATACTCGTGAACGGGTGCTGCTTGTGGTGACAGGTCGTCTTGCTGACCTTGGTTTTGTTTTGTTATTAGTAACTTAACTCGTTGTTGATTTTACTTCGATGGTCCTAGTTTATCATCTGTGACTTTGAGTTACGACTACATGTACGGCTATATGTAAGTGGGCACGCCCTTTATTACTGGAGGCTTTTATTTGGGTATAAAGTTCTGCTTACGTTTTTAGTTTTGTATTTTGTTTCTGCTTGAGTGTAGCTTTCGATGTTTTTTTTTTTTTGGTATATTGGCGTGTGCTTGCTTACTTATAGCAAATAATTTAATTTAATGTTTTGTATTGCGTAATGTACCTAAATTATTATGCGCAGTGTTATATAGAATCATTTTTTTTTTTAACTGAACAGACAGCTGTGCTGCTGGGGAGTTTGTTGCGCCACTTCTTCTCCCCAGCTAAAGCACTAGGAAGTGGTGAAGGGCGGGCGTTTTGGGGGACTGTCTTATGTAATTTTGACGTTCAAAAAGTGCTGATTCTCAGCCTAGTTTGAATAAATGACTTTTGATTTTGATTTTGAAGAATTTATATTGGCTGAATAATAAGTGATAACTTGTTTAAAGGGGTTTGGGTAATTTTGTATGAACCAGTGGCATGATTTTTTTTTGAGTGGCCACTACGTACATTATTGCTAAGGTATAGTGGTATATATAATAATAATGAATTATAAAAGAACTTTGCCCTAAGTAATATCGGAGCTGAAATATATAATCTTGAAGTAGGTAGAATTTCAACATCATGTCGTCTAAATAAAAACGTAACCCCGTATTATGTATGTATATTGTGAACAAATACAGCACGTACGGCACAATACATACATTCATTAACTTATGCATGTTATTGGAGCACTATGTATGGCATTATTATACGATAATTAAATAAAAAACAATATTACTACAAAATCACTATATTTTTACACAAACCTTAATTAGTTAAATAGATTTAAAATGACTTGTCGGGTGTTTTATCGTTCTTCAGACGGGTCATCTTCTATTTCATGTCTGATTATTATGTCGAGAAACTGCGCTGGAGGAGAAAGATTTTCTTGATATCTCCCCCACCCTAAATACCATACGATGGCCATAATGTGGGAACAACAACCTAGTGTGCGTTTCCCTACAATACAATAACAATGTCCTATTATGGCATTTATTCCTTGGCACCCTCGTTGTATCAAAATATACACATAGTATATTCTGCTAGATACATGACGGGACTGTATCCTTCCCTTCAGCAGCCATGGGTCATGGTAATCGGGATTCCGTCTTCTAAATTCGTTTATATGGAGTTCCATAGATATCTATTAAATACGTTCAGTTTTTGATATGCTCACCACAATAGCTGCGAGCTTTATGAATTTGGTAAGTACCCAAAGCGTATATGACGATAATACTGGAAATTCATCGCCATCAGGGATTACAGCATTTATAGGCTGAAAATGAGCTCGTCTTCGATTAAGATTATTATCTAAGACATATTCACCTAGCCGATTCTGATCATAAATATTTTCTGTTATCCTACTTATTATTTCATTGACTAGTCTGTGATCAGTTAATGGCGTACTGAAAGCGTTTAGTAATGCTCCTGCAATTTTTATTTCATCAAATACATTAAAGTTCTGAGCTACATTAAAGTTCTGAGATCGTAGGTGACGAAATTGATTTTCAATCTACCATTTACAGTTTCTAAGACCCAGCGACACATTGTGACTTTCCTAGATTCATTAGCCTGCTGTACACTCAGCTGTGTTCTGTTTCATCTTTTGTGGTTGGCATAAGTGTACGGTACCCACAGGACTCCACTGTACCTATGCAGTCTCTGAAACCTCTGTCCAACATTAACACATCGTCTGTGTGAAAGTACCAATGAAACGGATCAGTTTGACTATTCATAACCTCCGACAGAATGATCGCATTAGACTTAGTTGCTATATATAATCCATATATATCAATTATATGACCATCGGGGCAAACTAGCAGAAATGGTTTCAATAGGTGACGGAATTTATGAAAGCTATAAGATGTCCTTTGCAAATAATAATTCCTGTTTTTTGCAAGTAAACGTAGGTGCCGTCTAATAATTATGGCTCTACGATCACATAAAGGGGCATCTGGGTTTCCAAATAGAGCATTTGGAATGGATAGACATAGGGATATAACCTCTTCACGGGTCACGTGGTTAAAGCCCAAGTGCTGTGGCACGAATTCTGCGATTAAATCTTGTCATATTAAATATCTTAGACAGTCTTTCATTTGAGTCCCAAGTGTGAAGTTTAGCAAGGAATGTCGCAAGGACTGTTCTTGGATTTTTCTGTATCGCTGTGTGAGAGTTGGTGTTGTATGAAGGATTTGTTCAAAATGTTCTTTTGAAAATCCTATGTAATAATGAAATACGCCATTATTTATTGATGACAGTTTTTCAAAGTCTAAAAAGAGTCTCTTTTACACTAACCCGATCGGCGATGGCGAGAACGTTCGGCGTTGCAATTGGCCCGCTTTGGCTCGGTCTGAGCTCTTCGCCAACGGCAATGCTGACCGCTCTCGCCATCGGCGACCGGGTTTAATGTAAAAGAAACTCGTAATAGACCCTCAGACACATAATTGAAAGTCTTTTTCTAACACAAGTCTGAAACATTCTAACTCTTGTAATAGATTTTCAGGGCCCTTATGTTATAAATATCTCGATAAGAGTAATACTTATTTTGAAACAAAATAATATAAAACGCGGATCAATATTACACTAATAAATATTTTTACCTGCTGTATGATGATAACTTCTAAACAGTACGACATTAAAAATGGGTGGTTTTGCTCTGCTGTTAAAATCATCAATCGCCTGCGAGCCCCACCAATATGGTTTAAACTTCGCCGGCAACCGACAAATATTGTACTTGTAATATTAACTTCATCCATGTTCTTAATGCCAAATCACAAAATAAGAAAATAACAAAGTCCAGTGGCAAGCCAAGTCGTTATGATTTAAAACAGATACAAATAAAGACACTCTAGCACTCACACTAACGCCAAACGGGGAGTGTGGTTTGGTGGGTAGCCGCGCGTGCCGGAGTGTGACTCTGAGACTCAGGTAAACGAATCCTGTGCTATGATTAGCGAGAAGATTGGTGCTTTTGGTGGGCTCATGAGCGGCTTTCTTGTTGTTGTTTATCGCTAATCACGAGTTATACAAAAAAATAAAAGTAAAACAACAAGTAATGAATGAAATAGACACAATTCATAGCAAATGGCGATTTGATTTTATAGATTGTTTACATTAAATATCTCGGCTCCGATGAACGTGGGAAAGTAACGTTCATAGAAAAAAATTAATGTCTTAATGTGTTCTTTTTAACGAAACATTTTTCGTTAGTGGCCGCGTATTTAAAAAATCATGCCACTTTTACCCAAACCCCAAAATTGTTCGTCGAGTAAAATAGTTTTCACTAAGTATATCTAATTATTTTAATGTAGGAAAGTCAAAGTAGTAAGAACTGACTTTGGCAAGGAGCAATCTGGTCTTAGTATCATTATGCCACAACGAAGAAAATGTCAAACACTATTTTCCGACTTTAACCCACAAAATGTGTTGTAAAAATGAAACTGCACCCCAGCAATACGTCATAAATTTTTACAGTACGCAGTAGCCATTACAAATGTGCCAGTTTCGTACATTTAGGGTATTAAAAACGGCGAGCAAGCAACACAGATACTTTTTTAAAACATTACGTCTATGTCGCAGTCAGAATTATTAATTCGGCCGCAGCATAAACGGCTAGGCGTTTTACATAACTGCGGCATTAGGTAGTAAAAAGACAAAACGACTTTATTGCGCATTGTAATCGTGTGATTCAGAACTAAGTTAGTTGCTTGTAATGTCGCTGTTTTGTTAGTGATTTTTTATCTTTCTTTAAAGGATTGAGGATTTTGGAAACGACAATTAGGCTGGAGGGGTTTTTGTTAAGTAATAACAGCCGCACGGGTCGATAGATCAGGTTAAGCTATGCTTGCTGCGTTTGGTCGGTGGATGGGTGACCATCTTTACATAACAAGACCTCTCCGTGCCTCGGAAAGCACGTTAAGCCGTTGGCCCTGGCTGTTATTCGTGGATCTTTGACAGTCGTGCGTCGTTACAGGTCGTCGGAAGCTCGAAAGTTTGACATCCAGTTTTACCAAGGGCTATCGTTTTACCCAATCACTAGGTTGTGGAGGTCAGATAGGCAGTCGCTCCATGTAAAATACTGGTATTCACCTGCATCCGGTTAGACTGGAAGCCGTTCCCAACGTAGTTAGGAAACCGGAAAAGGTTATAATGATGCTGATGATAAAATTTGAACATTTAAGATGAAAACATGCTCAACTAACTGGCAAGTAGCACAGAACGAAAGTTCTGGTTTAGTTCCACTTATACCTACACAGCTGATCCGTCAGACGTTGTTCTAACAATATTTGAATTTCGATTTTTCGGCTTTTCCTTTGGGTTTTTCCTAATTTTCTTTTTTTTTACTGGGGTAGTAATGCCACAATAAAAATAATTAAATTAATATTATTTATTAGTTCGCCAATTGATTACATTTTTAGGGTTCCGTACCTCAAAAGGAAAACGGAACGCTTATAGGATCACTCGTGTATCTGTCTGTCTGTCTGTCTGTCACAGCCAATTTTCTCCGAATCTAATGGACCGATTAAGTTGAAATTTGGTACACATAGTATTTCTGTGACGCAAACACGAACGTGTAACGTAAATAAATGAATTTTGAATATGAGGGTCAATTTCGGGGGCAAATAAGAAAATTTAAAAAAAGTCTTACAAACTGTACCGTGTGACATATTAAATGAAAGAGCTTACTATGAGGGTCTTAAATATATATTTTTATAATTTTAAAATAAATCATTTTAAAGTTATTTAAGAAAGTAGACGAAAATTGACCATTCCCCCTTATCTCCGAAAGTACTGAGCCTAAAATTTTGAAAAAAATACAGAAAATAGTTCAACACCTACAGATTACAGGAAACCTTATAAGAAGTCTATGGTCTTAAGCTAAATCTCTCAATATTGTGCGTACAATCTTACATTTGCAGTTGGAATGTATGGGAGAACATGTTTTTCAACTGCAATGTTAAGTTTGTTCTTGGGATTCATCTCAATTACGGAACCCTTCATTGTGCATAGTCCGACACGCACTTGGCCGGTTTTTCAAAAAGCAGCTTTTCTTTTAACATTCTTAAAATTTTGGGCCCGTGTGAGCGAGAGAGGTGACAAAATGCGACAGCCCTCTTAAGGAGGAAGCCCTCTTAAGGATAGCCCGCGAAATTCAAATTTTCTTACGTTTTTTTTGCAATCTGCAAGACAGTATTAATTTGTATGTTAAATAAAGTATGATTTGCATCCGTAACAAATATGTTTTTACAGAATTATATACAATAGAATCAGTAATACAACTCCTTAATTTAGTATAATCCTAAAATGTCAAGATTTCATGAAATAGTCATTTTTTGAGATTACCTGGTCTTAAAGAGTTGTATTGATCACTTTAAAAAATGATTCTAATTGTTACGACCGCACATTATAATTTGATCAACGTACAAATACTGACTTGTAAATTGCAAAAAACGTAAGAATCTTTGAATTTCGCGGGCTACCCTGACGATTCACCCTTAAACAAAATATAAAACATAAAATCTAAACACGTAAATAGAACTTAATACAGGACAACGTCTGCCGGAGTTAGGTAGTAGGAAATAAAAATAATTAATAAATTACCTACAGCTACTCTAAGCTTTATTCATTCGGTCTGAAAATTATTCTTGGAAGGCTGATTAGAATGAAAATGGTTTCAAAACACGTAAACCATTTTAACTTTTTAATTATTCAGGACTATCGAAGCCCATCTGGTGAAGTGTTAGAAAAACAGTTTTTATTTTCAAATGAGTACGTGAGAATTTATTTATCTACGAGCCATATGCCCGATGAAATTTCCATATAAACTTTCAACATATTAACCCCTTGAGGGGATGAATTTTCAAAAATCCTTCCTTAGTGCTCGCTTTCGCTATTTATCGAACAATTGCGCAAAAATATTATGTTTCTAGACCAATGGTTTAGTCGTGCTTGTTGTCTGACAGCAAATTAATGAATTTAAGATTTTTATAGTTAAAAAAAAAACAAACAGCTTGCAAGAAGTGTGATAGTGGCTTATTATAAAGTATGCAGTTGCATGAAAGTCCCTTGTGAAGGAATTCGTTCAGGAAAGAATTATCTGTGAGTCGGTTAAAAGGATACAAGCATTCTGTCGTCAGGCGTTCAGGGCATTTCAGGTTGAAAAGCGTTGACATGTTTGTCACAAAGAATTCAGGTTATCTGTGTTAAGGGCTACCCACAAGTTGCGATCGATTTGGCAGTAGGTATTTATTTAGTTGAGCATCAAAACCAACATCAATAGGCTAGCTGGCCGTATGAAAAAACTTTTTAGCAAAAAATAAAACCGACTTCCAAAACAAAACACTACAAAGTGAAAAATAACTTTAATTTCGGTAGTCGGTGTCTTTGGTTTTGTATTTTCGTTTTTTGCCACCGACTTCCGAAATTAAAGTTATTTTTCACTTTGTAGTGTTTTGTTTTGGAAGTCGGTTTTATTTTTTGCTAAAAAGTTTTTATTTTTCACTTTTTGTTGTGGAACCTACCCCACACAAATTCGAATACATAATTGAGCACAATAATTGTAGATATAGCCATGTAAATAACAGTGATAGGAAGTTATTAAAACATCATCACATCATCCACATAAAATAAGTGGGAAATATACGCATTATTGAAGCTAACTCAAATACTCCCCAAGCAAAGTTAATAAAATTTATATGGGACCACCTCGGAAGTATACCCTTTCAAACAAAAAAAGAATTTTCCAAATCGGTCCATCCGTCTTTGAGTAATCGCGTAACAAACATACAAAAAAATAAAAAACAAAAAAAAAATACAGACGAATTGAGAACCTCCTCCTTTTGGAAGTCGGTTAAAAATAACTTATGAATAGAATAGAATTAGAATAGTTGTGAGCTAAAAGTTTCATTATTCAACATAATTTTGTAAATGATTTTAGATTAAATAATATTTTTGAAAAATAATTAAGTACGTAAAATATAGCTTTTGGTCACAGATTAATCAGAGTGCGACACGTGACACCTTCAGTCATATCACTTTGATAAAATAACATTGTTTCAGGGTTCCCACCTATGGATTTGTTCCCCTAAATTTATAAAAAATAAATAGCATTCGCATGTTTATTTACCACCTGGTATAGAGGTATGAGGAACAGGGCGTAAAGTTCACTCATCCTCCATAGAAAAGAGAGGATCTTCCGACCAGACGGGGGTTGTGTCTGCCGACTTCCCGACGATTTATGTCGGGACGTTGTAAATATGCAAGTCGCACGGTAAACTCTGATTGCGCGATGCAGGATTTTGCGTGACGTCAGTGTGCTGCGTAGTTCGCATGTGGCGATGTAGAAAAATTTACGATTGAAAAATTTAAATGTATAAATTTAAGAAATATCAAAAGGGGTTTTGAAACACGAGCTACTTACTGAGTGTCCGTTCCGCTTGCGTTTTAGATATTAAGACTTATTACACTTACTTACTTATTTATTTTGAAATCGCAATTCATCGATTTGTTTCCACAGTATTATCGATGATATTGATTATTTATTTTTTTTAGATTCATTAATTAGTAAAAAAAACTTACAAATATATAATCGATTATATTTGAATCGATGTCGAACATCATAGGGGAAATCCAAAAGCAGAGGGTGAAAACACTGATTAATCGTATTTGCTTGTTTGACAGCAGACAATCTGTCTCAGATGTCACAGATTTCATGACTAAGGGCGGACTTCACCGACTTTCAAAACGGCTGTTTAGTTAATCAGTTCTTTCTTTAGGAAATTTGACACAATCCAACTGTATAAATACCTGACCGAAAGGTTTGAATATTGGTGAACATAGGCCTATAAAGATGATGACATCACTCGATCCGCTATTACTGTACCCCGTTTTGACTACGAAATTTAAATTGAGTTTTATATATGAAAAATTTGTATTGTTAATTTAATATTAATATTTTGATGAATCATTCATGTTCATATGTGTATGTTTGGGCCGGCTCAGCACAAATTGAGGTATACCGAACGGCTTTTTCCCGAACCTAAAATATAAAGAATATCTAAAGAAAAAAGTTATTTTAAGCTACCTATAGTTTTGGAGTGGTATATACTTATATATTTATTTTAACTTAAAATCTCTATTAGAACATATTTATTCTGAATAATTAACTAAAATAAGTACATATTGGGTATTGATATAAAATTTGCATGCCCTTTAAACAGACAAAATATGGACTGTATTCGAACCACCAACTTTTATAACTGGTAACACCTATATTTTCTGCAAATAAATGGTTCTTCTTCATAATATGTATCTATCTTCTATTTTGACTGCCGGCTATGCTGAATCATGCCAAGTCGGACTTGTGTGTAGCACTCTTAAGGAATGTGGCCGTAATGCACTTCACGGGGCTTAGGTAGCCAACATCCACGTCGCAAGATTTTGTCTGTCAAAATAGGCAACATAGAATTGAACAAGTACTTATCCCAAATGGTCTGACAGTCTATGAAAACGTATGTTTTCCCCTTACGCACTACCCCAATATATGGAAGATCATTTACGCTAAGCACATTTTTACAGGATATTATAGCATTTCAATGAAAATAGCCCATACTTTATTGCACAGTAATGTATTATGGTTGATGGTGCAATATCTTCAAGCAATTCCGATAACAAGCTTCAATTGATATAATGGCTTTATCTCATTTTCTGTGTGAAGGCAATTTGTGGTCAGGTCAGGCCCTTAGCTTCGGGGAATAACAATCTAAAATTATTTATACACGGAATTATATTAAGGAAAATGGTTTAATTGTGTATCTCATTTCTTCGTTGGTATCGTGAATTTAATTATCGTCTTGTATATATCTTGTAATAATTTATGATATTCCAAGAGGAGATAATTGTTTTGTCTATTTGGAAAGTCTCTACAGTAGATGGCAACTTTCATTGTATCAGACCAGGGGTTGCAGTCTCGACATAGATAGCGAACCCCTAGCGGGTCCCTAGACGGTCAAAATTGCTAGATGAGCACGAGTAAATCGCGTACTTGTCAATCAATTTTGACCGTCTAGGAACCCCTTTAGGACTTTGCGACCGAATTCGGTCGTAAAGCGATCGCAGAACTTCGTTACAGTAGGTAAAATACGTCCGATGAATCATGGCTGGTCTTACTCACACTCGCCTCAAGTCACCATTTGGTTCCTAAAAATTGTTACTGCGCAGCCATCTGCGCAAAGTTCGGACCGGCCATGATTCATCGGCTGTATTGTACTTCTTTGTCAGTAGCATCCTTAAGTTCCTCCAACGTGCAGGTGTGCTCGCGAGACATGACATTTATACCTATTTTCAAAAGCGCGCTGTTGAATTTTCAGCTCTCAGCGCTTAGCCAAACTTTGGAAATCCAATAGTGCGCCTAGTGTTACAAAAAACGGACGCAAGTAAGTGTCCCATCGTTAAGATTTATGTAGGTTTTGTTTTGGCCTCATAGCTTCCTTTTTATACATTTGAGTCTAACTAAGTAAGCACGCCACTAACGCAAAACCACGCAGCCAACTAATGTAATTAGCCGTTTAGTTAACAGTTTAGCCTGAAGCCGTTCAACTAGTTAGTGGCCTGAACGATATTTAATTATAGGTAAGGTTACAACTGTGACGAAAAGCGCGCGAGCCGAGCGAGCGCAGGGAGCGGTGCCGTGGCAGCGGCCGGCGTGCGCTATTTCCAGAGGCTAGGCGGCGGCATACATAAGTTGAACTTGTAACTATCCATAAAATGTATATAAGTGTCATCTTGTCTCTCTAAAAACCTAATAAGCGTAGAGAGTATGTGTCTAAAAATATATTTATTTGTTTCCGTTTTCCTGTTTTATTTATCCTGTTGGTGTCACATAAAGAATACTCTAACAATCTTTCTGTCAATCAATTTCATCACGTTTGTGCCCGTGTGTGTGTGTTACCTGTGGTCCCTCCGAGAAATACAATGCTTCCGAATTAAAATGGTATAGTCTAAACGACGGCCAATCTAACTTCATATTTTGGTCAAAATATAAACTGACACTGACCTGAAAATTGCAAAAAACTCAAGAAAATTTAAATTTTGCGGGCTACCACTGCGGATCTAGCTTAACGGGAATTGGCTGCAAACATACAATAAGATATGAAAAAATAATATATTCGCCCATAAACACGTAAGTATAATAAACAAAATAATAAAAAAAAAACGACTTCAAAAAGTAATTAACTCAAAATTATGAAATAACTTTAATTTTGGAAGTCAGTGTCTTGGGGTCTGCATTTTCGTTTTTGCCACCAACTTCCGAAATTAAATTTATTTCATAATTTTAAGTTATTTTTTTGAAATCGATTAAATTTTTTTTAAATTGCTTTTCTATTTCGTATTTTTTAGTTTTTAGTAAATACTGGAATATTTGTTTGTAATAAGTAGTTGTTATTAATATTGCACTAAAATTTGACCAAAATTTTGAGATGTTTTCCCTTTCACACATATCAATAAGCCAGGCCGTCACACTTACACGTATTCATCCTTTATTTTGAAAACTACTGTACCGATTTTGATGAAACTTGGACTGTTCCCTAAGTTGAAGTAAATGTAAGCCAATAAAAATTAAATGGTGGACAAACATACATACATACATATCTACATACATCTATAAAATTTTGTATATTTGTTTGGAAGCCTTAATGGATTATCGTATGTGAATATATTGCAGTTCCAATAATATTACATACGTACGTGTTGAATTGATAACCTCCTTTATTTTAAGTCTGTTAAAAAGTAATGCATCGTCTTAAATAATGCCTTGACTGTATTATGATGACTTGACTTAGGTGCAATTTTAATTCGGCAGCATTGTATTTCTCGGAGGGACCACGGGTAACACAATTCTCCGTGGATTTCAGCGACTGGGGCAGAGACCACGCATAATAAACGCATTATTCATCAGTACGATGGATTAGTTTCATGATGTTGTTAATAAATACTATATTATTTAACGTAATAGTTTTAAAATATAGATCAAAACCGGATGATCATGAAGTCGTTAAAAAGTAATAAATCACTGATTTTTCTTTTAATCCATGACCGAGAAATAGATTATTGTAGTTTACGTAGCTAAGCGTGGAACGTCTGTGGTCTCTGATTCGCCTGTGACGTCATTTGACCTATACGATCGCGGCACCACAAATAACTTAGGAATTTCTTTAGTTACGCCAGGGCCGCCGTTTGTAGTTATTTATTGTTTGTTTTTTTTTTTTAATAAGTGTTAGTTAGTTAGTTTTTGTTTCAGTATAATAGAAGAATTCTTCGTGATTAGAGGATACGAAACGGGGAAAAAAGACTTAAAAAAAGAAGTAAAAGTTCACCAAAAACCAGCGCCTTCGGGACCCGGTGGGACGTCAGGTAGGGTGGGGTAACACCATGTTACACTTCTAGGGCATTTACTTTGACCTCAGGTGTAGTGACGTTGAGGTCAAGGTCAAGTGATCTTGGGAATGCCCTGGAATTTGAGTGCCCTGACACTACCAACACCTTGACTTAAAGTGCAAAAACAGTATTTTTTTTTCTCTTCTAGCTTATATGTATGCGATAACGGTGTTTCCCACAGATTTAGTAATCTGTGGTGTATCCTATCGCAAAAATAATGAAAATTTTGCTCCCCTTAATAACTCTTAACCTCCTAAAACTCTACATGTAGATAGTAATCAATTACAGATTTGTAATTTTTCATATTTTCCACACAAAAAGTTAAAAATTCCATATATCATAAAATACGTTGAGAATTGCATTTTCTCCGGCGCTACGTGAATCCTCAGCCTCAGCCTCAGCCTCTTCGCCCTTGCGTAATAAGACGTAAGCACCTATATTACAGCGGTAACAACGGGTGGAGGCTGCCATCTCGCGCGCCTCCGTCTGTAAAAAACACTCTCGGGGTAGGGCAAACAAGTACCACGAGAAGTCGGTGTTGGCTATTTTTTAACCTCAGCCATCGTGTAATAAACAAAACATGACATGAACGGCTCAGGTGACTAACCACCAATGAATTTGTGGTTAGTCTACTCATCGAATACGAGGCGCGTAGTCTAAGTCAAGTGACATCACCAGCTGGAGTGCCGCGTGTAACGAAATAAAAGCGCCACTTACAAGCGCCACTTCAAAGTCCTATTACTTTTTCATTTCTAGAGATATTTTAATGATTTTTTCATATTTCTGTTTCATTTTACTTAAATTTTAATAATTACCTAATACATAAAAAAAATGAAAACTTGTCTATTCACGTTGACATTCTGTTTATTTAAATGGTCAAAGTCAAGCTAATTAGCTTATTTGGTATACCTTTGCTGATAATTAAAATTTGTGTCCGTCAGTTTTTTGTTCTTTTTAGATTTCAAGTCAAAGCTGTTTTGTTTTCCATTTTAATTCATCATGATCATAATTTTAGCCGAAAGACGTCAACGTCTACCGCCACTTCGACCGGTTCTGTGTATCCTGTATCCAGCGGATTCCTACGGCCTTCACTAGGTCCTCGGTTCACATTGTGGGAGGGTTTCCAACGCTACTCCAGAACCTGTCAGCCCTTCGCCTTCTGTTCTGCGAGCAATGTGCCCTGCCCACTGCTACTTATGTTTGGCAAATCTTTGGATTTCATCTTAATCATCTGAATATAAAATTAATACTTTTAATTTTACATAATTTAAGATGATGTTGCTTCGTTTCATGTGAATATCGTATAGGTACACCTGTTATATATAAGAATTAATATTTGTTAACTTTTTTAAAATTAATGTACAGACGCCAGCAGGTCAACCTACCCGAAACTGTCAGATTTTCCCAATCAACCTTGAACCTAATGCTTTAGCAATAAAGTCGAAAATCTATTAAAGAAATCTGACAGATTGTATTAGCTTGATGTGCTGGCGTCTGTACATAACTATAAAATACTAGCTGTTGCCCGCGACTTCGTCTGCCATCCAGGATGAATATTTGTAGCCTATGCCCTATTCCAGGTCATGGTCTACCCAGGTGCAAATTTCATCCAAAGCCGTTTTAGCGTGAAAGCGTAATCAACAAACAAACACTTTCACATTTATAATATTATACATAGTTAGGATAGTTAGGAAGATGAAAAACCGGTCTATCGACAGTCTAGACTCACAAAATGTATTAGGTAAGTACTTAAATAAAAAAATAAAATAAAAACTTAACACACTACTAAAGTTTCTATAATAATATAATTCAATCATGATTTGAAAGACAGGTGGCGCCATCTATTATCATAAGAACGTTATTGTTGTTTTCCCTCGGAAACAGTACTTTGTTTCGGGATGAAAGGTATCCTATGTCCGTGTCTGTACACCTGACAACGTATATGCAAAATTTCAGGATGATCGGTTCTGTGGTTTAGGCGTGACTTGCAAACAAACAAACAAACAAAAAAACTTACTTTCACATTTATAATATTAAGTTAGCATTAGGATGTATATGCTGTTGGCGTACCGATTTAAGATAAATAACAAAAACGAGCGAGCCTTACAGTAGTCGCATATGATGTGCAACATCTGACATCTGTTTGGTACAATCTGACAGTCAACTCTAGCACCGCGCGCGCTCATTGGTCAAATCAAATAGCGCGCGCTTCCCCGGTTTCCTGTTACAAACTTCCGTCCCTTTTCACGAAATCACTCCCGCAAATAGCAAGAAAGCGAGAGGAAAGATGTAACAGGCTTCTTCTGGGTAAGCTCACTCCATCGTCGACTCTGTCTCTGTCACCTCTGATCTAGACTAGAGTCATGAGCAAACCCATCCAGATGCACAGCACATGTTACACTCTTCTGTTTTCGTTCATATATTCAGTGTATGGTAACTCTACTGAACTCCTGATAGCAGTTACACCTAAACTGCGCCATTTCAGTTACAACATATTAGGTTGGGGAAAAAGTCTTTTCGCATTATAGTATGTATGAACTTGTAATAAAATCTCTTTGGCTATACTATTTGTATCTGGCTGGTTTTGGTATCATTGAAAGTTTAAATTTTATAGAACATAATTCCAAATTCTAATTAGGAAAATGTGTGATTTTCATTTGTTTTTCGTACCGTCAAGATGAGTGAATCTAATGAAGAAATTCGATACATTTTAAAATTTTACTACAAAAAAGGTGAAAATGCAACGCAAGCCGCGAAGAAAATTTGCGATGTTTATGGACCTAGTGTAGTGTCTGTGAGAGTAGCATAAATTTGGTTTAAGCGTTTTCAATCCGGAAATTTTGATGTCAAAGATGCACGTCGCTCTGGTCGCCCTATTACGGATAAAATGGATGCCATTTTTGAAAAAGTGGAGCAAGATCGGCATATCAGTAGTTACGACGTAGCTGAAGAACTGGAAATTGACTACAAAACAGTTTTGGCGCATTTGAAAAAAACTGGGTACACAAAAAAGCTCGACATTTGGGTACCTCACGAGTTCACTGAAAGAAACCTAACGAGCCGTGTACTCATTTGTGATTCTTTATTACGACGTAATGAAACCGAACCATTTTTGAAGAAGTTGATAACTGGTGATGAAAAGTGGATCACGTTTGACAAGAACGTGCGAAAAAGGTCGTGGACAAAGGCCGGTCAGGCTTCACAGACTGTGGCGAAACCCAGGTTAACTCGCAACAAGGTGATGCTGTGTGTGTGGTGGGATTGGAAGGGCATTACTCATTATGAGCTGTTACCACCAGGCAGGACCATCGATTCTGAACTCTACTGCGAACAACTGATGAGATTAAAGCAAGAAGTTGAGAGAAAGCGGCCGGAATTAATCAACAGAAGGGGTGTGGTTTTTCATCATGATAACGCTAGAACTCACACATCTTTAGCCACTCAGCAAAAATTAAGAGAGTTTGGCTGGGAGGTGTTAATGCATCTGCCGTATAGTCCTGACCTTGCACCTTCAGATTTCCACCTGTTTCGGTCTCTTCGGAATTCTTTAGGCAGTGTCAGGTTAACATCACGAGAGGACTGCCAAAACCACTTGTCGCGGTATTTTGACCAGAAGTCCCAAAATTTCAATAGCAATGGGATCATGTCCCTACCTACAAGATGGCAAAAAGTTATCGAACAAAATGGTACCTACATACTTTAGTTAAATGTAAATAAACTATATTAAAAAATGTTTTGAATTTTCTTAAAAAATGCGAAGAAACTTTTTCCCCAACCTATTAGTTAATCTAGCATCAGTAACCCGCAGTGAAGACTTTGGCACTCGACGCATAAACATTACCTATAGCGTCGGGGTGGCGACGACGTGGCGACGCTAAGAATATCTAACAGAAAATATTCTCAACACTTATTATATTTTAATTTTATAATCTATTAGCTGTTGCCCGTGACTTCGTCTACGATCCAGGATGAATGTCCTTCTCCAGGTCATGGTCTACCCATGTGCCAAATTTCATCCAAATCCGTTCAGCCGTTTTAGCGTGAAAGCACACTTTCGCAATTTATAATATTATTAGTTAAGATAGTTAGGAGGATGAACAACCGATCGATCGACACTCTAGACTCACAAAATGTACTATGATAAGGTGTATATGGTACTTTAAATTAAAAAAAAAAAAACTCTTTACATACTACAGTTTCTATAATAATATAATACAGTCGTGATTCAAAAGACACGTGGCGCCATCTATTATCAAAACAACGTTATTATTGTTTTCCTCGGGAACAGTACTTTTTCCGGGATGAAAGGTATCCTATGTCCGTTTCTGTACACCTGACAATGTATATGCAAAATTTCAGGATGATCAAACAAACTTACTTTCCCATTTAAAATATTAAATATATAAATATAGTTAAGATACCTACTAATACAATAAAGCTGAAAAGTTTGTTTGTTTGAAGGCGCTAATTTCTGGAACTACCAGTCGGATTTGAATACCCAGCC
Organism: Dicycla oo; assembly: GCA_948252095.1. NCBI lineage: Eukaryota > Metazoa > Arthropoda > Insecta > Lepidoptera > Noctuidae > Dicycla > Dicycla oo. The sequence continues at coordinate 10,598,760 of OX411721.1, read as the reverse complement.
CAGCTTGCTTTTGATAGCCCAGTTCTTGAGGAAGGTTATCTATAGGCTATTTAACATCACCCTAAAGAGCCGAGCAAAAAAAAAAAAACGGAAAGAATGCTAAAGGAAGATGAAGTACTTAAAATCGCGGGCGGGCGATGTGATAAAACGCGGTGGGTGGGGGGAACAAAAAAATTCACGCCGATGAAGTCTCGGGTGGAAGCTAGTATTTTAATACAAGTCCTATTTACTTATTAGGAAGTCCAAGTCCTATTAGGAATCCCTATTTATAACTGGCGAAATGTGGGTGTACAACCCGGGCGCAATAACTTGACACCTGGCTCAAATGACGTTTGTCTGAGTCTTTGTCTTTGTCTGAGTCTGACGTTTATTTGAGTGCAAAAAAGAAACGTAAACTTACGCATACATGTAGCGCCCCCAGAGCAGGTTTTTTATTTTTCAGGTCAGGCTTTATTATATTTTAACTAAAATAACAATTTCCATTATACATTTAGTTCCATTGAAATTCCGCCGTATACTAATAACGAATGTAGTATTTATTGCTTAATTACGAATTGGAGCAGTAATAAACTATTTAGAGTCTATTTTGGGATTAGTTTTCAATATTGTTAATCAAATGTATTTGCTGTGTATGGTATAATTTTAAACACAACCGTTACAAGAAAACGTCCAAACGTAACGATACCAAAAACTCAACAAAAATAATTATAACAGCAAACGAATGACTCCGAAACTCAAGAAAGATTACGTGCAACGGTAACAGCGATGCTAACGCTACTGAAGGACGAGAGCGGGGCCTCGCGCGGGGTAGCGGGAGGGGGGTCGAGTTTCGAGCCAGGTGTCAAGTTATTGCGCCCGGGTTGTACTATAGGACCTACATCTAACTACTTATTTGGTTAAAACGATTGTCATTATAGATAGTGACACTAGCAGGGACAGCGACGCAGAACCTCTGACCATGGATTCAAGTACATGATTCTGGACTCCTTGTGTTCAAATTTTTAGTCAGTTACCTAAAAAAAACTAAAAAAACTGCTGCTTCCTAAAAAGTGCAATACCTACGTCAAATGATTGGTTTTTCAGTAATAAATTCATATTTTATTTATTAATATGACTGTAATTAAATACACGATATTGAACAGACGCCAGCAGGTCAAGCTACCCGAAACTGTCACATTTTCAACTTTGAACCTAATGCTTTAGCGATAAAGTCGAAAATCTATTTAAGAAATTTGACAGATTGTAGTAACTTGATGTGCTGGCGTCTGTACATAAGTATATAATTATATAGTGCATTTAATTACTTTGAGGTAATTACCTAGTGCTACCTAGTGCGAAGGTTTTCGTTATCTATTTGTAATTTTGTAACCGATTACTCGATAATCTCACAAAAGCTATATTTCTCAGCTTCCAGATAGAAAATTGAGCTGATTTTTGTTATTCTAAAATAAAAATAAAATATGATAAATTTTTTAGATCATATTTCAACCGTTTTCCATCTTCTTTGGTAAGGAAAATTGCCCCTGTGCGTTCAGAATCATTTTAGTGAAACCATGGCAATGAGTGGCGCGTCGATGTGTGACCGCGTTGTTCTTCTAAAATGTTCAATGAATTTGGATGTGGTTAACAACATAATTTAGGGAATGTATTCCGCAAGGTTTGTGTTTATTACATTAATATTAAACTTGTGAAGCAGGGATGGGTCGCTAGTAATTTAATTATTTATTTCATGTAGACATTCTTTTTTCCTGTAATCTTTACAAAAACTTCTATCACATAGAATAATTTCAGATTTTTCTCCATGCAAACTTCGGAGATAAGGGGGAAAGGTATATTTTTTTTACATTTTTCATCAAAAGCCGAAGACTATGCGGCCTAAAAAAACTGTTTAAGAATGTACAAACAGCGCTCTTTCATAATAATATGATACGCCACATGCCCGAGTATAATTAGTAGCACACTTCAAATTTTTAAGACCCCTTCTCAGTCCATGTTGCAAAAAACAAAAATTCTTTCTTATTTGCAAAATAGTTGGGCAAACGTCATCTAAAACTATTCCAATTTCAAGTTGATAGCATTCGTAGTTCTTGAGATATCCAGCTGTCAGACAGACTGAGTCGCACCATAAGGTCCCTTTTTAGCATTTTGGTACGGAATCCTAAAAAACAACATTTTGACCGCGTAGGTATTGGTACTTTTATAGGAAACAGCAGATTTTTTTTTTTTAAATAACCGAAGCAAAATTTCGACGCAGGGGGTTCAGAATCATGAACTGAATCCATGGTAATAGGTTGTCTGTCGATGTCCCTACTACCCTGTACAGGAACCGTGTTTCACCGAGGTTACATCTCATCCATATTCAAAGTTATTACTAGATGCAGCAGTAATTTAAAGTTAGGTATTATACCCCGAAGCCATATTTCGCCGAATTTGAGCGGCGCCGAAATATACTTGCTTTAAATAATAAATTCCACAATTGAACTAAATGAAAATGTATGTGGTTCTAGACTAATAGGAATTAACGCATGTTCGTTCAAACAGGTAGCTGTGTGTCTACATAACCTACATTTATATGAACTGTTGACTGTGTATATAAATTTTATAAGACTTTGTTTCCGTTTTTCCGGAACTTTTTAAATGGAATCAACGATGCATGATGACAATAAATCAATTACAATTTGTTGGAAGTTATAAAAAGTAGTTACACACATATATAAACCTTTTTCCATAGCGGTAGGCAGAAACAACGAAACCCCAAAGTACTACGATCCATTCATATTGAAAAAATATTGGTTTTTTCATTGATTGTAACTTTTTCTGTCTCTACTTAGTATTGTGTGATCCATTGTCTCTACTTAGTATTAAAAAGCCTAATAAAAGCCCGATTCCATTATCTAACCGACCGTTATGTTTAACTTTCGTTAGCTAATTTCAGAACCTAGTATCCCTTTTATTCAAGTTATTGTAAATAAAGAACTAAAAAACCAGCTAAATGCGTGTTGGATCACGCACAATGTAGAGTTCTAGTTGGGATGAATATCTTAAAAACTCAAACAACAAAAAGACATAACACAACTTAAAACAAGAACTAACTTAACTTAAAACAAGAACTAACTTAACTTACGGATACATGAGTAGTTTTACCTAAAATAGAATTCAAAGGTACATTAACACCGGTACAAATGTCAAGAAAAACAAAAATGTAATATCACGTATACCCAAAAACAAACTTAACATTGTAGATAAAATTCATGTTTCATCAGTCTGCAAATGTAATCGCAAAAATAAAAATATGTGTTAAAAATACAAATTAAAAAATTTCTGGTTTTGCTTTGTAAGACCTTGCTCCTGGCTCAATTTCATGATTCTAGGTCAACGGGAAGTACCCTAAAGGTTTTGATTTATTTGCGAGTATCAAAACATGTCGCATTTATGGCCGTACTAGCTGTTACCTGCGACTTCGTCTGCGATCCGCGATGAATAGTAGCCTATGTCCTTCTCCAGGTCGTGGTCTACCCAAGTGCCAAATTTCATTAAAATCCGTTCAGCCGTTTTAGCGTGAAAGCGTAATCCACAAACAAACAAACACTTTCGCATTTACAATATTAGGATACGAGTAGTTAAATTAGGAAGATGTAAACCCGGTCTATCGACAATCTATACTCACAAAATGTATTAGGTACTTACCTAAATAAAAAAATAAAAGCTCTTAGCACACTACTAAAGTTTCTAATAATAATATAATTCAATCATGATTCGTAAGACACGTGGCGCCATCTATTATCATAAGAACGTTATTGTTGTTTTCCTCGGGAACAAAACTTTTTTCGGGATGAAAGGTACCCTATGTCCGTGTTTCTGTATAATTACTGATAACGTATATGCAAAATTTCAGGATGATCGGTTCAGTGGTTTAGGCGTAAAAGGGTAACAAACAAACAAACTTACTTTCGCATTTATAATATTAGTTAGGATTAGGATTTTTTATTACGTTGACTTAGAAGCTTGATTTTTTTAGAGCTACAAGGGACCATAGACTTACGTATTTGATATTAATTTTAACTTGATAGCTCCACGCGTTCCTAAGAAAAAGGGTCTTGACTGTTCAATTTTTTCTTTTTGTGGCACGGAATCCTAAAAAATGATATTTTAGCATATTTAAGATAAAACTAAATACCCATAGAGCCAGTAATATTATTCAATAATATTAACATACTAGCTGACTCGACTGACGTTGTCCTGTCCAAATCGAGTTCACACAAAAAACCTATAGAAAAAAGCTCTTTCAGGTTTTACCGAATTTTCCAATTATCCGGGCAATTTACCAACATTTCTTTCCGTAAAAACCTAATTCGGCATAACACGAACATTTTAAAACAAAAACTAGCCATATCGGTCCAGTGATGCACTTACCAACGGGATATTCCTAATATCATAAATGCGAAAGTAAGTTTGTTTGTTTGTTACCTTTTCACGCCTAAACCACTGTACCGATCATCCCGAAATTTTTCATACACGTTGATACGTGTACAGAAACGAACATAGGGTATCTTTCATCCCGAAAAAAGTATTGTTCCCGAGAGAAACAATAATAACGTTCTTATAGATAATAGATGGCGTAACGTGTCTTTCGAATCATGATTGAAATTTATTATATTTTAGTTTTTACCGACAACCACGCGGGCGAAGCCGCGGGCAAAACCTAGTAGTGTATATAATTATGATACTTGAATTTAAAGTTTCTGCGTTGGTCGAAAGAGCCCAAAAAGAGAACAGTTGTAAAAAATTAAGTAGGTAGGCGCAATTCGAGTCCACGCCGTTTATTTTCGTGAAAATGTTTGGTCACAGCAGTACCCTAACCTTAGTGAGAGATATTTGCTTGGCACTGGACTGTTTAGTCTTACTGCATTCCTTATGATGCAATTTTTCCGCAACTAGATTTTTTTAAACTTTCGACTTCAGAAATTATTTTGATATTGTCCACTTCATATGCATTTTTGACTCTATTTTGGCCAATATTTCTGTTGATTCTCTTTATGTCCTGGTAGTGCTTTGTTAACTCTTGACAATGACGCCAGAATTAACATTCTAATTAAACACATTGGAATTTCAACACATAGTGAAAAATAGAGGGTCGCGCGCATGCGCCTGCACTCGCGATGTGACGTTATAGGCAAATGAAATCCTGCATCAAAATTGATACAAATATGACCTATTTTTTTAAATGTTCAACTATTACTCTAGCATTAAAAGTCTCGTAGTTATTAGCGGTTGAAATCTTACATGTTTTGGTCGGTCACAAATATTGAAGTTAGCACCAGTACACCGAGCGAAAAGATGTTTTCACGTCAAAACTATTATTTTCAATGTATTTTCCAGTACATATTGGAGCTGTTACTCCAAGCTATTTCTGTGTAGCCACGGGCTAAATGGAGTTACACTTAGGCGCAGTTTGCTTCGGACTAAGGACATGTATGTAAATCAAGTTTAGTGGCGCTATTTGTGGTTTTGTAGGTCGGAGAATCTAGGTAGCCAATATTCGGCCTAGTACTTGTGTGGCTATCATGAGTTTATACACCTATGAAACCTACCCAAGGAGGTTTCCAGAGGTTATACCTTATAGGAATTGTAGTAGAATTAATTAAAAACGGATACGTATAATTTGTTACGTAAAATAGAAAAAGTACAAAAAAATAAATAAAAAAAGATTATTTATGATTTTGCCCAACAAATTTTCCGTCATATAATTTAATTTTAATTTAATTATTTAGTAAGAAAAGTCAATCGGTTAAACTTTAGACGCGCGTCTTAAACGAGTAAAAGAATAACAAAATACGAAAAATTACAGAGTATTTTAGTGGTTGGTGAATAATATATTGGTTATCGGGCAAGATCCTGATGTGAAGCGTAAACGTGAAAGATGGAACCACTCAATCAGACGAAGTAATGCGAGGGATGTGAGTGAACGTATCTCCCAATGGTCTCTTCTATCACACCTCTGAGGTGCCCGCGTGGTCGTGCCGAAAATCTGGCCTGTTACTCTCCTAAATAAAAATCTTTTTTAGAAAAAACAACCGACTTCCAAAAAAATACTAGAAAGTGAAAAACAACTTTGATTTCGGAAGTCGGTGTGTTTGGATCTGTATTTTAGATTTTTTACACCGACTTCCGAAATTAAAGTTATTTTTCACTTTCTAGTATTTTTTTTTGGAAGTCGGTTGTTTTTAGTGGGTGAGTTTGTAATTTATCTAAGTTACAATAGCCTAATGTCAACTGCTCATCACCTTTTACAAAATATTGCTTTTCCCGATGCAGGGACGTAATATTTGAGGAGTTTTCCTTGTAAGAACCAGAAGAACTGGAGTTGATGGTGAAGTCACCATCAGCTCCACTTCACCATAATCATGCATTATAACAAGCATAAATTGCTTAGCAACCATATTAAAGTAATCCAGTCGCAACCCGTGAAATATGATACTTATTATTGAGTAGTTCCGATGGCCATATTATGTGGTCTTTATCGTCAGTTCCACTTCACCAAATGGTACTTTCCGAGAGCAAATGCATGATTTACTATAAAAAGTACCCAAAGCTGTGCCTATAAAATTAGAGGGTTTCCTTCGATTACCTACAAAATACCCTTTCAAATAAAAAAAGAATATTCAAAATCGCTTTACAATGATTGACGGAGAAATCGCTGTACATACATAATATATGAATGTATATATAATTCTAAAATGAGAAAGAACTGAGGAGACATACATACCACAGGACGAAACCAGCAACTGGTCGTAAAAGCAAATACGATTCATAACCACGATGTAGGTAAAAACTTCTTTATAGAGTTAAAAGCTCTACGGCAGAGAACAAGGAGGATTATGACCAAATGAAAGATGTATCTCCAATAGAAAAAAATATAAATGGCCAATTATTATTATTTTTTATTATACGAATGAAATACCAATATCTCATATTGTACGATTATCATGTATAGTATTTATACGATAAACTTCACAGCTTTGTTATTTATTTATTAAAACTTTATGCACAAGTAAAAAAACAAATACCGTACAAAGGCGGACTTAATGCCTGATGTATTTTCTACCAGTCAACCTTAGAGTGGTGCAGAGAAAACATGGCAGGTGCAATATAAAGGATAGATAACACGAAAATAACTATAAAATAAAAGAATAAATACATCAATATATACATATATACATACATATAATCAGAATAAACTTTGTCAGGAGAAATAACGATCGGTAGAGGAGAAATAACAATCAGTAGAGGAGAAAAAGAATCCAACAAATCAGCGCAGAGATGTTTCTGCCAACTTCTTACGTATATGCTCACGTATCTTCACTTTAAAAGACAACCGATTGGTTGCCGTCCTGCTGTTCAGAGGGAGCGCATTCCAAAGAAAGACCGGCTGGACAAAGAAAGAATAGTGAATGAAACCAGAGCGCTGAGAAGGATGTCGTAGAAGACGATTGTTGGTAGAACGAAGATTTTTACTATGGGCAGAGCATAAGTATTGAACATGGGAAGTCAGGTAAGAAGGAGAAGTGGGTTGGTCGAGAATAGAAAACAACATAAACAGAGCTCTCGTCTCTCAGCGCTGACGAATGGGTAACCATTTTAAAAGCAATCGGTGCCCGGATACATGGTCATACTTACGAAGATTGAAAACGAATCGAATGCAGTTATTGAAAAGGCGGTCAAGTTTATTGAGGAGATCTGCATTCAGGTCATAGTAACACACATCACCATAGTCAATTATGGGAAAGATTAGGGACTGTACAAGCATTGCCTTTATGAGTGATGGAAGAAGGTTTTTCAACCGATAGTGCGACCGCAACGTTCCGGTAACTTTGTTACTATCAGTCGTGACCTGCTTTCGCCAGTCAAGAAAAGTGTCGACATGCAGACCAAGATTCTTAACATCGGAGCTAAACGGAATGACGGAGCTGTCAAAGATTACAGGTGGTACGGTTAAGCCATTCAGTTTTCTTATGCTGTAAGGGCTCCCAATTAATATATGATAGCCTGACACTTGGCAGGGTTAACCACCACCTCAAATCGATCAGACCAGTCCTTAACCACACCCAAATCCCGGTTCACCTCATCATTCGCATAAGAAATGTTATCAACACTTGCTGGGCTGTAAAGCTGCAAATCATCGGCATAAAAATGATACGCAGTCCGAAGCACGGTAGTAATGAGATTAATAAAAACGGAGAACAAAAGGGGAGGTAATATACCGCCTTGAGGGACGCCAGCAGCAAGATCACACCAAAACGACGAAGAGTCAGAAGCATGAACAGACTGCTGACGTCCCCGAAGATAAGAGGAAAACAATTCCAATACCTCCGGAGAGACCATAAGATAGGAATGGATGGATAAAAGGACTTTATGACTGACGGTATTAAAAGCATTGGAGAAGTCAATTAACATTAAGACGGTAACTTTAGTGCCCTCCATTCCTCGCCTTATATCGTCAGTCATTTTAAGGAGAGCTGAAACGGTACTGTGCCCGGTCCTGAAACCGGACTGAAAGGGACTGATGAGGGAGTTGTGGTGAATAAAGTGGGAGAAATGTAATACGTATCATCTGATTACGCCGATTCGTAGCAGCCTTATAGAGTGTTCAATTTGCCTCCGAACGATCCCTTTTAAATCTTCGAAACGCGCGGTCCCTCCGTCGCATTGCCATCCGTACTGCCCTATTCATCCAAGATGCAGGCGGACGCTTCAACTTGATTTTCGTCATATAGCCTGACCACTTCATTGTTGAAGAAACAAACTTTTTCGTCAACTGAAGCAGCAGCTTCCAGGGGTGACCAAACAATATTGGCATGCATCTTGTTGAAGCCTTTCGCTATTCATACGTGCAAAGGTACGCCTGTACTGGAACTTTAGAACTTTAAGTTTAGGAGGTTTAAGGACGTAGGATAGGAAAATAAGGTCGTGATGGGAAAAACCAGGAGCAGTATGTTGGCCATGTGAGGAGACTAGGGAAGGATTAGAGGTGAGGATCAGGTCAAGCCAAGTATCATCACCGACTACATTGTGATGAGTGGGTTGGAGAGGCAAAACATGCAGACTGGCAGACTATGACCTATGATAATGTGATGTGCATACTCCGAACCCAAAGATTCAAGTACCAATTCGAATTCAGTGAAGTGATCTATGGAAGGGGGACAATAGACGACACCAAGAACAGTTTTAGCTCCTTTGAGACAAACCTCAAGGAAAAGAAACTCTGCGGATTCATTGGAAGAGGAAGAAGATAGAATTTTAAAAGGAATATCACCACGAAGGTGGTGGCTACACCACCACCCAACCCCCCTACCAATCTGGTCATTCCGAAGAAGTACGAAACCGGGGATCGAGTAAGTGGTTGAAAGCAGGTTAGGTTTAAGACAAGTCTCTGAAATCAAGACGGCGTGAACGTTGTTGTCCGTAAACGTAACGTACAGTTCGTTAAAGTGACTGGGAATGCTCTGAGCATTGAAGTGGCATACATTAAATAGTCGGCCTTTATTTCGACTAAAATCTTGGCGTAAAAGATCACCTAAATTGTCTGTAATAGAAATAAAACTTTCATCGCCGGAAGAGGCACTTGATTCGTCGGCAGAATAAAAAGCTTCGTTTTCGTTATCTGATGTCATAAATACTATTATAATATAAGAAAATAAAATAAATATCTATGTATATAACAGTTATAAATAATGCGAGGAGGACTACACGAATAACTGGTACGACGTTTGCATCTCTGCACTACCTACCAGCTCACATCATCTTAATTAAACTAATTGTGTGATTAAAAGCACTTTTTAAAACATAACAAAGTATAATGCGGAATAGAATAGTAACAATACCAAAATAAAAATGAATATGTGAAACAAAAAATAATATTACGGCAAGGCGAAATTATAAATAAGTCGAGAACGTATCGGATTATGAATACGCCAACCTCGTCTTAGATAATCTGTGGTCTTTGTTGACATAATATAATTAAAATTTGCGTTTACGCGTTTGAAAATTGATATAGTTGCATTAATAGGCTTATTGAATTTGCATTTAGGGAAAAAATAAAACTGTAGACTCACTAACCTGGAGGAAAATTCGGAAGTGCCCTAAAATATCTGAATGATATGTCACAAGGAAAAAACGGGCCAAATGCGTGTCGGACTGTCGCACAATGAAGGGTTCCGTAGTTGGGATGAATCCCAAGAATAAACTTCACATTGTAGTTGAAAACATCTCCCATACATTTCAACTGCAAATGTAAGTTTGTATGCACAATATTGAGAGATTTACCATGATGTTTTAAGATCATAGACTTTTTACAAGTTTTCCTGTAGGTAATCAATCTATAGGTACTGAACTATTTTCTGAATGTTTTCAAAATTTTAGGCTCAGTACTTTCAGAGATAGTGGGGGAAATGGTAAATTTTCGTCTATTTTCTTAAATAACTTTAAAATGATTTATTTTCAAATTATAAAAAAAATATATTTGAGACCCTCACGGTACAGTTTGCATTTTTTGTTCTTATTTGCCCTCCAAAATTTACTCCCTTATTCAAAATTCATTTATTTACGTTACACGTCCGTGTTTGGGTCACAGAAATACATACGTGTAGCAAATTTCAATTTTATCGGTCCATTAGATTCGGAGCAAATTGGCTGTGACAGACGGACAGACAGACACCAGACAGACAGACGTGTGTGTGACCCTTATGGGTTCCGTTTTTTTTCTTTTGACGTACGGAACCACAAAATAATAAAACTCATAAAATATCAATCGTGAAAAAATTCAGCCAGCACAAATATAAGGCGCAATACTTCTCAGAACTGAAAGAGTATTATTACGAAAAATTTCAAAACGAATATCTTAAAATGGTAACTCTACAGTATGTACTATAGAGAAAACTTACATCCGACCACCGCAAGGACTATTCCTGCTTGTAGCGCTCGGCCGCTGTATTAATGCTATGCTCATCAACCAATAGCATCGCAGCTTACATGTGTGATCATTGTAACAGAGCCTGAGATTTATTTACTATGTATTTTTGTTTACGAAATACAGATGTGGTCATGGTGTGCACGGGATTTGGTTTTCAAATTAGTCAGATGTAAGTTTCCTCGATAGTACCTATAATCACATGTTAGGTATGAATAGAGTCTACGTATTGGTCTATTCCAAAAGTACAATTTCATGATATATATATAAAAAAAACTGTGCTATTTATAGCACAGTTTTTTTTATATATATATCATGGTACGGAACCCTCAGTGCGCGAGTTCGACTCGCTCTTGACCGGTTTTTATTTTAAGTTGCGTAAAGATGTTGTGGTGTAGGTTAAAACTTACTTTTCTTATTGTAATAAAAATATAATCTCACAAGATATAATCAAACTTTTTATTTTGGAACAATATTTGAGTCTTTTGACAATAATATAACAAGTGGTAATCTTAGTAGGAACTAAGAAAACAATATTTTTCATAGGAGGGTTTTTACCTCATATGTTTAAGTATTATTGTCTTGGTTGATGATGATGTGTGTGTTTATTATATGGATGGATGTTTATTTAATACGAGCTTTTGCCCGCGGTTTCGCGCGCGTGGATGTCAGAATCGGATTTTGATTTTTTTTTTGCGCGGAACCCTAATCCTGTTTCTAAAATGTATAGATGTTGATGTATGTAGGGTGTTTATGATGAATGAGTCGTGTACTAAATATAAACCTGAAGTCGCCAACCCGTCTTGAGCAACCGTGGTGATCAATGCTTGTGCCTTCTCTGTTTGAGAAGATGTCTTTGCCTTGCAGTGGAACACTGCTAGACTGGTACATATTAGCGAACCCTGTACTAAGATATCTGTAACAGCCTTTATATTCACTTGTAGGTATAAGGTCTCCCACAAGAATCTAAAGCATTGACGCTTTGGAAGTAATCAAGGTACGATTCGATTATTTCACACATTTCGAGTTTACCCAAACTAGGGACGCCTACTTTAATCAATCTCAGGGCTGCCATTATTTTTTATTAATTTCGGTAATAACAGTTTAAAATAATTTGATTCAGTCTAAATTGGAGAAGGTTGCGGTTTTGAATTGGTCATAATTGAAATTTAAGGTGAGGTTCACATAAGCCACTTTTATTGAGTTGGGTTGATGACGACTAATAGAGAAGTATGGAAGAAAAAGACGTGTTGCGCCGACCACAGATAAATTGGGACAAGGGCATGAGAATGTTGATTGGGTTGAGCTTTATTTCTTGCATCACCCCTTAATTTTGCAAAATGAGCTTTTTTTTCGCAAACCGTAACTATGTCAAGCTTATACAGCATATATCAAAAATGTGTGGTAATATTTAACGCTATGGTACAACTTTCTCCATGAAACCAACATCGTAATTGTGACAAAATAATGTTTGTCGCGTACAAAACTTCAATATATACTCGACCCAAATGTATGAGGACTGCTGATTATTTTTTCGCAATTACAATGTTGGTTCCATAGAGAAACAAGTTTGATGGTCTATATAATATACACCCTTACATACAGAGTGACGATTAGGTTATCGTAATCCCCCCAGGTGGGTTCCCGCATTGTCAAGGCGGGGGGCTTAGTAGCCGTGGCTTGGTCACCCACGGTGAAGCGAAGAGGAACCCGAGGAGCTTGCTTTTCCCAGGAAGCCGACGACGTAGCGGCCAACAAGTAGGTTGCGGTGCCGCTTGGGCGACATTGCAACTGAGGCGGGCCGCGATGTCGTATGGGAGACATCGTGGCTGAGGGGAAAACAGTGCCGGTATTGGGGTGCGCCGCGCCCCCTACCTTCCGCGGCCTTGACAGGGTCGCCACCGTCTGATGGCGGACGCGGTGGGGCCGCACGGGAGGAGGACTGTCGGTATTTCGTTGGCCGCTCTCCCTTCCTCTGCGGTCGAAAAGTGGTAGGCGGCCGGGCTACTGACCTGACCGGTCGCCAAGGGTGCCTAGACACGGGGTCGTCTAGCACCCATGTGCTGGTTTGGTAGATCACGGTATGCAATAATGAACTGGTGCGTCGGTGATGGGGCTACTCCCATTGAAGGGTCCGGTGACGGACAGCCGCGGTAGGTTCGCGGTGAGTGCTAACGCGTGCCCGTGTTCCCGCCACAAGCGGCAGAGGACACCGTGGAGTTTTAGTGGGTTAGAGTCCCACATAACTGCACTATCTCCCCGTGGTAGTGCAGTAGTGCAGTATGCATGAGCCTTTCTCCACGGAAAAAAAAAGGTTATCACATGATTCTGGATCCCCCTGCGTTGAAAATTGTTGTCGGTTATTAAAATCTGCTGTTCCATACAGGTAGGTATTGCACTTTTGTAGGTAACAGCAGATTTTTTTAATAAAAAAAATATTGAAAAATTTCAACGCAGTGGGGTCCAGAATCATATAAGTACTAAATACCTACGTGGTTTCCATTAATGTGGAAACCTAATCGGCACTCTATATAATCACACCGTTCTGATACACGTTGTAGGTATAAGTATATAAAGAAGTTAACAATCAATTTCGTCTTATGATACCATTGTATGGCATTACCCTCCTTTTGACCGCAATCGTATGTTAATTTCAAATTGCAAAGAATGTGCGCAATATGGAGTTATAGAATTATGGAGAAATGTTTTGACGCTGCGTGAGCGTGCGTGTTCCATCGCCGCCCGTTCGATGTCCACCGCGCGCAGGATGGATGGAAAGCAGCACATGAAGAAATTTTTTGCTCTGTTGGTGTAATTGCTGTATGGCGTTCCAGTGAGAGGATAAATAAGTAAATAAATAAATAAATAAATAAATAATATCCCAATACTTCGAACAAAACTATTTTATGGCAAAAGTCGTATTTAAAAAGAAACTCTTCATTTCTATACGAACTAGAGAAAACTTCAACTGAAACCCAACATGACTTGAATAGCATTGCAAGAACGTTTAAACACGTACCTACGTCGAACAAGTATTATCCAACTAGTAAAATAATTTAAAACTTTGTCTTAACCATTTAATAAACTTCAGGACAAGTTGGTTTTGTGGGGAAAGTTTAGTTTCATTAAACAGGAATCAAAAAAGAAAATCATCATCATTTTTTCAGCCGAAAGACGTCCACCTACCCCAAGTACCGCTACTTCGACCGGTTCTGTGTTTCCCGCATCCAGCGGATTTCTTCAGTCTTCACCAGGTCGTGGGCCCACCTTAAGGGAGGCCAACGCTACGTCTTCCGGTACGCGGTCGCCACTCCAGTAGGCCTAGCCAAATAGCATTCGCTTTGGAGCGATTCTATTTCTACAATTGCTATCGACGCGCATCTCTATGGAAATGCTGATCTATGATCACGTGACATTTCGATTTTGCCTTTTCTACTAGCGTCATCACTAATCGAATGGTACTTTGGCTAGGCCCGCAGAACCTTTCGGCCCTATCGGCCATCTGTTCTGCGAGCGATGTGCCCTTCCCACTGCCACTAAAGTTTGGCAACATCAAAAAAAAATATTATATCGAAGTTAAAAAGTCATTTGAAACTTCCTTATTTCGTTGGCAACCCTAATTTCTCCTCTTTCGTTAATAAGGTAAATTCCTCAAAGTTTTAACTTAATTGAAGTTGGTTCGAACGAAGTTTACAGCACAATTCACACATTACATTATTGGAAACTTTTTATAACGTGTCTCAATACACGAAGCTAGCACCAATTAAAAAAAAAACACATGTTTAATGAGGACCTCTTGTAATTACAAAGTTACCGTAAAAAAGTCAAATAAAACGCTCGGACAAGCGGATACGTTAATGTTTAATTAAGAAAATAAACAAATCGTGCACTTAATGACCCTTGACGATCGTATTTTTTAATATGTACGTTTGATGCAGATGTGACTATGCATGAATTAAATGAATTGTAAGTCATTCAACTAAAACGTTCAATCACATTATTTTTGATTAAAAAATTGTCCGTTTATTAAAATTAGGTAGGTACTCTTACTAGCGACACTCTCTCGCTTCTCACGGTTTTCACGACTTTACAAAGCATCGAGATTTATTTATTATATGTACGCTAAGTAATAACAGTAGCACGGGTCGATCCATCATTCATCAGGTTAAGCGTAGCGTAGCGGCAGCGATGCCGGGGTTGGTCCGTGGATGGGTGACCATCTCTATATACCAAGACGAGGGGTCTTTGTCTCGGAAAGCACGTTATAAGCAATTGGTCTCGCCTGCCATTCGTGGATCTTTGACAGTCGTTACGGGTCGTCAGAAGCCCGAAAGTCTGACAACCAGTCTTACCAAGTGGTATCGTTTTGCGCAGTTACTGGTTGCGGAGGTCAGATAGGCAGTCCCTCCATGTAAAATACTGGTATTCAGCTGAATCCGGTTAGACTGGAAGCCGACCCCAAGATAGTTGGGACAAGGCTAGGCAGATTTAATTTAACTCGACTCGAGAGGTTCTCAATTCGACAGTATGTTTTTTTTAAATGTTTGTTACGCGATTACACCGCCAATTATGAATTGATTTTGATGATTCTTTTTTTGTTTGATAGGTCATACTTCAGAGGTGGTCCCATACAAATTGTATTAATATTAACTATGCTTGGCAAGTTTTAGAGTTAGTTTCGATAATACTTGTTGAATCAACTTTGTGATGTTCTGATACTTCGCGAATACCTGATACTGACGGGATGATACCATAACTAAAATGTAAAAAAAAAAACTTATTTCCAAAAAAACATTATAAAGTGAAAAAGTGCATGTCGGATCACGCACAATGAAGGTTTTCGTCGTTGAGATGAATTTATCCCAAGAACAAACTTAACATTGTAGTTGAAAAACATGTTCTCCCATACATTTCAACTACAAATGTAAGTTTGTACGCACAATATTGAGAGATTTACCATGCTATAGGCTTCTTATAGGTTTTCCTGTAATATAATTATTTTCTGTATATTTTTTCAAAACTTTAAGCTCCGTAGTTACGGAGATAAGGGGGGGGGGGGGGAATACATACGTGTACCAAATTTCAACTTAATCGGTCCATTAGATTCGGAGCAAATTGGCTATGACAAACGGCAGACAGACCGACACATGAGTGATCCTGCAAGGGTTCCATTTTTTCCTTTTGAGGTACGGAACCCTAAAAATTACTTTCATTTCAAAAGTCGGTGGCAAAAAACTAAAATACAGATCCAAAGACAATGACTTCTGAAATTAAAGTTATTGTTTACTTTGTAGTATTATTTTTTTCTTGATGTATGTATACTTAAATTAATTGCATGCAGCCGAGATGAGAATGCTAAGAGGGATGTGTGGTATTACGCGAATGAATAGAATAAGAAATGAGTATGTAAGAGGAAGTCTGAAAGTGACACCGGTGACTGAAAAGTTGTGTGGAAATCGGTTGTCATGGTATGGGCATGTGATGCGGAGGAATGAGGAAAATGTCGTCAGGAAAGTGTTGAGTATGAACGTGGAGGGCTATATGAGTAAGGGAAGACCAAAGAAACGATGGATGGACCTAGTGAAAGATGATATGGCCAGAAAGGGAGTGACTACCGAGATGACGACTAATAGAGAAGTATGGAAGAAAAAGATATGTTGCGCCGACCCCAAATAAATTGGGACAAGGGCAGGAGAATGATGATGTATACTTAAATTAATTAAAGTAATAAGCGCAGGCCACACTGAGGACGAATCGAAATGAAGATACGTTAATTTAGCTTCACTGAAATATCGATGGTCTAGAAGACAAACGTGATAAGTGCGAAATTTTGAATTTTTAACATTTAAATGCCAAATGTACAGACGCCAGCACATCAAGCTACTACAATCTGTCAGATTTCTTTAATAGATTTTCGACTTTATTGCTAAGGCGTTAGGTTCAAGGTTGATTGGGAAAATCTGACAGTTTCGGATAGGTTGACCTGCTGGCGTCTGTACTAAATGAGCATGCTCTACCGTTTCGCATGAATGTTAAAAATTCAAAATTTAACATTTAGCACGTTTGACTTCTCTACACCATCGATATATATCTACGACGTCTTTTTATACTTCAGTTCACATTGCGAACTATGAACCGAAGTATGAAATGACGCGAACGACGCACAGTGTGAAATATCTCGTATCTAGGTCACAGTACGTCATATTTATTTTTCTATCTCGTAGCATAGTTAATATATTAAACTGAAACCTTTTTTGGACATATTGAAGGGTGCCGGGGTGAAGCTAAACACTAACTACACTAACTTGTATATAAAAACTGTTTTTTTTTTTAATAAAGAAAACTATACTAATTTATTTTCTACCATGAGTTACGTATTAATGGTAGAAAATAAACATAAAAAAGAAAAAATAATATTATTTGATTGAATACAAAAAAGGTTATTTTAGATACTGTCATCATCCGAGTCATTTATATTTACTTCTTCCACCGAGCAGATGAGATCTTCTTTTTCATCCGAGTTCTCTAGCCTGGCAATTTCTGCAGCCCATAGGAGTGTTATCGTTTCCTGTTTCCTGAGGAAGTATTACGCCAAACTTTAAATATAGCTAGTTTCTTCATGTTTGTCCTCCTAATGAAAACAAAAAAAAAACTTTGTATGTCATGGGCAAATAGGTACACGAGAATACAACTGATTCCTATAAAGTCAGGGAAGAAGACAAAAATGTTTCAGCTCGGATACACGCGGATACACTTTCTAATGTTAACATATGCATAATTAAAAATGTAAACAAAACTAAAACAAACATGTGTAAGTAATGCATGTTTAACTTTCAAACTTACCTTCTAAGATAACTAAAACACTGTAGGTAATAATATAACTGCGCTTCTGTATACCTATCTAAAATTTCACCCGTGAAACACCTTCAATCAATCACTTTAAAAGGCGAATAAAAGTCGATTACAAAATCCACATGACAAGTGTCAATTTCCCGATGCTATAGTAACGTACTATTCATATTCCTTCTCTATCCATGCTGTGAGTCTGTGGAACTCGCTTCCGCCTAGCATTCGCGATTTAAAAACTGTGTCTCTTTTCAAATATAGAGTAAAAGACCATTACTTTTCCTCTCAACTGTGAGTATTTATATAAGTATAGTATATGTATGTTTATATATTTTAGCTTTATGTATTTATTTAAGTTTATGTTATACGTGTAGGTATAGTTAATATTTTAGTTTAAGTCTTCGCATATTCATGTTTTTCTCTTCTTGTTCACACACACTATTGTCTACATTTCTATTTCATTTCTCCTTTCGCAGGTCTGCTGGAAGAAATTTCTTAAGAAATAAGCAGTACCTTTGTACTAATAATTATAATTATGTATTTTATTATGTATTTTTCTGTGTGTACATAAATGGTAAAATAAATAAATAAATAAATAAAAATATCGACACCAACCCACAAATTATTATCAAGTCATACAGTTAACTTATCTAGCTATCGTGTAAAAATATTGCATCGTTGAATATTGCATGTTCAAATTTTGGATACAGTGACGCTAGATACGAGTTATTTCACACTGTGCGGCGCGACGACGTGCCATGGGAAGAAGGCGTGATATGTATGTTTTAAGTATGTGTATAATAAATGGACTAAAGAGCTTAGCTTGAATCTGCTTGAACAAAACGAATGAAACATGCTCGTTACATTAATAAGCAAGTACCTATCTGAAACAGAATATAAAGTAAGACCTAATGTGAACTACATTATTTCAGCAAACTCCTCTCACAATTAATATATTAATAATCCGTTGAACACACTGGTATTAGAGAGGGTTCTGTAAATATTAATGTTGCCCTAGCCTTTTTTTATAAACAGTATTAAGGATAGACCCTAAAAAGAATAATCCTAAAAAAACATACGAAGCTTTTTTATGGATTATGTATAAGGTTTATGTGTAGCAATATTAACAACTGAGGTTATATAATATCGATATAAAGCTGAAATTAATATAATATAGGTTATAGAGCTCTCTGTGAAAGGTCTAGTTGTAGGTAATACTGCCATCGAACTATTTCATCCGCTTAGCACTTTGTTGTGTTCTAGTGTCAGAACAACAAAAAAAAAAAAAACCGGCCAAGAGCGAGTCGGACTCGCGCACCGAGGGTTCCGTGCCATCATATAATTTAAAAAATGTGTGCTATTTAGAGACAGGCCAGTTGGCGTGGTTGGTTAAGATACCACCTATCATGCCGCAGGTCGTGGGTTCGATTCCCATCCAGGACAAACATTTGTGTGCATGAACATGTCTGTTTGTTCTGAGTCTGGGTGTAATTATCTATATAAGTATGTATTTACAAAAAAAAAAAAGTAGTGTATGTAGTATATCAGTTACCTGGTTTCCATAGTACAAGCTCTGCTTAGTTTGGGATCAGATGACCGTGTGTGAATAATGTCCCAGGTTATTATTATTTATTATTATCGTTTTATTTTTCCTGTAATCTTTCCATAAACTTCTATCACACAGGATAATTTCAGATTTTTCTCTAAAAAAATTATTGAGATTGTGCAAACAGCGCTCTTTCGTTTGATACCCCACGTGCCCTAGTAACCCCATTACGAATTTTTAGAACCCCTTTCAGTCCCTGATGCAAAAAAAAAATATTTCTTGTTTGCAAAATAGTTGGGCAAATGTCATCTAACACTATTCCAAATTTCAAGTTGATAGCATTAGTGGTTCTTGAGATATCCACTTGTGACAGACAGTCAGACAGACAGACTGAGTCGGACCATAAGAGTTCCTTTTTACCATTTTGGTACGGAACCCGAAAAAGGAAGATGGAGCGCCGTGAACATCAAAAGTGAAGCCACAAAAGCGTGCTCCTGCAAGTAAAGTACACGCTCACGCACACACACAACTAAAACCATGCTCACCGGTCTTAGTACGTGACAAGTTAACATATCTAACAAAAAAAAATTGCCTTCCTGTATAGTGAAAACTTGTAAAAACAATAAGCAAATCACATAAAATGTCTCACGGAATCACTTTTCACTTGTAAGTACTTGAAATAACATCGTTTTTTTTTATTATCAAATAAACAATGAGTTTCAGATAACTTGTAACAACAAATTTCAACGAACGAATGCACTGACATAAAGTGCGAGGGTTGTCATAATACGATTTAAAATTACCCCATTCTATTAAACAATTTTAAATATGATATCTTACATTTACATTATTCCCCAAATTATAGGGAAACAATTTAAGAAATGGAAACCCTTCGACACGCACATGGCTTCAGTTTTGATGTTCGCGGCGCTCCATCTTCCTTTTGTTGTTGATCTGAGGCTCTAGTTGGAAATATACGGGAGCCTACTTGTGAAATTGCTGGTAGTTGAAACATTTTAACTTTGTCTCTAAGGTGAAAACTCTTCATGATGTAAGTGTTTATAATTATGTCGTAACTGTTCCTTAGGTTTGCCCATGACATAATGTGTAACACATTAACTAGGTAGGTATAAACAATTTTACTCACAGGTGTATCCTGAAGCCTTTACTTTTACTTGTGATTATTATATCGAGCACGGAAAGTAGGTACGTGGGAGATCCCCCACAAGGTCGACCGATGACCTCGTAAAGGTCGCGAGAATCCGCTGGCGTGGAGAAGCATAAGACCAGTTGATGTGGTAATTAATATATGTACATATATTATGGGCGAGGTCCAAGTGTGGTGAAGTATGGGGATCGGATGTCTATATGTGTGGCGATCGATGTACGGAGGATGTCTATATGTGTCATATGTGTGGTGATGTATGGGGGAGGTCTATATGTGTGGTGATGTATGGGGGAGGTCTATATGTGGTGATTTACGGGAGAGGTCTATATGTGTGGTGATGTATGGGGGAGGTTTATGTGTGGTGATTTACGGGAGAGGTCTATATGTGTGGTGATTTATGGGGGAGGTCTATATGTGGTGATTTACGGGAGAGGTCTATATGTGTGGTGATGTATGGGGGAGGTCTATGTGTGGTGATTTATGGGAGAGGTCTATGTGTGGTGCAGTACAGGGAGGTCTGTGTGTGGTAATATATGAGGGAGGTCTATGTGTGCTGATTTATGGGGGAGATCTATGTGTGGTGATGTATGGGAGAAGTCTATGTGTGGTGATGTATGGGGGAGATATATGTGTAGTGATGTATGGAGGAGGTTTATGTGTGGTGATGTAGGGGGGAGGTCTAAGTCGAGCAGTGGTCGAAAATTTCGTTATGATATTGACTACACCGCCCACTCATGAGCTAACCAAACTTTAGGCGCATCTATGCTTTTTGTTACTCTATGGCCAACTGTAATAAAAACATAACTAGGTTTAATCTAAACTGTCTTTGCAAAACACTAAATATATCACATTTCATGAGGTAATTGTTTCACATAATTTCAGCGGTAATTTGTTGTAATTTCAACACCCGAAGGATTTTATTATTATGAAGGAAATAACCATTTTACATTAAAGAAGCCATTAACAGTTTCTTGCTGTAAACTAATTGACTTCAGTTTCCGTTATGGATTGTCTTGTATAGACTGTACTTCGGTGAGTGTACTTAGGAACTCCACAACCTCATTCCACCGGCCCCCTTCTACCACTGAAAATCTAGACCCACTGCAAGTTACCATCCATACCTAGTTGCCATTCCACCAATTCGCACTAAGCGCTTCCAAACATCCTTCATAATGCGCACGGCAAAAGAGTGGAACTCACTGCCTGCGTCTGTGTTCCCGAACGCATACAACCCGAATCTCTTCAAAGTTAGATTCTTCTTCTAGGTAAGCTCACGCCATCGTAGACTTTGTCACTGTCACCTCTGACCTAGACTAAAGTCAAGAGCAAACCCATCACAAATTAAAAAAAAAAGATTAGGTCTGTCTCTGTTCTTTTCATGAGGTATCTTGAAAGGTATTTGGGCACATTCAAGGTGGCCCATAATATCGTTAAAAATAGTATTTTAATCTTACTTACCGTATAAGGTCGCAAGCAAGATCACGAATTTGTATATATATAGGCTTATTGGTAAAACACCAGCAACCTCTTAAGGGGTCATTGTACTCATCATTATGAACAACTTTTACTATGAGACCAAATCTGAAATCGCAAAAAAGAATCAGCTGTTCAGTACATTTTGACGAATTATGCGAACATAAATGTACTGAACAGCTGATTTTTTTTTCGCGATTACAGGTTTGGTCCCATAGTAAAAGTTGTTCATAATGATGAGTAAAATGACCCCTTAAGAGGTTGCTGGTATTTTACCAATAACCCTGTATATATAGGTATATGCTAATATACTACATACATTTGTTCAAATTCTGAACAAGCAAGGGCATGAAATCGCCAACAAGCATTGAGCAAACAGCTATATCTTTACTAATAATAAAGCTGAAGAGTTTGTTTGTTTGAACGCGCTAATCTCTGCAACTACTAGTCGGATTTAATTTTTTTTTTTTTTGCATTTGATAGCCCAATTCTTGAGAAAGGCTTTTAACATTACGCTAGGAAATGAAAAAAAAAGAACGCTAAGCGAAAACGAAGTTAGCGTGGGCAGAAGTTATAAGTCCCTAGATAAAACTCATTCCTCATTTTATTCAGAAAAGGCATACCTACCTCTTGTAGTACGACAAATAATATCAGGCTTAAGCCATTAGTGGGTCTTACCGTTTTAGGGTTCCATACCTCAATAGGAAAAAACGGAAACCTTATAGGATATATATAGCCGATTTGCTCCGAATCTAATAGAGCGATTAAGTTGAAATTTACACATATGAATGTCTGTAATCCAAACACGGACATATAACATAATTAAAGGAAATTTAAGCATTGGGGTCACTTTTGGGGCAAAAAATGTTTTGCAAATCGCACCGTGTGACATATGAAATGAAAGGGCTTACTGTGAGGGTCTCAAATATTTTGGTTTTATAATTTTAAAATAAATTGTTTTAAATAAAATAGACGAAAATTAGCCATTTCCCCATTATCTCCAAAAGTACTGAGCGTAAAATGTTGAAAAGAAAAATACAGAAAATAGTTTGATAAGTAACTATAGATTACAGGAAAACTTACTTTTATCATTTAAAAATATATTTTATATAATTATTTTAGAAAATAGACGAAATTAAACGATTTAAAAGAAATTAAAAAAAAAAAGTGATTCAGAAAATAGTTATATACCTACAGATTACAGGAAAACCTATAAGAAGTCTATGGTGTTAAAATAACATGGTAAATCTCTCAATATTGTGCGTACAAACTTGCATTTGCAGTTGGAATGTATGGGAGAACATGTTTTTCAACTACAATGCTAAGTTTGTTCTTGGGATAAATTCATCAGAACTACAGAACACTTCATTGTGCATGGTCAGACACGCACTTGGCCGGAAAATAATCCAAATAGCTGTAGATTATTCAGCCTCTTCAAATCATTCCATATGTCAAAATGTGTTTTTGGAACCAACGCGAATAACTACGGCTACTGCTACATGTATTGATAATGTTTTTTTTGTTGCTGCGATTATTTAGATAAAGTGATTGTAAATTATCTCTCTTCTGAACATTCGTGGATTCGTGCATTCGTGCACGGGCCGTGGCATTATGCTGAGTGTTAGCCGTTTCGCGCGGTAGTGACGCATCTTTCCCTTTACTTCTGATAAACAACAACTTTATGTATCATGTTTGTTTTTATGTTTTATGGTTTGAGTGTTTTGTTGTATTTTATTATTTTATGTTTTGAAATTTTATGTGTATTTTGTGTGCGTCACTTTCACGTGAATAAACAGTTTTTCTTTCTTCCTTTTTTTTCATTTGATCACAGCCGTCAAACCGTTACTTTTAAGTCCAACACACCATTACAACAACTACAGATACCAACTAGACCAAAAACATCGGGTAATTAAAAATAATCAACATTTTTAAATAGAAACAGTATATTTACTGAGAACCAATATGGTTTTAGAAAGAATAGTTCGACTTCACTTGCTTGTTTTAATTTGGTCAAACTGATATCTGAAGCCCTCAATAACAAAATGTCTGTATTATCAGTATTTTTAGACATGAGCAAAACGTTTGATTTTGTCCCACATAATCGCTTTCTTTGGAAAATGGAGAAATACGGCAAAAGAGGCAAGGCTTAAAAGTTATTTATCGAATTGCCTGCAAAGGACAGTAGTATCAAAAATTGACAATAACACAAGAAAAACATACAGTTCAGAGTTAAAAATTAATGGTTGTGGTGTTCCTCAGGGAAGCGTATTAGGGCCTCCATTATTTATATTATATATAAATGACCTTTGCAAGAGCCTAAAACATAACTTACACTAGTTGCTGACGACACTACTCTGACAATAAAATGTTCAAATAGGAATGACCTAGAAACTGACACTAACAATGAAATACAAAAAGCAATGAAATGGCTGGAATCTAATAATTTACATGTAAACATCGAAAAAACAAAGTTAGTATAATTCCAAACATACAATTCTGCAGTAAAACCACCTCAAATACACGACAATCACTTATTCTTGGGAATAGTTATTGACGAAAAATTAAATTGGAAAGAGCATATAAAAGAAGTCTGCACTCGACGCGATAAATTTGTGTTTGCTTTTCGAAAACTGAGACGAATAGCCAGTAAAGTAACAGCTCTTAATGCATATCATGGCTATGATTCATCAGTGCTGCATTACGAGCTCGTGATATGGGGTAATTCAATAGAAGTGAACAGAGCATTCATTGCACAAAAAAAAAATGTGTCAGAGTTCCATAGAGCAGAATATTTGGAGCATTGTTAACCCTTATTTAAAGCCCTAAAAATTCTTCCACTTCCTTGCCTTTACATTTTTGAACTTTGTATGTTTATATATTCGCACATGTTCCCATTGTATGAGCACATTTCCGAAAGAGTTAAAAGCCGAAGCCCAAATAAATGACTTGCTCCTAGCCAGAGACTACATTTGTATAGCAGAAATTCCTATTGCATGGCAATCAAAATCTTTAACAATTTACCCCCACGCATCAGAGGATTGCCCACTAATAAATTTAGGAAAACAATATTTGCCTGACTTCTAGACAATTGTTTCTATTCTGTTAATGAATATTTTAATTATAAATTTTGACATTATATTTTATCAATACTTTGTGTGTGTATATTGACTTTTATTTTATTTTATTTTTTTGTATCTTTTTTTAAGATTTGACATTACCTATATAATTATTAAATTTTGATATTTCATTCACAGTAACAATAAAAAATAAATTACTTATAAAACTTGACATTGTATAAAAATTACCTATGCATATTTTCATTTTAAGCTAACTTATAATTATAATAATGAGGCTTTATTTTACTCAATTTTAATATTTCTACTCCGGGAACGGTAGTATATGTGAAACTATTTATTAATATTTAGAACTTCATGTACCATATACTGAGAAATAAATAAATGATTGATTGATTAATTGCAATATATTTCATAGCACTTTAATTAGCAAGTTAAGTGCTCAGGGTCTAAATATGAACAATGGCAATACTATGTATTATATGAAGAATTATTTTCATTAGTGCAAACCGAGTTCAATAAATCTTTTAAGAAAGAAAGAAAAGAAAGAAAAATATGTTTATTTGTCACAGAAACACGTGCATACAAAAATATAATTAACTCGAGTTTTACAAACAAAAAAATAAACACAAATCACGAGCACAAAACAAAATTCGGCAGCTGCTGGCACGCCATGACTGTGGCAAGAAGGCTTCCACTCAGCATGATGCTGTGCTATGGGGGGCCCACAGCATAGCGCTGTTTTTCAGTGGTCACCCGAAAAAGACGTAGGTACGGAAACCAAGGCAGATTAAATGATCTGTACATGAATTAGTAAATAAATAAATAAAATAAAACAAACAGTACTTAGAATATTATAACTCAATTATTCTTACAAAGCTACAACCAAACATATATAAATAAAAACAAATTATAGATAAATAAATATATTAAATAACATAAAAAAACAAATCTAAAACTGTTTGCCGTAAGTTTTTATTCAGTGACTGGGCAACTAAAGGCATCAGGAAAAGTAGGGAAAGATACTGAACTGTATGGCCTTAAGCTGTATATTAACACGAAAACTTTTAATAAGTATGTTGCTACTTATTCTAAAACTTTTAAAAATATCTGCAAAGCGGCTAAAGCTTCATATATTAGCAACACGGTTAAATCAGCAGACCATAATATAATATAAACACATTTTAGAAAATTATTAACAATGAAACGAACAGGAACAAAAGATATAATAATACTGATTACACACTGGAAACTTCCCGCGGTCTCATTAGCGATAACATCGATGTTGCTCAGGAATTTGCAACTTTCTTTACAAATATTCCAATTAATACTGCAGAAACTTTAAAATATTCGCCCTCACTTGCCATTGATTTATTAACTCTTTCAGGGTCAATGGTTTTTTTTTTGCGTGGAGAAACATTTGTGTGGTGTATACCACGGGGAGATAGTGCAGTTATGGGAGATTTACTACAGGGAGATAGTGCAGTTATATGGGACTCCAACCCACTAAAACTTCACGGTGTCCTCCTCTGCCGCTTGTGGCGGGAACACAGGTACGCGTTAGCACTCACCGGGAACCCGCTGCGGCTGTCCGGCACCGGACCCTCTTCTGGGGAGTACACCTTATCACCGGCGCACCAGAACACATTACGCTAGACGCTAGACGACCCTGTGTCTAAGCACCCTTAGTCCCCCTGCGACCGGTCAGGTCAGTGGCCCGGCCGCCTACCACTTTTTGGTCGCAGAGGATAGGCGGAGCGGCCAACGAAATACCGACACTCCTCTTCCCCTGCGGCCCCACCGCGTCCGCCATCAGACGGTGGCGACCCCGTCAAGGCCACGGAAGGTAGGCAGAGCGGCGCACCGCAATACCAGCACTCCTCCCCCGCCGCGACCTCCAACCCTCAGCCGCGATGCCTCCGATACGACATCGCGGCCCGCCTCAGTTGCAATATCGCCCAAGCGGCTCCGCAACCTACTTGATGGCCGCTACATCGTCGGCTTCCTGGGAAAAGCCCTGACGAGCGGCCCCACTTCGGGTTCCACTTCGCTTCACCGTGAGTGACCAAGCCACGGCTACTGAGCCACCCCGCCTCGACAATGCGGGAACCCACCGTGGGGTAATGTTTCGTTGCCTGCCCTGAGGAATTAAAATTTAGACATATAAATCCTGATGTATTTGTGAAGGCTTTTAAGCAACTTAAGATCAACATTACCGAAGATTTGTGGGGCTTGTATACTAAAGTTTGTCAATTTAGCTTTAATATTTAATTTGTGAGTAGATCAAGCGGTATTCACAGATTTAATGAATTACAGTAAAGTTATTCCATTTTTCAAATCCGGGGGCCGCAAAAAGACTAATTGTGCCCTATAGGCGCATTTGTGTGCTGGGTTGGTGAAGAATAAAACCAGGAGAGTTTCTTCCTTGTAGATCTTCTTTATTTCGGAGTGTTCTTCTTAGTACTGTTGCTCGCCAACTGTACCGATACGCCAAATGACCCGGAATTTATACGTTATCGGCTAACAAAATGTAAGCCCTGTGATTGGTCAGCCAATCAGAGCGCAGGACTTTTCGACCAATGAGCGCGAAGTCGGTATTGGTGCAGTAGGCTTAGCTACGACGTTACTTTACCGTAACGAGAGCCATTTGACAATTTTTACATTTTAACAATATTATACAATGCAAACATATAACAAATTACATATTTTCAGCTTCTATATAACATAAACTAAACGAGAAAAATACAAGACAAGACAAACTGTTATACTTAAAACTATGAACTGTACTATCAGTCTGTGTTTTCACTTGTCCCGCACATCACTCCCGCCGTGCGACCGCGTCGTATTAAGTTCCGGTGCGGGCAAGTCGTCCGTAGGTAGGGGCAGGATCACCAGCTTCCTCACTGGCCGGCGCAGGACACCTCCCTTGGTATGTATGTCCACCGTCCTCACGACGTTGTCAGGACCAGGATATACCGCGATGACTCGTCCTCGTATCCACACGTTGCGGGGCAGGTTCGGGTCGACGATCTGCACAATGTCGTCCAGTTGTACTGCTTGGCCTCGTCCGTGGGGCTCCCGCCGGTGTTGGAGCTCGGGAAGGTACTCCTTCACCCAGCGGAGCCAGAAGATGTCTGCGAGCCTCTGTGCAGCTCGCCAGCTGGACCGGGAGATGGTGTCTCGCTCGGTGAATGTGCCCTGCTGCGGCACACGCCCAGGACCCCCCAGTAAAAAATGGTTGGGAGTCAGGGCCTCGGGATCTTCTGCGCTGACGGAGACGTGCGTCAGCGGACGACTGTTCACTGTATACTCCACTTCGGCCAGTAGAGTAGTGAGGACTTCTTCGGTGGGGTGGCGCTCATGTAGTGTCGCTGTGAGAGCCGTTTTGACTGAGCGAACCATTCGCTCCCAAGCGCCGCCCATGAATGGAGCTCCAGGCGGTATGTAGCGCCAGGAGATTGTCCTCTTCGCTGCTTCTTCTGAAGTTGCCGCATCGATGTTTTGTCGAAGTTCCTTGTCGGCAGCTTTCAAATTGGTGCCGTTGTCCGACCAGATTTCAGTCGGGCAGCCTCGTCGCGCGATCATTCGCCTAATCGCCATCACTGCAGAGTCAGTACTGAGTGAGTGGGCTACTTCTAAATGTATTGCTCGCGTTGTGAGACATGTGAATATGGCCACATATCTCTTCTGTCTGGTCCGTCCGACGGTCACGGAGAGAGGCCCGAAGTAATCGACCCCGGTGAACGTAAAGGGTCGCTTGTGATGTGCTAAGCGACACGCTGGCAGGTCCCCGGTCCTTGGATGTGGCGGCACTTGGGTCTTCATGCGGCAGAAGAGGCATCTTCGGAGAATCGTGCGAGTGATAGGGCGCAATCGCAGTACCCAGTATTGCTGTCTGCACTCGTTGACTGTTGCCTCCACACCGGCGTGATGGAGTTGTTGATGTATGGCCTGTATCCAAAGCTTCACTGTGGGATGATCTCCGTCGACTACTAGCGGGTTTTTAAAATCCTCTTGCATATCTCTGACCGCTTGGATACGACTCCGGATTCGTAGGGAGCCGTTTACTGATTCGACGCTGAGCTGGTGCAGGCGGCTTTCTTTAGCGATCGGCCTCCCGCTGTTCAAATTTTCTATGTCTTCCTCGAAGGCTTCTTCCTGCGAAGACCGCATCAGCAGCTCTTCAGCTTTCTTGAGGAGCTCGGCTGTGACTGGAAGAAGCTTGAGTGACGATTTCTTCGATGCTGTGGGTGCCTGTTGTTTCGCTGTAGTTGGCTTGTTTCTCTTCCAGGTGGGATCAGCTTCTTTGTTCTTCTTCGTTCGTCGGTAGTTGACCTTCTGCCTAGGGGTTCTGCAGAGCTCGATGAACTGCAGAACACGTGCTGTCGAATATCGAAGACGGTCCCAGTTGGAGAATCTCACCGGATCAGGCAGACCCTCTGCTAGCTTCAGTCTTCTTCTGTCGGTCAAATGATGCGTCTTCTCCTCGTCGGAAGGTTCTTCAGGTGTTGTCCTTGCGGTTTCTATAGGCCAGGAGTCCTCTGTCAGGTATAAGAAGTCCGGCCCTTTGTACCATCGATGATTTCTATTGAAGGCGGCTGGTACATTTCGTGTGGCATCGTCGGCTACGTTCTGTTTTGTCGGAACCCAGCGCCAGTCGTTGACCTTAGAGCTTTCTTCAATTGCTGCTAGACGATGAGCCACGTATGGTTTGTATGAACGCGACCCTGTCCTTATCCAAGTGAGCACTGTCTTGCTATCGGTCCAGAACACTTTTCGGTCAGGCTTCCTCTCGTGCTCTTCTATAACTGTCTCGGCGAGTCTGGTTCCCATAACCGCTGCTTGCAGTTCCAATTTTGGGATCGAAGTCAACTTCAACGGTGCCACTTTGGCCTTGGCCATGATGAGTGATATGCCGATTTCGCCGTCTGATGTTACAGCTCTCCAGAAGAGGACTGCAGAGTAGGCCGATTCGCTGGCGTCGCTGAAAACGTGGAGCTCTAGGGAAGCGGCGTCGCTGTAGTATAGATACTGCCGCGGGATTGCCAGGTTGTGGAGACTTTTCAGGTGTCCTATCCACGTGCTCCATTGTTCCGCCAGGTCTTCATCGATTCGGTCGTCCCACCCTGTTCCTCGGCGCCAAACTTCTTGGAGTAACTGTTTCGCTTGGATTGTAACAGGCGAGGCGAATCCTAAGGGGTCGAAAAGCGACATGACTATTCTTAAGGCTTCCCTTTTTGTTGGCTGTTTTCCTTCTATTAATGTTGAAGGGATTCTGGCTAAGTTGAGGTTGAAGGTAAGTTCATCCGAGTTGATTTTCCAGATGACTCCTAGTACTCGTTCTGTTTTCTCTTCTGTTCTGTATAGTTCCAGGTCTTCTGTTCTATTTTCTTCTCCCAGTGCTTCTAGGAGTGACGGCGAGTTCGACTTCCACTGCTTTAGTTCAAAGCTGGCTTTATTGTGCACTTCACGCACACTTTTCGTTATTTTTTCGGCGTCTTCCAAGCTTCTAAAACTATCAAGGTAGTCATCGACGTAATGTTTCTCAATAATTGCGGCTGCGGCTTCCGGATGAGTCTTCTCGTGTTGTTTCGCGTTCAAGTTCTTCACATATATCGCTGTGGATGGCGAACTCGATGCCCCGAAGATCAACGAAGTCATTCTGTACTCTTCCGGAGGTCGGTCGTCGCGGCGGTCCCCACGCCATAGGTACCGCAATGCATCTCTGTCTTCTGTACGTAGCTTGACCTGCATGAACATTTCCTTTATGTCCGCTGTCACTCCGATCAGGTGCTGTCGAAAACGCATGACGACACCTGGTAACGATTGGAGTAGATCAGGACCTTTGAGCAGCATATCGTTGAGCGCTACTCCCTTGGTCTTGGCTGCGGCATCGTGCACAACTCGGAGTTTATCTGGTTTCATAGGATTAATGACAGCGAAGTGAGGCAGATACCACGTCTTCTGTGGTGTCTTCTGAAGCGGCGCAGGCTCAGCGTATCCTTTTTCTATAAGGGCGTCCATTTGTTCGACGTATCTTTTCTTCAGGGCTGGATCACGGTCAATCTTCTTCTCTATGTTTAACAGTCTCTTTAAAGAATTGTCGTAGTTACTCGTATCAGGGAACTTAACATCATCTTTCTTCCAGAGAAGGCCGGTCTGATATCTGGCTTCTTCAATC
Source organism: Dicycla oo (assembly GCA_948252095.1). Taxonomy (NCBI): domain Eukaryota; kingdom Metazoa; phylum Arthropoda; class Insecta; order Lepidoptera; family Noctuidae; genus Dicycla; species Dicycla oo. Next base: position 10,567,506 of record OX411721.1, on the reverse strand, counting down.
TTTTCAGTCTTCTGTTCCAGTATTTGAAGCGCCTTTTCTTCTGGATCGGTCTTCGGTCTCTTCGGGTTTATGCAGAGGGCGTCAATCTCAAAGAACTTCTTCACTAGGTCCTCTAGGTTCTCTTCCGAGTCTTCAGTCATATGTGATACGAAGTCTATCTTCTGTCCGAAGGATCTCGTTTGGCTTCCATGAAGAACCCATCCCAGCGGCGTGAGAGATGCCACCGGGTGGTTCTTGTCGCCTTTTCGGGTTTCTTTGATGAGTAGAAGATGCCAATTGTCTTGACCGATGAGAACTTGCGGCTTTGCGTTGGAGTACGATAGATGTCCCTTGATGTCCGATAGATGCGGGCATCCCTCCACCAGTTCTTGCGGAACCCGTTGAGATGAGACTTGTAAGTTCTTAACTGTTCTTGCTTGAATTTGCTCTTCTCTGTTGTTGATCCCTTTTAGCCCGATAGTCACCCTTCTTGACGTCGATTCTGCCGTCTTCAGCTCGTTGATGGTTTCGATTTTCAGCGGATCTATGGGTCCTGTTGCTCCGATGCTATTTACGATGCTGTCGTCGACGAGCGTCACTGTTGACCCATCGTCCATTAATGCGAAGGTGTTGACTACTCCTTTTGGTCCTTTCACCTGGACCGGCAGGATCTTCAGATAGGATTGCTTCTTTATTGTCCATGTCGAATTTATGACTTCTGTTGTCTCTTCGTTATCTGTCTTCTCTGCCTTTTCTGTTTTCTTCTCATAGTGAAGCATGTTGTGGTGCGTGTATCTGCAGCTGTTGATACCACACGGCTTTGTTCGGCAGTTGTGAGTCTTGCTCCTATATCGCAGGCATCTGAAGCAGAGGCGTTTGGACTTCGCTGTATCCCATCTTGTGTTGGCATCCATCTTCTTGAATGCTTCACATTCTGTTGCATTGGTGTGGCTTGTTCCTTCGCACACGAGACACTTTGGTGTGTTGGTCTTCTCAGTCACGTTGGTGACCCGCTGCGTCTTCCTTTGTGGTGCGGCTGTAGGCTGTGCTGCTACCTGTTCAGGCAGTGCGTAGGGTCCGCACAATTCGGCTTCTCTTTTGAAGAACTTTTCTATTTTGATGAGGCAGGGGTCTTCTCGCGGCTGTGTGGCTGAGAAGTCGTAGTAGCGATAACGCAGTGTCGGTGTCAGCTTGTCTACCAATGTCTTCGCAAGTTCAGGGTTGTACATATAATTGAAACAACCCAATGTCTTCAATGTTGCTACGACGTTGGAGAGTTTCGTAGCGAATATGCAGATGTCCCTCGCTGACTCGGAGAGGCGCGGCAGACTTCGAAGTGTTTCCATCTCTATCATGGCTATGGATTCTGGTCTTCCAAATCTGGATTCCAATGTCTTCATCACTTCTGTTGGGTGCGCATTTGTGATCAGCAACCCTTCTACAGCTTCCTTGGCCTTGCCTTTCAAATTCCTCCGTAGTCTGTTCATATTCTCGACGGCGCTGAACATTGCTTCTGTTTCATGATAGGCGGCACGGAAGGGCAGCCACTCCTGATGCGACCCACTGAAGAACGGTAGCTCGATGAACTTGGGCCGCTGAGCGGCGCTGACAGCCCTAGTGATGGCTTCAGCTAAGAGGGCTAAGTCCCCTTGACCTCCCGCCGGTGTATGACGTGTTTCTTCATACTTCTGTTGGTCATCGTGGACAGCTGTTGGTTCTACTGGAGGGCGATGTGGCTCGTTGGCGATGGCTAACACGGGACGAGTCACCTGGTTTTCCAACCAGCTGTCTACTCTTGCATTGACTTCGGAGTAGAGGGAGACGTTATCTTCTTCCCCTTCTTCTTCTTCATCCGTGTCCTCTGTCTCTAGTGCGGCGAGGCGCGCTGCAGCTAGTTCGACTTGGAGGCGGAGTAGCTTTTCTTTCGCTTTCGCTATTTTCTGTTGTTTCGACTTGCTATGCGTCGATCCCCCTCCTCCCCCCTTCTTGCTAGGGGGAGAGAGGCACTGTGGGCCGGTTGGTTTCGACATACCGGCGTTCTTGATAACTCGCTTCACTGTTGAGGCATCTGTTTCATGGCGAGCATCTCTGGAGGTGACAGCAGCGGGCGGCTTCATCAGCTGTTTCGGTTTCGCACCCGCAATCAGCGTCGTTGCGGCTGAAGGCGCGACGGAGCAGGCGGCGGCGCTGGCGGGGTGCGAGGCGGGGGCCGTCTTCGCGGCCGAGGCGGAGGTTGCTGCAGTCGAAGCGGTGGCGGCGGAAGTTACGGTGGTTGGATCAGTCGTCGCGGAGGTGGCGGTATTTTCGGAAGTCTCCGTGACAGTCGTCCCTGTATGTGTCGATTCCGTCGTGGCTTCCGTGCTGGTGCCGGTCGCTGAGGTCCCTGGCGTGGTTTCAGACGACGACGGCTTCTGTTCGTTCGACGGCTTGCGGCCCCTCCCCTCGGAACGTGTAACGGGCATGACGTCAGCTGATTTTTCAATCGACGATCTTGAACACACTGGATACGATCTTCAGAGCTTCTTTACTTGAGGCACTATTATCTTCAGGCGGTATTCTTCACAATAAATCCGGCTCGAAGGACCATTAAATGTGCCCTATAGGCGCATTTGTGTGCTGGGTTGGTGAAGAATAAAACCAGGAGAGTTTCTTCCTTGTAGATCTTCTTTATTTCGGAGTGTTCTTCTTAGTACTGTTGCTCGCCAACTGTACCGATACGCCAAATGACCCGGAATTTATACGTTATCGGCTAACAAAATGTAAGCCCTGTGATTGGTCAGCCAATCAGAGCGCAGGACTTTTCGACCAATGAGCGCGAAGTCGGTATTGGTGCAGTAGGCTTAGCTACGACGTTACTTTACCGTAACGAGAGCCATTTGACAATTTTTACATTTTAACAATATTATACAATGCAAACATATAACAAATTACATATTTTCAGCTTCTATATAACATAAACTAAACGAGAAAAATACAAAACAAGACAAACTGTTATACTTAAAACTATGAACTATACTATCAGTCTGTGTTTTCACTTGTCCCGCACACTAATATTAGGTTTTGCCGGTTTTCAGCAAGGTGTTTGAAAACGTAATGTAAAATCAGTAATGCTCAATCGTTTTAATCGTAATTACATCCTACTCGATCGTATGGCTTCACCAAAGGACGTTGTACAACTGACGCCGGTGTCACCTTATTAAAACACATCTTTAACGAATTAGAAGAGGCATAAGGTGCAATAGGTATATTTTGCGACCTATCCAAAGCATTTGATTCAAGGCCTCGGAAGGTAGGCAGAGTGGCGCACCGCAATACCGGCACTCCTCCCCCGCCGCGACCTCCAACCCTCAGCCGCGATCCCTCCGATACGACATCGCGGCCCGCCTCAGTTGCAATGTCGCCCAACGAAAACACGAAACACTGCTCTCGAAACTTGAGCATTATGCTAATAAACTTGTGCTTAAGCTTAGTAAAATCATATTTGAATTATAGACTGCAGCAAGTTCAAATAAAGGGTGTGAATTCATTGAGTTTAAAAGTCAACATGGGTGTATCTACCGCAGGGCTCAATATTGGGTCCGTTACTCTTTTTGGTTCACCTCATTTACTGAAAAACCGACCACAAATGGTGTTATTTGCTGATGACACATCACTGATTTTTTAAAGTAAACAGACATGCACAGGAGCTTGACGACGAAAATTACGCTATGCTTAATGTCAGTAATTGGTTTACTGTAAATAATTTGGTATTAAATGAGGAGAAAACTAAATGCATAAAGTTCCCTTTACCGAATGTTAGAATTAGTGAATGTCACATTGTATTGAGGAAGGAGATACTAGAATTCGACGTAGAAACTGTTTTCCTGGGATTCACTCTTGACTCAAGCTGCAGTGGTGTCATCAATTAAACATAACTTGCAGGGCGACTAAGTTCAGCCGCTTACTTTGTTTGGAAAATCCGCCAATTAACAGACGTGGATACCGCGAGACTGGTCTATTTTATTTACTTTCATAGCATCATATCTTACTGTATTTTGCTGTGAGGACGGGCTGCAGATATTGATTCTATCTTTATTCTGCTAAAGAGGGCTGTCAGAGCCATCAACAACCACCACAGACGCGAACCTCTAAGGGAACAGTTTAAAAAAAATAACATCATGAGGGTACCTTGCCAATGTATACAGGGTGTCCCTGGAAGTATGGATCAAATCGAATAGGAGTGTAGGCAAGGTCATTTCCAAACTTTTTAACCCTGAGAATGTTGGTGCAATTTTTTACGGTTCAAAAGTTATGACCAATTCTTGTTTTTTTCAATCACTTCGCATAGTGCTCAATGAAAAAAAAAATTAAAAAAAAAAACTAGCAAAGCTATCAATTACTTTTTTTTTCAAAACGTTGTAGAAAAGTGGGCCTTTCTTTTGGTAATACTTATACGCATCTAGAAAACATGTGTTCAATAATAATAAAAAAAAACAGTTACTGCAAAGTCTTCGGTCTGGCAGAAGTTTTACTCAATTTTCGAGCGATTTTTATGGGAAAATGTAACACTAGCGAAAGTTGACCACGTATTACAAAAACTGGTCCAAGTCATAGAGATTCTTTGAAGGTATGAATCACTGGAATATTCTTAATAGCTTAAAAGTTAGAGATTTTTATTAACAAGGAGCTCGTATTTCTACAATTTTCTATGTTTCAAAATTTCATTTTTTTCAGCTTAACTAACGATTTAATTTCAGTCCCTATGCATTTGTTACCTATCTGAACACTACTGTTTGATGTGGTTTAGGTTTAAATAAAAAATAAAAATAATAATAATAATAATATCCTGGGACATTTCACACACGGTCATCTGATCCCAAACTAAGCAGAGCTTGTACTATGGAAACCAGATAACTGATATACTATATACACTACTTTTTTTTTTGTAAATATATACTTATATAGATAATTACACCCAGACAATAAAACAATAACGGTACAAATAATTTCGGTAAACTTTTTGTTATCTCATGAGTCACGTTATTTGCCCTAGCTACAACCCGGAAAAAACCGTGCACCTGCTGTCAATGACGTCATATCGGCGCTCTGGTACAATATGTATGCAGACGGGGCGAGCGCGGCGTGGTGAAAGAGGAAGTCCGAGGGGCATTGCATTCCAACGAGGTGCTAGGAATGTGCGGGGAAAGGGAAACAAAAGAACCAGCGCCGGCGCACGTTCGCACTCAGGTAGATGTTTTAGTAACTCGCTACCAGCTTGTGACTGCGCACGTACTTAATTCGGTGTTCATCAATAATTATTCTTTAACGTTATTTGGACTGTGTAACTTGGACTTTGTTTTTGCCTGTGATTTGGACACTGTTTGACTTGAGTAAGGCTACGTACAACAGCCATGAATATGCAGATATGCATTTCATTTACGGATTTTGTGATGGAAATGCACGCCAAGCTGCAAGAGTGTATCGAGAGCGATATCCTAATCAGGACCGCTATCCGGATTACCGAGTATTCCAACGTGTACACTCCGCTTACGCAGATGGTAGAAATCCAGGAACTAGGGGAGGTCGACGTAGCGTTCCAGACCTTGGATTCGAAGATGTGGTGCTTCAGATGCTACGTGAGAATCCAATGACAAGTATTCGTCGCATGTCAAGAATGTCAGGGATTCCGAGATCTGTGATACATCGTACTGTGAGACGACACATAATTCATCCTTTTCACGTTCAACGTTTGCAAGCCCTTTTATCGAGTGATCATGGCCCGTGAAGGGCTTTTTGTAGGGATATGTTACGTCGCCATCGTGAAGATTCTCAAAAGAAAAGAAAAGAAAATTTTATGGAGCGATGAAACAAGTTTCCGAAGGGTGGGGATATTTAACATGCATACGAGTAATCTGCATTTTTATGCGCGCTTTAACCCACACATTGTACGAAGTGACCATTTCCAGCATCAGTTCGGAGTAAACATGTGGGCTGGAATAGTAGAAGGACAGCTAATAGTTCCTCATGAGTTACCTGCTAGACTCGATGGCCCCTCATACTTGAGATTTCTACAGAATGACCTAAATGGTTTACTTGGGGAAGTATCACTTGAAACCCGTCGAGACATGTGGTTGCAGCAAGACGGCGCGGCGGCGCCTGATGGCGGGGATCATCACGGTACACCGCTCGCTAAATAAACACTTCCACACAATAGGCATAATGGACAGTCCTCTGTGCAGAGCGTGCATGGAGGCAGAGGACACCGTTGCGCATGCGCTGAATGCACAGGCGTCACCCAGATTAGAAGAGAAACCCCAGATCTTTTGTAGATGTTCTCAAAAGACCAGGAGACATAATCAACTTCTGGAGGGAGGTGGGTTGGTTGGATCAACCACCACCGTTATGGCCCACGTACAATCGTCCACTTGAAGAACTAAATGCGGAAACCACATAAAACATAGATGTGTCCTGTTGAATTACATTAAAATCACCAGATTCAAGCGTTATTCTGATTTCGCACTTAACTACAAAGCATTTCTTTGTTAATTTTGCTGTGCATAGAGTGACCCAAGAGTCTACTGTATAACTCGGTATGTGGAAAAAAGACCCATAGCAGACAGAATATAAGTCCTTAAAACCAAACCTTATTCTGCAACATTATTTGCTTCTCCTGTTACTCGCTGAATGATCATGAATATTGGTGTGAAGGACATGGTTAAAGTAATACGAGTAAAACCATTTATTTTGCAGGCGACAGCGACGCAATAAATCTGTTGTCCTTGTCACTACTGTACGTTACTCTCTCAGCGCTTAATAATATTAGGTCTAAACATCCACGTTCAGACCTAGGTAATAAAAAACCCACAAAACCACATGAAAGGATCACTTCATGTCACATCCTCCACCTCTCAAATTCAATTATTATTACGGTACGAAAATAAACTTGTAACAAAAGTTTATAGGTCTCCGTTATTCGTCACAGGTCAGTCTCAGATTACTTGGCTATTACTAAACTATGACAACGCGACCCCTAGAGACATCGCTCACCCGCTCAACATATCTCATGAATGCCAGCATTGCCAGCCGAGATCAATATGAAGCATTTGTAAAATGTAGTTTTTTCCCCGGTTGGAGTCTGAAATAAATGGCTGGCTTTAGCATCCCTTATCCCTAGGCTGGTACCGTAAGATGGCGTAGTGCGGAAAATCTGGGTAGAAATAAGTAATTGGTAGTCATGCGTAGTTTTACAAGTCCTATTAGCTTTTTTTTTTATCCGCAACTTTGTCAACGCGGTTTTGGATTTTCTTACACAAACTTTTCAACGCCCCATCTTACCCCTTCAGGGACTGATTTATTAATATAGTGTGATAAATATCCTTTCTGTAGATTGAAGATAACGCCATACCAAATTTTTAAAATTCAGTGCTGCTATGTAGCTTTCAAAACGTAACGTCTGCAATCCAGGAAATGAAATCCATAAAAATTAGCCTATGTCTTTCTCCAGGTCATGGTCTACCCACGTGCCAAATATCCAAATCCGTTCAGCCGTTTGAGCGTGAAAGCGTAACAAATAAACAAACTCACTTTCGCATACATAATGATAGAATTAGGATTAGGTATAGTCTCGCTTAAGCCCGCGGATTCGCACGCGTCGAGTTCATAAAGTATCTTACGTCCTACCCAGGTTATGGTCTACCTGTGTGCAAAATTCATCGAAATCCGTTCAGCCGTTATGGCGTGAAAAGGTAACAGACAGACAGACAGACAGAGCTACTTTCGCTTTTCTATTTAACAAAATATACAATATTTGTATGACATTCATTTTATATTCTGTGATTACTTTGATTAACTCACACACTGACTTATTACTTGTTACTTACAATGTTTGTAAATATGTGAGCACAATGTATCTATCACGTAATTAATATATCTGTCATTGCTTCATTTTTAGGGTTCCGTAGTCAACTAGGAACCCTTATAGTTTAGCCATGTCTGTCTGTCCGTCCGTCTGTCCGTCCTCGCTTAATCTCTGTGACCGTTAGCACTAGAAAGCTGAAATTTGGTACCAATATGTATATCAATCACGCCGACAAAGTGGTAAAATAAAAATTGGAAAAAAAATGTTTTATTAGGGTAGCCCCCCTATATGTAAAGTGGGAAGTGATTTTTTTTTAATTTCAACCCTAACGTGTGATATATTGTTGGAAAGGTATTTAAAAATGAATAGGGGTTTACTAAAATCATTTTTTGATAATGTCAATAATTTCGGAAATAATAGAAAGAAAGTCCTTATAAAGTAGAACTTTATAAGGACTTTCTAGGAAAATCATTTTGAACTTGATGGAAACAACAGTTTTTGTACAAAAAAGACAAAAAGTTGTACAAATAATTTCTGGACTAAGTTTGTAGTATAATCGTATATGCAAGCATTTTTTTTAACTTCGTTTACATATTTTATTATCCTGAACGTATCTTTTTTCAAACAAAAAAAGAATTATTAAAATCGGTTCTCGCAATCCAAAATTACCACCGAACACTTCTGCACGCTCCGTGTTCGCGCACGTACCCACCACCGGGAGCAGTTGCAGGAGCGCGGAGCGCTGCTGGAGCGCGAACATAATGGATACCCACCTTTAAACTCATAAGTGGGAACACTTATTATGACGGACGGGAAACTACGGAACCCTACACTGAGCGTGGCCCGACACGCTCTTGGCCGGTTTTTTTTTAATCTCTTTACCTATTTGTGGTAGGTATGTGCATGATCTTCGCATATGATGAGATAATTAATGTATACAAAATATTGTAAAACAGTTGTAAAAGAGTAACGGTGGAGTTTCTTGCCCATTCTTCTCCACGAGAAACTACTTTTGGAAGGGGGCACTAGTATCAATTCTATTTTTTAACCGACTTAAAAAAGTAGGTTATTAATTCGACATTTCAACTTCATTTGCAGTTTTGACCCTATTTTGGCCAATATTTCTGTTGTTTCTCTTTAAGTCCTAGTAGTGCTTTCTCAACGCTTGACAATGACGCCAGAATCAAAGTTCTAGCTGAACACGTTTTTGCGCTATACGAATTGGAATTTCGACACATAGCGAAAAAAAAAAATGAAATGAAATCATGCTACAAAATTGTTACAAATATGAACTATCTTTGAATGCTCAAGCATTGGAATGGTAGATCATACTACTCGAGCATTGAAAGTCTCGTAGTTATTAGCGGTTGAAATCTTACATGCTTTTGTCGGTCAGAAATATTGAACTTACCACCGAGCGAAAAGACGTTTTAAACAGCAAAGTGCTGCGGGGTGATTGTGAAAGACACATACAGTAGCAATGGCTTAGGGTAATTAGAGTGCAGGTCTTACACGCACCGGTTGTATAAGATATAGGAAAGTCAACCTCGTAACCTCTTTATCACCCTAAGGTTAATTATCACATACACACATACATGGTACATATTAATAGGTTGGGGAAAAAGTTTCTTCGCATTTTTTAAGAAAATTCAAAACATTTTTTAATATAGTTTATTTACATTTAACTAAATTATGTAGGTACCATTTTGTTCGATAACTTTTTGCCATCTTGTAGGTAGGGACATGATCCCATTGCTATAGAAATTTTGGGACTTCTGGTCAAAATACCGCGACAAGTGGTTTTGGCAGTCCTCTCGTGATGTTAACCTGACACTGCCTAAAGAATTCTGAAGAGACCGAAACAGGTGGAAATCTGAAAGTGCACGGTCAGGACTATACGGCGGATGCATTAACACCTCCCAGCCAAACTCTCTTAATTTTTGCTGAGTGGCTAAAGATGTGTGAGGTCTAGCGTTACCATGATGAAAAACCACACCCCTTCTGTTGATTAATTCCGGCCGCTTTCTCTCAACTTCTTGCTTTAATCTCATCAGTTGTTCGCAGTAGAGTTCAGAATCGATGGTCCTGCCTGGTGGTAACAGCTCATAATGAATAATGCCCTTCCAATCCCACCACACACACAGCATCACCTTGTTGCGAGTTAACCCGGGTTTCGCCACAGTCTGTGAAGCCTGACCGGCCTTTGACCACGACCTTTTTCGCACGTTCTTGTCATACGTGATCCACTTTTCATCACCAGTTATCAGCTTCTTCAAAAATGGGTCGGTTTCATTACGTCGTAATAAAGAATCACAAATGAGTACACAGTTCATTAGGTTTCTTTCAGTGAGCTCGTGAGGTACCCAAATGTCGAGCTTTTTTGTGTAGGTACCCAGTTTTTTTCAAATGCGCCAAAACTGTTTTGTGGTCAATTTCCAGTTCTTCAGCTACGTCGTAACTACTGATATGCTGATCTTGCTCCACTTTTTCAAAAATGGCATTTATTTTATCCGTAATAGGGCGACCAGAGCGACGTGCATCTTAGACATCAAAATTTCCGGATTGAATACGCTTAAACCAAATTTGTGCTACTCTCACAGACACTACACTAGGTCCATAAACATCGTAAATTTTTTTCGCGGCTTACGTTGCATTTTTACCTTTTTTGTAGTAAAATTTTAAAATGTATCGAATTTCTTCATTATATTTACTCATCTTGACGGTACGAAAAACAAATGAAAATCATACATTTTCCTAATTTGAATTTATGTTCTTTAAAATTCAAACTTTCAATGATACCAAAACCAGCCAGATACAAATAGTATAGCCAAAGAGATTTTATTACAAGTTCATACATACTATAATGCGAAAAGACTTTTTCCCCAACCTAAAACATGCTACATATTATTAATTATCAATTAATAATATGTAGCAGACTATTACTACTAGCGGCAAAGGCCTCTTAAAATACAGAGAAGGCACGAGTATGATCACTACGCTTGCTTAAGAGCTCCCACAGACAGGCGCGACGTGACTTTAGTACAACAATTTTATTTCTATGAAAACTTCATGGAAATTATTCTACTAGAGTCGCGTCACGCCTGTCTGCAGGAGCTTTTAGTTGGCGATTTCAGACATATATTAACACTTTGAGGGAAACTAAACGCCCATAAGCGTAATAACCAGAGATCGGAATAGATAGAGCATAAATACATGAACTTCGAGGAAAGAAGTAATAAGAGTGGATAATACCTCCTATAAACTCCCGGAATGATAGACATGACGATAAAATCTCGGGATTTAGGAAATAGTGATTTAAGAAATACTTTCAATACATTCGTAACAAATTAAATATATAAAATAAATAACTCGCAATTTCTAAATCCCGGGAATTTTCCGAATTATTTATTTCGTTTTGAATACATTCGTAACAAATTAAATATTCATTGTAAATAATAAATAATTCGCACTTTTTTAAATCCCGAGATTTAACCGCAATGTTTACCATTCTGGGATTTTATAGGAGGTATTATCCACTCTTGTTACTTCTTTCCTCGAAGTTTATGCTTTACCTATTCCGATCTCTGGTAATAACAATAACACTTCTATTGCGTCGCGTTCAGTGTCAACAGATTAACTATAAGCACAGATTAATACAGATGGGACAATCCGTAAAATCATTTAAATAAAAAGCAACTCTTGCTGCCACACAATAAAGTGCAGTTCAGGTCGCACAACGCTTATTACCTACAGTTATATTCAGCTACAAGTGGCCTCCCTTTTTAACGCGTCACTCTTATCTCTTCTGACCGTGGCAGTCCTACTGAATTGGCCCAATGAGATAGGCCCGCCGCGTACTTGTAGCTTCATACCTAAACTGCGGAGTGTCCCATCTGTATTAATCTATGATTCTATGCTATAAGTCCGGGTTATATCGCGATGTTTTGCTTCACCGATGTCAGTAGTTCAAACTCAAAGCCTTTATTTCACTTAATTAAACCAATTACAGGCACTTAAGAATTGTCAAAGAGTCGGTCAGTTTGTCAGAAAGTTGAAACTAGTTGCCCACTCCAAAACGTAGGTAGATCTCTATAGAGAAGAACGAGCAAGAAACTCCATGGATACTCTTTTAAATCAAGCTAAATTACAAAATCCTTGGTGCATAATTCTTGTTGCGTGAGATAAGTGAGAATAATGTAAAAAAAAAAGTATTTCAAAACAATTCAAAATATAAGATTAAAAATAAGCCCTGGCAGTCAAAAGATGACCAGTCTCAACTGACGGCGCCCGTTCACCATGACGAATGGATCAGCAACATCCAGCTCAACCATTTTGTAGGGAATCGAACGATCCAACACACGCTCCACTATCAGAGAGACATTTCAGTGAGCATGACATACTCTCTACTGCCAAATGTCAAGTAAAACTTACCTTAGTACTGAGTACATCATAATAAAATAATAAATAGCTCCATGGTAGTCACATTCACAAAATCGAAAAATTCCTCTAAATAAAAATAATAATTGCAAAATTATATTTTGCAATGTATTGAGAGATGAATAAAATTTTACTACCAAAAGGAAAGAAAATCATTATTACGTATTGAAGTATTATTCAACATGGTAATGTCAGAAAAAGGGAAGCATCTCTTCAAAATATTAAAATGTTAAGAAGTTGACCAAGCATTTTTATCTACGATATAATCATCTAACTATACCTAAATATGCATGTTTTAAATTTCTTCTCATTTAGTTGAAGAATATCGAGTGATAGTTTATTACAACATTTTACACAGTTCCCCATAAAAGAAGTGTGTACTTTAGACAATGTGAATGAAACGTGGTTGATCTGATTTGTTCCTATTTCTTGTGTTTAAATTATGCTTTTCATTTATTTTACTAAAATGAAGTAGATTTTTGTGGTTTTCATATACAGGATGTCTCTGGAAGTATGGATCAAATCGAATAGGGGCGTGGGCAAGGTCATTTCCAAACTTTTTAACCCTGAGAATGTTGGTGCAATTTTTTACGGTTCAAAGGTTATGACCAATTTTTGTTTTTTTCAATCACTTCGCATAGTGCTCAATGAAAAAAATCATAAAAAAAACTAGCAAAGCTATCAATTACTTTTTTTTCAGAACTTTGTAGATAAGTGGGCCTTTTCTGTGGTAATACTTTTACGCAGCTAGAAAACATACGTTCAATAAGAAAAAACGTTTACAGCAAAGGCTTCGTTCTGGCAAAAATTTTACTCAATTTTCGAGCGATTTTCATGGGAAAAAGTTACACTAGCGAAAGTTGACTACGTATTACAAAAACTGGTCCAAGTCATAGAGATTCTTTGGAGGTATGAATCACTGGAATATTCTTAATAGTTTAAAAGTTAGAGAAGTTTATTAACAAGGAGGTCGTATTTTTAAAATTTTCTAACTACGTGGCAAAATAAAATAAAACAATGAAATTAATTTGTAAATGTATTATTAAATTGAAATTACAATAGATGTTCAAAATTCCTTCCTCTTACTCTCAAACACAACTGGCATCGCCGAATGAAATTTGGTATTATTCGTCTAAATGCACGGGAATTATTTTTTATGTATAAGGTTGCAGACGTGCACACAATAACTTGCACATGGTGTTCATTGATCTGGAAAAAGCGTATGATAGGGTACCTCGAGATGTCTTGTGGTGGGCCTTGAAAGAGAAAGGTTTGCCCGGGAAGTATGTAGAGTTAATTCGTGCTATGTACAGTCAATCTTCTACCTACGTCCGGTCGGCTGCTGGCAACACCGATGAGTTCAGTGTGGCGGTAGGCTTGCACCAGGGGTCAGCTTTAAGTCCTTACATCTTCCTGTTAATTATGGACGCTCTGACAGCGGACATACAGGAAGAGGCACCCTGGTGCATGCTATTTGCCTACGACATCGTTCTTGTCGGTCGAGATGGACCTGAGATCCAGAGCAGATTGGAGAAATGGCAACGGAAACTGGAGAATGTCGGCTTGAAAATCAGCAGAACCAAGACCGAGTATATGTTCTGCGATTTCAGCGGTCTTTCCAGAGCTGGAGCCATAGCGCTTGATGGCGCGCTTCTCCCGGTCTGCTCCGACTTCCGGTATCTTGGTTCACTTGTGCAAAGCGATGGCGAAGTAGGCCGGACTGTTAAGCACAGAATTAACACTGGATGGATGAAATGGCGGCAGGTCACGGGAACAATCTGCGACTCCCGCATTCCCCTTAAACTCAAGGGGAAAATTTATAAAACAATGGTTAGACCTGCTGTCTTGTATGGATCAGAATGTTGGGCCATAAAAAGAATGAATGAAAAGCAATTGCATGCAGCCGAGATGAGAATGTAAAGAGGGATGTGTGGTATTACGCGAATGGATAGAATAAGAAATGAGTATGTAAGAGGAAGTCTGAAAGTGACACCGGTGACTGAAAAGTTGTGTGGAAATCGGTTGTCATGGTATGGGCATGTGATGCGGAGGAATGAGGAAAATGTCGTCAGGAAAGTGTTGAGTATGAACGTGGAGGGCTATACGAGTAAGGGAAGACCAAAGAAACGATGGGTGGACTGTGTGAAAGAGGATATGGCCAGAAAGGGAGTGACTACCGAGATGACGACTAATAGAGAAGTATGGAAGAAAAAGACATGTTGCGCCGACCCCAAATAAATTGGGACAAGGGCAGGAGAATGATGATGTATAAGGTTGCAGATGTGATTTTCTGACGGAGTTGTTCCTCGGTTCCGCTCTCTGTCTCGTACACCATCTCTTTGTAATAACCCCATAGAAAGAAATCTATGGGGTTCAGGTCAGGGCAACGTACTGGCCATCGAATGTGCCCCCCTCTTCCGATCCAACGACTAGGGAAAGTTAAGTCAAGATGGTCTCTTACGACTCTTGCGTAATGAGCGCCCGGCCGTTTCTGTCCAGGTAGTATAAGCGCCTGGTTAGCCTGCCACCTAAGGATGGCATAGCTTCCCTGGACTGCCTGCAGCTTGGTGTCGAGGTCCACCAACTTTCAGCTTGTGTGTGGGTCAGGACACATAATTTTCTCACATATAGAATATAATTTATTACCTTTATTATGTTGGTACACCATATAAATTAAAGATTAAATCAACAAGGTTACATCAATTCGCAAATTATCCCACAGCTCCCGTAATCATACTATTTTATTTTCTCTGAAAACGGTTGGTTCGGACGTGCGTCGGCCACGCGATTATTGACGATAAAGTTCGGTCAGAGCGTCGTCAACTTGTGCACCACCTTTTTAAATAGGTGTAGAAGTCTGCCGTGTTTAAGACTTCTGAATACTGTGACTGAGCGGTAATAAACATAATAAACTCCGTTCCACTGCGGTGTCCTACGAACCCTCCCAACATTTTATTTTTTACTCTGTTTAGATCTCCATACCCATCACGTCTGTGGAGGTCGCTTACTAATTTAAGTTGACCCTGTTTAAATGACAAAAAAATTAAATGTCGAGAAGTGGCTCTACTTCGCAACATAATTTAAAAAACTTAAGCTGTCCCTGGGGGCAAACATTAAAACGACCGACGTGCTCAAAACATACCTACCCATAAAGCTAAATGCCATTAGTTTTGGGGAGCCGACGGAAGTAAGGCTGCGTTTCATTATTTTTTTACTCTGTGACCACCTAGCGCGGGTAGAACCACTTACTTCTGTTTTATTTTTTTATTGCCTGTGAACAAATGAACATCGGGATATTGTTTTGTTTTTTTTTTTTTTTTTTTGTTTTATATGTTAGACACAAGCTTTATGAGCTTAGCTTAATGGTGTGTGAACTTTGTAAAGTGTGTCGTTCTTATGTTTTGGTTGGTTAAGAAATAGAGTTGTTTTTTTTAGTATACGTATTGCATTTTTAGGGTTCCGTACCAAAATGGTAAAAAGGAACCCTTACGGTGCGAAACAGTCTGTCTGTCAGGAACAGCTGGATATCTCAAGAACTACTAATGCTATCAACTTGTATTTTGGAATAGTTTTAGATGACGTTTGCCCAACTATTTTGCAAATAAGAAAGAAATAAAACTTTATATTTTTTTTGCAACAGGGACTGAAATGGGTTCTTAAAAATTCGAAGTGGGGCTACTAGGGTATGTGGGGTATCATATGAAAGAGCGTTGTTTGCATATTCTTAAACATTTTTTTTTCTTTTTTTTTAGTCGGCATAGTTTTCGACTTTTTATAAAAAAATTAAAATGTAACTGTTGCAGTCAGTGGCGTGCGTTTCATAAAGACAGAAAGACACTGCCTACTCTACCTAATTCAGTATAATCTTGTTCTGATATCTATTATTATTTTATCTACGAGTCCGACGAGTACCTACTTACTAACAATAAACAAAAAAAATTAAAAACAGTCGCTCCAAGCAAGCTCGTTCAGTATTGTATTGTGGCATTGCGCGCGGCACTAGCGCCGCGACGACCTGAGTACCAGGAGTGCCTCGGGAAAGACACAAACTATTCGGGTCTAAATTTTTATATGTGTGCTCTCGTGGTCATGCGGATTGAATGGGTGTGCGTTCCTATAAATACGTAGCACACAATGTCACAATAACGCACACAACCGTACAGAATAGGCAGTGTCTTTTTCACAACACGACAAATTACGAAATTATCCGATGTTTTCCGAACCGAAATTAGCTATACAACTATTTTAAAAAGTGGCATTGTTTCATTTATATTGCATCCTAGCTTACACTATTTCTTTTTTGTCGTATTATTTTTTGCACTATCTACGAGTTTGTGGCCATATTGTTTCTTTGATTCGTTTTGATTTGTGTTGTGAGCCATAATAATTGGTATTTAAAGAGTTTAACGTCGATAATAGTGTGAAAAATGGATAATATTCACTGTGAAAGTTGTTCAGGTGGTGTGTGTATAGAGAAAATAAAAAATGATGCGTTTTCAAAACTATCATTCGGTGATAAAAACAAGTGATTGTAAAAGGTCGTTGTACACCGTATTTGCAATTACTACAAACTAAAGGATTGATATGTCTATAAAATCAGTCAATGTATGGATATTCGAGGTGGCTATTACCTACGTCATTATTTAATCGACAAGACGACGAACCAAAACCAATATGCAGTAAGTATTTTGGCTTTTAAAATCTTCTGCCTACCCTGCCTAAAAACTCTGTGCACGCCACTAGTTGCAGTATTTAAAAGAAGAGTGAAAGAACACTATCTTTCCATTTCGTCATAGTTATTTTAATGATATTTATATTATTTATTCTATAAGCATGTATGTATTTAAGTATTTACTATAAATATGTTTTATTTGCTTAGTGAATTGTTTTTTTTTTAGATTTTATGTATTTTATTTTCTCTTTTATTCTTACACACGGTGTCTACATCTCTTTTTATCCTCTGTCCTATCGCAGATACCTGCTGGAAGAGATTTCTTTAGAAATAAGCATCACCTTTGTACGTAATTTTCAGTTCCTTTATCCCTGTCTGTTTATTTGTGTATACATAAACGGTTAAATAAATAAATAAATTTAAAAAATACAGTTCCCCCTCTTTATATCCGAAGTTTGCATAGAGAAAAATCTGAAATTATTATGTGTGATAGAAGTTTATGTAAAAATTACAGGAAAAATAAAACAATGTCTCTAAATAGCACCCTTTTCTTTTTATACAAGGTTAATATGAGCGAGAGGCATTTAATCAATCCACATAATATATACCTTAAAACGACAGAATTTTTGCGACGTTGTCGCTCTGCATCGTAGGTAAGTTTTCAACACAAACAAGGAAGCAATAAATACACACATTTGCACTCTCATTAAAAGAGAGTCACCGATCATGCTACGCGTCTCCCTCTAAGTGGGTGGTTGGTACTTGTAAAAAAAAGTAAATTTTCATTTAAAAAGTTTACTTTTTTTTAGTGCGACGACGTTAGTCATCCGGGGCATTCCGGGGTGCATGTTACGGAACACGAAAGTGCCGAATGCTCCTGCGCTGCGCGCGGTTATTGTCGCGCACGCGCCATAATGTCAGTGTTAGTTTGTTAGATAGGACACTGAACTTAGGACTATTTGTAGTGATAATACTTATTTTGTGTTGTTGTGACAGGATAAGGAACTTATTTTAGTGTTTTAGTTCTACTATTGTGACAGGACACGTAACTTATTCAGGTGTTTTGTGTTATAGTTTTGCCATTGTTACTGGAACAGTGATAGTAATTAATTATATCGTAAGTACCTACGTAAGACATTCATAATGCCTCGTGCTACATACACGGCGACAGTCGTTATAATTTGTGTGTTCGGCAGACATATCAAACATTTAAAGATTTTAAAGTGTTGTGTTGAGAATTACGGTGTACGAGTATGTACTATACTGACATTTAATTATTATTATTTTGTATTGTGCTCGTATCTTCATATATTACCCTACACCACATGTTGCCTACCTACCTACTTCAAACCCGGCCGGCCACCCCGCTTTGTCTAACTGCTAGGCGCTGCACGTGCTTGGCGACGTGACGGTGCCGTTTTATTACGCAGGTAAGTGGAAATCTGTACAAAGGATGTTTACATTTTAATTCTATTACTAAGCTATTTTATTTGTTCGAAAAAAGTTTTTTTTGTATTTTTCACCTAAACTTTTTTATAATAGTTCGGAGTTAACACCTATAGTACATGTGGTTTGATTTAATGCCTCTCGCTCATATCAACCTTGTATGATGGTACGGAACCCTCGGTGCGCGAGTCCGACTCGCTCTTGACCGGTTTTTCGTATAAGGTTACCTGTCAATAAATAAGAAACTTCATAGACGTGAATATAGGTATTATTTCTTTCCGTAGAGTCTCTTGCTTGAGGAACGGAGAATCAAAGCTATGAAGTGTTCTAAGCTATTTATTGACTTTCGGAAGCAGGTCATTTAGCATTAAAAATAATAACCTTTGCCTAGCAGAAACCACTGTAGCTTCACTGTACATTGGGAATTGTAGCAGCTATGCGTGCTATGAGGTACTTATAAATAAAAGGCGTGTCCTACATAGTGAACTGCTTAAGATGAACTGTCCTTCTTTATTATTGAGTGAGTGAGTGAGTCACATACAGTAACATACATCTCCTTATATACTGTTCCCCGCGAATGCGCGAGCGCGTGCGCGGCGCTTCGAGAAAACGCGGAGTAGCTGGTCCGGACAAAGGGTTATTGGATTTGTGCCCTGTTGACAATAGGCTCGCCCCCTATTACATGGGAATTAAACATAACTGGCGAAATGTGGGTGTTCCTACTACAGGTATACATCTGATAACCCTTCGGGGAATTAAGGCGTGGCGATAAAAAGTAGGTACGTAATAAAAGTGTACCGACCTAAATACAACTACTTACCTCTGACCTATATTTCCAATACAATTTAAAAGCCACAGACTGACAACAAACCAGTCTAACAAGCGAGCGAGGAAAACATCGCAAACATCACGCTTCGTAATGAATTCTAAAGTGTGTAATGACTCGGAAAGGGGACTGTTAGTTCCATCTGTCAAGATAGACTTGATTTAATGGCTCGTGGCTAAGTAATAACAGGCGCACGGGTCGATTTGCAGCGGTTGGTCCGTGGATCGGTGACCATCTTTAGGTATTTACCAAGTCCCCTCCGTGCCTCGGAAAGCACGTTAAGCCGTTGGGCCGGCTGTCATTCGTGGATTTTTGACAGTCGTTACGGGTCGTCTGAAGCCCGAAAGTCTGATAAAGTTTTACCACAGGGACATATTTGGGACACGAGCAGGAAATACAGACAGTAAAAAAGGAATATTATATATAAAACTAACAAAATTAACATTAAAAAACAAAAAAAATACAAAAATAATAATTAAAAAAAAAGACCGGTGCGAGGCCAAAAAGGCTGCTATCTCAGCATAAAGCTGCGATATTTAAAAAATAAATGGGATGCCACGGATACACCAATGGACCTCTATAAATCCGTAAGGAAATAAAAGAAAATACACACAATAGAATACCTATAATTTAGAAAAAAAAAATAGCAAAACCTTAAATAGTACAATGGTCGCCTCACTGGAAATACTGGTATTCAGCTGCATCCGGTTAGACTGGAAGCTGACCCCAACATAGTATTTTTGTCGAATGTAAAATCCTGCCAGGGTTGCGGGTTGTTTGAAAGAGTTACCGTGGCCCTGGCAAAGGCAATTAATGAAGGAACACGGGTGGGTTTTAGTCAGAAGAAGTCTGACACGCCCTCCCGCTCCGCCAAAGCCACAACTTACTCTCATTCTTTAATAGTTGTTTGAAATGGCTATAACACGGCCAATTGACATTAGGTGGCAGTTTGCTTAACAATGAATTTGCCTGACTGTATCTGAACGTATATCTAAGTAGGAACTTATATCCCCCTGCCAGAGTATGTGTCACAACCTGTCCAGTTACCATGGATTCAGTACATCATTCTGGAACCCCTACGATGAAAATTTTCGTAGGTTATTAAAAAAAAGTTAGCTCTTCCATACATTTTCCGCGTAGGTATTGCACTTTTGTGTAGGGAACAGCTTTTTTTAAAATCATGTATTAAATCCATGGTTGTGCGTTGATGTGCTTGCCACCCGTGCTAGCATCCTGGTAAAACTGCCCCTGCAAGTTTTGAGTGAATAGGTTACTTTTAGGAACGCGTGCACCATCTTCGACCACATCATCACTTATCACCGAAAACCTTCATTATTAAGTCCGACAGGACGTCCTCATTAAGCATCCAAATATATCTATCTATTTATCTTATAAAGGCAATGGCCTCCCTCTCCCTTTTCCACACACATCTGTCCACTGCCATTGCGATTTGCGGACCAGCCAAAAATATCAATGTAAGAAAAATCCGCTAGTGCTACAGCTTTTGAAAAAGGCATCCTTAATTATAACAAAATCAGCTGTACAATTAGCACAACATGAAGAGGTTTATCCCCAATTCTCGATATCAAAAATCTTCTGTTTCTCCGAAAATTCTAACCTGTTTTGCAAACAAATCCTAATTACAATCACAAAGAATGTCAAAAGCCTTGAGTTCAAACTCACCGACTCAATCTTACAACGTAAACTCAACAATGTAAAAGTTCAGGAAACGGAAGGAATAACGAAATAATGCTTCGAATAGATGCGAAACTCCTGCTCAGAACTCATTCTAAGGGTGAATTTCGAACAGAACTGAATGCAATCGACTCAATTAACCGCATTCAAGAGCTGTCAGGATTATTGTTCTGGAATATTGATACTGCCAGGTCTTGAACTCTGTTTAGTTTTTGCGTTCAGTTGCACTGCTGAAATTCGGTCTAAATGCCTACCAGTCAATGCATTCAGGTCGTAGCAACAAAATTTTCAACGCTGATATAGCTTGGACGAATGCAGTTCGCAACAGGCTCGTGGAGAGTAGCAGGTGATTATTTCAGTGACACCGCATTACCTACATTAGTACAACGAATTGGTCGAGCAATTTTCCAATACATTCCTTTTCCTCATTTATCACCTTTTCAAACATTTGGAAACATTAAGTCTAATCTTTGTTCTTAAAAATGGCCATAAACTTTTTAATCTTTTGTTGATCCGATCCAGCCTGTCCCTTGCTGCCCTGCTCAGCGACGCCCTAAGCCGAGGTCCGTAGTCCACAGGGGTGTCCTTACCTTAACGTGTAGTTGCTTCAATCTCCTAGCCAACTTTGCAACTAGTCGCATACTCTATAAGTTTTATGCCCTGGCTGGAGGCTTTAACTTATTAAGGCACGGGTTAGTCCGGTTAAGCAGCCGACAACCTCCTAGGTTGACCTGCTAGATGCCAATCAATCTGCCTAGCCTTTTCCCAACTATATTGGGGTTGGCTTCCAGTCTAATCGGATGCAACTGAATACCAGTATTTCAAATGTAGGGACTGCCTGTCTACCTCCACAACCCAGTTACTGCGTAGCACGATAGCCCTTGGTAAGACTGGTTGACAGACTTTCGGGCTTCTGACAACTCGTAACGACTGTCATAGTTCGAAGAATGCCAGCCGAGACCATCAGCTTAACGTGCTTCCGAAGCACGGAGGGATCTCATTATGTTAAGACGGTCACCCATCCATGGACTGACCGCGACAAGCGTAGCTTAACCCGATCGATCGACCCGTGCGGCTGTTATTACGTAGCCGCGCGTCCCTTGAACTGCGAGATGCCATTAAAAAAAACTTTTTAGCAAAAAATAAAACCGACTTCCAAAACAAAACACTACAAAGTGAAAAATAACTTTAATTTCGGTAGTCGGTGTCTTGGGTTTTGTATTTTCGGTTTTTGCCACCGACTTCCGAAATTAAAGTTATTTTTCACTTTGTAGTGTTTTGTTTTGGAAGTCGGTTTTATTTTTTGCTAAAAAGTTTTTATTTTTCACTTTTTAGTTGTGGAACCTACTACACACACACCCCACACTAATTCGAATACATAATTGAGTACAATAATTGTAGATATAGCCATGTAAATAACAGTGATAGGAAGTTATTAAAACACCATCACATCATCCACATAAAATAAGTGGGAAATATACGCATTATTGAAGATAACTCAAAAACTCCCCAAGCAAAGTTAATAAAATTTATATGGGACCACCTCGGAAGTATACCCTATCAAACAAAAAAAGAATTTTCTAAATCGGTCCATCCGTCTTTGAGTAATCGCGTAACAAACATACAAAAAAAAAAAAACATACAGACGAATTGAGAACCTCCTCCTTTTGGAAGTCGGTTAAAAATAGCTTTATATTTTCGTTGTCCGACTTTACGTAGAAAATATACGAGTATCGCTTCTACAGTTTTCATAATCTATGTCGGAAGTTTGTTAACTGTGAACGTATTCGTGACGTCATATTGGCAGTATGGCCAACTTGCCGGATTGTTAATGGAACGGTTAAACTTTGAATATCGATCGCGGATTGATGCTAAGTAGCGAGCGGGTTAGCAGACACCACCCACGTGTGATGGAGGTAAGTGTAGGTGGGTCTGGGTTAATATCTACGTAGGTAATTAGTTTTGTAATCCCTTAGAAGTTAGTGAAGGTATTGTTAGTGTGAAATGTATATAAATAAAAATCAATTGCCGAATGTATGTACGCGCATAACTTTAGAACGGTTGCACCTATTTGGCTAATTCTCTTTTTATTGTGTTTGTAATTGTCTGGACAAGGTTTGTATGAAAGAAAATGTTTCAAAAGTTGCCGGGAAAATTGGAAAATTCGGGAAAACTGAATGTGCATTTTCTGTGGGAATTTTGTATGAATTATTGAAATTCTGACATGACAACGTCTGTCGGATCAGCTAGTCTCTAATAAAACACATATTTCAATACTCATGCGTACGTAACTCTCCTGTTTTTGGAATTACCTCTGATCGAATTGGGAGTTTAGAACAAAAAGAGATTCCAGAAAATCGGTTTTAGTTATTAAAATTAAATGTAGCCTGGGAAATTAATTGTAAAGCGAATTAACTTTCAACTTAAATTGTCCATAAATATTTGATCACTTTTGACATTTGTATGAAATGGCGACGACAAATTGACGTAGGGTGTCACTTTGCTTAAAAATTAATTTCCGTAAGTGTACAAAGGTTTTTATTTTGCAAATGTGCGACCATTTGTAGGTATTTTACAGGAAGTACTGTTAGATGTTTTAACCTAATATTTACGTCACTGGGAAGTGCACAGTTGCACCGTGTGAGATCTTGAAAAAAATTCTCAGCTTGAAAAGGGTTTATCCTGGGAATTGGATTCAAGGTAACGTCATCGGCAAACGGGGTCTTTAATACAAAAACGAGCACGCAGACATCACGCTTTATAAAACGCTTGTCGTATGCGTCGAATTTAATAAGTAAAGTCAATATTGATACAGTTACTTATTCAGTGCTATTTAAAAAGTGCTCGAACATCCGTGAAGGTTTTTCCGTTTAGCGAAAACTGACCCTTAAAAATAAAAATTCTTAGTCATATAAATATAAAATCTTATATCTATGGTATCTTAGGCACAAAACGTTTCCTATGATCCCAATCCCACATGCCTTTGCATCCCAATCCAGTATTTATCCTGTCAGTTAGCAAAACCTCAACACTCGTGCCTTTGTCGCAATGTTTGATGCCGATAGAGGCGAGCACAGCTTTGTTGAGGTTTTAGTCAATCCCAGACAGCCTTTGTCTCATATCTTTAGCGTTAGACTGCCTGGATTTTGATCTGGATAACTGCGCAATGCCTACACGAGCGTAAAGTTAAGGTAGTTTTTTTTTAAGGTAGTTTGTTTCATGTGTCAAATTCTGGAAGTTTTTGTCAAGGAATACGATTCGTTTTTAGATGATTTCGGTGTGTGGCGTCAGTCTGAATTAATCACATGAGAGATCCTTTTAAGTCTACGAAAAATTAGTCTCAAAATAAATCAGATGATATTTAGAACTAATGCCTGTAAACTAAGCATGGTGAAGGTGAACAATGCAAGGAGCATTGTTCACCTACAGGGGTTCACAATCCATTTGCATAAAATTTTAAGCCATAATATAACATGGCATACTTTTGTTTATCCTAATTATATTTACAAATAACATTTTTTACGCATAATTATTTAAATATAAAGGAACCTAACCACACCCAACTTCGGTGTGCCCCTGACGCGGACGTCGACCGTCTAGGGTTAGGCTTTTCGGGTCAGGTAAATTAGCCTACAAGATAATTATGTCAACAATAAATAAACTGTATGGAAAAACAATTATGGCAAAGTATTATTATGCCAAAAAATATAGGTACCAAAATAGTTATGCCAAAGAATATTAGGAAAAAAACATCATGCGAAAAGAAGAGGTGCCCTTCTACAGAGAAGACGTCTAACTACAGCTATTAAAATGTCTACATTTAACATCTGTAGTTTAATGGTGTACATGATAAATTAGAGTAGGCAGTTCAGACTCCACGTATGTGGAAGTTCTGATTCCACTCACGGGTAGCTATTCCACAAATAAAGTGAACTAGAACAATAAAAACAGTTTTTTTTTTTAAACTTTATAGATAGTTAAAAATATCAAAATTCTGCGTAATGCGTATGATTCGAATTTCCATATTTTATTTTTATTTTCAAAATAAAAAAATCTAGATAGCTATGCCATAGGCTTCTACTCCGTTCACCTATTACAGCCTATTTTTTCAAGACGGTAAAAAAGGCACCCAGTATAAATTATTTAGATGCGACATGACTGAAATGATCTATCTGTCCATCTTTTCACTCATACACAGGAAGATATTCCTTTTCTTTGTACCAACATCTGTAACTGTACTTAAGTTTTGCTTTAAGTAGTTATCAAGTAATGGGTTCTTAATCGTCATGAAACAGTTTGATTTAACTGTTGATTAAAAATCTATTATCTTTACCTAAATAATTATTTTTATATCCGTGTATTAATATTCTAGACACCTATTTAAATTGATGAGGAGGGAGGAAATGCGTGTGAATAAAAGAATGATGAATACAAAGGTTGATGGATGGAGAGATAGAAGAAGGACAAAGAAAAGAGGGATGCACTGTGTGAGTGATATGAAAGGGAAGGGAGTGAATGACAGTGAGGTGGTTGATAGGGGGAATGGAAGAAGAACACGTCGTGTTGCGCCGTCCTAAAGTAAAATGGGACAAAGTCAGGAAGATAAAAACAACCTATTTAAACTTCTAAAATAAAATACACAGCTATATTTTTAAACTTTGCGAATTAATTTCTTTACTTTACTTAACTTTATCCGGCTATTTTGAGTTCACTAAAAGTGTGAAGTTTTCTATTTTATTGAAGAAATTCTACATGGCAGATGGTTTTTATAATCCTTTAAAATTGCTGGAAAACGTGAGATCTAAGACGCTGCCGTGTTTTCTATACATTAAATGTGCTTGAGTTGTTGCAGACGCAGCTTCGAAAAGGGGAAAATAAATTTAAGAATTTATTCCGATCACAAAATAGAGTCGATTTTTCTGTTCTTTACAAAACGAAGCTTTGTAGTTCAATCATTAGTTTTGGAAATAAAAGAAAACACTTTTATAAAAAAAAAAAACAATTTTTAATCTACTTCAAAAAAAGGAGGATGTTCTCAATCCAACTATGTTTTTTTTATTTGTATGTTTTTTGCGCGATTACTCCGCCAATTAAGAATTGATTTTGATGATTTGTTTTTTGTTTGGTCGGTTTACTTCAGAGGTGGTCCCATATAAATTGTATTAATTGTTTACATAGCAAGTAGTACGAATTGTTGTGGGTTAGGTACTAACTAAAAAGTGAATGAAGTCGGATAAAAAGAAAAAAGATACATTTTACAACAAAATCAACACCCTTCCAAAAATAAAGACTACAAAGTGAAAAATAACTTTAATTTCGGAAGTCGGTGGCAAAAAACTAAAATACAGATCCAAAGACAGTGACTTCCAAAATCAAATTTATTTTTCACTTTGTTGTGTTTTTTAGGAAGTCGGTTGTTTTATTTTCTTTTTTTTTGTAAAAAAGTGTTTTAAGTATGAACTAATGACACAGGGATATTGAAATTAACCGTGTTATCTAAATATTCCCATTTGGCCCGGGGCGCCCTAGTTATACATATGAGCTTATTGGTGATGTTCTTCTGTGATGTTGTTCGTATATGATTAGATGTATGAACGTAAACGAAGCAAAAGGAGTAGGTATGTGAGGATCGTAGCAGGTGACGTTCTTTAGTTTCTGTCTACCCCCATGGGAAGAAGGCGTGAATTTATATGTATATTCCCATTTGTAACTATTTTATAGCAATTCCATAAGCCAGAAAGCCTATTATTATCATGTAGACATACAAAATGCTATTTTACTAAACAATTTTTAATGTACTTAATAGTTTTCATGTAAAAATGTGTTCAGCACTCATTACCACCATTGCCACCATAGAAACGGGTTTTATCGACGGAAGAATAGATAAAATGACAGATTATAGAAATATTTCTGCGCGTTCTACGTGTCTAAGCATGGCAATGTGTCATTTTCATTTTGTCTATCCTTCGTCATGCTACGCGTGCAGGTGGGCCAGGATCGACACACAGTGGGGGGCCGCTTCTACTAATTTGCAACGTTACACGTTCAATTGTGTTTCAACAACAGTTCAGTTTCGATCGCCGTTCGATAGTTACCAAAAAAGTCATTCTACTAAATTCTATAAGCAAAATGGAAACTAAACTTAAACCGAATCGTAACGGGAACGTAACAGCGGGTAACCTGTGTGACCAACATTCCAAATAGTATGTTTTAATAATACCACAGTAAAAAAAGTTGAATCTAATAATATTACTAAATACGTATAAGTGCTACTAAAAGTATTTTTAATACAAAAACATGTCTAGACCATACTTATACTTTTAGCCTGTATATTTTTTTTGTAACATTTCAACTTTATAAATAATAAAAACTCAGAAGAACGTTTCGTTTTCGGCCCCAGCTTGCGAAATCTGTGAAACGAAACGTTTCAATTATGTCAAAAAGATAATGATGCGACTAAACGTCACGCTCATGTTCGGTTTTGTTAGCAGAATAGCTTTTGAGATTGTTTCGATCGATCGGTGACTGAACTAAAACGTAACCGCAGTTGGATAGTTGTTACATTAGTGGAATGCGAAAACGCTCAAAAGCCGTGGTTCAGCTGCCATTCAATTGCGATTTTTTAACAATTTTGTTAGTAGAATCGGCCCCTGGGTCCCTGAAGACGGACGACGCGTCGTCGCCACACCATCGAGGCAAGCTTAACAAACAATGGCGTGACGATTTGGACTCGTTCCTGAACGATTGGCCAGACAAGGCGCAACATAAAAAAAAGTGCGTGTCGGACTACGCACAATGAAGGGTTCCGTAGTTGGGATGAATTTTTCCAAAGAACAAAATTAACATTGTAGTTGAAAAATATGTTCTCCCATACATTCCAACTGCAAATGTAAGTTTGTACGCACAATATTGAGAGATTTACCATGTTATTTTAAGAACACAGACTTCTTATAGGTTTTCCTGTAATCTATAGGTATAAAATTAATTTTCAGAATTTTTTTCAAAATTTTAGGCTAAGTAGTTTCGGAGATAAGGGGGAATGGTCAATTTTCGTCTATTATCTTAAATAACTTTAAAACTGTATATTTTAAAATTATACAAAAAATATATTTGAGACCCTCAGAGTAAGCCCTTTCATTTGATGTATCCACGGTACAGTTAGTAAAACTTTTCACGTCCGTCTTTGGGTCCCAGAAATTCATAAGTGTACTAAATTTCAACTTAACCGGTTCATTAGATTCGGAGCAAATTGGCTGTGGCAGACGGACAGACAGACACACGAGTGATCCTTTAAGGGTTCCATTTTTTCCTTTTGAGGTACGGAACCCGAAAAAATTGCCAAAGTATGGGGGACACCCTTGTAACAATGATTTTAACAACAATCAGTGAGACAGCATAGGCTAACAAGAAAAAAAAAGCATGTAAATGATAAGGCTAGTTCACAAATAAAAACAAATTAGTCGATATATAAAATCAAATAAACCATCCACAAAAACAGAGTAACTTCTCAGCGTACAAATTAAGACCTCTATATTAACTCCAACAGTTAGTAGGTAAGGCTTAAAATACTATTGTATGTAACAAATAGAGCTGAATGGAGGATAAAATAACGCTATAAATAACTCTCACACAGCCCCCATTCAAATTACGTAGCGTGTATGAGCCGTAATAAACTACTCCTTTAAGGTATGAGTCTATGGAAAGCGATGCGATTACGGAATAAAATGAAGTCGGTTAAAAACAAGTGGAAGTGCCGACGCAGCTATCGCGGCATGTGTCACAATTATGCGGAAAATAATGTAAAATAATAACAACCTTCGTCACTTCTAATAAGTCTTAATTTTGTATAAACAACAAATTCAGTTTCGACGAAAAGCTTATTTGTTGTTCATACAAAATTAAGACTTATTACAGCTGACGAAAGTTGTTATTACTTTATATTTTTTTCCGCATAATTATGGCACGTTTCGTAAGCACTTCCACTTGTTTTTTTCTATTCCGTGGGTAGCCACCACATAACGGCCGCAGTGACGGCCGTCATAAAAATTATGGCACTGGGTTTTGCTCGCTAGGAAAACTTTGATAAATAACGTTTTGCTGAAGTCATCCGACGGTAAATTCCGGACGCTATGTTGCGGCCACCGTAGTCTTAAGAAACCCTAGCTTCAGCTCCGTGACGTCACACGTGAATTTTAAAATATATCACAAATAGTATGGATGGCTAGGTATACCCCGAACCAAATGTCTAAAAAAATCCATCATCATCTGCCCCTTTTCACAAGCTTCACAGCTGCATCCGGTTAGACTGGAAGCCGATCCCAACATAGTTGGGAAAAGGCTAAGCAGATGATGAAAACAATAAAGCGATAACACAATATTCAAAAGACCCATTTTCTAATTCAAAGATATTTCAATATAAATATCGCTTAGCAACAGATAGCTCAGCTTTCAGTAGAGCTCAACCTTAACAGTGGCGCCTCGAAACTGATAGGTTTAATGTTGGGAGTGTGACCTGCGATATATTATCGACGCGCTGCGACGTTCCATCGATAATCGATATCGAGATGTTGTGGTACACCACTAAAGTTACACTGTGGAACAGGAGTACTGACAAATGGTGCTTGGAGAAGCACTTTGTATATTGAATGATAAAGAAGATACAAGACTGTCTTTGAAAATATCATTATTTACGTTATTATAAATGTGTGTATAAATTGTTCATGATTAACCTCAGTTTTTGCTTCTTATAATGAAGACATTGTTAGACATTACAACCTTATAGGTACTACCAGAATTACTGAGTAGCAGCCAATGATATTGTAAGTAAAAAGACTTATATAAGGTATATCTATTCATACACAAAATCTCTTAATGTGTCATTATAATCATCATTATGAACAACTTTTACTATGGGACCAAACCTGAAATCACGAAAAAAAAAATCTGATGTTCCCTACATTTTGACGAGTTATGCGAACATAAATGTAGGGATCAGCTGATTTTTTTTTCGCGATTTCAGGTTTTGTCCCATAGTAAAAGTTGTTCGTAATGATGAGTACAATGACCCCTTAAGAGATTTCGTGTATGAATAGATAGACCTTATATACGTCACCTACCCAACATTCAATGTTCAAATATGCCGATTCTCTTGTTCAATAACTAAACTAAAATTAGAGAATCGTTATCTTTTACTAACAGGCAGCGCAAGAAAAGGACGGCTATAGCTATGCACTAAGTTAGAGATGTCAAACTAGTTTACGCCTTGCGCTTCACCGTGTTTTTAGTCGACATGTTTTTACGTGTCGTATGAATTTCTATGGAAATATTAGATACTTCCAACTAAATTTGAAAGCTCTAATTTACGTCCGTCTCTTGTTTTATTGAAAATTATTTATTTGCCAGAATATAGGTAGGTACTTACATAATAATATGGTAAAATAGTTAATTTTAGTTTCACTATATTCGACTTATCAGTCGTGCAAATATTTCTAGTAGGTACTATACATGCATAGTAATGTCTTGAAGTTACATCAGTTTATTAGAATATCTCACAGTCAGTTCATCAATTTAACTAAGTATTAGATTTATAAATCATGTCAATAATTATAAGTAAATAAGTGTGTGTTCGTTTAATATAATTTTACATCATGTCTGTTTAAAATTTAAGTAATCATCTATTGAATAAAAACATCTGTCACAAAGCCAATTGTTTAAAGTTCTATTGAAGTCTAAGTTATTCATTTTTCTTATTTTCTCCGGTAGTTTATTATAAATCTTCACCGCCATGGTGTAGCAGTTTCTGTTACACAACTTTAATCTGCTTCGAGGTACTACCAAAGGCTTTTGTACTATTTTCCTTTTAAATTGGACCTTATCATCCTGCTCAAAAAGTGATAGGTGGTTTCTAACAAATTTACAGATTTCAAACACATATAGGGATGGAAGTGTAAGTAAACGTTTATCAGTGAAAATTGGTCGGCACGAATCAGTCCACTTAAGGCTATAAATTGACCTTATGCATTTTTTCTGGGAGAGAGATTAGAGATATTAGAGAGAAAAAGTTAGCAATAGCCTAAATTAAGTTTCGTTTGTGCACCAATGTCGAACTATTAGATGACACGTGGAAGTAGGACGGCATGTCGTAATTATCCGGAGCGAAAAAGAGACAAAACGACGAAAATGTAGCTAATTGGCCACATTGTATAACCTATATACCTCTTTTTAATTATAATATCTTTAGTAGTAGCCTGGAGTCTGGATTTGTGCCCGGCTGATGACAATAGGCTCGCCTCCTATTACATGGGACTTAAACATAACTGGCGCAATGTGGGTGTTCTATAGTTACACCTCTGCCTAACCCCTCGGGGATTACAGGCATGTTGCTATGCTATGTTAATGGCGCCGATTCCCTTGTTCACAAACTAAACTTAGTTTAAGTTCAGTGCATCTTTTTCTATCTACATATTTAATTAAGAAAAGGATAGATGATAAATATTAGTATAGTCCTGTCAAATTAAGATACACCATAGACAAGTTAGGACGTGATTGAAAAATTGCCTACTAAAAATACGTCAATTTACTGACTAATTTGACAGGAGTAAACTGATATTTATCTTCTGTCATTTTCTTAATGAAATAAAAAGAAAAAGATGCACTGAACTTAAATTTAGTTTAGTTTGTGAACAAGGGAATCGGCGCCAATGTGTAGCTTCACAACTTTATAAGATTTCCACAACGGTTCCAAAACGGCAGACGAAAAAAAGTACGTTTGATTAACGAGCTGTAATTTTATAATCAAATAGAAATCGCAATTCCGTGCTAATTAAATAGCTTTTAAAATATTTTGTGTAAAGTTAAGAATACGGATCTATTAGGTATTATGTGTTCCGTTTGACGTCCGAAGTCCATTATGAGAGAGTGCACGCTTCGTTCCATGAACAGCTGCTAGATGTCCTTACGTATCCGCCTCGTAATCGGGCCACTAGCGCCCCCAACGTCATATATGTGAACTACTTTCAAAAAACCGCATACTCGTACAAGCCGCCAGGATGTCACATTGTTAAGCACATTTTGAAATCAATTTCAATTGCAAAGCCGTTGTCACCTAAGGTTTAGTTACATGGGACGCCAGGGAATTAATTACTTATTTAAAAGATAAAACTCCTTGCATCAGTAGTTTGTATGAGGTGTCTAAGCGAACGGCGATTATTTTATTATCATGTTCGGGACGTCGTGTATACGACCTATCCCTTTTGCATATTGACTGTGATCATTTTGTAGATAATGGGGATTCCATAACTTTACACCCAGTGTTCGGGTCAAAGACAGATAGTGCGAAGTTCTAACAATCCAGTTGGGTTTTGTTGGCATCCCAACATCAAAATACAAATCCATTATATTGTCTCCGTACGTTAAAAAAATTATTAAATGAAAGACAGTGTTCATTAAAAAAATTGTATTGTATAACTACTAGAGATCCTGTTAGAGCAGCCACACCAACTATAATCGGTGGTTGGGTAAAACGTGCTCTATCTGATGCTAGAATACAAGCCTCTCCAGGTAGTTTTAGATCGGCTGTCTCATCATTAAATTGGCTTGAAAATTATCCTATATATGATATATTATCTAAGGCAAACCGGAGGTATGAATCAACTTTCAGAAAATTTTACCATAAAGAAATCAGATTTAATAACGAAATGTCCTCGGCGCATTCGTTATCAAGATTATTTCAAGTCCCCAGTTAATACTAAGTTAGCCGATGTGTCAAATCAAATTGATTCAGGCTAAAAATAACTCGTGAAGATTTTGCACGATTGCTTACTTATTTACCTACGTTTTCTCTTAATATAATTATACTGCCAGTGCTTAAATGGCTAGATTTTTGTTCATATTTAAAACCTGTGTATACGAAGGTACCTAAGGTATAAAATGGTGATTAAAAATAATATTGGTTTATAATTCACATTGTTGCTTTGCATTCATACAATCCACAAGGAGATAACAAACATATCTCTCATAATGGACTTCGGACATCAAACGGAACACATAATATAAAAATTTTACCTTCAAATAAAATTTGTATTATGTTTCCTAAGACGTTCGAAGTCCAGGTAAGGTCTTCCTGGTGCATACCTACCTGCCTTTGCATCATTATGAGACCAACAATGACATACCACTTCATCATGGCGGCTTGTATGCGGTTTTTTGAAAGTAGTTCAAAGATATGACGTTGGGGGCGCTATTGGCGCGATTACGAGGCGGAAACGTAAGGACATCTAGCAGCTGTTCATGGAACGAAGCGTGCACTCTCTCATAATGAACTTCGGACGTCTTAGGAAACATAATACAAATTTTATTTGAAGGTAAACTTTTTATATTGTTCCACTGCAAGGCAAAGACCTCTTCTCATACAGAGAAGGCACGAGCATTGATCACCATGCTTGCTCAAGTTGGTTGGCGATTTCAGACTTGTATTGACTGTAAGCCCAAGTTGTCTCACGACGTTTTTCCTTCACCGATGTCAGTAACATGGCTATATAAACTCAGAAAATAGCCAAAGTACATATGAATCTAAAAAGTCACGTTGGTAAGTATGTACCACCTAACCTGCAAAGCATTGACGGTATCTCGATATTTACTTGCCTTGCCACCGGGGCCCAGGGATTATAATTATATAAAAGAAGAGTTAAGAAAAATAGGGTCTCTTATAGTCTCTTTACGTGGTATAAAGCAGAAAGTTAGCCTTATTGAAAGTTAATTTGTTGTCCCTAAATTCCTTTATATTTTTACAATTTTATGGTCTATAAACTTGCTTCATGGTCCTACATTGAATGTTTACTTTGGATACACTCTAGTGTATGAAAACATTGTATAATTCTAATAATAACTTTAAACGATGGAACTTAACCTTTCTGTCGTGTTAGAAAGTTTGAGGTTATATTTTAAATCTGTAAATAATAATAAAGTATTTTTTTATATTACAGATTAGAGTCTTATGACCAAAACTTCAATCTTGGGCAGTCTGTTTTCTTTTAAGGTTTATTAAATCGCATTATAAAAGTTAACTAAAATTTCTTACGGTATTACAATAGTTTATGTGATGCTGGTAGGTATAGGTTTCATACAAATAAGAGGAAATAGTTTTTGACGACCTAGTCAAACTGAAAATAATATTTTTTATTATATACCCGAGTATTTACCGATCTTTTCATGGTCTCTTTCCTTGAAATGTTTATCTCTCCTCAAACTTTACTCGCCTTATCGCTTTGAAGCACATTTTTTTTTAAGTTTCTCATCTCGAGGAAACTGGTGACCTCCAGTTTCTTTACAATTTGTTACACAACATCCAGGCATTTCCTTAATAATTTTCTCCAACTACGAATTCACTACTAATTCTTTACAAAAAACTGCTTTGTTATTGGTATTGCTGCTACTAGCGCCACTTTGACAGTTGTCGATCCTATTATGATTTGAGTTTGAACTATGAAGACAAAACACATTTTAACTAAAATAGGTTTATAAAGCGTTTTAGTTTTTTTTTATGAATAAAGGAGTTAATATTTTAGCTTCAGGAATGTATTTATTTAAGTACCTGTATGTTATTTCTTTTTGCGTTATACGTGTAGATATATTTAATATTTTAGTTTAAGACTTCGTATATTAATATTTTTCTGTTCTTGTTCTCACAGACTATTGTCTACATTTCATTTTCATTTCTCATTTCGCAGGTCTGGAAGAAATCTCTTAAGAAATAAGCAGTATACGTTTGTGTTCAAAATTAAAATGATGAGTATTTCTTTGTATTTTACTGTGTGTACATCTATCCTAATAATAAAGCTGTAGAGTTTGTTTGTTTTGTATGTTTGAACGTGCTAACCTATGAAACTACCAGTCTGATTTGAGAAAAATTTATTTGCATTTTGATAGCCCAATTCTTGAGGAAGGCTATAGGCTATTTAACATCACGTTAAGACTTCTAGGTGCCGAGCAAAAAGAAAAAGAAGTCAAATATAACGCTAAGCAAAAACGAAGTAGATAATAGCGAGAGCAGGCATTGCAATGCGATGGGGTGGGTCGCGGATCAAGAAATTTCACGCGAACGAAGTCGCGGAGAACCTACTAAATAATAAAATAAATACCTATTATCATCGGCAGTGAGCAATGAAGTCGCTTTTTGGAAGCTTGATAAATCAACTGGCAGAAAATTAATCTATAAAAAACCGAGCATATTCTACCACGCTCAAATAGAGCGAGCTCGTCGCCAAAATGCGATGCAGCATTGAATCAATTGCTGAATCGCAAAACCGAGCGTATAATGCCCCCAATGCTAAAAGTAAAGAGGTTATGAAAGCGTTGTGATCAGAATTCATTGGTGCTTGCTGAATGAAAAAGAGCCCTTAACCTCTGCGAAAAAAAAATAGAAGGTCGCGACCAAATGTCGATAAGCAAACTCACAAAGCAATAGCTTGGCGTTTAGTTTGACTACCTTCTATTTCCAAGAACATAAACATGCATAATTATTGTCGTCAACAACTGATTGTAGTTCATAATTTCAAAGTTATAACATGTGTAAAGATGACCTAGCGGTTAAGCGCGTGCAGATAGATGCGTGAATCAGTGAGCCGTGAGTTCAAATCTCACGCAGTATTTGACTTTTTGTAAGTTTTTACTTGATTGGAAGTAATGGGACAGAAATATAATATTCTTTATCTTGTTCGCTTGGTCACTCATTTCGTAAAGTTAGAAAGGTAGACCACAGAAAACTAAATAAATAATTTCGATTTCTGTGAGGTAGACAACAAAAAATCCTATGAACGGTTACAAAAAAACTTATTTTATCTAGTAGGAATGTAACGTCACAATTCTCTTAAGTTTGTTAATTTTATAAATAAGTAAATAAAACGAATAAACATTTTTGTTACCATTCAGCACGACTTTTTTATTTCAACCTTCCAACACCGAAAAGATAAATTAAAAATCACAAAAATAGTTAAATACAATAACTAATATTTAACTTCTTATAAAAATAAATAATAAATGAATATAAACATCTAACAAGTTTTTGCTTAAAATAGTACAAATATATTATTATGGTTCCAAAGAAACAAAAAACAGTCCCACATTGTGATTAAGATTCGAACTCAGACTTCATTGATCGTGAAACCATTGCTTAGCCCAAACAGCTACCAGCACATATTATGTTTATGCGAATTTTAGCAATGCAATGGTAAGAACAGGTCGCCACTATGACGAGTATTCTAAATGCAACAGAAATATAATGTTATTTCGCGTAGTACGACGACATGCGACAATTCATTAGTGTATGTTATCTGCGGAATGTTGAGTGAGACATCGCTCATACACGCACACGTACTGGTTCGTGCTCGCACAGTTCATAGCAATGTAATCCTTAGCACGCTTATGGACTTTTGAGCGTTTACTGTACCTACATACCTAGCTATTCATTTACTATCGAGCTTCTGCCCGCGACTTCGGCCGCGTGAAATTTCAAAATATATCCTATGACACTCGGCAATACTGTAGCTTCCCATTAGTGAAAGATATTAGGGTTCCGTACCTCTAAAGGAAAAAACGGAACACTTACAGGATCACTCGTGTGTCTGTCTGTCTGCCCGTCTGTCACAGCCAATTTTCTTCGAATCTATTGGACCGATTAAGTTGAAATTTGGTACACGTATGAATTTCTGTGACCCAAACACGGACGTGTAACGTAAATAAATGAATTTTGAATATAGAGGTCAATTTTGAGGGCAAATAAGAAAATTTAAAAAAAGTTTTGCAAACTGTACCGTGCAAATGAAAGGGCTTACTGTAAGGATCTCAAATATATTTTTCTATATAATAAAATAAATTGTTTTAAAGTTATTTAAGAAAATAGACGAAAATTGACCAATACTCCATTATCTCAGAAACTGATGGGCCTAAAATTAAAAAAAATACAGAAAATAGTTCTAAACCTATAGATTACAAGAAAACTCATAAGAAGAAGAAGTCTGTGGTCTTAAAATAACATGGTAAATCTCTCAATATTGTGCTACAAACTTACATTTGCAGTTGGAATGTATGGGAGAACATGTTTTCCAACTACAGTGTTAAGTTTGTTCTTGGTATAAATTCATCCCAACTACGGAACACTTCATTGTGCGTGGTCCGACACGCACTTGGCTGGTTTGTTTGGAATCAGGTCAGTAGTTCCGAAAATTACCTCCTACATAAAACCTAACAAATTTTACCTCTATAAAATCACTACGTAATTATTATAAAACAAAGTCCCCGCCGCGTCTGTCTGTCTGTATGTTCGCGATGATCTCAAAAACCACTGAACGGATTTAAATGCGGTTTTCATCAATAGAGTGGGTTAAGAGGAAGATTTATACTTAGTTTTCCGACATCCACGCGGGCGAAGCCGCGGACAAAAGCTAGTATGATATTATATATAATATAATATAGATAACCCGACTTACTATTGATGCTTGCTATTGTATGACAAGATCAAACCTCGACCTTGACCGAACGAATAACCAAAAACTTCCTTTGCTATTTTGTACTCGTAAGTTGTATCAGTGACGTAACAGGAAGAGGGTGCCTTTGGATTGAACGGAATGCCAATAAAACGTTTACTTACAGTATCAAGATTTTCTTTGAGACAGCCAATAATATTATAATTATATAAAAAACAATAAAGGGTTCAGTAGTTGGGATTTTGGGATGAATTAATCTCAAAAACAAACTTAACATTGTACTTGAAAAACCTGCACCCGATCGGAATCTGAAGCATTTTGAAGCAAATTGCTAATCCATTGTTCAAAAAATTTGTCTTCTCAACACCGTAATAACCTAATAAATGTTGTTGAACTGTCAATATGAAACCGATTCCGATTGATAGTGTGTTACTCAATTAGGATGCCGTTCTCCGATACATCAATATACGCCACGCCACGGTCAATTCTCCAAACGCAAATGTATGTTTGTAATCGCAATTTTTTTATGTAATAAAACTACTAATTATAATTGTCAGACCGTTTCCTTTACTTGTGCTGTGAGGCCTTGGTTCTTGCCAAATTTCATTCTAGGTCAACGGGAATTACCCTATATGTTAAGGTTTATTTGCGAGTATCAAAATAATATCGGGTTGGCTATTAAGTAATGAGCGTTTTAGTTTATAATTTCTAGAATTTTTCTGTAGCAGAGGGTATATAAAGAGCGAGTCGCGCTCATGCGCGTTATTGATAGTTTGGCTGTTAGTGCGTTAAAGTTCACAAAGAAATGAGTGATATTAAAACCCACGTACGACATTGTTTATTATATGAGTTTCAATCTGGGCATTCTGCTGCAGAAGCTACACGTAATATATGTCTAAGGATAGCTCACGATGCAGTCTCCGAAGCAACAGCAAAGCGCTGGTTCAAACGGTTCCGCAATAACGATTTTTCCTTAACCGATCAACCAAGGTCTGGGCGCCCCGTGGAAATAGATATCGATAAATTAAAACTATTAATCGAAGAAGATCCTCGAAGAACTACACGCGATTTGGCTGTTCAGCTCGAGTGCTCTCATGGCACCATAGGAAATCATTTACATGGTTTGGGAAAGACTTGCAAATATAGTGTTTGGGTACCCCATCAATTAAGTAAAGATCAGCTGACCTACCGAGCTGAGATTTGTGTACAACTTTTATCTTTCCGCCGCACATTTAATTGGTTAGATCATCTTGTCACTGGAGATGAGAAGTGGGTTCTCTATGTTAATCACACACCAGTGGCTGGAATGTAAAGAACAGGGAAAACCAACGTCAAAAGGTGATCTTCATCCTCGCAAGGTCTGTCTGGTGGGATATACATGGAGTAATAAGCTGAGGATTCCTTCCTACTAATACTACGATTACAGCAACAGTATATTGTGATCAACTCGAAAAACTGAAGCTTGACATCCATCGCAAACGTCCACAACACGACAAAATATTTTTCTTGCACGACAATGCCCGGCCGCATATTGCTATGAGTACCAGGCTAAAACTATTGGAGCTTAATTGGGAAATAATACCCCACCCACCATATTCGCCGGACTTAGCAACAACTAATTTCAGCTTGTTCCGATCACTTAGTAATAATTTACGGGAAAAAAGCTTTTACGATGAACCACACTTGAAACAATACATAGATGACTTCTTCAATTCAAACCCAACGAAGTTCTATGCGGACGCCATTCACTCTGCCAGATCGATGGCGAATGGTAGTAGAAAACGACGGTGAATATATTATTAATGATTAACAATTATTCATTTAATAAATAAATACAAATAAAATAGTTGTATGTCGCTCATTACTTATTAGCCAACCCAATAATAATAATAACCCCACCGCTGTATCTCTACGTTGACGTCGTGGTGGGGCTTGCGCGCTCCGAACTTTAGTTCTGTGTCGGTAGAATTTACTTTGCCGGTACGGGTCTAGGATGAGGAGCCAGACCAAGAAATATACAGAAACCCGCAGGGCAGCATGTGGCGAACTGTTGGGCAGTAGCGACCCCACGGAAACTATCTTTCGGGAGAAATCTTGTCCTCATCTCTGGCTTGCCTTAATTGACCGGATGGGGCGGGATTGTCCTGATAGCCGTGGAATACCTCTCCACTCCTCAAGCACCTCAGGAAGTGTTGCCCCCTTTTCCCTACGTCACTATGTGCTAGCGGCCGTTTCCGGGGGCCCATTATTGAGAGTGCAAGTCACCCCCTGCCATTTTATCCATGTATAATATATAACATTGGTCAGGCAGGGGACATAGTTCTTCCATAGTTCAAGTTACCCAATACCACCACACATATTGGGCTATGGGTTAAGCCACCCAAACCCATAGCCCAGTATGTTTTGTTTCACAACAATAGTACAACAATAGTCCTGCACCAACCGGTGATTGTCCTTGGGTGCACTTGCGTAGTGCAGATAGGGATAATCGTAGGTTGGTGCCTCCTCATCATTTAAAATTATCTAAGGGGCCTCCGCGAGTTGGCTTCGGTAACTCGTATGCCTTCCAAAGGTCTGGGACCCCAGGGTCCCGAGATTTATAGAAACATAATAATAACCTGGGACATTATTCAAACACGGTCATCTGATCCCAAACTAAGCAGAGCTTGTACTATGGAAACCAGATAACTGATATACTACATATACTACTTTTTTATGTAAAATATGTCTAAAAGAAGCATGTATTTTTTTCCTTGGCTTAGAAGCTTGATTTTTAGAGCTCCAAGGAACCGCATACCTACGTATTTGATATTAATTTCAACTTGATACCTCCACGCATTCCTGAGAAAAAGGGCCTGGATAGACTGGCATACAGACAGACAACTAACTGTGATCCTATAAGGGTTCCATTTTTCTTTTTGAGGTACCGAATCCTAAAAAGAGGCAGACATAATGTTTCTAGCGTGCGCGTCGTGAGGTATCGAAAACGTCCTAATTGTGACGTTTTGCCTAAATAGTCCAGTTGACAAAACTAAGTGCTGTTTAGTCACGTATCACGACCAGATTTTAAGTCGGTTACTTTAGCATATCTTGTACTTATATAGCGATATTTTTACTGAGCCTAAATAAGTTTTTTAAGATTTCCTGAAACTAACAAACAAATCTTTCAAAAATATAAGTTGGTAAACCCATTAGCTATACGAAGAACAAGCAAAACTTGTAACAGAAAAGATTAAAAAACTTAACTTCGTACGTCGTTATTTCTGGAACAGCGACAATTCCAGGATAAAAGCACCCAAGTGTATGCTACTCGTACAAACTTTCTGTCCGTATTTCACGTATATTTGTAATAAATTAGACGCGGAAATTTTTGGGTCAGACTAATTGGTCAATGTGTCCTAACCAAACATTTTTGGATCCCATCATCTGCCTAGCCTTTTCCCAACTATACTGGGGTCAGCTTCCAGTCTAGCCGATTGCAGCTGAATACCAGTACATTAAATGGAGCGACCGCCTATCTGACCTTCACAACCTAGTTACTGAGTAATACGATACCCCTTGGTAAGTCTGGTTGTCAATCTTTCGTGCTTCTGACGACCCGTAACGACTGTCAAAGATCCACAAATGACAGCCGGGTGCTTTCCGAGGCATGGAGTGGTCTCGGTATAAAAAGATGGTCACCCATCCACGGAACTACCGCAGCAAGTGTAGCTTAATCTGATCGATCGACCCGTGCTGCTGTTATTACATAGTCACGAGCAGACGATGAGGTCAGACAAACGGGTCGATGTGTTCTAACCAAGTAGTTTTGGAACCCGTCCATCATTATACCGTGTTCACGGTGAAACTCACTAATTTGTTGACAGTAGGTGGGTACTTGAAGATGGTAAATATTTTTAAAGACTTCTCAGCTCGACCGACACGCGTTTTAACTACTAATGAATCGGTCTACTGATGAGAGCCAATTTGCTTTGGGAGAGTAATGAGTGGTTTCACTGATGCCTAATTATGCTCCATGCGGAAAAGGCGAGAAAAAGAACCTCTTTTAAGACCTAAGTAACCGTAACAGTTCTTAACAACATTTTTTTTTTTTTTGCTATAGGGCTGTAGTGGCCTGCACTGTATTAGTAAAAAATAGTTGGAACTTTGATCTTCAATATCTCCGTAGGTATGCAAAAGATTCCCAGGTACGGTTCAATACAAAAAAAAATATATATATATATTCGAATGACGGGGAGTATAGTGTAGTGAGAGACTCTCGGCGTCTTTATTTCTGTTAAGGCGAAAGCGTCAGGGTAGCCCGCGAAATTCAAATTTTCTTTCGTTTTTTGCAATTTACAAGTCTAATTACTTAATACTTGTTGGTTGGACGTTGATCAATATGTAATTCGCGGTTGTAACAAGTATGTATTTACATAATTATAATCATTAAAGTGATCAGTATAACTCTTTAAGAACATGTTATTCTAACGAATGACTATTTCATGAAATCTTGACATTTGAGATTATACTAACTTAAGGAGTTGTATTACTTATTCTAATGATATTACATTACAGTAAATACATATTTGTTACGGCCGCGAATCATACTTTATTTAACATACAACTTAATACTGACTTGCAAATTGCAAAACCGTAAGAAAATTTGAATTTCGCGGGCTAGCCTGGCGCTTTCCCCTTAATAAGGAAGCGTTAGGATAGCCCGCGAAATGCAAATTTTTTTACGGTTTTGCAATTTGCAAGTCAGTATTTTTTTCGTTTATTTTTCAATAAAATTAAGTTACACTACATATTATACCATCATAACACGTTGTCTAAACCTTTAAAGGTTTATGTGACAAAGTGGAGGAAACAGCACGCTCATAACATAACACTACTTAAAATTATATTAACTATACCTACTTAAAAAAATTAAGATGTGATGTCACCAGTAATATAATATTTTTTAAAGTAGATTTACATTTTTTTTTTATATTTGTCTGCACAGTTTTAGGAATTTTATTCAGAGTATCAGGTAATACATATTCCCACGTTCTCCTGCCATACACATTTACAGTTAAGGAGTAAGGTTTAAATTTGTCCAAGATAATTGCCGACCGGAATTTATCAAAGACTGACACAATTTTACAATATTTAAATAATCCGTAGTTATCAACCTTTATATTTTGTATTTCGTTTCTTAAACCACAATAATTGTGGTTTAAATTATTTAAGTTCAATATTCTTTATTAGGTTGTATGGTAATTAAAGTACGATTCACGACCGTAACAAATAATATGTATTTACAGAATTATAGTCATTACAATCAG
Organism: Dicycla oo; assembly: GCA_948252095.1. NCBI lineage: Eukaryota > Metazoa > Arthropoda > Insecta > Lepidoptera > Noctuidae > Dicycla > Dicycla oo. The sequence goes on along the minus strand of OX411721.1, from coordinate 10,524,824 downwards.
TAATACAATTTCTTAGTTAGTATAATCCTCAAATGTCAAGATTTTTTTTTAAATTTGAGATGGTTTTTCTCTTGACTCTAGTCTAGGTCGGAGTTGACATAGACAAAGTCGACGATGGAGTGAGCTTACCCAGAAAAAGCTTGTTCACTCTCACTTTGAAGTGATTAGGGTTGTATGCGCTCGGAAACACAGACGCAGGTGTATGTACTATTCCACTCTTTTGCTGCGCGCATTATAAAAGACATTTGGCAACGCTTAGTGCGAATTGGTGGAATAGCAACTAGATATGGATGGTAACTGGCAGTGCGTCTAGATGTCCGATGGTAGAAGGGGGCCGGTGGAATGAGGTCATGGAGTTCTTGGGCACACTCACCGAAGTACAATCTGTAGAAGACCGACAAGCAGGCAACCTTACGGCGATGAGCTAAGCTGTGAGCAAGATTTCATGAAACCTGGTCTTAAGGAGTTGTAGATGACATTCATTATTATAATTCTGTAAATACATACTTGTTACGATCGCGAGTCATATTTTGGTCTTCATACAATCTAATAGTGACTTGCACATTGCAAAAAAGTTAAGAAAATTTGAATTTCGCGGGCTATCCTGGCGCTTTCGCCTTAACTCCTCTTCAGCTAAATACTACACGTGCTTATGCTGAAGTATGTTCACGACAATAGTGTAACGGGTGTAGGAGTACATTGATCCCACAGCCATAGGTTCGCCAGTGCGCTATTTTGCCGATTGAACTGTTCTACCTACCACTTCCTTCAATTTTCTTACCTTATATATAGTTGCTGCGTTGTCTCCGAGTCCTATTTTTTTCTCCATAATAACCAACTGCCTTGTGTGGACTTGTTGACTTACTTACCTACAGGGTTAGTTATCAACAATACCGACCAAATTTTCTCATGGTGAACAAGTTTCACTACGGGACTTCCACTATACATACTCGACCACAATGTATGAAACAGATGTTTTTTTTTTTCGTGATGTCAGAGTTGCCATAGTGAAAGTTGTTCATATTCCTGTGTAGAACACCCTGTTAAATTTTGGCTAGTGATAAAAAATGCCCTTTAAAGTAAGATAGTATTGGGCTTTTTTTATTGTATTGGGGCTTGTGGCTAAGTAATAACAGCCACATAGATCGATCGACCAGATTCAGCTAAGCTTGGTCCATGGATGGGTGACCATCTTTACTTACTAAGATGCCTCCGTGCCTCTGAAAACACGTTAAGCAGTTGGCTTCTGTTGCTGTCAGTCGTGAATCTTTGACAGACATTACGGGTCGTCAGAAGCCCGAAAGTCTGACCACCAGTCTTCATCCAGTCGCTCCATGTAAATATATCAGCTGCATCCGATTAGACTGGAAGCCGACTCCTACATAGTCGGGAAAAGGCTAGGCAGATGATGATGAGTAACACAGTATTTTCAGTATGTGGTAATACTACCTACTCTACGGACCGTTAGTAAAAGACCAACGTAAACAAGTCTACCAATGTAAACAACATAACATCACAGATCACGCCTGTCCCCGAACTGTCCCCGAAGGACTAGGCAGAGGTGCACCTAAGTACCTCCCTATAGTCACACCTACATTTCGTGTATTAGGAGGCGAGCCTATTGCCATCAACCGACCACAATCCAGACTCCGTGCTGCTATTGGAAAATTCCAGAAGGAAAAACCCTATAATTCTTTGGCCGACCCGGGATTCTAACCCTTAACCTCATGCTTAGGAGTAGCGCTTGCTCCACTAGACCAACGAAGCCAAATAATGTAAGCATTACCCTCATTCTTTGTTTACCTTTTACGGCAATTGCCTTAGCAATGTATTGCATAGTCATCTTTTGACATATAGGATTATTTCAAAAACCCTTCCTTTATTCGTAGGTTATTTTATCATACGTACATACATAAATAATGTTTATTTTATCATAATGATTGCGAAGAGAAAAGATATTTGTCTTGCGTAATGTTCCTTATATGTCTTAGATTTGACACAAAAATGGCACTCGATTAAGACGATGTCGTGTTGTAGGATTTATATTAATCGCATACTATATTTTCTGTGTCAAATCTTTATGGAATATTTATTTAGTTTAGGCAATGTATTTTTATGTATTTTGTAATGTTCAGTTTGTAACTGTCTCTAGATGATTTAGTGGCGGAAAAATAGCCTTATCTGTTGACTATAAAAAATAACGATAATCTGTAAGTTGTTCGGCTTTATAAAACATTCATAATATTATACGTTTAACACGACAATTTTCCATGTTTGGACCTTTTACATAAATAAATAAAAATAAAAAATCGAAAGTAATTTGTCACGTAAGGTCAAATAACCAAAAACATGAATGGCGCCTCCTACGCCTCCTAAAAATGTAAATAAACTACAAACTTGGAAACAAAAGAATTACGTTCACAAAGAGGACACTTCATTTGGTGAAAGCCATAAAAAAAAAGTAGCCAGGAAATAGCACCGAAACCTCTGACAGAAAGTTGCGTAGGTAATTGACAGAGGAATGATCATCCACAAATGAGGCAGATTAATGATCGCGGTGCACAGATAAATGAATGCTTGTCACCGTACTTTTGTTAGCAGGAAAAATCTGAAGTAGATGGATATACCTACCTACATTCATTTGTAGTACCTACGTAGGTAGGTACTCAGGCGACATCTCTTAAGGCCTCTTTCCATTAGGCAGATAGCCGGTGGCGTTTTAAAGACGTCGATGTTTTATTATGGAGTGGATGGCCCACGAAGTAAGTCTGGTATATTTACTTCGTCGGATGGCCCTTATGCAGCGTTGATAAGGACTACCAAGTGTAAGAAATCCCAATGGCCATTAAGCAAATGTACCTATTATGATGTTGTTGTGTTCAATAAAGAATGAGGACTGTGGAACTGGATGTCGGTCGGCCGCCGTCCTCAAATTGCAATTTGATTACGTTTTTTTTTTTTGCTGATGAATCTATGCACACGCTAAGGGCATGCACGCTCTGTGGGCTATAGACCTTGGCTTAGGGCGTCGCTGGGGTAGGGCAGCAAGGGACAGGCTGGATCGGATCAACCCTGCACCCGTTGGAGTACCTACAAATTTTAATATGCGCGACTCAATCCTTCATTCGGTAATCGACATAAACTGCTGTCCCGTTTTTCATGCCACTGCCACGGGGGCTGAAAAGTTTAGATTATAAGTAAGTACCTTCAAGTGTCATTATTGTCTCGCGCTGCATAGATATTACTAATTTACGAATAGGGTATTCGTAAATTAGTAATATGCAACGCGAGACAATAATGACACTTGAAGGTACTTAGGCTCAAAAATTTTCAGCCCCCCTGGTATCATGAACAGTACCTAGTCGGTTATGGAACATAGTTTATACCGCAAATTGTCCTCATTTAGTTCCAAAATGACATAGCTTGAAGACCCATCAGCACTACATATCGTAAGCTTCCGTAGATGCTCGTATAAACGCATGCGGCTGATTGTCTATATGGCCAATATGAAGATCTTAGTGCCAGCCTAACTTGGTGGTTAGTTGGTTTTCAGATTATCCGGCCAGATGCCGCCGGGAACCGGACTCGACGTCGGTCGTAACCCGCAGGAATGACATCTTCCTTAACCGCGACGGGATTTTAGCCGGATGCAGAATGCATTAGGAGAATCCGACAACAGCTGAGTGTAATTTTAACGCCATTGTTAGGTAAAATTTTCTGGTAAGCAAAATTGCACTAAACAGTATTTGATTTTGGAACGATGTTTTTTTTTAAGTTTGGATGCGAACATATTGGGGTCGTTTTGAATGTTAGGTTGTAAGTAATGTTTTTACGAAATGACGTTAAATAATCTACGCGAAAACCATAGCCTTAATTAGTAGGTATACTACGCTTGGTCAATTTAATAAGCCAAAATCCTCATCTCACCGTACCTAGTATAATAATCATTTTTCATCTTCCCAAATTCTGTGGCAATAAGTAGGTAGTATTTACTGTTTATGAGTAGGTAAGTATTAAGTACTTAATTTCGCTACTTGACTTTGGTGTAATTTAGGTAACTGCTTGTTTTCACTACAGCAAAAGTATGTTTCTTAACATTGGTGTCGATTGTTTTACTAACAGGCAGTGCGAGAAAAGGACGGCCATATTGCCGTCATAAGGAAAAAAGACGTATCTGATTTTTTTTTTCGAAATAGAGTTTTTTACATATTCGGAATCGGCAAAAAAAACGCATCTACAAGTATTTTTATATTGGCGTAAACTTAACGAAAATCTAATAATTACTACTAGTAAAAGACGCCTTTGTATCTTGTATTTTAAACAGGACAAAATGTTTTTTCCTCCATTTCAATATCACTATAGTTTACGCCATGCGCTTCACCGCCGTGTCTTTAGTCGACGTTTTTACGTGTCGTGTAAATTTGTATGGAAATATTAGTTAGACTAAATTTGACAGCTCTCAAATCAAATCAAATAATTTATTTGCATAATACAAGTTAAGAAGGTGCTACATGTTTAAAAGGTTCATTGCATTATAACATGAGGTGTGCAAATTAATATAGTTAAATTGAGTTAAGTAGGTACAGACGCCAGCACATCAAGCTACTACAATCTGTCAAATTTCTTTAATAGATATTCTACTTTATCGCTAAAGCATTAGGTTCAAGGTTGATTGGGAAAATTTGACAGTTTCGTGCTGGCGTGTGTACATTAAAAAATAGTAACGTCAAATAAAAAAAATGACAATTTAACACAAGTCAAATCAAAATTTCAATAATTATTATATTTGTGGTGCCATAGGAATTCGTGCAAAATCCAACCATTCATTTTAAAATAAAATCAATAATTTTTCATTTAAATAATCATTAATTGAATAATAACAGTTTGCAACTAGGAATTCGTGCAAACTTATATATATATTTTGGATGCCATGCCCAAGATGTTTTCATTAAATACTTATTTTTTATGACGTCTTATACTTGTTTTATTTTGTGTCGTGTGCTTATTGGATGGGTATAAAGATGTAGATTTGCTTTGACAAAGAAACTAAATGAGACTAAATATAGTCTCATGTTGGAGCGAATACAAAATAAATTTGTTAGATTTTTATATTTGAGGCTCTATGGAGTACATCCTTTTTACCGGCTTATGTATCCGACCTTGTTTATACTAGGCATGGTTGGATACAACGAGCTGAGAGCTAGGCGTGAGTTCGCACTTGTCTCATATTTATTTCAATTAGAGGCAAGATACATAACGCCAACATAATAGGTTGGGGAAAAAGTTTCTTCACATTTTTTAAGAAAATTCAAAACACTTTTTAATATAGTTTATTTACATTTAACTAAAGTATGTAGGTACCATTTTGTTCGGTAACTTTTTGCCATCTTGTAGGTAGGGACATGATCCCATTGCTATAGAAATTTTGGGACTTCTGGTCAAAATACCGCGACAAGTGGTTTTGGCAGTCCTCTCGTGATGTTAACCTGACACTGCCTAAAGAATTCTGAAGAGACCGAAACAGGTGGAAATCTGAAGGTGCAAGGTCAGGACTATACGGCGGATGCATTAACACCTCCCAGCCAAACTCTCTTAATTTTTGCTGAGTGGCTAAAGATGTGTGAGGTCTAGCGTTACCATGATGAAAAACCACACCCCTTCTGTTGATTAATTCCGGCCGCTTTCTCTCAACTTCTTGCTTTAATCTCTTCAGTTGTTCGCAGGAGAGTTCAGAATCGATAGTCCTGCCTGGTGGTAACAGCTCATAATAAATAATGATAAATGATAAATGATAAATGATTTTTATTTCTGTAAGTAGGTTTGTACAAACACTTTTACAAGTCAATATATATTTTTTTTAAACTAGATGAGGTCGGCGTTTCCTATCTGACTACTCTGAGAAGAAAGGCCGAAACAAACTCAGAGGTCACAGTCTCTTATAAAGTCCAGACATAATCTTGGTCACTTCATGTGAAGACCATGTAGATTGGTGTCTGAAATGGTCTTTTGAGGAAAGAACCACACAGATTGAGAGGACCTGTCCAGTCAGTGCACGCATTTGTCAGTAATCGCGCAGCTCAACTCAGAACTTAAGGAGCTCAACGATTCGACGAACAATACCAAAGAAAGGACATTGGGGTAGGCCGCATAGATTACTCAAACTGCCAGACCATGATTAAAAATAACTGAGAGAAAAAATAAAACAAACAAAAAAAAAGCAATGACCTACACAGTCTTCACATTCACAATAAAGTAAAATAATATAATACTTACAAAGTAAATATTAATGTCAACATTCAGTATGCAAAAATAAAAATAATATAAAATAAAATTGGAGCAGTTCAATCCCAAGCCTTAATGCCCTTCCAATCCCACCACACACACAGCATCACCTTGTTGCGAGTTAACCCGGGTTTCGCCACAGTCTGTGAAGCCTGACCGGCCTTTGACCACGACCTTTTTCGCACGTTCTTGTCATACGTGATCCACTTTTCATCACCAGTTATCAGCTTCTTCAAAAATGGTTCGATTTCATTACGTCGTAATAAAGAATCACAAATGAGTACACGGTTCATTAGGTTTCTTTCAGTGAGCTCGTGAGGTACCCAAATGTCGAGCTTTTTTGTGTACCCAGTTTTTTTTCAAATGCGCCAAAACTGTTTTGTGGTCAATTTCCAGTTTTTCAGCTACGTCGTAACTACTGATATGCCGATCTTGCTCCACTTTTTCAAAAATGGCATCCATTTTATCCGTAATAGGGCGACCAGATCGACGTGCATCTTTGACATCAAAGTTTCAGGATTGAAAACGCTTAAACCAAATTTGTGCTACTCTCACAGACACTACACTAGGTCCATAAACATCGCAAATTTTTTTCGCGGCTTGCGTTGCATTTTTACCTTTTTTGTAGTAAAATTTTAAAATGTATCGAATTTCTTCATTAGATTCACTCATCTTGACGGTACGAAAAACAAAAATGAAAATCACACATTTTCCGAATTTGAATTTGGAATTATGTTCTTTAAAATTTAAACTTTCAATGATACCAAAACCAGCCAGATACAAATAGTATAGCCAAAGAGATTTTATTACAAGTTCATACATACTATAATGCGAAAAGACTTTTTCCCCAACCTAATATTAGAGTTGGTGTGTTTGAGTGTGCCCGACAGATGTGTGTGGCGGCGTCGGCGGCCTCAGCTGCTGGCTGTACCTCGTGGCCGCACTAATTTGTTGAATGAGGTGCCCCTGACGCGGGCGCTTCGCACTCTTAACCTTGTAGCAGAAGTTATAGATATTTTTGAATTCACAAGGATAACATTGTATGTCATAAGTTTTAAAAAATATGTTGTTGTTGTTAGGTCTACTTCACTATTGCATTGGGTTGTACTTGTAATAATAGTTGGAAGTGATTACTTAAAGTGAAATAAATCAATAAAAATTACGTCCATCTCTTTCTTGTTTTATTAGAGAGAAAAAGATAGCAGTAGCCTAAATTAAGTTTAAAATAGTTTGTGCACAAGAGAATCGGCACCAATGTCTATTAAAAACAACGGACGATTGTTCTGTCAGCGAATGTGATCAATCGGGACTAAAATGAGCTCGTTTGATTTAAGCGGTTAAACCTCACCTTTATACTGTTTTTCTATCGCAACTCTAATTGCGTAACACACTATCGATCGGAATCTGAATCATTTTAAAGCAAATTGCTACTCCATTTCTTCATGTGTTCGAAAAATTTGTCTTCTCAACAATGTAAATAACGCGATGACTGTTGTTGAACTGTCAAAATGAAACCGATTCCGATTGATAGTGTGTCACGCAATTACGGTGCGGGACGTCCACAAGAAAACAGATGACGGCGCTGAAGTAGCGAAAGTACATTTACTATGGTCGAGTAATCTAGTTTCTCGTTGACGTCCCGTTCCCGGTGCAGTCGTGCTCTTCACGAACCAAACATAAACATAAAACTCAGAAGTAATTTTTTTTTTTTTTACATTTCCAACAAAAACCGAAATTAGGTAAGATATTCTGAACTCGACACGCAGTAGGTAGGTACATTATGTACCTTAGCTTAAGTACCTATCTGAGGAAGCAAGTCAATGAATCTATTTCTCAATCGATCGTGACTATAACCCACGAAGGTAACGGGATTAGCTATAATCCCACCAAATATTACTCCAGATTAATTTATCTAATTCACTTTGACTCCATTATTCAATAATTAAAGCAATCACGATTGATGTCAACGGCTGGATTTAACTCTGAGCCGCCATCTTTAAACATTTTGACGTTTCATTGATTGTTCATTTCACTTTGTGACAGGTTTACTATTGATATTTATATTTTGGAACATATTATGTAACTATAATATACGGTGTAAGTAGTAAATGAAATCTGAGGGCCTAGTGCGAGTTTCTATTCGATTTCGATCGTGTTATCGTTAACGTTTACTTACTCGTACGTCACGTACGTTGTATGGAACAGTTGTAGTTCCCATTATTGTCACCAGATGTCACTTCTTCAGTTTCAGTATAAATTGAAGTTTAACGCGATCGACTAGGTATTCTAGGTAATAAAATCTCGCACTAGCCCCATAGGTATACTGTGTCGATGAATTTTGATTAAGCTTAATAAGGCAGGTTTTTAAAAGGTGAGCTTTATGCTTCCGCGAAGTTATAGCCTACTAGCTTAGCCCGCGGCTTCGCTCGCGTTAATTTAGAATAGTGGTTTAGGGCGTGAAAAGGTATCAAGCAAAGAAACTTACTTTCGCATCTATAATATTATAGTTAGGAGGATGAAAAACCGGTCTATCGACACTCTACGACTCACAAAATGTATTAAGTACTTAAATAAAAAAAAATAAAAACTCTTAACACACTACTAAAGATTCTATAATAATATAATTCAATCATAGTTCGAAAGACACGTGGCGCCATCTATTATCATAAGAACGTTATTGTTGTTTTCCTCGAGAAAAGTACTTTTTTTCGGGATGAAAGGTACCCTATGTCCGTTTCTGTACACCTGACAAAGTATATGCAAAATTTTAGGATGATCGGTTTAGTGGTTTAGGCGTGAAAAGGTAACAAACAAACAAACAATCTCTATGTTGCCGTCGCGACGTCAACATAGAGCCCCACCACGACGCGTCGTGGTGGGGCTTGCGCTATCCCGAAATCTAGGTCTGTGCCGGTAGAGTTTACTTTGCCGAAACAGGTTTAAGGTAGGGAGCCAGACCAAGAGAGATACATGAACCCGCAGGGCAGCATGTGGCGAGCTGTTGGGCAGTAGCGACCCTATCTTATTTTTTTTTTAATGTCTTGGTTTTCACCTTTGGCTTGCCTTTATTAGCCGGCTGGAGTGAACACTGACGAGGAATAGAGCTCCCACCTCTTTCTTGCCTTTATTGGCCAGCGTGAGTGGAGATTCGCAAGAGCAAATGTGCTCGGAGGAAGAAAGTATTCCAGTAAGATGCTGGTAGGGATTTTGACCGTACTTCCGTGATTGTCCTGATAGCCGTGGAATACCTCTCCAGTCCTCAAACATTTCAGGAAGTTTGGCTACCATATCGCTACGTGCACTATGTGCTAACGACCGTTTTCGGGGGCCCATTATTGAGTGTGCAAGTCACCCCCTGCCATCTTCCATAGTTCTAGGTAACGAATCTACTATAACCCAAACCCAATATGTTTTGCTTCCATGTTCTGCAATAGTCCTGCACCAACCGGGGATATTGATGAAAGCCTACGCCAGACTAACGCGATATTAAGATTTCACATAATTTACATGTTTTGCAAATTTTCTTGTACAATCTGTACCTACTTACCTACTGAAATAGAATTTATAAATAAAAATTGAAATCCGGTATTTTTTTCTGAAATATTTATTTTATCGTATGGATTCCTTCATCTCCCCGATCCTTGACCCCGCCCACCCGCGCTGAGTAAGTAGCTTTAAATATTCTCCAAAATAATAGTAACAATCAGATGCAACAATTCCCCTCTTCGAATCCCACCAGGGGGCGCCCTTAGCTGTTATACTAAAATTTTATTTTTAACTAGGCGAGAGGCCGTACAGGCCCCGCTAATGTCCGGTTTAAGAGTCTAGGCTTTCCGGAGTCAACTGCAATAGGTCCGTATCAAAAAAAAAAATCCTTCTATGAAAACATTACGATCATAATATCGAAACTGGATATGCGAAATATAAAATGCCTTCAAACACCTAGTACTTATTCACTTGGTTAAAAAATCATAGAAACAATTACATTTTGTAGATTCATATGAAGATAGGTAATATAAAGTTGGGCTCACACCAAGGCGAATAAAGCGTGGCATGCGGGACGCGTCATGAAAGATGCATGGTGCGGATTCGCCGCAGTCTGTTTGCAGCTTAAATCAGACTAAACTAGTCAAAATCGCTCCCTCACTCAACGCTTCCATTTTTTCATTTAAAACCCAGTAGATTTCATACCGAGTACTGGCTGATATTACAGCAGCTGCTATTCAATACGACAGTAGGAATAAAACAAAAGCTGCGTTTCCAATTAATATCCACAGAATAGACTTTTCTATTATAAACGAGGTTCTATTCAATTCAATCGTTATTTATCAGAAATTCTGAAGCCAGCCGAGCATGTGTTTGAATTATTATTATTACACTTTGATAATGTTTTGATTAGATTTGATGTTACGTGTTAATTATATGTAGCCCACAGCGCAATGTTCCAATAATTATTACTAACTTGAGAGAAATCGAATAAATTGTTTGTAAATTGTGTCTATCTTTGCCTATTATACATATAGGGCGACTGGTAATTAGTGACCGATACTTAAACTCATTATAACAAACAACTTTTACTATGGGCCCAAACCTGATATCCCGAAAAAAAATTAGCTTTTCCCTACATTTTGACGAGTTAGGCATGCGAGCATAAATGTGGGGAACATTTATGCTCGCTATATAGCCTTCAATAATTAGAAGGTTTTTTATAGCAACAGTGCAAACTGAATTGAATGAATAAAACAATGTATTAGGTACCTCCTAGTTGAAAATGACAAACATGCTACATATAATCCAGGATTGCCAGGATTTCCTATTTGTATAATGTCAATAGTTGCCTATTATATAGCCTTCAATAATTAGAAGGCTTTTTGTAGCAACTGAATAAACTGAATTGATTATAGGGTGACTAATTAGTGACTGATACTTAAACACATGATTGTATCATGAGGATAACAAACAACATTTACTATGGAACAAAACCCAAAATCGCGAAAAAAATTCAACTTTTCCCTACATTTTTACGAGATATGCAAATATAAATGTAGGGAACAGCTGATTTTTTTGCAATTTGCATGTCAGTATTAGGTTGTAAGTATGTTGGATAAAGTATGACGACCGTAATATACAAGTATTTACAAAATTATATTCATTACAATCAGTAATACAACTCCTTAAGTTGGTAAAATCCTAAATATCAAGATTTCATGAAATGGTCATTCATTAAGATTATATGAACTTGAGAGTTGTATTGATAATTTTAAAGATTATAATTCAGATTTGTTACAGTCGCAAATCATATTTTGATCAACATACAACCTGCAAATTCCAAAAAACGTAAGACAATTTGAATTTCGCGGGCTACCTGGAGCTTTCGCCTGAATATCTATGGTTACAACCAAAACCTTAGAATAATAACTAAAGACCAAAACGGTTTTGGTTTGGGCAAAACCATTCCGCGTTTTGAAAGAAAATGTGTGTGAAAATCTTTTACGAAACCTCATTGCCACCGTAAGTATTTCTATTTTGCCTTTGAAGTTGGACTAATTTGGAGTGAGATAATAATTCTATAATCTTTATTCGATGATAAAAATAATTAACTACATGCATCTAAGTTCATTTTACCATAACAATTTCACTCTCTACGTTGAGGGATCTCGAAAAATCATCAAGTTTACCGCTTACAACCAAATACCATATAATTATAATGGTCATCGGCCACCGGGGCCCGTAATTATGTTCAAAACAATCAACACTTATCATAGCACGGTGTAATTAAATAATAATTATGACTCACTGGAGTAATTTCCCTTTTTTGTTTGTTTTAAAAGCTGGTATGTGTGTTCGTTGCTAAGTAATAACAGCCGCACGGGTCGATCCATCAGGTTAAGCTACGCTTGCCGGGGTTGATCCGTAGATGGGTGACCATCTTTACATACCGAGACTCCTCCATGCCTCGGAAAGCACGTTATGCCGTTGGTCCCGGCTGTCATTCGTGAATCTTTGGCAGTCGTTACGGGTCGTTAGAAGCCCGAAAGTCTAACAACTAGTCTTACCAAGGGGTAACGTATTACCCAATAACTGGGTTGTGGAGGTCAGATAGGCAGTCGCTCTATGTAAAATACTGGTATTCAGCTGCATCCGGTTATACTGGAAGCTGACCCCAACATAGTTGGGAAAAGGCTAGGCAGATTGATTGTGTGTTGAAGTAAGTGTGTTTATTCAGAGGCGAAGATTTTGAGATTGATCTTGCTGAATACTTACATACTTTTACGTAGGGTGCATTAAAATAAAAGTACAGTGCGTGTCGGACCACGCACAATGAAGGGTTCCATAGTTGGGATGAATTTCTCCGAATAACCAACTTAACATTGTAGTTGAGCAACATGTCCTCCCATACATTGCAACTACAAATGTAAGTTTGTACGCACAGTATTGAGAGATTTATTTTAAGACCACAGATTTTTTAGAAGTATCCCTGTAATCTATAGATATAATTACTCACACGGCACGGTACGGTTTCCAAAACTTTTTTTAATTGCGTTATTTGCCCCCAAATTGACCCCCATATTCAAAATTCATTTATTTACGTTACACGTCTGTGTTTGGGTCACAGAATACGTGTACCAAATTTCAACTTAATCGGTCCAATAAATTCGTATCAAATTGGCTGTGACAGACGGACAGACAGACACACAAGTGATCTTAGGAGTGTTCCCTTTTTCTAAAAATAAAAGTTTATTTTTATTTTGGAACAACAAAAAAATTACATAACTACAATGGAAATGGTGATAGCTCACAAAAGTTAAAAACAGTTTCCTAGCTATCAACGACCGTCTATACATGAGAAACACATTGTAGGTAAGTATATAAAATCGTAATAAAAAAAATTGCGTACACGCATAACGAATGTAGCGATAGTTAACAGAACAACAATATCACACCTGTTTCCGCCGTACGGTTCTAACCCAGAGGTTTATATACAGTATACGCATGTTTTTTAGACCTCAGCCGAGCTTTTGATACAATTAATTACAATATACTCTGGAACAAGTTGAGACAAACCCATGTGCCGAATAAGATAGTAGACCTGTTCGAATATTGGTATAACAATCGAAGCAACCAAGTCAGATGACATAACGCCTTGTCGGAGACGTATAGGCTAACCAGTGGCGTGAGACAAGGTGGCCTGACGTCCCCGGTGCTGTTTAACCTATATGTTAACGACCTGATCGAGGAACTGAGCAGCTCCAGAGTCGGATGCCATATTGGCGGTGTTCAAATAACTTCAGTTATGCAGATGACATGGTTCTGCTCAGCCCCTCGGTCAAAGGCTTCAGAAAACTAATTTCCCTTTGTGAGAATTATGCAGCTCGACACCAACTATCCTATAATGTTAAAAAGACCGAAGTAATGATTTTCAAATGGCCCGGAAATGGTCTTGCCAATTACTTTGTGTAGCTCAAAATTAAAAAAAAAGGTTAGACAATTTAAGTATCTCGGACACATCATAACGGACAAGTTAAAAGAAGACGTAGCGTTGCATGTAGAAGTAAAATGCTAAATAGACGTTTTTTCCATTGCTCGAAGCAAGTAAAAATAACCCTGTTCCAGGATTACTGTCAGTCGTTCTACACCAGTCAACTTTGGTACTAGTACACGAAGAGTGCACACAACACTCTTCGTGTACAATATAATAACACGTTTCGGGTCATGCTCAACCTGCCCTGGCGTGCGACCTGTAGTGCGACTGAGATGTTTGCTGAGAACAAAGTTACCGACTTCTTTGCGCTCGTAAGGAAGCTCAGGCGTCGTTCCTTCGCGTGTGGTGGCAAGTAAAAATGTTATTATAAAAGCTGTGCTTTACACGGTGCATTTACTGAGGGAGACAAAATAAATGTACTCACCAATGCTACGTGCAGTGGCGTGCGTTTCATAAAGACAGAAAGACAGTGCCTACCCTACCTAATTCAGTATAATCTTGTTCTGATATCTATTATTATTTTATCTACGAGTCCGACGAGTACCTACTTACTAACAATAAACAAAAAAAAATCAACAAACAGTCGCTCCAAGCAAGCTCGTTCAGTATTGTATTGCGCGGCACTAGCGCCGCGACGACCTGAGTACCAGAAGTGCCTCGGGAAAGACACAAACTATTCGAGTCTAAATGTTTATATGTGTGCTCTCGTGGCCATGCGAATTGAATGGGTGTGCGTTCCTATAAATACGTAGCACACAATGTCACAATAACGCACACAACCGTACAGAATAGGCAGTGTCTTTTTCAGAACACGACAAATTACGAAATTGTCCGATGTTTTCCGAACCGAAATTAGCTATACAACTATTTTAAAAAGTTGCATTGTTTCATTTATATTGCACCCTAGCTTACACTATTTCCTTTTGTCGTATTATTTTTTGCACTAGCTCCGAGTTTGTGACTAGTTTCGTGGCCATTGTTTGTTTGATTCGTTTTGGTTTGTGATGTGAGCCATAATAATTGGTATTTAAAGAGTTTAACGTCGATAATAGTGTGAAAAATGGATAATATTCACTGTGAAAGTTGTTCAGGTGGTGTGTGTATAGAGAAAATAAAAAATGATGCGTTTTCAAAACTATCATTCGGTGATAAAAAACAAGTGATTGTAAAAGGTCGTTGTACACCGGATTTGCAATTAGTACAAACTAAAGGTAAAGTCAATCGTAAATTCAATACAAAACAATATGATTCATATTATTGGCTCACAGGTTGCATACATAGCAATAGGTTGTTCTGCTTCCCTTGTCTACTATTTTCAAACAATAAAGCGGTCTGGAACGATACCGGTTACATCGATATTCATAACTTTCCTACTGCAGCTAAAAAACATGACCAATCTGAGAAACACCTAGAAGTTTCCCTTAAATATCACACCTTTGGAAAAAATCGTATTGAGACGCGTTTAAATTCACAGATACAAATCGACATTGATAGACATAACGCGAAAGTCGATCGGAACCGAAATATTTTTCAGCGACTTATTGACATTGTTTGCTATTTGGGGAAACAAGAGCTCGCTTTTCGTGGACATGACGAATCTGCTTCGTCAGAGAATAGGGGACATTATTTAGAGCTGGTCGACGTGCTCGCGAAATACGACGGAGTTTTGGAAAACCATTTGCAAAATTGCACTAGCTCATTTACGGGTTTATCAAATCGAATTCAAAATGACCTAATCTCCAGTGTAGCGTCTGTAATGATTCAAACAATAAAACAAGAAATTGCTTCCACTGATTTTGTTGCTGTGATGGTCGATGAAACACCAGACGTAAGTGGAAAAGAGCAACTAGTACTGGTTTTAAGGTATTTTCGTGAGTCAGAAGTGTTTGATCGATTTATAAAATATATTGACGTAAGTTCCGACCGTACCGCGAAAACTTTAAGTGCCATCATACTGCAGATTTTATCAGAATTTAACTGTTTGGCGAAATTAATAGCTCAGACATACGATGGTGCTACTGTGTTATCATCTGAACGGAACGGCGTTCAGACGATGATTCGCCAGCAGTGTCCTCTTGCTGAGTACGTTTGGTGTTCCGCCCATGTCCTTAATTTGATACTTTCCAAGTCGTGCGAACGTATTCATGAAACTAAAAGTTTTTTCAGTCGCATAAAAACATTAGCCAATTTCTTTAATAATAGTACCAAAAGGCAAAACCACTACAATAAAATGGCTGATATGAAAAAATTGCCTCGCGTTGCTGACACTCGATGGACTTACAATTCGCGTACTGTAAATGTCATTTTCAATTCTTCTTCACATTTAATTGATTTATTTGAGGATATGGCTGAACACATAGAGTCCTGGGATGGCGAGACGTTAGATCAAGTTTCCTCTTTATTATACAATTTAAAAGACTTTGAATTCCAGTTTTTACTCCATGTATTTAACGAAATATTCGCAGAAACTGATGTGCTTTACGAAATTATGCAAAAAAAGACGTCGGATGTGATTTATTGCGTCAAAAAAATTTATGAGTTTGAATCTTTTTTAGAATCATTTAGATCTAGGTTTGAATTCATTTTTGAAAGCGTAAAAAAAATAACCGGACCGCCAAAACGGAAACGTAATGTTGTGGACGCCAAAATAAATTATAAGCGGATTTTTATTGAAATTATAGACAATATATCGAACGAATGTCGCGACCGTTATAAAAATCTGAAAGAGTTAAAATTTTTTGGACTACTATCATGCGAAAATTTCAATAATTATAATGACAATTTTCCGGTTGAATTAGTAACGCAATTCGTAAATGTTTATAAATCACACAACTTTAACTTAGACCGCCTAATCAATGAGCTCAAATGTGTTTATAAATCTGCGGAATTCAAAAACCTTAGTATTTACAAAATCATAGAACATTTTTACGAAAATAACATAAATACAGTTTTCCCCGAAGTACTGCGGTTGGCAAAATTAATTGTTACAGTTCCGGCGAGCAGTGCTTCTACTGAAAGGTCATTCTCGTCACTAAAACGTATACACACCTACTTAAGAAATACACAAGGCCAGAAACGTCTTACAGATCTTTCCATGGTTTCAATAGAAAAAAAACTTCTTACGGAAATGAAACGCCTTCCCAACTTTTATGATTCCATATTGCAGATATTCTTACAGAAAGATAGACGTGTAGATTTAATTTACAAATAAAAAAATCTTAAAATAACTTTAAAGCTCTTGCAAACAGACGTGACACGCGATGCAAGTCGCTCCTGTTTGAAGGTGCCTTTATAGATTCGTCCGTACCTATACTCACACCACCATCGTTTCACTGCTATTACATAATTTTACAAATACTGAACATCAAACAAACGCGCCGAAAGGCCACTTTGAATATCCGTAAATTGATATGTCTATAAAATCAGTCAATGTATGGATATTTGAGGTGGCTATTACCTACGTCATTATTTAATCGACAAGACGACGAACCAAAACCAACATGCAGTAAGTATTTTGGCTTTTAAAATTTTCTGTCTACCCTGTCTAAAAACTCTGTGCACGCCACTGGCTACGTGGTAAGTTTGTTTTGTCTTCTTTGGTGTGAAACTGAGGGTTGTTCTACCGTTATTTATATTTTTACTATTTAAAAATTGTATGTTTGATTGTTTAGTATTAAGTTTTATTCTTAGTATAAGTATTAAATTTTAATTTTATGGGTGCTAATGCCGAAATAAACGATTATTATTATTATTTTGTTTTAAGCTTTTCACATATCTTGGGTCCCTGGGGACCTAGACCTTTGGAAGGCATACGAGGGGCTGAAGCCAACATGCAGAGGCCCGTTAGACGCTTTTAATGAACTGAGGCACTAACCGACGATTATCCCTGTACGCGCTATGCAAGTGCACCCAAGGACAACCCCCGGTTGATGTAGAACTATTGCAGGAGATGGAAGCAAAGATATTGGAATATGTGTTTGGATGGCTAAAGTGGACTGATTACCTAGAACTATGAAAGGACTATGGCCTCTGCCCGATCAATGTTTTATTATACACGGAAAAAATGGCAGGGGGGGGGACTTGCACACTAAATAATGGGAAAAGGCTAGGCAGATGTTGATGCTGTAGGTATTAGGCAATATGCTCTATATTGCCATCAAGTCGAATTAAGTGTACGTAGTAACCCCGCTATTACAATATGGCCGACGTATCTTAGCAAGTCCGAACTTCGCGCAAAAGGCTGCGCATTAACATTTTTTAGAAACCAAATGGTGACATGAGGCGAGTGTGAGTGAGAGAACATGCGCGAAAGTTCGGAGAGCCTATGTTCAGACTCGCCAAGGTACGTAGGCCGTAGTCGGGTGGTCGGCTGATCAGCTAAATACTCTCATACTTAAGCCTCCCTAACTAAACCTTGCGTGTGATGCCAACAAGGGTGATCTGAGAATAGTATTTCAATGTCCAATACCTACCTATTGAAGAATGTAACGTGGAACATATTTTCGTTATTTTTAGATGGAATAAAATCATTACAGGCAAGAGAAAGCAAGTAAGTTGATCACTACTGCACCAATATTAATATATTAATCGATATTAACGTTAATAGTTATTTCTTCTGCATTTAACTCAGCTTGCGGGAAGCATAAATCATAGTCGAGTTCCTCTTGCATCACACTAGCTGACAGTAGACTAATCATATACGTCACCTCAGGAGTTGAATAGCTGTTAATATTCTATTACTAAACTGTTATGTTAATTACAGAACAGTATCTAATGTAATTTGAAAAGCTCGTGGCATGATGATACCTAAGGGCTTTACCTGACATACAACTTAAGGCGACAGCGCCAGGGTAGTGCGCGAAATTAAAATTTTCTTACGTTTTTTGCAATGAGCAAGTCAGTATTAGGTTGTATGTTGATCAAAATATCGATGGTGGAAAGGAAAAACAAATAAAGCGCTATTTGGCCAGTTGCTCAGCAGATCTGTTTAAAGTTTTTTTTTAATGATTATATCTTTTTTATTTATTAATGGATTTTTTTTTTAAATTTTGTGAGCAGATCAAGTTTTTTATGCTCTGTATTTAATTTAAATGAATTAAGGCCAATAATTTAAGAAACAAGTGGCGTTTCATTTAAATGACATTTAGAGTAAGCAGGGAAAAACCATTGCCATTAAGAAAAAAAAAACATGGAAGGATAAATTAATTCATTCTACAAATCTCCATAAAAATCCGAGGGGAAAATTATTTGAAATACCAAATCAAATTGAAAATATACAAGGAAAGTGCTTCATATCACTTTGATGAAAAATAAAACAATATAGAAGAAACTTACACTTAAACTTACTTAAACTTGACAGGCCAGTTGGCGTGGTTGGTTAAGATACCGCCTATCACGCCGCAGGTCGTGGGTTCGATTCCCATCCAGGACAAACATTTGTGTGCATGAACATGTCTGTTTGTCCTGAGTCTGGGTGTAATTATCTATATAAGTATGTATTTACAAAAAAAAAAGTAGTATATGTAGTATATCAGTTATCTGGTTTCCATAGTACAAGCTCTGCTTAGTTTGGGACCAGATGACCGTGCGTGAAAATGTCCCAGGATATTATTATTATCTCCTTTATTTATTTTTTACTTATTTTATTACATTTTTAAATATTTTTATAAAAAAATTTAAAAATGTTAATTCATTATTATTATCTCCTTTATTCATTTTTTTACATATTATTATATTATATTATTATTTTTTTTATATTATTATTATTATTATTATTAACTTTTATGTACAGTCACGACCCGGGATTGTTGAGCCACTAGCATGTCATCTTAACTTGGTTGTATTACACGAATGCCGCCCGTGCAATTTGACATGTGACATTTCTACAACGAAAAACGGACGGCATTCGTGTAACACAACCAAGTTAAGATGATAAGCTAGTGGCTCAACAATCCCGATTCGAGACTGTACGATGCCTGTTAATTTTGTAAATCGGTAAAATAATTTACTGACCATATGCGGTTATGAAGTTTAAATGTTATGCATTTTTAGGATAGGGATTTAAATATGTCACTGTACATAATGAAATTTTTGATGATAAAAGGAACAAGACCGTTACCGCCGATCAATGTATTTTAGCCTTATTACAATTCGACAAAACTTTCCTGCGATGATTTCCACAGCGAATGATCCTACGTAATTCATTTGTCTTAGTGCATCCACAGCTTTTATTTACTTCACTCATCATTATTGCCTGTCCACTTTGAACTTATTCGATAGCTCAATTTTATGTAAATAGGATTTAAAATAATAACTTAGTAAAGAAAAATCACATTTCATTGTAATAGTAATTGGTTTGATGCGACGAAAGTATTATATTCGTAACCTTTTATCACACAATATATGTTAGGCAATCCAATCCCACATACGCGGGATCTCGCATTTTGCGGGACTGTTTTTACGGGATCAGTAATGCGGGACTACACATGCGGAATCCACAGGATTTGCAGAACTGACAAAAATGGAATTCGAAGAAAAATGGGCGACAATATGCAGTCTTTAAAAGCATGCACACCGTGCGACAGTAATCTTGTAGTTTTGAGTAAAGTTTAGTATAGATAGGTACTCGATACTTTTGTTACGACTACGAATCTGCGATACCGAGAATTTTCGTTCTCGATATTTTTGTTTTGATACTGAACAAAGCATCGATACTTTTCACTTTACTCGCTACGAATTGGTCTATCTCTTATTCAGGGACTTCCCGGTAAAATAAAATAACTTTAGGGAAAAATTAAATGTGCCATGTTTGGACGACATCTCGCGGTGAAGGCAATTTCGTCATTATTCCAATCCAATATAGTTAGTCATTGGTGGTAGATAAGTAGGTACTGGTATGGTAATTAAAATTCAATCTGCCTAGCCTTTTCCCAACTATGTTGGGGTCTATTCCAGTCTAACCGGATGCAGCTGAATATCAGTAACACCAGTATTTTACATCTGACCTCCACAACCCACTAACAGGATAATACGATACCCCCTTGGTAAGACTGGTTTTCAGACTTTCGGGTTTCTGACGACCCGTAACGACTGTCAAAGGTCCACGAATGATAGCAGGGACCAACGGCTTAACGTATTTGCCGAGGCACGGAGGAGTCTCGGTATGTAAAGATGGTCACCCAACCACGGACCAACCCTGCATATGTAGTTTAACCTGATGGATCGACCCGTGCAGCTGTTATTACTGAGCCACGAGCTCCTTTGGTATGGTAACTACATATTTGTACATATGAGGTTGGAGCGTTGGGCGTCGGGAGTGAGGCGACTTTTGTACTATTTTTTTTTTTTTGGCTTAACTATAGGTATTCTATTATGTGTATTTTATTTTCTTGTTTTTATTTTTTATTTTTTATTCCCTTACGGATTTATAGACGTCCGTAGGTGTGTCCGTGGCATCACATGAACCCTATCAGAATGCCACCGCTGCGGTATTTTTTTTAATTTTTAATTTTGGATTTTTTTTTTGTTTTTTAATGTTAATTTTGTTACTTTTATGTGTATATGCTCCGATTTTACTGTTTGTATTTCCTGTGCGTGTCCCAAATAAAATGTTTCTTTCTTTCTCTTCTTTTTACCTAAGTATATGTATATTTGAATAACACTTGATAAATTCATGAACATAACTACATATAACAAAAAGTATGATTTTATTTGCAGTCCCGCAAATCCCGTGCATACGCGGGATTGATTACTTCGATCCCGCAGGCGGACCGAGATTTTGATGCGAGATTGGACTCCCTGGTTGTGTTAGATGGCAATGGCAGTAGTTTATTCTCTGTATTTGATTTGGCTAGTAACTGAAAGCTGTCTGCAACTTTGTTAGGAATTGAATAGATAAATGATAATACTTATATTTGGAAACGGAGACAAGAAATGTCATTTAAGAAATAAAACGTCAGCGATAAAAACAATTTTCCTTAAACTTTTTAGTAAGAGCTCACCAATTTTTGCAAAATTTTATATCAGGAATAATACATTTAAGTCCCCCCTTTTAACGATAAGGGGTTCCCACAAGATCTGAAAATAGATTGGGTGTGACCTCACCTGACCTCAGTACATATAAATTGGATCGGCTGTTTTGGGAATTCAGTCATTGTTGTGGTTTCACTAAGCGTGGGAAGTGGAATGTTCCTTTGATCGAAATAATGAACTAGTGTTTATGAACATAATGACGTACTATGTATTACTAATGCTATCAGCAGTATTGAGTATTATAATAGGTTGGGGAAAAAGTTTCTTCGCATTTTTTAAGAAAATTCAAACATTTTATAATAAAGTTTATTTACATTTAACTAAAGTATGTAGGTACCATTTTGTTCGATAACTTTTTGCCATCTTGTAGGTAGGGACATGATCCCATTGCTATAGAAATTTTGGGACTTCTGGTCAAAATACCGCGACAAGTGATTTTGGCAGTCCTCTCGTGATGTTAACCTGACACTGCCTAAAGAATTCTGAAGAGACCGAAACAGGTGGAAATCTGAAGGTGCAAGGTCAGGACTATACGGCGGATGCATTAACACCTTCCAGCCAAACTCTCTTAATTTTTGCTGAGTGGCTAAAGGTGTGTGAGGTCTAGCGTTATCATGATGAAAAACTACACGCCTTCTGTTGATTAATTCCGGCCGCTTTCTCTCAACTTCTTGCTTTAATCTCATCAGTTGTTCGCAGTAGAGTTCAGAATCGATGGTCCTGCCTGGTGGTAACAGCTCATAATGAATAATGCCCTTCCAATCCCACCACACACACAGCATCACCTTGTTGCGAGTTAACCCGGGTTTCGCCACAGTCAGTGAAGCCTGACCGGCCTTTGACCACGACCTTTTTCGCACGTTCTTGTCATACGTGATCCACTTTTCATCACCAGTTATCAGCTTCTTCAAAAACCGAACCACGGTTTCATTACGTCGTAATAAAGAATCACAAATGAGTACACGGTTCATTAGGTTTCTTTCAGTGAGCTCGTGAGGTACCCAAATGTCGAGCTTTTTTGTGTACCCAGTTTTTTTCAAATGCGCCAAAACTGTTTTTTGGTCAATTTCCAGTTCTTCAGCTACGTCGTAACTACTGATATGCCGATCTTGCTCCACTTTTTCAAAAATGGCATCCATTTTATCCGTAATAAGGCTACCAGAGCGACGTGCATCTTTGACATCAAAATTTCCGGATTGAAAACGCTTAAACCAAATTTGTGCTACTCTCGCAGACACTACACTAGGTCCATAAACATCGCAATTTTTTTTCGCGGCTTGCGTTGCATTTTTACCTTTTTTGTAGTAAAATTTTAAAACGTATCGAATTTCTTCATTAGATTCACTCATCTTGACGGTACGAAAAACAAATGAAAATCACACATTTTCCTAATTTGAATTTGAAATTATGTTCTTTAAAATTTAAACTTTCAATGATACCAAAACCAGCCAGATACAAATATATAGTCAAAGAGATTTTATTACAAGTTCATACATACTATAATGCGAAAAGACTTTTTCCCCAACCTAATATATTATATTATTATTCCATCGCAAAAGTACAATACGATAACATTTTCGTGAACGTACCTGCTTTGATTTTGACTTTTAGTCAAACCGGCAATTGTGGATGTCTTACCTACATTTTATTAACTTACCTACATTTTATTAAAATGTTAAATATGGTTCCGTACTCGAAGGGTGCCAAACAGAAAGAACCCTATTACTAAGCCTCCGCTGTCCGTCCGTCCGTTTGTCTGTCAGCGGGCTGTATCTCATGAACATGAATAGGTAGACAGTTGAAATTTTCACAGATTGCCGCTATAATAACAAATAATAAAAATAAATAAAGTTAAAAATGAAAAAGGGTCCCCATTCAAGAAACGTCTTTTTTAAACTACTTCTTTTTCATAAAAAACAAAAACTTTTTTTTTATATGTAATGTCAGTTTTTTTACGGTGCTACGGAACCTTTCTTTTGCGAGTCCGACTTGCACTTGTCCGGTTTTTTATTTTGTAACAGAAAATAAACATTTTTATTCTTACGTCTAAAGAAAAAAAATAGAGCTTTATAGATAATAATAATGTTGAGTAAATAATTAATTTGGAACATTTTGTTAGAAATTGTACCCAGTACCGCCGTTTTTATTTCAAAAATAGTTTACAAAGAGTACGAAATTAATATTTGATTTGAACTGAAATAAAGGCCTCGAAGGTTTCATTTTAGTCGTTACCTACCAAAAATATAACAATTTTAATACGATATTGTGAGAAATTTTCAGTTATAGTTGGGAACTGTTTTTAGATATTCATACCATGTTTAAATATAAATGAATATTCTTAAGTACAAACGATTTTTCCGAGAGTGTAAGCGATTTACTTGTTACATTTTCCATTTGCTCGAGGAAGCCCAAAGTATGTTCGAATTTGTGAAAGTACCTACTCGATCTCGGGTTGGAAAACAAAAAGATAAAAATAATACAATCTTTTCTTAAACGAAAAACAGCCGACTTCAAAGTATGAGCGTTTCAGTAAACCGAAATTATGTTTCACTTTGTTGTTAGTCGCTTAAGGGCTTTATAATAACAGCCGCAGGGGCCGATCGAAGGTTAAACCACGCTTGCCGTGGTCGGTTCGTGGATGCATCTCGATATACGAAACCTCTCCGTGCCTCGGAAAGCAAGTTAAGCCATTGGTACCGCCTGTCATTTGTAGATCTTTGACAGCCGTTACGGGTCGCCAGAAGCCTAAATGTATGACAACCAGTCTTACCAGGCGTTTCGATTCACCCAGTAACTGGGTTGTGGACGCCAGATAGGCAGTCGCTCCATGTAAAATACTGGTATTCAGCTGCATCCAGTTAGACTGGAAACCGACCGCAGATGATGATGACTTAGAGGATACCCAAAATATGGTCTAATTTGTGAAAGTAACTACTTAATCTTGGGTTGATAAACCTGTGTTTCAGTAAACTGAAAAATAAATCACTATGTAGTTTGTCGCTTTTTCGATAAGATTTTTTAATTAATCATTCCAAAATAACCCTATAAGTACTGCACAAGTATCCATGGACTTCCAAGAAGTCCATTAAGTTAATTTTAATGTAATTCAACTAGTCTAGATGGAAGAAAAACAGTCACTTATCGGCGCCAAGTTGTAAGTAAATTGTAGCAATTGGATTACTTAGATGGACTTACACGAAAGACTCTTGTCATAACTTACATCAACTTGCTGTGGAAATAAAGAGTTATATACTTGAGACAAGTGTCTAACTTAAGTAAATAAGTGTAGGTTTGTATTATTACAATATCCTATTTACTTGCGTATTTTTGAGTTTTCACAATTGTTTTACGAACAAGGCTTTATTTTATATAAAGCTAAAAAGTTCCTACCTCCTTTTTTTTGTATCGATGTTACAACAAAATATCGATGTAAGTAGATAGATATTACCTGCTTAATATCTTAATGCCTGCTATTTAATATATATTAAAAGCTTAAGAATCAAGAGAAGCTAGGAGACCGACCGTAGCGAGCTCAAAAATTATAGTTCTATAATAACTAATAAATCTAATAAGCTAAAAACAATCTATAATTTTCAAGAAATTAATCAATTAATTTTCAATATTCTATCTTTTTTTTTATAAGTATTATTATTTTTTTGAAGCTATAATTTTGTAGCTAGATTTCTTGATTCTTAAGAGGAAATGCGGGCGCAAAGACTTTTGAAAATTAGGTATTTGAAGAAACTATCGCTGTCGCTCTGCGAGCGCTCGGCGTCCGGCCGCCCAATCCATGTGTGTGTAAGTTAACAGTGTGTGCGTGTCTCCGCCGCGCCGCCGCCCGTGCGCGGTTCTTGTAATCGCCTCAGTCACTCGTTGTATTTTTTGATGTTTGCATGCATCGTTCGTTCGTTACCTACGCGAGGTGATTGATCTCTTATGATTTTGGCTTGTTTATTGGACTTTTTCTTCCTGTATACTCTTTTGATTCGGCTTATTTTTACTGGACTTCCTGATATACCTACTGTTTTGACTCTGCTATGTTTACTGGACTGTGCCTTTTATAAAACCCAAGAACTCGGTACTAACGGTAAGGAGGTAGAAAAGGAAAAAGAAGCCGTTTGTTTACGAGTACTAAACGAAAAAAACATCATTTTAGTATCAAACGACAAGTTCATTATTTGGCTCCCCAGTCAAACCTAGCGTCACATCGTCACGCGTGCGTGTAACTTCCAAGACTATCAAATGATTCATTTATAGAAGAAAACGCAAGCTCATCAGTCTCATCATCATCTTTAAAATCACCAACACTCGACAATTTGTATATAGAGCCAGAGAATGTTGTTGAAACTAACAAAGACGAAGGATTACAAGGACGTAGAATCGTGGGTATCAAATATTTATTTTCAGAGATCTCAAAAATAAAGCATGAACACACTAATTGTACTTTTGCTGACTTAAAATTTGTGCGTGAACGACGAAGTGGTTTTCATAGCGAGTTTGTTTTTGAGTGCAGAATGTGCAAGAAAAAGGAAACTGTACACTCTGAATAACCTCAATTAAAAATGTGCATAAATACTGCTGTCGTCGAAGGAATAGTATGCACAGGGAACGGATACGCTCAATTAAATGAAATTTGTGGTGTTATGAATATGCCAAACAGCGTATATGTGTGTAAGTCGATCGATCCATCGATCGACTTACACACATATAGAACAAGATTTAGCACCAACAATTGAAGAATGCGCCTTAGAAGAAATGATCACAGCTGGCCAAGAAGAAAAAAGACTAGCTATTTTAAATGGGGACGTTGATGAAAATGGCTATCCTTTAGTAACAGTGATTGCAGATGGTTCTTGGGCAAAGAGATCATACAAAAGTGGATTTAGTTCTTCATCCGGTGCAGGTTGCAGAGTTGGACTGCGCGAACCATTATTAGAAACCTTCTACCACCAATGCCTTTTGCCAGAAATAATTGACGGTCGGATTCCAAGAAATAGACCAGTGAGAGAAAGAACGTTGTCATAAGTTTCATTGATATAGGTTAGAGTGGTAGCCAATGAACCGCGTGTACCGTAAGAATAGTACATACAGTCAATACGCGATGTTGCCAGCTCGTGCAAAAATCGTGTCACGACTCGTTCGCCATGTCATACAGTTTGATATATTGGTTTGGCACAAAAGTAATGAGACACTCTACAAAACTCTACACATTTCCTTTTTGAAGTTAATTGTTTTCGATAATATTCTAGAATGTTGTAAAACATTCTAGGTACTTCTGATGTGGGGGTATATAAAGCCGCCCTCGGCCTCGCCTCGCGCGATCGGTTTAGCTCCCTCCCACCCGTTGAAGACCCTGATTATCCTCTGCCTTCCGTCACTCCAGACGAGATAATCAAGATAATCAAGGATATCAATCCAGATAATCAAGGATCTGAAACCCCGTAAGGCCCCCGGTTCTGATGGAATCACCAATAGGGTGTTCCAGCTTCTCCCTGCCCTCCATCTTCAATGGTGCCCTGAGTAACATATCTTCCCACAAGCGTGAAAAGAAGCTACCGTTATCGGTACCCTAAGCCCGGCAAGCATAAGAGCGAGCCCTCTAGCTCCGCCCCATCAGTCTGCTCAATGTGCTCGGCAAAATCATGAGAGGCTTATTTATAAGCGACTCAGAGATTACGCCGAGACAAGGGCCTCATCCCTAACGAGCAGTCCGGTTTTCGAACCCAATACTCTTGCGTACAACAGATCCACCGTATCACCCCACCCACCTTATTCCCCAGACCTCGCCCCATCAGACTATCATTTGTGAAGAGCCCTGAAACAACATTTGCGGCGTAAACATTTTAACGTTTTCTCTGATGTAGAGGCGGAGTTGAACTTTTGGTGGTTCATTGGCTACCATTCTACCCTACTTACCTCTACCTAGTATGAGATCTAGAGACTAGATAGGTACCTATCCTACATTTAATTTACTGTTTTATATTGAAATCGTTTTGTAATAAACCATTTTATAGACATGACATTAATTTTATTTTGTATCCATTACCTATTAAAAAAGTATTTGTATTTCCCACTAAAGAGGACGAGCAAAAAATGTAAATGTGTTTATCGATAACTGTTTACAACACTAGTTTATCGTATCGTTTATTGCAACTACTTCGCATCACTTTTCCGCCTGTGTACGTATTATAGCAGACCCTCCCCCCCCCCCCGCCCCCGCCCTCTAATTCGTGCGATAAGGACAACTGCAGATCCGACTGAATAGCCTAAGTAAAAAGTCACATTTTCGAGGTTTGGCTCTCGCCTATTTTCTCCACCAATATTGAACCAATTTAAAAGATATTTCATAAACTGGATAAGAAGGATATATACTGTGTCGCCATGTTTTCCTTTTTTCATTAATAGTTGTCAAATTTGTACCCTAGGCCTCTGTTAACAGCGGTCTAAATAGGCAATTTTGAGCATTTTTTGAGGGTTCTAGTGCTTATAAACATAATGTATTATCAAAAAGGAAAACATAGGGACATACAAGTAACTAACATTTATTATTCTGTAAAAAATCATAGCCATATGGTCATTAACCAGAAAGAAAACAGGCGAGAGCGTCTCTATAGAAAAAACACCACCCGCATTTCCTCTTAAGCTTTTCTGCAAAAGTCGTCTAAGTAACTGCTTTTTCTATATGAATAGCCAAAAAAAACTTATCCTAGGTGGTAAAATTTTCGAGCTCGCTTCGCTCGCTGTTGCATCCTGCCCACCTAGGTTATTTTATGAAAGTCACCGATTGTTTAAAAAGTTAATTAAATTAACTAGCATTTGCGGCAAAAAAATCACCATAAAAAGTCTGGTAAAAAATCACTACATAGACCCAGAGGATCTCGCAAAATGTATTTTATCTACATCGTCTATCAAGTTTTTTAACTATCCATGGATAACCCTATTAGAGCCATCTACATTAGGATAAAAAACTCTAATCAAACACTTTTTTTTAACTTACATCAAGCTTACAGATGAATGAGTTAATATTAATAATAACAGGTCGCAGGTAAAGCACATAATTTAAAGAAGAAGCTTACACTCCGCTGTGGGTCATAATTAATTTTTAATTATTATAAGTGATGATAAGTGCAGATGCTTCGGAATTTAATTATAAAGGCCTTTGTAGACGAACGCTATAATTATGGATGCTTGCACGCAGGGCTGGCAATTGTGACTTAATTACCATATTGCACGAGAAAGAAAGTTTAAAAGAAAATAATAAAAACCTGTTTAAAAAGCGATACAAATGTTTTCTTAAATAAGTGGTAGAAAAATATGGCTATTAGGCTACATGGTGAAATTAAATTAATTAGCGAAACTGCAGACGTAATGGACGGGTTTCGACTGTTTTTATGTAAACATGAAAAAACAAAAAAAAATGATTTGATGATTTTGTTTTTTATTTATTTTATTTTGGGTGGGACTACGACCGCTGGAAGTGTAGTTACTTGATGTATGATATAAAGGATGACTGATAATTAGTGACCCATACCAACACATGATTGTACTCATGATAACAAATAACTTTTAGACCTAACCTGAAATCGCGAAAAAAAATCAGCTGCTCCCTACATTTATGTTCGCATAAATCGTCAAAATGTAACAGCTCGTGTGTAACAGCTGATTTTTTTTCGCGATTTCAGGTTTTCTCCCATCGTAAAAGTTGTTTGTTATCTTGAGCACAATCATGTGTTTAAGTATCGGTCACTAATTACCAGTCATCCTATATACAGGGCTATTTTTAAATTACTAGCTAAATTTTCACAGGGTGTTCTACCCATGAATATGAACCACTTTCACTATGGGACCAACTCTGAGATCACGAAAAAAAAAATCTGCTGTTTCTTACATTTTGGTCGAGTAGGTATAGAACTTTCGTATGAAACAGCAGATTTTTTTTTTCGTGATTTCTGAGTTGGTCCCATAGTGAAAGTTGTCTATATTCATTGGTAGAACACCCTGTGAAAATTTAGCTAGTGATTTAAAAATAGCCATTACGTCTGTGAAGATTACATAATTTATAAACTGACATTTCATGTTACTAAACTACTTCGGTAAGAGGCCAAAAAACAAAAATCATTAATTTTTTTTTTTTTATTATTTATCATGATAAATTTAGACATCGATACCCATCACGTCTGCGACGTTTCGCTGGATAATTTAATTTGATTATGTAGTATAGTCGCACCATTTTAAAGGCGTTAAAAAATGTTCTTTCTGTAACAGTTTACGAGCATTCCACAGAATAAGTTACAATGTTTATTTTCAATACAAACCTACAGAGGCACATTTCTTATAATGTTAACTATCTATTCAGTTTATTTAGAAGTAGGACTGGACGCACATATTTTCTTATTTTCCCGACCCTGGCAACCCTGTTTAAAGGGCACATCGAACCTCCGAGTCATCTCAATTTGTGGTCTTATTTATTTTTACTGGCAACCCAGCTGTGTTGTGAGGATCCTTTTACTAATGAATATAATTATATAGGATAGGATAAAATGTACAAGAGTTGTAGAAATGTTTTAATATGAATGTAGGTTTATCCTACTTCCTATTAATATTATAAATGTGAAAGTTTGTGAAGACGTTTGTTACTCAATTACGCCACAATGGCTGATCGGGTTTGGATGATTTTAGCGCGGATATAGTTTACAGTCTGGAATAGCACGTAGGATAATTTTTATCCTGAAAAAATGTACGGTTCACGTAGGATAATTTCCAACATCCACGCGGGCGAAGCCGCTGCCAAAAGCTAGTTACTAAAAATATCTGTACGATTAGTTGAATTTATGATAGTTAATTGCAGTTAATTTAAAAGATGGTGGTCGTATAAAAATTATGTCACTAAACGTCATCATTAGATTATAATGGCTTCAACTCGACGCGCAGTTGTAAAAGGAATCTGCATAAAATGATTGGTAGATATAATAACATACCTTACCATCACGCTTGTATTCCTTGAAGGCTTAGGCAGAGGGGTACCTATCGTACTTAAACCCACATTTCGCCAGTTATATTTGAGTCCCTACTCAATACTCAATATATTTATTGCATCCACATTTGAAATTAGTTGGTAGGTTAACAAAAAGTATGATCATTGTGGACCCTGTCGGGCACTGCAAAAGTAGGAGAGAGGAAGAGGGCTTTTATTTGACTACTTAGTTGAATGTAATGTACTATTTATAAATGTATTATTTATAAAAACATGTAAGTACCTAATTTAAAATTTATCATTCAAATATTCGTGGACACTATAACAGCATTTTGATATTAGAACTGTTTTTTTATGAATATAATAATAATAATAATAATGTAAAATGTAAAAAAAAATGTATAAATGTTTTTTTTTTTAATTCTAATATTTAAAAATATAACTTATATGTAAAAAAAAAGAATAAAGGAGATAATAATAATATCCTGGGACATTTTCACACACGGTCATCTGGTCCCAAACTAAGCAGAGCTTGTACTATGGAAACCAGATAACTGATATACTACATATACTACTTTTTTTTTTTGTAAATACATACTTGTATAGATAATTACACCCAGACTCAGGACAAACAGACATGTTCATGCACACAAAATGTTTGTCCTGTATGGGAATCGAACCCACGACCAGCGACATGATAGGCGGTATCTTAACCAACCACGCCAACTGGCCTGTCAGTATATAATTTTTTTGTTGTTCTTTAATTAATTAGAAAGAAAAAAAGAATAACATTTATTTGACACAGTTCGTGAAACACAAAATACAAATAAGAAATTTAAAAAAAAATGTTTAATCACTTATAGTGCGTACCTCACGGCTGCGTCAAAAAGGTTCACTTTAGCATTAAGCCCAGACAGATGCTGTCGGACGCTGGTTTTCTAATGAACCTTTAGGGACAAGTGACGGGGAGTAAACGCAGTTTCAGCATACCTAATACAAAATATTTTTTAATACGCAAGATTCGAGAGTTGCGGATACCAGCCCGTATTACGTATTACCTACATAATATTCATACACATATTTATACTTAAATAAATAAACTGGTTGTTTGAATAAAAAAAATTAATAGTTATATATACTTATAATAATTTAATAACAAAAACTAAGATACAGAACAATAATAAATAGTTTACTTTTGGTGTCCTGGAATACAGGCCTAGAACTTAGTTTAGGCACCAGTCTGCCACAATATTAGATGTTCATATAAGTGATACATTTAGGGCGATCATATCATGTTTCTGTTGTGAATCTATCAGATACTGCCGTAAATGTGTTCTGAAAGTGTGTATAGTGCCAAGTTCTTCCATAATTCTGGTAATTTATTATATATTTTAATTAACATGACTAGTGTACTTGTTGAGTGCATTTTATGTACTAGGGGGGCGAGTCTATTGCCATCAACCAGGCACAAAAAAAACCCAATAAAATTTTTCCCGACCCGGGCTTAGAACCCAGGACCTCATGTGTATCGGTAGCACTTGCGATCTCTGGAACAACGAGGCTGTCTAATCTAAATAAATAGGTATAATCATTATATTATTATATGTGTCATATTTCAATTTACCCTTAATTTGACTGAGGTTATGATTACGTTTCCATTTTTTGCCTTTATTACGGTATTTGGTTAATGAGAGTAATATCGTAAAAGAGTATTTTTTGCCTAACGTTAACTGTAGAATGTGGCTTAAGACTGTTTGTGCGCCGCACCGGGAACAGGACGTCAACGAGATAAAAACTTTTTACAAAAAAATAAAAAAAGAACAACCGACTTCCAAAAAATACTAAGGTGAAAAATAATTTCGGAAGTCGGTGTCATCGATTTCGTATTTTCGTTTATTGCCACCGACTTCCGAAATTTAAGTTATTTTTCACTTTGTAGTGTTTTTGGAAGTCGATTTTTTTTTTTTTTTTTTGTAAAAAGTTTTATTTTTCACTTCTTTGTTGTAGTACCTACCCCAAACAAATTCGAATACCTGCAAAATAAATAACAATATCATCCACATAAAAAGTGGGGAAAATACGTAGATATTATTGAAGCTAACTCAAAAACTACCCAAGCAAAGTTAATACATTTTACATGGGACCAACAACTAACCCTTCCGAATAAAACAAAAATCTTTCAAATCGGACAACTCTATAAAAAGCTATGCGTACATAGCATACATTTAAAAAAAATACGTGTCGAATTGAGAACCTGCTCCATTTTTTTTTCATCGGTTAAAAACAGATGACGGCGCCAAAGTAGCGACAGTTACGTATTTACTATGGCGCCGTCATCTGTTTTCTCGTTGACATTCCGTTCCCGGTGCGGTGAACAAACAGTATAAGTTTTATAATGATTCCGTCGAAATTTGACGGAGGAACGGAATGATGTTGTAATACGTAATAGAATTTTCCTGCTGAGGGGCAGAGCTGTAGGTACTTATTTAAAGATGGTGTCAGGGACGTTGTAATCAATTTTTATCCGCTATTCCATTTATTTTGGTATAATTATGTAGGGGAATTAGAGGAGCTCGTGGCTAAGTAATAACAGCCGCACGGGTCGATCCATCAGGTTAAGCTACGCTTGCCGGGGTTGGTCTGTGGATGGGTGACCATTTTTTCATACCGAGACTCCTCCGTGCCTCGGAAAGCACGTTAAACCGTTGGTCCCGGCGGTCATTCGAGGATCTTTGACAGTCGTTACGGGTCGTCAGAAGCCCGAAAGTCTGACAACCAGTCTTACCAAGGGGTATCGTATTACCCAGTAACTGGGTTGTGGAGGTCAAATAGGCAGTCGCTCTATGTAAAATACTGGTATTCAGCTGCATCTGGTTAGTTTGGAAGCCGACCCCAACATAGTTGGGAAAAGGCTAGGCAGATTGATTGATTGAATTATGTAGGGGAATTATTTAACTAATCCTCTAAAAACTTATTAACATTCTAATGATGGACGCTTTTTAGGGTTCCGTAGTTAACAAGGAACCCGTATAGTGTTGCCCGGTCAATCAGTCTGTCTGTCTGTCCGCGGGGCTTAGCTCAGAGATTCTTAGTATCCGCACGCATTTGGCCGGAATTTTTAAATTAACGAACCTCTGTAATCTTTTTTCGCTCCTAATGCTGCAACCCTTATCTTTTAGACCTTTTCTCACAGTTAGTTGCTGTAACTAACGTAGAGCACCCCGACCAAATGGATTAGGTTAGGTTAGAACTGTAAGTAACCGCGCGCGAGCCGAGCGAGCGCTACTTCCAAATTAGTTGCAGTTTTGCTATTTTTGCTATTTTTAGGACCTCAAAATAGGAATTATTTGAGGTTCACAGAATGAGGCACAATCCTTGTATTATAGAGTTTAATAATATTTTTAGGAGCGCAAAATGGGAATTATTAGAGGTTCGGTTAAATACACATATGCCATTTTAAAATACACACGAATGTCTCCTGCATCATTGTTTATTTGTTGTGTGTTTGAGTGTTTACTGACGAAAAATTACATGAAAAAAACGAGCAGTAAGATTTTGTAAACCGCACGGATACCAATCGAAAGTAATTTTTAAATTGCTTTTCAGCCTTACGAAAAGACTTAATTATATTCATTGTGACTTTTATTTCCACCGTTCTGTATCACATTATTTTATCTAAAACTCTTACGAAATCACCATACTGCGCACCCATTTAAAACCTTTATCTAAAAGAAATAAAACCAAATTAAATATTAATCAAAAACTAAACGTAGCCGCGTCCAATTTGGAAGAAATTCTTCTTAGATATCGTTATCAGCCGTCAATGAGCCCAATGGTTAATATCTCACAACGGTATAATGAAATGGTACAATGATAACACCGTCACCTATGGCGGCTAACACCGTTACCTATGCGCCTAACACCGGCTCTGCTGTGTTCCCATAGCCGGCGATACATTATGATGTTAATAGTAAAACACGAACGTTGGTCACACAGTTATATCGGATAGAGCTATTAAGTTTGGATGACTTCCAGTGTACTATATCCATGAGTTTTGGGTATTTTCTTGGGACAGTTGGATAGAGTAGAATTACTATTTCACCTATCGCTTTCTTCAGAAAGGGGCATTGTATATTTTGAATGTTGACTTTGTTTCTCAACCTTTTTGATCAAATTAATAAGTTGAGATATTTTTGTAACTCTCTATTCCAACTCCATACACTGTAAGTATAAAAGGTGATTTATCAATATATTTTCTTCTCAAAATTTTCTCTTTCTACGAGATAATGTGTCAGAAGCGTACATAGATCATATCTGTTGTAACGAAATCCAGCTTTTGTAAGGTTCAAAAATATGTAGGTAATTATGCTTTCCACTGAAAAGTCGTCATTCATTTTCGTGAAGCGCAAAACCTTGCAGCGGTTTAAGAAAAATATTTAAAAAATTTAAGTACCACTGTTAGGAGAAAGAATTAACGAATTTCTGTTTTTAAATATTTAATTTAAAGGAATTAGAGAAGTGATTTTGCTAACGGAAGTTGGCTATTAATGAAAAATTCACGTGTTAAAAGTATCCAATTGCATACTAAAGCTTTCGAATAGGATTTCGAAGAGGACTAACACAAAATGCTGGGGGCGTAAAGAGTTATTGGCACCGATGAAAATCAGCACTGCAGTACTATTTCCAAATTGAACACATTTCTTTTTCAGGGATATTGCGACACAAACATCAGGTTGGCACAAAAGTAATGAGACAATTGGTTTACGTTTTATATTATTATTATTATTACAATACAAAAGCTTAGTAAATGATGTAATCACCATTAGCATCTAAGACTTCTTGCCAACGATCCGGCAAAGTTTGGATGCCTTTCGCCCAGAACTCTGATGGCTTTGCCTCGAAAAAGTTGTTCAACTCCGCCTCTACATCAGAGAAATCATTAAATTGTTTACCCCGCAAATGTTGTTTCAGCGCACTAAACAAACGAAAGTCTGATGGGGCGAGGTCTGGGGAATAAGGTAGGTGGATTATCGTCTCCCAGCCCAAGTTCTCCAACTGTTGGCGAACGGCAGATGCGACATGAGGTCGAGCGTTATCGTGTAGTAAAACTACATTGACTCGTCTTCGTCGTTTTTTCTTGATTCAGCAGATAGTTTGGTTGGTGAGCTGGGTTGAATATTTGTCAGCGTTTATAGTTTCATTGTGTAATAGTTCATAAAACCGCATACCTTGCGCGTCCCAGAAACAGCAAAGCAGAACTTTTAAGCGGTTCTTTTGACTCAGCTTCGGTTAAATTGGTGGCGTTTCTTCTGGAGGCAGCCACAAAGCACGACGTGTATCGTTCTCGTAATGAATCCATGATTCATCTCCAGGAACCAGATCAGACAAAAACTCTTTACGTCGGGATCGCAGCAAAAGTGATTAGACATTAGACAGACAGATTAGTGACAGATAGCGACACGGACAGCACGACTGGCGTGCGGTACCCACCGAGCCAAAATTTTTCGATACCCAAGCTCATGCAGATGGTTTTTCACGGCGTGGTGACTGCAGTTACGTGCTTCCGCTAATTCACGAGTGGTAGCATCCGGATTCGACTGCAGTTCGCGGCGTAAATCGTCATCATTCACTGCGGGTGGTCGTCCAGAGCGTGGCTGACTTTCAAGGCTCCTGTTTCCTGATTTAAAACGGTCAAACCATCGGGTCACTGTCGCATGGCTTGTACTTCCAGCGCCCAATGCGGTATTGATATTGTCAGCCGCAGCCCGCGCACTGTGGCCTAACAAGTACACGTATAAATATACCTAGTATTCGAACTTGTCGCTCGTCCATTTTTCTTCAAACTGACAAACCGATGTTTTATATATATATATGGCACCTCGTAGTTGGCCTAGAGAGGCCGTGACTACTTAACCGGTCAATAAACTAAACCGATCGCGAGGGCGGCTTTGTATACCCCCACATCACAAGTACCTAGAATGTTCTACAACATTCTAGAATATTATCGATAACAATTAACTTGAAAAAGGAAATGTATAGAGTTTTGTAGTGTCTCATTACTTTTGTGCCAACCCAATGATATAAGTACCTATTTCTATTTTTTTTTCCATTTTTACTTGTTTTGTTTACATTATAAGCTTAAATAAATGTTTCTTGCAATTTGTTTTATTTTTGAGAGTAATTGAAATAACAGTCTGTGTTTATATTAGCTTAGATTTCATTATTTGTTCTCTATTATTCAACAAACAAAGGACTTATTTGTTTTAATACGTCTGACTTTGGTTTATTTTCTTAATGTGAACACAAAATTATAGCGTTGATTAACAATTCAGGCACTTTTAAGACGCAGATAAGTGCAGGGGGCCTTGAGTGGTTAGCTTGCGTGTTCTGTACTGAGCTCACGCGACGCGTCGCACGTCCACCCAGTAATAGTACTCGCCGGTCAAGAAGCGCTGTCCCAAATTAGACGCGTTATTTATTTCTTTATTACACGTTTATCAAAAGGTATTAATTATATTAAAACACGTATACTAAAAGATAAATAATGAAATTATCTTTAAAATGGGGTTTCATAAAAATACGCTTGATAGTTATTGCGTGATTCTCCGTTTTTTACCCACGTTGGACATAACTTTATAAATTAATTACACTATGTAATATAAACAAGTGGCGGTGCTTGGGGGAGGCCTATGTCCAAGTGGACATCTTTTGACTGAAATGATGATAATGATGTTGATACAATACAAACATAATCTAAAATATTCACATATTAAGTTATTAACAAAATGCTGTACTTCTACACTATTATTTTTTTTATTTTATATCTATCTATACTAATATTATAAAGCTGAAAAGTTTGTTTGTTTGGTTGAACACGCTAATCTCAGGAACTGCTGGTTCGAATTGCAAAATAGCCCATTTATCGAGGAAGCCTAGAGGCTCTAGAGTATCAATGAAAAATGTTGCAAAAACGAGCAAAATTTATTCCTTTTCAGAGCTTCAATTAAATTTGTCAGCGGTCTTCGTAATCAAATTTGTTATAAGATAATGCATTATTTGCGAAGGTGTTTTCATAAATATGGTATTAACCCTTATCTAAATAAATACGTTAATCCAGTATTTAATTTTAAACAAAGTTGCCGTTGTATCATTTCATTTCAATGAATCTTAGGAGATATAACTGTTTTAAAAAAACTCCGCTCGCGAGCTACCAGTCGGATTTGAACAAATATTTTTGCATTTGATAGCCCAATTCTTAAGGAAGGCTATTGGCTATTTGACATCACACTACGACCCATACGTGCCGAGCAAAATGAAAAAAGTCGGAAAGAACGCTAAGCAAAAACGAAGTAAGAGCGCGAGCAGGCGATGCGATGCGACGGGATGGGTCGCGGGATCAAGAAATTTCACGCGGACGAAGTTGCGGGCAGAAGTTAATAGTTTAACATATACAAGCTTTTGTTCAAGGAAATCTCCAAACGGCTGGTTGACACTTCCCGTGACCCAAGGGCAGGCTTTTACCTTGGTCAGAGGCTAAGCATTGCCATACAACGTGGCAATGCCGCCAGTCTCTTGAGTACATTACCAGACGACAGCGATGCGGATGAATTTTTCGACGCCTTTTTTTTTTTTTTTTAATAGTCTTAGTTGGTTAGGATATTATTTTTGTAACTTTATTTTAGTGTTAGATTGTTTGTTAGGGTGTAATTAATTAGTAAAGTTATCTTATAATAAATTTTGTCCGCAGCTTTGACCCCGCAGATATCAGAAAACTATTCGTATACCTTCCTCTTGAATCACTCTATCTATTGGTGAAAACCGCATTAATATCCGTTAAGTAGTTTTTGAGATCATCGCGAACATACAGACAGACGGACGCGGCGGGGGACTTTGTTTTATAATATTATTATGTAATGATTTTTCCAAATCATGAACACTACTCGTTTAGACGCGATCTTTAGTTTAAAATCATTAAAAGTCGCTTTAAATCGTCGCTTTAAGTTGATATAAGTGATCACTATACTACACATTTTTAATTTTTAAATACAGCAACGCTTTGGGTTATGTTCAGATGTTAAGTTTTCAGTTGTTTTCTGGTCAGAATTTATTAAATACAATATTGTAAAGCAGTGTCTACCTAACGTGATAAAATACTTGTTTAAAACTCTAAAGTACTTTAGAATTGAAAAGAGTATGCTTAGTTGGTTTTGTCGTCTTGAGAGGATGAATGAAAGGCAACTAACAAAATGTAAGTGCAGATGTGAGTGGAAACGCTGGGAGGGGACCCTCTCGGAAGACATTATAGTGACCTTATCGGTGATGTTCTTTAGAAAGGTCAGGTGCGTAGTACTCGCAGCCGGCGTGCTTGTATGACCAGATGTATGAACGTAAACGAGGCAAAAGGAGTATGTAAGGATTGTACTGTATTGATTGTGTAGTTTCTGGCTACTCCCATTGGAAAAAGGCGGGAGTTTATGGATTTGTATTACATATATGGGGATGACGATTAGCGAAAAGTACTCAAAGGAGTCTCGGGCTCGATTTTAATGAAAACTAAAACTGCATTTGAGGATTTTTGAAAAATCAATATCAAGGTAGGTAACATAAGCAAAATAAAAAAAGTATTCTGTTAAAAATTAGCTCTTTCCTTTAGTTTGCCATATGTCATTGCTTCCCAGAATTCGAACCTTATTAGCGACACTATCGAATGGTGTCATAATACAGTATGTGTGTGTTTCTTTTTTCAAAATCAACGGGTTCGATTCCTGGCTGGAAATATTGATTTTTTATTTATTATCCCGAGACTCCTTTGAGTACTTTTTGGTATTCCTCATAGTTTCCAATTTGGCCATCCACGCCCACTTAAAAAATTCACCCTTTATATGTGTATCTATGTACTTTATACAACAACACAACAACTTACAACTAAAGCTCTCAATTTATTCCGTGTGCGGTTTCATGCTCAAAACTTTTATCCCACTAAACACACAAGAATGGTCACCTTAACTCTCCAATATGCCAACCATTCAAGAACCATTCAACGAGGTTTCGAACGACTTTCTAAACAAAACTATTTATAAAATATCAGCCATCGTATCTAAGATATACACAGTCGTAAAAGAACGGCCACTTTGACGAATAATCTTAAAGGGTCACATAGAAAATACGTTATGTTTGTTGAAGCAAAAGATACGAATAAGCGATGGTTATGCTTATCTCAGTATCCGTATTATTTAAACTAGCTTTAGCCTTCCTTTGCGTAAAAGTCGTAAGACACACAATTTATACTAAAATAACAGCCACATTTTCGGCCCCCGATCCACCGCGTCGCAACGCATCGCCCGGTATTGCATCGGTTTCGCTTAACTTACCTTCTGTTTTTTTTTTTTTTAATTCGACAGATACTTCCAGAGATTAGCGCGTTCACAATTTGACCTCCAAATCTATATAACAATACTTTATTTTTACATTTATTTTTAATTATCATTAGAATTAAAATATTAATTTCATAGTTTTCTGTGTAGACTCAATTTTTTATGGTTTATTCTAAACCAAAAATATTATGATTGTACGCCATAAATGGCAAAACATGCAGATCTACATATTATTTTAAGACCTTGCACATATTATTTGATGCATACTCATGTTTTTTGCAATAAATATATTCTATTCAAACAAACAAACTCTCCAGCTTTATTATTAGTAAGTACTAACTAGCTTCTGCCCGCGACTTCGTCTGCGTGAAGTTTCTGGCTCCCCCTCACCCACCCCGCCCGTCGCATCGCATCGCATCGTCTGCCCGCGCTATTATTTCGTTTTTGCTTAGCGTTCCTTCTAACTTTTCTTTTAGCTCGGCTCCTAGAGGCCTAGCGAGATTTTAAATATTCTATATCCTTCCTCAAAAATGGGTTATCAAATGCAAAAAGAATTTTTCAAATCCGATTGGAAGTTTCAGAGTTAGCGCGTTCAAACATACAAACTCTTCAGCTTTATTATTAGTATAGATAACGCTTCGTTGCATTTCTAGGGATGACGTTTTCTGGGTGACGGTCAGTGGATATTGAGATATATTGAGATAAGTTATATACAAATCAGTGTGTGTGAAACAGTATAAGTCGATGTAATGTTTTGTGTGTATAAAGGGTTGAGTTGATTTTCCTTGTGAAAGGAATGGAAAAGTTTCTTACAATTTGTGACGTTTCCAATTCCTTCACCTCACTTCTTCTTCACCTCACTTGGTTCGATATTTTAAACAATTCTGTCACATATACGTATGGCCCTATTTTAGGTGGCTGTAGGTAGGTACATTTTTTCCTGATAATGCAATTCAATTCGCATTATTATTATTATTATTTAAATCTAAACCAATCTTTAGGATTGGTTTAGTGTTAAGATATTTTAATGTGTATAATTTTTAAGTAGAATGGTTTACACGCACTTACGCTTGCGCGCGTCATTGAATGTTGAAATATAACCGAGTTATTTGTCACCCTAAATTAGGGCAAGACAACAGATTTTTCAACTAAAACCTGATTATAGGCAGCTGCTCTGACTGCCTTGGGTCACCCCTACACCATCCTGTATATCACCATAGAATGGCCACGTAGGTATTGTTGAATATAATTATATAATATAATATATTGTTGAATTAGTCGAATGTATGTAAAGGGACTTAAATGTGAATTGGGTTATAATCAAAACCGAATCACTTAATGAACCTCGCTGAGCTGCCATTCAAGCATACCAGACGGAGACATTCAATTCAAATTAGATAACGATGTCGCAACACTATAATATTAAAACCACACATGATCTCAGCACAATCTGCTGCTTTGTCAAAACTACAATTTTCGCTCTTTAATAACCCACACGCAATTAAATTTAAGCTTTACAACACATATCACAGAGCTCAAAATCATTTGGGGAACCAAGAATTATCGGCATAACTTCCACCAAGAAGGGAAATCGTAATCGGAAAGCGATAAAGCGCTACCGGCGGCGACTCGTAAAAGCGCTTCAGAATACAGGGGTCTAATTAAAGTGCTTGACTTTACAACCTTTCAGGACATTCGTGACACTTAATTCCAAGTTGTTTTGTTGCATCATTAACAAGTTTGAGCTGTTGGGACACACTGACTTAGCGACTTGGTGGTTTCCTCAAGGTTTAGAGAGGTGTCTGTCTGTCATTTTCATGTCAATTTATTATTATTGCATGTTTTGCGTGAGGATCGTGTTATTTAGATGAGCACTGATGTGTTTTAAATTACTTAATTTATATTAGATGCCGCTGAGGCAGGACTTTATTTTTTTGGCAAAAAATCTAATCGTAGAGCTATATCTATGTATACTGATACAGTAAAGCTGAAGAGTTTGTTTGTATGAACGCGCTAATCTCACGAATTACCAGTCGGGTTTGAAAAATTCTTTTTGTATTTGATAGCCCCATTCTAGAGGAAGGTGCCACCATTTTTGAAT
This sequence comes from Dicycla oo, assembly GCA_948252095.1. Taxonomy (NCBI): domain Eukaryota; kingdom Metazoa; phylum Arthropoda; class Insecta; order Lepidoptera; family Noctuidae; genus Dicycla; species Dicycla oo. The sequence continues at coordinate 10,482,579 of OX411721.1, read as the reverse complement.
GAATGAGGTGCCAAGCAAAAAGAAAAAAGTCTGAAAGAACGGTAAGCGAAAACAAAGAAATAGCGCGAGCGGGCGATAATTTCTCGCGGACGAAGTCGTAGGCAGAAGAATGTACACAAAGCGAAGTTCTATTTCCAAGTGTCTAATAGGATTTTTTTATACATATTTATGCATCACTTAAAGTGTGCTTAGCTTTCATATAAAAATTAGTAATCTATCGGAACATAAAAACGATTCCCCGGACAAAGAGAATCAGGCTATTGAAAAATCGGCGTTGAATTGAAAAACATGGTAACTATCCATGCTAAGAAAACTTAACAAACTATTTTAAATTAATTTGAAGTTTGAGTTATAGTAGCTTCAGAACTAGCTGTTGCTGTACGTCCTGGACTTAATGTACCCGGATAAAAGGTATCATGTGTTAATAGCTCGTGGCTAAGTAATAAAAGCCGCACGAGTCGATCCATCAGGTTAAGCTACGTTTGACGGGGTTGGTCCGTAGATGGGTAACTCTATACATACCGAGACTCCTCCGTGCCTCGGAAAGCACGTTAAACCGTTGGTTCCCGCTGACATTCGTGGATCTTTGACAGTCTTTACGGGTCGTCAGAAGCCCGAAAGTCTGACAATCAGTCTTACCAAGGGGTATCGTGTTACCCAGTAACTGGGTTGTGGAGGTCAAATAGGCAGTCGCTCCATGTAAAATACTGGTATTCAGCTGTATCCGGTTAGACTGGAAACCGACCCCAACATAGTTCGGAAAAGGCTAGGCAGATTGATGTGTTAATACAGGACATAGTCCAAATGTGCCGAATTTTATTCATATTCGTTCTTAAGAGCATTATTGAGTAAGATATATAGGGTGACTGGAAATTAGTGACCGATACTTAAACACATGATTGTACTCATGATAACAAACAACTTTTACCATGGGACCAAACCTGATTCGCGAAAAAAAAATCAGCTGTCCCTTACATTCATGTTTGCATTACTCGTCAAACTGTAGGAAGCAGCTGATTTTTTTCGCGATTTCATATTTGGTCCCATGGTAAAAGTTGTTTGTTATCATGAGTACAATCATGTGTTTAAGTATCGGTCACTAATTACCGTCAGCCTATATAAATTCAAACATACTTAAGTAGGATTGGTTTGAACTTTGGCTTATAAATAGAGCGTAGATATCGTATGTTCGTACCTACTGTTATATAGACGCCATGAAATACGAGTATATTCATGAGGTTTATTCAATTATCAACCACATTGTGTCCAGTTATATAATAGGCACCTCCAACCAAATTTTTGAGATTTTATAGGCGATAATGATTGCTTAGAATACTTCTATACTCATCGGAATTTGCCTCTAGCTACAAGTACTTAATTCTTCAATGGGTCACGATAACAAGTTTTATTTTAGTTATCAACTAGATTTTGCCCGCGGCTTCACCCGGAAAACTATAAGTATAAACCTTCCTCTTGAATCACTTTATCTATTTATGAAAACCGCATCAAAATCCGTTTAGGAGTTTTTGAGATCATCGCGAACATACTGTCAGACAGACAGACGCGGCGGGGAACTTTGTTTTATAATATGAAGTGATGAGTAAGAAACATAAATAGATTAGAAGTGACTTACGGTGAAGGAAAACATCGTAGTGAAACCTAAACAGAGTTTTTATGTCCCTCGGAAATCACGTAGTGTGTAATGTAATTCAAATTCATAATTCTCCTACCCTTATCCCAGCGTATTTGGGGTCGGCGCAACATATATTTTTCTTCCATGCTTCTCTATTAGTCGTCATCTCGGTAGTCACCCTCTTTCTAGCCATATCATCTTTCACACAGTCCATCCATCGTTTCTTTGGTCTTCCCCTACTCTTATAGCCATCGACATTCATACTCAAAACTTGCCCTCCCATAACAACCAAATTCCACACAGCTTTTCAGTCACCGGCGCCACTTTCAGACTTCCTCTTATGTAGGTACTCAATTCTTATTCTATCCATTCGCGTAACACCACACATCCCTCGTAGGATTCTCGTCTCAGCTGCATGCAATTGCCTTTCATTCATCCCTTTTGTGGCCCAACATGTAATTAAAATTATGTTATTTAATTTGAATGTATGTTATGATCACAGTAGAAATAATTGTAGGTATAATTTTTTCTGCTGGTGACGTAAGATAGGAAAACTTAAACTTTTGCCTTCTGTGGGTCAGTACGGTTGACAAACAAGTTTCCTGGTGATATAGTGCGGTGCGGTCGTAAATGGTTTCTTACCAAGAAAAATTGGTCCCAGAATCTCTCGGTACGTTAAAGACCTAACAGTAATTGTTATCTCCAATATGATTGCCTAGTATGGTGATAGTGAGTATTGCTTCTTTAATGGCGCCTCTTAACAATCGGCGATCATAAACTTTCATACCCCTCCTCTCCTCCCCCTCACCTCCTCCTATCCTCTCTTCCTCTCTTTCTTCCTTTTCTTTTTCTTTAGGATTATTTTTGAGATAAAAAGTAGCCTATGTCCTTCCCCAGAACGCCATATATTGTATATCCATGCCAATTTTTATCGAAATCCGTTCAGTGGTTTAGGTTAGTTTTTCAAGTAATCGTTTTAAATCTCAGATTTTGAAGAGGCTCTATAAGATTAAAGAAAGGTTCTTGAATCATGTTTAAGAGCTGTTCATGTTGAATAGGACTTAGACGGAAGAACTCATTCGACGTTCTGAACCGTCAAATTCGTCTGATACAAGCCTCTTTACATATAACTCAAACATAGTCGCGGAATAATTACTTTCCGGGATGTCAGTTACTCAGGTATGTTCAAACATTCACAGAATTTAATTTCACAAACTTGCTGTTCAGCATATAATTTGATCCCACGAAATGTGCTCGTTATTTAGTATTTCGAGTATTTACTGTATTAAATAATATATTTCTGTGGTTGTGTTTAAACGTCACTGTGTTTAATTAATTCTGACCAGACAGTTTAGTGATAGAATGCTTTAATAACCAGTTTGTGCTAACTGTTTTGGGTTTTAGTTTAATTATTAATATGACTAGGTCAAATAACAGATTGAAATGATTACGTACCTACCTACCTTCACTGGATATAAATACGACTCGTGTGTCCATGGAAAGAATTTCCCACAAACGTCTCCATACTCCAAGAACCCGGCAAACAGCGTCTATCAGCACTGGTAATACAGTCTCAAATACTGAAGTTCAATTGTCATGTATCGAGGCGGAATAATGACTCCTTTAGAGCGGCTAGTCGTGCAGGGCAAAGTAGAAGATAATAAGGCCCTGCGGGAGGTCACCGATGAAATGGACCGATCAAATTAAATCCGCCGTTGGAGACCTGGTCATTTAACAGAACCAGATGGAGATCGCGAGGCGAACAACGACTTCACCTGCATTGGACACAATTCATTGTGACGTCAAGAGCGAAGTAAAGTAGATGAAACTGTGTGATGTTTGTAATAAACACAGTAGCAAATTATAAACAGTTGACTTACCATACTCTCTGGCCATTATCAGCAGCATTCGTTGATAAATCGACTTGGTATGATTATTTTATTGGGGTAATTTACAACCATTGACATTGGCAAGAAAAATAAATATAAATACAAAATCTATCTGCCTAGCCTTTTCCCAACTATGTTGGTGTGGGCTTCCAGTCTAACCGGATGCAGCTTAATGCTAGTATTTTACATGGAGCGACTGACCTCCACAACCTAGTAACAAGGTAATACGATACCCCATGTTAAGACTGGTTGTCAGACTTTCGGGTTTCTGACGACCCGTAATGACTGTCAAAGATTCACTAATGACAGGCGGGACCAACGGCTCATTGCTTCCCGAGGCACGGAGGAGTCTAGGTATGTAAAGATGGCCACCCATCGACGGACCAACCCCGGCAAGCGTAGCTTAACCTGTTGGATCGACCCGTGCGGGTGTTATTACTTAGCCACCTTGGTATTAGTAAAGCAATATCCATACCCTTCTAAAATAGTTTCTTGTATCTGATTTTTTTCTCTCAAAATAACCCTTTTATAAAGAATTTAAATGAATAATTTTATTTATATTATATGGTCCATTCAGATACCGATATACCAGTTCAATAGTTTGATGTGAAAGCGTGATCGCTTTTATACACCTTCAAATAACGAGTGGCATTCTTACATCATGCTCTGCATTCGTTTGCTTAATTATCTGTATTAAATATCTCTGAATTCAGGTTACTTAGCCCGTTAATGAACAGCATTTCACGAATATTTCCCATAGTAATTGATTTTTTATCGATTAAGTCATGTTTAAATAGGTTTAAACGAAGGTATTTTGTTGGTAAACCAAGCTCATAATTACAATTCTTGCGTCACCAATAGAACTTTAGACGTGGCGAAACAGCGAACTAAATTCAAATGTATTGACTTTGACAGCACGCAGCGCGGGAATGAGGTGTCTAGATGTACTGGACACTTTGTACTAAAAGTTTAATCGTTTAGGACTTGTAATATAAGTAATAAAACCTTTATAGACGGTATAGAAACTTGCGCTATTAAGTAAATATTGTACAGAGCAGGGGTGTTGCGGATATTCGCATCGGCGGCATAAGCGGATTTGAGCCACGAAAGATCCGCATCTGCGGATGTTAAGGCGGAGATTTCTTGAAAACAGTCGAAAAGGTGGTTGTACATCGCAACCACTAGCGACAACGCAGCTGCAAGAAGTTGCAGTGACACTATTCACACGTAACTGCTTGCCCACATTTAGTTACTGCGTTGTGATGTGGTTTTGGTACGTGTGTACGGGCCCTTATACTGCGTAACTACTATTTATTTATATGCTATGGTGTTTCTATCTTAGTATTTGTTTTGTGTCTTAGTAGCAATATCGATGATGACCACTCTGGAACCTTTGTGGTTATAACTCAAGGAAAACGGCCGATACGTGTATATACGATAAGTACTAAGTACCCAGACTTATTATAAGTAGGTACTGTTGGTATATTCGTGTGTAGATATGCTTTATCCTGAAGACGTTATCCTTTTCCACAATACTTCCACATCGCCTGTTGTGGAGAGCACAATTCCTTTGCTTACTATAAGGTGCATACTCGGTAGGCTCTTTATCCCTTTCATATCCTAAGGGCACGTCTTCCCTACCATTATCGAGGCCCCCGGTCTACTCCTTGATATGCAATGGTCTCTTTTGCACCATGTAACATGAGCAACAGGGGCTAGTCTGAATCTTTGGGTACATTCGAGTAATAGAGTCTGGTGAAACCACGTTGAGGTCAGTGCATATCATTCATTCATTCGTTCATAGAACAAAAGATATCGCGTTTTTTGAAGTGAAAACTTAATTGGCGTGTGGAGCGATTTTGGTAGGGGAAAATCTTATGGGTTCGCGTCGGCGACATGCTGTAATACCAGTATATCTGTAGCTATATGGATGACGTGTTGTGTATTTCAGATTAAAGTTTCTCTGTCTGAAGTTTTATCTGTCGGCACTGCCTATGTTCTTTTTTTAATTTTTCGGCAGGTTACTCGTATCTATTATAAAACCTGTTATACGGTTTTCAAACAATTGCTTATTTATAATGGAAATGGACAATACGTTTTTATTGCTAGTGGTTCCTAATATTCATATTTGCGGCGTCACGTTTTGGTGAAATAATTTTTTGGCACATTTTTTGCTTCCGCTACATCGTCATGGCGGCCATACACGCTACGGTCTACCGAAAAGGTCTATCTGTATACAAAGACCGGACGTGTACTGAAATAGACCTGTGCAGTTTTTAGAACATACGACACGCCGGTCTACCTGTGCATGTGTGCCTGCACAATAGAGCACAATAGATCTGTGCAGTTCTTGGAACATACGGCTGACGGTAGCGTGTATAGGCCATATAGTCATTAATTTTATTGATCCTAAAACTCTTCTTTCTCATTGGTCATCACATGGTCAAATTAAATTAGCTCGCGAAACTCCACAGACATGATGTTTATCGTTATCTAAACACGATAGACCAAAAAAATATATATATTTTTTGGGGTCCTGGTAATGTTGTGTATTTACTTCAAGTACCTAATCAGTTTATTTTTTGTTTTATCGTATATACAATATGTAACAAAAACCCTGTTGTTCCTTTTAACACATGATTGTACTCATGATTACAAACAACTTTTACTATGGGACCAAACTGGAATTCGCAAAAACAAAATCAACTGTCCCATACATTCATGTTCGCATAACTTGTCAAAATGTAGGGAGCCTCTTTTTTTTCGCAATTCAAGTTTGGTCCCATAGTAAAAGTGATATGCGGAGTCTGGCAAACTAATTTAATTTGACCCTGTGTATAGTCACCTAACTAAAGCCAATGTCATAAAAGGCCACGAAATGGACCTTTAAATAAAAATGTTTCACTAATTTTGGATTCCACTCTTATAAAAAAAAATATTCAAAAAAGTCCCCATCACTGTCCGTCTGTATGTCACAGTACAACAGTTTTATTTCACGGAGCTTTGTACCTAATGACATTTTAATGACTCGGGCGCTGTTTCAAGTTTTTTAACGCCCGTCGGCTGTTCCAATAGCCAAGACAGACCAAACAAACTTAAATCGGTATTAACATGGTCGTCGTACCGAATATTGGAAGACTGTGTGTATTTAACAGTGGTTCAACTTGGGAATAATCTTATAAAAATTGATCGGAGGACTCATGAAAAAACGACGTTCAACCTGAGTATAAAACTGAATTCATATATAGACGCCGCAGAAATAACAAAAAAATTGCGCGTGCAGCACCGTACACGTGATAGGAGTGAAACTTCTTAAAAAATAAAGAATAAGAGATTTAGTGTGAGAGACAGAGATAGTTGTATCTTTCTTCTCTCTCATGTAACGAAATGTGCCTAAACGTGACACGTCCTTGAAATTTCAATCTCAATTCTTGTCTAATTATCTAATCGCCGCCTAAAAAGTTTCACTTCAAAAACCAAACTGCAAATGGGTATACGTATTACTGGAGTCAGACGTGACGACAAGGCCGCAAATGTGTAATATTTTGTACTGGTGATAGTTACCTACACCAGCGAAATTAATTTAATAATTATTCACTCTCACTGAAGAATTTCAACCCTATCGGGTCGATTGAAGAAGGCACGCATTTATAGTATTTTATAGCTGCTAAGATCTTGACCCGATCGGGTCTTGGTGCTCGTTCGTTGAACCTTAGTTGCGCTACTGTTTTATTATTGACAGTGGCAGCGAACACCACTTTCCATTTGTACATCATCCACGGCCAAGCATTACATGCAGAAGCTTCATTAACTCGTTTTGGATAGAACTTGTAATTGATTTCTAATTTACTTCAAATACAACTTAGTTTACTTCGTTAGCTTTCACGAGAGTTCCGTTTGTTTGAAGCCGAATGGAGTAATTAAAGTTTTATTCGATTTTGTAAAGTTTTGTGTTAATCTATTGATGAGTTGAATGATTTATTTAATGTTAACACATAATGATTTATAAGGTTAATAATATCTAAATTACCTACCGCATTTTAGGACGCAAACGGTGGTATTCGTAGATCATTGTCAGTCGTCACGGGTAGTCAGAAGCCTGAAAATCTATAGCTATAAAACAGTCTTACCAAAAGGTATCGCGTCACCCAGTAACTGGGTTGTGTAGGTCAGATTCAGCTGCATCCTGTAGACTGGAAGCCGACCCCAACAAAGCTGGGAAAAGGCTAAGCAGATGATGGAAATGGTAAATAGATAATGGTAAAGTTATTTTAATTGGTATGACGAAGGTGCCTAACCTCAATAATATCTTTACTTGCATACTCATAATTAAACTAAATGAAAACATAACCTAGAAATGATGTCAAATTAAATTATAAGGAGCTCGTGGCTAAGTAATAACAGCTGCACGGGTCGATCCACTCGGGGGAGCCTGGGTCGTCTCAACGCTTATGTATAGGTACATCAGCGGTGAGACGACCCGGACTGCCAGGCACTTCTTCTCTTGCAACCGAGCGGGTGGGCAGGTTGCGGATAGCCCAACTCCGGGGGCGGGATCGGCGGATAACATCGACCCCGCGCCCGGAGCATCTCGCTAGAGATCCCGGACAAGAGAAGTTCCCGAAGGCCAAAACCCAGGCTTAGGGTAACCCATGAACCTTTTCCCATGTATCCATGATCCAAATAAGCCGTTTCCTTCCTATCCTTATTATCCCGTAGTTCCTAAATCCCAGGCCAATTCCCAGACCTGGGTAACCTTTCAAAACCCTGGACCTTATCCACAAGACATCTTCCCTCCCATCCCTATATCCCGTCGTTCCCAGAGGAGGGGCAACCTCTACTCCAAAAAAGCCCACCACCTATCACCATGAAGCAGCAGGACAAAGTTTTTACCCAGGTGGGTCCCGGCCAAGCCGGGGAATCCCACATCGCTTCGGCGGTCAGCCCCCAACGTAATCTGGGGGGGGCACCCCACTGCAAATTGGTGCCGCGCTCTTCAGCGCGGCCGGCTGCTGAACAAGCGCCAACAACCCAGGCTGCTGAACAAGCGCCAATAACCCAGACCACGGCTGCGACTACCGCGCCAAAAGACCCTACTCCGGCTGCGACTCACGCGCCGTCCACGAGCCTCTGGCAACAGAGTATCGTGAGGAAGAGTGTTACTTATAACCCTGACAATGACCAAGACCAAGCACCCATTACGAGCCTGGACAGCGAGCTTCGCACGTTGGCATCCCAACGTGAGAGGATCGAGGTCAGGCTAGACGACCTAACACACGCACAGAAAGGGTCGGGGAAGGAGGACGAGCCTGGCAGCTCTACCACGCTCCCGACTGATGAAGTACGCCTGCTGCGACAAAAGCGCGAAAAAATCAGGGCCCGGGAGAGAGAATTAGGCGACCGAAAGCGCAAAATCTGCGTAGGCACTAGCCGGCGCGGAGCGCGATCGGACGCCGAAGGGGAAGTACGCGACCAGCCGCAAGTACGCGAAGGGGACACCCAGCGCGAAAAGCGGCCGGACGCGGAAACATGTGGGCGGGGACAAGTCCGTGTAGGGAATACCCGGCGCGAAAAGTCCCCGATGACAGAGCATGCCGGGGTAGCCAGCCGACCTCAGGACCCTGACAGAACCCAAGACCGAACTCGACCCAGACATAGGAGGAAAAGGCGGGCTGGAGCCTCGCATAGGAGCTTTTTGGCAGCCAACACCTTGCCAAGCACCTCCAAGCCGCAGCCAGGACCAAGCGGTCCGGGGCCGGTAAAGAGGGAGCGCCCCGACGACACGGCTTCTCCGAGCACGATCCAAGGGGACGCAAAGCGTGCGAGGGTCCACTCTGCTCAGGGAGAGCGGAGAACCTACGCGCGGGCCACGAAGGATATCCCTGCGAGGCTGGCCGTAGCAATTTGCTTTCCTCCCCCCTCCAAAGACCTGACAAAAGAGGAAGCCGAGTACATTAAGACTAACCTCGAGAACATGCTGATGGACACTGACGCGACCACACCACTCCCGGCCTTCCGCGGATACCCACGGGTAGCGGCGGGCACGGTGCAGATGTGGTGCGAGGACGACAATGCCCTAGCATGGTTGACCCAGAATGTACCCAAGATTAGACTACCTGACACTGACCTTACATTGACAGTACTGAAACAGTCTGACGTACCCACTCGTGCCCGAGCCTCGCTTTTCGTCCCTCGATACCGAGGTGACGTAGCTCGACTCCAGAATATTCTGGTTCGCCAGAATACCTGGTACGACATCGCCAGATGGTCACTCTACAGGGCAACAGCCGTCGGTGGTGACAACTATGGGACATTTTTGACCCTGGGTGTGCCACCGGAGGAGGTTGAAAGGGTTTTGGCCCGGGAGCGACGAATATCGTACCTACTCGGGTCGATATACGTACGCTTCTGGCCCACGGCCCAACCCTCTGACATCCAGACTGACAGCACGGACACACAGACGCCACAACCGACGACACAGACGAATGACGCGGCCATTGCCCAACTTGAGGAGGACATGGCCAGAGCGGCAATGGCCGACATAGACCCCACACCGACTGCATCACCCGACTGGAGCGAGCAGCTCTTAGCCTCGTCGCCGGGTGACCCACATGAAGACCAGAACAGGGTAGAGTTAGAGGGAAAATCGTCCGATGGATCCAGCTCCGACTAACTCTACCCCACCGCCGTCATCACCCCTCAATATCATTCAAACCAACCTCCAGCACAGCCAAACTGCCACAGCTAGCTTACGCAGGGCACTGGAGGTAAAGCCCCAAACCATTGCACTGATCCAGGAGCCATGGATCAGGAACAACAGAATATGTGGCCTCGGTAACATCGGAGGTAAGCTAATCCTCAACACACACGGCTCAGACAAACCAAGAACATGCGCATACATACCCAAACATATTCCCAGCACACCACTCACCCAATTCTGTTCCAGAGACTTGACGGCTGTCAGGCTCCAGACTGCAGGTGACATCCCAGACATAGTACTGGCCTCGGTATACATGCCGGGGGAGGACGCAGACTGTCCTCCGAAGGAGATGGCCGACCTGGTGCAGCACTGCGAGCACGCCAAACTTGACCTAATCATCTGCACTGACTCGAACGCCCATCACCCGCTCTGGGGCAGCGACGCACCGAACCCCAGAGGAGAGGTATTATCCACATATTTATTCTCTACTAACCTTAACATTGTTAACCGCGGCTCAGAACCCACTTGGGTCACAGTTCGAGGTCAAACAATCATAGACCTGACACTTGCTACAGAAAACGCGACTAACCTTATCACAAATTGGCACGTATCAGACGAGCCCTCTTGCTCAGACCATAGAAGGATCCGATTTACACTAACAGCCAACACAAGGAAACCAGAACCGAGACGCAACCCACGGCGCACCAATGTCCCAGGGTATAAACGCCTACTAGCCTCACTACTAGCTAGGCACCTATCACAAATAACCATAAAAGACCAAGCACAATTAGAATATACCGTGACAAAATTATCAGAATATCTAACCGAAGCTTACTATGCATGCTGCAAGCTAAGAGCGCCACAACTCAAGGGCGAGAGAAACCCTTGGTGGAACGCTGAACTTAGCAAACTCAGAAATGCACTACGTAAGCAATTCAACAGAGCTAAAAACACTAGACTCCCGGATGACTGGGAAATATATAAAGAAACCCAATACACATACAAAAAGCAGATCAGAACCGCCAGAAGAACTGCGTGGCGTAAATTCTGCGAATCCATTGAGACGAACAACGAAGCTGCGAGGGTAAGGAAGATCCTATCAACCGATCAGGACCGAACCCTCGGCGTGCTGAAAAAACCCGATAATTCATATACATTAACCGACCAAGAAACCAGTAAGGTCCTTCTGGAGACTCACTTCCCAAACTGTAAGCTCTTGGAGGACAGGACGTGGGGGGCTGAACCAGAATGGACCCCAACGGATCACGATTGGACTAGAGCCCACAATATAGTAACAAAAGACCGAATAAAGTGGGCCATAAATACCTTCCAGCCATACAAGTCCGCAGGACTGGATGGCATCTTCCCAGCCTTACTGCAGTGGGGGGTAGATCATCTGATGCCATGGCTGGTGGAAATCTACCGCGCCTGCTTAGCATTTAGATATATACCCCTCGCATGGCGCGAAGTGAAGGTCATTTTCATACCCAAACCTGGAAAGACTGACTATACACAACCCAAGTCTTACAGACCTATAAGCCTCACATCCTTCTTACTGAAAACCCTCGAGAGACTATGTGATAGATACATCCGAGATGGACCTCTTAGGATAAAACCACTACATAAACAACAGCATGCGTACTCCACTGGCAGATCAACGGAATCTGCACTACACACTGTGGTTTCCAAGATTGAGTGCGCAGTGGACCACAAATGCTCAGCACTGGCCGCCTTCATTGACATTGAGGGTGCCTTCGACAAGACCATGTTCAACAGTATTGGCATGGCCCTAGATAGACACGGCATAGACTCAACCCTGAGTGGCTGGATCACAAACATGCTCAAACTGAGAGCTGTACAAGTGACAGTGAACGACACTACAAGGGCCATTGTAGCAAAGGGCTGCCCGCAAGGGGGCGTCCTTTCTCCGATGCTATGGAACCTGGTCGTAGACAGCCTTATTAAGACACTCAATGATAAAGGATATTTCACTGTTGGCTACGCTGATGACATAGCCATAATAATAAACGGCACCCACGAAAACACTCTATGTAATCTCATGCGTCAGGCCTTGAAGATAGTAGAGGACTGGTGCAATAAACATACACTATCAGTGAACCCTACCAAAATCGAGCTGATTCTTTTTACAAAAAAGAGGAAGCTGACAACACTACAACTACCACGATTCTTTGGAACTACCCTAAGCCTATCGACTGAAACCAAATACCTGGGCATCTTTTTGGACAAACAGTTGAACTGGGCTAGACATACTAATTACATCACCACAAAAGCCAGCATAGCCCTGTGGCAGTGTAAGAGACTGCTTGGCAGGAACTGGGGGATTAACCCCAAGGTCACTTACTGGCTATACACCGCAGTTATCAGACCGATCATTACTTATGGCTCACTAGTCTGGTGGCCCAGGATAGACCTGAGCACAACCCGGAAAGATCTCGAAAAACTACAGCGATTAGCCTGTGTGGCAATCACTGGCTGCATGAGAACCGCACCTACGGCCGCACTACAAGCAATGCTTGGACTGCCTCCACTACATCTCATTGTGAGAGAGGAGGCAGCCTTGGCCGCCTTTAGGCTCAATATAACCGGAACCCTGAGCAAAGACTCCAGGGTTAAACACATACGCATTAGGGAGGATGCGATCAAAAAACGGCCAATGATGGCATCAGCCTGCGACAGAGCCCCGAAACAACATTATTTTAAAAAACATTACAACATAATACTCACGGAAGAACAGCGTGACCACTCGGGCCCGAACAAGCTGAGGGTTTACACTGACGGGTCAAAGACCGACTCCGGAACCGGTGCCGGAGTTTTCTCGCACGACCTCAACATAAACATATCCAGCCCGCTGGGAATGTTCAACACTGTCTACCAGGCAGAATGTGTGGGCATTATTCAAGCGGCGTATGCCATAGAGGCCAGGAGAGTTACGGACACCCATATACGTATACTCTCCGACAGTGCCTCAGTACTCCAAACCTTAGAGAAAAAATATATTACTTCAAGATTAATACTAGAATGTCACAATGCGTTAGAACGAGCAACGGTATCTAACCGCAACACAGTGACACTGCAATGGATAAAAGGACACAGTGGGTCTTTGGGTAACGACGCAGCGGACGAACTTGCTAGGAGGGCATCCAGTGCGTCAGTCTATGGGCCCGAACCAATCATACCCATCCCCTTCAACCAATTACGCAGATGGCTGCAAGAGATCACCCAAACAAAAGCAGAGGAGTGGTGGTCCTCGGCACCAGGGTGCAGGCAGTCCAGGGAGGCTATGCCAAGCCTGGATGGCAAACTGACCAGGCGACTCTTACGCCTGGATAGGAACGGCCTGCGCCTGATGACGGGGACCATCACAGGACACTGCTCGCTGAACAAACACTTTTACACAATGGGCATAACGGACAGCCCTCTGTGCAGAGCTTGCATGGAGGCTGAGGAAACCGTTCCGCATGTGCTCTTCGAGTGCACAGGCGTTGCCCAGATTAGAACAGAAACCCTCGGGACACCCAAATCTTTAACAGATGTTCTGAACAGACCAGAAGCCGTGACCAACTTCTGGAGGGAGGTGGGCTGGTTGGAATAAACCCCGACGGCCGCTATGGCTCACGCACAATGGTCCACTTGAAGGATTAAGTGCGGAAACCAAACCCAATAACATAGAACATAGAACATAGAACGGGTCGATCCATCAGGTTAGGCTACGCTTGTCGGGGTTGGTCTGTGGATGGGTGACCATCTTTTCATACCGAGACAACTCCGTGCCTCGGAAAGCACGTTAAGCCGTTAGTCCCGGCTGTCATTCGTTACGGGTCGTCAGAAGCCCGAAAGTCTGACAACCAGTCTTACCAAGGGGTATCGTATTACCCAGTAACTGGGTTGTGGAGGTCAGATAGGCTGTCGCTCCATCTAAAATACTGGTGATTCAGCTGCATCCGGTTAGACTGGAAGCCGACCCCAACATAGCTGGGAAAAGGCTAGGCAGACTGAATAGCCCAGAATTATGTAAGGCAAACTTAACATTTAAAACAAAATTTTAGGAAGGGTTTCAAAGTACTATCAGGGATCGCACCCGACCGTCATAACTTGCGGCCCGCTTGATAACATGAAAAATTGCTGGTCATAATAAAACGTCAATTTTGGCACAGTTCCAGTTTAAAACGATGTTAAAAAGAACTATGTTTTTAACAAACACTACTGTTTTATTGGCACTGCACTCTGAAATATGGGTGTAATAGCTAGCTTTAAAATGTGGCTTGTTTAACACAAAGTCTGTGTTTTTTTTTTTATTCAATGTAACTTTATCGTTTTTGTATTCATCCTGTGTTCACCGTGCTTGAAAGAGGGACTGAACATTAATTGATTGAGTACAGTTATGAATCCTGTCGGTCTATTTTGTTTAAATCTCTCTGTGAAAACGTTATAGGTGAAGTGAGCTGTCATTGCAGGATTGTCACAATTGACAACTCACTTCACCAAAATTTTCATGGTCAGGTTTATACAGGATAAATTGATCGGCTGGAGCGAGATATTGCAATTAGACGAGCACAGACTCTGGTCAGCCAATAAGAAATTCCTACTGGAAAAACCGGGAATCTAACTCAGGAGGACGCTCAATAGTCGTGCTTACGGCCTCTAGACCAACGCCGTAGTTTATAGCAAATTAACACTTACCCAGTAAAAGTACCATCAAAGACTACTGTCTTCATTAAATTCCAATTGCAACTAAACTCCGATTGAGGTTACCCGATAGAAAAATCTTAATTATATCCCGTGTTTAACGACCCATTAACTTTAACTCGCCCATGTAAACGAGGCACCGATTGCTACTGTCTCCCGCGTACCTTAGGGCTGTCTGATATTTAACCTACCATGGAATAAGGCATCTGTCCTACCGCCGACGAAGAAGCGACTAGCTATCAACGATTTTATCGGTCAAGAAACGTACAAATGGTTGGGTCCCGTGAATTCCCGTGTAAATAAAAGAGATACATACAATGGTGACATTAATTTAACAGTAATCGCAGTGTGTGGCCAAGTGGCCAGTAATCGCAAAAACGATAATAAGGTAAAATAATTCGTAAATTGAAATAGTAAAATTTTCAAACCAAATAAATAATAAAGCTCTCTCTTTCCGTCAGTTCGCCTACTCTTTGCACGTTATTCGTTTTAATTTCACTGATGTGATGTTATGATCCGTGATCCCTGCAAAAGACCTCTGCGCTACAGTTTTTTTAAGTGCAGGTTGATCCAAAATGCTATGTTACAAATTTGAAAATAAACCAATAAATAATATAAACGTTTAATGAAATGAGGTTGAAATGATCAAATTCAATTCAACGTCATTTCATAAAACGTTCTTTTCATTCGTCGTTCGTGGCCTGTCGTTTCATAAAATGACAGGCCAGATGGCGTGGTTGGTTAAGATACCACCTGCCATGCCGCAGGTCGTGGGTTCGATTCCCATCCAGGACAAACATTTGTGTGCATGAACATGTCTGTTTGTCCTGAGTCTGGGTGTAATTATCTATATAAGTATGTATTTATAAAAAAAAAGTAGTATATGTAGTATATCAGTTATCTGGTTTCCATAGTACAAGCTCTGCTTAGTTTGGGATCAGATGACCGTGTGTAAACAATGTCCTAAGATATTATTATTATTATTATTGGTTTATTTTTGTATCATATGATGTCCTTTGGGAGAAGCTCGGGGGAGCGGGGGTACCACCTGAGTTGACCGGTTTGTTCCAGTACTGGTACTCTAACCAGTTAAACCAAGTTCGTTGGGGAGACGTTCTGTCTGAAGCATACAGGTTGGAGTGTGGGGTGAGGCAGGGGGGGTTAAATTCACCTAAGCTCTTCAACCTGTATGTAAATGAGTTGATCGTTGAACTCAGCAGCAGACCAGTTGGGAGCAAAATAGATGGAGCTAGCGTCAATAATTTAAGCTACGCTGATGGCATGGTGCTGCTGGGTCCAACGGCTGGCTCAATCAGGGAGATGCATAAAGTCGGTGAAAGGTATGCGGCAACCCACGGCCTGTTATACAATGTAATTAAAAGTGAATACTTGATCTTTGCTGTTCCCGGGAAACATCTAAGTTACAAGCCCTCGATATCCCTCAACGGACGAACACTTAGAAGGGTCACTCAATTTAAATACTTGGGACTCTATGTCACTGAAGACTTCAAAGATCAGGTAGATATTGATGTTGAGCGCAGGGCACCAGCAGCCAGATGCAACATGTTGGCTCACAGATTCGCTCGTTGTAGTAACGAGGTCAAAATAACTCTGTTTAAAGCTTATTGTCAAGCGTTCTACACGGGCAGTTTGTGGGTCAACTGTACGCGAAGGGCTCTAGATGCTCTGCGTGTGTAATATAATAATGGCTTCAGGGTACTGTTGGGGTTGCCCCGGTTCTGCAGCGCGTCTAGCATGTTTGCTGTAGCACGAACTGACGACTTTTATGCCGTTATGAGGAAAAAGACCGCATCCTTAATAATCAGAATGAGAGCTAGCAGCAACGGTATTTTGAAAACCCTAGCCGAGCAACACGATGCACCAATGTTGAGACACTATGTCCGGTTGCTCGTGCGGCAGGGATGAATAATAATTATGTGTAATTATGCGTGATTATTAATAAATACTAACCCTTTAGTTGATACGTTTGTTTTATTTGTACTAACCATTGGACCAAAGTTGTCAAATTAAATAAAATATAAATAAAATAAAATATTTTCATAAAACAAAACCGCGAAACCGTATACGTGTGTTAAATTAATGTCCCCAAAGCGGCACACTGTATATTCAGTACTAGTCGTTCGCTGACTGTTCACACTGCCGGCGAGTTCAATTCTTTTGTTGCAGTGACGAGAGCTATCAAAGAGTACTCACTTAGTGACGGTCGCTTGGTGGAAAGAACAATCGCTGAGAGACTCACGCTTGGTACATACGCATACCAGCGAGTAATCGCTCGTCGCCGTCACTCACTCGTCAACTCGTTTTTAGCTGCTAGCTCTACTCGCTTCTCGTTAATCGCCGGCGGCGGTGGAACAGGTGCCTAAGGCTAATAATTTACACGAAAAAACTTTCGCGACCGTCTAGAGGCGAGATGCCTATGCGAGACTCGTAGGTAGACTCGACAGTCACCAGGCGATTTTATTTTATTTATATCACCGGATGACCAAAACGTCGACAGACCATTTTGATATGTAGGGTCACTGCCTCCTACGGACATTTACAATAGATACTACGCAACACTGCTGGTGCGTGCGTTGTCATCCCACAGATTGAGTTGAAATGTCTCATTTGTGTAAACCCCGAAACAGCAAGGAAGTAAATGTGTAGCACGAATGTGGATAAATAGGTACTTGCCTATACTTATTACCTATGCCATTTATGTGGTATAGATAAACCATTCTAAAAATGAACGCCCCTCCACCAAAGGTGATTATTTCAATATGTGAGAGGAAATACTTATTGCAACACTATACTCGAGTGCGTGTGGCGACTTTCCTGTAAACATGGACTCGTCGCTGCACTTAGAGCTCAACTAATAGTGTGATCAGTCCAGGTACTAGCATTGTAGGGCCGGCGGGGAGAGCGTGCGCTTTGTATGAAACGACACATTCGCTCTGTCGCGTGTTCGTGTCATTTATACACTAGTTGGCCGACCAAATCCGGCTGTTCGGCGTTTGGGCAAGAATTATTTGTATAATTTGAAACAAAAATATTGACTTGACTGCGAAGATGCTTTTTCGTTGTCGTTTTTGACCATACTTTTGCGGTGAAGTCGACGCGTGGTGGGACCACACATCGACTTCACCGCTTTATGTCTCGCCGGTGACTGAGCAACCAATGACAAAGACCAATTATGTGTATTGTGTCTTTGCATAGGAGCGTAACCGCGGTGGAGGGGAGTTCATTTTTAGAATTGTTTATCTATACTAGCAACCCTCCTCTGCTACGCACGGTTTTTAAGACTGGACAAAACATCGGATATCAGTTATTACATATAAGTTTAACCTATATACACACTTGATTACCTATATATGAACATAAACCTTCCGGAAAAAAATTCTAAGTAAATTTATAAAAGTGATGATTCGCTAGGCGATTTCCTAAAACTGAGAATTGGGCATCCAATTTTTAATGGCGAGGCGATTTTTGTCTCTCATCGTGCGGCTACTGACTTTATTTTTATCTTATTTCGACAATCACCTATTCTAGGTGGGAACCTCTCCAAGGTACTTACTCATTACTCACCCGAGTTCATGGAATACACATAAAACAACCGCCAAAGTAATGATTTCGCGCAACTCGTCTCTAAGGGAATAAAATATAAGTAATGATGTTGTTTGGAGATTGAAACAAATTGATAGCCGGTGCTATAAGAGCTTTAGCAATAAATCTCGGAACTGTTAACCCACACTCACAAGTTAACTTGGCTTTGAACCAACCGCGTTGGATGATGCATTCTGCTGATGTCACACTGGCGAAATATGTTGAGACTCTATCGAAATGTTGTTGATCAATTCTTTTGAAATAGAAAGCTATGATTCCTTGGTAAGAAATAAACAAGACTTCATTTGTTGCATATGCTTCTTCCCAGAGAAGATCCGGTTATTGTTAATCAGCATTGTCAAATTGCTGGGTAAAGGCCCCCCCATGACTTCCAGCCAGAAGATGTCGCGGCAGACCCCGTAAGTAGAAGATGGCGGAACAAGCTGGACAAACCAAACAATCAGTGTTCCGACATATATAGGTACGCATGTCGCAGTAAAATGGTTGAAGCCGTGATATAGTTATACGAGTATCCCTAGGGATATAGCTATATACCGTAATATGAAAGCGGTCCATAACTGTTTGAGTGCCCTAATTTTGTTACTGTGACCAATTTGCGGCCACAATTCTAACCTAACCTAACCTACTTATTTTGTCGGAGTACCCTAATAGTACTAGATCGTACTCGTATCATAGTTATATTCCTAGTAAGGCGGTTATGAACATAGTACCGTATATAGGTATATCCCTAGGGATATAACTACAATATCACGGCTTCAACCATCTTATCCAATATATTCCTACTCATACAGAGTAGGAAAGAGCATTAGCCTGTTGGTGATTCCAAAGAAACTGTGGAAGAGTGAGGATGATTTGACGTGTAATATATGTCAAATCTTTTTCACGATGAAATCCTTCTCCGTCGGCGTCACTCAATGATTTATAATAAGTATTAACTTGCCAGGTATGAACCTATATCCTTGTGGAAGCCTATCCTCAGGTTTGTCATGACCATTACTTTCTTTTATCCGCTGTGCTGAACCGCATTGTATACCCGCGCGCTGGGAAGCAGTTAACCGCCCCACCCGATGCCCCGCGGTAATCTTGTAAACAAAACCGATTTGCATCATAGCTTCTTGTAATTTTGTGACCGTTGAATGTTTCTTAGAATGCTCGTGAGTAGGGCTTTAGTAATGTACGTTTCGTTTGAAAGTATGACCTGTTTTCATTTTCAAAATTGGCTTTTAAAAATAACAAAACAATTCTTAATACAATTTTCTTTAATTATAAGCATTCCAGTTTGAACAAAAACCTTTGTTTACAAAAAGATTTGCAACTACAGACTAAAAATAATCTTTCCATAGACGACTGACTAGTCGCATAGAGGGTTGGCGTACCTCAAATTCCTCTGAAATAGATAGTGCATCAAACTAAATTAGAAAGGACTCCTTAATAGTGGTGGAACAAGGTTCAAACCAAAAGCAGATTTGCGTGGGATGACTTTACTCCCACTAACCACTACTTAATAAAAAAGTGCGATGAATTTCATCCCATGTGCAATTAGCGGTTATCGATTAAATAATAGTTGAAGAATTACAAAGCTAAAATAGATACGTATAAAATAATGGAATGCTTTATTCATTTCACTGCACTTATTTGATGAAGCAACCACATTATAGTAAACAATAGAGTTGATAGGTAATGTTATTTGCTTTGTGACCATGTTTAACAGCAGATCCCTAGCAACCACGTGTCTCAAGTGCCACTCGAAATATCTATGAAATGTCATTGGACACAAGTGGAAATGACTACCATAGTTTAGGGGCCCGTAGAAACGTGGTGCGGTAATCGGTACGGACGAATGAGGAAATGTCGTAAGGAAAGTTTTGAGTATGAATGTCGATGACTGTAAGAATAAGGGACGACTAAAGAAACGATTGATGGACTGTGTGAAAGATGGCTAGAAAACGGGTGACTACCGAGATAACGATGAATAGAGAAGTATTTCCATACTAAAGGACACGTTGCGCCGACCCCAAATAATAATAATAATAATAAACAAATTGGGATAAGGGCAGGAGAATGATGAAATGATTTTATGGGAGCGTAAACTAAATATTTAACGTGCCTCGGAAAACACCTTAAGCAGTTGATCCCGGCTATAATTCGTAGAATAGAACAGAATAACATTTATTTTCTTTACAACATGGTATAACAAGATGGTAACATACAAAAAAAAAATAACAAGAGTATACATACATAGTTTTGCTTAACAGTGATAGGCGTATAAATTTTCACAAGCGTATTTAACATTTATTGTCAAAGAATTCTTTGAAAATATAAAACTATGAATGCACAACCATTCATGCAATTTATTTTTGAATAATCTCATATTTAAGGTCTTGAGATTACTTGGTATCTTATTATATACACGTACATAGATATACTGCTTTTATTATATTTAGCTGCCTGAGCCTGTGGGGGTCTCGTCGGTTACGAGGATATAAATCATCTGCATTAGTAAATAATTCCTTATGACTCACAAACATACATGTTTCGTAATATATATATGTAAAGAAACGGTAGCGGCAACAAGCCAAGCTTTTTAAATATCGGCCTACAGGATTCGTCAGGTCGATTCGGCCCGTATATTGCTCTAATTCATTTTTTATTCCGCTTAATCCGGTTAGAGTCCAAGCCGGTCCCAACGTAGTTGGGCGAGGCAGATGATGTACATATACGAAAGCTTACTTAAACGAAACTTAAATGAAATGTAACTTCACTTAAACGTACGTCTCTGTGATCTGTTCTTACAGCTTTGAAATAGTTAAGTTCAATAAAGTTTTTAAAGTTATTAAGAAGTTGACTGCATGCAAAACTAAATGAGTCTAGAAACTCGTACTATGAAGACTTATTTTTAAAGAAGTTGGCTTAAAATAAAATGAGTCTCTTCTAAAAATCCTTACAGGACGTTTTTACGATGCATTATATCATTCTTTTTTTCAATAAATTAAAATTACTTGATTATTTAGTTGTGTTATTAAATACTAGCTACTACTAGCCCGCGACTTCGTCTGCGTGAAATTTCTTGTTTTTAACCGACTCCCAAAAAGGAGAATGTTCGACTGTATGTATTTTTTTTCTTTTTTTTTATGTATGTCCACCAATTTCTCCGTCAATAGTAGACGGATTTTGAAAATTCTTTGTTTGTTTGAAATGGTATGCTCTCCAGCAGTGCTCTTCTGTACAGATCTCACCGTGAAAACTTAGGTGAGGTGAGCGTGGAGTGAGCTGTCAATAGTGTCAATCCCTAGCATCAGGTGGAATGACAGCTCGCTTCAAGCCCACTTCACCTAAGTTTTCACGGTGAGATTTGTACAGAATAGACCGGCAGGTCGTCATATGGGACCCCATGGAAATCGAAAAGAACCCTCAAATTTTATAGGCACACCCTATAAAATAGTGATTTGGGTATTTTTTTATAGTAACTCGTGCATTTGCTTTCGGAAAGCACCACTTGGTGAAATAGAACTGTTGATGAAGACCGCAAATGGCCGTTAGAACTATTCAATAATAAGTATTTCATGGGTTGCAATTCGATTACATTAATATAAGCAAAACAATTGAAATATAATATAATATTTTTGTTTTTCAGCTAAGCAATTTATACTCGTCACAATGCAAATTATGGTGAAGTAAGTAGAGCTGATAGTAACTTCACCATCAGCTCCAGTTCTCCTGGTTCTTACTAAGAAAACTCCTCAAGAAATAACGTCCCTGGATCAGGAAAAGCAATATTTTGTAAAAGGTGATGAGATCGACATTAGGCTACTGTAACTTAGATAAATTACAAACTGACCCACTAAAAAGTGAAAAATAAACAATATTTTTTTTTTAAAAGAAAGAAAAAGACAACCGGCTTCCAAAAAAATTAAAAATTGAAAAATAACTTTAATTTTGGAATTTGGTGGCAAAAAACAAAAAATACAGATCCAAAGACACGTAGTGTTTTGTTTTTGGAGTCGGTTGTTTTTTTAACATAAAATAATCCTATGACACTCGGAAATACTCCATTAGTGAAAAGTTTTTCGGAATCAGATCAGTAGTTCACAGGCTTACCCTCTGCATAATAACTCAAATATGTTACCTCTGTAGAATGTGTATAGATATAATTTTCTCCGCTACGGAACCACACTTTACTGATGGTGCGACCATGCTCCCCGCACTTAGCAGGCATATTTCATATTTATATAACGAACGACCATGTCCAAACATGTTATATAATACCAGATGCTGTTTAGATAAGTATACGCATTAATTCGTTGGATGATCAATTTTCCGGAACGTAAAAGTTGTGAAAAATAACATAACTATGAGAGATAAAGTTAAGTTGTTTATCTTGAATGTGGGTAGTATTGAATTGATTGGCCGTCTTGTTTCGTGTTAACAAGTTTATCTTAGCTTCCAATTTCCAACTAAAAGTTGTGAGAAATTTCGTTGTACTGTAATCCAATCGTAATGTTTAACTCTCGTTTCAATAGACAACGTCCTAGATAGAATTGTCGTCAAATTCTATTGTAGTAATATGGCAAATGAATACTTCATGTGTACCGCCCGTGACACTAAGTGGGGTCGCGCTAAGACAAGTCTGTCAGTTTGTGTACTTAGGACATGTTGTGAAAGATGACCTAGACGTGGAACGGGAACGCAGGGGGCTCACGATTCGCTGTAATGTGTTCAAAGGCAGTCAAAACTACATTGTTTAAGTCCTTCTGCCAATCATTTTATACCTGCAGCCTGTGGGCCAACTACACGCAGCGGGTCGTGAGCGCTCTGAGAGTTCAGTATAACAATGCCTTCAGGGTTTTGAAAGGGTTGCCTCGCTGTTGCAGTGCGTTAGCTATGTTAGCAAAATCACAAGTGGATGGATATTATGCCATAATTAAAAAATAGCAGCATCGTTGATGCGCAGAGTGAGAGACAGTCCTAACGGCTAGCTGGAGGCACTGGATTCGTCTACATATAGGATAATTATAATAGTTGGTTTTTATGTGTGAATTACTAAAATAGTTCTTAAGTTTCAGTGTATTACTAATACTCTATGGACAACCTAGTCTGAAATCAATCATTCAGCCTAGCCTTTTCCCAACTATGTTGGGGTCGGCTTCCAGTCTAACCGGATGCAGCTGAATACCAGTATTTTACATGGAGCGACTGCCTATCTGACCTCCACAACCCAGTTACTGGGTAATACGATACCCCTTGGTAAGACTGGTTGTCAGACTTTCGGGCTTCTGACTACCCGTAACAACTGTCAAATATCCACGAATGACAGCCGGGACCAACGGCTTAACGTGCTTTACGAGGCACGGAGGAGTCTCGGTATGAAAGATGGTCACCCATCCACAGACCAACCCAACAACTTAGTCTGAAATAAATTATAAATAAATAAATAATATTGTCAATCGCTTCATTTGCACTTGGTAGACGATCAAATTGCGCATCAAAGTGCATCAATCACGTAAAAATTGACAGTTGCAATTGATCGTTTCGGGGATTCTTTAGGAAGGATATCAGTCAGTATAGGTATGCAGTTCTTTCGTACTGCTGTATACCCTTCCTCCCTTGCCGTATATCGTTCCTGAAGGATCATGTGGTATGTAATAAAGATTTATTATTATTATATTATTAACGATTTGTTTTCCCCGGGTCATCCCGGAAATTCCGAAGCAAGCCACCACGAGTGGCGGAGACACCCACAGTGTGATTTTAAACAGTCTTATTCTTCATTTTGAATCGATGAAACATCATTCTTCTAGTTAAACTTTATTAGCTTACTGTGGCCCAAGGTGTCGGTTTGGGCGGTAAAATTCCGACATAACCCTCTGCTGTTGTAAGACGAAGGGTATATACAGCGTGTGTCAGAAAGGTGTGCTCAAATTTAAGGACCATCAAACTCAACAACTTTCTCCATGGGACCAACAACATAATCGAGACAAAATTATCAGCTGTACAAAGCTTCAATAACTACTCGACCTAAATGTATGGGACAGCTGATATTTTATTTCTCGATTGTGATGTTCTTCCTATAGAGAAAGTTGTTCAGTTTGATGGTATTTACCACATCCTTATATTTTCCGTTGATGGGTGACCATCTTAATATACTAAGACCCCTCCGTGCCTTAGAAAGAAAATTAAGCCGTTCGTCCCGACTGTCATTCGTCGTTACGGGTCGTCAGAAGCCCGAAAGTCTGACAACCAGTCTTACCAAGAGGTATCGTATTACCAGTAACTAGGTTGTGGAGGTCAGATAGGCAGTCGCTCCATGTAAAATACTGGTATTCAGCTGCATCCGGTTAGACTGGAAGCCGACCCCAACATAGTTGGAAAAAGATAAGCAGATGATAATGATGATATTTAACCACATCTTACTGATACATCCTGTATAAAGATTTCCATACGTAATAAAAGGTTATTTCCTGATAGACGCGATTTACGAGTTAAGTTAGAGTTATAAATATGAAAAGGTCACCCCTCATCAGGTGGGCTCCACCAGTTTTCTAACAATATCTAATGAGGTACCTAACAGAGCATTAATTGCCATGTAATCACCTACTTACAATGTAACGTCATATTTTATTACTACATTTACGACAGCTACTTTCGTCGTGGTCTATCAAAGGTTCACATATCATACTTTTATTATCTAGTAAAGCTTTGCCTGTGACTTCTTCCGCATTGATTTCGGATTTCCTGAAACTTCTATAAACTTAAACACTCCATTTCAATTCTTTAAGAGTTGTTTTTTTTAAGTATACCTACTTAAATAATTTGACGACATAATAGAGAACTATAGAAGAAGAAGATATACTGCAACCACCCCAAATAAATTGGGATAAGGGTAGGAGAATAATAATAACATATCTAAATAGGTTCCCCTTTGGTTCAAGCTATTATTTTATTTACAAAAAAAAAAAACTAGCTGACACGGTGAACTTCGTACAGCCTTAGCAGCGCCACCTACCGGGTCCAATGGTGTTTTCAAACCATCCAGGTACCCATTGAAATATACTCACGAAATTCATCCAAATCGGTCCAGCCGTTTGGGAGGAGTTAGGTGACAAACACACGTACAGAAGAATTAATTTTCAAAATCCATTCAGAAGTTTAGCCAAAAAACGTAAAAGCCAGACACTCTCGCGTAATTAATCATTTTTTAACATAGGTATAAATCTTAACAAAATCCTTACAGCAGTTTATGCGTAAAAACGTAACAGACAGACAAAGATGCTTCCGTATTTATAAACATTAATAAAGATACAGTTATGATCGTAACACAAGGGCCAGTGTCAAGCCTCTTCGAGTCTAAGCACATAAGTTTAACTTACTTTCACTTAGAGTGGATGATAAATCTCCAAGTTATTGTTGCATGAATATGTTGCTACTATGCACTCTGTTAAGTTATTGTAGCGAGTGACAGTATTTTTGAGAATGCTTTTATAATATCCACTTTCGATTTTGTTGTTGAATTGATTGCTTAGATAACAGATACATGGAATTTATTTCTTCTTTTATACTTCGTTGAAATTTCATTGACATTTGGTACCGATTCGTTATTTACAAAAGTGAAATATTTAAGTGATCCTCTAAAAACTTTTTAGTCTTCTAATAATGGTTGCCTTTTTTAACGAATAGGCGTCTTTTTAACTTTCTGGCCTTTTAGATCATCATAAACTTCAAACATAAACTGTTGAGCGTAACTTGTCATTGAAACCATCCTGTATGTAACATAAACTTAATTTCAAATCATAGCATAACATATTATTACGCCTGTAATCCACGAAGGGTTAGGCAGATGTGTACTTATAGTACTCCCACATTTAGCCAGTTATGTTTTAGTCCTATGTAATAGGCGGCGAGCCTATTGCCATCAACCTGACACAAATCCAAACTCCGTGCTGCTAAGAAATTCCAGATGGATTCCAACTCATATCACTGCCTGACCCAGGAATTCATGTTCAGTGCTCTTGCGACCACTAGACCAACAATGGAGTTCAAATCAATTGAGCATTAAAGAGGATCGCTTCTGTTAATTGATGCTTTTCAACTCAAGTGAACACCGATGATTAGATTGTAAAGTATCTTTGATGGGACCATTTTATTCAACGCCTTAATTAACCGTAACGTATTCTTGCCAATCATTTAATAAGGCGAAAGCGCCATGGTAGCAATTTGCTGGTCAGTATCAGGTTTTATGTTGACCTAAATGTGATTCACGACCGTAACAAATATGTGTATACTGAATTCATCATCATTCTCCTGTCCTTCTCCCAATTTATTTGGGGTCGGCGTACCCTTCCATACTTCTCTATTAGTCGTCATCTCGGCATCTCCCTTTCTGGCCATATCATCTTTTACACATCCACATTCTTACTCAAAACTATCCTGACGACATTTTCCTCATTCCTCCGCATCACATTCCCATACCATGACAACCGATTTCCACACAACTTTTCAGTCACCGATGTCACTTTCAGACTTCCTTTTATGTACTCATTTCTTATTATATCCATTCGCGTAACACCACACATCCCTCTTATAGCATTCTCATCTCAGCTGCATGCAATTTCATTCATTCTTTTTGTGGCCCAACATTCTGATCCAGACAAGACAGTATGTGTATCTGAATTATAATCAATTTGTATAGAAAGAAGAAAGAAAGAAAGAAAAATACTTTATTTGGGACACGCACAGGAAATACAAACAGTAAAAAAGAGCATAGGAACTAACAAAATTAACATTAAAAAAATTAAACAAAATAAATACAAAATATAACAATAAAAAATCCCTGTGCGAGGCCAAAAAGGCTCCTATCTCAGCATAAAGCTGCTCAGTATGGCTGATTCTAATGAATATAATTCTGTAAATAAATATTTCTCACGGTCGCGAATCATATTTGAATTAAGATACAACCTGACACTGACCTGCAAATTGCAAAAAACAACGTAAGTGTACCTTAACGCTTCCCCTTAAGGGAAAATATTTAACTGAAAATCTAAAAACTTGTTGACCTTCTAATGATGAACACTTTTTAAAATTAATGAACCTCCAAAAACTCTTTGGGCTTCTAGTGATGCACACTTTTTTTAAAAATAAATAAGCTTTTTTACTGGCCTTTCTCACAATAAAATTGGTTGCTGTTACTAAAGTGATACCGCGTCCAAACCATGACAATTACCAACACGCGCAAGCCAAATTGGTCGCAGTAACCAAATAAGCTGGGCACCTCGATCAAATGGGTTTGTTAGGTTAGAACTGTGAACAACCGCTCCCTAGCAGAACGAGCGAAGCGAGCGATGCCGCGGAAGCGGCCAGTGAGCGCTACATCCAAGTATGTCGCAGGTTACTTGTCTATTTAGTACTTATTTTTAGGTCCCCAAAAGAGGAATTATTAGATTATTAATTATATGATTAATAAAAAGAGGAGCAATCATTATATTACAGTGTAAAATGAATTATTTGAGGTTCGATTAAATATATGCCTTTATTAAGTTTTTTGTCAATCGTAATGTCACTATGCCTTTATTAAGTTTTCGTCAATCGTAATGTCACTTTTAACCAGTTAAATCATTGTTGACTCCAAAAATTATTAATCGAAGAATATTTATTTAATTTTTCATGTGAATTATTTCGGTAATCACACCCACTACCCAGACTATGTGCTGTAGCTGTATTGAATCGTCTCGTGTCGGTTTGTCCGCACCTTACATTTAGTTATGGTCACGCCCTTTCATGGGCAATTTGTGAGTAATAACCAACTGTCAACCGTCAAATTACGTATTAATTTATTTATTATTTATTATCAATCTGCCTAGCTGTTTCCCAACTATGTTGGGTTCGGCTTCCAATCTAACCTGATGCAGCTCAATACCAATATTTTACATGGAGCGACTGCCTATCTGACCGCCACAACACAGTTGCTGAGTAATACGATACGCCTTGGTAAGACTGATTGTCAGACTTTCGGGCTTCTGACGACCCGTAACGACTGTCAAAGATAAACGAATGACAGCTGGGGCCAACGGCTTAACGTGCTTTTCGAGACACGGAGGCGTCTCGGTGTGTAAAGATGGTCACCCATCCACAGATCAACCCCGACAAGCGTAGCTTATCCTGATGGATCGACCCGCGCGGCTTTTTTTACCTAGCCACAAGGTTATATTTGTATACTAATACATGCTAAATTGATATTTAATTATGTAGATTTTATGATTAAAAATCTACATATTAAATTCTTAAATCCACTGCAAGACAGCACGCAGCCTACAGCGTTGGGTCTAGAAGCATGTTTGTCTCGAGATTTTTTTATTCGTCCTCTGAAGGGGTTAAAAATAGGAGATGAAAGATTGTATGGAAGTTGGTCGTTTTACCCAATTGAAATCCTATCGAGCACATGGCTTGTATCCTAATCCTAACTTCCAAATGTAAAAGTGAGTTTGTTTGTTTGTTACGCTTCACGCTAAAACGGCTGCACGGATTTGGATGAAATTTGGCACATGGGTAGACAATGGCGTGGAGAAGGACATAGACTACTTTTTATCCTGGATCGAAGCCGAAGTCGCGGGCAACAGTTAGTAATAAATAAATCTCGTTGTGTTGTGAGTACTGCGTACCCCCCTTCAATGGCGCACCAGAACACATTACACGCCGCCGTGACCACCCCAGGGACCAAACCAGCATTTGGGCGCTAGACGCCTCGTGTCGAGACACCCTTGGTCCCCCTGCGACCAGTCAGGTCAGTGGCCCGGCCGTCTACCACTTTTCAGCCGCAGAGTATAAGGAGAACGGCCAACGAAATACCGACACTCAACCTCCCCTGCGGCCCCACCGCGTCCGCCATCTGACGGTAGCGACCCCGTCAAGGCCGCGGAAGGTAAGGAGAGCGGCGCACTTGTTGGCCGCTACGTCGTCGGCTTCCTGGGAAAAGCCTTGACGAGCGGCCCCTCCTTGGGTTCCTCTTCGCTTCACCGTGGGTGACCAAGCCACGGCTACTGAGCACCCAACTCACCGGCTACTCAACCTCTGCCCTACCTCTATAGTGTAATTTAGAATCGCGTAGACGCGTGACGCGTAGGGGCGAGGTGGCCCGCGGGCTGAGGAGCAGGAGGCTGCGAGTGAGCCGCCGCGGCTGAGGCTGCGGTGGTGTGCGAAAGCCGTCTGCGACGATTAGCACGCGTGAGGCCGCCGGAGCCGTGACAGAAACCATGCCTGCTGCATGCTTGCTTACATGCTGCATGCTTGCTGCATGCTTGCTGCATGCTTTCTTGCTTCCTTCATGCTTGCTTGCATGCTGCATGCTTTCTGGTTTGCTTACATGCTGCATGTTTGCTGCATGCTTGCTTGGCGTAGGTTTTGGCATGGTTGGTTGATTTATTAGGCTTATTTTATTTTGTGTAAAATATGTTATACCAACTAAAATATTTGATTACATTCAAATTGGTAAAGGTACTAGAGTTGGTAAGCAAGTTATTGTTTAAACGTTCACTTGCCAAACATTAGGTTTGCGTTACAATTATTTGTGAAGAGTTTATTTGCTAAGTTATAATTTAGCAAATGAAATCATACGGAAAATTGGGATGTGTTAATTTGTTTTTTTTTTTTTTTTTTGATGAAACAAGCGTAACTGCACAGGTATAATCAATATTGGTTCTCCACTAATTGTGGTTACGTCAAGAAATAAAATGTTAAAAATAAATAAAGTTTTTTTTTTATAGGATAAAAAGGTAGGTAACGTTATTTAGCAGCTAATCAATAATGGTTTTCATTCATTGTGGTTATATCAAGAATTGTTAAAAATAATTTGAAATAAAAAAAAAATATCTGGTAAATCCAACCGAATTCGATCGCGTCAAGAGCTCAAATTTTATCATAAACCTAAACAAGTTCATACTCATAAACCTGCGACATCTACATCCATTATATCATTGTCATGTTAATGTACACTCGAATGTCAACCCATCCCCATAGGTTCACAACTACTGTAAGCCCGCAGTCACCATAGGATGTTTTTTACGTTTTATATATTTGTATATATATATATATATATATATATATATGATATATGTTTATATACACAGTCTGGCCATAAATAAATACTGTTATAATTCACCACGCAGTCTTGGTTGGAAGTGAACGTTTCGGACTGCATCAGAGCTGAAGGCTGGCCGTCGTCTAGTCCCGATCTTAATCCGCTGGATTATGATTTATGGTCAGTTTTAGAGAGTACTGCTTGCTCTTAACGCCATGATAATTTGGAGTCCCTAAAACAATCCATACGATTGGCAGTGAAGATTTTTCCCATGGAAAGAGTGCGTGCTTCTATTGATAACTGGCCTCAACGTTTAAAGGACTGTATTGCAGCCAATGGAGACCACTTCGAATAAGCTTTTTATATTTTAAATTGTTTTATATTTATGTATTAAACTAACACACTGTAAAAGTAATAAATATTATTTGAAATAAAAAAAAAATTTTTCTTCGTGACAATATTTATGGCAAGACTAGGTATATGACTATAATAACTAATATTATAAATGTGAAAGTAAGTTTGTTTGTTTGTTTGTTTACCTTTTGACGCCTAAATCGCTGAACCGATCATCCTGAAATTTTGCTTAAACGTTGTCAGGTTTACAGAAACGGACATAGGGTACCTTTCATCCCTAAATAAAGTACTGTTCCCGAGGAAAACAAAAATAACGTTCTTATGATCATAGATGGTGCCACGTGTCTTTCGAATCATGATTGAATTATATTGTTATAGAACCCGCTAAACGGATTTCGATGAAATTTGGCACATGGGTGGGTAGACTATGACCTGGATTAGGATTTTGATCCCGGTAGTGCGTTCCCGTGGGATAATTTCCGACCACCACGTGGGCGAAGCCGCGGACAAAAGCTAGTATGATATACATATTATATAAAGATTATTTCTTACGTACAGGGTATGAACGCCAAACACGCAAGGGTTTAATATATATGGTATATGTTAAGACGATGCACCTAGAATAAAATTACTAGTAACGATAGTAAGGGCGGGTTACTTTGATCTAGGGCATAACTTTGGCCCAAATCGAGACAAATGTTTAACTGCCAGAAGTGTCGCGACCACACAGCCGAACGTCGTATATTATACTTCGGTAACTAATAAATGGCGATATAGACGCGTACTTGCGGAACTTTGTTTGTTAGGGCCAAAGTTATGCCCTAGGTCAAAGTAACCCGCTCTCACTGTAGATAAAAAGAATGGCATTAATCATAATCATAATCATTTTATTTGCAATAAGTATTGGTACAGTGTTGGTCTTAAGGTCAGTAATAAAGTTTCCTAATACATAGTCAAACATTTGACATGCAAAATTTTACAATATAAGAGTATATTTACGTCCACTGGCATGCTTTGAGTACTAGTTACTAACGATCTTTACTTTTACAATACATTCAATATTCATTATCGTCACATTACACAATTTAGAACACATTATTTATAAATTCATTTATAGATTAAAATCGTTTTTCCAGCAGCCATAATTTTAACTTTATAAAAAATTGATTATTAGGTAAATCTTTAAATTTCTTTGGTATTTTATTATAGATAAGTCTACTCATGTGATAACAGTTCTTTTTATAAAGAGAAGTCCTTGGTGTCCTGGGCAGAACTATTCTATCTGGATCTCTTACTTTACGAGGGCAACGGTCTTGAGCCTTTATAAACAGGTTAAAGTGCTGTCGGACAAATTTAGCACATTCTAAAATATACAAACTGGGTAATGTAATGTGCATTAGTATTGCCAGTGTTTAATCTATTGTAGTATTGTTGTCTCCACTTTGTATAGCGATCGCATTGCATTACAGAACGCCTTTGTAACGGAGTCTGTATTGAACTGTTCACATAAACTTGTTATGTTAAAAGTTGACGTCAAGTTACGCCTTTCTACAGGTTAAGTATTCATGACTTAGCCGAGACAGTTATCGACTCAATTTATTAAATGGTTTGTTTATTAATTGCCTTGAACATCTGCATTAACTTTCTACCAAATGTACTGAATTTATTACAATATTAATAAAGAAATAATGTCATAAATCTTTGAAGTGATATACGTATTTAACCGACAAAAAAAAGGAGGAGGTTCTCAAGTCGAGGCGTATATAGCTAGAGTGACTGGTATGAAATCGAACAACTTTTACTGTGGGACCAAACCTGTAATCGCAAAAAAAGTCAACTGTTCCTACATTTATGTTCGCATAATAATTTCCTATAACGTCCAAAATTTTTGAAAAATAACTTTAACCTCGAAAAGAAAACTATCTTTTGTGAAGAGCAAAAGGGCTTTAGACAAAACATGTCAACCAGTATGGCCATTTATGACTTTTTATATAACAATATGACGAATATGGACAGGAGAATCTCGGTGTGTGCTATATACTGCGACATGACGCAAGCTTTTGACTACGTTGACCATAGCAACTTGCTACAGAAATTAGAAGCTTGCGACATAAGCGGATACATACTAAATTTTATTCAGTCATATCCTACTAATAGAAAACAATACACAGAAATTGAGAAAATTAGGTAATGTTAAGACAAAGAAACAGGATGTTTATGTATTAAGCGAACACACACCTACATACGGTGTTCCTCAAGGCAGCGTCCTCGGATCTTTATTATTCATAATATACATCAATGACCTGCCTAGTGCTATTGACCACCCCATGACTCTCTTTGCAGACGACAGCACTATGACTATAGCATATAAAAATAATTACATATATGAAAGTGACATAAATTAATTTTTGACATCAATAATATCATGGTTAAACAGGAACAACCTAAAAATAAATCCAAATAAGACAACTATTATGGATTTTAGGCAACGGACCCAGACTGTATTTGACCTTAAAGCAATTTACGAAGACATTGTTCTTAATACAGTTGACGCCACAAAATTTCTAGGAATTATTATTGATGCTAAATTGAACTGGAAGGCACACATCGAATAGGTACCTAAGTAAACGGCTGAGCTCCTCTGCGTACGCCTTATATAAACTGGCCCCAGAGCTAAACACAGATGCCTAAGTAACAGCTTATCATAGTCTAGTAGCATCGTTATCGCGCTACGGTATTATTTTTTGGGGGAATTCCACAGACAAAGCAATAGCGTTAAGGGTCCAAAAGCGATGCATTCGTGCTATGTTCAATTTGAAGTCGACCGACAGCTGTATGCCATTATTTAAAAAAAAAACACATTGTATTAACCCTATCAGCTCGGTATATTTATGAAGTTGCGGCATTTGTTAGGGTGAATCAATTTCTGTTTCCACGACTAGCTGACACCTTCCCCCGTAACAGACGTGACAATAATCAACTGTGTTCACATGCGTCAATGACTGTATTAATGGGAAAAAGCGTTTTCTGTATGGCTCCACATAGAATACCACAGTCATATAAACAATTGCCGGTAAACTTGCTTAAAAAAAAAGATTTGAGATTTATTAACAGACAAGTGTTATTATAATTTATATATACTTTTTGAATGACACTATCTGATATTTTTTTATTATTTTTTTTTTATTTTATTTTAATAATCCTTAAATTTTGTGACATTTCATGATTAATTTATTTTACTGATTTCTCAACGATTAGTCCTGACCGTGGTCCTGACTATAATCCAAGTAGGATTGAAGTGGCGTTAGTAATTCAGTCTTTATATTGTGATCTAGTATTTTTTTTTTTTTATAAATTTTATAAATTTATACGCCTTACGGATGAAACATGTATGTACGAAATATTAATATTGTGACATCCTGCATGCTTAATTTGCATATACTCATTATCTTTATCATAACTCGTCAAAATGTAGGGAACAGCTGATTTCTTTTTCGCGATTTCAGGTTTGGTCCCATAGTAAAAGTTGTTTGTTATCATGAGTTTAAGTATCGGTAACTAAGTACCAGTCACCCTATTATATATTTTTTTTTATGTAGGCATCGGTATATGGCCACGCATAACTTTTTATAGTCTGATTTGAACGACTCTTGTTTTATTCGAGAGGGTTATACCACGAAGTTGGTCCCATGTAAAATTTGCTAACATTGCTTGGGTACTTTTTGAGTTAACTTCAATAATATCTACGTATTTTTCCCAATTGGTCTATGTGGATGATGTTCTAATTTTACAAAGTGAAAAATAACTTTAATTTCGGAAGTCGGTGGCAAAAAATGAATATACAAAACCAAAGACACCGACTTCCGAAATTCAGTACCTAGTGTTTTTTGGAAGTCTGTATTTTTTAAGTTTTTTGTTTTCTTTTTTATCGTTTTTTATTTGTCTTTTATGAAAATTTGAAAAAGATAGTAGGGCTAGTGGCTAAATAATTTTTATTTATTTATTTCAGAGCATATTTTCATATAAAATTGTTAGTAAAGCTTAAAACTATGTTAGTGTCTTATACCTATTTAATCAAGTTACCTTACATTAAAACAATAATAACGGCCGCATGGGTCGATCAAAGGTTAAGCTACGCTAAACGCGGTTGGTTCGTGGATGATTCGAGACCCCTCCGTTCCTCTGAAAGCACGTTAAGCCGTTGGACCCGGCTGTCATTTGTAGATCTTTTTCACAGTCCTTACGGGTCGTCATAAGCCCAAAAGTCTGATATCCAGTCTTTACAAGGGGCATCGTGTCACCCAGTGTCTCATGGAAAGACTGCCTATCTGACCTCAACAACCCAGTTATTGTGGAGGTCAGATAGGCAGTCGCTCCTTGTAAAATACTGGTATTCAGCTGCATCAGGTTAGACTGCAAGTTGACCCCAACATAATTAGGAAAAGGCTACGCAGATTGATTAATTGAACGAAGAGATAGACAAAACGGCAAACTTTATTACTGGTTAACACGATATTATTTTCCTAAATAATAATTAATAGTATTCTGTAATATACAAACAAGGCATTACCTATATAATCGTAAAGCGAAATGAACCCGTCTTTTCAAAGAGGGCACGAGTCACATTGAAAAAGGCATTAGTCCAAAAAAAATAATTCAAAATGAAAAACTCTTCTTTAATAAACAAATATCCCAAAACATCATGTAGGTATGTTTTTATTTATCAACCTCTCTGTATTCAATTTCTTGAGCAACAATTTTTTTTGTTTACAAGTTACGTTATTTTTGTTGACATTGAAAAGTTTTGAGTAATTGACTCACGCCCTTTTCGAAATGACGGGTTCTAATAAAATTGTTGATTGCTGTAAGGCTGAATTATACGCGCTGATAACCGACTTGTAATTATTTTAAACTGAAGATCACGTCTAACCGAGCAGTGTTAATGATTTGGAATAAATATTTTTTATGTTAAATTAGAGCATTTTTAATAACTTAGATTATGTTTATATTATACAGTGTAATTAATTTGTAAAATTATGTCTAACGTGGAAAACACTGAGAATCACGTAAAAACTATCAAGCGTTTTTTTTACGAAACCTTCACCATTTTAAAGAAAATTTAATTATTGTATATCTTTTAGAATACGTGTTTTATTGTACCTTTTGTGTTTTGTATAATAAATTAGTATTGCGTCTAATTGGGGACAGCGCTTCTTGAAGGGCGAGTTCTATTACTGGATGAACGTACTTACGACGTGTTGCGTGAGCTCAGCACAAAACACTCAAGGCCGTTGGCGTATACTCGTATCTGCGTCTTAATTTTCTTTAAGTAGACAAACAAATATGTAATAATCAAATCAATTTATTTAAGGATTTATAATTTCATGATAATAACTAAGAATACAAAAACTTAAACTAGGTCAATAAAACACATGGATGTGTGTGTGTGTGTGTGTAATCGTAAAGGCCAGTACTTACCATGAAATTATTTTAGACTTTATAATTGGCCATCTTCTATCCAATTACAATATAATAAATCCCAAGTAATTGGGTGGAAAGACTATTTTCAATAAAATTAATTGACATTTATTTTCTAACGGACAATTCAATTAAGTACCTTTTTGTGTCTTGAGAATCAAGTAATGAAATCTTATGAGCCGCACCAATTATTTCTTAATCTACCTATATTATTAACTTATTAATAATAGGATTTTTTCATAAAAGAACAATCTTAATTGGCTAAAGAATCAGCATTGCCATCCTACGTGGCAAAGCTTTCAGCCTTTTGGGCACTTTTCCCAATTACAGCTATGCGGACGGATTTTTTGATGTCCAATGCGCTCTTTCCTTTTTTTTATTTCTGTACTTATTCACTTGTACATAATATACATATCGAGCCATTACCGCCGTCTTGGCGTAACCGACAAAAACCAAATTTTACAGGAGAAGGTTTATTAAAATATTTTTATTAATATTTGCGCTATTCAATTAAAATTTAACATAGCTATAACTTTACTAATTGTTTCATTTTCGCGGAAAAGTGGACGAGCCATTATCCGTTATAGTTTAAAATATCGTTTGCGATGAAAAATCCTATTTAGGTAAAAATGTCAAATAAACAGCCGAATTGAGAACCTCCTCCTTTTGGAAATCGGTTAAAAAGACAGCCTATCTGATCTCCACAACCCCGTCACCAGAGGGTAACACGATACACCTTGGTATGACTGGTTGTCAGAATTTCGGGCTTCTGAAGTTCTGAATAGGTTTCCTGGTTGATATTCCACCAATTCGCATTAAGCGTTTCCAAATGTCTTTTATAATGCCCACAGCAAAAGAGTTGAACTCACTACCTGCGTGTTTCCGAGAGCATACAACCCTAATCTCTTCAAAGTGATAGTGAACAGGCTCCTTCTGGGTAAGCTCACTCCATCGTCGACTTTGTCTCTGTCACCTCTGACCTAGACTAGAGTCAAGAGAAAGCCCATCTCAAATAAAAAAAAAGATAACGACTGTCTAGATTTACGAATAAAAAAAAAACGAGCGAGCCTTAGATTAGTCGCAAATGATTTGTAATTCATCTTACCTTAGTAATAAGCAACATTAACATTATAATGTTAATGTTGTAACATTATAATGTTAATAAGCAACATTAACATTATAATGTTAATGTTGCTTAGCGTAGCAGGATATATCCTGAAAAAAAATATTCAGGAATAGTTATTTATCTATGGCAAAAGTACCATCTAGTTCCATACGACAACATTTCAATCCATAGAGCAAACATTTAAAAGATATACTTTTTCTTATCTGTGGGATGAGTTGACCATCTGACGGCCAACTCTAGCACCGCGTGCCCTCATTAGTTCCCCGGCTTCCTGTTACACACTTCCGTCCCTTTTCATGAAATCACTCCCACAGATTGCAGGAAAGCGAGAGGAAACATGTTACACATTACAAAAAAAAGTTAGTTCAACTTTTTATTTTATTTAAATAGCATGGCGACAATATAGACAATACAATACAGATAGCTGTGTATGATAAAAAAACAAGACCAAATAGGTAGGCACTATCCCATCAGTCAATTTGCTCCAATAGAGAATGATGTTATCGGATCATCCCAAGAAATGAGAGATTCAGGACATCTGGATATCTTAATTGAACGCAATTGTTCCTGTACCGATCTTTGTACAGTCACGAGCATACCTACTTATGTTACTTTGCTTACCTTAGATATACTTACGCAAAAGTCAATGCCTGAAATTGGTGCGTTCTTTTTCCCGCGGGCGTCAACTAATTTTTGTTTTTCTAGTACAGAATAGTGTAACAAATTATACATACTTATTCAATCAATCAATCAATCATTTATTTATTTGCAAACATGGGTAATTGGTACATAGATGTTCTTTTAACATAATAAAGTGCTCCATATTCTACCATCGCGTGGGCATGCAAATAATAATATTCAGTCACTATTTTTAAAACATTACAATACAACTAAAATAAAATCAATAATGTCAAAGTTAAATAAATGTCGTATAGAGTACAAAAAAAAATACAAGTAATAAGCAATAACAATCAGGGATCACAATAGCAGCTATCACAATAAAAAAATAAGTCAATCAGTCAGCGAATCATCATTAAGGAAGTCGTCAATTGTATAATAACATTTCTCAATTAAAATGTCGTTTAGTGCCCTTTTAAATTTTGTAACAGTCATATTTTTTATTCCATTAGGTAATTTATTATAAATGCGTGGGGCAATGCCAAAAAAAACTTTTCTTCATTAGCGCGGAGTGTATAAGAGTGTATTTAACCTAATAAATACACTCTTATATCACTTCGGACTGAGTTTAGAGATATGCATGTCAAATAAGTTTCGTTTGTTACATTATTCTGTACCAGAAAAATAAGAATTGGTTGATGGCCGCCCGAAAAAAAAACAAGACACCACCTTCCATACTAAAATGGGCATAGTCCTTCAATCGATTTCTCGATCAATCTCGATTTTCTCGTAAATTAACAACTGAATTCATAATAGTATGATTTCGAAAAGACTGTGTTCGTAACACCATAAAAGTATTCTGAATAGGTACTTTTGGAGAAAATCGCTTTACAATGCGTAATTGCAGGTTTTTTGCTCGTGACGATCCCTACCTATGACGCCATCGCATAATTTGCGAGTACGTAACTTAACTATGAACCTTTCCCCTAAGTTACTTGATTGATCAATAACACATGCTGTATTTTGACTATTATGAGTAAAGACTTTTTTTATAATGAAAAGTAAAGTAACAACAAGAAATTAAAACAATGTCGTTAGCGAAACGTTTGATAAGCAGAAAATTACAAAATTTGAGCACAAAGGTACAGCAGATTGCTTCACTTCTGTAGCCTGAGCTGTAGTCAGAAGCCCGAAAGTCTGACAACCAGTCTTAGCAAGGGATATCGTGTTACCCAGAAACTGGGTTGTGGAGGTTAGATAGGCAGTCACCGGTATCCAGCTGCATCCGGTTAGACTGGAAGCCGAAGCCAACTTAGTTGGGAAAAGGCTAGGTAGTTTTCAGTTTGTTTATCCCAATGTCATTAGAAAAATGTTAGATAAGCGGAAAATTACACAATATTATGAGAACAAAGGTACAGCAGATTGTTTCGTAGCGGGTAAAATACAATTTTGCTTTGGCAATGTAAAAACTTTATATTTTACAAAAGGGGTTAAAGATGGCGTAGACCAAAAATAACCTGCATGTTTTCCCTTGGCAAGCGGAGTTAACTGGTCCAAAAGTACAATAAAATAAATACATGCATATATGTACAGCCGCCAGCACATCAAGCTGGGTAGCTTGATGTGCTGGCGGCTGTACATATATGCAAAAACTGTAAAATTTTCTCAATCAACCTTGAACCTAATGCTTTAGCGATAAATTTGAAAATCTATTAAATAAATTTGACAGATTGTAGTAGCTTGATGTACTGGTGTCTGTACCTACCCTATTGTCCAATAAATTTAATTAATTTCGAACAGCGATCGCATTCCGAAATTAAATTCAAATATAGAAAATTCGGTGCAAAATTCAATTAATTTGGTAGGTAGTTAGGTACCTATGGAAATGGAAACACAATCAGAAAGACTTGTTTCTGATTGTGTTAATTTAAAAAAAAAAAAAAAACAATTTAATCTGGATATCATATCAGGTGTTTTATTTCTGTGCACATTTACAAAAAAATTTTAAACATTTACACGCTCTCTTTTCACGAATGAAAGTCCAAGGTTAGAACTGGCTTCTTATTGAAGCCTACACAATTTCTCGGGCCCTGTCCGCAGGGAGAGGGTAGTGTAATAAGAAACAGGAATTCCAGAGTGATAAGCGGCGCCCTGCCTGGTAGGCAGGGCATACGATAAATCGTGCCCGAGAAATCGTGTAATATAATAGGCCCTCTCTTAACTACGAAGAACGAAAAAATATTTTATTAGGTAAAGTGAACTCACCCTCACACACCGACACTCCACATCCACACACTACTTTCACACTGTATTTACAATACCTTAAAGTACTATCTCTATTGTAATTCCTGCAAGCTCAAAATTATCGTGTTCATTAAAAGTCTTAGTTGGTATAAAAATAATTATAATGTAATGAATTGGGAGAAAGCCCTGAAATCTGACAAACTGGTTTTTATCTAGTTTGGGTTTCATAGGTTTTGTAGATCTAATTTATTTCAGTAAAGTTTTTATTTATTTATTTTATTTATCTAGGACAGAGTCCTTGTAAAGACAAAACAAACGAGCTCAAACTCGATAGGGTTGCGTCGTTTTATTACTGAGTTCCCATGGCCGCGTTCCGGCTCCATCATCAGATCAGCTTCATGTCATAATAATATTACCAGGCTATACCGCCTATCATGTCGCAGGTCGTGGGTTAGATTCCCATCCAGGACAAAGAGTACTCGCTCATCGCTGAGCGAGTACTCTCTTTGATAGCACTCGTTTGGGGGGCAGAACACTCGCTGATAGATTCACGTTTGGCATACCATCACCATAACTCGTTTTTAGTTGCTAGTTCTACTCGCTTCTCATGGGACAGGTGCCATAATATATAATATATAGTACGTAACCTACCTACATTGTCTCCTTTAGGAATATCCTATATCAAACGAGGCATCATCTAGCATCTATTTTGTTAAGTATCTGGAAATTGTTGAAAGGCCTACACTGTCCTCCCATACCTAATAACCCTGATATTTGAAAATATTGTAATAGCCAATTATTTGTGAAGTTTATTGCCGGCTCTTCTCTATAGGAAACGTTTAATTGGACACCTGCACCTAGCTTCTGACGTTTCATAAGTGCCCACGTAGGTTTATTTGAAATAAAACATTTTATTTTTGATTTTGCATAAAAGTTACAGGTTACAAAACTACGTAGCAACCAATATTTATTTCATCATGAGAAAACCTAGTAATTTTCCGTCATTCGACGCTTTAATTTAATTAGATAATCATTAAAAACTACGTAAAGAGCGAGCAACTAATGGAATTAAAGTATAAATTAATTTAATGAAATTGCTCGGCCAGTCCAGTTTGAAGGTAAAGGAAGCATTTCATCTAATGTATTAGAATGTTCACGTAATTAAATTAAAAACTAACAAGGTATGACAGGTATTAGGAGCGATTGTGGGAACCATTTGGGGAAGCCATTAATCTTGTGGAGTAGGACCTACGTTATTGTATGCTTTTAATGGTAGTAGCCCCTTTGTTGACTATTGCGTTTGATAAGGTAAAAGGCAGGTACAGCTCTTATCTCTTAGGGCAAGGGTTCCCAATCTTTTTAGGGTTCCGTAACTCAAAAGGAAAATTGGAACCCTTATAGGATCACTCATGTGTCTGTCTGTCCGTCTGTCACAACCAATGTGCTCCGAATCTAATGGACCGATTAAGTTGAAATTTGGTACACAAATGTATTTCTGTGACCCAAACACGGATATGTAATGTAAAATAATGAATTTTGAACATGGGGGGTTAAATAAGAAAATGAAAAAAAAAATTGCAAACTGTACCGTGCGACATAT
The DNA here is from genome assembly GCA_948252095.1 of Dicycla oo. Taxonomy (NCBI): domain Eukaryota; kingdom Metazoa; phylum Arthropoda; class Insecta; order Lepidoptera; family Noctuidae; genus Dicycla; species Dicycla oo. The sequence continues at coordinate 10,440,539 of OX411721.1, read as the reverse complement.
CACATGAAAGGGCTTACTGTGAGGGTCTCAAATATATATTTTTTTATAATTTGAAAATAAACTATTTAAAGTTATTTAAGAAAATAGACGAAAATTGACCATTCCCCCCTTTTATCTCCGAAACTACTGACCTTAAAATTAAAAAAAAAAAAATACAGAAACTAATTCTATACCTACAGATTACAGGAAAACCTATAAGAAGTCTTAAAATAACATGGTAAATCTCTCAATATTGTGCGTACAAACTTACAGTTGTCTATAGTTAATAGAAAAGAATCCAACCCACATTAGGTGTAATGTGGGTTGGATCCTTTTCGTTTAACTATGCACATTTGTATTTGGAATGTATGGGAGAACATGTTTTTCAACTACAATGTTAAGTTTGTTCTTGGGATAAATTCATCTCAACTACGAAACCCTTCATTGTGCGTGGTCCGACACGCACTTGACCGGTTTTTTATACTGCGACTCCCATGCGAAATAAGATATTTGCGTGTAGCTCTAGAATCTAGAGTCTAGCAGCTAGACTCAGTAAAATAATCCAGCTAGACTCTAGCTACTTATATTATTTTATAAAAAGAAAGCTCCAATGAATATATGATAGAATCTTACTAACTTTTATTTAGTTACAAAAAAAAAATATTTACTCGTACTAGGCTAGGAAACACAGTAGGTATAATTAATGAGACATAAGAGCTTACTTGTCTAAGCATAACTTCTCAAATCGGGGCTGAAGTTTTGAAAAAGCTACCCTCATTTAGTGCCGGTGACGTGAGCATACCGGTTCGCAACTCTCCTGGGACAACGTCGCGACGCCTCGGGGCGTCGCACGCAACGCATAGTTAGGGAACTCCTGCCTTAGGAGAGAAAGGTACCTATATTGATTGCTGAGTTCTGATTTGAGGGAGAAGCTAAAGACACCCAGAGCGGGAGAAGTTAAAGGGGTACCTATAGGGTAGGTTTAGTACACTTTTCTGTCAATGTGGTATTACATGAGCATGACATCGTTATAACAGAAAATGTAGACCATTTCATCGTAGCTATTACACTAAGTAGCAAGGTACTCTCTTGCTACTTACTTACTAACTTATTAATTTCTATTTGGTTGTTGTGTGCACTTATGGCATGTGCCGAATAAACATGTCTTCTTTCTTTCTTGCGAGTCTTGCAGTCATCTGATTTTCTGTATTTTTTTTTTCGTGAAAGTTCTAGAAATATTCTAATCGATACATCCGTAGGTGTGTCCGTGGCATCAAATGGTCAGAATACCAGCGCTGCGGTACTTTTTTTTTATATCGCAACTTTATGCTGAGATTTTATTGCCTTTATGGCCTCGCACTGGTTTTTTTTTTTTAAATTTGTTATATTGTATTTTTTTGGGTTTTTTAATGTAAATTTTGTTAGTTTTATATGCTCCTTTTTTACTCTTTGTATTTCCTGTGCTTGTCCCAAATAAAATATTTTTCTTTCTTTCTTTCTAATACTGAACTTCATACAGTCATAGATATGGTGGGTAACTAACAACATTGAGGTCAATTAATTGGGCCTTCCTTCTATAAATAATTATCCAAGAAACTTAACTTACAAGTAGGTACTGTAAAGGTTCCATGCAATGGACCTTAACCTTATATTGTACTGGCCGACATCCCGCCAATTTAAAACCCTCTTTTTTTAAATAATTAAATAAGACAGTTCGTATGCTTTTTCCAGTCGACACTTTGGTTTTAGCTAGGACGCTAGGTGGTATAGTTTAAGAAGTGTACTACTTTAGTCGAAGATTGTATCGTTTGAACTTATTAACATTATAACAGATTATTGTCTCTCCGAGTATTATTTAGTATCTAACTACGCACCCCTGTACAAACTCAGAACTTCCACATAAATGGAGTCTGAATTTCTACAGTACCTACCTGCCTAGTTATTGTTTCATCATAATACAACTGCGTATCTCCTGTATATTACTGGAATATCCATCATAATGTATCAATATCAAGTGCCAATGCCAGAACAATCATCAGTTGATAATTGATATCCAATTAGCTATGACGTATTTCCAATGAATCTTGTCAATACGATGGATGCGGGTATTTTGCAAAATAAGCAGACCATAATACCTAGAATATGCTGGAAGATGAATATTTGAAATTGTTATTCCATTATCTCTCTTTGTTGTAAGGAATTCTTTGTGCAATTTTTATAAAGTTATTTACCAAATAACTAGGTCAATCTGTGGCTTCTTTAGTTTCTGAAAATATTTTTGTTCAATTCTGGGTATGCAATAATACAGCTTTTGCAGAGCAACGCTAACAAAGACTATTGTGATCTGAAGCATAATAATCTAATAAGATACTACTATTAAGATAAGTTATTATTATTTTATTATTAATGTCTTTTTGATATTTCTCGGGACCCTGGGGTCCTGGACCTTTGGAAGGCGTACGAGGAGCCGAAGCCAACTCGCAGAGGCCCCTTAGATAATTTTAAATGATGAGAAGGCACCAACCGACGATTATCCCTGTATGCACTATGCAAGTGCACCCAAGGACAACCCCCGGTTGGTGCAAGACTATTGTTATACGTGGAAACAAAACATGGCTTTGGGTGGCTAAAGTGGATTGGGTAACTTGAACTATGGAAGAACTATGTCCCCTGCCTGACCAATGTTATATATTATACACGGATAAAATGGCAGGGGGTGACTTGCACACTCAATAATGGGCCTCCGGAGACGGCCGCTAGCACATAGTGACGTAGCGACAAGGGGGCAACACTTCCTGAGGTGCTTGAGGAGTGGAGAGGTATTCCACGGCTATCAGGACAATCCCGGAAGTACGGTCACGGTCCCTACCAGCACCTTACTGGAATACTTCCTTCCTCCGAGCACGTTTGCTCTTGCGAATCTCCACTCAAGCCGGCCAATAAAGGCAAGAAAGGGGTGGGAGCTCTGTTCCTCGTCAGTGTTCACTCCAGCCGGCCAATAAAGGCAAGCCAGAGATGAGGACAAGATTTCTCCCGGGAGATAGGGTCCATGAGGCCGCTACTGCCCATCAGCTCGCCACATGCTGCCCTGCGGGTTTTTGTATCTCTCTTGGTCTGGCTCCTCATCCTAGACCCGTTCCGGCAAACTCTACCTGCACAGACCTAAAGTTTGGAGCACGCAAGCCCCACCACGACGTCAACGTAGAGATACAGCGGTGGAGTTATTATTTTATTATTATACTTATAGCTGCAGGTTAAATACATATATACATTACAGATATACATGAAGGTCTGTAGCAGTCCTAATGCAGTAGCTCCAACTGCATTTGAACTGCACGTCGACCGTGCAGCTAGCTTGCAGTCGTTGGAACTGTACGCCAACTGCACACCGACTGCAATCGTGCTGCACGGTTGGTTTGTAGTTTTATTGCAGTTGTACTAACTGCATTAAAACTACAAATTTGCAGTTGGAGTCCAGGTGAAACGCAGTCCGTCTGTCTAGAGCGTAAAGAATTATACACTTAAACCTCATGAATCACTCCGTCTATTGCTGAACTGAAAACCGTATGAAAATCCGTTCGGCAGGTTTTAAGTTTATCGCGTTCGGACAGTTAGACAGACGCGGGGGGACTTTGTTTTATAATGCACTTGTAGTCAAAAAAATCTACCCACCTCATGCTCTCTATATGTGAGACGATATCTCAAAAAAATTTAATGTATATTTTAAATATTAGATGTGTGAAAGAGGTAAAGATACAGTTTATTTTCACATACCCTTGATAAAAGCAATATTCTTTACAAAATCTACTCGATTCTTTAGATGTCCTCATCACTCACTTTTGTTGTCACATTTTTTGTCAGTGATGTTGACAAAGGCATTATTTGGATTATTAGTACTCGTTGACTTATAATTAATTAATCATATATTTAACCGACTTAAAAAAAGAGGAGAGGGTCTTTATTCGACCAGTATGTTCGTAAGTTCGCGATTTTCTCAAAAAATAATGAATCAGGTTTAATATTTATTTCACTAACGTAATCTACATACATTTAAGAAGGTTTTGGTAAAAAAAATATTAGGTTTTTGTTAATTAAACTTGATGAATTATCTTGTTTCAATTCGAAGAGAACGGGGTGGGTCGATTTTTTTGCGCGCATGTGTATGGTAGTGATAAACCAATTACAGGCACGTTCGAATTTTTAAGAAGTCGGTCAGTTAGAAGGCTAATGCCAGTTGCTCTTCCCAATTCCAAAGCATTATTATGCTTAGGAACCTATTGGTTCCTATGGAGAATAACGGGCAAGAAACTCCACGGACACTCTCAGCCAACGCCCGCTTAAAGCCAACATTCAATGGCCTAGTCTGCATTGGAAGACTTAATAAGTTGATACCTACGGACAGTAAGTATGAAAGAGTGAGTATTGTGAAGAGTTGAACTCCACAGGGGGGAAGCTAAACTATAAATAACAGATGATAGACCAATAAAGGTTTTATAATTATAAGAAATCAGTACAATCTTCGGACAATCGCGCACTTCCTAAAACGGTCCTAACTTGTGGTCTCTACTAGGGTTGATGAGGAAGTGCTTATGAGGAAGAAGATGCGGATGAGGAACTATTAGAAATACGTTTTGAGGAAGTGGATGAGGATGAGGATAATGAAGAGAATGCGGATGAGGAAGATAGAACCTGTGATTTCGAATTGAATTTTTAAATAAAAGAAATATTGCGAATGGGCCCTTTATTATTTAGAAAAAGAAAAAACAAACAATTTAATAGTTTAAATTCACAATAGGGAGGTTGACTTTAATGAAAATTAAGTTTGAAGCGGTTTCTCTAGATATAGGATTTACTAATCTAACTAATCCAGCGCCACTGAAAAGGAGCTCACTAGGGACACTTGAAGGAGGGCTGAAAGATACTGGTGGACAGCTCCGTAAAGTTGACATTTCAACTCTTCCTCATAAATTCCACTTAATGAATGAGGATGTGGAAGAGGATGAGAAATCGCCAAACCAATGAGGAACTTCCACATTATGAGGATGAGGAAGACGAATCCTCGTCAACCCGTCTCTACTAGACCAACTCAAGCCCTAGAAACAAAACTTCTGGGACTACCATTTTTATTCAAAAGGTAGTTCCATCTTTGCTTCAGCGATAGAATGTCAGCCAGTAAAATATCTAGGTTACCAATTGCATGAAACCTTTACAGTACTTACCTACTATTTTATTACCCTAGTTTAAGCATATTTGTGAAACCTAGTTTACGTAATGGAAGGACCTAGCACTCTACATACTCGCCTACGGCCAAAAGTACAGAATTCTTACGAAAGGTCAGGTGCGTGAATGTAAATAAATAAAATAATGTTTAGTTTAATCATATGTTATCCTTGTGTTATGTGTGTGTGTGTGTGTGTGTGTGTGTTATGTGCGTGTTTATGTTTAGTAGTATGTGTAGTTTTGTAATGTTTAGTTATATTAAGTTGACACAAATATATTATAATAGCTTTTACCTGCTGCTTCGCCTGCGTGGAGGTCATCCCGGTAGTCCGTTCCCGTGGGATAAATTATTATCCCACGGGAACGTACTACCGGGATGGGGTCGTGGTATACCCATGTGCCAAATTTCATCCAAAACTGTTCAGACATTTTAGCGTGAAAGCGTAACTAACAAACAAACAATCAAACTCACTTCATCTAAATCCTAATAGAAGCATAATACTAATGATTCAAATATTATCATTAATTCATGCAAGCCTAGTACTTTTTGTTAGGTTTACTGCTCAGAAATTGTGCACGTGTCGTGTCTTGAATTGATATACCTACTATCTTGAATTCATGCAATCCTAGAACTTTTTGTAAGGTTACGGAGGTATTTCTTTCCGATGCGATATTTTCCATACAAACTTTCATTCCCCATTCACTCCCTTAGGGGTGGAGTTTCGCAAAATCCTTCCTTATTCCTTGTCTACAATATAAAGAGAACCTCTGTGTTCAGCTTTCTAGGGTTTGGGCTGGCTGTTGATGAGTCAGTCAGTAAGCTAGTCAGTTAGCACTTTCATTTTTATTTATTCGTATAGATTATTGTATTTTGAGAAAATTTAGTAATTTGTGGGAGATCTGGAGTCTAAGTCTAGGCCTGTATTTTAGAACTCAGGCCTCCCATCATCAAAAATTGCGAGTGATCGATGGTGTTTGAGTGTATGTTTGTAGGGTATGTATGTGTGGGTGTGTGTGCGAATGTGGGTGTGTATGCCTTTTTTGTACGTACAAAGTATGTACGTTTGTTTTACGAAAGCCTAAAACGGTTTATACAGAGTTATAGTTACTTTGAAAACATGTGACAAAATAAGGGGGTGCTCTACCCATCAATATGGTATATATATACCATATACACCACATTTTACTATGGGACCAACTAAGAATTCGCAAAAAAAATCGACCTTCCCATGTAAAAGTACATACCCGATTGGATAATTTTGTATACAAGGTGTAACTTAAATAACGCACAACCTCTTAAGGGGTCATTGTACTCATCATTATGCACAACTTTTACTATGGGATCAAACCTGAAATTGCAGAAAAAATCAGTTGTTCAGTACATTTTGACGAATTATGCGAACATAAATGTACTGAACAGCTGATTTTTTTCGTTGAGAGGTTGTGCGTTATTTAAGTTACACCTTGTATATAGCAGAACCATAATTTTTAATTCATATATAGCAGAAGGTCGAAATGTTTTTGCGAATTCCAAATATTGATGGATAGAACACCCCCTTAAATTTTGTCGCATGTTTTCAGAGCCACCCTGTATAGATAAGTACTACTTGCCATTATCAACTCCAAACAGACGGCAAATCTAACGTAAACAAGCAAACAAACATACTAGCAAAGTTTCCAATTAAAATATTACCAACAAAATATTTGTTTAGCCATAAATTACTTGTAATTATAGTTATGTAATCCTCAATGAAAGCTCGTTATACAAACATTAATATTGTTTCTTGAACCATTTCATTATGGTTTTTAAATGTTATGACCACGCGCACAATTAAGGGAATGCTGTGTTTTTATATTTATGTTCCGGCCGTGAGTGCTTTGCTTTTATAATAATTTATTTTTAGTTTTAATTGGAATTGGATTTTATTGGTAAAGAGGAAATTATTTAGGAGTTTTCAAATTGGTGTTTGTGTTGGAAGATTGTGCTATTGTTTAGCTTGTGTTAAACTAGAATTCGAATAGTTGTTGTGTAGGTACCTAATCTAACCGTATAGAACAAAATGACATTTGCATTGGAATAACTTGACTCCATTTGGGCATAATTATCTCTAATCTTTATCATATAATATAATAGTCAGGCCAGATGGCGTGGTTGGTTAAGATACGACCTATCATGCCACAGGTCGTGGGTTCGATTCCCATCCAGGACAAACATTTGTGTGCATGAACATATCTGTTTGTCCTGATGACTGTAATTATTTATATAAATATGTATTTAAAAAAAACAGTAGTGTATGTAGTTTATCAGTCATCTGGTTGCCATAGTACAAGCTCTGCTTAGTTTGGGATCAGATGACCGTGTGTGAACAATGTCCCAGGATATATTATTATTCTCTCTCCTTTCAGTTTTTTAACGGCCGAACCCAATAATCATTACCTTCATTTCAATTCATTGTCAGTAAAAGACAGATCGCTATTGATGATAGACAATATAATTCTATCTGTCCTTACGTTCATTTCGATCGTTCGTGTTATTTTGTTTTAGATTATTAGGACGTTAAAACCATAGACAGATAGAGTTTTCTATCTCCAGTATGCGAAAACTGGTGATAGATAGGTTATTGGGTCCGGTTGTAAGTCAACGTTGTTACTAGGGCAACCATACCTGTCAATATACCATTTAACGATTTGATTTTCCTATTGCCTCGTATCGAAGTTCAGACTACACTTGTTCTGTCTGAAATCTGTCACAATCAATCAATCTACATAGTTTTTTCCCAACTATGTTGAAGTCGTCTTCCAGTCTAACCGGATGCAGATAAATACCAGTATTTTACATTGAACGACTACCTATCTGACCTCCGCAACCGCGTACCGCGTACTCTTACTGGGTAGCACGATAGTTGATACCCCTTGGTAAGACTGGTTGTCAGACATTTGGGCTTCATACTACCCGTAACGACTGCCAAAGATGAACGAATGACAACTGGGTCCAACGGCACAGAGGTGTTTCGATATGTGATGGATGGTCACCCATCTACGAACCGACCGCGTCAAGCGTAGCTTAACCTTCAATTGACCCGTGTTGGGCTGTTATCATTTATGACGACCACGACACATAATCTCTAGTAATGGAAGAACATGATCGTTACGTTTGCGAGATTGATTGTAATCTTTGAAACTACACATGTTAAGAGACCCTTCTACTTCAGATATTCTTATACAATTACGAAGATAAAATGCTAAACAAGAGTGAAACCACAAGCAAAGCACAAAAGGAAAGTAATCTAATGAAAAAACAGCATCGCAGTCACAGTGATTAATTGACAATGGGACCTCTAAACGTCCATTATGAATGTAACTATTAATCAAAAAGAAATGCCAATGCATGCGTAGCTTAGAAATACTAGTGACACATAATAGAATTAAAATTAACATACAATCGTATATCACTGAGAAGTGTGCTAGAGACTCGCGCTAGTTTGCTATGCCGTATAATGCCCGGGTCACATGGGGCTAGTTATTCAAGGTAGGATAGATAAACTAGCAAGCTAGTCACTCTGGCCTCGTGTATGCAGCTAGTAAGCTAGTGCGGTAGTTTAATAAGACGGCGTTCTATTTTTGAGCTAGTAGCGCCCTCCACCACTGATTATACTATCCTGGGGGTGCATTCTCGTCATAGATGGTCAAAATTGCTTAACAAGCACGAAAAAAACCGGTCAAGAGCGAGTCGGACTCGCACACCGAGGGTTCCGTACCATCATATATTAAAAAAGTGTGCTATTTAGAGACATCGTTTTATTTTTCGTGTAATGTTTACATAAACTGCTATCACAGAATAATTTCAGATTTTTTCCTATGCCTCCGAGTAGCCTCACTTCGAATTTTTAAGAACCCTTTCAGTCCCTGTTGCAATAAAAAATATAAGTATTTTATTTCTTTTGCAAAATAGTTGGGCAAACGTCATCTAAAACTATACCACAATTCAAGTTGATAGCATTAGTAGTTCTTGAGATATCCAGCTGGGACAGACGGACATACAGACAGAGTCGCAACATAAGGGTTCCGTTTTACCATTTTGGTACGGAACCCTAAAAATCACGTGTTTATCAAGCAATTTTGACCGTCTAGGGACATCATTAAGACTTTGTGACCGAATTCGGTCGTAAAGCGATCACTATTTAAGTCGAGACTGCTGTCTCTGATGGCTTGTGAATTCGGCACGCGTGGCCGGCGAAGCTATCTAGTATCCAATCGGATCATTTTACTCTACGAACTTAGTGTACGGCCTGAGTGCACGCTCGACTCGAGCGTCCGGCGGGGCGGGGCGTGCGACGTTCGTGTTAAACATATGCAAACACTCGCGAGTGTCCCGAGTGACGGCCGAGCGGCTCTCGGTGAATTTGCACGCAACGCTAAACGCCCAGCTGGACGCTTTTTCACTCTGTTCGTACACTAAGTGCTTGTTCGCGTATAGCCACAGAATACAGATGGGTCACTCCGCAGTTAAGGTATGAAGCTAGTACGCGGTGGGCCTATCTCACTGGGCCAATTCAGTAGGACTGCAAAACGGTCAGAAGGTATAAGAGTTAGAAAGAGAGGCAACTTGTAGGTGAATATAACTGTAGGTAAAAAGCGTTGTGCGACCTGAATTGCACTTTATTGTGTCGTCTGCAAGAGTCGCTTTTTATTTAAATGATTTTGCGGAGTGTCAAATCCATCTTTATTAATCTGCGCGAGTACGTGTTCACATAGGCAGGCGCTTGCGCGGGTGTGCAAGTTCAAACTGGTCGATCTTATGTGAAGCGCCGCGTGAATCGCGCGCGCAGCCGCTAGTGCGACGTGAACACACAAAAGCAACTTCACACGTTTGATATTGCCGCGAGCGTTAGGGTACAGTTCGATACTTATGCAATGTTTGACATTTCGTGACCGCGGCCGCCAACACACCCGCGAGTTAACGTGATCATTCACTAAATGCAATGCTACTGGCTTTATATTTCCTAGCATCGTCCTGTAAATAGCTCTAGCATGTGCCAAGCCAGGATATTACTTGCTTACTATCCTAGCTTCAAAAGCTAGCCTCGTGTATCCCGGGCATAAAGGAAGCATAACGCGTGGTTTGCTAAATTGACTTGAACGTTTTGAAGAAAATTGTGGAAAAGAAAAGTTTTTAACCCTTTCCCATCTGTAATAAAAATTAAGTATTCTTCAACCCCGCTTTCTGTGAGCTCGAGTAAACCTTTGATTTGTAAATCTGCTGTCAAACCTCAGGTAAGTTCTTGTGATTGATTGAATAAAGTATTGTTTTGTTGAAATAGATTTTATATAGGAATTGATTTGAATATGCTTTATGGAGGGGCTCATGGCTAAATAATAACATCCGCACGGATTGATCGAAGGTTAGGCTACGTTTGCCGCGGTTGGTCCATGGATGGGTGACCATCCATTACATGCCAATTTAACCATTGGTCCCGGCTGTAATTTGTAGATCTTTGACAGTCGTTACGGGTAGTCAGAAAGTCTGACAACCAGTCTTACCAAGGGTTATCGTGTTACCCAGTAAGAGTAACAGGGTTGCGGAGGTCAGATAGACAGTCGCTCCATGTTGTGTTGGTATTCAGCTGCATCCGATTCTATTAAACTGGAAGCCGACCCCAACATAGTTGGGAAAAGGCTAGGCTGATGATGATGAGTTGAATATCTTTCGGAACTCGGTGGTAAGTAAGTAAAGACGATGAGCAGTGTCACTCCGTCGGATATCCTTAGTGTTTGTTTCTTTGTTACGCTTTCACGCGAAACCAGCTGAACGGATTTGAATGAAACTTTGTACATGGGTAGACCATGACCGCGATTACGACACGGGATACATTTTATCCCGGTAGTACCTAGGTACGTTCCTGTTGGATAATTTCCGACCTCCACGCGGGTGAAGCTGCGGGCTAAAGCTTGTGTATGATCGTCACCTATCATCATTCATTTATTGCCGTTTTGATAGTTTATTGCAGCAGTTATTGCATTAGAATATTCTTGTTTTTATAATCATATTGTGGTATATCTTATAATGAAAACTCCAAATCATTATTGTAGTCCATAAAACTCCAGCTGTTGGCCGCGACTTCGTCTGCGATCCAGGATGCATAGTAGCCTATGTTCTCCTCCAGGTCTACCCATATGCCAAATTTCATCCAAATCCGTTGAGTCGTTTTAGCGTGAAAGGTAATCAACAAATTAATAAAGCACACTTTCGCTTTTATAATATTAGATACCTAGGATAGTTAGGAGGATGAAAAACCGGTCTATCGTACTCTAGACTCACAAAATGTATTAGGTAATTAAAAAAAAAAATAATTTAAAAAGTTTCTATAATAATATAATTCAATCATGATTTGAAAGACACGTGGCGCCATCTATCTATCTCTCTATCTATCATCTATCTATAAGAACGTTATTGTTGTTTTCCTCGGGAACAGCACTTTTTTCGGGATGAAAGGTGACCCTATGTCCAAGTCTGTGCAGCTAACAACATATGGAAAATTTCAGGATGATCGGTTCAGTGGTTTAGGCGTAAAAAGGTAACAAACAAATTACTTTCGCATTTATAATATTAGTTAGGATTATTTAAATTTTAAAACAAACTTAAGTAATTAAAACTTTTCACAAACTAAAATATGGCGTCGAAAAATTAATCCGCATCGCTGTCGACTGTTAATGTACCCAAGAGACGGCGGTATTACTCGTACCACGCACGTTGTATGGCAATGCTTAGCCTCTGGCCAAGGTAAACGCCAGCCCTTGGGTCACGAGGAGTGTCATCCAGCCGTTTCAAGATTTCCTTAAAGAGACCATGAGCACTCGGACCCCACGGCCCGAAGATTTCAACCCCAAACGGCTCGAAAGTATAATTGCCAAGAAACATACAAACTCTCAAATTATTATCAATAAGATAACTAGAGTTAGATATCATTCAATACGTAGGTAGTACGTTGAGTAAAGTTTACTTCGAACCTAATTTAAATGACTGCATACATAATTTGAAAGTGAATAAACCCAGCCAAGTGCGTGTCGGACCACGCACTATGAAGCGTTCCCTAATTGGGATGAATTTACAAGAAGAAACTTAACATTGTAGTTGAAAAACATGTTGTCCCATACATTCCAACTACAAATGTAAGTTTATACGCACAATATTGAAGGATTTACTGTTTGTTTTTAAGACCATAGACTTCTTATAAGTTTTCCCCCTTATAAAGGGGAATGGTCAATTTTCGTCTATTTTCTTAAATAATTTTAAAACAGTTTATTTTAAACTTATCCCCCCTCACAGTAAGCCCTTTCATTTAATATGGCACACGGTACAGTTTGCAATTTTTTTTTTTTCTTATTTGCCCCTCAAAATTGCCCTCTTATTCAAAATTTATTTATTTCCGTTACACGTCCGTATTTGGGACACAGAAATTCATACGTTTACTAAATGTCAACTAAATCGGTCCATTAGATTCGGAGCAAATTGGCTGTGACAGACGGATAGACAGACAGACGCACGAGTGATCCTTTAGGGGTCCCGTTTTTTCCTTTTGAGGTACTGAACCTTAATTAAGTAGGTAAATCTTTGCGGATTTTAAGAACTGTTAAAGGACACTAGGTACCTACAGCAACTGAACACCGCAATATAAGTCAGGTAAGTACCTACCTCCATTTGTTTACAAACGACCACCCAAAATCCTTTGACGTTCAACATTAAAGTTCGAACATTCACTTTCATTTCTTCCCTCTGAGATTCGACTCCGCTTTCTCTTTAACAAAAAAAAACCTTAAATTAGCTTTGTAAGTGAATCTATGTAAATTAGTCTTTGTTAAAGTGTTCGTATAAAAGCCCTTAGGCTTAATTAGAGCCGTTATCGCATTGCCGTGTCCTTGTTCAGGTGAAATATTGGCAGAAGAGTAACAAGGGGGACTTGTGATATTGATCCTGGTGCGATACTTCTTTCGCTTTTGAGACAGTCGAGGACATGTATAGAGCTTCCCCGAGTGTTAATACTTTAGCAGGAAGTCAGCTCAGTTACTTACGTCGATGATGTGTTAATCTATTTGCTCTGGCTTGGCCTATCGTGCAGTCTTGAATACGGCTGACGTGTTTCGCCGTCTATGGACATACACGTAAACAAATCGAAAGGACCCACGTCACTACCAGATAACAATGGTGATTGTCGGCAAATACAGTAAGATGTTTTTTGAACTATGAGGCTTTCTACAGTCTTTTTTTCGGCAAAATCATGAATGAAATAGTATAGTTTTCGTAACTCCAAAACTGCTAACGAACCACATTCAACGCGACAATATCTAGTACGACATATTACTCCATAACATTCAACGAGACAATATCTAGTACTACATATTACTCCACAATAGTCAACGCGAGTAATTACATTATCATCCGATATATTCTGTAGATATCTCACCGTGAAAACTCAGGTCAAGTTAACTTGAAGTGAGCTGTCAATAGTGTTAATACCTAGCATAATGTGGAATGACAGCATTGGCAGCCCACTTCACCTAGCCTACACGTTGAGTTTTTGTACAGAATAGAACGACTGATCTAGGTGCAATATGAACATGTTGTTGTAGTAACGATTATTGTACATATTTAGGTGCATCGAGACAAGTATTACAATCATACTACATTATTACGATAAAAAATAGTTCATGCATAGTAATATTGGTGGCTTGGTGGCGCGTCCAATAAAAAAGCAATTGCAAGACCAATACTGACGATAATATCGGTTCAGTGCATCGTCGGATCCCATTGCGATAATATCGGGCGATATATTATTGCCGATAACTATCTAAAGCCGCCTGTCCAGGAAAGCAGAGAAGTGCAGCATTGCCCACTTTATTCACGTTGACGTGAATTTAGTCTATTTTTATGGGTAACTGTTTTGGTAGTTCTCTATTTCCTACGGATAGGCAGCCTGAATTTAAATTTAATTATACCTGAAGAGGGTTTGTTTACACTTTCATGAAATACTTTTGAGACTGACTATACACAATATTTCACATTCAGCAAGATATTAATCTTTATGATAACAAATTTGTTTTAGATTCCATACTTAATAGCCTATCAAAAATATGCAGAGGAAATAAATACTTTCTGAATAAAATTAACATAAATATGGACACGTCTCGTCTATCTCAAGAAAAAGTTTTCTCTTATAGCTAAATAAAAGATTTTATTACAACATGAACTGCGCGGTGATTTCTTTGGGAAACACATTTGTTTGTTTATTTATAGTTCACCACATAAATACATTCATACATATATTTTGAAGAAAATAGCTTTCAAATAACCCGTTTACGTAAATTTTCGAAATAATTTAAAAGGTATGTATTATTAAGCTGTTATTTATGTTACTTTAGTATTATAATCGGACTTTACCTTTGAAATTGCCGATTTTTGTTACATGCTAGTGGAATTCCAAATTCAAATTAATAAAAAAAAACAGTTGTTCATTTGTTTTCCCGCCGTTCGATTTTTCGTTGATATCGATGTATGTAACCATGGAAAAAATTGAAATTACGCGCTATTTTCGAATACGAGAGCCGTTGTGGTACCAAACGCAACACAGACAGCACGCAATATTATCGACGTGTATGGACAAGGTACAGCAAGTGAACGCACGGGGCGTTTTTCGTTTGTTCGCTTCCGTTCTGGAATTTTTCATCTGAACAATGAGCCCCGAGGAAAATATTCAGATCCAACGATGCAGTGGCAAACGCCTTTAAAGAATTTATCGATTCCCGTTCCCAGGATATCTATAGCAGAGGCATCAACGAACTTTCAGTAAAATGGCAAAAGTGCATCGACAATATTTCTTTTTTTTTAAATTGTTTGATTTTTTCTATGTAAAACTAAAACTTTTTTTACGGCAACTTCATAGGTAAAGAATATTATCACGCTGGCCTCAATACTGCAATGTGATTATTTTGAACTCAGCATTTATATTAGGGTCGTACAAACAATGTTACATAGCAAAGGTTCATAATAATACGTTTCAAATCTACATTGCACTAAAGTTGTTTTACTTAATTGTTTTATTTGTGCAATACTTTCATACATTTTGCCTTAATTTGCATACACTACAGCTTAATACACAAAAGTATGCAAGTAGTCAAGCCATTATTAGTCATTATACCATAACAACTTCTGATTGGTCTAATCTAATGGTTGCAAGCGCATTGCTGAGCATGAGGTATTTGGCCTACTTGGTTCGATTCCCAGGTAGGGCAGTGTTATTGAGTTTTTCTATCAGGAATTTCTCTACCTATCTATCTATCTATTTATCTATCTATCTATCCTTCTATCTATTTCTTTATCTATCTATCCTTCTATCTATTTATCTATCTATCTATCCTTCTATCTATTTATTTATCTATCTAAGTCAAGTCAGAAGAAGTAAGTCTATCTTCACTTGATAAAGATTTCAGTAGGATTTTTAAGTGGATAAGTATTTTCTTTCAGTTCTAAGTAGCTTTGCCCTTGCGTAGGCATTGAATTAAGAATTAAGTCGAATTAAGCTTGAAATGAAACGAGGTTTCGTGTTGCTCGTGTCTGGAATATATATGAGTAAAAAGTTCATTTGTCTTGTTATTATGATGGGTCCTGTAAATGTCCTCTGCTCGTAGACCTTGAAGTTAATGGTAATGACATTGCTAACGCTTTGCAGACGTTTTGGTGATCGCTAGAATCCAAACAAATTTTTCTTTTTTTGCCGAATACCAAAAGATTTTTTTTTTGTTGTTTTATTATAGGCTTAGAAATATAAGGAGTTCGTGGCTAAGGAATAACAGCTGTACGGGTCGATCCATCAGGTTAAGCTACGCTTACCGGGGTTGGTACGTGGATGGGATCTTTAAACCGTTGGTCCCGGCTGTCATTCGTGGATCTTTGACAGTCGTTACTCGTCATCAGAAGCCCGAAAGTCGGACAACCAGTCTTACCAAGGGGTATCGTATTACCCAGTAACTGGGTTATGGAGGTCGGATAGGCAGTCGCTCCATGTAAAATACTGGTATTCAGCTGCATTCGGTTAGACTGGAAGCCGACCCCAACATAGTTGTGAAAAGGCTAGCCAGATTGATAGGCATAGAAATATAAAAAACCACTTCATTTTTTATCTATGATTATTGGACTTTCTTTTTTTTTTTCGATTTGGACTTTCTTCGGTAAAACTTAAAGAATTGCAGAAAGAATGTGTGCGGGCGTCGATGTGGCCTATGTATGTTCAGCAGTAGACGTATTTCGGCTGAAATAATAAACTATGAATTTTCTCTGAATAAATTACTTCATCCTCCACAGCCTCACTTCACTCCCTGCTGGGCATCTTTTTACTTGAGCCTCCCCATGCTCTTGTGCCACCCTTATCCAGGCTTTGCCCGCGATGGCAACAATGTCGTCCACCCATCTCGCCACCAGACGATCTACACCTCGTCTTCTAGTCCATGGACGCCACTCTGTCACCGACTTACCCCACCTGTCATCACTACGCCTTACCTATCTATCTATTTATTATGCCTATCTGTATTTGAGTTCCATAATACGTTTTCCGATTTCGTTTGGGACTCGGTATATTAGCCTAATGCCAAGCATGGAATGCTCCATGATTCTCTGTGCATCTCTAAGCCTGTACCTACAAGTCCACGTGTCCGCACTGTAAGTCATGGTGGGTAATTGAAATTATTCATTTGCCAACACTTTAATTGTTTTCGGCCACCGCAGAAACTATAATATTTTTCGGCCGTAAACGAAAATTGCCAAAAATGGATATGTCAGC
Organism: Dicycla oo; assembly: GCA_948252095.1. Taxonomy (NCBI): domain Eukaryota; kingdom Metazoa; phylum Arthropoda; class Insecta; order Lepidoptera; family Noctuidae; genus Dicycla; species Dicycla oo. The sequence goes on along the minus strand of OX411721.1, from coordinate 10,423,509 downwards.
CGGAAATTGCGAATGCCGAAAACGAAAACGAAAACGAAGGATACTAGTGATCGCAGTTTGTTGTTACTGCCAATATATGTTTCATCACAAAATACCGAAAATACGAATTATAGATAAAACATGTCTCAACAACTTTGTTGTACTTTTAGTTTAAAATCACAGTTAATTTAGGGCTGTGTTCACCAACATTCAAACAGCCGCCGGTTAGGTATTTAAACAGTTGGTTTATGTCAACTTCCTAAGGAAAGAACTGATTAAATATCAACACAGCCGTTACTATTCTAAAGGCCGGTTTTTTGATCCGTACTTAATTCAAATAATGGTTAAACATAGTAACTAAAGGTTGAATTTTGGCTAAATGTGAAAGGCTAAACATGAATAGTACATAACTATTGGCTAATGTGTTTGTCAAAATGCCAATAGTTATGTAGGTACTAACATAACTATTGGCATTTTGACAAACACATTTAGCCAAAAATTTTTTTTACAAAAAAAAAAAAACACCGACTTCTAAAAACAACACTACAAAGTGAAAAATAACTTTAATTTCAGAAGTCTTTGGATCTGCATTTTATTGTTTGACCGTGTACAACGGTTTTAAAGAATTCATCGAAAATTAAAAAAAAAATTGCAAAGCCCGTTTTTTTACCTGTTTTTTGTATTCTTTTGCACAAAAAACGAGCACCTAAGGAAATAAGGTCGATTTGAGTTAATTAAATGAAATTTGATTGTTTGACGTAGTCTGCATACTTATAATCGTGTAAATTAATACGCGTGAAGTGAATTCTGGCAATATTAAAAAAAAAATCGATGAATTATTTAAAACCGATGTACCTACTTACACGGCCAAACAGTAAGAAGTGGTCGGCAATAAAGACAAGAAGATTTTTTTTTACTTTTTTTAATTAAATAAAGTTACAAATGTAAAAACTTAATAACGAGTGTGACCTCCTCTTGCCAAAATCACAGCTTGAGTCCTTCTGGGCATTATTTCCACGATGATTTTAATAACGTTTTGAGGAATATGTTCCCACTCTTCTGCAATGACTCTTTTTAGCTCCCTGATGTTTTGTGGAGCAGGTTGCACTGATCTTCCCGTCTCTTTAAAACATCCCAGACATGCTCAATTGGATTGAGGTCAGGACTTCGACCTAGCCAATCTAAACTACGGGTCCCAACTTCTTGCATGTACGCTTCCACGTCGCCAGAACGGTACGGGCGAGCATTGTCGTCCATAAAAATGGAATCTTCCCCAATTGCAGTCAATGCGGGTTGCGCATATGGAGTTAGGACTTCCATTATGTACCGGTGTGCATTTAATGTTCCATTTTTTATGAAAACTAACTTACGGAGTTAGTTCGCTCCGTCGAATTAATTGCTACCCAAAACATAACCGAGCCTCCGCCATAAGGAGTGATTTCTTCGAAACACACTTCCGCATAGCGTTGCCGTGGTCTTCGCAGCACTCAAAGAGATTCTAGCTTCATCAGAAAACAATACTTTATCCTCCTCCTTCCTTTATCCTTTGTCCTCCAGAGTCCGAAAAGCGCAGATTCGAGCAAACTGAAGTCGAGCAACACGGTACTCACGGAGTAATTAGGGCCCCGAGCCGGGCGGTAACTCCTGATATTGGCAGCCAAAAGCCTCCTCCTAACCGTCCACAAGCTAACTTCTACTCCTCATACTTCTTCAAGGCTCTTCTGCAGGTCCACACTTGACGCCTTCCTTAACGCCTGACTCACCAAAAAGCGGTCATCTCTTGGTTCTGTGCATCGTTTTCTGCCCGAAACGGGTCTTTTTTTGACCGAACCGATCTCTTGATACCGTTGTCAAGTCCTCTAGACAGTTGAACGACTCACATTTAACCGCTGAGACACATAAGTTCGCGAACAACCTTCTTCAAGTAGGGCTATAATTTTACCGGCCTATACCGCTTTATCACTCATATCAAGAAGTGGTGTTTAATGTAAAAAGAAAGATTAAATTGTTTAATTTGCAGAAAATATCCAAAAAGTTTTAAAATTTTAGTAATCAGTAAAAAAAATCGTTTCAGCAATTCGCGCCATTAGTAAAGCAATTTTACAACAATCCACAATAATCATTATTTTTCTTTTGTTAATTTCAAAATTTAAATTTGGAACGTAAAGAATCATGTCAGGATGCTTCAAATAACATGCCCATACATCGTCAAATTAATAAAACCTCTTTCTTGCTCTTCTTTATTGAGTAGAGAAAAAAATCTTAAGTGCCCGTTTTTTTTTTGCAAAAGTGTTTTATACATATACGCGACGAATTGATAACCTCCCCTTTTTTTGAAAGTCGGTTAAAAATTCAACCATTAGTAACTATGTTTATCCATTGGTTCAGTTCAAAAAGCCGGCCCTTATTCTTCTAAGAAAAACTCGTAAGTCAATAAAGTCAACTAACTATTAACGAGGTGTTACAAAGTCCTTGTTATTGCTGTTTTATTAAATTTACTGACGTGCGACAATGTTGTATATAAATGTGTAATTAATAACTTTGTGTGAACATTAATAGCCGTCGCCCACCGTCGAAGTTCTTATGCAGGTAAGCTCTAGGCCGCCTAACGGTACCTACATAATTTACTACATGGTTTAAAAGTTTCAAATATTGAAATCCATACTAATCTTAACTATCTTAACTAATATTATAAATGCGAAAGTAAGTTTGTTTGTTTGTTTGTTACCTTTTCACGCCTAAACCACTGAACCGATCATCCTGAAATTTTGCATATACGTTGTCACGTGTAGAGAAGCGGAGATAGGTTACCTTTCATCCCGAAAAAAGTACTGGTCTCGAGGAAAACAACAATAACGTTCTTATTACAATAGATGGCGCCACGTATATTATTATAGAAACTTTAGTAGTGCGTTAAGAGGATTGTGAAGCTGTAAATTTTCATACAAAAAGCGATAACGTTTTGCTCCCCGTAAACATAGTCTAATTTTCATAATTTTTGTAAATGTTGTAAATATAATGAAAAACTAGGTCCGTAAAAAGAAATATTGCAAACGATATAAGTTATTAGCATCTAAATATCTATAGTTTTGAAATAAAAGCTTACTCGAGAGTTTTTATTTTTTTAAATTCAATTGTATTGAATTACTAAAAAATAAAAACGCGCAGACCTAGATTAAAGTGTACTGAATGTAATGATACCAAAACTGTCTCATTTCGTAAAGATTTAGGGGGGTGCAAACGTTATCGCCCGAAACAATATTTACGTAAATAATTGTATGAAATGTAGGTAATTGCCTCCACGACACGCGCCGCGCATCGGCACTTCACAATCCTCTTAAGAGTTTTTTTTTTTTTTTTTTAAGTACCTAATACATTTTGTGAGTCTAGAACTCAGTGTCTATAGACCGGTTTTTCACCCTACTAATATTATAAAGGTGAAAGTTTGTATGTTTGGATGTTTGTTACTCAATCACACAAAAACGGCTGAACGGATTTGGATGAAATTTGGTACACAGATAGTTTATAACCTGGATTAAGACATAGGATAATTTTTATCCCGGTAGAAGGTTGCTGTGGGATAATTTCCAACATCCACGCGGGCGAAGCCGCTGGCAAAAGCTAGTAATATTATAAATGCGAAAGTGAGTTTGTTTGTAACGTTTTCACGCTAAAACCGCTGAACGGATTTGGATGAAATTTGGCACATAGGTAGACTATGATCTGGCTTAGGAAATAGGATACTTTTGATCTTGGTAGTGCATTCCCGTGGGATGATTTCCGACCACCAAGCGGGCGAAGCCGCAGGCAAAAACTAGTATGTATTATTAAATTAAAAAGTTACATGACCTGGGTTTACGAGTTAGGACATAAGATACTTGTATAGGATACGGTAATGTGATAACTATCAAACTCCACGCCGGCGAAGCCTTGGGCAAAAGCTAGTATGTCTACTATAAGGAAGGTTCCTTATAGTAGAGATTCAGAATTTTGAAATGAAGACTACTTCGAAGAAGCTCAAAGGAAGAAATGGTGCAACAGTCCTCAGAATTGTATTTGCTCGAGCCTTTCCATCTGTCTCTAGGTGACTGGCACATTTGAACCAACGTTGGTAGAGCACGTCCTAAATGAATGTGACCCACGAAGCTCTGCATTTGGCAGAGATGATTTCAACATCATCAATACTTTCTGCTAAACGTGGCCAAAATTTGCACTATAAGTCAAAGCATTTATCGTCAATCTGCTCACCCTTTTCCCAACTATGTTAGGGTCCTCCAGGGGACTCCAACATAGTTGAATTTTGTGCAGCTGAATATTTTGCATGTTTTTTTTTGTTTTGATTATTTTACATTTTACATGGAGCGACTGCCTATCTGACCTCCACAACCAAGTAACTGGGTAATACGATACCTCTTGGTAAGACTGGTTGTCGGACTTTCGGGCTTCTGGCGACCCGTAACGACTGTAAAAGATCCATGAATGACAGCCGGGACCAATGACTTAACGTGCTTTCCGAGGCACGGAGGAGTCTCGGTATGTAAAGATGGTCACCCATCCACGGAACAACCCCGGCAAGCATAGCTTAACGTGATGGATCGACCCGTGCGGCTGTTATTACTTAGCCACGAACTCCTCAATGCTTTTATGTAAGCTGGAAATGTTACATTTAATGGTGTTTGTTTGATAGCCGTGTTTACCGATATAAATTTTATTAATGGTCACACCTGCAATAGTACAAGAACAATATTTGCAAGCTGCCAGCATTGAGAGAGAGGAGATTAGGCTGCTTGTCTAGGATTAACCAAGACTTGAAAACTCCCATGTTTTAGAGGGAAACACCGACTGCAGCACGTAGTTCCACTCTTTAGTTGTAAGCACAATGCCTCAAACAAACCATTCCAAAAACTGGCCAAGCGATGTCGATGTCGGACCACGCGCAATGCAAGGTTCCGTAGTTGGGATGAATTTATCCCAAAAACAAAATAATGCATTGTAGTTGACAAACATGTTCTCTCATACATCGATATACGTCACGGTCAATTCTACAACTGCAAATGTAAATCACAAATATACACAGTCTGGCCATAAATACTGTTACAATTAAAAATAAGAAAGATATTACATTTGAATTTGGAATCTGTCATTTTTATAAATAAATAATAATATTAATAAATAATAATATCCTGGGACATTTTCACACACGGTCATCTGGTCCCAAACTAAGCAGAGCTTGTACTATGGAAACTAGATAACTGATATACTACATATACTACTTTTTTTTGTAAATACATACTATAAGTACACCCAGACTCAGGACAAACAGACATAGTCATGCACACAAATGTTTGTCCTGGATGGGAATCGAACTCACGACCTGAGGCGTGATAGGTGGTATCTTAACCAACCACGCCAACTGGCCTATATATACGATTGGTTATACGATTGTTCATTGAGGTTTCTAATTTTGGCGCCAATACATTGTACAATATTTTGCGATATTAAAATGGAGTGGGGTGATAAAGAGAACCGAATCGCTGTGATTGCATTACACAAAGTTGGTATGGAGCCAAATGCAATTTTTAAAACTCTCCATACGCTTGGTATTAGTCAAATGTTTGTGTACCGGGCTATTAATAGGTACAATGAGACCTTCTCTGTTTGTGACAGAAAAAGATCTGGCCGTCCACGTAGTGTTCGTACGAAAAAGATGGTCAAAGTAGTGAGAGAAAGAATTCGAAGAAATCCTGTCCGAAAGCAAAAGATTTTATCTCGGGAGATGAAGATAGCACCCAGAACCATGTCGCGTATTTTAAAAGATGACTTTCCTAAGTCATGGTTTGGTGGGGCGTTAGCTATGAAGGAGTGACTGAGCCATATTTTTGTGAAAAAGGTATCAAAACATCGGCACAAGTGTATCAAGATACCATTCTTGAGAAGGTAGTTAAGCCCCTTAACAACACACTGTTCAATAACCAAGTATGGTCCTTCTAACAAGACTCGGCGCCGGGTCATAAAGCTCGGTCCACTTGGTTGGAAGTGAACGTTTCGGACTTCATCAGAGCTGAAGACTGGCCGTCGTCTAGTCCCGATCTTAATCCGCTGGAATATGATTTATGGTCAGTTTTAGAGAGTACGGCTTGCTCTAAACCCCATGATAATTTGGAGTCCCTAAAACAATCCATACGATTGGCAGTGAAGATTTTTCCCATGGAAAGTGTGCGTGCTTCTATTGATAACTGGCCTCAACGTTTAAAGGACTGTATTGCAGCCAATGGAGACCACTTCGAATAAGCTTTTTATATTTTAAATTGTTTTATATTTATATATTAAACTAACACACTGTAAAAATAATATATATAACAATAATTTTTTTTTTTTCTTCGTGACAATATTTATGGCAAGACTAGGTATATAATATATATGTGATAAAACAACAAATTAACAATTTTCTTGCCAAACTTCATGATTCTAGGTCAACGGGAAGCACCCAACAGATTTTGATTTATTTGCGAGTATCAAAATATCGCGCATAGATGGATGTATTTTATTATTGCGTTGACTTAGAAGCTTGATTGATTTTTTTAGAGCTCCAAGGGACCGTGGACCTACGCATTTAATGTTAATTTCAACTTGATACTTCTACGCATTCCTGAGAAAAAGTGTCTTGAAAGACAGATAGATGGACAACGAAGTGATCCTATAGGGATCCATTTTCTTTTTGAGGTACGGAACCCTACAAATGAATTGGAAACCGAAGAAACGATTAATCTTTACAATTCCACAAGTAACTTATGAATTTTAAGCCACGGAGTGGTGAACACTTACTTACCACCAACCCCTTGGGATTGAAGTTGGAACCAACCCTTTGCAGAAGGCTTACGTCATGCACTCCGCCCTTATAAGTAATGTCGCGAGATAAGGGTTAAGCATGATTGGAGATGTCGGCTTTATCATATTGTTATGAAGTTATGAGATTACTTTCATAGCTTATTAGGTTGGTATCTCGAAGAGAAAATCTCCGGAATAGCTTCCTTAACACAACAAGCATATCTGTAAGACACCGTTTTCATATCAGTCTGACCGAGTTATTGATCTAAGATAAAGAAAATATGTATATTTTCGTTTAGACTTAGACTCAAGGGGACCCACAGGCCTTGCTTATTTAAAATTATTGAGACTTTCAAAGTAACACAATGAAAGAGAAACATCGTAGCTTGTAACTTGTATTAACAATTATACTAAACTCAAACAATATTCTATTCAGCCAACAAATTCAACGCTAGCGGCATGTTATGAGCAAAAGTTAATTACAAAATACTTTGCGAATAAACATTTAAACATTGGCACGCACAACAGTTGGTGCATAACAAACTACTTCATTATTATACATATTTTCCGCACCATTGTAATTACATATGGCACACGTTTCTACGAGCTCCACACACACAACCACCCGCTGCTACAATTTAGACGTTAATGATAATTTTAAACATTGCGCATTCCCCCACCACTACCCTTTAAAGCGCGTATTCAAACTACCCACAAATAAGTTCGTATTATGCATTTACATGTAGAGATTTTATATATGCCTGGTAATTAATGACCGATAGTTAAACACATGATTATACTCATGATAACAAACAACTTATACTATGGGACCAAACCTGAAATCGCGAAAAAAGAAATCTGTTGCTCCCTACATTTTGACGAATTATGCGAACATAAATCTAGGAAGCAGCTGATTTTATTTTTTTTTGTTTGGTCCCATATTAAAAGTTGTTTGTTATCACGACTACAATCAATCTCCCTAGCCTTTTCCCAACTATGTTAGGGTCGACTTCCAGTCTAACCGGATGCAGCTGAATACCAGTATTTTACATGGAGCGACTGCCTATCTGACCTCCACAACCCAGTTACTGGGTAATACGATACCCCTTAATAAGACTGGTTGTCGGACTTTCGGGCTTCTGACGATCCGACGACCAACGGCTTAACGTGCTATCCGAGGCACGGAGGAGTCTCGGTATGAAAAGATGGTCACCCATCCACAGACCAACCCCGGCAAGCGTAGCTTAACCTGATGGATCGATCCGTGCGGCTGTTATTACTTAGCCACGAGCTCCTTTGTTATCATGAGTACAATCATGTGTATAAGTATCGATCACTAATTAACCAGTCACCTTATAAAAAGAACACGTCACCCGCAGATTTGTTCCTGTAACAATACTCGTACATCAAATATTTAGACGTGGTAACTTTCCAAGGTAACTTACCTAAGTAAATAGTTTTATTTAGCAACTAGTTTATTTATTCTTCGGTAACAATTAATTAAGAAGAAGTGAAGTTATCTGGAACAAATAACCTCGGTATTTATCTGATGAAATAAACTCAATTACGTTTGTATGGATTCAGTTCCGAGAGTGCGAATATTATTTATGAAAGAAAGTAGTGGCATTTCTTTTATCTCGTCTCTGTTCTTGGAATCCTTGGAGGACTCATCAATTCAGCGGACGGGGCCTTTATTAGTGGAGCAGATTTGGCTGATGAGAAAATTACAATGAGTGTTAATAGGCAGTGTGGATAAGGCGAGTGAAGTCATTAGTTGCATAAATAACCTAAGGAAACTTTGATCCACATGTGCCAAGTTTATTGGACGAATGATAATTAGTAAAGCACAACGAGCGAGTGTAGAAATGGAATTGTATATTATCTTCATACCTATGTCACGTATACGTAGATCCAACTTAAAATAAACAGAACATAATAAACTATTGGTATATAAATTCTACTCCTATCATATCCTACTACTAGCTTATGCCAGCGGCTTCACTATCTTGGAAATTATCACGCGGGAACCGTGCCTATTCCAGACTATAATCTATTCCTGTGCCAAATTTCATCTAGGATCTGTTCAGCTGTTCTGGCGTGGTTGTGTAACAAACATCCATCCATCCAAACTTTCGCATTTATAATATTAATTGGAAGTAGGATATCATATCCTACTTTCAGTGAAAGTTTGTATGTTAGCTGGAAACCACCCCAACATAATTTGGGAAAAGGCTAGGCAAATTATGAATTTTTGCTGAGATAATGTCTAACATACACGCGGGCGAAGTTGCGGGCAAAAGCTAGTAGATAGGTAAATATGTTATAATTAGTAGAATTTATTTATAATTAGTATAAATACTACCCCACTACTACCCCTTTAATACATTAGGCGCGGCAGACGCACATGCGCGTTTACATAACTTTCGTCGAGTGCGGCGCGCCGCACCTGTGCGTTCGTTGTGCATCTCTATTGTTTCGAAAACATCGTAAAAAAAGGGTCGGTAAGGGTGTAGCATAAAGAAGCGTTTGCATAAAGAATTAAGCAGAGAATGTGTTAAGGAATACAGGTTTATCTCACTAACGTGAAATCAACAACATTTTTTCTTTTTGTAACGTTTCTTTTTAAACTTATTTTTGATGATGGATATGCATAGAACAGTTTAACTAACTTGCTCTCCGAAAGGGGCTCGAATCGTAAAGAACAATCTGACCAGTTGGAAGATTTGTAATTTAGCCCCGATCCCTCATCACCCATAATAATAAAAGTATGTATATATATATATACCGTACCTAGTACCTAATAATAATAAAAGTCTTCCAGACCGAATTTCGGGCATGGCGACCAATCTCAGCGGAGACCAGCCTTCGGAGGTCCTCTCTTCTCTCACTGTCATAGTCCGATGGGACGGCAAGAAATCAGGCACAGGACCAACCTCTTAACGTGCTTTCTTACTAAGAAATTCCTAAAGGAAAAAACCCAATAACACTTTGCCCAACCTGGGAATAGAACCCAGGACCACGCTCAGCAGCCGCGCTTGCGACCACGAGACAAACGGGATAGCCCACCTCCACCCATGGCGCCACCGACTTCTTATCATATGGGCCGAAGCTCAAGAAGCCCGCTTACGCAGTGCTTTAACCGCAGCCGCTTCTTTTACCCTTTACAAATTCTTTATCCTGCCCCTGTATGCCATTCCCCCTTTCTGGGACGGCATCCTAGCGTACCCCTCTGTTGGGTTGACACCACACGCTTCCCTGCCCGACCTTGGCAGTCTCCACCTACTCTAGTCCGCTCCTCACCTTACGCCATTCGTGTGCGAAGTCCCTGACCCGCTGGAAGTTGGCCTCCGAAGCCACGAGGTCGCCGTAATACACCGGTCCCTCCTCCAAACGAGTGATCCCATCCATCATCTTGCACCGCTGCTCCTCATATATAGGGCATCACTCTCGTCCTCTTCGCCGCAGTAGCACACGCTTTCCGGGACAGTCGATACCCGTCGTAATAGATAGTTGTTTGAGTTCATCAAGCCTACGGCATTAAGGCTTCCGCAGGCGGCGCGATGCGACTCCGCTAGAACAATTTTAATGAAGTTTTCAAAGAAATTGTTCCATCAAAGTCGCGTCGCGCCTGTCTGCTCGAGCCTCTACCATTCTAATCACCTTCACATCTACAAATCGTAATAGCCAGTCACTACAATCTAGTTTGTGATTAAACATTTTCTCGAACATACATCATCGCTAGTCATTTGAGCTCGACAAATAACGATACACATCTAGTCAATTCCTGCGGCATAAATAAGCGCAATCTGCGTAATAATACGCTCGTATCGCAGCGCGCGCGCAGCTGTATTTATTACGTTTATTGCACTTGATTGTACTTGGGGCTGCGTAATTATGGATCTCTATAGGTATGTTTGTACAGTACGAATGACTGGTTTAACGAGGGACGTACTCAAGAAAAAGTATTACACATGGAAATATAACATAATATAAAGGGTCAGTCAGAGACACCTATAGTACTCGTACACCCACATTTCCCCACCTAAGTTTAAAGTAAGTCCCATGTAATAGGGAGTGAGACTATTGCGTTTAACTGAGCACAAATCCGAACTCCGGGTTGCTAATCCTGAGATTTAATCGTCATGTTCTTCTTCCCAGCAAAAGAACTAGGAAGTGGTGAAGGGCGGGCGTTTTGGGGGACTGTCTTATGTGATTTTGACGTTCAAAAAGTGCTGATTCTCAGCCTAGTTTGAATAAATGACTTGATTTTGATTTCTTGTTACTTCTTACCTCGAAGTTTAGGTATTTTTACTCTACCTATTCCGATCTCTGGTTCGAACCTACGACCTACAACTCGTAAGTCGCGGCCATTACCACTGGGCCACCACAGCTTCTTTATATTTTTAACATACTAGCTGTTGTCCGGTGCTGTGTCAATATTTCCCTATTTGAATCGGATTTTGTTTACAATTTCATGGGTTTATATTTTCTTGCGCGGAACCCTAATCCTATTTCCAAAATAAAAGTCTAAGTTACCCCTTATAATATCAACTATCTGCCAGTGAAAGTCCCATCAAAATCGGTCTAGCCGTTTCGGAGATTAGCCTGCACAAACAGACAGACAAAAAATTAAACAATTGTTTTTTTTTTTTTTTTTGTTATAAGTACCGATACACTTTCATATGCATTTAGTAATAAGCTGTTATTTTGACATTACAAACAGACACTACAATTTTATTTATTTGTATATTATAGATTTGGCACGAGTAGATAACTGAATACTTACTGACTGTTAGCGCCGCGAGTTTTTTTGGAAAACTTTCAACGCAAACATGAATCGCGGAAATTACCATAAAATGGATAGTACTGTCTAAACAGCTCTTTCCAGGCTACTAAAAGCCTGGAGCGGTGATTCAAAGCCTTGCTATGAGAATCGGCGGTTTTGTGGACTGTAATAAACTTTATGTGGCAGCTTACATTGAATTTGAAGGAGGCTATTTTTTATGGAGAAATAGGAATAAGAGGAGGACACAGGATGCAGCACCTTACCTTTCTAGAAGCCTGGAGTCGCCTTCCTACAGTCAGGGCCTTGCGCGTCCTTGATGCGTAGGTTAACCACGCGGCGGCCAGCGTGGTTTCACAGATAAACGATTCCTATTTCTTACACAGCACTTCAAGTGCGTGTAAATTGATAAGTAGGTCTACTTTGATATATAGACCAGAAAACCCGGATTTATCATGAAATCCAGCGGTAAAATCTCTGGAAAGATGTATTCGTGGCGAGGGACGAAAAGTGAAGATTTTTTTTTAATGGCGTCCGTTACGGTCAATCTTCTTCCAGCCTGGTACTGCTGTTTCACTCTGACCTATGCTAGACGCTGCAGGAATGAATAGGAAAGGAAGATGACTGATGGGAAATGTACCTAACATTTCCCATCAGTCATCTTCCTTTCCTATCGCCACATTCTATTTAAACTACAAAAGTTGAAATATTTAAGGTATGTAGGTAAGTTTGAATATTAGCTAAGTATATGGCGACAACACTGACCTACAGTATACGTAGATATGTCCCTTGTTTAACTAGTCACCCTAGTAGATGTTGTATTCTACAGCCTCTTGCCCTTTTCTTAAGTATGTGGGTACATGGAGGTTTTATTTCTTTTCGTATCCTGTCATAAAGTTCATTATAAAAAGGCTCATTTACTTGGCGCCTGCTAAGATGATAATGTCTCGCGTTTTTAGGGTTCCGTACCTCAATAGAAAAAACGGAACCCTTATAATCCTATAAGGCCAAAGTCTGTCCGTCTGTCACAGCCAATTTGCTCCGAATCTAATGGACCGATTAAGTTGAAATTTGGTACACGTATGTATTTCTATGACCAAAACACGGACGTGTAATGTAAATTAATGAATTTTGAATAACGGGGTCAATTTTGGTAGCAAATAAGAAAATTAAAAAAATATATCAAATGAAAGGGCTCACTGTGAGGGTCTCAAATATATATATATTTTTTTATAATTTTAAAACAGTTTTAAAGTTATTTAAGAAAATAGACGAAAATTAACCATTCCCCCTTCTTTATCTCCGAAAGTACTGAGCTTAAAATTTTGAAAAAAAAAATACAGAAAATAATTTAATAGCTATTGATTACAGGAAAACCTATAAGAAGGCTATGATCTTAAAATAACATGGTAAATCTCTCAATATTGTGCGTACAAACTTACATTTGTCCATAGTTCAACGAAAAGGATCCAACCCACATTAGGTGTAATGTGGGTTAAATCGTTTTCGTTCAACTCTACATTTGTAGTTGGAATGTATGGGAGAACATGTTTTTCAACTACAATGATAAGTTTGTTCTTGGGATAAATTCATCCCAACTACGGAACCCTTCATTGTGCGTGGTCCGACACGCACTTGACCGGTTTTATTTTACTGTTTTTGAGTCGTTACGTAGCGTAGTGTGTGGTCTTGTAGGGCAATAACAGATCGAAAATAGTTTCCAGCTTTTATTTCAAAAACATTCAGCCTAGCAGTCTAAGAGACTAGAAAGATTTCTTAAAAAAAACTTTTTGGCTTGTATGAAAGTTAAAGAGGCTTAACTAAAAGCTATTTTTCACACTGTCTGCAAGTACCTATAAGTACTTACATTGCAGGTAAGTTCACCCGCGTGAAATTTCTTTCTCCCCACAGATCTATGTGTGTGTGCTCCCCCGACCCGCTTGCGCTAATACCTACGTCGTTTTCGCTTAGCGTTATTTCAGATATTTTTATCTTTGCTCAGTTCCTAAGGGCTGTAGTGTGATGTTAAATAGCCTATAATATAATATAACGTTCTTCCTCAAAAACTGGGCTAGCAAATTCAAATTAATCTTTCAAATCCGACTGGTAGTTCCAGAGATTAGCGCGTTTAAACAAACCAAGAAACTCTTCAGCTTTATTATATTACTTTAAATTAATAGCTATTTCACTGTTGACTATTAATAACAATTAATTTATGTACCTATGACCATGTAATATGAATACAAATACTTAACCTAACTCGTTATAAGGCCTTAGCACACCTCCGCTGCGAAACCGCGAAACTGCATGATGTTCCGCCAATCGAATCGTGATTCGAGTCAGTTGAATAGAACTACTGCTGTTTCGCCGCTATAGCTTCGCTGCGGAAGTGTGCTAAAGCCGTCAGTAACTATTATCTTCACCAAACTCCGTGTAACAAATTGAAAACATACAGAGATTCGAGTAGCAATTTTCCCAAACTTTCAGTGGGAATGCTTGTCGAACACTCGAACAACTGAAGTAGTCCTCTAGGACACGACTAATATTAGCTGACATAAAGTATCTTCCATTAAAGTTTATATAGAGATCATATTAAGGCTAAAATATGAGAAAATAGGAAAGAAAAATATTGTGTAGAAATCCAATGCGGTCCTTGGATAATAACTTGATGAAAAGAGTTGTTTTTCAGCCTTCACTTGTAATGTCTCTCCAAGTAGGTACTTTGTACTGAATAAATAGGTAACAGAACTACGTACTTTTCTATTTATATTTTAGCAGTGTTTCTTTCATTATTTCCCTGTATTAATAGTTCTCGGAAGAGGATCAACAACACGCTAGAAGCACTAATCTTTCAGTCTGAAAAGCCTTCATTATTGGCGTGGAAGACCGAGGCATTATTTTAAGTCATACAAATACTGGGGTCGGCTTTCAATCTAACCGGATGTAGCTCTGTACCAGTATTTTACATAGAGCGACTGCTTATCTGACCTCCTCAACCCAGTCACTGGGTAATACGATACACCTTGGTAATACGGGTTGTCAGACTTTCGGGCTTCTGACGACCAGTAACGACTGTCAAAGATCCACGAATGATAGCCGGGACTAACGGCTTAACGTGCTTTCCGGGGCACGGTGGGGTCTTAGTAAGTAAAGATGGTCACCCATCCACGGACCAACTTGCGGCAAGCGTAGCTTAGCCTGATCGATCAACCCGTGCGGCTGTTATTAGGTACTTAGCTAGATGGCCCTGAAAATATATGACTTCAAAAAAAATTGTGTAAAACCACGCTGTACACTAAGTAAAACATAAGTGAAAAAACACAGCTACAAAACTTGTAACAAACATAGTATAATATATACTATACTCTCTGTATTCCCCTAATCATGCTATATATACGAAACCCAGCGTCCCATAAAGCTCATGATTAAATACAACACTTTTTGCGCCTTAACAAAATTTCTGGGGTGTTGTCTAAACACCCTTGATGCCTTCATCCCCCCTTCGGCCCCCTGGGCACCTATAAGTTCAAATAACGCTGACGCGCCAAGGATTGATTCCATTTGGGTTTTGTCTGCCCACTTACAATAAGACAGTTCCATTTTTTGAGGATGTTAGTAAAGGAAATATTATATTTGACCCTTAGAACATAAATGGCACTATACATAAAAATATTCATTTTACGGTATGGCCGTTTTAAGTATTGTATGGGTGATATGAAACTAAAAAAATATAAATAAAGCTGTGATTGGCTTAAAATAACAGTTTAACTAACGCTGTTTCAGTATTCAGTGGGTGCGTTTCGTCTTAAGCATTTTGCCTGTACCTATACTTAACTAAAAAATGTAATTTTTTGTATAGTGCCACTTATGTTTTAAGGGTGCGATATGGTTAGAAGAGTGGATACTTCTCAAATCAATGGAGGTGAGGTTAAAAAAACCGGCAAAGTGCGTGTCGGACCACGCAGAGTAAAAGGTTCCTTAGTTGAGATGAATTTATCCCAAGAACAAAATTAACATTGTAGTTGGAAAACATACATTTTAATTCCCATACAATAAAACTGCAAATTTAAGTTTTTATGCAGAATGAGAACATCATCATCATCATCTGCCTAGCCTTTTCTCAACTATGTTGGGGTCGGCTTCCAGTCTAACCGGATGCAGCTGAATACCAGTATTTTACATAGAGCGACTGCCTATCTGACCTCCACAACCCAGTTACTGGGTAATACGATACCCCTTGGTAAGACTGGTTGTCAGACTTTCGGGCTTCTGACGACCCGGAACGACTGTCAAAGATCCTCGAATGACAGCCGGGACCAACGGCTTAACGTGCTTTCCGAGGCACGGAGGAATCTCGGTATGAAAAGATGATCACCCATCCACAGACCAACCCCGGCAAGCGTTCGACCCGTGCGGCTGTTATTACTTAGCCACGAGCTCCTCTTATGCAGAATGAGAACATGCTATTTAATACCATCATGGACTTCTTAAATTTTCCTGTAATCTATAAGTATACAACTATTTTCTATATATTTTTTTTTTCAAAACTTTACGCTCAGTGATTTCGGAGATAATGGTCAATTTTCGTCTACTTTTTAAATAACTAATAATACAATTTATTACAACTTAAATTATAATTATTAAAAAATATATATTAGAGACACAGTCACACGGTACAGTTTACAAAACTTTTATTTTAATTTTCTTATTTCCCCTCAAAAGTGACCCTCATATTCAAAATTCAGTTATTTACGTTACACGTTCATTTGGGTCACAGATATTCATATGTGTACTAAATTTCAACTTAATCGGTTCATTGAATTCGCAGCAAATTGGCTGTGACGGATAGACAGACAGACTAAGGGTACCGTTTCTTTTTTCTTTTGAGGTACGGAACCCTAAAGATGTAACATTAACGTTGTCATAAAAGATGCGACTCAGTAAATAGCTGCTTAGGTACGAGTATTTATGTCATAAAATGTTCGAAATGGACATGAATTACTTATTTTGCCAGGATTCCTGACCTCCCATTACTACGTAGACTTGGGGACATTAGCAAAACTAAGGCTTACCGTGCACTGCGAAGATTTAATTACAATTATTAGGGTTCGAACGGGACCATTGGCATAAGATGAACGGAACCGCTGTCCGTCCGTCCGGGCTGTATCTTATGAACCGCAATAGGTAGATACTTGAAATTTTCACACAGTGTGTAGGTACTACGCTATAACAACAAATAAGTAATAAAAATAAAGGGGTCCCAAATAAAAAACTTTTTTTTTAACGGCGTTTTTTGCTCGATCTTATGGAAATCATTGTACGATGGTGACGGAACCCTTCGTACGCGAGTCCGATTCGCACTTAGCTGCTTTTTAAACAATCTACTATGTAGATAATCACGAAAATGGCGTGAAAAACCCTTTTAAAATGTATAGTCGAATGAAAATAATGCCGCCATATTTTTTCACAGCAATCCAATTACTATCTACTCCACTAGTGCCAAAAAATGTCGCCCCTTTGATGACTATCAAAAATAACTCGCGCAGCAAATCGAATATTCCGTTTTGACATATTTTTACACTTCAAATTGTCACTCGTTGCTATTTTAGTGTAGGGTAAATTGTCCATACCCTAAATTTAAAAAAAATTGCTTGTCATCATCATTTGGCTAGCCTCTTACCAATTATGTTGAGGTCGGCTTCCAGTCTAACCGGATACAGCTAAATACCATGGAGCGACTGCCTATCTGACCTCCACAACCCAATAACTGGGTCAAACGATACCCCTTGGTAAGACTGGTTATCAGACTCGGGCTTCTGCCAGCGTGTAACGACTTTCAGAGATCCACTAACTGAATGATGAATGACAGCCGGGACCAACGGCTTTACATGCTCTCCGAGGCAAGGAGGGGTCTTGGTATGTAAAGATGGTCAAACATCCACGAACCAACCGCGAGAAGCGAAGCTTAGCCTGAAGGACCACACAAAATGAGCCACAAACAAAGGCTTCTACGCGTGGAAATAGTAAAGTTGGAACTTACGAGTATGTGTAGGTAAAGTCTTAAATTCCTCTCTGTTCTTAAAGTCCTGCTTATGATGAGCTAAGGAGAAAGAAGTTGCCAGAATCATCCCAACGATGATTTGCTGGACTCGTTTCTCCTCTACCTATTGTTATTTCTCTTTACAAAGTTTATTTTGTTTGAATGTACAGAAGCCAGCATATCAAGCTACTACAATCTGTCAAATTTCTTTAATAGATTTTCAACTTTATCGCTAAAGCATTAGGTTCAAGGTTGATTGGGAAAATTTGACAGTTTCGGGTAGCTGGTCCTGCCGGCGTCTATACATTGTATCTATGTATTTATTCTTTTTCTTTTTATCTATCTACGTATTTACCTGCCATGTTTTGTCTCTGCATCACCGTAAGGTTGACAGATAGAAAATTTCTCAGGCATTAATTCCGCCTTTGTAGGCACAGTATTTTTTTTACTTGCGCATAAAGTTTTAATAAATAAATGAGTTATTCTCATACAATTCATGCTTATACCAGAGGAAATAAAATACAAGTTATTTTTTTATAACTGCAATCGAGTGCCATAAATACGAATACTTAAAGCGGTATGTTAATTACAATAATTACATTATTAACGATGGGCTATCCAATTACTGCTAAAATTAGGCTACTTTACGATGTTTTGGGCTGTGTGACGTCACGTCGCGGCGGACGGTCAAGAGTTTTGAAAAAGGCATTTCTTGAGTGGATCGCCCCAGTCGGCGTACAGCTCTCAGCGAGTCTACAACTATCTACCTATTTACCTAGTCTGTGTAGAAGGGTAACAAGTATCAAAGTGTGGTGCATAAGTCGTAAGTATTTTGTAAATTACAGGAAAAATATTTAAATTGTGACTTCTTGATATATTTTCATAACATGTTTTGTCTATGTGCTTATATTAAAGGAATATTATACTAATCTGTGTTATATCTCACAGATATATAGATGATTTCCTGTGACATGATGAGCAATTCATTATCGGGTCCGTTGCTGCCGCCGCTAAGGGCCAAGCAGATAGAGGGATTAAAAGGCTTATAGGGCTTACACACTATACAGATACACATGCTAGCGTAACTGAAAAATAATGAGCATGCATGAACATTTTATAGTTAGGGCGAAAATATACATGCTTGTAGCTTGTACAAAACTAAGCAAGCAGCTGCTTGCGTTTTTTGTTTTGCTTACTTTAGAAGCCAGCTTGCTTGCATGCCAATCATTGTACTCATCATTATTAAGGCGATACCAAAATAAATTGGTAAGCATTTATTTCATTATTACAGAATGTATAGATTTAATTTTTGGATATTGTTTATTTACTTATATAATTTGTTATTTTATTGTTAATTTACGTAATTTACTATCAATTATTGTCCAATAAATCGGAACATAATTTTATTGAGTACTCCGTGTACACACTAATTGATTTTGGCAACTTATTTTGAGCAAGGTGGGGACATGGTCCTTTAAAAAAACGTGCACTCGGTTTGCTAGGCAGTCGATCTTCGGATTCGATTCAATAAAGAGCTCCCTGCTCCTGACATTACTGTCGGTTTACCTGGTACAGCGCTGCTGTATATTTCACATAGCTGTATTGGCCAACTGATAGCGATACACTTTGTATTTGGGTGGCTTAGGCTGCTATACGAACTGTAACCATATTGGTTTACTGTCTTGTTTATCCCAATAAAATGGGAACTCCAAGCCCTGACGATATACCTCTGCTCGGCACTCCTGATCCTACATAATATATAATAACATACATACATACGGTCGAATTGAGATATATATATATATATTAATAAATACATATTTTTTAATGTGTGTTCGCGGATAACTTCGCGCACCGATTTTGATGATTCTTTTTTTGTTGGAAAGGAGATATCCCAAGGGTAGTCCCATATAAATTTTATTAACTTTGCTTGGGTAGTTTTTGAGTTAGCTTCAATAATGCGTATTTTTCCCACTTAGTTTATCTGGATGATGTTTTAATAACTTCCTATCACTGTTATTTACATAGCAGGTAGTGGTATTCGAATTTTGTGGGGTAGGTACCACAACTAAAAAGTAAAAAATAAAATCTTTTGAACAAAAAATAAAACCGGACTTTCAAAACAAAACACAAGTCAAAAATAACTTTAATTTCGGTGGTCGGTGGCATAAAACGAAAATACAAACCAAAGACACCGACTACCGAAATTAAAGTTATTTTTGACTTTGTAGTGTATTGTTTTGGAAGTCGGTTTTATTTTTTGCTAAAAGTTTTTTGTAAATACATACTTGCTTCTGCAAGTAGGTACTTACCTATCTTGCATGCTCCTGTGCAAATAACTGCAACTGTATATGTATGTGCCTTAACAAATAATCTACTGGTTTTCCGGAATTCGAACTTATTGTTCAAATGATAAGACGAGAAAGAGATTTATTAGGCCGCTGGAATCAATAGGTTGAGCCATGAAAACTGCGAGGTATGCCGTGTAGATAGTAGCAGGCGGGAAGTGCTATTGACACCGAATTTGAAGTGTGGGAATCGGAATTAACTGGACAGATTAGTATAGAAACTTGAAAGAAGCTGTTTACTTTAAGTTTTTGACTCTTATCGACGAAGATATGGACAGATAACTTAGGAGAAATGCTTTACTAATTAATTAGGAAATAATCTTTGTTGGCTGTCGAGTCTGTCAGTTTTTAACCGACTTCAAAAAAGTAGGTGCTCTATTCGACCCGTATGTGTGTATGTATGTTTGTCTGCCCGCGATTTTCTCAAAAACGAATCCACCAATTTTGATGATTCTTTCACTAATGTAATCTACTTTCTTTCAGGGAGGTTTTAGTATATAATAAATTAGGTAGTTATCCTTATACGAGTATACGAAGTTATATGCATAAATGTACTGTATCTCCGGCATTTCTAAGCGGATTTTGATGGTTCTTCTATTCGTTGGTCCTGGGCTTATATTATTGTATATGACTTCAAAAACCTAAAAGGAATATAATAACTTTCATAAAAACTTAACAGCTTCTGAAGTCGGTGTCTTCAATGCACCTTAGCTTGGTACCGACTTCAGAAGCTGTTAAGTTATGTATGAGAGTTATTTTATTCCTTTTAGGTTTTTGAAGTCAGCTTTTACTTTTTTAAAGTAAATTTGTTCAACTAAGTATTTTCCATCATTTTTGAACAAGATAGGTAGGTACACATATTCCTGCCTAGATTAGCTTATCCAGATTATTCATCCATAATTTTACCCCCATTCCCACAGTTAATTACAACAAGAACGGGAAGTCAACGTCCACCACTTATCGCCATAACACGCAACTGCCATACGCACTTACTAGCCCATACCACACTACATTTACTTACGCAAATTGAACCTTATCGGTATTAAAATAAGGCGATGTTAATACAATTTAATTCTAATTACTGGAAAGTAGTAGATAACTAAAGTTAACAAGGTGATAAAGTCAGTTGTTATCAGTTCATGTTTCGATGCGTTTGGAGTGGAACTAATGGGTGTAGGACACCGTCGGGTCCATGGACCCTAGTTTGTTTCATTATGTTGTCGGCTTGTGAGTCGTAACGACCATAAGCCGCTTTTTGAGGGTTTTATGGGACGTCTTCGTAATATTTTTATAATGTTTTTGAATAGGTAATAAAAATAATTAGTTTGGTTTTTACGTTGGACTTTTAAATGCGTTGTTTATTCTTATATTTTCAAGATGTATTAAGGTAGACCAGCACCTCTTTTGCATAAGGCAGTGTTACCACGGCCCGTTTTCTCACAGGCCAGACCGCGCCAGACCAGTCCGACAGGCCGAGGGAACAGTCGGCCTGCGGTGGCTTGTCGTCGCCCGTCCTATCGAATGTACGGAATGATGCGTGAGAATGCTCGGCTCGGGCCGCGACAGGCCTATAGTTGCAAAACTTCCGAAAAATTCTGAATAATTCCGGAATACTTCTGGGAAAGTTTCTTTAAATCAGAATTATTCAAAATGAATTTAATTAAGATTTTTATTTTTTTTGCTGAAAAATCATTTTTGCATCGATCGTCGATCGCCGCCGCCGCTGCCCCTCTGTGCGCCGGCCGCTGCCGCCGCGCCGGCCGCGCACGCCCGACTGGCGACTGCCACGAGTCGTGCGTGCAGGCGATGGCGGTGTGGGGTGCGGTAAGAGGGGAGATACTCCCCGGAGAAGTTTTCCCCCCCGCGAGAAACATTCGTACCCCGCAATCGAATGTTTCCGCCGAATATTTCGCCCGAATAATTCAATGGGAATAAACGTTGAAATATTCCCAAAGTTTCGGAATATTTCGGAATACTTCCGAAATATTCGACTGGAATGATTCGGAATTTTTCCCGCCAGCATCTATAGACAGGCCTCGATAGACACAGGCCACGACAGGCCTTTACGAGCCGTAGGAACGTGGCCTTACACACCTTCAATCACGACGGATTTTAAAGGATATTGCTAAAACCATTGCTTCATATGTTTGAAAAATTTGTCTGCTCGACAACATAAATCACGCAATGAATGTTTTTGAATTGTCAAAATTAAAGACACTGTCATTGCTAGTGTGTTACCACGTTACGCAATTACCCCCCGGGAGTTGAATCACATTTTGATTTTTTACATTTTGGGAGGACTTAAAAGCAACTGGCTCAGCACTGGCTGGCACTGACAAGGGTCGGTTGTATGCATGCCATTGGCTATTGTTTGCACAAAACAATAAACCTGAAAAAATAACACCACTCACACTGAAAAACTGGAAAAACACTTACCAATTAATTCAAGAAAATTAGATTTTAGTCGTTTCAGTGTTCAAACGAAATGCAAGACAAAAGAATGCAGCAGCTGCCTATATTCCCACGGTCGGGCGTGTAAAAATCAATTAAGAAAACTAGTTGAGATGGTACCTACTCATAGCCCTCATAGCAAGTAGCTACTCATTGGTAATTGAGCAAACCTCTTCTAGGTAGTTTTCCAGTAATTCTATTATGTATAGTTGTAATTTTGAAAGCGCACTCTTTTGTTTCAAAAGTAAATCATTGCGGATTCAAACTTCGACATCGTTCGAAATTCAAAGTAAAGACTTTCAAACGGTGTAGTTCAACATTGGTTGACGGCCGAACCCGGCAGGCTTATTACTTAATCTTAATCGCAAATCGGCATTATGTATCAGCGATACGTCATACTGATTTGCGATTGACAAGCGACTGAAAAGCAATTATTGCGCAGTTGACAAGCTTTTTGCAGAAGCAGTTTTGCTATCGCTAGGCATCTGCAAGATACGTAATAAGCCTGCCGGTTACCCTTGTTTCATCGAAAATCACTTCCCAAACAATTTTCCGCATAATTTAATTTGCCAAATATTAGTTAGCAAATAAAATCTTAACAAATAATTGTAACGCAAACCTAATGTTTGGCAAGTGAACGTTTAAACAATAACTTGCTTACCAACTTGCTTACAACAATTTTAATGTAATGAAATATTTCATTTGGTATAACATATATCACGCAAAATAAAATAAGCCAAATAATAGGTTGGGGAAAAAGTTTCTTTGCATTTTTTAAGAAAATTCAAAACATTTTTTAATATAGTTTATTTACATTTAACTAAAGTATGTAGGTACCATTTTGTTCGATAACTTTTTGCCATCTTGTAGGTAGGGACATGATCCCATTGCTATAGAAATTTTGGGACTGCTGGTCAAAATACCGCCACAAGTGGTTTTGGCAGTCCTCTCGTGATGTTAACCTGACACTGCCTAAAGAATTCTGAAGACACCGAAACAGGTGGAAATCTGAAGGTGCAAGGTCAGGAGTATACGGCGGATGCATTAACACCTCCCAGCCAAACTTTCTTAATTTTTGCTGGGTGGCTAAAGATGTGTGAGGTCTAGCGTTATCATGATGAAAAACCACACCCCTTCTGTTGATTAATTCCGGCCGCTTTCTCTCAACTTCTTGCTTTAATCTCATCAGTTGTTCGCAGTAGAGTTCAGAATCGATGGTCCTGCCTGGTGGTAACAGCTCATAATGAATAATGCCCTTCCAATCCCACCACACACACAGCATCACCTTGTTGCGAGTTACCCGGGTTTCGCCACAGTCTGTGAAGCCTGACCGGCCTTTGACCACGACCTTTTTCGCACGTTCTTGTCATACGTGATCCACTTTTCATCACCAGTTATCAGCTTCTTCAAAAATGGTTCGGTTTCATTACGTCGTAATAAAGAATCACAAATAAGTACAAGGTTCATTAGGTTTGTTTCAGTGAGCTCGTGAGGTACCCAAATGTCGAGCTTTTTTGTGTACCCAGTTTTTTTCAAATGCGCCAAAACTGTTTTGTGGTCAATTTCCAGTTCTTCAGCTACGTCGTAACTACTGATATGCCGATCTTGCTCCACTTTTTCAAAAATGGCATCCATTTTATCCGTAATAGGGTGACCAGAGCGACGTGCATCTTTGACATCAAAATTTCCGGATTGAAAACGCTTAAACCAAATTTGTGCTACTCTCACAGACACTACACTAGGTCCATAAACATCGCAAATTTTTTTTCGCGGCTTGCGTTGCATTTTTACCTTTTTTGTAGTAAAATTTTAAAATGTATCGAATTTCTTCATTAGATTCACTCATCTTGACGGCACGAAAAACAAATGAAAATCACACATTTTCCTAATTTGAATTTGGAATTATGTTCTTTAAAATTTAAACTTTCAATGGTACCAAAACCAGCCAGATACAAATAGTATAGCCAAAGAGATTTTATTACAAGTTCATACATACTATAATGCGAAAAGACTTTTTCCCCAACCTAATATTTAGTATCGTCAGTTTTCAATTTACCATTTCTATTCAGTCAATTGCTTAGTCAATGCCAAAAGATTTGCATCTTTAGGTCAGTTGCACAGAATACACAAATTAAATTACAATGTGTTTTGTTATGTGGGCATGCAGCAAGCATGCAGCATGCAAGCAAGCATGCAGCATGCAAGCAAGCATGCAGCAAGCATGCAGCATGCAAGCAAGCATGCAGCATGCAAGCAAGCATGCAGCAAGCATGCAGCATGCAAGCAAGCATGCAGCAAGCAAGCAAGCATGCAGCAAGAATGCAGCATGAAGCAAGCAAGCAACATGCATCATGCAAGCGCGCATGCAACATGCAGCAGGCATGGTTTCTGTCACGGCTCCGGCGCTGCGGGTCTCCGGCAGCCAACGCGTGCTAATCGTTGCAGAAGGCTTCGGCTTGCTGGCCGGCTTTTAGATAAATACGTAAGTTTTTCTATCTCCAATATGTCAAAACTGGTGACAGATAGGTTATTGGGTTCCGCCGTTTGGAACTAGGCGACTAACAAAAGGTGCGTCTAAACGCCAGGACCGACTCCCTTTTTTTTGGGTGGGAAATTATCAAATAACTTCTAAGCTCCGCGCGGAGCGGGAGGGCGTGTCAGACTTCTACTGACTAAAACCCACCGGTGTTCCTTCAGTTGCCTGTGCCAGAGCCACGTTAACTCTTTCAAACAACACGCAACCCTGGAAATCATCGGCCTTAGCGGACCCCAACAGTTAGTGCTGACATCTCTTTGAGGCGCGCGTGGTACACAACGCGCCGTCGTCCCGGGCCTGGTCCTTACCGGACGGTAAGCTACCCATTGCTGTCCGCAAGGCCGCGCCTACTGTGGCCGGAAATCGGCTCTCGTTTCCAGACTCCCAGGGCATCTCCTACGGTGACTAGGGGCGTGAGGGCGCAAAGATTGCCTCTCTCTCACGCGTTCCGCCTCCTCCTTCGCGAGCATTACTGCTTCGCAGAAGGAGTTACACGTAACGGCTTCCTATGCACTCTCGCTCCGTACCATGGCCTGGACCAGGGCTGGACGCGAGAGATCGCCGCCGGTGATTGCTGCCGCGAGGACGTGGCGGTGCTCTGACATAGCCGAGTAGACCTCCACCGTATGCTCGACCGTGTCCTCCGGGCGATCCACACAATGGTAACACCCGGGCGTTTCTTGCCACCTTATCTGGAACAGGAACCTCCCGAAGCAACCATGTCCGGTGAGAGCCTGCGTCAGGCGGAAAGTGAGGACGCCGTGGTGCCTCTCAAACCACTCCTCAAAGAGGGTACTTATCTACGCAATTGTGGCGTGCCCAGCACTGGGTTGCGACAGTCGCACTATCCATGTCGCCATAAGATCTTGCCGGAGCTCTGTCCGCTGTCCTCGCGCCACTGCCATGTGTATGCGAGGACTTTTGCCTCCAGATCCCACGGCGGCAATCCGGCAAGGAGGCTCGCCACCTCACCGGAGACCGTGCGGTATCCCCGGACTAGCCAGATGGCCATGACCCTCTGGGACGCGTTCAACCTGCGGGCTGGTCTCCGCCCCAAGGAAGGCGCTCACACCGTTGCCCCGTAAAGGGCTATGGACCGCACGACCCCCGCATAGAGCCGGGAGGAGGCGCTTGGGGCCAACACCCTAGAAGGACATACTTGTATAGCGACCTTATTTATAATGTTCTTCAGAAAGGTCAAGGGCGTAGTAGGTAACTCGCAACCGGCGTGCTTGTATGACCAGATGTATGAACGTAAATGAAGCAAAAGAAGTATGTAAGGATAAGGATCGCAGCAGGTGGCGTTCTTTACTTTCTGCCTACCCCCATGGGAAGAAGGGGTTAGTTTATGTATGTGCTGTATGTAATAAAGTGAATGGTGCTATACATTCGATTGTGACCAACCAGTTGATGTCCAAAAAGACTCGACTGGCTGTTCACAATGGTGTCCTGGTGCCTAATAATGTAATGGTGTGCTGGTGGTGGTGTATGGTAGTGAATGTTGGTTGCAGCATAAGAAGCATGAAAGTAGAATAAATGCGTTCCTTGCGAAGCATGTGTGGTGTGACTACGAACGATAGGCTGAGGAATGATGCGATAAGGCAATGGTGTGCCTTAAAAGAAGATGTAGTGACAAAAATTGAAAAGAGCATGCTTAGATGGTTTATCATGTTGAGGGGATGAATGAAAGGTGACTAACAAAAGGTATTTACAAGGCAGATGTGAGTGGAAACGCCGCGAGGGGACGCCCTAGGAAGACATATAGTGACCTTATTGGTGATGTTTTTCAGAAAGATCAGGTGCGTGGTACTCGCAACCCTCGTGGGTGTAGGTATGACCAGATGTATGAACGTAAACTAGGCAAAAAGAATATGTACAGCCCGGCTTCCACGGACTCCGTTTAACACGCAAGAGTAAACGTATACTTGTATTTCCACCAACAAATAGTCGTTAAGTATGCAGTTTACTCAAAGAGAGAATTAAACCACTTCATTGAGTTTACTCTTGCGAGTTAAACGAAGCTCCGCTCGCGGTAGAAATCAGGCTTATGGATCGTACCAGGTGGCGTTCTGTAGTTTCTGTCTACCCCCATGGGAAGAAGGCGTGAGTTTATGTATGTCTTCTTCTTTCAAGTTGATGGTATATTATTGGGCCACACCAATCGCGGCATCAGTAGCGTTTTTTTTAGGTCCTTAGAAGTGCAGATGCAAAGAGTTTATATATATAGCTTGCTTATATAATCTCTTGGTGAAGGTGTATGGAAGCTTTGGAATTACCAACATTATGGGTCATAGTTTGGTCAGGAGCACCGTATTCGCACTGGGTGTCAGTTGGGTCAATAATCCCCCATTTTGCTTGCAGGGACCTACTTGGGTCCGCATAACACAGTAAGTATAGTATAGTAAGCGTCAAACTTTATAGCGGCTCTGAAGTGAGCTACTCGCTGCGCAGTACCGCACCCCTCACCCCCGCTGACACATGAAATAATTACCGCACAGCGACTCGCCTCGTGTTCCGAACCGACATAAAGTTTGAATCGGGCTGCACCTAGTACTATTCTGTACAATTACATCATTTTAAAATTCGAAATATAAATTCGCAACGGAAAATCTTTAAAACAAGTAAGTTGGCATTCGAATTGCCTGCGGTCACTTGAATGATATTCAAAGTGAAATTTACAGAACACCCTTCACAAATTAATAGTAATTAACTCGTTTTACTTAGCTTGGTTGTGTTATCCTTTTAGTCTGCAGTTTATGGTAATGTGTATGATTATGTATGCTGTTCGATTTTATCTGGGAATAAACCTTCGCGTTACTTTTTTTGGGTGCCGGATTTTGGGGTTCAGTTTTATGGGATGGACATGAACATTCATCATTATAATAATGTATTTCTGATTTAAAGTGACAAGACAAGTGAGTGTGTGAGTGTGACAAATGAGTATACCTACATAATTTAAAGTGTAATAATAATAATAATAATAATCTTTTATTTCTCTCGTAATCACAAACACAGTACAAAGTCAAGGTAACACTTAATAGAGACTGGTGTCTGTTGTAGGTAAAACCTGTATTACAGATCACCAGGCTTACCGCCATCGGACAACTCATGAATGACCTATGACTGTATTAACCTAACATACAGGTTGTACATAATATAACACTATTACAAATTAATAACAAAAGTGAAGTGAAACTAAATGGGAAATTAAATACTAAAGTAAAAATGGCTTAACGTTTGATTTGGGAATGAGTTAGTGTGTGTGTGTGTGTGTGTGTGTGTGTGTGTGTGTGTGTGTGGGTGGGTGTGGGTGTGTGTGTGTGTGTGGGTGATGGTGTGATGGGTAAGTGTGTGTTACTTGTATATCGTTCCATGCTGGTAAACGTTACCTTAATGGTTTTAATCAACGTTCTGTTGCACTGTAATCAATGCCTTGAAGCCACGAGCAAACTTTTTTCTTGCACTCTGACCTAGAAAGAGGATAAATTAACAGCTGCTTGTTCATTTTATTATATAAATATGGAAGTGTAGTAGTACACTACTACACTTTAAATTATGTAGTAGTGTTGTTGTTTATGTAGGTATATAGGGTAACTGCTCTAGTAATTGGCCACGCTATAGTAACTGTCCACTCATAATAAAGAAGTAGAAACAAGGCAATGCAAGCTCATGAATGTAAGCACAACAAATAATATATTGTTTGTACTTTTCAATGATGAGCTTGCTTCTTTTCTTTGTTTCTACCTCTTTACTCGGAACAATTTACTGCCATCCAACTGGTGACAATAGTGGCAATGTGTGACTTTCAGTATGAATCTATCAGTTTCGGAATCGGATTCATTGATATTTTTATGACAAAACAAACCTATCAATAACGTCATCAATTATGTGGTGGAGTTGGCCCATTTCATCTTCTACTTTTACAGTATGAAAATGTTTCGAAATCCTGCAGTAATACCAGTACCTATCATAAAATATTGTATACCAGAAAATCTCCTTTTTTAATAGCTGTTAAAAACTGAAAATTTATAAAAATTATTACGGTATGATTGTAGGAGAAGCACCATACGCCTAACTCCGTTTGCTATTAGTCATAAGTAGCTATAAGAATGTACTAGTAGCATAAGGAAACACTTAACATCACCTAACTGATAAATTTTCCACGAAACTATGCTTGTCCGTAGGAAATAAACACGTTTTGACTTGAACGCAGAGAATCAACTCAAAACTGCGTAGGGGTTTCTCCCTGGCTCAGAAAAGTCGACAGGTTGTGACTTGCACAAGAAAATAGGGGCGTGGTTATTGTTTAAACCACATATATTGGTGTCAAAGTTTTACTCAGGTGAGGTGTACACGCTACCTTAGCTATGGTGCAAAACTAATATATATGCGTCCCCTAGGATTGAAAGTTAGTCCATAAATTGTTCATAAATTGTATCCAGCTAGTTAGTAACAGTAACTAACCATCAAGTGACATGCTCAATAGAGCCCTGTGTAGTCGCGTGTCTGTAGTATATCAATTATGTTTGTATTATTGCAATAATTAGTGTTTCGAAGGTAAGATTATTGCCGTAAGTATTATGATTGTATTTTATGTGTATTTTGTTTCTGAATTGTGTTTACGTGCTCTTTTATTATATTTGTGAATACTTGTACTGGTTTAATTTGCATAACGACGACGATAACCCCCGCCTATCAGAGTCTAAGCATTTTCGCCCGCCCCTAAGCACAGCATGCAGGTTGTTTGATATATGTTTCGTGTGCTGTGCTTAACATTTGGTCCTTGCGAGTCGGATAACCGATTGTCCGGGCGTAGTCTTACAAACTAGCGTTCGGAATCGGATTACGCTTATAGGCGAATTAACCAGGTACAATGAGTGAGAAAAGTGCCGTAACCACGCGAAGCAAACTACGCAAAATGACGGAAGAAGCAGACACGCGGCGCAGGGAAGCCGCCATCGCCTCGGACTCAGGCTTACTGTCGGAGGTGCCACCAGGTTCTCCATCAATAGCGCCAACGGTAAGATCAGCGGCTGCCCCCATTATTCCGCTGACCGGGGGTCGAGTAATCGACTATAGTGAAAAGCCGGCAGAGGGCGTATCACGGCAGACAGTCGCACGGTCGCCGCGGAGCAGCAGAGTTTCGTCCAAGAGTAGTCGCAAGGGCGTCGAATTCTTGAGGAAAAAGGCCGAATACGAAGCTGAGCGCGATTTGGTGCTCATCAGGGAGAATCTGGTGAAGAAAAGGATGGAGGTGGCTATAGCAGAGATCGAGGCAAATGCTGAAAGTGAGGACTCAAACTCGGAGGTGGATACGACGCAACGAGTAGAAGAATGGGTGAAAACGACGCCCCAAGCGACGCAACCAGAAACGGCGATGTTTACGGCGGCTGCGTCTCGCGCGCCGTCTACGTCGCACGTACCGCTTGAGGGCAGCGCGCCGTATGAAGCACCTACGATTCAAGACCAAAACGTAAGTAGAGTGAATCTTGAATCTAATATGTACCGTGTGCCGGCTATGTTAAGTGAAAGTAATGTGTCGCATCCGTATAGGAGGAACCCCGTGAGCAATGCGGGGCCTATGCAGACGCCAGCCCATACTGAAGCGGTTAGATTCCGTTTGCCCGATGATTATCCCGCCTTCACCACTCCGGTCGCAAGTGGACCTCGAGTATCGACACTCGAGTCGGTCACACAGCGACAGGGAAATAGCGGAGTGGGGGCTGTAGAAAGGCAGCGACTATCGTCGAGCGATAGAGATAGGAAAATCGATAAGCTGGCGGAGGCGATCACTAACATGGCACGCCCGCACCCGGTACCCAGACAGGCTTACGAATTGCCACATTTTAGTGGTGACCCAGCTGATTGGATTTCATATAGGAATATGTACTGGGACACTACTGAATTATATAACTTTAGGCCGCATGAGAATTTAGCGCGTCTGAAGTCGTCTCTACATGGGGAGGCGAAGATAGCAGTGGAGGACCTGTTACGGTCAGCGAGAGAACCCACTGAAATAATGCGTGCATTAGAAGAAGAGTACGGACATCCAACCGTCATACTTCAATATGCTTTAAAGAAGGTGAGAAATTTACCTAAAGTGTCTGATAGTGGCCAGGAATTAAGGAAATTCTCATCAACGGTAAGGAACTGTGTGTCACTGCTAAAAAACGTCAGAGCAGATGGGTACCTGAATAACCCTCAACTGGTGAGCGAGCTGCTAGGCAAGCTGACACCAGTTCAACGAGCACAGTATGGTGACTTCGCGATGGGCCTGGATAACTCACAGGGGGTGGACTTGAGGATCTCACCCAGCTTGGAAATGCTGTCACAGTTCCTCATACACGTGACGCGTTCTACTTCGTACTACTTACAACCGACTGTGTATGAACCAGAACAGGCTAAATTCCCTGTGAAGCTGCAGCAGACCAGCGGACGGACTCGACCTGGAAACGCGGCACGCCCAGTCACCAACAAGCCGCAGATGACTCATCGTGTGAATACACAGAGCGACGAAGCTACGAGTATCACACAGAAGGAGTGCGTGATGTGCCACGGCAAGCATGTCATAGAAGATTGCGACCAGTTCAAGAAGCTGAATATACAAGAACGCTGGGAACTGATCCAGAAGAAAAAAGTGTGCTTTAATTGCTTGAAAGCAAAACACACTAAGCAGTTTTGTCGCGCAAACAAGTGCAAAAAGTGCGACTATAAACATCATGTGTTGTTACACGAAGACAGGTCAAAACCAGAATGTGTAACAAACATAGGAGAGTGGCGAGCCACAGCGTTATTGAAGATAGTGCCAGTGTCGGTGTGTAACGAAGATAGCAACAACGACCAGTGTTATGCGTTGTTGGACGACGGGGCAACAGTATCGCTAATAGACAGTTCGCTCGCTACTAACCTATCGGGTCCACGTGTGCCACTAACATTAAAGACCGCGGGCGGTCATGCTGTGTCGGACCTTACCTCGCGAGTGGTACAAGTATGTGTGAAGGGCCCCAATGGACAGTGCCATAATATCAAGTGCCGGACATTAGCAAACTTGAACTTGCCTACACAAACAGTGACCTCTTCAGTGATCAACGATAACGCGCACCTGCGCGACTTGGGTTGCGCAGAGATGAGGGGAGCCAAGCCGCTGCTGCTGATCGGGCAGGACAACTGGGAGCTGCTCGTTGGCGGGGACACCCGCCGTGGACGATCTGGTAAGCCAGTTGCCTCATTAACTAAGTTAGGTTGGGTCATACATGGACCATTTAATAACGATAGTAGTACCGAAGCAGTGAACTGCACAACAGTTTCCCTACCAGATTTACATGATTTAGTAAAGTCACAGTTTGAATTAGAATCAATAGGTATTTCTCAAGTAACTCGCAAACATAAGGATGTAGAACGGGCTGTACAGGTGTTAGACAGTACGAGTCAACGCACCCCTGATAAGACGCAATGGGAAGTAGGTCTTTTATGGAAACAGGACAACACTCTGTTGCCTGATAGTTACAGACAGGCCCGGCAGAGGTTGTATGGTATCGAGAGGCGGATGCGTAAGGACGCTAGTTTCGCTGAGACGTACGCGAACCAGATCGAGCGTCTAGTAGCTGAAGGGTATGCACGGAAGGTGGAAGGCGAGGTAGATAGCTCACCGGTTTGGTACCTACCACATTTCGGAGTTGTAAACCCGAACAAACCAGGGAAGCTTCGCCTAGTCTTCGACGCGGCTGCTACGTCCCAAGGTACGTGTCTGAATGATAACCTACTGACCGGACCCGATCTATTAAATTCATTACTAGGTATTTTAATTAAATTTAGAGTAGGTCCCATAGCGTTCACAGGCGATATAGCTGATATGTTTTTGCGAGTTAAGATTAGGGCACAAGATCAGGGCGCACAGCTGTTTTTGTGGAGAGGCGCGAACGGTGGTAGGGAACCTGATACCTACGCCATGACATCAATGATATTTGGCGCCGCCTCTTCACCAACCACGGCGATATATATACTCAATAAAAACGCCAATGAGTGGGTTAACGTTCACCCCGAAGCTGTTGAGGCCATAAGAGATAGGCACTACATGGACGACTATTTAGACAGCACGTGGTCCGTAGAGCAGGCCAACAGCCTGATCGAGCAGGTTGCCAGAATACACGCCTCCGGGGGTTTTATCATACGGGGGTGGGTAACCAACTCGACAGAGTTAAGGGAAAAGTTAAAAATAGATATGCCCGATAAAGTACCGCTCGAAAAGGGAATCGGGATGGTCGAGCGGACATTAGGGTTGACATGGTCGCCCAAACAAGACGAACTGGGATTTGACTTGTCGTTCAAACGGTTACCACCTGAAATAATAAGTGGCGACCTGGTACCCACTAAGCGTCAGTTTTTGAGCGCGATTATGTCAATCTACGACCCCCTCGGCTTTCTCTATCCCTGCGTCATCCAGACGCGAATATTGATGCAGAGGATATGGAAGTCGGGGATCCAGTGGGATGAACCTCTCAAGGACCGAGAGGCCAAAATGTGGTTTGCCTGGCTCAAGCATCTAAGCATTTTGACTGAAGTTAAGATACCGCGGTGGTACGGGCTGGACCTCAACAATCTGGAATTACACGTGTTCGGGGACGCCAGCGAACTGGCCTACGCCGCGGTCGCCTACCTTGTGGGGTATAACACTGAAGGGCATCGAGAGGTCACCATGCTATTAGGTAAAGCGCGGGTGGCCCCTCAGAAAGTTATATCCATTCCTAGGTTAGAGCTTCAGGCAGCGGTGCTAGCGTGTCGAATAGCGGACACCGCTGAAAAAGAGTTAGGGCTACCAATCAGGGAAAAATTTTACTGGACAGACAGTGAAACTGTACTTAAGTGGATAAATTCGGAGGCACAAGACTTCCAAAAATTTATATCGCATAGATTAGCTGAAATAGATAGGTTAACAGTCAGAGGCAACTGGCGCTGGGTCCCCACGGCGGACAACCCAGCAGATAAGGCTACCAGATTGTCTTGGCCTGATGACCATGCAGCGTGGTTGTCGGGCCCCTCGTTTTTGTATGATTCACAGGAGCAGTGGCCAGCATGTCGCGAACCTGAGGCGGCAGAGGCAGACCTCGAGCGCATCCAACGAGTCAACACTGCGGCGGCCCCTGCCGGGCCCTTCCTGGAATACGAGCGCTACTCAACATGGCAGCGCGTGCAGCGCGTTATGGCGCGCACGCTGATTTTCATCGAGCGATGTCGCAAACGAAGAGCGACGTCGGAGCTGCGTCCACATGACTTGGAAGAAGCGCACCTCCACCTAATGAGGTTGTGCCAAAACGACAGCTTTCATCGAGAACGGGCCGCCATCCTCAAAGGGTTGCCCGCACCTGTCGACAGCCGCGTAAAGTCATTGGACCCGATGTTCACCGACGACGGACTGCTACGAGTACGAGGACGTCTGACTGCATGCGAGGAGCTCACATTCGGAGAAAAACACCCGATTATTCTCGACGGGCGTCACCCTCTGGTAAGGAAGCTCATCGCACACTATCACGCGATGGCTCTGCACGCGAACCACGAGACCGTAGTCAACAATCTACGAGAAACTTACTGGATCATAAAGGTAAGAACATCCGTAAAGACCGTGGTCGCGAATTGCCAATATTGTCGCATCACCAGAGCCAAACCCATACCACCAAAGATGGGTGATCTTCCACTCGCCAGGGTAGAGACCACAAGAAGAGCCTTTGTGCGAGTAGGGGTCGACTACTTCGGCCCAATGGAGGTGGCGATAGGGCGGCGCCGCGAAAAGAGGTGGGGAGTACTCTTTACCTGTCTCGCTACGCGCGCCGTCCACCTAGAGTTAGCCGCCACACTAAGCGCCGATTCGGCGATACTGGCCCTGAGGCGCCTGATAGCGCGCCGGGGGCAACCTGCACACCTGTACTCCGATCAGGGTACCAACTTCATCGGGGCCAACACCGAGTTACGAGCAGCCCTGAAAGACCTGGATCAGGATACACTGAGGGACGAGGCCACCAACCGAGGCATCGAGTGGCACTTCAATCCCCCCTCAGCGCCACACATGGGCGGCTGCTGGGAACGCCTGGTCAGGTCAGTGAAGAATGCACTGAGAAGCACGCTCAAGGAGCGGGCCCCTCGTGAGGAGGTCCTTTACACCCTTCTTACCGAGGCAGAGCTGATAGTAAACAGCCGCCCGCTGAGCTATGTGTACGACGATCACGAGCAGCCTGAGGTCCTGACGCCGAACCATCTACTCCTGGGCACGGCGTCCGGGAGTACACCGTTTGCGCCGAGCAGCTACGAGGACGTCGATTCCCGCCGGCAGTGGCGGCGGGTGAATGCGCTCGCCGACATGTTCTGGCGTCGCTGGCTGCGGGAGTATCTCCCGACTCTGCAACGTCGTGAGAAGTGGACAACTAGTGGACCCAATGTGCGCGTGAGTGATGTGGTAGTGATCGTTGACAACAATAGAGAACGAAGTGCATGGACAAAAGGTGTGATACAATCTGTGTATCAGGGTAATGACGGAATCGTCCGTGTTGTAGATGTTAAGACAGCAAACGGGGTCTTGCGTCGACCAGTTGCAAAGATTATTGTGCTTCCCACAGAAATGGATGTAAAGCGGTTGAACCCTCTTACAGGGGGTGGAATGTAGGAGAAGCACCATACGCCTAACTCCGTTTGCTATTAGTCATAAGTAGCTATAAGAATGTACTAGTAGCATAAGGAAACACTTAACATCACCTAACTGATAAATTTTCCACGAAACTATGCTTGTCCGTAGGAAATAAACACGTTTTGACTTGAACGCAGAGAATCAACTCAAAACTGCGTAGGGGTTTCTCCCTGGCTCAGAAAAGTCGACAGGTTGTGACTTGCACAAGAAAATAGGGGCGTGGTTATTGTTTAAACCACATATATTGGTGTCAAAGTTTTACTCAGGTGAGGTGTACACGCTACCTTAGCTATGGTGCAAAACTAATATATATGCGTCCCCTAGGATTGAAAGTTAGTCCATAAATTGTTCATAAATTGTATCCAGCTAGTTAGTAACAGTAACTAACCATCAAGTGACATGCTCAATAGAGCCCTGTGTAGTCGCGTGTCTGTAGTATATCAATTATGTTTGTATTATTGCAATAATTAGTGTTTCGAAGGTAAGATTATTGCCGTAAGTATTATGATTGTATTTTATGTGTATTTTGTTTCTGAATTGTGTTTACGTGCTCTTTTATTATATTTGTGAATACTTGTACTGGTTTAATTTGCATAACGACGACGATAACCCCCGCCTATCAGAGTCTAAGCATTTTCGCCCGCCCCTAAGCACAGCATGCAGGTTGTTTGATATATGTTTCGTGTGCTGTGCTTAACAATGATATTTTTTAATTAGTAATTCTAAAATATTTTTTCCGCCATTTTTTGTAGACGATATTTTTTTGAACTGTCCCTTTTGTTTACATAAATTATCTGAATTAAAGACTTCGGGTATTGAGATTTTGATGATTTTGTCCGACTGACTGGGACAACCGACCTTCAATAATATTTTATAAGTTGATGGCATAATATTGTGATATAAACACTATTTTTTTTTTAGAATAAAGAAAAAAAATTGAGGTCAGCTTGAAGACTTGACAGAGAGCGCATCATTATGTTAAAAATGTAGATCCAACTCTAGGAATACGTGTTAAATTTATTATAAAACTTTTTTACAAGAAAAAACAACCGGCTTCCAAAAAAACACTAGTATACTAAGTAAAGTGAAAAATAACTTTTCGGAAGTCGGTATTTTTGGAACTGTATTTTAATTTTTTGCCACCGACTTCCGAAATTAAAGTTATTTTTCACTTAGTAGATTGTTTTGTTTTTATTAAACGGTCGTCTTTTTTGGAATTTTTTTAAGTTTACTTTTTCAAAAAGTTTTTATATTTCACTTTTAAGTGGGTCAGTTTGTAATTCATCCAAGTTTACAATAGCCTAATATCAACTGCTCATCAACTTTTTCAAAATATTGCTTTTACCAATGCAGGGACGTTAACTGTTGAGTTCTCCTGGTAAGAACCAGGAGATCTGGAGCTGCTGGTGAAGTCACCATCAGCTCCACTTCACCATATGCATTGTAAGAATAATATGCTGGCCCGTAGGTTTGCACGGTGTTCTTACGATGTTAAAATGACGCTTTTTCGAGCCTACTGTCAAACTTTTTACACCTGCAGCCTTTGGGTCAAGTATACGCAGAAGGCATACAGCGCCCTGCGTGTACAGTATAACAATGCCTTCAGGATGCTTGTGGGGCTGCCGCGGTATTGTAGCGCTTCGGGGATGTTTGCCGATGCGAGAGTGGATGATTTCTATGCCATTATTCGAAAACGATGCGCCTCTCTCCGGCACAGAACAGATACCAGCACCCACGGCATGTTGAGAGCATTGAGTGACCGGTGGGACTGCCCGATGCTTGGTCGATGAGACTGCACGCACAGGTTGGTTAGATAGCTGTACGTGCATTTATTTTATTTTATTTTTATTATTTTATTTTATTTTTATTATTTTATTTTATCTTTATTACTATTATGTTGTTATTACCTATTTTGCCTATTTTGTGATTTTTATGTGTGTGTATTGTGTTATTTTTATTTGTCAATGTGTGTGTAATGTCAATTAATTTAATCCTATGGAGTTCAATGTCTGCAAATAAATGATTATTATTATTATTATTATTATT
This sequence comes from Dicycla oo, assembly GCA_948252095.1. Lineage (NCBI taxonomy): Eukaryota > Metazoa > Arthropoda > Insecta > Lepidoptera > Noctuidae > Dicycla > Dicycla oo. The sequence goes on along the minus strand of OX411721.1, from coordinate 10,385,823 downwards.
ATTATTGTGACGAGCATTAATTGCTTAGCAACCATTTTAAAGTAATCGAATCGCAACCCGTGAAATACATATTATTGAATAGTTCTGGTGGTGGTCTGTGGTCTTCATCATGTTTTCCACTTCTCTAAATGGTGCTTTCCGAGAGCAAATGCACGAGTTACTATAAAAAAATCCCCAAATCGATATAGGTGTGCCTATAAAATTTGAGGATTTCCCTCGATTTCCATGATTCACCTTATCTATCAGATTCTGACTTGGTGACAATGGAACCATTTCGAAAGCATACCATTTCAAATAAAAAAAGAATTTTCGAAATCGGTCCACAATTGGCGGAGAAATAGGTGAACATACCTACTGTAGAATTATGTATTCTACGACATCTGCCCAAAGTTAAATACTTTTGACTGGAGCACATATTCGAACTATTCTTGTTTTTTTTTTCACATTTTTTTTTTTTATTAATTTTGAATTCGGAATAGAAAAGTTGTCTCGTCTGATGACATGTTGATGTTTTGGTCATTCGATCCTGGATTTCCTCTCTGGAATATTACATTTTTTTCTAATACCTCGTTGAATGTAAATATACACCTAAGGGCCTGTGCACACCACGTTTTTTAAACGCGCATTTGTAGCGATACGCACGCAACTCAGACGCAGCCTGTAGACCTTTGCACACCTGTATAAATTCAAATACGCGTTTGAATCGATACAGACGCGCGTGTGTAGCGATACAAACGCGCTGGCATTTTGCGTTTTTAAGCAGAACCTCGTCAACAGTAGCAAGATGGCGTCGGTCGAAACAGCACTGGTTGCATGCGCTTCATTATTTTTTTAAAAAGGGAAAAAGAAAATTTACCGACGTTTTTGGGTACACCCATTTACAAGCGAGAGAATATGAATCGATACAAACGCTATACTAACGCGCGTGCATATCGATACAGACGCGCCGGTGCCGCGCGTTTGAATCGATACAAACGACAACAAACTGCTCTGTAGGATAAAAGCACGTAGTTTAAAAAACGTGGTGTGCACAGGCCCTAAATTCTCCTAAAGTAATTTAAACAGCGCACAAACTTTACGCAGTATCGTATTCGTCTGAAGGGTGACCCAATGGTGCGTTGTGTGTCCTGTTTTTTTCGGGCGCAAGTCTGAACCTACGGCTCAGGGTGCTTCTCCATGGGAACGTCTTATCAGCCGCAACACGAAATTATTTAAGCCAGCATTCTGGTTTTTCCGGCAAGGGGAGCTGTCAGCTATACCAGCGGCGGGCCGTCCCCATCAGCTCGAGTATCTCGCCTATCAGCTCAAGTACCCTACCTTCGCCGACTACACGACGGCGATTCAGCGGCTGTCACATACAGTTATTTGTTTATTTCTTTTCGGCTTACTTTATTCTTACGGATTAGCTTGTAGTGTATGTAATCTTGCGAAAAAACGTATTTCCATAAAGGCCGTCGGTTATGATTCTGCTTGAATGATTTTGTTGATCTGAGTTGTGTATCCGTGATATACGTTACATACCCGCATGGTATAGGCGGCCTCGAACTATCGAATTCGAATTCAATAGGATATGACGCTTAGATATAATATAATATAGGTGCTGTCTCTTTTCACATTTAAGCATAACCTTAGCCGGCCACAGTTTCAAATACCTAAATTATTACATTAATAATTATATCCGCTAACAAAAAGAAATCCGGGATTGTTTTTTTTTATAATTTCGTGTGCTTTTTTATACATTTTATGTTCGTTATTTTTTATAATCCGTGTTTCGTTGATTTATAAAGTATATGTGAAATTATACGTATTTCAAGTGGTAAATGTTGATTTTCTTTTTTTCCAACACTAAATAAAAAAAAACATAGCCAGCCGAACAAATAACCTCCTCCTTTTTTGATGTCGGGTAAAAATACGTCTTTAATTTAATTGAAAATCCCTGAAAAATAAACAATCATTCAGCACTTCAACACGTCGGCACTTCTTGTTTCGGTATTTATTTCTATTTCCATTTTCGAAACGCATAGGTACTTACTTGGTTTGAGTAAATCTTGAAAGAACAACAGTTTCTTTCATTATGCCGCTACAATACCCGTTTCCAGCGCATACGCAGCCATTGAAGCCTAAAAATATTCTGCAAAGGAATTTGTTTACAGTTCTGTCTGGAACAAAGCTACTTTGTTCATTGGTTACAGAAATACTTCGAATAAGGTTCTGAAAATAGTAGTTATCGATTTTGTATTCGATACTTGAGTAAGAATCGATAGTCGGAGACACGGTACTTACCTATAGAAAGAAAAAAACAAAAATAAAATGATTGACACAGAAACACGTTCATTTAAACTAACTAACTCATCTATTTTAAAGAGAAAATATTTTATTTTTTAACCGAAGAAAAAAGGAGAAGTTTCTCAAGTCGACACGTATATACAGGTGTTTGTCAGGGTGTAAGTGTAAACAGTGTCAACCTTTTAAGGGGTCTTTGTACTCATCATTATGAACAACTTTTACTTTGCGACCACACCTGAAATCGCGAAAAACAATCAGCTATTCAGTACATTTATGTTAGCATAATTCGTCAAAATGTATTGAAGTTGGATTACTATGACCCCTTAAAAGGTTGACACTGTTTACACTTACACCCATTGTACGTTTATTTTATATTTATGTATGACCACGCATAACTTTTTACAGAGTAGTCCGATTTGAATGGTTCTTGTTTTACTCGGGAAGATATACTTCAAAGTTAGTCCCATGTATACAAGGTGTAACATAAATAACGTACAATCTCTTAAGGGGTCTAATAATACCTTTTAAGGAGTCATTGTACTAATCATTATGAACAACTTTTACTATGGGACCAAACCTGAAATGGGGAAAAGAAATCAGCTGTTCAGTATATTTATGTTCGCATAATTCGTCAAAATGTACTGGACAGGTGATTTTTTTTCGCGATTTCTAGTTTTGAGTTTATGCATTCCAAGTTTTTGTAATGCATAAACTCAAAAAATACTTAACCGATTTAAAAAAGATGTTTGTTGTCGGGCTATCACCCAACTCTTTAGAAGGACTATTAAACATCTACTAAAGACATCTATCAACTTAGCTATTTAACATCACGCTGTCCTAGCGTGATGTTAAATAGCTAAGGAACCGAGTAAAAAGAAAAAAGAAAGAACGATAAGCGAGAACGAAGTAACAGCTCGAGCAGGCGAAATAAAAACAAGTGAGTTTGAATGCGAAATATAATAGGTATGTAAAACAAAAAGTAGTCGGCAGTTGCACGTCATGACTGTAACAAGAAGGCTTCCACTCAGCATGATGCTGTACTATGGCGGACCCAGCACAGCCCTGTTTTTGTGGTCATCCAAAAATTAGACGTGTCCTCAGTGGCCTTGTGATAGGTTATTTTTAAATATGGGTCCTGGTCCTGGTCTATTATAAAATGTATTATTATTACACCTAACGCCAGATAAGGGTGTAATAAACGTCATTAACCCCACTTGTATAAAAAGTCATGCAAACAAAAAAAAAATATGCCACGTGCCGTGTGCACGTGGCATATTCAAGGACGCCTCTTAGTGCGTTTGTTTTAATCGTGTTAGCGACCCTGCCTTTGAACGCAAAAAAAATGAATTTGCAGGATACCTTAGCGCTTCCCCCTTAAGGGAACTACAGGATCTAAAGCACGGTCACTGTCGGACTGCATAGAAAAAAAAGAATGAGAAGCCTGATTTCACAACGCTGGTAATTTATCGCAAAATATGAAGCAATTGGATTGGATTAAAAAAAAAATTTAAAAAACTATACTTCTGTTAAGCACAGAATTAACGCTGGATGGATGAAATGGTGGCAGGTCACGGGAACAATCTGCGACTCCCGCATTCCCCTTAAACTCAAGGGGAAGATTTATAAAACAATGGTTAGACCTGCTGTCTTGTATGGATCAGAATGTTGGGCCATAAAAAGAATGAATGAAAGGCAATTGCATGCAGCCGAGATGAAAATGCTAAGAGGGATGTGTGGTATTACGCGAATGAATAGAATAAGAAACGAGTATGTAAAAGGAAGTCTGAAAGTGACACTGGTGACTGAAACATTGTGTAGAAATCGGTTGTCATGGTATGGGCATGTAATGAGGAAAATGTCGTCAGGAAAGTGTTGAGTATGAACGTGGAGGGCTATACGAGTAAGGGAAGACCAAAGAAACGATGGATGGACTGTGTGAAAGATGATATGGCCAGAAAGGGAGTGACTACCGAGATGACGACTAATAGAGAAGTATGGAAGAAAAAGACATGTTGCGCCGACCCCAAATAAATTGGGACAAGGGCAGGAGAATGATGATGACTTTAATATGTTGCTTGTAGAATTATCTGACAAAATGTTAGTATGATTGGATGTATAATTATTATGATTTTTTATCGTTAAAAGAACTTTTAGAGGATTTTTATTTTCGTGTTTTTTTTTTCTATAGTATCTAGTTCTATTATAATATTATATATTTTCAGTACACTATCTAACTAGCATATACTCGTATCCTGAAGTAGATCATATACTTATAGGCAATATAGAACTGCTTTTCTTGCTTGTTGCGTTTAGGTCCTGTAGTCCAGTTAACGACTTTTATTGCACAGTTATCTGGCGGAAGGTATAGAAATCGATGTCCCGGCCGATTTATTCCGAAAAAAAATCTCACCGTGAAAACTTAGGTGAAGTGAGCTGTCAATAATGTCATCAGGTGGAATGACAGCTCACTTCAAGCTCACGTCACCTAGCTTTTAACGGTGAGATTTGTACAGAATAGATCGGATATCGATAGATAGGTACTTCTGATTCGATACTTAGTACCCCACTCCCTATAAATTAACCTTTTGTCAAAAGTAGGAAAGTTTCATGTTCTCATGTTTACTAACTACATATTTCATATTTAAGTACAAAGTGTATAAACCAACAATGCTTCGAAAATAACTCAACTCGTAAAGCATAAAGATTACAAATACTCGGCTTTTCGTTATAATTAAAACGTTTGTGATAAAATGAACACAAAATCCTCAGAATTGATTGTTAGTAAGATTGTAAGCAGTAAAACTAGGTGATCTGTACAAATGCTTGGGATTTTGGGCTTGGGAAGAAGTAAGAAGTGTCGTAAAATGCTGTCCCACTAAATATTAAAGTTTGCTATCATACCTCGAAGGACGAAGGGTTTTGCAAAGATAGGGGTTATACAGGCTGGATTATTTGTTAATGGATAACAGTGACATTTAAGTATCTCAAGTCCGCTGTCTACCTTGAAGGTTCATTATACAGGGTGTAAGTGTAAACAGTGGCAACCTTTTAAGGAGTCATTTTACTCATCATTATGAACAACTTTTACTAAGGGACCAAACGTGAAATCGCGAAAAAAGCAGCTGTCCCATACATTCATGTTCACACAACTCGTCAAAATTTAGAGAACAGTTGACTTTTTTTTCGCGATTTCAGATTTGGTCCCATAGTAAAAGCTGTTTGTTATCATGAGTACAATCATGTGTTTAAGTATCGGTCACTAATTACCAGGTCACCCTATATATGTAGTCAATAGCGTTCCTACAAAGTCCAAAGTAAGTAAAAATATGTACCTTGGTCGGTATCGTCTTTTAGTACAGCTCAGGAAAAAGGCTTCTGGTAGAAACTGATAACTCGAAAATTGAGGTTTTGCCCGCAATCTTGCCACATTATACTGAATATATTAGGTAAAGCATCATTAAAAATTAGGGAAACTCCACATTTTCCTTATCTATCTAAACATACGACATTATCATAATTTAAAAACCAATACAACGTGTGAACAGCCGCTATTTCACGTGTGGGGCGTCAAATTCTCCGCGACCAGTCAGCTGTGACGACAAACATGGCCGGCGCACTTGACCTGCGCACACGCGTATAGAACCTCGAGGTACCTACTCATATATCGAGACATACTTCGAAGAATAATGTCTGATGTTATTTGTTTGACAGAGCAAATAATTTGACATCTTGTTGGACGTGAAGGCAAGGATTCTTGTTATTAAGTATTTCATCCATATTATATATGTGTTCATGCGCTGCTATGTTTTTGTATTCCTTCCATGATACATAAATAATGATGTTGGTACGCAATATCGATATAATATTGCGCTATTGCGCTAGAATCGTTTGTAAATGTGCCTTGTTTTGAATACGACACAGTGCATTTCTAAATATTTACCTACATACACATATTATGAGTTCCTGGATTGACAAGCCCGTTGGCGTGGTTGGTTAAGATATCACCTAGCATGCCGCAGGTCGTGGGTTCGATTCCCATCCAGGACAAACATTTGTGTGCATGAACGTGTCTGTTTGTCCTGAGTCTGGGTGTATATAAGTATGTATTTACAACAAAAAAAAAGTAGTATATGTAATATATCAGTAATCTGGTTTCCATAGTACAAGCTCAGATGACCATGTGTGAATAATGTCCCAGGTTATTATTATTATTTGATTTGACATTTCTCGTGACCCTGGTGTCCCGGACCTTTAGAAGGCGTACGAGGAGCCGAAGCCAACTCGCAGAGGCCCCTTAGATCATTTTAAATGATGAGGAGGCACCAACCGATGATTATCCTTGTCTGCAAGTGCACCCAAGAACTACTCCTGGTTGGTGCAGGACTATTGTTGTACGTGGAAACAAAACATATTGGGCTATGGGTCTGGGTGGCTAAAGTGGATTGGGTAACTTGAACTATGGAAGAACTATGTCCCCTGCCTGACCAATGTTATATATTATACACGGATAAAATGGCAGGGGATGACTTGCACACTCAATAATGGGCCTCCGGAAACGGCCGCTAGCACATAGTGACGTAGCGACAAGAGGGCAACACTTCCTGAGGTGCTTGAGGAGTGGAGAGGTATTCCACGGCTATCAGGACAATCCCGGAAGTACGGTCAAGATCACTACCAGCACCTTACTGGAATACTTACTTCCTCCGAGCACGTTTGCTCTTGCGAATCTCCACTCAAGCCGGCCAATAAAGGCAAGCCAGAGATGAGGACAAGATTTCTCCCTGTAGATAGGGTCCGTGGGGTCGCTACTGCCCAACAGCTCGCCACATGCTGCCCTGCGGGTTTCTGTATCTCTCTTGGTCTGGCTCCTCATGCTAGACCCGTTCCGGCAAAGTAAACACTACCGGCACAGACCTAAAGTTTGGAACGCGCAAGCCCCACCACGACATCAACGTAGAGATACAGCGGTGGGGTTATTGTTATTAATTTTTTTTTACATTTCTCGGGACCCTGGGGTCCCAGACCTTTGGAAGGCGTACAAGGAGCAGAAGCCAACTCGCAGAGGCCCCTTAAATAATTTTAAATGATAAGGAGGCACCAACCGACGATTATCCCTGTATGCACTATGCAAGTGCACCCAAGGACAACCCCCGGTTGGTGCAGGCCTATTGTTGTGTGTGGAAACAAAACATATTGGGCTATGGGTCTGGGTGGCTAAAGTGGATTGGGTTACTTGAACTATGGAAGAACTATGTCCCCTGCCTGACCAATGTTATATATTATACACGGATAAAATGGCAGAAAATAAAATGCATTGTTATTGTTATTATTATTCATTAAAAATCCGCGGTGGGCGTTGAAAATTAACACTTCCACTTATTCACTAGGCTGAGAATCAGCACTTTTCAAACGTGAAAATTACATAAGGCGACTGTCTTAAATGTAACTTTGTAATATACCGTATAGAAATGACGTTGGCAATTTCAGGCCTATTTCTATCTGACCTGCATTTAGCAAAATATTTGAAAGTTAATACTCAAGCAGTTGCTAAAATATTTTAAGTTAAGTTAAGTTTTAAGCCTCCTTTATAATGCACAATAATGGCTTTACAACAGTTCGTTCGAATACAGATGCGGGTGTTGCTCTGCTGAAACGCTTACGGCAATCCCTCATCCCGGCCGATCGCCTTTACTGACGATAGACAAAAAATTAACGAAATTGGTCCAGTAATTAGGTAAAAAAATAGTGAACACTGTAAAATTGAATCACTGCGTCAATAAGTCAATGAACTGGAATACTTGAATATGTGTGGAAACAAAAACTCCGTGTTCGGCGAACAATGGATTGGGCACTATGATGCACCGCAGGTGGCCAGCTCGGTTGTCTAAACAGAGCGATTACTTTTACTGAATTTATTTTGATATTTATTTTGTTTGAAAAATTAATTTATGGTTTTTTATTTTGCTATACTTCTGTGGACTATTATTACTTGCAGTTTAATTTATTGCATAATGTTGGTTGCATACCGTATGAATAAGTAGTGTTCCGGCAAAACGACATGTTAGTCCTGAGTTGGCAACACAACATGCAACTAGATAGGCCTATACCTTAGATACAACAATATTATATACTCCCTTCCAGGTGTATATTAGTGCAACACTTCAATCTTAATTGTAATAAGTAACAAGCAATAAAGTTGCAAACATAATACACAACTTGGCAAACACTATTTCAACATAATATTCCAGTTAACGCCATCAAGTTGATTCACGAGCATAAGTAAACAGCTGCGTATTAACTTTAACGATACTTTTATTGCAGCTATCCAAATGAGAGATAACTCTAGGTTTTATTCCTAACAGACATAATTGTGCGGGCCTATTTACGTATATAATAACATCTCCGACCGTTAATAAGGAAAAACCGAGGCCGAAACCGTAAAATTGTACGATAATGGAAGTAAGCTATAATCATTACCTTTCTCTATACTTAAACACGGAGCCGCAATACTAATATCTTAGCCAGTACGAGCTAAAATACCTGAATACAATTTGCTAGTCAATACGACCTCGTTCGGAACAAAATGAGCTGTTATTTATTGAGTGCAAGTACAAGGCGTTAGCAGTAAATCAAAACGTCTATTTGTCGAACATAAACTGTGTATTATTGTATGAAAATAACGCTGTATGGTTTTGAAAATCACAAAGTTAGTTCTAAGTTCCTAACTGAACGAGCGCACTTGCATTTCAAAGAACGATGGCCATAAAAACTTTGTAGGGTGAATTGTTCCTGTGCAGTAGCCACGACTTCCCATCTCGCTACGTAAGTAAAGGCGTTTTATGGGACAACAAATCATTTTGGCTCATGTATGTGGATAACGCCAACAGACTCATGCATAAGTAATATACATATTTTGGTATTTTGTCCGCCTGAATTTATGGCCGCCCGACCAAACTCATTCGAGACCAGCTGTTAAAGTTCCGAAAATAAAGTAAAATTTGATTGTGGAATAATAATAAGGGGCAATTAATAAAGCGGGGAAATTAGTTATTTTTAATTAATATTCGGTATAAATTATATTTATGATTTTGGTTGTTTACCTACATGGTTGTCGAAGTTCAACATTAAATTGATGGCTAACACGCGAAGATTTTTCTTTGTCTCACGATTCAAAAAGATTGGTTCGTGAAACCAAATAAGTTTCTACCTCATACCATTACAGAAACTCCAGGAAGAAAATTCAATTATCATAGAATAACTAGATACGTCTCCAGACCCTTATTTTTATCGCGGCTTTTAATTATACAAACCAATTTCATTTAAGGACCTAAAGAAACAACGGTCGAATGCGGTAAACTTTCATGGTTTTCCTGCCCCTATGGCACCCAAAAATTAAAACATAAAGCCCGAATTACATGGTTTCAAACTTTTGGCCTTTTGTGAATATTATGGAAAAACTGAGAACTCGTGTACTTTTGTAGTATCGGATTGGGTCGCGTTTGACCACTGTCATACCTAACGTGATTTAGTCTGTTTTAATTGTTTTATTTATTTATTTAACAAATATGGAGGACTAACAGCTACATTAAAACAATATAGTAATGGAATAATAAACAGTGAGCCAATAATAAGTCCTCACGTTTAGAAACGGGAAAAAAAATTAAGCGAACACATACATAATATAAAAAGAAAACAGTTCAAAAACCAAAAATACACATCTTTACACAATAGATTACATCCATATAGTCTATGTTGAATACAAGTATAACAGATCATCATCATCTGCCTAGCCTTTTCCCAACTATGTTGGGGTCGGCTTCCAGTCTAACCGGATGCAGCTGAATACCAGTATTTTACATGGAGCGACTGCCTATCTGACCTCCACAACCCAGTTATTGGGTAATACGATACCCCTTGGTAAGACTGGTTGTCAGATTTTCGGGCTTCTGACGAGCCGTAACGACTGTCAAAGATCCTCGAATGACAGCCGGGACCAACGGCTTAACGTGCTTTCCGAGGCACGGAGGAAGCTCGGTATGAAAAGATGGTCACCCATCCACAGACCAACCCCGGCAAGCGTAGCTTAACCTGATGGATCGACCCGTGCGGCTGTTATTACTTAGCCACGAGCTCCTCACAAGTATAACAGATAATCGCATAAATAAGGCAACATTAAACACAATGAATTACAACTTGGTACAGTTTAATTAATGTTAACAGTTTAATTTATATTCTATAGTTTTCTATACACGTGTTTATGTGACTTATAAATCTATGTTTCTTTCTTTCTTTGCTAATGTTAAGCCACGGTGCGGTTAAAAAAATAAGGTACTTTCACTATTTTAGCTGTAAACTTTTTCTTTACTTATATAGGTAGTGACTTGATCCATACCACGATTTATTTAGGTATAGTGTTTTCTATATTTAATGGGACGCGGTCTGTGTAGGTATTATCATATTCAGATAAATAAAATCACTTTCTTCTATAAACTTGGAATTTTATTTCTTTTTGTAAGCCGACATTTTTCATCGTCAGTGCACAACAAAAAGATAGAATTATTTTCCATAGACTGTCATCCTACATTTAAGTCTATCGACTAAATCTGAATCTCTCGATTATTATCTTGACGTTCTGTGTGAAAGATAATATGACTAGAAGGGGGGGGGGGGGTGACTACCGAGATCTCGATTAATAGAGAAGTATGGAAAAATGGGACATGTTGCGCCGACCCCAAACCCAAATAGATTCGGACAAGGGCAAGAGAATGATGAGTGGAGTAGACCTACCTATTTCTCCCTACAACTTAGCAGTCGCATCATTCATCAGAAGTTTTGAGCTTTCACTGAAAAGAAAAAAGAACACTTTCTAAGAACTGATATCGAAACTTCACAAATAGCTATTCAAATATTTCAAAAGCTACTACAGTTTTAGATCAAAATGTGTGCCACATTCGACGTGCACGTTTACGTATAACTCGAAGCTCGTAAACAAGAAATACAGGTAAACAGTCGATCGTAATGGCTGTTGCGAGATCTACATTACGAAATGCCCTTTTTATGCTCAAAAAAAGGGTGAAAGAAGCAGGTGTGTATCATAATATACCCTACTTGAGTAGATGTTTGATGTTGATCTTTTTTATTAAAAGTTTAAGTGTATATTGGCCGTCTCATCAGCTGATAATATACTATAAAGCATTGCATACATAACAGCCTGTAACTAATTGTTTCACTGGCGGATCACCATTCATTCATTCAATCCACACTTATCCAATGTACTCTGCGTGCTATAAGGTCTGAAATCACAATCAGACCATTAACTCCAGATTTCCTCAATGAAATATTGTTTCAATTTTGCACTACTCACCTATATTAGGTAACTATTTGGTTTATTATAACTAAGAATTATTATTATTATTATTTTAAGTTTTTACTGACGCGCGATGCAATTAAAAAGCTGTTGAGCAGGAAAACCACGACAAAGTAGGTATTTGTATAGGTTTTTTTCAACAAAAAATGTCTATAACAACAGTCAAAGTTTGGTATTGTGTCTGGTCGTTCGAGCGGGCAAGCCCCATGGGGCCAATTAATAGAAACCTCTGTCATCGACGGACTATCGGTGGCTGACAGTAAACATCTGACATTATGCCTGTGGGGAATATAGGCCGATGTCACAAATGAATGTTTTTATTATCAATTATGGTTCGCTTCGGTTATTGGTAAAGGTAACTAGGTCGAGTTTGTTGATTAAACTTTGGTTATTAAACGAAGGTATTAAAGTAAATATCAATAGGTATTTTGGTTAGGTATTTCATTTGAATGAAATTCCTACTAAATGGGGGCTGTTTCATTTTAATTTCATATTTAAGTGTTTAATTACGTCCCCATTTTACGCGAAATACTACGAGTTTTAAACGAGGTATTTTATAGCCGCCTTGCGAAATTAACACGACTAAATCCTGCTTGTGTTGTTTTAATGTATACAGAAAATAATGATATCTTTTGTTCAGTAAGTAGACTGCTTAAGAGTAAGTAACCTTTGTTTTAACTTCCGCTAATTTATTACTGCCCAATCTATGTATAATTGAACGAATTGAGCAATTTTGAAATATCGATAAAACATGGCTATAATATTGGTATTATTGGTAATATTGGTATTACCTCATAGTAAGCAAGGGCGTTTCAAATATATATTTTAACACCTTTCTTTTGACATATCAAAAGAAAAGTATTTTGATATGTCACACGGTACAGTTTGCAAAACCTTTTTTTATTTGCCCCAAAAGTGACCCCTTATTCAAAATTCATTTATTTACGTCACACGTCCGTGTTTGGGTCACAGAAATACACGAGTAATCCTATAAGGGTTCCTTTTTTTCCTTTTGAGGTACGGAACCCAATAAATCACTAATGACTCGTGTGTCTGTCTGTCTGACCGTCTGTCACAGCCAACTTGCTCCGAATCTAATGGACCGATTAAGTTGAAATTTGGTATACATATGAATTTCTGTGACTGTGATTGTGTGAGACGTCACCGCGTAGTCAAAAAGAAGTACTTAAACTTTTTCAAGTCCATAAAAATACCCACGGAAGATTTGTATAAACTGTGACAAAACTCTTGAAAATATATTCAGTAAGATAGTTTTCTCATATTAGCATAAGTTAGAAAATATTGAAGAAAACGGAATAAAAGTAGCGATGGATAACTATCACAAAAGTTACCAATCCCTTCGACAATTGTGGAGATTATGACAATTTCCTTATTGTCCTTTTATTGTTATGGTCATTGGGAATGTCGTATAATCTAACAGTTTATGATTAGGTAAAGACGCCAGCTCATCAAGCTACTACAATCTGTCAGATTTCTTTAATAGATTTTCGACTTTATTGCTAAAGCATTAGGTTCAAGGTTGATTGGGAAAATCTGACAGTTTCGGGTAGGTTGACCTGCTGGCGTCTGTACCATGTCATTGTATTGATAAAAATAAGAGTTTAATTGGTGTAAGTTCGGCGGTGGGATAAGACCGTACGTATCAAATGATTTTACAAAATTCTACGCCAAATATTCTGCCCCAAAAAATGTTTTCAGCATTAAAAAAAATATAGCCAAATTAGCCGGGAGCTTGATTCGTAGGTATGATTTATCCCAGCGCCGAACTTACCCCAACATACCTTACATTATAGAGAACCTTTTCCACGATCTCAAACTGCAGTCTGCAGACTGCAGATATACAATATCCAAATCTAGAACGAAAAATATTATTAGCGTAATATTTTGCCAGACAGCTGATATGGTTTACTGCCTCTAACCTATAAATCCCCTACGAGGAATATAATATTGCTCCTATTTTTGAACTCAATTTATTTATCCCATAACTTATAGCCCAGATTAATTTACACAGGCAAAATATATTTGTAAACATTTATTTTAATACTTATTTATTTATAGGGATCTAATTTTACTCGGTGAGTTAGCGTTAATAGTGATGTTCATTTACATAATTAAATATAAAGATTTATGAATAGAAAGTAATCCTTAGTCACGCCTTTAAATCTAGAAGAATAGAATTTAATCTGAAACCTCGTCTAGCTGTGCCCGCAGCATCACCCTCTTAAATTTTAGGAAAATTTCTTTTTAGGAATGAAACCTTATGTCATTGTCTTTTGTTGGGTACCAACATTACCAACTAAGGAATCGACGTAGCGGATTACGTATGTCCTACAAAAAAAAATATCTGTCTAGCCTTTTCCTAACTAAAGGTACACATATCAACTCGGAAAGGGCTCGTCACCCTATTAACTCGAGCCGTGCAGTATTCTTTGTATGAAACTCTGAACTGCAATGCACAATAATCAGAATCGTAACGTAATCGCCTCGCCTCGGGACAAGCTCAAAAACGAAAGCAATACGGTGACGATTTTACGAGTTAAATGATAAATGATAAATGATTGATAAATGATAAATGATTTTTATTTCTGTAAGTAGGTTTGTACAAACACTTTTACAAGTCAATCATGTTTTTTTTTTTTTTTTAAAACTAGATGAGGTTGGCGTTTCCTATCTGACTACTCTGAGAAGAAAGGCCGAAACAAACTCAGAGGTCACAGTCTCTTATAAAGTCCAGACATAATCTTGGTCACTTCATGTGATATGTGTGCTATGACCTTGAGTCGAGTTCGGCTTCCAGTGTAACTGGATGCAGCTGGATATCAATATTTTACATTGAGCTACTGCCTATGTGGCCACCACAACCCAGTTACGTAACACGATGATCCTTGGTAAGACTCAGTACCTAGGAATGCCTAGTCATCATCTATACACGAATCGACAACTGCGGTTAGCGTAGATTATTCGTTGATCGACCCGTGTGGCTGTTTTCGTTTACATCCTTGTCGAAAAAAGGTCCCTAAAAACTGCTACAATTAATGACCATCGTGACTGCAAGTTTAAAGGTCAGCAATATTATCTCGTAGCCACCACACAATTAGCATGATACCTACTCCCCACGAAACTATTCCCCCTTGAGCTCCTACTGTCGTAAGACACGAAAAAAAAAATATTTGGCTAAGCCTCAGTAGCAATAAACGGGTTGCAGACCAAAAACTAAGCTAAGTTAGTTTAGCTTAGCTTACATAGCTGGCGTAGTTTTTCATACTTGCACCAACAACTATGCATAGTTTGCGGTCTGCACACAAGTATGAAAAACTACGCCAGCTATGTGAGCTAAGCTAAACTAAGTTAGCTTAGTTTTTGGTCTGCAACCCGCTTTAGGTTGCACCACATTACGAATGAGTCACAAATTCTGCTCACACGGATAATAATAGTAATTACTGTAATTACAATTGAGTAGGTATTATATGAAACCTCTAATTGACAACAAAAATGCAGTTCTGATTGTAGTTTTTACAATCGTCAAGAGCTCAAAGTGTGATTCGTCTCGCGTTTTTCAGTTCTTGCTGTGATTACCAGACCAATTGAAATTAATAACCAATTACCAATTGAATTTAATTTGAGGTCTATGGCTGCGGTTGTTAAATAATTTACTAATAAAGTCTGTGACTCAGATAACGGTTTAATTATTAACTTGAATTTTTGTGTTATACATGGTCTTTTTGTATGTAAAACATATTTAGTAGCGATGTTCCATGTGACCATAAATTATTTGTCTGTCCCATAAATGTCGGTAGCGATATTACGTAACATAAAAAACAAAATGATGAGGGACAAAATCGTGTTCAAAGTAGAGGAAAATATTTATGGCCACAAACTCTTGAAGGTCGTAAAAAGAGGAGCACTGATGACTACTTCAAATGATTCGGGCCAACAATGATGATCGCCTTTGTACTTGAAGTTTATAGTCATATGTTTAGCCTATGTTACACTCATTCAGAATGATTCCCTTCTTCTAACTAGAAAAGTTGAGATAAGTAGACATGTCTGTCACTGTCACTTTTCAATCGAAATCCAAAGCTATGATTTCAAGTTCGAGTGCCTAGCACTCCATCGTAAATAAATAAATAATACTCTAAAAAACTAAAAAAACACGCTTTTGTAGCTAGCTGAACTATAAAGTAGAAATTATTTTTTTTAAGTTCAAAAAAAGAATAGTGATTAAGAAAGAAAAACATTTTATCGTAAAAAAGCGTGGAGCGCTAGAAGTCAATTGTTGTAAACATTTTATTGACGGATGTTGGTGAAAGTAAAGTTATCATAAAATATCTTAAAAAGCACCTCAGGCTTTTTATGATAAAATTATTTTTTCTTGATCACTCTATTGTTTTTTAGAACTTATAGAAAATTATTTTTTACTTTTTGTTTGAAAAAAAAAGAAAAAAAAAACGATAAAACCGTGTTAAAAAGAAGCGTGCTTTGATACGTTCGTTCGCAAATACAATGGCTATAGGTATTTGGAGCGATCGAATTTTGAGAGTTTCGAAGTGTCAGCTAGAAAACAAAAGACTAATATTGTTTACTTATTTCATGTCATTTTGAATATTTTCTGGGAAGAAACAATACATTCTATTGGATATCTAATTCAATAAATGAAATCAAAAGTATTTACAACATAAAACTGATAAAAACTATAATCTACTGCAAACTTATTATTGCAAACCAGCCAGTAAAAGAACGAATAAACCCCAGAACGTTGCAAGCATGAAAGTTTATTACAAAATAAGAAAAATAAACTTTACAGCCATTGTATGCAGTAATCGAGGAGTCGGGTAGAATAAAGCAATTAGATCGTTTGATACCATTTAGTAGGGCCTCGTAAAAAGTGGCCAATCTATACAATGTTTATGGGCCAATGTGGAGATGATGATGAATGGCCATTGGCCCCTAACCACTTAATTATCAAAGATTGAGGAATGAGGGTCAGGCCGCGGTAATAGGGAAGTGGAAAATGAAAGCCGCTTGTGATGTGTGAAGAGTGATCTATTCTTGGTTATGATAGATAGCTGGTGCCTTAGGATTATAATTTGAGCTACAAATCCAAACCGAACACTTTCCAATCTGTTGTAACTTTGTAACCATTCACAAAATATTGGGTAGGTCTTGTAATGTTTCCCGAATGGGAATCGAAAGTGACCGTACGACTGACAAAATACCGTCAGCTGACCTTATTAGATCGGGACTTGAATGGAACCCCTACAGTATTTCAACACTTTATGAAATAGTTTTTATATTGCAACTTAAACCTAGAAAAAAGATTTTTATAATTAGCATCCTTTGTGATTTGGCACAGATCTACTAGCATGTAATGTAATCCTATTACCCTAGTCTGATAAATTTTTCTGTTAAAGTCTTTTCTAAAGTATCAAACTCGATATCACTCGTAATTGCCTTCAGGTTTCCATACATTTAATAATTATATCGCTATGGCTATTGGCAAGTCATTGTTTCCTATTTCGTATTTTCTAGTACTTATTTAATATTCAAAACTGATTTCTTGACACAATTTTATGCAAACAAAATTCTCGATTACCGTCAAAGTTGCTTGTAATTTTGTTGATTCTGAAATATCAAATGTCAAATAAAATAGACTTTGATTACCATACCAATAAGTGATTAGGCATTAAAAGATTATTTCGATTAACAATCTTTCAGTCATCAAGATAAGATTCAAAATCTTTTGAAGGTTTCGTGAGAACCTTTGCAGTAGGCATTATAAGATTTTTGATTTGAACAATAGGATTATTTGTTAGTTTAGTTCAAATATGTAATGTCTTATGTTCGTCTTCGAATAGTTTGTGATTGCGTACCTCCATTAAATATGTTGGATTCGAATAAATATTTACAATAAAATACACAATAAAATTTTAATCTTTTACTGAGAAACCATCAGATCATTAAATATGCCTCCATCATTATATTTGTAGGTACTTATTGCTTGACATGAAGGACGAGTGTTAAGGGGACTACAGGACCTAAACGCAACTAAACGCAAGTTTTATAATGCGTAAAAGTATATGATCTACTGCAGTAAACAAAATCAGAAAAATATATGATAAGTATTATTTAAGATATAGTGCTAGTTAGATAGTGTGTTGAAAATATAACACAACTAATTTGATACGATAGAAGAAACCGGCCAACTGCATATCGGACCAAGCACAATGAAGGGTTCCGTCATTGGAATGAATTAATCCAAAAAACAAACTTAACTTTGCAGTTGTTGTCAGTTTGTAGCTAATCACAAATAAAAAATTGATACAATTTTTGGACTTTTCCTTTACTTGTGCTATGGGACCTTGCTTCTTGCCAAATTTCATGATTCTAGATCAACGGGAAGTACCCTATAGGTTTTGATTTATTTGTAAGTATCAAAATATGTCACATTAATGACCGTATTTTTTTATTGCGTTGACTTAGAAGCTTGATTTTATTAAAGCTAAGGGACCGTAGACCTACGTATTTGATATTAATACCACTCTGCGTTCCTGGGAAAAAAGGTCTTGCTGACTGACTGACAGACAGACGGACAACGAAGTAATCCTAATATATAAGCGTTCCGTTTTTTCCTTATGAGGTACGAAACCCTAAAAAGGAAAGATTTGAATTGAATTGAAAAGTGGCGGGCAGAATGCAATGCAATGACTGGTACGGAAAATCCTATAGGGGTAATGGATGTGATTCACGAAGTACTGCAGTTGTAATGGACAATGGACAGAGCTTTACAACAGTTGGGACATCTGCCAGGTATAGACATACCTACGCATAAAAAAGGACAAAAACGTTATGTGGATTGACCGTTGTCAAAACCAATACATTTCGCTTGGCGTTTTTGGTCTCTTGAATGCTATTTTCTTATAATTTGACTACAGAATCCATAAATATTCACATAGTTTTGTGCAAGAAATGACTTTCTTAGGCAAGTCGTTGTATTTCCAACCACCAGTTGGCACTATTTATGAAACGTTGAAAAAAAAGCTATTAAAATTAAATAAACAATCGCAAAAAAAACATTTAAAAAAATACAACCGACTTCCAAAAAAAACACTACATAATGAAATATAACTTTAATTTCATACTATACTATTTAGCTACTGGTCGAACTTTGAATAAAAACAAAAATCGCAGCCAGAGTTCCGGGTCCTGGACATTCTGCTGCTGGCAACTCATCAGAACAAAGAAGAACAGAGTCGAGAAAGCGGTTTAACCCCGCCAAAAGATTCACCGGTGAAGCTGGACCTGAGCGAACCTGGCAGCGACGTCGTTAAAAGATGCTCATCCATTTCCACCCGTCTCTCCACAATTCCATTGCTTGCTATAGGGTGCATACTCGGTAGGCTCTTTATCCTCTCTATATCCAAAGGGCACGTCTTCCCTACCATTATCGCACCCCCCAGTCTACTCCTTGATATGCAATGGTCTCTGTTGCACCATTTAACACGAGGCAACAGGGGCTAGTGTGAATCTTTGGGTTCATTCGAGTAATTGAGTCTGGTCAAACCACGCTGGAGTCAGTGTATTTCGTTCATTTCATTCATTCATATATTTTCGTTTTTTGCCACCGACTTCCGAAATTAAAGTTTTTTATTAGAAGTCGGTTGTTTTTTTTTTATTTTTTGAACAACGCAACTCTTTTTTTTTTCTTATTTTTAGTCGTGGTATCAACCCCACACAAATTCGAATATACCTGCTATGAAAATTACGGTGACAGGAAGTTATTACAATAACATCATCCACAAGACTAAGTGCGAAAAAAGACGTAAGTATTATTAAAGCTCTCTCAAAAACTACCCAAGCAAAGTTAATACCTTTTACATGGGACCAATTTCGTGGTATACCCTCCCGATAAAATAAGAATCGTTCAAATCAACCTACACTGTAAAAAGTTATTAGTGGTCAAACATTAAAAAAAAACCTTCTTTCTTTAGTTGGTTAAAAAGAACAAAAACTCCCTAATTTCCCTCGTTTTTAAACCGTAACATAACACATCGGTCTTTAGCATTCAACTGATTAGAAAAAAAAAACAGTACCTACATTATAAAGACTTTTTTTTGTCTTATTCACAAAAAGTTTAGGCCAGCCCTAACTAATTATTTGTTTGATTTTGATTAACACGGATACAAACCACAGATCGAGTAACGAACGTTATAATTAAACCCAAATAAAAAAGTTTGTTTGAATAACAGACATTTAAATCAATAAATGGTGGTCTCTTTAATTACTGACGCCGATTAGTATCTGGTATTTTAAACTAATTACAAAATAATTGCTAGCTACTTACAAAATAATTTATTGTGGTTGTGGTTTGTTGGAGGAGGAGCTCGTGGCTAAGAAAAATAACGTCTGTATAATTACGTAAATCAGCGAAATCGGCAACATTTCGGCCTCTTAAGAAGTCGTTTTCAATTGAGCTGCATGCAGTTAGACTGGAAGCCGACCCCAACATAGTTAAGAAAAGGCTAAGCAGATAGTTTTAAGAAGTCGTTTCCATGCCATGTATCCGATTAGTTGTGGAATCGCGGAATTTTTAAATAAGAAAAAGAAATAAGAAGCCGCTTCCATAGTTTCTCAGCAAAAATTAACTTTAGGCAAATATGCGTCGATTATCCGATCTCTGAATTTACATAAGCTACCGAAAGTTAATGTCAATCCCGATAAAGCTCGTTGTAGAAATCCAAAATGTGAAAGCAATATTGTCAATTGTCTCGGCCTTCGGCTGAAGCTAGATAGGCTCCTGTCTAGATGATATTAATGACAGCAATATTGCTTTCAGTAGAAATATAGTTAGGACATGGTCATATCGGCGGCTGAACTGGTAGATAGTGTGCTAGTAAACTATTATTGTATGGCAATCATACTCTTAGCTGGGCCACTTATTAAAAGATATTAACGCTGGTCCTGTAACGATACATCTGTACCTAGAGTCAAACTTCGACCGAGTAGATCTACTTACTACACAGTTGAACTAGCCGTTTCTATACTTGTTCTTGTATATTCGTTCTAGGGATGCGTCGATATGCCTTTTTGCCGTTACGATACGATACCGATACTTTTATAAAAATATCGGCAATACTGATACCGATTCCGATAAACTTACTGAGTTATAATGAAGATTTTTTTATTAATATAAAAATTTACAGACATAGATAGAGATTTATAGACTTAGAGTGAGATTATTAGTTATTATAATTAATAATAAAAGGTTAATAGTGTTAGTAATTAAAATTAACATTAAGTAATAAGATTTTTTATTAAAACAAATTAATCTCAAGTTTTGCGGAGATAGGCGATTTCGCAAATCTGTTTGAATGAGACCTGCGGTGGAAAAACTCATCTCAAATGCGACAGAATTCATTTGGAAACTAAAGTTTTTCTTCGCCTTTTCTTTTTTCAAAGGGTTTTAGGACGTCATTGTTCGTGCCTCGTTTGCAACAAAATAAACGAAACAGCACACGCGTGTACATTCATTTTTTGAAGCGTGATATTTCAAAATTAATTATATAATAATAATAATAAATCGTTTATTTGCGTAAACATGGTATAAAATAGTGGTATAAAAGTAAAAAGGTACAAACATGTTTAGCTACGTTATAACATAGCATGCAAAATTTTAGGCCAGGTGGCGTGGTTGGTGAATATACTACCTCTCATGCCGCAGGTCGTGGGTTCGATTCCCATCCAGGACAAACATTTGTGTGCGTGAACATGTCCGTTTGTCCTGAGTCTGGGTGTAATTATCTATATAAGTATGTATTCACAAAAAAAAGTAGTATATGTTAGTCAGTTATCTGGTTTCCATAGTACAAGCTCTGCTTAGTTTGGGATCAGATGACCGTGTGTGAATAATGTCCCAGGTTATTATTATTATTTATTTTGTTTTGACATTTCTCGGGACCCTGGGGTCCCGGACCTTTGGAAGGCGTACGAGGAGCCGAAGCCAACTCGCAGAGGTCCCTTAGATAATTTTAAATGATGAGGAGGCACCAACCGACGATTATCCCTATCTGCACTATGCAAGTGCACCCAAGGACAACCCCCAGTTTGTACAGGACTATAGCAGAACGTAGAAACAAAACATATTGGGCTATGGGTTTGGGTGACTAAAGTGGATTAGGTAACTTGAACTATGGAAGAACTATGTCCCCTGCCTGACCAATGTTATATATTTATACACGGATAAAATGGCAGGGGGTGACTTGCACACTCAATAATGGGCCCCCGAAAACGGCCGCTAGCACATAGTGACGTAGCGACAAGGGGGCAAAGCACTTCCTGAGGTGCTTGAGGAGTGGAGAGGTATTCCACGGCTATCAGGACAATCCCGGAAGTACGGTCAAGATCTCTACCAGCACCTTACTGGAATACTTCGCCCGATCACGTTTGTTCTTGCGAATCTCCACTCAGGCCGGCCAATAAAGTCAACCCAGAAGTAAGAAACAAGACTTCTCCCTGGAGATAGGGTCCGTAGGGTCGCTACTGCCCAACAGCTCGCCACATGCTGCCCTGCGGGTTCATGTATCTCTCTTGGTCTGGATTGGACCTGTTTCGGCAAAGTAAACTCTATCGGCACAGACCCAGAATTCAGGAGCGCGCAAGCCCCACCACGAGGTCAACGTAGAGGTACGTTGTTTGTTGGGGATATCATTATTATTACTAGCTGTTACCCGCAGCTTCGCCCGCGTAGATGTCAATACTTCCCTATTTAAATCGGATTTTTATTTTTTTTTGCGCAGAAGCCTTATTATTTTTCAAAATAAAAGTAGCCTAAGCTACTCCTTATAACATCAGCTATCTTCCAGTGAAAGTCCCGTCAAAATCGGTTTAACCGTTTCGGAGATTAGCCAGAACAAACAGACAGACAAACAAAAATTCTAAAAATCGTTCTTTTGTTATAAGTACTGTATATACTTTCATATGGATTTAGTAATAAAAAGCAGTTATTTTGACATTACAAACAGACACTCCAATTGTATTTATTTGTATAGATGTATCGATTTTTTCCAAAATAAAAGTAGCCTAAGTTACTCCTTATAATATCGGATATCTTCCAGTGAAAGTCCCGTCAAAATCGGTCTAACCGTTTCGGAGATTAGCCGGAATAAACAGACAGACAGAAAGACAAAAATTCTAAAAATTGTTTTTTTGTTATAGTACCGTATACACCTACATTCATATGCATTTAGTAAAAAGCAGTTATTTTGACATTACAAACAGACACTTCAATTTTATTTATTTGTATAGATAGATATAGATTATCGCAGTACCGGCAACAAAAATATCGCCGATGCCGATATATCGGCAAATCCGAAGTATTGGCGATATAACGGGATCGGTATCAGTATCGGATGCATCTCTACTTTGTTCACAATATGATCAAACAAGTAGTTAAGTACCTATTATATTGCCATTTCGCGTTAATCAAATTGCAGTTTACCTCTTTTTTAACTATTAAGTAGCTACTAATAACTCTCAATTTGATCGCGTCCTAATACGATATCGTGGAACAACTTCCCTAAACAAAGAGGTAGAATAGAATGGAATACTCACGAGCAAACTCTGGAACAAACTCTGTAACACGAATCTCACCACTACGTATATTGATGGAAACGAACATGAAAATAATTGAATCTATAACAATCAGTTAACGCCTTCCTTTATCCCACTAAGTTGCTGCTCCTAATATCAAAGTTGGAGCCTTGTAACAAACTTCTAAGTTTTGGGCGAACGTTATTGTTCCGATAAATGAAACTTCAGTGAAAGCTCTTCAATTGAAAACATTACTTTAAGACTATAACGAGGCAAAGTTTTCAAACTGATGTTAAGTGTGTCTTTAAGAATATTACGATAGGTACATCTAGTATATTCATCATCTTTTTATCTATGGCTGGCTGAAAAGGACTAAGCCGACTAAGCCAAATTAGCGCTATTGTCTGTTACGCCCTTAAATAGTGATCGCAGATATCCAAATAGGTCAATCCTTCACTTGATGCGTTACAATTGTTACAAATGGGTTGTGGAAGTTAGATAGGCAGTCGCTCCATGTAAAATACTGGTATTCGGCTCCATCCAGTTAGACTGGAAACCGACCCCAACGCGTATTTCCCTTTCCGTGTTCAACTGGCGACACCGGTCTCGCGAAATCCACACGCTTTTGTTTTACTACAGAATCCTACGATCCCGTGTTCAATTCGCGTCAACTGAGCACGCCTTTGTGATCAAGTGGCGCTGGGTAAGGTTTAACAAAATCGTGTGCAGTTGAACTGAACACTTTCTTGACTTGACTCTTAGACTGTTTGAGTCTTCAAAAGCGTGTTGAATCAGCGACGGTATTATTCTATAGTAGACAGTAGGTTGTATTATTAACTCAATATGATTTCAATGAAATATTACATCAATACAATTAATGAAACATTTATTATCAGCACAAAAATAACAAAAAAAAACACCGACAAGACAACTATTTTGCGGAACGTTCGTTTTGGTCTATGTTCACAGCGATATTGTGTGCACGTTTCTTTTTAACAGGGCGGCCGGACTGAATTCTACCACTGCTGGGTAATTGTTTTTGATGCCGTCTCGAAATAGATGTCGGTTGGACCTTTATTTTTCGTGAACGTCGTATTTTCTTATCATGCATGTATGAAACAATAGAGGAAGGAGTCTGCAATCGAGATAGTTCAGATGAATATTTTTTCAGTATTTGTGTGTTTACTGTGGGAATGATTGAAGTGGATGTCAACTATAACATTATATCCTTTTCTCAGCAGGGCTGAACTTCTCAGAGTACTTGGTGTAGTTTTCAAAAATTTTATATTAAGAGACGACTTGCAATTAAAGTTTCTGTTAACACCTTGCGTTTTATTTATCAATTTATTTCTTTCCGAAAGATGGCATACAAACAATTTTCTGAATTCATAACGTATGGGTTCTGCAAACCGTCTTTTCATAACCCACTTAGAATTTGTTTGTTTTGAAAAACATTCCACAAATCTAGCACATTTTTCGTCGTATTCTCCGTCATAATGTAATAAGCACTGAACTTTACACTTATAACTGTCACTCGACTGTCC
This sequence comes from Dicycla oo, assembly GCA_948252095.1. Taxonomy (NCBI): domain Eukaryota; kingdom Metazoa; phylum Arthropoda; class Insecta; order Lepidoptera; family Noctuidae; genus Dicycla; species Dicycla oo. Next base: position 10,361,019 of record OX411721.1, on the reverse strand, counting down.
GTCATAGTTGAGTATTTCAAAATATTTAGTGATTCCACTGAAAACCCTTTTAAACTCTTCCATTATGCACTATGTAAACAAAACATAACCTTGAACGCACAGTAACAAACAAATAACAAATTGCAATGAGAAGCGCGCGAATCCAACTTCGGGCGCTCTCGCCTGCTTCGGCCCGCACGATTTATCCCGAACATTTACGAACGCGCTAAATCAGTACGGATTTGTTTCGAATAGACAGGTTAAAAAGCCGTGTTCAATTCAATTACACACTGTTTTGTAAAACTTCTTTTAACGTTGCTTGATCGCAAAAGCGTGCTCAGTTGACGCGAATTGAACACGGGATCGTAGGATTCCGTAGTAAAACAAAAGCGTGTTGATTTCGCGAGACCGGTGTCGCCAGTTGAACACGGAAAGGGAAATACGCGACCCCAACATAGTTGGGAAAAGGCTAGGCAGATTGATTGACAACTAAGCACTAAGGGGCTATGTCCATCTGTTTCCTAATGATTTGCACTATTTTCATTAATAGGTACCAGGGGGGCTGAAAAGTTTTGAGTATACCCTCATTATTAATCCATAAACATCATCATGTCTCTGTCATCTACGGCCCATCCCTAGGCTCAAAACTTTTCAACCCCCCGGTACGCTAAGTTTTTTAAGTCCTATAGCAAATCTGAGCAACAATAGCGCTCACATCCGGTGTACCGGGGGGCTAAAAAGTTTTAAGTCTAGGGATGGGCCGTGGATGACTGAGACAGAATGATGAAAATTATACTAATGACATGAAACTCTGTATTTATACTAAAGAGGATATTCGCAAATTAGTAATATGCAGCGCGAGACAATAACGACACTTGAAGGTACTTAGGCTCAAAACTTGTCAGCTCCCCGGTAATCTAGAATTTTGCGACTGGTTCGATTCGAGTGTAATTTTATAGTAATGTTGATATGATGATTGCATCAACTAGTCGTTAGTGTAGTGATACCTACAATTAGAGACCCACTTTCTTCACTCTTCACTGAATTGCCTTTGGAGTCTACATTTATGGTCGAATATATATGTAGGTATAATGTATACCTACTGCATTAAATGCGGTTTGGTATTTTAGCGTGCTACTTTTATTTATCGTGAAGTTTTCATAAACCTTTTTAAGGTATATTTTACCCCGCCATCTTTCCACCTCCACCTACCTGGAACTCCAAATTAATTAAATTCCCTCAAAGATAGGTAACGTAGGATAACAACAGTATTCATTTAAACCATTACATGTTACCACTTGGTTAATGATCATCCGCCTTTAAAAAGGCGCGCTTATCGCACTCCCGTCAATTTCTCCCAGACCCCCCATTAGTGAGAGATCGTTAACCTCCACAGAGGCTACAGGATCAGTTATTATTTCAATTACTTCGCCCATAACAGCGGCAACTACTGTCCTTATAGTTTATTTTCAACATAAAGTATTATATCTACCTGGGCAGGTTCAGTCAAACACGTCAGTCGACGAGCGAATGAAACGGACCTAGTTATGCAAAAAGCAGCCATATGGCACTTTTACTAAAATGAGTTACAAACACAGTCATACTAATTTCGACATACAAGATTTTTTGCAAAAACAACCATGTCGATATCTCTATTTATCACGGAGATATGAGCCGTCAAATGCAGCCTTGTCCATACAACCATAATGCAACCATCGACAGAAAAATGCTTATAACTCTGTTGCTCGGTCCAAACGTGAAAATCAATGCAGTTCGAATTAGGAACGCTATATTTAGCTGGCTGTCACTGAATACGGGCCACCTATCGTGCTAATTTTTTGCCTCCTATCATGCTACGTGACATGACATCCGCCTGTTTTAGCCTGTCTGGCTGGATGGAAAGCCGAAACTGGAAAGTTAAATTCAAATAGTTACTATACGAACCTTTATACAAGATATCTAAATATTTATACACAATTATTATGTAATGATACGCCTCTATTATTGTGTGGTATTCTATAAAAAGAGAAAACACGTTAACAGATAGCTATAATGAAAAGTGTGTGTTGATATCCCGAAATAAATCAAAAACTGAATAACAACCTTATAACATAATGCAATAAAGTCGTATATCGAGCTGAATAAATATTGTGGTTATGTTTTTCTGTATCCGAGTGTACAAAACATCATCACCTGTCAATATAATTAAAAAGACAGCATTTCACGGGCGATGCCAGATGAAAGAGCTTGTTAACCTGTCGGCGAGGGCTCATTATAACGATATTTTATCGTAACGAGTCTTGGTGTAAAGGCCGGATTGTAACAAAGGTTAATATTATGACACGAGAACAGGCTCATTTACACGGAGAGTATTTCTCGACCGCCGATAGGCAAGAATGTCCAGGCTAGAAAGTTGGTTACACGGAAGATGTATTTTTAGAGTTTACTCTTTAAGAATCGATTTTCATATAAGGCCCCCGGTATGGAAATTTTATGAGGAGTGAAATAATACAAGCGTTACGTTTTTCTGCGCAACGTAAAACAAAACGAACGCCTTCACATCTTACAGTTGCTTTTTGTATAGCACTGATTCATTGATAAACTCTGCCCCTATGGTTCTTTGTTTTCGTCCAACAATAGAAAGTCGTAATGGCATAAAAAACAAGAGTAAACCTAAACTCTAGTCATCTAGTCGTGCGTCGCGGGGCTGACACACACATACTTTTTTTTTAGGAATAGATAATTCGCTTTGCTGGTATATCAATCATAGTAGGCACTTTTTAGGTAGGACTTTGTCCCTCATCTGTGCCCATACTAACTTATACTTATTAATAAACAATATACAGCGGTAAAAGTAAGTTTGTATGTAGGGGGTAATCTTCGGAACTATTGATGCGATTCTTTCACTAATGGGAAGTTAAGGTATTGCCCATAGATTTAAGTTTTTATATTTCTATGGCATTGCGGAATGTCATAGGATATAATTTTATGTTAAAACAAGAAATTTCAAGCTAGTCGATAATATGATCGCCTAATTCAGGCGATAAACAGTCCTCGTGCAACTGACCCATTCAATACACGGTGCAGTTAAGTCAAAATTGTTTAGAATCACCACTTTAATGGTGATTATGGGGATAGAGGTGTTGTTATACGAGAGCAGAGGGTAGTTGCTCCTGATCTGTTCTTAGATAATCATTATGGTTTATTTAACTATCTGTTACTATAATTTTATTTGTAGCTCGTGCTTTTGTATTGCGGTGCATGCTGTAATAAAAATATGAAGTGGAATAAAAAGTACAGGAAAAGAAGGGGCTCATCGACACATTTTCTAAAATATATACCATTCGATTCATTAAACAAGAGCCTTTCATTTGGTTTATTCAGAATAAGTATAAAAAGAGCCCATTGTAAAGATAATCTACAAAGAAAAAAACAAAAACGACTAAAAGAATCCTATTACACCTCAAACTAGACTTGGTGCACATTGTATGCAAAACCGGTAAAGTAGTATATAATACATTTTAAGAACGCGGCCATCTTAGATAATCTGGCATCTGTCAATGACATGTTGAACAAAAATTTGCCATTACCTATCTCTGAATATTTCTTGTTGATGGGCTCTTTCCTTTCCTATGGCCTTAATATAAATAAAATGTACCATAAGTAACCGTAAGTAAGTAAGTAAAAAACGAAGTAAGTTTAGTAAGGTAGAGTAAGTTTTCTTTTTTATATTGAATCAACCTTATCTTTTATATTTTAATGATTGTCTCAGGTCAACATGTTGGTCTGTGGTGGGTGTGTTTTATATATTATAATACTGACCTACCTTATTAAGTTGTAAACCTTTTGCAACTGAGGATAATCAGCAAGATTGTATCGACAGACATGAATATGCATGGATACAGATTGCACCAAGCAAAGCAAATAAAGGACGGAGTAACGAAAATACATGTATTCAGCTAAGTATTAAAAACATCGTGTAAACTGTAAATAATCATCTGCCAAGCCTTTTCCCAACTATGTATGGGATGGCTTCCAGTCGAACCAGATGCAGCTGAATACCAGTATTTTACGTGGAGCGACTGCCTATCTGACCTCCACAACCCAGTTACTGGGTAACACTACCTCTTGGTAAGACTGGTTGTCAGATTTTCGGGCTTCTGACGACCCGTAATGACTGTCAAAGCGGCTGTGACTAACCTATGGACCCACTGTGTTGTTATTTTAGCCGATAGCTCCTCCGGCATGCGACATAAATATGTAGCCAGCCCGGTTCCAGTTAAGCTTGGCAGAAATATTAAATGAATTATTTAAAAACATGTCAACAACACGTAAGCAATTAAAGATGTCAAAACATTAAAAAAAAATCATACACGTACGTTTACGAACAATGAAATGCGGTCTTTGTGACAAACGAACATTATTTAATTTTAATGCGCACCATTTGCAAACCTGCCCTCTGGCAGCTTTCAGTGTAAACGACTTTTTGTAGGGTTCCGTATACAAATGGTGCCAACAGGACCCTATTACTAAAGCTTCACTGTCTGTTCGTACGTCACAGAGTATCTTTTGAACCGTAATAGGTAGACACTATAGCCGCTATAACAAAAATAAAATAAAGATCAAAATTAACAGGGTTCCCATACAAGAAACGTGTTTTTTTTATTATTAAAGTATTTGTTTTAATGTTGTGTTAAATATTCTACGGTGGTATGTAGAATATTTAACAGAACACAAAAAAAAAAATACTTTGGTGTGCGAGTCCGACTCGCACTTGGCCGCTTTTTTACTTTCAACCTCTGTAATGAGTTTGACATTATTGCCAGAATACAGATATTATGCAGATTTTATGTTTCAAGTACTTATTTGAAATACTTCGATTAAGTATAACAACGATCTGATAACGTTAAAATATTCATTGCAATGAAACAATGAACCCTTTCATGTTGCGTCTATTGAATTTAAATCTTTACAATTATTTTCGCGTCAAATAAAACCAAAAAGATATTAAACGAAATGTTATTTAAATTTAAATATGAATTTCTTATAAACATAATAATCAACGAAATGTTATTTAAATCTAAATATGAAGTTTGCAGGGCCAACATGGCCAGAGATCGCACAAGACAGAAAGGTATGGAAGGGAAAAGGGGAGGCCCAGCAGTGAGACACAAAATAGGCTAGCAAAAAAAAAACTATTTTGCTCTATAGAAATATCTAGTAGAAATACAAATAGAGATTCGAGACATAAATAGAGATATATATATATAGTCTCTTGATACACGACTTCTGAATATAATTAATAGGCTCTTTGATATAGGCTCGTTTCATAAGGGGGTTGAATCTGTGCTAGCTATGATCTGGTTGTACATAGTTACCACCCTTTGCAGAATAAGTTCAAAGAAGAGTCGGTCGTCAGGAAGCTAGGAGGGCTAGCAACTTCGTGGAAGAATGTGAGGAAGGCCAAACTCTAAGAAGAATGGGAAGAAAGAAGCTTACACCCAACGTTGAATCAAAGAAGGCTGAGAAAGAAGAAGAAGACACAACAAGAGCAGCCCGTGTCTCTGGAAGAACATGGTAAATCCCGTAAATCGTATATCTAGGTGATACTGGTGGCAAACCAAAGAACAAAAAAAGATGAGGTACACAAGGCTACATATCAAGATATAAATATACAGTATAAGCTGACCTGTCGTTGTACGGAAATCCTATACAACGCGAGATCATCTTATATTGGAAAGTATAGCTTGATATGTAGCCGTGTGTATCTACCATACATATATTATAATTTCTATGGTAACTACAGTAGGCCGTACGTTTGTACGTCTGGCCTCTTATTCTATTGTATCTACGCAGAGGATTGTGAAGTACCGATACGCGGCGCAAGTCTTGTGCGCAATTACCTACATTTCCTTTTTGAAATATTGTTTCGGGCGATAACGTTTTCACCCCCTAAACCTTTACGAAATGAGACAGTTTTGGTCTCATTAGATTCAGTACACCTTAATCTAGGTCTGTACCTTCTTTTTTTAGTAATTCAGTGTAGTTTAATTTAAAAAAAAAACGCTCGAGGAAGTTTTTAAGTCAAAAATATTGATATTTAGATGCTAATAACTTATAACCTACGCAATATTTCTTTATAATAAAAACTTACAGATCTATTTTTTTTATACCTACAACATTTCCAAAAATTATGAAAATTAGACTATGTTTACTGGGAGAAACGCTTTTTGTATGAACATTTACAGCTTCACCAATCCTCTTAAGAGGATGAAGCTGTAAATTTTCATACAAAAAGCGATAACGTTTTTCTCCCCGTAAACATAGCCTAATTTTCATAATTTTTGGAAATGTTGTAGGTATAATAAAAAACTAAGTCCGTAGGTTTTTATTATAAAGAGACATTGCATACAATATAAGTTATTAGCATCTAAATATCTATATTTTTGACATAAAAACATCCTCGAGCATTTTTTTTTTTTTTTTATTTAATTGAATTACTAAAAACGAAAAACGTACAGACCTAGATTAAAGTGTACTAAATGTAATGAGACTAACATTGTCTCATTCCGTAAACGTTTAAGGGAGTAAAAACGTTATCGCCCGAAACAAGATTTATGTAAATAATTGTATGAAATGTAGGAAATTGCCTCCAAAAATCGCGCCGCGTATCGGCACTTCACAATCCTCTTAAGGCTTACAAACAGGACACAAAGCACGCGACACAAAGGCAGAATTGTTTTTAAAGGTAAATGTCACATGTCTTAGAATTTTTGGTTCTAGGTCATGCCGGTTTCCTCATGATGTTTTTCATCACCGTTTTGAGAGCAGTGGTGATGATAAATAAATATTTACGTAAGTATAAGGAAATTGTCACTTTTGTCCAAAAAAGTAGATAATAAAAATGTACTAGGTAATGGAATCTTTTCAGTTATAGCAAAAGGAATACAAACAATTGCTGTGTTGTTTTTTCTACCATGATTTATTATGCTGTTCGCCCCAAATCCTTTGTACATTCATCATCATACATCACGGGGAAAATGATAAAACTCATACAATTAAATTTATAGCCCACATTCCTGAAATAGAGACATAACTCTCATTGGTATAACAAACAAACCACAGAATAGATTATGTTTGAGTATAAATAAGCTATAGAGTGCTGCTAATGGAGTCTTTTACTTTAAAATGTAAATAGTACGACGATATTTTTATATTTACTCCCACGGAAAACGGTAAAATACAAAAAATTGAGGCTGAGCAATTTTCCTTTAAACTGCTAAGGATGGGAATGCTTTTCCAGATAGCCAAAACAAAAACACAACAAAAATAAAATATAATAATAGAGTTGAACAAAAGTCATCTAGATGGGAAGAAGGCGTGTGTTTGTTTATATACCTATGTATGTAATAATGCCACCAACCAAACAAGTTGGCAACAAGGACCCAAGTTCTTGGATGTTTCTTTTTCAAATATAGTACATTAAGTCTTTTTCGTACCTCAAAAGGAAAAAGCGGAACCCTTATAGGATCATCATTCGTGTGTCGGTCTGTCTGTCCGTCTGTCACAGCCAATTTGCTCCGAATCTAATGGACCGATTAAGTTGAAATTTGGTGTGCATATGAAGTTATGTGACCCAAACACATGCGTGTATCATAAATAAAGAAATTTTGAATATTGGGGTCAGTTTTGGAGGCAAAAAAGAAAATTAAAAAAATAATTGCAAACTGTACCGTGTGATGTATCAAATGTAAGGGCTTACTGTGAGGGTCTCAAATAGATCTTTCTAAAAGTTTTAAAATATATTGTTTTAAAGTTATTTAAGAAAATAGACGAAAATTGACCATTCCCCTTATCTCCGAAGCTACTGAGCCTAAAATTTTGAAAAAAAAACCAGAAAATACTTTGTAAGCAAAACCTATAAGAAGTCTATGGACTTAAAATAATATGGTAAATCTATCAATCTTGTACGTACAAACTTACCTACATTTGCAGTTGGAATGTATGGGCGAATATGTTTTTGAACTAAAACGTTAAGTTGGTTCTTAGGATAAATTCATCCCAACTACGGAACCTTTCATTGCGCGTAGTCCGAGACACACTTGGCCGGTTTTATTTATTAAGTAGGTATTTATACGGTTGTTCTCTGAGTGACACACCTGTAATCCCCGAAAGGTTAGGCAGAGGTGCAACAGTACACCCCCATTTCGCCAGTCCCATGTAATGGGGGCGAACCTATTGCCATCAACCGGGCACAAATCCAGACTCCGGGCTGTTACTCGTACTGACAAATTCCCGGTGGAAAAGCCTATTAACACTTTCGCTGACCCGGGAATCGAATCCAAGACCTTATGCTTCGCAGTAGAGATTGCAGTAGAGATTGCCACTAGGCCAACGAGACAGTCGAGGCACAATACTATGCTACTCACACACACTAACCCTACCTACTCATTAACACTCTACATCTTTTTAATACTCTAACTAACCGCATAATTCACGCAACCAAGATGTGGGATGAAACTTTCCCTGCGACCTATTGAGTGTTGATTCAATTTAGTTTGTTGGTCCGTGCAGCAACAGTATATTGTGTAAACCTTTCAACCAAAAGTTTACGCTTTGTTTAGACTCGCATTCCACAAAATGCGGTCGATACTATGCAGGGGGTCTAGAGATACCATGACAAGATACATATGTGTCAACAAAAGTAAATTTTGCTCATTTTCGTTCACAATTTTAATCACAACGCAAAATCATGACTGTGCTTCTTTACTTTTGACAGTTGACTCAATTTTTAAAGCAAAGGTAACACTAATTACAGCTTACAACTGGCCTGCAGCAGCAGGAATCTCATGATTCAAACTCCGAACTCCGAAGATCAACGGCCAGTATTAACATTCCAATTTTAAACCATTAATAGTACAAACGACTTGAATATTCTTCTAACTTCTTAAGCCCTCCCAGATGAATTGCTGTCGAGTCCAGATCTACAGATAAAAAGATTTTGTAATTTATTCGGTACATTACGCTTCGGATTTTAGACGAAGTTTCGACAGAGGGAGCGGAGTGAACGATCTCTTTACTTTGTGTTGTTTTAGTACCGGAATATTTTTGTATTTTTTAGGAGCTCAGTCCTAAAAATACGATTTGGACATGGCTGTCCGTTGAAGGAAGACTTAGTCGTTTCCGTGAAAGTCTCATTAATTTATACTACTTTTTTTGAAGTTAATAATTTTCCTATTTTCAGTTTACTCTTTATAATGCTTCGTTACGGGTGACAGACGCTCATCTATACTAAAATAAATGTTATTTAAAGCAAAAACATTATTTTAAAATGTTGTACGTAGGTACAAACTTTTTGAATTTATTGTGCTGTGACACAATAGAGAATTAGAGAATGCCTGCCGTGGGACCAGCCAACAGTACACCTACTCGAATTCAACCCTCAATAAATTGTACTCAGTAGGCAATAAAATAGTTGTCGAAATCATTTTCGTACCTCATTATTTATAACTACAACAATAAATAAACAAAGCTTTCATACAATACGAAAATAGTCCATTATTTTCCATCTTGTTATTTTTCGTTTTCATTTTTATGTACCTATCTATACAGGATGAAATTGAATTCATTCTAAGAGGTCATTGTACTAAACATTATGAACAACTTTTACTATGTTACCAAACCTGAAATTGCGAAAAAAATAATCAGCTCCCATAGTAAAACTTGTTCATAATGATTAGTACAGGTACAATGACCTCTTAAAATGATGATGAGGATGAATTCAATTTCATCCTTTATACACAATTATCTGTTTTCGTTTAGTTAGTAAAAATCGGTAAAGGAAAACATCGTGAGGAAACCTGGACTTACAGTTAATCATCATCTTCCTGCCCTTGTCCCATGTTACTTGGGGTCGGCGCAAAACGTTTTCTTCTTCCAGTCTCCCCTGTCAACCGCCACGCTACTCACTCCCTTCTCTTTCATATCATTCATCACACAATCCATAAATATTGTTTTTGCTCTCCCTCTCCCTCTCCATCCATCAACATTTATATTCATCACTCTTTTAGTGATTTGCGTTTCCTCCCTCCTCATCACATGCCCACACCAATAAACGATTTCCTTTCAACTTTTCTGTCACTGGCGCCACTTTCAAATTCCCGTTTTATATTATACTCATTTGTTACTTTATCCATTTTCGTCACTCCACACCACACATCCATATCAACATTCTCTAGACTTTTATAAAGGTAAGTCTGAAGTCGCCAACCCGTCTTGAGCAGGCGTGGTTATCAATGCTTGTGCCTTCTCTGTATGAGAAGAGGCCTTTGCCCTGCAGTGGGACAATAAAAGGCTGGTATTATTAGTAAAAACTATTGTTTCGAGTAATTTTGTCTAAGCACTGGGCAATATTTAACCTTAGCGCGCGTTCAGACGACACGCGCACGCCACGCGCGTCAGCACCCGCGTTAACTCACTTTGAAATTAGTTGTAAATTGCATTTATCCAACTCAAACCGCACACGCCACGCTCCTGCCTTGCGCCCGCCTCGCGCCTACCTCGCGCCCGCCCCGCGCTCACTCCGCACACGCGCTGCACCCACCCCGCATACGCCTTGCGCCCGCGCTTTGGCTAGTGTCGTATTGACTGATCAAGTTTAGTCGCGTGGTGTCTTTTTTGATTAAATAACACTTATAGTAGTATAAGCGGGTGGGAGGCGTGCGCTGATTTTTATTATTTATCATCATCTCCCCCCCGCACCCCTGCCCCGCCCGCGCCTTGACGCCGCATCAACTCTAGCTCGTGTGAGCGACGCGCCTAAGACGGGCACAGCGCGTGTGCGGGTCCTGTGCGTGGTCAGCGCGGGTTATCTGAACTCGGCCTTACACTTGGGGTTGGCGTCCTTAATAGGGTGACAAGCAAATTGGGCTACTTAAAGTTACCCTATTCAGTTATTGAAGAGCTTTTGTTAAGTGAAGAACACTAGAGCATTCATATTTTCAAGATTAAGAACTTGTAAGCGTCGATTAGGACTCTTTTACATTTTAAATATTCATAATTATTCTAGTGTTTGCCCTCTAATGTTTTAAGTGCAAGTATGACATTATTCATAGGTTTTAGTGCGACATACCATAAATATACCTACTTAGAACGGGGAATATTAATAACGCTTATTAATAATTATTTAGCAAATGAGTTTAATTTTGAATATTATATTTTGACGCGCAAAGCTTACTTTATGGATAATGATGCGATTCATTTAGCAGTATTACAGAGGATTATCGTCGTTCTGCACTTGCATTGCATTAAATGTATATAATATTAAATAAGGACATGTCTACACTGCCGCCATAAGGAAAAAGGACGTATCTACAGAAATATTGAAATGGAAAAAAAAATATTTTGTCCTGTTTAACCTATAAGATACAAAGGCAGATGTGTCTTTTAATAGTAAGAATTATTAGGTTTTCGTTAAGTTTACGCCAATTTAAAAATATTGGTAGATGCGTCTTTTCTGCTGATTTCGAATAAATGTCAGATACGTCTTTTTTTCCTTATGACGGCAGTACAGACCTATGTAAATGGCCAAATGTTAATGATCAATGATGCGTCTAAGTCCAGCAAGTACAGAAATCAAGGTCACATGCTTGCTAATCTCAGATTTTAATGTAGCTTTTATTACTCAGCCACGAGCTCCAGAACAGCCTCCTGACCCAAAACCGAAATATGTATAGCGAATAAAATGTGAATAATATTATCGACCAATAGAAATTGATTCCCACCTAAATTATAATAGATTGACGCACAAATTCACTCAATTATTGGACCAGACACATTTAATTCGGCAAAGATCAATTTTACCGAACATAAACGATGGAACCTTTGAAGACTTTGAACGTTGTCGTAGCCACTGTAAGCGCACATTGCAGCCGCGTCTGTCCGCAGCGAGCGCACCGCATTACAAAATTGAGTCAAGTCAGGCAGTACGAGGTGAGGGTTCGTCTGCAGTGTGGCTGCACAGTCCACAGTCGCATTATAATCCCGATCATCACCACTCAATCATCAAATAATCCCCATCTGATTAATTTGAACCTGCAAAGCGGCGCACATGATTTCGTATAGTCACTTCAAACCTGATAAAAGTTATTCCGTGTTAATGGCGGGTACAGATCATCAGCTATGGCAGAACGACAGTTTGTTTAGACACGTCGATAACGCTTGTGACATTCTGACAGTAATTTAGTACGAGTCCCCTTTACGCGGGAACACGTTCACAAAATGGTTGCCGAGTCGCGTGACGACCACGCCACCACAGCCACACGCGAAACCATTCTTTGTCATTGTTTCTATTATTTTTCGTCGTAACAGTTCAATTTGCTCTCAAGTATTGATCGTCTGTCCCTTGCTTATCAAAATATTGGTCGTTTATTTCGAAGTGGGCTATCTATTTTATTTTGGGCAAGGTATTGTCTTCTTGGGTTTATTTTTTTAATCAAATTTTGTACTTACTTTTATCACTACGGTGCCAGTTGAGTGTGACATTATCAGGTTCATAAGTCATCCTTAGAAAGGGAATGGAAAGTAGAAAGAATTTTAATTAGCAGTCCGAACAAACAGAAACTTTACACAACAGTAACTATGCCGTAGATTGAAGTCCCTATTACAACAACCATCCATGTCATTCTAAATAATTAATAATAAACATAATATTCATATTAGCAATAGGTTTCCTCAAACACTGCCGAACCTCTCCAGTAAGAAAATACCTATTTATTTTCGCTTATCCTGCTACAACCCACCTCGCAAAACAATAAAATCTATTTTCGTATAAACTTTTCCACTTAGAAACAAGATCCAACATTGTATCCTTACAATTACATAATAATATGTGGATATTGTACAAAGCTTTAAGATACTAATCAGCATTGCATTTTAATTAAATCAATAAATACATGCCTACATCTCCACATACATAGAAACTGCATACTTTGCAATGCATATGCCAGTTGCATATGCATTGCAAAGTATGCAGTTTCTACATCCTCCTTAGGGTAGGGACACATGCTAGCGTCAACATCAGCGTTTTAGTTCCTCTTCAGAAGCTCAATACAGCGGCAGACTGACCATCCTCTCCGAAAACAGGCAATCTTGGTACTCAAACGCAGCGAGCGCGATGAAACATCGAAGCAGTCGTTGAAACCTATGTCTATTCTGTTCTGAAACGTCGATTTTGCTATCGCGACTAAACGCAGAAAGTTGCCAAAACGCAATGCAGCAAGATGAAGTCGCCAAATTGCTAATCGCCGATGCATAAATTAGCCTGTCTGTAAAATCCCTTACATTTTATGAATGCATACGAATTTGTTTTCAAGAAACAAGTTTCTTATGGTTTGTTATTTTCCGTCGTCAAGTTTATTGGAAATTATATCGATTTACATAACTTATCGTAGTTTTATTAATTGGTAACTTTGTATCTCTATAGCTAGTAATAATAGGTTGGGGAAAAAGGTTCTTCGCATTTTTTAAGAAAATTCAAAACATTTTTTAATATAGTTTATTTACATTTAACTAAAGTATGTAGGTACCATTTTGTTCGATAACTTTTTGCCATCTTGTAGGTAGGGACATGATCCCATTGCTATAGAAATTTTGGGACTTCTGGTCAAAATACCGCGACAAGTGGTTTTGGCAGTCCTCTCGTGATGTTAACCTGACACTGCCTAAATAATTCTGAAGAGACCGAAACAGGTGGAAATATGAAGGTGCAAGGTCAGGACTATACGGCGGATGCATTAACACCTCCCAGCCAAACTCTCTTAATTTTTGCTGAGTGGCTAAAGATGTGTGAGGTCTAGCGTTATCGTGATGAAAAACCACACCACTTCTGTTGATTAATTCCGGCCGCTTTCTCTCAACTTCTTGCTTTAATCTCATCAGTTGTTCACAGTAGAGTTCAGAATCGATGGTCCTGTCTGGTGGTAACAGCTCATAATGAATAATGCCCTTCCAATCCCACCACACACACAGCATCACCTTGTTGCGTAACTCGCATCACCTTGTTGCGAGTTAACCCGGGTTTCGCCACAGTCTGTGAAGCCTGACCGGCCTTTGACCACGACCTTTTTCGCACGTTCTTGTCATACGTGATCCAGTTTTCATCACCAGTTATCAGCTTCTTCAAAAATGGTTCGGTTTCATTACGTCGTAATAAAGAATCACAAATGAGTACACGGTTCATTAGGTTTCTTTCAGTGAGCTCGTGAGGTACTCAAATGTCGAGCTTTTTTGTGTACCCAATGTTTTTCAAATGCGCTAAAACTGTTTTGTGGTCAATTTCAGTTCTTCAGCTACGTCGTAACTACTGATATGCTTGCTCCACTTTTTCAAAAATGGCATCAATTTTATCCGTAATAGGGCGACCAGAGCGACGTGCATTTTTGACATCAAAATTTCCGGACTGAAAACGCTTAAACCAAATTTGTGCTACTCTCACAGACACTATACTAGGTCCATAAACATCGTAAATTTTTTTCGCGGCTTGCGTTGCATTTTTACCTTTTTTGTAGTAAAATTTTAAAATGTATCGAATTTCTTCATTAGATTCACTCATCTTGACGGTACGAAAAACAAATGAAAATCACACATTTTCCTAATTTGAATTTGGAATTATGTTCTTTAAAATTTAAACTTTCAATGATACCAAAATCAGCCAGATACAAATAGTATAGGTACATACTATAATGCGAAAAGACTTTTTCCCCAACCTAATAGATAATACACACATCAAAAGTGTCTAGGGATGAAGTACATTTTAACTGTAAAAAATTATCCAATTAATATTTACCAAATCTAGTCTTCCAGACTGGCTTCTTACATTAATTCCTATGTTTAGTTAACAACTTATCCCTTTATTTTGTAAAAATGAAGAAATATTGCAATTTTTGTAAATTGTGGTAAATTAACCTACGGTAATAATACGTCGTCAATTAAATGGCAAAAAAGGCAAAATGAGGATTTTTTTATTTTTTATTGTAAAGATTAAAAAAATAATAATATCTGTGTTTCCACCATTGAGACGAATCACACAATCACAGTGATTTGACGTGCATAGTTAGTTAATCAAAATCACTTTGAATTGAATTTCCGTTCATGTTCTTTCTAACAAGTCAAAAAGTTGTTGTGGGATATGTACGGCATCCATACTCGGCAGAGCTCTTCTTTGGAGCATGTCCCATGCGTGCTCGTATTTTGGATGTACCAGTCCTGTCTGCGAGATCGTCCTCCATGTCGCTCGGCCACGCTGCCCGTGATACGATAGCATGTCCAGATGCGGTTTACGACGCTCTATGTAAACAACAACACTGGAACAAGGTTGCAACATTTCGACGGGAAGACGATGCTAATTGCTAGCAACCTTGAGCTAGTGGGAGGAGCTTGCGCGGGGCTCCCCCTGCAAGCCCGCTTTGCAACCCGCACGCGAGTCACGACGTAATTTTATATTTTAGTGAAGTTCATAGGGTAACCATACATTCCAGATTGTTAGGATTATTTGATAATAATTAACTTTTTAACCGCTTCGTTTTATATAATTCTTACTATGGTTGGATTTTAAAAATAGGTAATATAGTATGATAGTGCCGGTTTTATTGACAATGGCGCCGATTCCTTTGTTAATAAACTAAATTTAAGTTCAGTAAATCTTTTTTTTTCTATTTCATTGAGAAAAGGACATACAATAAATAATAGTTTAGTCCTGTCAAATTAAGACACTTCTTATACAAGTTTAGATGTGATTAAAAAAATGGCTACTAAAATACGTCAATTTACGTCAGGCGCTGACTAATTTGATAGGACTAAACTAATATTATATCTTCTGTCTTTTTCTTAATGAAATAGAAAGAAAAAGATGCACTTAACATAAACTTCGGCGCCACTGTTTTGCGTATACGGTTTATGACAGACGTATGAATTTATGTTTTTGCACTATAAAGACTATAAATAAAAAAAGTGAATTATTCATAGGATTTTATTTAAAACTCATCCAAATTTAAAATTAAAAAAAAAGTCGACACGGTTCTATTTTGACATTTTCTTGTTTCGACAATTGTTCTTTTGCAATATTTTCATTATCTTGTCCATGTTTTATAGACTTGAAGTGTCCTATCGATTCTTTATATATAAGATATTTTACTAAACTGCAGCTACTCAAATCATTGCGTCTTTTTATAACACGTCCAAAGTTGGAAGCGGTCAGAATCCGTCTTCTTAGTTCTAGCCACTCAATAGAACCACTTTGCAATATAGTGTTCCTTTCTATTTGTTCCCGTTTCAGTTCCGCCAAATTTGTTAAAAATATTTTTTTTTGATTCCTCTAACATATCATCACCCATAATTTTTATAACTTTCTGCGTTGTGATAATATAACCTTTTCTTTGTCCTATGTTTTTTTTTGCTAATTGCAAGTGCTTGTCTACGTATTCCCATCTTTTTTAATTCGCCATTTGGACTCCTGCCCATGATTGACTTTTGCAACAACAATAAAGGTTTTTGGGAATTAAACGATAAAGCAGCTGCATTACAACGCATACGGTATTGGTACAAACTTTGCAACAATACTGTGGTAGCGCTCCACAATATTGCTGTCAACGTCTTCAATCAAGCTTCTTGCATGAGTAGCTATATGTGTCACTATAAACTTTACTGTATTAATATTTATGTCAAAAGTTTCGTTACACATTTTGCATTTTAGTTTTAGATTAGACACAAGTCCCAATTTTCATTCAGATATAATTTCGTCACATGTCAAACCACAGTATATATTACCATGTGAAGGTATTTCTTGAAGGTCTTTAAAAAAAATTGTAATATTTAATATTCGCATCCCATCTACTTCTTCATTTTTTCTAAAAAGAAAATGATACCTCATTAGAATTTTGCAATAGTAATCAGATTGTCTGTTTTCTATCAACAAAAGTTATCATACAATAGAAATAAAATGAAACAACTTTATGTATAACCTTTGATTACTTGTAATCTTTTTATATTGAAAATATTCCAGTAGGAATAGTTGCGTGAAAAAGTTGCCGAAATGAGATTTATTCATAATACCACGCCTGTATTCTTTCAAAGGGTTGGGGTACACCCAGAATTTGCCAGTTAAATTTCAGTTACAGACAGACTGGAAGTAAATATTTTAATTAGGCGTCAATAGTTTTTGTCGTAGTTTTTTATTGTACTTTTTTTTCGTTTTTATTTATTTTCGACATGGGTGTCATTTTCATGGGTTTCGAGGTCGTTGATAAAGATAATGGGGTCTTAATTAAATTTCAACGAAAAATTTGCAAATTTTTGGTAGTGACCCCCTTTCCTTTGACAGCGCCCTCGAAAACCATGAAAACAACACCCATGACGGATATTTGCAAATTTACGGTGGCGCCATCTTGAATTTTGATTTTAACCCCATTTCCGTTGTCAGCGTCCTCAAAAACCGTGAAAAAAACACCCATGTCGAAAAGATTGCAAATTTTCGGTGGCACCATGTTGAATTTTGATTTTGACCTATTAACGTCTTCAGCGTTCTCGAAAACTATGAAAACGACATTCACGTTGAAAATTTTGCAAATTTCGGTGGCGCCATCTTGAATTTTGATATTTTCGTTATCAGCAACTGTATAAACCATGAAACGACACCTATGACGGAAAGATTGCCAATTTTAGGAGGCGCCATTTGAATTTAAATTTTGACCCCATTTTTATTATCAGCAACCTTGAAAACCATGAAAACGACACTCATGTCAAAAATACATAAAAAATATAAAAAAAGTACTTACATTATAAAAAAAACAACGATAAAAACTATCGATGCCTAATTGGAATATTTTCTTCCTCTGTCTGACGTCTGTACCTGAAACCTGGCGAATCCTGGATATACTAATCACAGCATACGCCCCTGCCCCATCCCTTAGAAATAATACAGGCGTGAAGTTATAAAGAAATCTAGTTCACGCAACTGTCCTTTCGCGCAAGTGGATTCGATAAATCTGTGTAAGGGCAGACTATCCTGACGACATAGGTATAATAAAGCGTTTACCTAACAGAAGCAGACTTCTCATTTTCTATAACCATGTGAAAGGTTTCCTCCTCAGCACATGTTGTTTCAGTTACTTTAGAACTACAACATAGTTATAATGATAAATAAATATTAAGTAAGCGCCAGAAGTCCAACGGTTGTATCAGGTATACTTATGTATGTTATGTATTATAAAACCACTACGACATAACAGACGCAAGGACGGAGGCGGGTCGGAAGGATTCCTAGTTTTACTACGGAATCTTAGACAATCATGTTTTCATTGTCAATATTCGTATTAGAAGTTGAACTACAACATAAATGTATCTACATTTAGATAAACATGATAAAATTAATAGCATTCAAGTATTTTTAAAACTCGAATCAGGATATTCAGGACTATCCCTATTACGAAGTAGTACGCTCATACTACACTCACCTCTAGTTATACAAGTACGTACTTGTATATTAGAGGTCTGTGACTACACTCCACTAGTCACCTCGTCACTGCATTTACGTCACGAGAATCTTTTTTATTTCACATTTACCTAAAACAAAAATAATGTCAGTTATTGAAATAAAACAATATATGTAACAATTAAAATTTTATGTTTATTTATCACCAGTCATGTTCCCATTTTCATGGTCTGTATTTGTATATGATGTGTTATATATAATATGTATATTGCATATAATGTATTTTCATTTAGGTAGGTATACATGACAACAATATCATTCAAGTATTTCTTAAACTCGAATCCGGACTATCCCTACTACGACGTAGTATGGTGATACTACACTACACATGAATGAGTTAGGATAGATGAATGATAATTGTTTGAAAACACGTTACTTACCTTGGTAATCTATTTTTTTTCTAGTATAAGGCATTTATTTTTTAGAAATTTGGATTTACCAGTCATTTTAGCGCGAAAATTGAAATCGTTTTACGATTGCTCGGAGCGTTAGCGTCCACCCGTGACAGTGGTCAGCGCTGCACTGCCGCCCGTCGCCCGCAAGAGCCCCTTGCTAATGCGCGCATAAAGATTAGTCTAAAAAACACACCCGGGTATCATTCTTTCACTTTGGAAAAAAAATACGTTGACTAAGAGAAAGATAATTAAATTGTCTTTAAGATGGTGAAAGTTTCATAAAAATACAGTTGCTAGTTTTTGCGTGATCTTCAGTTTTTTATCCGCGTTAGACATACATTTGCAAATTAATTACACTATGTAATATGAACAAAATCTAAAATTTTCAAAGATGAAGTTATTAACAAAATGCTCTAATTTAACATATATTTTTTCCAAATCATTAACTCTTCTCGTTTAGACGTGATCTTCAGTTTAAAATCATGCAAAGTCGGTTATCGTCGCCCGTCGCTCCATATCGATGCATTTTTTTTAAGTTCCGATGCAGAAATTGTGTTGGTTTTGTAAAAACGCTATTACACACTTTTATAGGAATCCTGATTGACAGTTGATTTTATATTTTTAATCAAAATTTAAAGAAAATTCTTTATTCAAATAGTGAAATTCACTAAAAACACAATTATTAGAACTAACGGGAAACCCGTTAGTTCTAATAATAGTGTTAGTGACCATGTCGGTTTAAAAACTTATATAATCCTCAATTGCGGCGATACTCTAAAACGTACCTATGTACTTGATCCCTAGCCACTTTTGATGTATGTAGGTTGAAAACGTGCTATAAATTCATAAGCAACAAAACAAATCTTTATATCCGATACATAATGTACAAGGTGTAACTTAAATAACGCACAACCTCTTAATGGGTCATTCTTCAGTGTACTCATCATTATGATAAACTTTTACTATGGGACCAAACCAGAAATCGCGAAAAAAAAATTTGCTGTCCCTACATTTTGACGAGTTATGAACAGCTGATTTTTATTTCGCGATTTCAGGTTTGGTCGAGGTTGGGGGAGGCCTATGTCCTACAATTGACGTATTTAGGATTAAGTGATAATGTAAGCTATTAGGACACGAAAGAGAATCAGATTTCAGTTAGAAGATCTCTAAAAGTTAAGTTTCGTACGAGAATTCTGGGATGAAGTAGGTACCAAACTATACCTACGTAGGTAATATCGTTGATGAAGTGTCATTGGTGATAGCAGCCCCAACTTACGAGGGGTCGTGGGTTCGAAAACCTAGGCAGGCGCTTTATTTTGTGTACTTTATTTCATCACCACTGCTCTCAAATGGTGAAAATCAAAATCAAAAGTCATTTTCGAACGTCAAATTTACATAAGACAGTCCCCCGGCAGGCTCGACCTTCACCACTACCTAGTGCTTTAGCTGGGGAGAAGTGGCGCCACATACTCTCCAGTAGGGAAGGAAAACATCGTGAGGAAACTAGAAACAAAAAAATCGAAGACATGTGACATCTACCAACCCGCACTGGGCCCGCGTGGTGGATTACAGCCCACTCCCTTTCACAGAGACGAGACCTGTGACCGAGCAGGGGGAACATTATACGCTGATTATTATTGATAAATTAGGTCAAAGTCTTACCCTTAGAGTTAGGTTGGGCCTTTTAAAGCCCTTTGAGGGTAAGGCGACTCCTTGGCTTTACTATTGAGCAGGCCGTACTTGTCTTTATCTAACTACGCAATGATGCAAACAAAATCAAGGTAACATCATCATTATCTGCCTAGCCTTTTCCCAACTATGTTGGGTTCGCTTTCCAGTCTAACTGGATGCAGCTGATTACCAGTATTTTACATGGAGCGACTGCCTATCTGACCTCCACAACCAGTTACTGTATAATACGATAACCCTTGATATGACTGGTTGTCAGACTTTCAGGCTTCTGACAACCTGTAACGGCTGTCAAAGATCCACGAATGACAGCCGGGACTAACGGCTTAACGTACTTTCCAAGGCACGGACCTACCAAGGCAAGCGTAGCTTAACCTGATCGATCGACCCATGCGGTTGTTTTTCCTTAGCCACAAGCCCCCTCAAATAAAAATCAGGGCAATATAAAGCAGCAATAAAGCCCAAACAACCGTAAGTAACTATTACGGACACATGCTTGCACTTGCACCTCAAATTCCACTCATTACAAACGTTTATTAAAAACTAATGTGGCACCGGAAATAATAAAACTTAGGAGATACGCATCTGATCGAGTTATATAGCCATAAATATGTCCGACAAGTAATTAGAGCGAGTTTGTACTGATGTTACGATCGTGGCAGGTAGATAATTGAATTACTTACAGATAAATTAGTGATAGTGTTTTTTTTAAAGCGAGAGGGATATGATGCAACTTGGAGGAGGGATCTGGGGAAAGCTGGGCCCCGATAAGCAGAGTTGATTAATAGATATGTATTAGTATGTGGAAAGGGTCAAATTAAATTTGCTAGCGAAACTTCACAGACATGATGGGTATCGATCGATATCTAAAAGCGATAAAACTAAAAAAATGGGTTTTCTAAACTCGTACTAATTTCAAGTACGTATTATCGACAATAGACATCGATTCACATCAAGTATGTGAAGTTTTGCGAGCTTATTTAATTTAACCCTATAGGTATTCTAGACTGTCCTACTACTAATATTATAAACGCGAAAGTTTGTGAAGATTAATGGATGGATGTTTGTTACTCTTTCACGCAAAAACTACTGAGCGGATTTTTATGTTATAACCTGGATTAACACATAGGAAACGTTTTATCTCGATATCATTACGGGTTCGAGACCTACGCGGGTGTAACCGTGGGGTGCTGCTAGTACAGATATAATTTGAAAATGTGTATGTCTCTCAGAAATCGTTGAAACGCTCTCGCCCTTTTTAGGGTTCCGTACCTCAAAAGGAAAAAACGGAACCCATATAGGATCACTCGAGTGGCTGTCTGTCTGTCCGTCTGTCACAGTTTGCTCAGAATCTAATGGACCGATGAAGTTGATATTTAGTGCACGTATGAATTTCTGTGACCCAAATATGAACGTGTAACGTAAATAAATGACTTTTGAATATGGGGGTCAATTTTGGGGGCAAATATTATATAGTTCTATACCTATAGATTACAGGAAACTTATAAGAAGTCTATGGTCTTAAAATAACATGGTAAATCTCTCAATATTGTGCGTATAAAATTACATTTGCAGTTGGAATGTATGGGAGAACTCAGAAAAGCTTTTTCAACTACAACGTTAAGTTTGTTCTTGGGATCCCATCCCAACTACGGAACCCGACATTGTGCACTTGGCTGTTTTTTTTTTCATTAACAGCTTTTACGCACATTTCCCTACTCTATAAAAGTTTCTGACTATTATCAGATCAGCCAGTTTGTAGACCATAAAGGACGGACAAGGGTTGTGCTAATATGTCTATAAGTAGTAGGTATAGTTCGCGTCATGTAAGTTTGCCGCTCTGAAGTAGGCTACAAATGACTGCGCAGTAGTCAATATCTATACTAAAACAGCAGCGCGCCATGCCATGCGCATCGGAAAGGCTGGTTTCAGAACGGCAAACTTACGTGACGCGAACTGTTAGAAGTACTTACCTGCTTGACTGGCAACTAGGAGACCTGTTTAACCTGTCAGGGCTATTAGGGTAACTGTTGAATTATCCATAGCACTAATAGGTACTGGCATATGTTTAGTACGGACTGCATAATTATGTCGCTATAAGACGTTGCAAGCAGGTACTTGCTTGGGTAAGTACAGGTTTATGAGAAGACAAGATAAAAAGATAAAATCTAAATTAAAAAAACCCCCGAACCTCATTTTTTTTTTTTTGCTACTCCGTCATCAGACCATGGTTGCCATCTATCTATAAACGCTGTTGTAAGTTGGTGGGGAAGTTGGGTATCCTGCAAATACCAGGAAATGCTCCAGGATTAGTTCAAGGTTTCTATGTTATTCTAATATCATTGAAGTAACAGAATAACAAATTTCGACTCGATCAGACCTGTGGAAGATGCTTACATCCATTCATCAACTAGAAAAGAGCTAATAATTACAAACGCTGATTAAATTTTCTAGAATAATGGCTAAGAACACACACACACACACACAAGAACACTCTCGATCAAGACACCTTTCAAACAAAAAAAAAAATCTAAATCGATTCAGTCGTTTGGAAGCTACGATGCCACAGACAGATACACAGGTACACACGTTAAACTTATAACACCCCTCTGTTTCCGTCAGGGGGGTTTAAAAATAAAGTAGTCATAAAGTAGGGATCTAGGGACTTAGTGGAATGCTCCAACTCCAACACAACATTACTGAACTCACCTACTTACTTGTTCTTCAAATCGTTCTTTAATAAAGTGATCACTTATTATAGAGTCATTACTTTTAATTGACGTTTTTATAATCATCAACTGACATTATGTCTCAATAAGGCAAAGATCATGAAAGTACTTTGTAGTACTTAGAAGCAAATGATGGATGCTGTTTAAGTACAGAAGAAGAAGAATCTACACATTTACCCTCTTGCATAACGATAACGTGTTTGACTTGGATGATACTCGGACATACCAGTTGAGCAATTGCGTAACACATTATCAATTGGAATTTGTTTCATTTTGACAGTTCAATAACATTCATTGCATTATTAGAAATTAAGTTGTTGAGCAGACAAATTTTTCATCATATGAAGCAATGGATTAGAAATTTGCTTCAAAATGATTCAGATTCTGCACCCTAATTGCGTAACACGCTATCAAATTGAAATCTGAAACATTTTGAAGCAAATTCCTAATCCATTGCTTCATACATATGTTCGAAAAACTTCTCTGCTCGACAACGTAAATAATGCAATGAATGTTGTTGAACTGTCCAAATGAAACCGATTCCGATTGATAGTGTGTTACGCTTTTAGGGTGCAGGGAAGCAGAACACTAAAGGAAGGAAGCCCAAACCCAAACTCAGTAATGGCACAGATTAATGGTAAGTAATGGTTAGATCAAGGCTGTGTAATGATGATATCTAATGATCGTAATATGACGACACTAATGTCAAAAAAACTGTTTTTAGAAATATCTAGATATGGAAAAACAATGAATCGTTCTAGAAAAGCGTGTACCTACTATCGTCGACCGAAAAAAAAACAAAGTAGTAAGGAGGAGGGAGTAGAAAGAGATAGAGGTCAAAATCAAATACCCTGGATTTAGTAAGTAACACCAATAAGTATTGTGAAAGGGATTGGAATAAATCAGGTGCCATTGCTTGTTACGGGAGGAAAACCGTGATGAGAATGTATGGTGACATGAAAATTACCTAAATCCCTACAAAGTCTTAGCCCGTTTTGTTGCTCATGAAGAAATACGGAACCACACATTGTCGTCATGAATAATATACCAATTAAGAACTAAAATCCACTAGAATTTAAGTCAGAATATATACGTAGAGGTAGGTCTATATATAGGATCTATTGTAGGATCGTAATTAGGCAGGCGCCCGGCGCCTGTTCGTTTTAATTTGCGATGATGGAAGATATTCCCGTCTGAAGTCTAGACTTGCGTCCAGCATGGCTTGGCCCTTCATGAAATGAAATGAAATGATATTTATTTATGTAAGTAGGTAGATCTTGTAAGATACTTTTACACGTCAATTTTTTAATATTTTAAAACTAGACGGCACCGGAATTTCCTAGCTTACTAATCCCTGAGAAGAAATGCCGTAACAAACTCGGAGATTATGGTCTCTTTTGAACCATTTGGTCTTTTTGGTATAGTACAACGGCTTTTGGTCTTATTGGCTATGCCAGCGCTGCTTTTCAAGACAAACGTCAATTCAATGTCAATTTCAGAACGTTCGAACCTAGTAAGGTTCTGGCAAACAGTAGGTAAGTTAGTAAACTTACCTACTGTTTGCCAGAGCCAGCACCCTAATTGCGTAATACACTATGAATCGGAATCTAAATCATTTTGAAGCAGATTGCTAATCCACTGCTCAACAACGTAAATAACGCAATGAATGTTTTTGAACTGTCAAAATGAAACAGATTCCAACTGTAAGCGTGTTACGCAATTACCGACCAGCACCCTAATTGCGTACCATAATATCAAGCGGAATCTGTTTTATTTTGACTGTTTAATAGCATTCATTGCGTTATTTACGTTGTTGAGCCGACGAATTTTTCGAACATACGAAGCAATGGATTAGCAATTTGCTTCAGAATGATTCAGATTCCGATCGACAGTGTGTTACGCAATTAGGAATCGAACCCAGGATTTCGCACTCAACAGTCGCACATACTACCACTAGACCAATCAAGTAGGTAACCAATGGAAAATGAAAGAGCGGAAATAAACATATAATTAATAAAGATACCCTGTGAAATTCCATGAAATCCTTACTCAGTGCCTTTCCCTAACATGCAAGCAATCTATCATTCATTCACAACAGTGAT
Source organism: Dicycla oo (assembly GCA_948252095.1). Taxonomy (NCBI): domain Eukaryota; kingdom Metazoa; phylum Arthropoda; class Insecta; order Lepidoptera; family Noctuidae; genus Dicycla; species Dicycla oo. The sequence continues at coordinate 10,335,578 of OX411721.1, read as the reverse complement.
ATGACAAGCATGCAACGCGGTTTGCGGTTCGCCATAACATCGTTTATAAATAGAAGTACGACGAACTTCTTATTCATTAATATTTTAGAGGCCATATACTTACAACAGAACGATTATTACGAAATATGTCAGTTTTATTTAACTCCTGTCGGTAGCATTTTACTGGAAAAAACCAACCTACTATATCCTGACCATAGAATTAATACTTTAATGGCCGGTTTTGTGATCCGTAGTTAACTCAACCAATGGTTAAACATAGTAACTAATGGTTGAATTTTTACTAAATGTGAATGTATTCATGTTAGTTCATTCATATGAAAAAATGGTAACTAAATGCATAACTCATTCATGTTTAGTTTTTCACATTTGGCCAAAATACATCCATTAGTTACAATGTTTTTATTAACAATTGGTTGAGTTAATTACGGATCAAAAAACCAGCCCTAAGATCCTGACGTCCAGCCAGATTCACTACGTTCCATTGACAGATTAGAGGATATTATTATCAGGGAGGTAAGTACGCACGATCGACAAAAGCTACCCCTTTCCAATTTTGAAACAATTTTGTTTGCAAGCTGTTACTGTACTTATGACAAAGTAAAATAAAAGACCAGAGACAACCCTCCACACAAATCAACTTTAATGTGTAAAGGTGTCCGTTTTGTCGATCCTATAAGTAATTAGTTACTAGAACATGTTACAACACTAACAGCTAAGAATTACCAACTTGAATTTTCCGAGGTCTTATCTAGATTGGATGACCTTTCTTTACAAAATGGGATGTTATTTATAACTTTTTTTTTTTACATTCACGCTTTTATGGCAGGCGCTATGCAAGCCCCTTCAAAGATAAAATTAATGGCATTCATTAGAACCCGAGTGTTTCTCGCACCAATGCAATTATACCGTGATTTATCTACTTCATTTGTGCAATTGGTTAATTAAAATATATAAAAGAGTTAAATAATATGTTTTTTTTTTTAATAATTTCTAGTAACAGTTAGATAGGTAGATAAAAGGTACGTACCTACCTACCTCTAATATTACATACCTATGTAGGTAAACTCACACCTACTTCCCATGGGGGTAGACAGAAACCACAGAATGCCGCCTACACGTAGTACACAAATCAATCTGCCTAACCTTTTCACAACTATGTTGGGCTTCCAGTCTCACCAGCTGCAGCTGAATACATGGAGCGACTGCCTGACCTCCACAACCCAGTTACTGGGTAATACGATACGACTGGCTGTCAGACTTTCGGGCTTCTGACGACTCGTAACGGCTGTCAAAGATCCACGAATGACAGCCGGGACCAACGTGCTTTCCGAAGCACGGAGGAGTCTCGGTATGTAAAGATGGTCACCCATCTACGGACCAACCCCGGAAAGCGTAGCTTAACCTGATGGATCTACCCGTGCGACTGTTGTTATTACTTAGCCACGACCTCCCCTTGCACGTAGTATTTATAACCTACCTAATATTTTTATTTTGTTTTATTTTTTAACAGCTTCATGAGAGTCTACCTCCTATTCTGTGCGTACCCTTCCTATCTTAGGTTAATATATAATAATAAAAACCGGCCAAGTGCGTGTCGGACCACGCACAATGAAGGGTTCCCTAGATGGGATGAATCTATCCCAAGAATAAACTTAATTTTGTAGTTGTAAAAATGTTCTTCCATTATACATCGATATAACATAAGGGTCAATTCTCCAACTGCAAATGTAAGTTTGTAATCGCAAAAAAATATATTTTTATGTGATAACTACAAATGAATGATTTTTGGACTTTTTCCTTACCTATGCTGTGAGACCTTGCTTCTTCTTGGATTTAATTATATTATTCTAGATCAACGGGTTAGGCACCCTATAGGTTTTGATTTATTGGCGAATATCAACTTAGGTCGCATTTATTGCGACATATTTTTATTGAGCTGACTTTTAAGCTAGATTTTTTAGAGCTCCAAGGGACCTATCTTGATACCTCCACGCGTTCTTGAGAAAAAGGCTCTTGACAGACGGACGGACGGGCAATAAAGTGCTCCTATAACGTCGGCCAAATTTGTTAACCTGCCAAGTCCACTTTTCCATAATATGTAGGACGAAGAAAAAAGCGACTATTTATCGCTTTAACAAACGAAATTCTGAAAATCCCATTGATTTTAATAAGTTTCGTTGATATTTTAAAAGCATAACTGATAGCATACTTATACACATTTTAAGAAAATTAGGAAAACACTTTTACTTGGCAGTTTAATGGATTAGGCCGACTATAAGGGTTGCGTTTTTTTCATTTGAGGTACGGAACCCTAATAACGATTGAAATATAAGTGCTCTTATACCACGTTTACTTCAACCCCTGCCGGTCGTAGTTATTTCCCTAAATATTGCTGTGGTAACGTCAAGGGCAATGAGTATTTACATTGTTGCATCTCGTGTCTTTCCAATTCGACTCTTGCCAATGGAGAACGTGGAAATTCGATAGCAAATGAGCGAGAGAGCAATACCTATACAGGATAAATTTCAAAGGAGTGCGGATATTTTAGGAGGTAATCAGGTGCATAAAACTGAACAACTTTCCCCCAGGATGAAGGAACACAGGTCGAAATCTAAAAAATAAAATTCAACTTCGCATACAACCATAAGTAACGTGACCAGTCACTTTGTATGAAAATTCGATTTTCAATTTTAAGATTTCGACCTATGATCCTCAAGGAAAGTTGTCAATTTTTATGCACCTGATTATCTCCTAAAATATCCGCACTCCTTTTAAACTTATCCTGTATAAACACTCATTCGCGCTCGCGTTGCCTGCCCTTTGATGTCCACACAAAAGCCTGTCCATTTTATTGCCCATTTCCTTGCAAGTGGCCGTGGAAATGGGTAAATGGAAACGGGGTATTAGATACCGCAGCCTATTACATGATACTCGTACATAAACATGATGCGATATTTCAGTTATACGAGTAGTACCGGAAAATTCAGATATCAAATACGAACATTCATTATTCATTAAACAACACTATAGAATCAATAAATCAATCTGCCTAGCCTTTTCCCAACTATGTTGGGGTCGGCTTTCAGTCTAACCGGATGCAGCTGAATACCAGTATTTTGTGGAGCGACTGCCTATCTGACGTCCACAACCCAGTTACTGGGTAATGATACCCCTTGGTAAGACTGGTTGTCAGACTTTTGGGCTTCTGACGACCCGTAACGACTGCCAAAGATCCACGAATGACAGCCGGGACCAACGGCTTAACGTGCTTTCCGAGGCACGGAGGAGTCTTGGTATGTAAAGATGGTCACGCATCTACGGACCAACCCCGGCAAGCGTAGCTTAACCTGATGGATCGACCCGTGCGGCTGTTATTCCTTAGCCACATAACGTTACATAACGTTAGTAATACCTGTTATGTATTACACCGTATTATACAATTCGGCGGCGACATGGATACTAACTGAATTAACTAAAGCACGAGATAAATTTCATGCTTTGCGATTAAAAACTTGTAACTTAATTGCGTATGGTTCAGTTTCCTTTGCAACTAAAATTATTTTATGATTATTCCAATTAACACTATAGAATCAATAATTTTAAAGAAAGCTTACAGACTAATACAATTATAAATATCATGCATAAGAAGGGACATTTGCTAATTACAAGCTTCCACATTACTTAGTTAAGGGTTATTTGCGTTGACCATTTACAGCGATTTGAGTAAGTAAGATTACGATGTAGACATATTAGGTAGGTACCTATGTCGAGATAATATATAAAGGACAATAATCTAACAGCTAATGTATCTAAAACTAAAATTTTACAATTCTCTAACTATAGGTAACAATTCTCAATTAAAACCCACATATACTAAAATATAAAAACACTAAAATTGAAGAAGTGCTTGACACTAAATTTTTAGCTATTACCTTAGTTATAGACACTGTAATTGGAAAGCATTTAAATAAATTTATGTTTGCCCTAAAAAGCTTAAGAAGTTATCCAAGTCAAAAATCTGCTATGGCTGCGTACCACACGGCTATGTCGCTTTGGGTCAGTTCTTAGATACACGGATCTTATATTGGGTAATTCTTTTCTGGCTAAAAAAGTCAATATCGCAAAAAAAATGTGTCAGAGCAATCTGTGGGGTCGGACCATTTGAAACTTGTAGACCTCTATGAAATAAGGATTACTAACTTAGTCTGTACACATTCGAAGTAGGAATATTTGTTAAAAAGCACTCTGTGTGCTATTTACTAAAGCCATTGAAAATAAAAAAGTCCTTTCAAGAGATCCAACCCGACTAGCTATCACAAGATGAAGCACACTATCTCAGCGAGGCAATTGCTAACACACTATCAATCGGAATCGGTTTCATTTTGACAGTTCAACAACATTCATTGCGACATTTCTGTTATCGAGCAGACAAATCTTTCGAGCATATGAAGCAATGGATTAGCAATTTACTTCCGAACAATATTGTTATAATATTTATGTTTCTCAAAATCTATAACCAAATATCTAATAAGATCAGCGAGCTAAAACAAAACTCAAAAAATGGCTCTACAATAATGTGTTCTACACCAAGTGAATTAAATTTAAGCTAAGCTGACCTAAATTAAAAGTTATGTTCAAAATAATTAAGTTAGTAAGGTAAGTATTTAAATTAACACCAATAAGCATGATCTCACTATTATCACTAGTGCCTAATATAATATGTGTCGTAAATAGTGGTCCAACGTTAAAAGGTCGATATACCGTATATTCATCCTAGCTACCACATACCACAATTTGAACCATTTTTTTCCTAGGTCATAGAATACAATTTTATTTTTAAAATGACAACTTTGTTTAATACATTTTTTTTTAACATTTCAGTTATAAAAAAATTTAATTTATAGAAAGTATCTATAAGCAAATTAAATCTAGGTGTCAATTTTTCAAATAATAATATAAAAATATTTTATTATTATAATATTATTTGAAAAATTGATTACTTAACTTTATTTTAAAAGTATTTATTGATCGCGTGATCTCAGTACCTGGCACGCCACAATTGCGGCGATAAGTCCCCTCTTTGAGGAGTGGTTGGAGAGCGAGAGGCGTCACGGCATCGTCACCTTCCGCCTGACGCAGGTCCTCACCGGACACGGTTCCTTCGGGAGGTTCCTGTTCCGGATAAGCCGGGAGGCAACGCCCGGGTGTTACCATTGTGTGGATCGCCCGGAGGACACCGTGGAGCATACGGTGGAGGTCTGCCCGGCTTGGGCAGAGCACCGCTGCGTCCTCGCGGAGGCGATCGGCGGCGGCGATCTCTCGCGTCCGGCCGTCTGGTACAGGCCATGGTACGGAGCGAGAGTGCATGGGACGCCGTCACCTTCTGCGAAGCAGTAATGCTCGCGAAGGAGGAGGCTGAACGCATGAGGCAGAGGCAACCTTTTTAAGGTGTTTTTGCGTGCTGAATAAAGTTATCATTTGTGGAACTTTTTATATTTAACTTTTTATAAGTATTTCTTTTATGTACCATATTTTATGCAAAACAAAGATATTCTATTCTATTCCTGCGGAAAAAGCGAGATGATGTGTTATATTACTAGTTTGTTAACTTCTAAAAAAACCCCTAAAGCAGTCCTAAATCTTAATTTATTGTTTTTTTTTTAACAATCGCAAAAAGGCTTAAGGGGGAAGCATCAGGGTTGCCCGTGAAATTCAAATTTTCTTACTTAAATAAAGTGTATTTCGCGGTCGTAACAAATATGTATTTACAGAATTATAATCATTAAAATCAGTAATACAACATTCACAAATGTCAAGATGTCATGAAATAGTCATTCATTAGGATTACCTTGTCTTAAAGAGTTATATTGATCACTTTAATTATTATAATTATGTAAATACATACTAGTTACAACCGCGAATTACATTTTGATCAACGTATGTACAACCTAATACTGACTTGTAAATTGCAAAAAAACGTAAGAAAATTCGAATTTCGCGGGCTACCCTGACGCTGACGTAATGAGCAGCACAGATCACTAATAATATATGTAGCAAGCTAATGAGCGGTGGCCATCAGACCATTTCAATACGTCATTACAAAAAAATAAAATAATCTCATTAGAATTACCTATTTGTCACTGGCCAGTTCGAAGTTTCGGACGGTTGGTTGATCAATGTTCCAACGCAAGTTCCGTCTAACAAATGGACCATAGAGATCTCAATCGGATAAGTAATGACTATGAGTCCCGAAACGATGCATTGGTGTCGGATAATCCTATCTTTATGAACTTTCGGTTGTTTTGATCCCATTGAAATAAAAATAAACTTAATTGACATGGATAGATAACTCCGAAGGTAAGTAATAGTTTCGTAATTAAACGCCAGTATTTTGAATCGGTAGATCGCGCACTGGGGCGGTAGATCACTTTTCAACCTTATTACTTAGGGCGTAAAGATGAAAAGTGGTTTAACCGCCAATGTCCGCGGTTGTACCTACAATTCCCACAACCTTCTCGATTAAGGCAAAGCCAGGGAAGGAACCCCTTGTTTTCGCATACCTAATGTATTTTTTCCTAATATTCTTTGTTATATCAATTGGTATAATTTTTTTGGCATAATAATACTTTGCCTTAATTGTTTTTTGGCATACAGTTTATTTATGTTGACATAATTATCTTGTAGGCTAATTTACCTGACCCCGAAAAGCCTAACCCTAGACTGTCGACGATGTCAGGGGCACACCGAAGTCGGTTTGGTTAGGATCCTTTTTATTTAAATAATTATGCGTAAAAAAAAATATGCGAAAATATTATTAGAATAAACAAAAGTATGCCATGTTATATTGTTACATCTGTACTGCCCGGCTAAGACGCTGGCAACCCTGTCGGCGTGCCCTCTCCTCACCACTGTCAAGCCCTTCCACGCACTTCAAGACGCCATGACGGGAAAATACCGACCTCTTGCATATAAGCATCTACGTCGTCAGAACGGTGGGCCCGAGCATTATCGTCCATGTCATTTACATGGACGCATCTTCACCAATTACAGTCAGTGCGGGTTGTGCAAGTTGACAAAGGATGTCTGTTATTACCTTTGCACATGTGAGCCGTTTTCATTTAATACCTACTATCTCGGCACGATACCTGGAAGTTACGCCCGCCCAAAACCTAACGGACCCTCTACAATAAGGGGTGATTTCTTCAAAACGCACGTCGGCATAGCGTTCCCCTGGTCTTCGTAACACTCGCCAACGTCGGTCCTCACCATTCAGACAAATTCGAGCCTCATCGGAGAAGAGTACGCTACTCCAATTGCCTATTAGTGTCCAAGATAGGCAATTTCTAGCGAACCTCAATCGAGCAATCCGATGCTCACGGAGTAACTTGGGGGCCCGCGCTGGTCGTCGACTGCGTATATCACCCGCTACAAGCCTCCTCTTCACTGTCCATAGGCTTACTTGTGATCCTCGTATCTCTTCAAAGTTTCTTTTGAGGTCTATGTAATTGCATTTGCGGTTCCTCAGCGCCTGAGTCACTAAAACGCGGTCGTCTCGTGGTTGTGTGCAAGGTTTTCCCCCGAACCTTGCCTTCTCTGAACGGAACCTGTCTCTTGGTATCGAGTCGGTTCTTTGGACGGTTGAACGACTCACGTTTAACCGCTGTCAGACGTAACAGTGGCTACACCCCTCTACCAGCAGCGCTATAATTTTACTAGCTCTTATTGCTTTTTCTGCCATTACAATCGACACAAAGATATCTGTTTTAAGTCACAATAACGCAGGATTATGATGCGACAAACATATATTATTCTACTAAAAGTATCGAGAAGTTAGTTTTAGTTGCCTGATAACCTTTTTACCGCAAACCCGCGAAAAGTAAGTAAAAATTCACAAACTGAAAGGGATTATTATTTTTAAAAACAAAAGTTTCTAATTTGGAATTAACTTGTTTTCTTACCCAGACTCTTTATTAAGTGCCTGTAACATAGTTTGACTATTAAAACCTCTTGAGAACTAAATGATTAGCCATAATGTAGAAAAATCAAAACCATCCTTTTTTTTTGCAAAGGAGAGTAGGTATACAACCGTGTATGTTTTGATACTTAGGTACCTACCTAACCTATAATTTAGTGGGGGATTCAAAACCCTCTGTTTGTTTTCTCTCCCCGATTCAAATTCGGGAACCACGTTAGTCATGTTAACATTGTGTTTATTGAGTTTCAAGTAGGTTAAACAAATAGTATTTGCTCCTCTGTTAAAGCAAGTGTAAATTTTATTAAGTAGAAACCCTGTACCGACACGAGCGACAGGTGGTGTGGAGGATAATGTTATAATTTGCATTGCACGATGACCGTGTCAAAATTATGTTTATACAGAAAATCCTTGTAATTTTATCAAGACAATCAATCTGCTTAGCCCTTTTCCCAACTAGTTTGGGGTCGGCTTCCAGTCTAACCGGATGCAGCTAAATACCAGTATTTTACACGGAGCCACTGCCTATCTGACCTCCACAACCCAGTTACTGGGTAATACGATACTCCTTGGTAAGACTGGTTGTCAGACTTTCGGGTCTCTAACGACCCGTAAAGACTATCAAAGATCCACGAACGACAGCTGGGACCAACTGCATAACGTGCTTTCCGAAGCACGGAGGTGTCTCAGTATGTATCATATCGCACCTTGAAAACAAAAGTGGGTTATTCAAAAATTTTAATTTTGCTGCATGACCATTTAAAGTTTTTGACGTAGCATTTTGCTCAATATCTTTGCAAATAACTGAAATAAAAGTTTCACTTATCCGTTTGATTATCATACTTTAAGTTATGTACTGAACACATGCCAGTAAATTATGGAGTTATTTAGGATTGTATCCAACAATCTGGCAGCCCTGGTCGACTTTGTCTGTGCTGCCATCTGTTTGGTTAATAAAGTACTGCATGAGCATAACAAAACGTCATTTAAGTATTTTGTACGATGACGTTTAATAAAAGCTGATAAAAAAGAAAGTAAAATTGCTTTCAATAGATTCCTCTATTTAATAAGATAAAATACTTCAATCAAAATACAATCACAATGTATGATCTTTTGAGCACGTTTTCGCTACCGACATCTTGCGGTGTGCGTTACGGACGGATACGGAGAGGAGCTTCGCTCGTGCTAAGCTAGCGCCATCTGTTGATGCTGTCTTGTAAGCAATTGTGACACGTAAGTTTGTTTGTCGGTGACCGTATCCAAATTACTATTGGTGTTTTAAATATTAACTCGAGTTTCTACCAATGACACGTTTCGTACATTAGACGTTCAACACAAAAATATCAATTCGTCCATAGATAGAACAACCAACTTCTAAACTTCGTTTTCGATCTCGTGTTTCTACTGTGCAAGTTGACGATAACAAAGTGCATTTTTAAGTGTAGTGCATTGTAAAATGACCTAATTGTGATTAGTGAAACTTATTAGTGGTGAATGATCAAACAAACCAAAAAGCATAACGTGGAAAGCGATATGATACTCTCCTTGGCAGTGTTCTAAGATTGTGTTCGTATCGTGAAGTTTCATAATAGTGCCTGTATGATAAAATCCGAGATGTCTTCAAAATCAGCTAATCAGAAAAGAAGGTAAGTGTTTATAATTATTTTGGTGTTTTGGACAACATAACCTATGACTGAAGCTCAATAGATAATAGTAATGGGATAGTAATGAATGATTTCTAATTTTTCCTGTTAGCTTGTTTGCCAAGTGTCACCTTAATCATTGAACTTTCTCTTTAAAATTTGACTATTTGACGGGATTATATCATTCACAGAAGGTAAGATAACCATGTAGTGACAATTATCAGGTCCAAAAACAAATGTGGTGGCGTTTAAGGACTGCGCAGCAGTTAACGGGACCCACAGGGGGCCATTCTATTCTTCGGTTTCTTTTTACAATTTTTTTTGCGTTCAACGATTCCTGTGATTTCTTGAAGGTTAATGACAAAAAATTTACTGTAAACAAATTAGGTTGATAACACTCTGGAGTTATTTCCCCATCATAATTTATCAGTTTCAGGAGAGACCATAGCAAAGATTCTGGTTAGCCTGATAACATGTTACATGATGTGCTTGTATCATGTTAGAGAATAAAATAAAAGTATGGAACACCAAAATTTGCTCTGGCAGCACAGTACAAAGACCAACAAAGTAAACCAGATAATTCATTCTATTAATATACCTAATATAAATTGATGGCAAACAAAACATATTACACAATATGAATCTGTTTACTGGATATAACTGGTTATAAAACCTATTGAACTGAAAAGATTTTTGGGAATTCACAATGACATTTTTATTGCATCATCATTTAGTTTTGCTGAGATTACAGATTTTCTCTGATAAAGAATTGTTAGTGCGGAGTGCAATTGTATCAGATTGTCAATACTAAAATGATGTATAGTTTGCATCACATAAGCTTGCCGCTTTGAAACGAGGCTTTCTGATGCACTTGGTGTGGTGCGCTGCTGTTTTAGTATAGATATCAACTACTGTGCATCATTTGTAGCCTACTTCAGAGCGGCAAGCTTACATGATGTCAGTTATATATACACTATGGCCGATTTATCTTGGCAGGTGCGAACATATGCACTAAGAAGTTTTGGGCATGTTCTCTCACTTACACTCGTCTCATGTCACCATTTGGTTCCTAAAAAATGTTACTGTGCAGCCTTCTGTGTGAAGTTTTGATCTGCCAAGATAAATCGGCCATACTGTATGTGTGATGAAGTAAGGGTTCATGTTAGAGTTTAACACATTAACTAAAAAAAAACTTCAAAATTCTCCTAAATATCTACTGTTGTGCTGATATGAAAAGTTATACTTATGTAAAGTAATGCTAGCTCATTATGACTTTTTAAAATGAAGATAATAATTAAAATACCTACCTCATTGTTATACAGTATGTTAACCAACAGAGGGCGTTCCCGTTAACCCGCAATAGTATAGCATCCATACATGCTAAAAAAAATATTACCATTCGAAATCAAAATGGTTTTTATTTTTTTTAATATTAAAATATTCACTAAAAATGTTAAATTGATACGTAAAAGAAACACTCTGTACACGCGTACTTGAAGGACGGAAACATCGCAATTTAGTTTTTATTTTTAGTGAATATTTTTATATTTTTTTGAATATTTTTAGCATTTTTAGTGAATATTTTAATATTAAAAAAAAATAAAAACCATTTCGTTTTCGAATGGTAATATTTTTTTTAGCATGTATGGATGCTATACTATTGCGGATTAACGGGAACGCCCTCTGTTGGTTAACATACTGTATACTGCACAGGTATGTCAGCAAGTCAGAAAGTAATTTGTGAGTTTTCTTCCTGTTTCTAGCTAACCCATAGTTAGCCACAAAGAACTTTGTAATGCCTACATTCACAAAGATGGTGAATGTAGGCTAAGGGACGCGCTTGACTCCTACCGAAAGGACTGGCTGACACTAGCAAAATACAGAATTGTGTGGAACAGGGAGAGGGAGGTTTGCCCTACAATGGGACAGTCTACGGGCTAGTTAGATAGATAGACTCACCATGTTTTAATATTGACAAATGATTTTCAATTTCAAAACTGAATACATTCAAAAATCAAAATGATGAACCCCAATGTGGAAAAGAACTATGCAGATGACTTTGTGACATGCTATACGGCTATAGCTGCAATAGCAATAAAACTTCTATTGTGTCTCTTGTACTTTGCTGATGGGTGTGGTATTAACATAGTACCAATAACAGTAACAATAATAACCAGTAGGTATGGGAGGTATGTCTGACTTGAATTTCAAATGAAGAGAGTAATTTTATATATTTAAAGCTATCTCAGCATTAATAAGGTAAAACTTAGCCGAGTATTTTTTAATTCGGCTTTTTCCTTAAGTAAATAAATGTTAAATATTAATACTGTGCCTACTTATCCAAAGTAGGTAAAGTGTATAATGTGTGTTGTGTTGTGTAGTGTAATGTCATCATCAGAAATATCCTCAGGGATTTTAGACAGGTTCTATGTAACACACAAAAAATTTGGCTTTTAAGTTTTGGTGTAGGTAATAACTATAAGCTTAACTTGACCTCGGCTATCAGGTAGACCTTTAGTTAAAGCCAAAGTCAAATCATTTATTTCAAATAGGCACATAAACGGCACTTCTGAATGTCAAAAAATGGTTTTGCTCCTTAGTATCAGTTAGAACAGTATACTTAGATACTTAGTAAAAAACTGGCCAAGTACGTGTCGCACCACGCACAATGAAGGATTCCGTAGTTGGGATGAATTTATCCCTAGAACAGACAGCATTGTAGTTGAAAAACATGATTCCCATACATTCCAACTGCAAATGTAAGTTTGTACAATATTGAGAGATTTATCATGTTAAGACCATAGCCTTCTTATAGGTTTTCCAGTAATCTATAGGTATAGAATTATTTTCAGTATTTTTTTTCGAAATCTTAAGCTCAGTAGTTTCGGAGATAAGGGGGGGGAATGTTAAATTTTCGTTTATTTTCTTAAATAACTTTAAAACTATTTTAAAATTATAAAAAAAGTAAAAACTATATTTTTGAGACCCCCATAGTAAGCCCTTTTCATTTGATATGTCACACGGTACAGTTTGCAGAACTTTTCTTTTAATTTTCTTATTTGCCCCCCATATTCAAAGTTCATTTATTTACGTTACATGTTCATGTTTGGTTCACAGAATTTCAACATTAGATTTGGAGCAAATTGGCTATGACAGACAGACATACAGAAAGACAGACACACAAGGGATCAATAAGGGTTCGGTTTTTTCCTTTTGAGGTACGAAACCCTAAAATATTAAATATTCAGGGTGATTTTGAACGTAAAAATCAAATCCCCAAAAATGCCTCCCTTCACTACTTCCTAGTACTTTAGCTGGGAATAAGAAGTGGCGCAACAAACTCAGCAGCACAGGAGTTTGTTAAGTTAGAAAATACGTAACATTAAATTGCAAAAAGACATAAAAACGTAAATAGAACTACCTGTTTAAAAGCATCCAGGCATAAAGGGCGTGCCCGCTAACAGATCTTTAAATAAATTGATTTGTAACTTAGGATGACCACAGACCTAGGTTCCTTACTAGAGATGACTAGTAGATAAAGTCAGTGACCTTTGCAAATAATTTTTTTAAGCAAGTTCTATAGGTTGTGTTAAAATATTCAAATAATTTAAAAATGATGCACAATTTTCTATTCAGTTTCCTCATAGTCCAAGAAACAAAATCAAGACTTCTCAGTATAAAATAATTTATGATTATTGTTTATTCAGTATAATTGCACTTTGATAACTTTAACATATCAATTACATTTTTTTCTTCATAACTGACTTGCTTTTAATAGATAAGAACTAATAAAATTAAAACGCAAATTACTTACTTGATAATTTTTTACTTTGAACCTCTTATTTAAGATCTGCGTAATAAACAGCTTTATTAGTACTTTTATTAAATTCCTTTTGCATTCAGAATCTTTTAATTATAATTATTCTAGATAGTAACAGATTAAAGCGGGTTGCAGACCAAAAACTAAGCCATCTTAGTTTAGCTTAGCTCACATAGCTGGCGTAGTTTTTCATAGTTGTGTGCAGACCGCAAACTATGCATAGTTGTTGATGTGCACGCGACTTTCTAGTTTATTTAATAGCTGGCTTATCTGAGTTGTCTTAGTTTAACTTTGGCATAGCTTAGTTTTTGTTCTGCAACCCGCTGTAAGACCCAATCGAGGGCAATTGAATCCTTCTAGGTCTCTAATCTTGTGAAACAAAATGGTTCCGCGTGGGGTCAAGGTACTTGTGACCTAGGTAGAACCTTTATCATATATAGTCAGGCACTTCATTATAGTTCGCGTCACGTAAGTTTGCCGCTCTGAAACCAGCCTTTCCGATGCACATGGCATGGCGCGCTGCTGTTTTAGTATAGATATTGACAACTGCGCAGTCATTTGTAGCCTACTTCAGAGCGGCAAACTTACATGACGCGAACAATACCTATTTGAATCGGAATAATTAGCAATTAAGTAGTCCTACTCCTAACTAATAGGTAAATTGTTATTCCGAAAGTTTGGATGCTTGCTAACAGTCACGCCGACATGGCTCAACTGATAGGACAGACAAATAAGAACAGGTCTGTAGCATTTGCTCTAGAAGAATGTATTTATTTATTCAATATGTAGGTAGACCCTCAGCTTAAACAAATAACATTACCTTGAAGGGGGAAGCTCCAGGTAGCCCGCGGAATACAAAATTTTCTTACGTTTTTTGCAATTTCCAAGTCAGTATTAGGTCGTATAATAATAATAATAATAATATTCCACAACTATCACACAACGCCGTCTAGCCTCAAGCTAAGCAGAGCTTGTGTTATGAGTACTAGACAACTGATAAACATACTTATATATTTCTAAATACATACATATATATATATAAATTACACCCAGACACAGAACAAATGATCATGCTCATCACACAAACATTTGTCCTGGGTGGGAATCGAACCCACAACCTCCGGCATAGCAGTCAGGGCCACTAACCACTAGACCAACAGGCCAGTCTAAACGTATAACGTCTAACGTATCATCGTATGTTGATAAAAGTATGATTCGCGGCCGTAACATATATCTGTTTACATGAGTATAATCATCAGAATCAGTAATACAACTCGTAAGTTATTATAATCCAGGTCGAGATTTCATGAAAATAGTCATTCATTAGGATTATTTGAACTTGGAGAGTTTCTATTTATACAGATTTGTTACGGTCGCGAATCATATTCTGATCAACATACAACCTATTACTGCCCTGCAAATTGCAAAAAAAACGTAAGATAATTTGGATTTCGCTGGCTACCTGGAGCTTTCGCCTTAAACAGTAAGTATTGCTTTTAATGTATCACAAATTATGTAGGTCCATAACATTCAAAGAAAAAAAGACATTGGACAGAATCTGCTTGTTAAACTAGTAATAAATAGTTAAATATTTTTTATTGCACTTCATGACGAGATATTATTACGATTGTGTGTTATTGTTTAAAGTACAGACGCCAGCACATCAAGCTACCCGAAACTGTAAAATTTTTCCAAACAACCTTGAACCTAATGCTTAAGCAATAAAGTAGAAATTCTATTAAAGAAATTTGACAGATTGTAGTAGCTTAATGTACTGGCATCTGTACATACCACCATTGTAAATCATTTTTTTTTCTCTTTTTTTTTCTGTAACAAGTTTTGTTTTTGTTCTTTTGATAGTAAATTAAATGCGAAAACATGATTGGTTACTAGTTGATTAATTTAATACTAAATTTGTTAGTTGTTAATACTGTTTGTTTTCCGATTACAATAAAATAAAATAAATAAAACTGGTTGCAAAAGTAATAATAAACAATAAAATACAGGTTAGTGAAGGGCACTGTGAACAAAAATGTAATGGGAAAATATAATAATTATGTAAAATAACAGTATTATAAAAACAAGCTCGTGGCTAAGTAATAACAGCCGCTCGGGTCGATCCATCAGGTTAAGCTACGCTTGACGGGGTTGGTCTGTGGATGGGTGACCATCTTTTCATACCGAGACTCCTTCGTGCCTCGGAAAGCACGTTAAGCCGTTGGTCCCGGCTGTCATTCGTGGATCTTTGACGGTTGTTACGGGTTGTCAGAAGCCCGAAAGTCTGACAACCAGTCTTACCAAGGGGTATCATATTACCCAGTAACTGGGTTGTGGAGGTCAGATAGGCAGTCGCTCCATGTAAAATACTGGTATTCAGCTGCATCCGGTTAGACTGGTAGCCGACCCTAACATATTTGGGAAAAGGCTAGGCAGATTGAACAGTATTATAAAAACAAATATTAATACTTAGAATACAGACTTCATCCCAGAAATCCATTAAAATGGTAGGTACGTTACGAAGTTGAATGACAACGTCCGACACTACACAGTCGCGCATTCAGCCGTCCCTGCTGGCTGGCATACTTATAATATTTTTTTACCACGTGCATGTGCATGATAAAACTCAGTTGATGCCAATAATAGAAGCAACAAACATAATTCCCTTTAAAAACAAAAAAAAAGATTCCATCGCGTCGTAAGGAACAGCGGAAACGAAGTGAACCACAGTCAGAAGCTTAGTAATTTATGATATCGTTATCAGCCAAATCTCAGTAGTACCACAGATATACTTATTAGCTCAGCGACTAACATCCTCTCCCGTTATCACAAGCGACCGTGGGGCGACCATTCGCAATTACCAATTCTGCAAGTTCGCAAATTGGATTTAAATAGAAAGATGGATGGATGCTGTTGCACATCCTGACGTTACAATGACTACCTGTTTAGAAGTAGAAATAATGATAGCACATGGAATCATAGGGAACGACAATGAGGTGCAAATAAATGCGTAGTAAGTTATATTTAATTAGATTACTTGACACATTTCAGTGATGGACCAGTGAACTTGAACAAATACACTACATCACCATGCCTGGCAAGCAGGCTAGGATGACGGTGATCTCTCACTCGCGCCAGTGATGAATTGACGCAAAGGGCACGTGCAGTCTTTGGTTAGGCGGTTCTCATTGCTCAGTGCTCGTTGCATCCTGATAGTGTGGGATATCTGTAACTTAGTCTCCATCTACTCGAAGTGTCTCTGGTCCCAGGTGTTGCCCTGTGGCATTACAACCCCTCGATGCTAAGCCCCTTTGTTATTTCGGTTGCGCTGAAGGTGTTTTAATGAGTAATAAGGTTAAGCTACACGTGCCGCGGTCGGTTCGTGGATGGCCGCGGCGCTCATGCGTGTCTTTGACAGTCGTTACGGGTCCAGACAACCAGTCTTACCAAGGGGTATAGTGTTGGACCCAGTAACTGGGTTGTGGAGGTCAGATAAGCTGTCGCTCCATGTAGAATACTGGTATTCACCTGCATCCGGTTAGACTGGAAGCCGAGACCGACAGGCCAGATGGCGTGGTTGGTAAAGATACCACCAATCATGCCGCAGGTCGTGGGTTCGATTCCCATCCAGGACAAACATTTATGTTTTTAAACCGACATGGTCACTGACATTATCATTAGAACTTAACACGGGATATTTACCATGTATATTAATTGATTTGAGTTTATCCGTGATCATGGCACTTGCAACAGTGCCGAAATATCGGAAACTCAAATCAATTAATATACATGGTAAATATCCCGTTTTAAGTTCTAATGATAAACATTTATGTGCATGAACATGTCTGTTTGTCCTGAGTGTGGGTGTAATTATCTATATAAGTATGTATTTACAAAAAAAAAGTAGTATATGTAGTATATCAATTATCTGGTTACAAGCTCTGCTTCTGGTACAAGCTCTGCTTAGTTTGGGATCTGTAGTGCCATTCTGTAAAAACGTCACAGTGAAAACTTAGTGAAGTGAGCTTGAAGTCACCTGTGATTCCACCTGATGCTAGGGATTGGGACTACTGACAGCTCACTTCACGTAAGTTTTCACCGTGACATTTTTACAGAATAGCATTACAGATGACCGTGTGTGAAAATGTCCGAGGATATTTTTTTTTTGACATTTCTCGGGACCCTGGGGTCCCGGTCCTTTGGAAGGCGTACGAGGAGCCGAAACCAACTCGCAGAGGCCCCTTAGATAATTTTAAATGATGAGGAGCCACCAGGATATTATTATTACTAATATAATTGAGAAAAAGCTAGGCAAATTGATTGGCACACACTCCAGCCGGGATGGCTTCCTCGAGATTTTTATAATAATATCCTGGGATATTATTCACACACGGTCATCTCATCCCATTTGAAGGTTATTCCCTCTCGAAAACCATTAAGATCAGCGTTGCGACTTATCAAGGAAGCTTTTAACTTGTCCTAAAGTCACTAAGTAACATACGTACGTACTAACTACCTACTTCCGGCTTCCGACTGAGTAAGGATATTGATAATGTAAACAGTTTGCTTATCAACAGCTTAACTTCAACTCAAGTTATTTAACGAGACAATACTTAAGATACGTGACGTCATGTAGAGGACATAGATTAACCATGGCAGATAGTGGATAAGCCAGATATATTTCTACTGTTCGCCATGAACAGAATAAAATGATAACCATAGCTAGTTTTTAATAAGAACCATAGATAGCACTGCAGGCACTGCAGCTGACGTTAAAACATGCGGTTAACGATTTTGAACTCTATATTTGGTGTTGTAAGGTAAAAACACTAAATGCGAGTCTGTAATATGGATAATCTAACGACAGTAAATAATAGGCTGAAATGGTTACTCTGTGCTGAATGCGATGGCTTATTATTATACCCACAAATTCATCTTGAAGGCTTTACGACCTCAGATAAGGTTGGATGTTAGTTAATTTCATACTTCACTTTGCCATAAATTATAATTATTTGTATACAGAATATAGCACTTGTGTTCTTCGACTCTTTAAATAATTTGAGCAGCCGACAATTTTATTTCACTGACGATGACTGAAGAATATCCAATTTCATTGTCCGACAGGATTTTAGAAAACGCGCTAGCTTTCTATTGTTTTAGTTCAGCGGTCCCCAAACTTTTTTGTCTCGTAGACCACTCGCCATGTTTTTCGGTTTTGGGTGGACCCCTTGCTTAGCTTTTGCAAATTTTTCAACTTCAAATGTGTTTTTGACTTATTTCGAACTCTAGTGCACTTGAGATGCAGAGCAAGAAAACTATAAAATAAAAACTATTTATTAATGGAATTAAAATGAAAACGAACCAAAATAAAATTTTGTAAGTACAATACCTATTATGTAATAAATCACTAAGAAAAAAAAATAAAAGCTTTTTGGTGAAAAGGATGAGATGCTTTGATAATAAATTTTCAATATTTGGCATCAATTTACTAAGGTAAGATCTAAAATGTCCTCGGTTAGTGATATCCAGTTAGTTTCTTTTTTGTTAGGATTGGCAACCGCGATGGAACTTCTTTGCACTAGGTATGACCACTAGAAACCAATTAAAACGTTTCTCGCGATATTCCATGATATGGGCTAAGTAACAGGTATTTTTGAAGCCAGAATAGCTGATTACCGTTTCTAAACTGTACTTTAATTTCTTCATTAGTGCCTATTCCAATCAGTTTCCCTTGTAACATGACGTCCGTTTCTTCAAGTTCAAATTCCAAGACCACAAAGCAAATATAATACTAACTTACACAATGCTACTAATATTATAAAATTGCGAAAATAAGTTTATTTACATACCCTACGACAGTACGGTCTACAATTGCAACAGTAAGTACTATCGTTGTCGGTCTGTTTGTTACGTTTTCAAGAGCTAGACCACCACCGCTTGAAACAGTACTTGAGTGGGGGAAAGAGATGGAGCTAGACGTCCTGTATAGCTCTTTCTCTTTTTCACACTTGTGTAACACCAGCTTCTGGCCGCGACTTCGTACGCGTGAAATTTCTTGTTCCCTCGACCCACCCCGTCGCATCGCATAGCGTAGCCCGCTCGCGCAATTACTTCGTTTTCGCTTAACACATTATCTGCTTAATTCTTAGCGAAATTTATGCAAACGCTTCTTTATGCTACACTAATTCTGTGTGGCAAACACTCGGGTGCGTGCAAAAAAAATATCTTGGGTGTAGACACCCTTACCGACCCTTATTTTACGATGTTTTCGAAACAATAGAGATGCACAACGAACGCACAGGTGCGGTACGCCGCACTCGAAGAAAGTTATGTTAATTGTATGGACGCGCGTACGCGCCGTCAAGCACCTGGTGAACGTCCGAAAACGCGCATGTGCGTCTGCCGTGCCTAATGTATTAACGTTCTTTCTGACTTTTTTTCTTTTTGCTCGGCTCCCAAGGGTCATATCATGATATTATATAACCTATAGCCTTCCTGAAGAATTGGGCTATCAAATGCAAATAGAATTTTCAAATCCGACTGGTAGTTCCAGAGATTAGCGCGTTTATAGCCTTCCTCGAAAAATAGGCTATCCAACACTAATGGAATTTTTCAATTCGAACCAGTAGTTCCTGAGATTAGCGCGTTCAACCAAACAAACACACAAACAAACTTTACAGCTTTATAATATTAATAATATAGTATAGATTAAAATAATACTGATTGTGGTTGGCCTGAAGGTGTAAAAAAAACTGAGCAACAAATCATCTGTGTATGTGGGTTATTCCATTAACACATTCTCTGCTGAATTCTTTATACAAACGCTTCTTTATGCTACACCCTTACCGACCCTTTTTTTACGATGTTTTCGAAACAATAGAGATGCACAACGAACACACATGTGCGCCGCGCCGTACTCGAAGAAAGTTATGAAAACACACATGTGCGTCTGCCGCACCGAATGTGTTAATGTAAAGTCAAAATTCAAGTCACGACCTGCCTAAATGAGATCCAGTATCGTGGACCCCCGTTTACATCTCTCGGACCCCCAATTATTTTTTTTCACTCACATGGCCCCTAGGGGTGGATATAGGCCACTTTGGGTATCATTGCTTTATTAAATATGCGCAAAACGAGATAAATTATATTTTCAGCGAATTACTCGATTTCTAGGCCATCGCTGTACAGGTTTATCTTTTGAGATGACTTTATTGTTGTTTCCAGAAAAAAGATTTAAAAAATGCATGCAGATTTTAATACACTTCCGGACTTTAAATCGAGCCACCGTGGATTTTTATGTTTTTAGGCCTAAAACATCAAAATTATGATAAGTCAGAGAAAGTTTGTACGCAGTTGCACTGGCTGGCCATAATTTCGGTATCAGCATTGTTCCAAATTTGAAAAGAGAAGAAAATCGGAGTTTGGTCGCTCTTAAAGAAGCAACAAGCTTTGATTAGAGCATCTCTAAGTCAATAGTTATTTCTTTATTTGTCTTGTTTTGCATAAAAAGAGTATCGAAATTGTGTTTCCTCATTTTTTAATCCATTCTGACTTTCAAATTATGGGTACTGCACCTGAAGTAGCCGCGTAAGCTGTGGCACTTCTTCAGTCTGGATTTACTCAGCGAAACGTAAGTGTACAACTTCATGAAGTGGTTCTGCTGTTCGAAGAATTTACCATCGATATCTGGAGACTGGCGGCTTCGTGCGCCATCCAGGAGGACCACGAAACCGGGTTACAACACCACCAAAATATCGGTTTATGTTTACCACCAGCCTGCGTATTCGTCACCTGACCTCAGAACAGGTCCAAAAGCAGCTCCGAGACTATTGGACTGACTGTTTGCGCTCGAACTGTTAGAGACTCGGAAGAATGTGGTCTAAAACATAAGCCAGCCAATGGTTCCAAACTGACACGAGCTCACAGAATAGCGCGCCTACAGTTTGCAAGCGAACATTTGCATTGAACTGAACGTCAATGGAGCCAGGTTCTTTTTACGGATGAAACCAAAAATATTCTAATTCTGTTTATATAAAATTATAAGGCAATGAAAGTAGGAAAGTTTCAGCAATACAACATTGAAGAGAAGATGAGTTATGGCTGTGTGACATGGACAGTCCGGGGCGGAATTTCCACCGAAGGAAAAATTGGTCTTGAAGTTGTGACGGGACTACGCTTGCTACCACCAAATAGTGACCGAAACATTCGTCAATTCCTAAAGGCTCATGTGATGCCATAATATGCTGAGTTTGTAGGCCAGGATTCCAGTTTTAAGCATGATAATCAGTGATAGGATATACGGATGCATTTTTACTAAAGTTGAGGTGTTGGCTATTATGGAATGCACTTGACACTTGCATACACATTGTAGGCACTTTGCACTTTTTTATGCACATATCGAAAAAATCCCGGGTTTCCGCGATCGACTTTAGAGTTCTGATTATAGTGATTTTTCAGTAGTCGGGTGTTAGTTTTTGAATTTACGTTTTATTATTTAACTTGTTTTGGGGTTATAATGTCGGGTAATTTTTGTCGGGTAGGCGCTAATTATATATTTTTTTGAAACGTGCTAACTAAGCCCTTTCATTTGATACCCAACAAGGTATCGTTAAAAAAAAATATATTTTTAGTTCATGTCTTTATGTCCTCTAGAGGGCACATATTCAATTTTATGTGACGTCACACAGCCTATAACCAGCGGACGATCAAGACGCTTCCAACGATATAACTCATTTGTCAAAGTATGATTTAATAAGTAGTTTAGAAGTTATGTAAGTAACAAAAATATCTAGGTGGCTCGATTCAGGTGTCCGGGAGTGTATAATGACTAAAGGCCTATTCAGATATAAGCGATATCACTGTCGCGCTCGGTAGCGATACAGCCGACCTATTCTGTAAAATTCTCACCGTGAAAACTAAGGTGAAGTGCGGTGTCAATAGTGCCAGTCAATCCCTAGCATCAGGTGGAATGACAGCTAACTTCAAGCTCACTTCACCTAACTTTTAAAGGTGAGATTATTACAGAATAGATTGGCTGGTCCGCCTTCTGGTTAGTCACATTGGACCAGTATCGCTACCGCTACCGAGCGCGATATCGTTATATTTGAATAGGCCTTTAATGAAGTAAATCAGTAGTGACTTTAATCTTAGAATTGGGCGCGCCCATTTGTAAGATAAATAAAATCACTACTGGGCGTGCCGTCGATATGCGAGGTCAATAATATTTAAACTCATCGTCACAAAGAATTCGAAGAAATGTATTGTAAAAAGTCAATAGTACCTTAAAATGGAAGCGGTAAATCCCGTGCATAAGGCAATTTCAAACTCCTCAATATATTATGTATAATATCAATGCTCTAAACGTGACACTGGCTAAATGCACAAACCGTGTGAAGCCAAAAGAAAAAAAATATCATGCTTCTTCTTATTTTGTGGTTATATTCTGAACTTTTAACGGCTGCAACTAAAAGCATTTCAATCGATACTCGAATTATTATTAGAATATTACGACTGGGTTGTGGAGGTCAGATATAGGCAGTCGCTCCAAGTAAAATACTGGTATTTAGCTGCATCCGGTTAGCCTAGAAGCCGACCCCAACATAGTTGGAAAAAGGCTAGGCGTGTTATACCTGGGAGCTGATAATCTTTTGATTAAAAAGAAGTTCGAAGATGGACGGACAAAGTTTGAAGATCCTCCATTTCTGATGGAGGGATCCATTGGAAAGGGAGGATCCTCTAGCCAGATGGGTGTTTTGTCTGGTGGGCTATTGTTATTGTTTATGAGTGTCAAAAACTTCCACTAGGCCATTAAACTTAATCCCTAACCTACTATGATACGGCGTCAGGCCCATAATTTCTAAAGATCAGGAATTTAAAAGGCAACATGTAGGAAGTTGTAGCTTATAATCTTGGCATTTATGAAATGTAATTATATCGTCCAAGTAGGTCGCGGAACAGTAAACACTATTTACTACATTTTCTATCACACAAACATTCTCCAGCCAACATTATCCAGTGATAAAGGAGGTCAATATGCAGAAATAGTTTTTCTTACATTTTCCTTGTGACGTTTCTCCAGAAGCATTATATAAAAAAATAAGTGTTGCCATATAGTTTTCCTGCTACTACTTTCGCTACTTCCACCTAATTTTATTCTGCTCAACTAAAGAGTGAACCTAATACTATTTCTACAGGTGTGAAAAGGTATATTTCACCAAGTGCATTTCCAAATTTCATTGTTTTAGTGTATTCTTAGTGGTATGGATTGCGCTTTGTTTGTCAGTCACTACATAACTTGTTCAAAAATAATAAAAGAAGACGGATTGGAAATTAGCGTCGAAATTATCACAATGATCTATTTTATTTGGTTACCGTGCTGCGCAAGCGCTCGCGTCCATGAACTCTGTTGCGACGATGCTACTTGTTTTTCTGGCTGCTTTGTGAAGTCCAATGCCAAATTGGGAACTGATAATTTGACAATATTAAACAGTGTTTTAACACATATAAGAATAGTAAATTTGATTCTGAGTAAAATGAGTTGATGTCATCTACATATATAGGTACTCAAGTTGTGAGAAAAAGAAGGATTAACTAAAACTGTACAACATTGCTTTCGGACCTAATTGAAGCAGGTAGTTGTTTTGTTAATTTGGACGCAACATTAAATAAGAAGGATTAACTAAAACTTTGCACAACAATGGTTTCGGACCTAACTGAAGCAGGGGTGTAAAGAAATCAAACAAAATAGATTGGAGGGAGAGTAGGGTTAACCTTTACCCAGCTAGGACACCAACTCTTGCAAACTCTCGCTTGACTTTCCATACGGAAAATTTTAATTCTTTACACGTGGCCACAAATCGTTTATTAAACCATTAGACATTATTTCAAAGGATGTAGTAGCAAATTATCCACTGACGTACTACCTACTGGCCGCACTAATTTACTCTAATAATATGTTATTGCACACGAACGCAATTGTGGAGGTATCAACTGCGTTCTTTTATTATTATAAAGTACTTTGTACTGTAATGAGTAGCTTATGGCTAAGTAATATGACAGCCGCACGGGTCGATCGATCAGGTAAGCTACGCTTGCCGCGGTTGGTCCGTGGATGGGTTACCATCTTTACATACCAAGACCCCTCCGTGCCTCGGAAAGCACGTTAAGCCGCTGACTCCAGCTGTCATTCGTGGATCTTTGACAGTCGTTACGGGTCGTCAGAAGCCCGAAAGTCTGACAACCAGTCTTACCAAGGGGTATCGTATTACCCAGTAACCGGGTTGTAAGACGTTAGATAAGCAGTCGCTCCGTGTAAAATACTGGTATTCAGCTGCATCCGGTTTGACTGAGTTGGGAAAAGGCAGCTTCATCTGTACTGTAATGACTACGAAATGAAGATTACAATGTGCCCATGTGCATGTCTTATTATCAACTTAAGTAAGACTATCCTATCCATTTGTGTCGTGCGTGTGATTCCTGAAAAGTAATAGACTAACTCCTTTCTTTCCGTGAAGGTGGCCGTCGTCGTTAAAATGGACTATTAGATTTGTCAAATAGATGTACTCTATGAGCTAAGTAAAAAGCATCCTTCTTTGCGCCAATATCGCGCATGCGCGTCCGTCGTGCAATGGCGCGTATGCGCGTCCATACAATTTACATAACTTTCTTCGAGTGCGGCGCGCCGCACCTGTGCGTTCGTTGTGCATCTCTATTGTTTCGAAAACATCGTAAAATAAGGGTCGGTAAGGTTGTCTACACCCAAGATATTTTTTGCATGCGCCCGAGCGTTTGCCACACAGGATTAGTGTAACATAAAGAAGCGTTTGCATAAATTTCGTTAATAATTAATACATGGCGCGGCAGACGCACATGCGCGTTTTCGGACGTTCACCAGGTGCTTGACGGCGCGTATGCGCGTCCATACAATTTACATAACTATCTTCGAGTGCGGCGCGCCGCACCTGTGCGTTCGTTGTGCATCTCTATTGTTTCGAAAACATTGTAAAATAAGGGTCGGTAAGGGTGTAGCATAAAGAAGCGTTTGCATAAAGAATTAAGCTGATAATGTGTTCATTCATTAGGCGCGGTAGACGCGCATGTGCGTTTTCGGACGTTCACCAGGTGCTTGACGGCGCGTATGCGCGTCCATACAATTTACATAACTTTCTTCGAGTGCGGCGCGCCGCACCTGTGCGTTCGTTGTGCATCTCTATTGTTTCGAAAACATCGTAAAATAAGGGTCGGTAAGGGTGTCTACACCCAAGATATTTTTTTTGCACGCACCCGAGTGTTTGCCACACAGAATTAGTGTAGCATAAAGAAGCGTTTGCATACATTTCGCTAATAATTAAGCAGTTAATGTGTTAATGTAGTTTCAGAAGAGAGGATCTAATTTTATTACAAAAGTAATCCGCGTTGTATCACACCGTTGACCTAGAATCATGAAATTTGGCAAGAAGCATGGTCTCACAGCACAAGTAAAGGAAAATGTCTGAACATTGTTAATTTGTAATTTTATCACTATAACCCTTTTTTTTGGGGATTAAGTTTTTTAGAGAATTGACCGTGACGTATATCAATGTATGGGAGAACATGTCTTTGAACTACAATGTTAAGTTTGTTTTTGGGATGAATTCTTTTCAACTACGGAACCCTTCATTGTGCATGGTCTGACACGCACTCGGCTGGATTCTTATTTCATTTTATTTACATAATCAGTAATGTTTGCAAGATATGATGCTGAAGAGGTTAGCAATTAATGAGTCGAAGTAAAATGACTTCCGGCTTAATGCACAGGTTGTTTTGTTACAAGAATCAGTTCCTTTATCCAAAACATGGCAATTGATAACGAAATCACTTGCTTATCCAAAACTATTTGAGAGTTATTACGGCACATGGAATCACCTTATCTGCTCTTATCATAATTGAATTAACAGTGAATATTTTGTCTCTTCGTAAGCACTGATTATAAACTCTGACGTCAATATTGATAATAGAAAAAAAAGGCCCATTTTGACATTTGTCATCGCGACGTAACTGTTGAAGTAACCAAAGAAAGAGAATTAAACCACTTAACGAGCTAATAGACCGATTTCGTCTAGGCACACGACTCACCACTGCGGGCCGAGGGACGAAGAAAATACAGCGGTTGTGATTGGCCGATGCAACAACGTCAGGACGAATGTTCCAAACATAGTGATGCACAAGTCAGTTTTGCAACAATAATATCGATATCGATAAAATCGACGTCTATTATTTCTACATTTTTTAAAACTATTTTGACAGGGTGTTAACTGCGTGCAAATAACACACTGACCTAACACTTCAAATTTAACTTTATTTATTTAATACTTCAAGCACAAAATATGTACAGAGGCGGATTTAATTCCATAAGCATTTTCTACCAGCCAACCTTTAACTCCATCTTTATTCCATTAAATCAATCAGCTAATTTAATCGACTGAAAGTGTGTCTAATAAAAATAATAGCAATGTCCCTGTCGGAAAGAACAATAAATTCTTGGAAACCAATTATCCCTGTAAACTGTATTAATCCACTTTTCTTGCAGTTCCGGAATATTTGGAAATCTAAAATGTAAACATTAAGTAATATTACTGTTTTACCATTAGGAAACATAGATAATTATTTTTTATCGTCAATGTCGACTTTGTTTTGAAGTTGTCATAACACTACAGCATTACTACAGATAGAAAGGGACAGACGTATTGACAATACCCTAGTGAGAGAAAAGGACTTTTCAAAAAGACATCAACGCGGTATACATTTTTTGTGCCATTTTACATACACATCCAGTTTTGAGCCCTGCTGCAGCTTGAGCCCTGCTAATAAATTATAAATATATTTTTTACTTACCGATGAAAACTTATGCCATCTTTTTCATAGGTGGGATGTTCTAGACGATTTCCCACATCATTTAATTGGACAGGAACTCATAATTGCTTTTATTTACGCAGATTTGTTTTAAAAGGTACCAAAATAATAACCGCATGTGCAGAGATCTAATAACTGGCAAAACTAAAATGGCCACTCATATAATTATTTCATTTTCAATTCTATTATCAATATTGACGTGTCTGTCAAAATCTTCCTTTATTATTTTTCGAGTTTTTCTACCACGTTTGCCCAGTCTTCTTTAGTAATTTTGGCACAAGATTCTTTCAGCAATGTCTTCTCAGCTTCTGTCAAAATTTTCTTTGTGGAGAATGGCGGCTTTGTATTGTGGCGAGCTGCGTATCCTTTGACTTGAGCCCAGATCAACTTAATAGCATTGTACTGACAATGGTACGGTGGCGTTCTTATCACTTTATGTCCATGCTGAAGTGCCAATTCATCAGTTTTATATTTTAGTTTCGCAGCTTTATTCTCTTTTACCAGTTCCAGCAATTCAGCTTTCAACAATTTCATGTCAGCTTCAACGCCTTGTCTTTGTAGCCATGCCACTAAATCAGCTTGTTTGTTTGCTTGAGTAGGTGCTTTATCTATTTGAACTGAATGGTAAGATGCATTGTCCATAATGATTATACACTGTTCAGGGAGGTTTGTTAACAAGCTAGTAAACCACTCTGTGAATTTATTTGCGTCCATTTCTTCATGATATTCTTTTGTACTTTTAGACTAGAATGCAAGTAAGGCATCATTCACAAAACCTCCCCGGCTGATCCGGCGTGGCAGATTTATTAGGCGTTCACCTTTTTCCATTGGCACTTTTGAGCAAGATGACTTTGTTTCGTCCGTCCACGTCTGCGGCACGGTATGATTCGAGTTCAGCCAAGTCTCATCGATAAATATGACACTGTCCCAGTTTGTGATTTTGTTCATCTCCCTCAAAAATGATACTCTGTGCAAAATTAAATCATATCGTTTCATCATAATTTTCCTCTTGTCGGTTTTCTTGTATTTGAATCCAATTTGCTTCACAATTGTTATTAAAGACGTGGAACTGCCACTAAACAGGCCACATTATCGTAGTGATATCAGCAATTTACTCACAGTTGGGTATTAATTTCTTGTGTAATAAGCATACACGTGGTTTCGAATAGCTACTGCGTCAAATGTGTCAATACCTCTGAAAGGCTTGCTTTTCTTCCTCTTTTAGGCGTACGTAATACATTTTCTTCAGTACCGGAAGGCCCATACTTTTCCTTCAAGATGGTTCGGAAAGTTTTTTTTGCCGATTCCAAGTGCTTCTGCGACGCGATCTTGCACTTGCGTTACGGGCAATAAAGGTCCATCATTAACTGATTCGCGTTCGAAGTATTAGGTTAACTTCTCGACCAATTCGCGTGACTGGCTGTTGATTGTACGTCCTCTTTTCGACATGTTGAAACAGTTCGTACGATATATCGTACGAACTGTTTCAAAATAAGTGATTTGGGCTCCACTTTGGTGTTTGTTGTTGTTATAACAACAACAAACACCAAAATGGAGCCCAAATCACTTCTTTAAATCAATGTCCAAAATAGAAGAGCCAAGTAAACAGAAATAGTCCAAAAGCAAAGCCGAGCCGAGAAAAAAAAATATCATATATAAACGAGCGCACAGTCAACTTCACAAGATGGCGAACGAAAGACTGCGCAGTCCGCGCGTGGACGCTAAGTCATGTGCCGTTTGGTCAGAGACAAGCCATTCTATAGAAACCAGTGTCGCCAATTCACAATTTTATTTACGGCTTTGAGCGCCAAGCTCATTCTTTTCAGTAAAGATCACTACACAATATTTAATTACTATTAAAATCGAATGAAGCCGGTGAATTTCAGTTATAAAGTAAGCGCAAAGAGAATACTCGCAATATATTCCATCAAATTATTTAACAAAAATGTATGTATTTTTTTAAAACACTTTATGTAATTAATTATTATTTTATTGTTTCGTTCCAAGTTACATTCTAGGGCCTTTCTCAAATGTCAAAACGGGCCTCTTATTTTTTGAGGAGTTTAATGTTACGATATTATCTGAAGATATGAAGACAGAACTAAATCTGAAGATCTTCTAGTAACTTTATGGCATGCCATGAAGTTTTTATTTTATGAATAACAACAAAGACTCCATGAGCCCAGCTTAGTTACAAACTTATTTGTTACTTTTATCATACGGAGTGACGTCAGTGATAAGGCTGATAAGAGTCTCTATCTAATGGAGTTTAGAGCAAAAAAAAAGTATGACTCAATAACTGATGCTTTATAATGTTATCTATACCTTGAAAGTAATAACCAGCTTACTAAGGCAGTTGTCTCACCGCCGGCGATGAACGAGTAGCGAGTAGAACTACCAACTGAAAACGAGTTGGCGAGCAGCGAGTGTGTAGTTGCGATAGTTTTGTCGCTGGGCTGTCAGCGAGTGTCCGTGTGCGACGGGCGACTCGCACCACTCGCTGAATGCTGGTTGGTCTTTCGGCGTGAGTTCTGACCGCCAAGCGAGCATCGCTGAGCGAGTGTTATCTTTGATAGCTCTTGTCGCTCAGCGACAAACCAGTGAAGTGAGTCCTCGCCGGCATGTGAACAGTCAGTCAAAAGAGATGCATATATTAATAGTTGATTATTAACATATGCATCTCTTTTGTTTACACGGATGTGTATATCTATTGTACGTTTCTTGAGCGAGAAAATAGCCGATAGACGACTTAACCATTTTACCGTGTTTTATTTTATTTAAGATAACCCATCTTAAATAAAATAAAACACGGAACTGCTCTTGACTCTAGTCTAGGTCGGAGGTGAAAGAGGCAGTCGACGATGGATTGAGCTTACCCAGAAAAAGCCTGTTCACTCTCACTTTGAACACATTAGGGTTGTACGCGCGCGGAAACACAGACGCAGGTAGTGAGTTCCACTCTTTTGACATTTGGAAACGCTTAGTGCGAATTGGTGGAATAGCAACTAGGTAGGCATGGTAACTGGAAGTGCGTCTAGATGTCCGATGGTAGAAGGGGGCCGGTGGAATGATGTCGTGGAGTTCTTGGGCACACTCACTGAAGTACAATCTGTAGAAGACCGACAAGCAGGCAACCTTGCGACGATGAGCCAAGCTGTGAAGCTTGGCATCCGCCAGTTTTACGTCGCCAATGTGCCTCTTAGCTCTGCGTTCCACCGAGTCAAGCGCGGCTAGTTGGTACTTAGCTGATCCATCCCAAAGGTGGCTGCAATACTCCATGCAGGATCGGACTTGCGCTTTGTAAAGAGTTAAAAGCTGTCCAGGCGTAAAGTATCGCTTTTAATTGTGCGTATCATTTTAACATTGTGTTATGGTAGACTTTTATCAGACTACAAAAGCAAACAAACAGCAGTATATGTGAAAAATAAAAAGTCAATGTGGATTTTGCGAAACAATGAAGTAAAATAAGTAAATTTCAAATAAACGTGTTTTTGGAGAATAATTAATTTTTATTCTCGTATTCGTAATTTTTTGAGCTGTGAGTTGCGTAAAATGTGTCGTGGAATTTACGCTGCATTCGGTTTCATACTAAGTCCTGTTTGTGCCACACGGCGACACAAAATGAGTTCATCTCATTTAAAAAAAAAAATTGCGACTCATTTTACGCGACTCGCAGCTCAAAAAATTACGTTCGTTTGGCCTCAGCCTAAAGGTCTAAGACACAATTCTGCATCGAAAAAATGTAACGTCACATAGGTACTAATATTTTAAAAAACCGGACTTCCAGTTTAAGCTGTTCGAGCTAAAGAAACTATCTTTCGTAGAGATCCTATGAGGACAGCCTCATATCCTATGAGGCTGTCCTCATAGGATCTCTACGAAAGATAGTTTCTTTGAAACTTTTTAGCTGATTACGACAAGCCTAAACTTAGAATGGCACAGGCCATTCTAAGTTTAGGCTTGTCGTAATCAGCTAAAAAGTTTCATAATGCAAACTGGACGACCTAAAAGTGCGCTAGTTCGTATTCTTGAGTTCTATTACGCGGTAGTGTGTGTACTAATTTTGGTATTCTTGAAGTAGAACTTATCGCCAAGGTTAATATTTTACTTAGCATAACGTTTTCTGGCCATATCTGCAATTGGCTGCTTTAATGAATCCGTCATAAGTTGGAAAACCACCTTTATCATCAACATCGTTCTTGGCAAGCGGATTTGAGATTATCAAAATCAAAATCACTTGCCATGATTCCAGATTCCTTTTTTAACTACCTTACAAGAGGATGCTGCCATCATAAAATATCCTCAACTTGGATTTGAAGATTGATAATTTCTTTCCCAGATTTGTATTCCTTTCTTTTTCAAGTTTTATTATCCCACTGCTGGCAAAAATCTCCCCCAAAGCTCTTATACACATCTAAGACATCGCGCCAGCGTTTCCTCGGCCTCCCCCGGCTATGATGCCCGTCTTCTGGTTCCAACTGCGTGACGACTGGCTCATCTGTTCTGATGCATCCTACATACATGGTCCGTCCAATCTCACTTCAGCCTAGGAGACTTTTTACTACTGTAATTTTCTCTTCCACCGACTGGAAATAGTGTGGCCAGTTTGCCCAAAAAATCAAGTCACATTGCTCGTCATTTCAGTAGCACTTATGTACAAATATTATTCGTAGACTTATACAAATGCATTGTTTTTGTGATAGTGTTGAAAATTCATCTGCATCGATAAATCATTGCGAGATTAGATTCTACGACTATACATAATTCTTTATCCGCCGTACACCGTAAAGCTTGTTCCTCGCTACAACACATACGAAATAAGAATGAATCGATTGCTTTGACGTAAAATACTATCGGACTATTTGGCTATCAGTGATTGAAGCGCTAGAAATATTCTATTCGCTATCGGATTTGTTATACTCTAATCGATATTACAAATTGATTCTACTTGTTTTTTGACGTTTATCATTATGAAAGGGCCGCGACAGGAATTTGATAGAAACCTGCGACTGAATCTAGTCGATTAAAGTCTTGACGCGTAAGATCTTGGCATATTTAAATTTTATCTGCCTCAATGTCTACCTGTTTTCCTTGTACTATATTTTATCTCCCTAGCTTTAATATTGTCAGTTAAACATCAAAGCCACTTGAGTCATAAAGAGTACTTAATTGCTTCTTCAGTAAACATTGAATTACCATGCTTGTTAAAATAAGCTACTACTAACCGTGGTTTACATAGAGATCTAGATCTCAAACTTGTTAAATAATAGTTAACAGAAGACATGCGTTTGTTAGTATACGGTTAATTCTGTATAGTTTACAGCAAATGCTGACCGCTATCTGAAGCGCTAGACTTATTATTAAACACGTATATTAATGTGAGTACACACAGATAAACATGTTTAAATTAAACCTTTGTTTCCAATGAGGCGCGCGGCGGCCCACTAATGCGCTGGGTTGAATATCTATGAGTTTTGACGGCTGACACAATAAGCCAAACGTTGCGATACATATTTATGATACCAGGGAGGCCCTTCTAGTGAACTTTCAAGTCAGGCGAAATACATGTTTGAAACTCGTTATACACAAGTTAAGCATAAACTTTCCAATTTTTTTCCCCCAATAGTGGTTTTGCGGATCGATGTTGATGATAAAGCAAAACACTGTTGCATGCGAATAATTTGCGTCGAAGTGTAGTCAATTGAGAACAGTCTGCTAACAAAGCTATTATGTTTTCACTCCTCATCTCGCAACTGAACTCTCCAATTTGCGTGGGATGCGTTGTATGCAGCGACTACACGCATAACCTATATTGCTCCCGATCCCCTTCTTCCAGTAGCTATAGCCTATAGGACAATAGTGTCATAGCAAATATTAAACAGACAGCTTGATTGGGAGCGACTGCCCAGCTCGATCGGAGAAAGTCTATTAGTCATTACAGCGATTAAGCAATACATTTAAAAGAAATACATATTTTGAGTACATTATTTCATTTGGTTGGACCTTGGAGTTCCATAACAGAATGTCTGATCATGTTGAACAATTACGATGCACTCAACAACTTGCACATTTAGGTCAGCTTCGGTTGATTCCACGTGTGACATATTTAAATTCGTTTTAAATTGCATTTGGCGTTTGCGTGGCACTTGCTCTTTAAATCAAGGAGTGTATGTTTCTTGGGAAAATATGTCTGGAAATTAGTAATTAATTGTCCATGTGAGTTAATTTGAATGGAATCCAGTGACTCGTCTCATCAACCAAAGGACCACATTCTGTCGGTGTCGACTTTGACTTGTTTTTACCGCTCGTCAGTAATGCTTTATTTGTCGCATATATATATAGGTACCCAACTTAATTTGCACTTGGAGACTTCTATTGCTCTGTGTCATGCTTAATTAACAATCATTATCTAATATATTTAATTGAATGTGTTGTTTATTGGACATTTTATCTATTTTTTATTCAAAATTATTGGGCATTCATGCTGAATTGGGAATATCGACTTGCCCGCGTTAATCGGACATTGGTTGTGTTTGTTCAGTGATTGTGTAAAAACAGATTACGAAATCGATTTTCATATCACACCGTTGTTGATGATTCTACGTCAAAAACTTATTTGAAACATTGTTGTACCTTTTCTAGACACTTCGCAGTTAAGTGGAAATCGTAATCATTCATCACCTTTGGTCCAATAAAGATAAGGTGTCATGATCGTGGAAAATCAATAAATGACGTTGTATCGATTTTCCCCTTTCGTCTCGCAACAACTTAAGGCCCGTCCTCCCTAAAATACGGCGAAACTAAGTAACTTTGTGTCCATTTTTTACAGTAACTATAGCATATTTTTGATAGAAAAAAATATATAATAATCTACAATACATAAGAAGTGATTTCATGTGTCCAGAAATCTGCTTTAGTTTATATAACTAAAGAAAAAAAAAGGTAAACCCAGGTCTATTTTTTCTAGTTTTTACCATATTACTCCTACAATTTTCATTAAAAGTGTTCATAAATTTACACAGTTCTCTACAAAATAATAAGAAATGATTTCATGTCATTACTTTTTTTAAATTATTTTTATTTGATTTTAAATTAATTTACAAAGCAAATCATTAGCGGCAAATTTATGCTGCGCCCCGCTCTCGCCCAAAATCTCAGTGCGGGGCGAGACGTGTTGCTGGACGGACCTGTGCCGCGTTGTATGACGACCTCCTCGCTTCGATAAACATTGTTTTTTTTGTGAACAGTGTAGCCACACGGACAGAGTTTCATTTAATTTTTGGAATCTTACCTACCTTATACGTGACTATATTTTTTTTTGTGTGAATACATCCTTTACTTTGTTAATATTAGTGTATTCAGTGTGTTTTATTATATTATAGTAAAAAAATTAACAATCATTTTCTAAAGCATAGTGTGTTCAAGATGGGAAGTAAACAAAGACAAAAAAACGAAATCTCAAAAAATTATACAAAAGAAGGGGACAGAGATTACAAGAGTAAGTTTCCTATTTCAATTAGGTACATTGAAATAGGAAACTTACTCTTGTAATCTCTGTCTCCTTCTTTTGTTGTTTCTAGTACCTACTTCAATTCATATTTTGGTAATTTTCATGTTATGTATTATAGGTAGGTACTTAATTAACCAAAGAATAAGTAAATATTCCCTATCCCTACTACAAAATCCCACCTACAAATGGTAGGTACTGTCCAATGGTCTCTGCTGGCTGCATCAGATCGTGCGGGGAATATCTGATGTTTGTCTATCCCTTATCATCCTATCAAATTCATTTTAAATACAAAAGATTTTGACGGTAATGACGACATTCCTTCAAGACACGGATAGGGCTAGCGGCCAGTAACAATTCGTAAATTGAAAAAAATAAACAAATTTCAAACAAACTAAATAATAACGAAAATTAGTATAGCCCTATGGTGTCTCCAAGATACTATTTTAGAAAAATGTAAATAAATCAATAAATATTAACGTTTAATGAAATTAAATTATCCTTATAAAACGAGAACGTGGAACCGTATACGTATGTTGATTTCATGCCGCCATTGCAGCGCCACGTTGTATAATTCAATGTGTAGATGTAAATGGTGTGAAATCTTCCGGGCTACCAGTTCAGTTAAGTGTACCTCAAGGTTCAATACTGGATCCATTCTTGTTCTTAGTGTATATCAGTGACTTACCATTCTATTTAAAGGGTATCTGTGACGTTGTACTGTTTGTAGGTGACACCTCTCTTATTTTTAAAGTAGACAGGAATAGACAAGATTTTGACGACGTAAACACTGCACTCTCAATGGTTACAGATTGGTTTGCCTTACCGAATGTTAGAAATCTAGGACCCAACATCATTTTAGATAGAGATGCTTTAAACTGTAGACTCCGCAGTTTTTCTGGGTATAACAGTAGATGCCAAACTTCAGTGGGGCCCACATATATCAAACCTAGCGGGAAGGCTCAGTTCAGCCGCCTACGCTGTCACGAAAGTAAGACAATACACTGACGTTGATACAGCTAGGTTAGTCTATTTTAGTTATTTTTCATAGCACTATGTCATATGGTATTCTGCTCTGGGGCAAAGCCGCTGACATTCAAATTATATTTGTTCTTCAGAAACCAGCTGTTCGAACAATTTACCAGCTCGGTGCCAGAGTTTCTTTGAGAGATTTTTTTTAAACATATTGGTATTCTCACGGTGGCATCACAATTCATCTTCGCCAGGGTGAATATTTGACCTTTTAACCGCCGTCATTACCTTCCGCCAAAAGTTGATGAAGGAGAATATCGTTAATGAAATATTTCATCAATTCCCAGAATCTGCTTAAGGACCAGAATCAGGAATTGCTGAAATATTTCATTAAATATATTCTCTTTCATCAACTTTTGGCGGAAGGTAATGACGGGCGGTTAAAAGGTCAAATATTCACCCGCCAACATCTTATATATAAGACAAAATATACATTTATACACTAAAAACAGGGATATTCACAATCTTAACACCAGAAATAAGGACAAATTTAGTGCTCGATTTCACCGGCTTCATAAGGTTCATAACTCCTTTGTTGGGCTTGGTATATCCTTTTATAACAAGCTACCCTCTTCTTTGCTAGATTTGCCCTTCAATGCGTTTAAAGCTAAAGTAAAATCTAACCTTTGTTCAAAGGCATACTGTTCAATAATCAACTAATCAAAAGACGTCCAAATGTCAGTTGCGGAAATCTTGTTAAATACCTTTTATACAAAGACTGTATTAGTCATGTAAAATCTATAAAACACGGAGTTGACAACGAAAAAATCGCTTTAGAGCAATTATCAAAACAGGAAGGGATTAAAATACAACCGTGTGTGTGGTTTGTTTCTGGACGAACGATTGCCCTACATAGGCTCTAGCACTGACGGAATCTGCAATGACATGACAATTGAAGTAAAGTGCTCTATTTCAGCCTACCAATTCAACTTTAAAGAGGCTGTAAGAAAAAATTAAATGAAAATGGCAATATAACCATAAACAAAAATCACAACTGGAAAAAAAAACAAAGACCAAAGCAAGTAAAACTATTAACAATGGCGGAGCAACAGAAAAGATGGAAACAGGGAAGAAAATGGGACAGCGAAACAACACGATCCTCTCAACATACTTGCTCATAAATGATAAAAAAACGAAGGAACATGATGAGGTAGAAAACTAGAAAACAAACACCACGAAAAGGAAGTACACGGATTTCCGTGTACACGGAAATCCGTGTACTTCCTTTTTTGTTCATTTGAACACTGGCAAGAAAGAAAGCAAGATTCAAATAAATGAAGAAGATACAGAAAATACTTTTTATTACTCTATTGACTTTCCGAATGCTTCAATTCAAGAGTTCGGTAATATACGAGTAAGCGATGATGAAGAAGTTCAAATAAAAAGAAGAAAACATTGACCGAAATTCAATGAACTTTTAATGAATTTTCCTTTTGACAAACATCAAAAATGTTATGATGCACCAGCAATGCCCGCAACTTCGTACGTGCAGGCATTGAAATAAATGCCGATGCCGATTGTTTTTAGCTACTAATATTCTTGGTTCTTGAGCATATGCACTAACAAAATGAAAAAAAGACCTACAAATTGATCTTGTCTTATAGTACCTACATTTTTGTTTGTGGAGTAGGCTCTTTCGCTATCGTCTAGTTGTACCTCTAGGGTTTCATATCAGGTCCTACATAACATGAATTTAATATCATATACAGTGTTCAAAATCCCTTCCCCTTTTTTTCGTTCGCTTTTTAATTTCATCTCTGTGCTATACAGATAAGACGCTATTTTATAAAATTGTAAATAAATCAATAAATAATAACGTTTAATGAAATTAAAATATATCCTTATAAAACGAGAACGTGGAACCGTATACGTGTGTTGATTTCATGCCGCCATTGCAGCGCCACGTTGTATAATTGTTAACTGGTAGAAATGTACATACTTTTATTTCAGAATGTGATTGATGTGACTAATAAAGAAATATCTAAACAAGATGTTTTATGTGTTGCCACTCCTTAAAGATTGTAAAGTTAATTTTTTTAATACCTTATATGTAGGTATTTATAAAAACATCTGCGGTCTTACTACAAAAGGTTTAAAAACATGTTCAACGCATGTCTAACGTCAAACTCCATACATAAAAAAACATAAAATACGCGTTGAACATGTGTTTAAATCTTTTGTAATAAGACGGCTGTTATTTATTAATTACTCTATGTCGCGCGCGGTAGTAATCGTGTACACCCTAGCGAAACATCGCGCGCGATGTTTAGGTTCGGGTGGTGCGGGGAGTAGTACAAAGCTCCGCCCACACACGCAAGGTCGTTGGCGCCGGTAAAAACCTTAAAGTAAAATGCTTTCTGAAATACACAAAAAAAAAAAAAAAACTAGATAAGACGTTCGATATCAACAGCCAGCTAGACTTGCCAGGGTCGAATAATACCATGTTATCTAATAACTTTGTTATTATCAAGTTTTTGCTACTATTGCTTTTATCCTCAGTGTAGATAAGAACATCTTTGCTGCTATCAGTTGCTCGCTGTTTTTGTACCTCGATGGACTGTTTTGCTGTTCCCTGTAAAACAAATGCGAGATTTCGGATTCCAAAATGCTCGTAAACGGTTTTGGCGAACAGTATCCTCAGGGGTGCCCTGTTGTAGGGAGGTTAGAGGATGCTGGATGGAATTTGCAGTGTCCGATGGCGGATCAGTGGTCTAGGCTGGCGGTAAACTCACAGTGTAATTATGGTGATTATAATTCGAACCTTCGAAGCCCTTCAGTGCAGTGTTATAGGAATGTACCCTTCGTGCCTTATGGACACGAGAATGCGCTTCAATTTTATCCTGTTCAGGAAGTGTATCAGCAGCCAGTGAGTTATGTACCTCATCGTTCTATGGTCCAAAACCTGCCATGCCATCAGCAGCCGGCCTGGGATTATAATAGCATGTGTTTTAATGTGGATGGACAGCCGTGTCAATATACGGCTGTTGTTGATTTGGAAGATTTTATGTAAGTTTACAACAGATGTTTTTATCTACATTAGATTATTTTATTGCTGTTATTTCTAGTTTTTAGTTGCATCGTAAATTGTTT
Source organism: Dicycla oo (assembly GCA_948252095.1). Lineage (NCBI taxonomy): Eukaryota > Metazoa > Arthropoda > Insecta > Lepidoptera > Noctuidae > Dicycla > Dicycla oo. The sequence continues at coordinate 10,296,627 of OX411721.1, read as the reverse complement.
GATAAAATAAACTTTGAAGTGTTTTCTCTATTTTTGTGACCGCTTTCATTTATTCATGTTTCTTTTGCGTTCTGCTCAACTGGCAGTCTAATCTTTCATACAGAAGCTCAAGTAGCTCGTTTAGAATTACAAAGAGCCCCAATTAGTGAGAAAAGTATGAATTAATCACTCGAGTCGGTCGCAGCGTTCATTCAACTTGTTTATAGTCTAAACATGTTTCAAATGTTGTTTTGACTAGTTCAGTATTAGATACCTATGTTGATTTATTGCCATGAAAATGAACGGCTATTTTAACGTCTTACAAATGAATGTTTCTCAGAAATACAATAGCTGATGACATCCAGCCATCGTCTAGCAAGGTGGTAATTCCGCTTTTTCTTTGCTAAGAATTTAGAACCACTATTCTTGGTATAAACTTGCACAAAAAGAGAGTTATAAGTACCACTTAATTTTAATGGCCCACTTTTAATGTTTGTATTGTTATCTAGTATTTAATATTTAATCTTATTGCTTTGGGAATAAGGTTGAAAATGTTGATATTAATGATGTAACAGCTAGACAATTATATGGTGATCCCCACGTGGTTTACATGCATGTTATTTTTTTTAAACGACTGCTCAAAATAGGAGTGTAATGTTTTAGCCATGTATGTAACTTTATCCCACCATAACTTTTAAATGCCTGAACGGATTTGGATGTATGAGGTATTTTTAGAATCCTTACATCATCCCGAGTGACACTGGCTATATTTTTTTAAATCAATATATCGGCAGTATTTTCAAATGTATAAAAAATATTCAAGTCTAAAAAAAAAACTTCATTTATTACAGTATGGGTAGGTATAAAATTGAAGGCCTTGATGAGCACATTCCAAAAATAACTATATAATTTATTGGCATTTTATATACCTAGGTTTTTTTATGATATAATATAATACTGCTGTCATAAGGAAAAAAGACGTATCTGGCATTTTTTTTTTCGAAATAGAGCTATTTACATATTCGGAATCAGCAAAAAAATACGCATCTACCAGTATTTTTAAATTGGCGTAAACTTGACGAAAACCTAATAATTCTTACTATGCCTTTGTATCTTATGGATTAAACAGGACAAAATATATTATTTATTCTCCATTTCAATATTTCTGTTAATACGTCTTTTTTCCTTACGGCGCGCGGCGGCAGAATAGGTAGGGTCATGCAAAACAAAATTTCATCTTTGGCTGCAAACGATTTAACAGGCTTTAGTAAGACTGCGAATGTCTAAATTGTCACTAAAACGTGTAAAATAAAAATGAAAAAAAAAAACACGGATGCGTCGCCAAAAAACCTAAAAAGTACAAAACAAATTGTATTCCCTGACTAAATAGATAAATAAAATTTTCATTGCAGTCGGGAGACCTCTTAGATTAAAAACTGTCCCAAAGAACGGTTCCCCAACAGCAATGAGAATTTTATTTATCTATTTAGTCCGGGAATACTCGTACAACTTGTTTTTTGGGAGGGCAGTCCTTTTTTTTTTATAAGTTTAGCAATCCATGGAAGGACGCCAAAGATCGAATCAGCTGATTTGATCGCGTGATGTGTTACCACATTACTTTCCCAGTTTTCTCAATTCAAAACCTCGTGATCTTGTAAACTAAAAATATCTGCTATTCTAGTATTCGGAAGTCACATGAAGATGTTTTACTGTGTGTGTCAGTGTATCCCACTCCATTTTTGAGAAAAATAACCTTTGACAAATGAAGTATATCGAGTAAATTATAGAAAGTAGGGATGCATCGATACGCCATTTTGCCGCTACGATACCGATACTCTTATAAAAATATCGGCAATACAGATACCGATGCCGGATACGCTTATTGAATTTAAAATGAAGGTATAAATAAAACACAAGTTAGGTTATTTTTTTTAATTAATGTAAAAAAAATACAAGACTTAGATTGATATTATTAGTTATTAAAATGAATAATTAAGGTTAATAGTGATAGTAATTAAAATTAACATTTATAAGATTTTTGTTTAAAAAGCAAAGTATTCTCAAGTTTTGTGGAGATTTCTTTGAATGAGACCTGGCGGTGAGTGTCTATTTCAGATGCTACAGAACTCATTTGTGACCTAAAGTATTTTTGCGTCATTTTTAGGGTTCCGTATCTCAAAAGGAAAAACGGAACCCTTATAGGATCACTCATGTGTCTGTGTCTGTCGGTCTGTCTAACTGTCTGTCTGTCCGTCCGTCCGTCTGTCACAGTCAGTTTGCTCCGAATCTAATGGACCGATTAAGTTGAAATTTGTTACACGTATGTATTTCTGTGACCCAAACACGGACGTGTGATGTAAATTAATGAATTTTGAATATGGGGGTCAATTTTGGGGAGTAAATAAGAAAATTTAAAAGAAAAATGCAGTCTGTACCGTGCCATCAAATGAAAAAAAATATATATATTTGAGACCCTCACAGTAAGCACTGTGAGGGTCTCAAATATATATTTTTTTATAATTTTAAAATAAATTGTTTTAAAGTAAATAACTTTAAAACAATTAATTTATAAATTGTTTTAAAGTTATTTAAGAAAATAGACGAAAATTGACCATACCCTTTATCTCCGAATCTACTGAGCATAAAATTTAAAAAAAAAATACAGAAAATAATTCTATAGCTACAGATTACAGGAAAGCCTGTAAGAAATCTATGGTCTTAAAATAACATGGTAAATCTCTCAATATTGTGCGTACAAACTTACATTTGTCCATAGTTAAACGAAAAGCCGATTCCAACCCACATTACGCCTAATGTGGGTTGGATCCTTCTCGTTTAACTATGTACATTAGTTGTACACTATTTGAGAACATGTTTTTCATTTACAATGTTAAGTTTGTTCTTGGGATAAATTCAACCCAACTACGGAACCCTTCATTGTGCGTGGTCTAACACGCACTTAACCGGTTTTTTTTTTTGTCATGTATGGTTAGAAGACGTTATTGTTCGTGCCTCGTTTGCAACGAAATAAACGAAACAGCACGCGCGTTTACATTACTTTTTTGAAGAGCGACATTTTAAAAGTTATAAAATATCGTTTTAAAATATCGTCGATGCCGATATATCGGCACCGGTATCGGTATCGGATACACCCCTAATCAAAAGTATATATTTAATTGGCAATTGGCACTGATAAAAACAATTTTCCGTCTGGGTTTTTTACAGTTGGGCTTGTCGGTTATTAGTTCTGGCTCACCAACTCGTTCAGCATAAAAATTGCTTCTTTCGGGATAAAAACTTGGAACTCAAACATGGAGAAGACACGAGCCTGTTGTCCGATACTGGTGATAACGTAACCTCTCTCCGATTGACCCTTACAGCAAGGTATCAACAGCGCGTTTATGTGATAACTCGTCTTTACGATAAACTTTGTCACGTACATTATAAACAAGACTTACCGTCGATTGCTACTGATGTGCCGACGGCACAACACCGACGTAACAAACAATTTAATTTAAATTTTAATTTATAATCAATGTTTTGTTCTTGACCTCTAGAAGTTCTGCGAATCCCGGTGTCGTGCAAATTAAATGCATTAATGTGGTCAGAATCGACACTATTATCTATTAATCATTCTATATATATCCATGCGGAAACAAAACGCAAGACGCCAGCCGCAACATCAAATGCCATATGATTTATTTATCGCATTGATATTGCACTTCAAATAATCTCCAGACTTCAAGGAAGCCTTAGCAATCATTTATGTGTTATTATAACAAATACAATTAATAATTATTCGGTACTTATTAAATAAATATGACCTAATTAATTATCGCCTCCATGTTGACTTGATCGTCTCACAAAATGGCGCCCACGCTGGGCCGACGTGTCGCGTTTCCCAATGAGATTAATTACTTTTTAATTGCATTATAATAGTTTTCCTAGCACAAAATATAAATTATTTTGAATTATTTTGAAGACAAGTGAATTGTTGTGGTTTTTAATTTTTAACTAAGTAGTTTAAATTAAGTCGTAAATGGTTTTAGTACTTGATTTAAACTGGCATTGATTATATTATTGATCAATGTTGGCGTGATTGCGTTTGTTTATTAGCGTTGTCAAAATCAAAATCAAAATCAAAAGTCATTTATTCAAACTAGGCTGACAATCAGCACATTTTGAACGTCAAAATTACATAAGACAGTCCCCCAAAAACGCCCGCCCTTCACCACTTCCTAGTGCTTTAGCTGGGGAGAAGAAGTGGCGCAACAAACTCCCCAGCAGCACAGCTGTCTGTTCAGTTAAAAAAATGATTCTATATAACACTGCGCATAATAATTTAGGTACATTACGCAACACAACACATTAAATTAAATTATTTGCTATAAGTAAGCTAGCACACGCCAATATACCAAAAAAAAAAAACGAAAACAATACTCAAGCAGAAACAAAATGCAAAACTAAAAACGTAAGCAGAACTTTATACCTAAATAAAAGCCTCCAGTAATAAAGGGCGTGCCCACTTACATATAGCCGTACATGTAGTCGTAACTCAAAGTCACAGATAGGGATAAACTAGGACCATCGAAGTAAAATCAACAACGAGTTAAATTACTAATAACAAAACAAAACCAAGGTCAGCAAGACGACCTGTCACCACAAGCAGCCTCCAGTCTTTTATATATCATATTTTTCTTAGAAATAATAATATTACTTCATTTTTGGCGTTAACATCACATTAATTAAACCAGCATAGTGTATGCTAGCTTAGGTGTAAGATGTTTCTGGTCATCTAGTGTTCCTATTTCTTTATTCTCACTTTTGTAAAGCCCATCATGTCAATTACAATTTGAGGTTCATTTCTGCAATTCTACAGCAAGTAAGTCGTCAATGTATTCCGATCTATAATAACTATAATAAGAAATTAAGAATTTTTTTTCAAGACGTAATAAAGTGACTTATTTACCGTCTTGAAATTAAATTTTGGTTTAATAGGTGAACGGAGTAGAAGCCCATGGCATACCTAGTTTTTTTTTTTTTTAATAATAATATCGAAATGTGTATGACTTGAATTTCGATCTTTTTAAAAGATCTATAAAGTTTTTCAAAATTTCTGTTTTTATTGTTCTAGATAGTTTACTTCAAATGTGTAGTGTTTATTGATAGAGCAATTTCTGTCTAAGCTATTGAAAAATAAAAAACTAGGTATGCCATAGGCTTCTACTCCGTTCATCTATTGTACCCTAATCTTTTCAAGACGGTAAAAAAAATCATCCAGAATGTACAAAAATCGTCATTATCACAATTCGGCATAGAGATGCCACACATAATGATTTTGCCGAATACCGAATATTGGGCCACGCTCTCGGACAAAGCGCTGAATATTCAGTGGCCGAATGATCGAAAAATATGTTTAGGTACATTTCGCGGGTCACACACAGGTATACATATTTGTTTCATTTGCGAGTAGGTCGTGTCATGACACGCATTATTTGTGCACTGTTGTAACATCAAATTGTGTTACTAATTATAGTCCTTTTATTACTAAAAAAAATATCGCCATTTGTTCGCTAAAAGCTTTACAAAATTGCAACATTAATTTAATAAAATTCGCCTATTTGGGAATATAGTACGAGTATATGTGCGGTTTTTTTTTTCATGATTTGGTATTCGCCCGAATACCGAATACTAAAAAAGTAGCCGAATAGGTCGAATACCGAATATTTACTGTCATTCAGGCAAATTATTTGTCATAATATGTAACCTACACAAATCGATACTTCCTTCAAAAACCTGTTTACTTTGTTTATTGCGGAACTGGCTTAATTAATCGTTTATTTATTATCCACATCAATATACGTTGTTGTTGTTATAATTATGTACTTCAATATACTATTACTATCGACAAAACGACGTTGAAAAAAGCCTGCCCCCCTATGGTCCTTTGTTTTACTTTGTTATAAGTAGAATTACAGCTTGCAAGCAAAATGGTTTCAAAAAGAAATGCCTAGTGTTTGTCGATGGTACAAAGTTTTCAACTCGTTCAAAACCGTCGATTGAGTGGGTCAGTTCCGACTTTGGTTTTCAATTTTTTTTACTTTTCTCTTTATCTTGTATTGCCGATATAATATTTAGGAAAGATAAAGTTCGCAGGTGCAACCTACACCGTAAACTGTACCTAACTAACATAATTATATGTACCTAACTAACTAGCTTCTGCCCGCGACTTCGTTCGCGTGACATTTCGGCCCCTGACCCACCGCATCGCATCGCATTGCCCGCCCGCGCTATTCGTTTATTTACTTCGTTTTCCCATAGCGCTCTTTCTAACTTTCTCCTTTTTGCTCGGCTCCTAAGGGTCGTAGTATTATGTTAAATAGCCTATAACTTTCTTTAAGTATTGAGCTATCAGATGAAAAAAAAAAAATCAAATCGGACTGGTAGTTCCAGAGATTAGCGATTAAACAACAAAACAAACTCTTAAAGTAGATAGATTGCCGATATATTAGGAAAATATAAACTCTGCATGCAACCTACACCGTAAACTGCAAATCTGCAGTGCATAATGCTATACGTATACAGACGCCAGCAGGTCAAGCTACCCGAAACTGACAAATTTTTCCAATCAACCTTGAACCTAATGGTTTAGCGATAAAGTTGAAAATCTATTAAAGAAATTTGACAGATTGTAGTAGCATGATGTGCTGGCGGCTTTACTTAAGTAATTTGGAAAAACAATCGTTTGTATTAAATGTTATTCATAACCCATTGGTAAGACTATATAAACCAGGGCCGTCCAAAAGCGCGTTGGGTTGATGATGTCGTCAAAGTCGCGGGAAACACCTGGATGAAGGACGCACGGAACCAGGAAGTCATCATTCTCCTGCCCTTCGTCCATACTTCTCTATTAGTCGTCACTCCTTTTCTAGCCATATCACCTTTCACACAGTCCATCCACCGTTTCTTTGGTCTTCCCGTACTCTGTATAGCCATCCACATTCATACTCAAATCTTTCCTAACGACATTTTCCTCATTCTTTCGCATAACATGCCCATACAATGACAACCGATTTCCACACAACTTTTCAATCACCGCTGTCACTTTCAGACTTTCTCCTAAAATACTCATTTCTTATTCTATCTATTCGCGTAACACCACACATCCCTCTTAGAATTCTCATCTCATTTATTGCACGGAATCGGGAAGTATGGCAGAAAAAGGGGAGAGGTGGGTGATTCCGGACTGAAATCATGATGGAGATAAATAATGTTAGTTAGATAAGTAATGTTAGTTCCACAAGTTCCACCTCCTCTCCTCTCCCTCCCTCTCTCCTCTCTTAAGGCTATCGTGAAACAAACATGACGTTGTCTTCGTTAACTGCATTTTACATTAGTTCTATAAATAAAACAGTGGCAGAGTGGTCACGGTCACTGACCCTTTACAATGACATTATTAGTTGAAAAATGAATCAATCTAAAAACTATGTTGGGGTCGGCTTCCAGTCTAATCGTATGCTGCTGAATACCAGTATTTTACATAGAGCGACTGCCTATCTGACCTCCACAGCCCAGTTACTTGGCAATACGATGCCCGTTGGTAAGCCTTGAAGTCAGACTTTCGGGCTTCTGACGACCCGTAACAACTGTCAAATATCGAATGACAGCCAGGACCAACGGCAGTCTGGGTATGTAAAGATGGTCATCCATTCACGGACTATCCCCGGCAAGCGTAGCTTAACCTGATGGATCGACTCGTGCGGCTGTTATTACTTAGCTTACCACCACCAACCACCACCTTACCACCAACTCCTCAAATATGGTAATATTTGAGGAGTTGGTGACATTTTTGATACAAAGATATTTTTCTGCTTTGAATTATATCTGACCAAGTTTTTAGACCGCAAAAAATAACAAGTCATTTGGACGTAAAGTCTATTAAATTTAATATTTATTAGTTTATTAAATTTTTAGAGATTTTCCATTGGGGTTGCAGATATTTGTTTTACCCCATTTTTAACCCCCGACCGAAAACGAAGGGGTGTTATAAGTTTAACGTGTGTAATGTGTGTATCAGTGGCATCGTAGCTTCAAAACGACTGAACCAATTTAGATTTTTTTTGTTTTATTTGAAAGGTGACCTGATCAAGAGTCTTGTTAGCTATGATTCAAGAAAATCTTTTCAGCCGTTTGAAGACTACCAGCTCTATTCCAGTTGATGAATGAATGTGAGCATCTTCTAAAGGTCTGATCGAGCCGAAATTTGGTATTCTGTTACTTCAATGATTTAGAATAACATAGTAGCTTGTAGCTAAGTAATAACCGCCGCACGGGTCGATCGATCAGGTTAAGCTACGCTTGCCGCGGTTGGTCCGTGGATGGATCTGTACATACCAAGACCCCTCCGTGCCTCGGAAACCACGTTAAGCCGTTGGTCCCGGCTGTCATTCGTGGATTTTTGACAGTCGTTACGGGTCGTCAGAAGCCCGAAGGTCTGACAACCAGACTTACCAAGGGGTATCGTATTACCCAGTAACTGGGTTGTGGAGGTCAGATAGGCAGTCGCTCCATGTAAAATACTGGTATTCAGCTGCATCCGGTTAGACTGGAAGCCGACCCCAACATAGTTGGGAAAAGGCTAGCCAGATCGATAGTAATCTTGAACTGATGCTTCAGCATTACCTGAAATCTGTACGATACCTAACTTCTTCACCAACTTACAGCAGAGGTATCGTGTTTGGGTTCAATGGAATGGTCTCAATGAATTATATAGATAGATATAGGGTTATAGATGAACGCCTTTTCTTCTGGGTTGTTTTATTATTATGATTTAATTATAACTTATTTAATATAGAGACCTTTAGTCTCTTGCTTGTAGATACATTGTAGTCACAATATCCTTAACGACATATTCTATAATCACGACGATCCATATTTATCAATCTATCTAGCCTGCGTGCGTGACTAGAAACAAATCAGCAGCCATTATTGCTGAACCTACGTCACAACAACAAGGAACCCTCAATTGGTAGACGGGAACGCGATTATTTTTGCAATCAGCGCCAATTGTCTCTTACGTAGTTTGCATCTCCCTGACGGACGGACGGACGGTTTGCTCCACGTGTGTGGCAGACATTGACCTAAAAAACTGTTTTGTTTTTAAAGTAGGTATTACGAGAGAACAACATTCTCAATTAAACACGATAATTGCGTATTTTGGAGAAGTTATCGTTGCCACTGTATCAATGGATTTGATAAACGGTGATTCATGGATAATCATGAAACAGTACCTATTTGCTAAAGTGGGACTTAATTATCGCATCAATATCTTGTTTGACATTTCGAATTACAAAAATGATATAATCAGGACACGCACCAGCTCCGGAAGAGTTTTTAATTAATGTAGGTATTATACTATAACGCCACTTAATTCCACGTTTGAAGGTTTGCTTTCTCTTGTAAACAATAAAACGGACGCACTTTGATAATGGCGCAGAATCCCTTGTTCACAAATTAAACTAAAATTGGGTTCAGTGCATCTTTTTCTTTCTATTTCATTAAGGAAAGGACAGTAAATAAATATTAGGTTAGTCCTGGCAAATTAATCAGCACCTGACGTAAATTGACGTATTTTTAGTAGCCAATTTTTTAATCACGTCTAAATCTATTTATGGAGTATCTAATATTTATCTTCTGTCCTTTTCTTAATGAAGAAAAAGATGCACTGAACCCAATTTTAGTTTAATTTGTGAACAAGGGATGTTCACAAATTAAACTAAAATTGGGTTCAGTGCATCTTTTTCTTTCTATTTCATTAAGGAAAGGACAGTAAATAAATATTAGGTTAGTCCTGGCAAATTAATCAGCACCTGACGTAAATTGACGTATTTTTAGTAGCCCATTTTTTAATCACGTCTAAATCTATTTATGGAGTATCTAATATTTATCTTCTGTCCTTTTCTTAATGAAATAGAAAGGAAAAAATGCACTAAACTTTAATTTAGTTTATTTTGTGAACAAGACAATCGGCGCCAATGTCTTAATTTGTGGACGAGCATAATTATTAAGATAAAAATGTGAAAAAACTCCATTAATTTCGGGAATTTCCACCGTGCTCAGCTTCAGTCTTACATGATTACAATCTTCTCTAGTAACCGATTGTAGATGAAACTCTTTATCATAATCTGCAATGTTGCTACTTTCAACATAATCAATTCCATTAAACATTTTAGTTTTTACTTCGTTGTTGTAACTATTAAGAAATGTGAATTCATCAGCATCACTCAGTCATATTATATCTCAATTAATGCGAACAAGTTTTTTTCTGAGAGGTTTTACTGGCATTGTCAGTGATTTATTCTTCGATCGCGTTTCCGAGAATGATGTTTATTAATAGTCTACTGAGCAATTATTTACGGCTTGTTGCTCCTAAATTCCAGAGCTTCACACATTTTTCCTCAATCTTTCGCACTCTTACATAGAGCTATGTTAACAGTCTTAATACCAAAACTTGGTTTATCGGGACACCTTATTTGTTTAAAACCTAAAGGAAAAATTATTAATAGTACCAACCTAAGCAAGCTTGTTACTATATTTCGTTTTTCCTTGAATGCCAGTAACAATATACATTATTATTTGCATTCTGCATGCGTCGTCAACCTGACTCTTAAATTGGACCTTTAACTCCCCTTGAGCATTCCACTTAAATTACTGGCTTCAAGGTACGGGCCGAAGGATTCTCCGTCAATTCTTATTATGTTTGTTCTATGTTTTATCGTTAGTGTTTTCAGACCTCATCATACAAATTGTAAGCAGATTCTTGGCACCTCGGATTAATATTTTTCCGTTCCAACTCCATGAGGCACTCCCATATTTTCCGAACTGCATCAAGACTGATATTATAATTTTAGATTTCCGTCACGTTATCGATACATGTTTATATTGAATTTTAAATTGATACTGACTCATAAAGCATTGAAATAACAATTTATGTTCGCATAATTCGTCAAAATGTACTGAACAGCTGAATTTTTTTTCTCGATTTCAGGTTTGGTCCCATAGTAAAAGTTGTTTATAATGATGAGTACAATGACCCCTTAAGAGGTTGTTGGTGTTTTACCGATAACCCTGTATAATTGGATTAGTACAGTAGGTACGAAGCACGTATGTGATGGGCATGAATCCAAATATTAGCCCATATATATGTCCAGAACTACTTTATTTATTATAAAAAATAATTTATAAATATTTTATTTATAAATTATTATTTACTCATTCTAAATATACAATAGAACCTACTTACATAGCCTTGCGATAGATGGCGTCTTTTTACATTTTACTGCGCTAACAAACGATTTACGATGCTTTTATGAAAGTACTACTTCTTGTTTCGTTTTCGAATCAATGGGCATATAATTATGGGTTAAATTCTTTATATGGTTTTATTTCAAATCGGAACAACTAATGCCCGGTTCCTATATTTAACGAATCGTTATTATATATCAGTAACCAATCGTTTTTGAGTCACGAGTAGACGTTTCTAAAAGGTTTTCCGACCTCTATCTGCGATGAACAGATGTTAGTTACCCGCTGCCGCTGACCGAAGCCTTCCGATGAGAACTGACAGGCATTCATTGCGTTTCGTTGTAACAAACAAGCTTTTTTGAATTTTAAATAAATTAAAGTGGTGCCTGTTTTAATTTTTAACGATAAATTGATTTGTACAATATTTTATTTAAATAATTTGATCTGATTTTGCTAAAGAAATTGTTAAATAACATTAAAAAAAAAATAATGTTAGCCATTAAGTACTTACTGCTGAAGTGAACAAAACGCAACTGTGGCGAGATAAATGACAACACTGTGTCTGTAACTCTGTAATTTATAAACAATCTTTCCCATAGAATAAAATAATACTATCATAAATATTTCCAAATCCCTAACTAGGGAACGCATAAAACCTTAATGCTAATAAAAACTGGTGTATAAAAGGGTGTATGTCATGGTTCCTGAAATATTAATAAGGTTATTGTAGTTGGTTGATAATTATCCGGATATAAATTATAATAAAAATGACCTAAACACACATTATAGGTTACAAAAAATACATATAACTGGCTCCCTTCACTCTTAAATGAGGGTACATTTCGTCGAGTAACCGTTCGACAAAAGGCTTATCTAGCCGAAAACTAAGATGGAATTAATAAATACCCAAGGTATTAAATGGTCTACATTCATTTGGTAATTCGTACGATTAATACGACGTTTTTCGTCGAAATCTGAGCTATTCTAGTCGGATAACATTTCTAGATCACTCAATTCACACTGAATGAGACATTTTAATTTCTTTTTTAAGTGTTTTCGTTATTAACGAAAACACGTAAAAAACAGGTTAACGTTTGAAAAATTTAGTAGGAACGATATAAGCTGTCATCTCTATACATTTACCCTTTTATCCGTTATTCGTCTCCCTTCCATCCGTAGGAAGGAAGCCAGCGGTAACGTCCCCTATGAAACGTTTTTTATAGGAACACTTTTAGGTTACGCCTCGTAGACAAAACTACCATCCGTAAGCAAAACGATTCGTTTTTCGAATATAGGAACCGGGCATAAGTATGTTTCGCACCGTACCGGTTGTCAATTATATTCAACCCGCATAGGAAATATTTACATGAACTGTTTTATCATAAAAAAAACTACTATCTTTTTGTTATCGTTTTGCTAAACATTGTAAATTCCTATGCCCTTGGATTGACTTTTGGATTATTCCTTAACAGAAGTGGCGCCTATTCGGCACTTCAATATAACAATATTGGCTCTTACATCATTTATTGCAATTGCCAAAACTTTCCTACTCATTGTGGAGATAAACTGCTAAGCTAAAAAACTTCATATCTACCACACCACTAAATTGCACGATATGGGCTATCAATACAAAGTTGCAGACACAACAAACGTGGATAAGAAAGTATCGTTGCCAGTGCCAGTATATTACGACTAAACCTCCATTGTGTATTATAACGATGGAGACTCGAGAATTTCACACGAGTTCATTTGATAAATAAATTGTGTCTAGTTTGTGTCGCACGTTTCCGAATGTCTTCATCAATTCTGGGCACGTATAGAGACTTAACTTGCGTCAATGGAGTATTCAATTCAATTGAAGAGTTCGTATCGCAAGCAAAGAGGTGTCAGCGTTCTCGATCCATATTCTTTGCTTGGGCTGAATTCTTACTTCTTAGAAATGGAGGAAATTACTTAGAAGCTGTTCAAAATGCGAGCTGTATGACTGTGACGGGTAATAAGAAATACATGTCGTTTAGGCGTCCTGTCTCTGCCTTTTATTTCCATGTCACGTCGAAACTGGGCTGTAAATGTGACTTTTTCACGTATACTATGGAACGTATGATAGAGTCTGTATCGTGACTTAATAGTGTTCAATGTGTCCATTGAAATACAAGTAATGCCTTGAGTTTACTACTGAACAAAGTCCAGGACAACACATATGCTCGAAAAATTTGTCGGCCTAACAACGTAATAGAATGTACCTAGTTAAACTGTCAAAATGAAACCGATTCTTATTGTGTGTTACGCAATTGGACCTAGTTATGCAGAAAAAATGTCATATGGTTGCTACCATATGACATTTTTTCCAAAAATTTGTTATTAACACAGTCATACTAATTTCGATATACAAGATTTTTTGCAAAAACAACCATGTCGATATCTCTATTTATCACGGAGATATGAGCCGTCAAATGCAGCCATTTCCATACATCCAAATGCAACCAACGACAGAAAAATGCTTATAACTCTGTTTGTACTTTTCCCGACATGGCTGCTTTCAGCGTAACACGGTCCAATTAACCCGCAGTGTTGTAAATGACGGACGTAAATTAGAGCTGTCATAATATTTCCATACAGATTTAGACGACACGTAAAGGCATGTCGACTAAAAACACGGTGAAGCGCTAGTTTGACACTAACTTAGTTCATAGCTAAAGCCATCCTTTTCTCGCGCTTCCTGTTATAGTAAAAGATAGTGACTCTCTAATTTTAGTATAGTTATTGAACAAGAGAATCTGCACCAATGTCTGTATCGCGTGACTTATCAGCAGTGATCGGATAATCGGGCGCTAATATACCTAAACTTCACTTTTATTCCCACGAAACCATAATCAGAATTCCTTCGGTTCGTATAAATTACAATAAATTAGTCGATTCGATCACTAATCTGTTAGATAGATAAATCAATTTCCACTACTTGATCACATTTTGCACTTTATCATTTTTTATTGATATTCCATTTGTTTTGAATAAAATAAAGATACTAAATCAAAATAACCACTGCCGTAATTTCATTAAGTTTGTTATAGTTGTTTTAACAAAATTGTTCAATCCAGGGAACCCGGGATTACTTATTTATTCAGAATGTCCATATTATTCTTTCGTGGGAAGAAGTTTAGGTATATAAGCGCCCGATTATCCGATCACTGCTTATCAGTGTGCAATGTGTCCATTGAAAATGCAAGTAACGCCTTGAGTTTACTACAGAACAAAGTCCAGGCTGTACTATAATCTCGGGGTACGGTAATATCTAATTAATTAAATCATAATTGGGCTATCATGCAAAAATATTTTTTCAAATCCCGACTCCAGAGATTAGCGCGTATATACAAACAAAAAACTTCAGTTTTATATATATATATATATAATTACTAGCTTTTGCCCGCGGGGGGGTCGTAAATATTCCCACGGGATAAAAAGTATCCTATGTCCTAATCCAAGTCATAGTCTACCCATGTGCCAAATCCATTCAGCCGTTTAAGCATGAAAGCGTAACAAACAAACTCACTTTCGCATTTATAATATTAGTTAGGATGATCATCAATTTTTACCAAACCGGAGGGTTATGATTTTGACCAGTATGTATGTATGGTCATCTGTTCCCTCATAACTTCTAAACTCCTTATCATAATTTGACAAATAAGTTTATAGGCTAGTGACATCACATTAAATTGATTATGGTGCCCTCTAGAGAATATATAGTTATGAACTAAAAAAAAAATTTCCTTATGATGCCGTGTTGGAGTATCATATATGATACTCCAACACGGCATCATAAGGAAATTTTCTTAAATTTTCATATATGAAAGGGCATTAATTAGCACATTTCAAAAATATATACATAGGTATATTGTTAGCTGTTATTCAGATGAGAATATTTTCTTGTTTCATACTTTATACAGCGTGATTTTTTAGTAGTCGGGTTAACTTACTTTTTTTACTTTAGGTGTGGAAGGGGGTACTTTATGGGTGTTGGAATTTGTAGGAGACGTACGAAATTCACGCGAACGGAGTCGCGAGGGAAGTGCTCGTTATATTATTATAGTTTTATGTCTAGTAAGTCACTATCACTAGGTATCCGCTATAATTTTATTTTGCCTTACATTGGATTTTACGCAAATTTCATCAAAAAGTTCATAAACTAAACCTAATTTAAGTTCAGTGCATCATTTTCTTTCTATTTCACTAAGAAAAGGACAGACGATAAATATTAGTTTAGTCCCTGTCAAATTAAGATACTCCTTAAACAAGTTTAGGCGTGATTAAAAAATTGGCTACTAAAAATACGTCAATTTACGTCAGGCGCTGACTTATTTGACTGGACTAAACTATATATTTATCTTCTTTGGGAATTGGCGCCATTGTTTTGTTCGACATTGTTCATCAACATTCTATCATTTGACACCACTAATGCGGCGCCACATTTTCTTAATTAACTTATTTTCTTTAACTATTTGGTAATTTGAGGTTTTATCGATAGTGCTAATGTACTTTCTTAGTTTATCTTGGACATATCGGTGAAGGAAAAATATCGTGAGAAAACCAGCACCCTAATTGCGTAATACACTAGCAATCGGAATCGGAATCATTTTGAAGCAAATTGCTAATAAATTGCTCCATTATGTTCGAAAAATTTGTCTGCTCAACAACGTTATAACGCAATGAATATAGTTGAACCGTCAAAATGAAACCGATTTCGATTGATAATATATTCGCGATTCGCGATTTGTTTCGCGATTTCAGGTTTGTTCCCATAGTAAAAGTTGTTCATAATGATGAGTACAACGACCCCTTAAGAGGTTGCTGGTGTTTTACCCCTAACCCTGTAAAATCTTATTCTATAGTCTAGTAATGTATATCAGCTATCAGCAGCAGTAAAAAAAATCAGCTGTTCAGTACATTTATGTTTGCATAATTCGTCAAAATGTACTGAACAGCTGATTTTTTTTGCGATTTCAGATTTGGTCCCTTAGTAAAAGTTGGTCATAATGATGAGTACAATGACCCCTTAAGATGTTGCTGGTGTTTTACCAATAACCCTGTATAATGAAGAATTCTATCCTCAAGTAATGACTTCACTAAGAAATTACTTAGCAGCAAGTAGGTAATTGCTTGTTTATAAATACGGGTGTAAGTCTGAAATCGCCAACCCGTCTTGAGCAAGCGGTGTGATCAATGCACGTGCCTTCTCAGGAAGAGAGGACTTTGCCTTTTTTTTCGTGTGGAAATCCTCATGGGATACCTTGCGTCTGGGGAGAACGAAGGGTTATGTTGGACTCCTACCGACTAAAACTCCCACTGTTCCTTCTACTACTACCATAAGGGTCAATCTCCACCAAACGGAGAAATCCTCGCAGATGCTCGGCCACTTTTTAAATTTCACTGACTATGTAACTGTATCAATATTGACTTAAATATAAAATTCGACGCAGACATCAAGCCTTTATCATGCGTGATGTCTGCGTCGAATTTTAGACTAAGTCGTGAGCCGGGGAGGCGCTTGTACAGACGCCAGCACATCAAGCTACTACACTCTGTCAAATTTCTTTAATAGATTTTCAACTTTATCGCTAAAGCATTAGGTTCAAGGTTGATTGGGAAAATTTAAGTTTCGGGTAGCTTGATGTGCTGGCGTCTGTACATTCGACGCACCCCCGACTGGATAGCCCTTTTATTGATGAAATATACTAGATAACTAGGATATGGAAGCAAAAAAGTTGTTTGCACAGAGAAAATTTTTATTCAAGTGAATGACACAAGTCATTATCAAAAAACATGTTCGAATATCAATTTGAAATGTTGTTTCAACTAAAAAGTTTCCACACCTTTGCCCTGCAGTGGAACGGACCATAATAGGCTGGTATTATTCCAATATTCCGGCGACAACTTGCATTTTTAGCCGACTTCAAAAAGGAGGAGGTTCTCAATTCGACTGTATTTTGTTTTTGTATGTTTGTTACGCAATTACTCAAAGACGGATGGACCGATTTGGAAATATTTTTTATTTTGTTTGAAAGGGTAGGTTCCTAGGTGGTCCCATATAAATTTTATTAGCTTTGCTTAGGTCGTTTTTATTACCCGACTGCGGTGAAGCCCAAAAGGAGGGTTATGTGTTTATGTGTTTGACCTGTATGTATGTATGGCCGTTTCTTTGTTCCCTCGTAACTCCTAAACGAATGAACGGATTTGGATAAATTATACTTCCTTAGATTTGTCTTGGTAGCGCGAGTGTCACTGGCTACTTTAAAATAAAAAACAAAATAAATTGGCGGATTTGGGGTGCCATATTGTGGAGTTCGAAATTTTTTCTTCGTCTAATACCATCGAGTGGTATATCAAAATGAAGGGTTTTAAAAGGTGATTACAAAAATATATACAACTCAAAATCAATCTGCCTAGCCTTTTCCCAACTAAGTTGAGTTCGGCTTCCAGTCTAACCGGATGCAGCTGAAAACCAGTATTTTACATGGAGCAACTGCCTATCTGACCTCCACAACCCAGTTACTGGGTAATACGATACCCCTTGGTAAGACTGGTTGTCAGACTTGGGGTTCTGACAACCCGTAACGACTGTCTAAGATTCACGAATGACAGCCGGGACCAACGGCTTAACGTGCTTTCCGAAATTCCGAGGCACGGAGGAGTCTCGGTATGTAAAGTTGGTCACCCATCCACGGATCAACCCCGGCAAGCGTAGCTTAACCTGATGGATCGACCCGTGCGGCTGTTATTACTTAGCCACGAGATACAACTTATAATAGTTAAAAGTAATTCGAAGTGACAAATCGTAAAAAAGCTTTTGAATAACCCTCACGACCAAAACTCCTTGCAAGAACTAAATCATCTCGAAATCTTTCATATTTGTAAACTAAAAAGCTGGAAATAAAAAAAAAAAAACAAAAAAGTTATTAAAAAAACTAAAAAACTCGGCTGCGGTAAAACTGAAAAGCTAAAAACAAGCCCATTTTAAATTAAATAAAAGTTGGAAGCAGGCGGGACCCATTCCATTTTTAACGACTTCAAAAAAAGGAGTTATCTATCAATTCGATACGTATGTATGTAATATTATCGGAACTGCGAGATATTCACATATAATATGATTATATGATATGATCTATTAGGGCTTCCAAACAAATATACAAAATTTCATTGATGTATGTTTGTATGTATGTATGTTTGCCCACGCATTTCTCCGAAACTATTAATCGGATCGTGACCATTCTTTTTTTGTTGGCTTACATTTACTTCAACTTAGGTCACAGTGAAAGTTTCATCGAAATCGGTTCAGTACTTTTCAAGATAATGGACTAATACGTGTTAGTGTGACGGCCTGGCTTATTGATACGAGCTACGGGTGAAAACATCTCAAAACAAGGTTCTCAGTTACGGAAATAGTTAGCATGACCCAGCTTTCAACATTTATTGAGCACGAATGCTACTACATGATACTTCCTGACGGTCTGATGATGACCAGGTAAGTGCTTATCGGTTCTCAGTAACGGAAATGGTTAGGATGACCTAGCTTTCAACACTTATGTAATTGAGGACGGGTGCTACCACATGATACTTTCTGAAGGTCTGATGATGACCATGTAAGTGCTTATCGGTTCTCAATAACGGAAATAGTTAGGATGATCTAGCTTTCAACATTTATCTAATTGAGCACGGATGCTATCACATGATACTTTCTGAAGGTCTGATGATGACCAGGTAAGTGCTTATAGGTTCTCAGTAACGGAAATACTTAGGATGACCTAGCTTTCAACATTTATCTAATTGAGGGTGGGTGCTACTACATGATACTTTCTGAAGGTCTGATGATGACCAGGAAAGTGCTTATCGGTTCTCAGTTATGGAAATAATTAGGATGATCCAGCTTTCAACATTTATCTAATTGAGCACGGATGCTATTACACGATACTTTCTGAAGGTCTGATGAAGTCCAGGTAAGCACTTATTGGTCCTCAGTAATGGAAATAGTTAGGATGACCTAGCTTTCATCATTTATATTCCTTTACTTATATTCTATTCAAATAAGTAAAAACATGATGGTTCTACATAGTGCCATCACTGAGATCCTATACCCGCCTTCAGATTCCACCATCAGGTAGGCGACATCATCAGTCATCTAGGTCTCCGTCCAACGATATTCTCAAGATAGCTAAATAAAAAACGATAAAAAATAAACACAATAGAAATACGAGTAATGTTGGTACCTACTTATAGTTTTGGAGAGCTCAGCCACGCTTCACCTTACAATTATAACGACTTAAAAAAAGGAGGTATCAATTCGACACGTATGTATATTATTGGAACTGCAATATTTTCACATATGATAATCTATTAGGGCTTCCACACAAATATACAAAATTTTATAGATGTATGTATTAGAGTTGCCGCGAATAGTTGTAATAGCGAATAGTCGAATACCGATTAATCGCCATTCCCTATGGTGAATAGTCGAATAATTCTTATTACCTAATTCGACATTAACATAGGAATATAAAAAATTGTTTATTTCTTACCGAACATGCCTATCACGCTTGTAGAATCATTTATTTTTGACCTACTGTAATCTAATTTTTTTCTAAGGTTATGAGAAAAGAAAATGAAATTAGGAAATCAGTCTCACATTCTGATATTATACTGATTTTTTTACATTTTAAGCCTAACATTAATATGACTGATTTTTGTATGACATTTAATAATAATGATAATAATTGATAGTAAACTAAGTGTGTTTTGTTTTTTAAGAATAAATAAAGTGATTATTATGAAGCCTATAGTTGTTTTCTCATTAAAAGTTTATTTTAGAGAACTATTCGCCGAATGTCGAATAATAGGCTTTATTATTCGGTATTCGACGAATAGCAAAAAAAATGTCGAATAATGCCGAATACCGAATAATAGCGACTATTCGCGGCCACTCTGGTATGTATGTATGTTTGCCCACGCATTTTCCGAAACTATTAATCGAGCCGTGGCCATTATATTTTTATTAGCTTATATTTATTTCAACTTAGGGAACAGTGCAAGTTTCATCATAATCGGTTCAGTAGTTTTCAAGATAATGGACTAATACGTGAAATGTTACGGCCTGGCTTATTGATTTAATGGAAAACATCTGAAAACCTTGGTCATATTCTAGTGCAATATTTATAACAAAACTATTAACTACTTATTACAAACAAATATTCCAGTTTTTACTAAAAACTAAAAATTATGAAATAAAAAAACTAATTTTTTTAAACTAAATCGACTTCAAAAAGACATTAACTCAAAATTATGAAATAACTTTAATTTCGGAAGTCGGTGGCAAAAAACTTAAATACAGATCCCACGACACCGACTTTCGAAATTAAAGTTATTTCATAATTTTGAGTTCGATTCTTTTTGAAGTCGATTTCATTTTTTTATATTATTTTTTATATTTTCAAACCCAAATGGGTCCCGACTGCTTCCAACTTTTATTTAATTTAAAATGGGCTTGTTTTTAGCTTTTCAGTTTTACCGCCCGGCTGCGGTAAAACTGAAAGCTAAAAACAAGCCCATTTTTAGTTTTTTAATTACTTTTTTTTTATTGAGTTAGCTTCTATAATGCGTATTTTTCCCACTTAGTATATGTGGATGATGTTTTAATTTATGCGGATAAAGTTTTAATAACTTCCTATCACTGTTATTTACATAGCAGGTAGTGGTATTCGAATTTGTGGGGTAGGTACCACAACTAAAAATAAAACCGACTGCCAAAACAAAAAAATACAAAGTGAAAAATGACTTTAATTTCGGAAGTCGGTGGCAAAAATACTAAAATACAAAACCAAAGACCCGAATTTATTTTTCACTTGGTTGTGTTTCGTTTTGGAAGTCAGTTTTATTTTTTGCTAAAAAGTTTTTATTATTTTCAAATCTATTACAATTTAATCTAGCGCGATAAATGTACCGATATACTAGGTATAGTTGAATTAGTCGCCTTGGTAACGCCGATAACTGTTTAATGTGTCGTCATTATCTTCAACGTAATATCAGCAACAATCTATGAACTACAACTATAGGGTGTTTCAATAAGAGTGCACTATTTTTTTTTTCGTGCAAGTGGAAACTCTAAAGTTTTACAGCTGTCACCTATGATTGTTCCGATTATTACAAAAAAATAAATTTACTTCGAAAAAACATTAACTCAAAATTATGAAATAACTTTAATTTCGAATGTCGGTGGTGTGGTGTATTTAAGTTTTTTGACACCGACTTCCGAAATTAAAGTTATTTCATAATTTTGAGTTAAGTAATGTCTTTTTGAAGTCGATTTAGTTTAAAAAAATAGTTTTTTTATTTCATAATTTTTAGTTTTTAGTAAAAACTGGAATATTTGTTTGTAATAAGTAGTTAATAGTTTTGTTTTAAATATTGCACTAGAATTTGACCAAGGTTTTCAGATGTTTTCCATTAAATCAATAAGCCAGGCCATCACATTTCACGTATTAGTCCATTATCTTGAAAACTACTGAACTGATTATGATGAAACTTGCACTGTTTTCTAAGTTGAAGTAAATATAAGCTAATAAAAATATACTGGTCACGACTCGATTAATAGTTTCGGAAAATGCGTGGGCAAACATACATACATACATCTATACAATTTTGTATATTTGTGTGGAAGCCCTAATAGATTATCATATGTAATGCAATATATTGCAGTTCCAATAATATTACGAGTAATTAATTAATTTAATTTTAACTACTTCAAAAAAGGGAGTTATCAATTCGATACGTATGTATGTAATATTATTGGATACAAACAAAAATATAGATTCCAAGACACCGTCTGATTATGAAATAACTGTAATTTCGGAAGAAATTAAAGTTATTTCATAATTTTGGGTTAATTTCTCTTTAAAGTCGATTAAAGATGGAGCGCTACACAATAGAAGAACGAATTATCATTGTGAAAACCCATTTCAAAAATGGCGAACCTGAGACCGCTCGCATCGTTACAGGAACGTGATAACGGAGTTCTTGTGGCCTCAACTGGACGGCATGGATCTGAACGACATGTGGTATCAGCAGGACGGCGCCACCTGCCACCAAGATCATGCGATTTAATACCGTGCGATTTTTGTCTTGGGGTTTTGTGAAATCTCGGGTTTGTGCGAATAAACCAGAAAAATTCCTGAGCTCAAGGCTGAGCGAGATCCAACGCGTCATCGGTGAACATCTTTGCCAAAAAGTCATCGAAAACGGGTGCCATTTGCCGGATATTTTATTCCATACTTAATCGGAACATAATACTACTTTGTAAACTTTTACTTTGTAAAAATTTTGAAATGGCTTTACACAATGATTACCCATTCTTCTTTTGTGTAGCGCTCCATTTTTAATAATCAGAACAATCTTAGGCGACAGCTGTAAAAAACAGAGTTGCCACTTGCACGAAAAAAAATTACACGAAATTTAAAAAGTGCACTCTTATTAATACACCCTATATTACTTCACGTAAAGAAAAGAAAGAAAGAAGAAAGAAAATACGTTTATTTGCGATAAACATGACGCAAAGAAATATCACAACAAAATAAAATAATATAAAAACAAGTTTGGGGAAAATATGGGTCACATTCACGCAAAACGGCCGTCGCTCAGCATAATGCCGCGACCCCATACGAGACAGAGCCCCAGCGCTGGT
This sequence comes from Dicycla oo, assembly GCA_948252095.1. Lineage (NCBI taxonomy): Eukaryota > Metazoa > Arthropoda > Insecta > Lepidoptera > Noctuidae > Dicycla > Dicycla oo. The sequence continues at coordinate 10,273,622 of OX411721.1, read as the reverse complement.
TTTCAGCGACAGCCGGCGTTGACGTAATGACGTCGACCGATGCATCACGTGATTTTATTACCTGCTCGTTGTAGTTATGAATGTATTTTGTGTACCAAATACCTACATACGTATGTTCTGAGTTTTTGTGACCGCTTGATGATTTTGTTATGTATGCTTGATCCGTTTTTAATAGGTATGATAGGCGGGGTTAAACTGATAAAACGAATATCCCGCGAAAATTGGGTGTTACGGCTCCTCATTTACTTAAAAATAAAAACGTGTGCGGTTGAGGGAACCCCGACAGGAACAAAGTTCCTTCTCACGTATGATTTGAAAACAAAAACTAAATTTTCGGAGCATCTCAGATTTACATTATGACCTCGCTATTGGCTTAAGCACCCTCGAAAACTATGAAAACGACACCCATGATGAAAAATTAAAATAGAAATTCGCAGCCGCCATCTTTGATTTTCATTTTGTCCGAATTACACATTCTCTGTCTCTTTTTATTATAAATGTTACCGGCCAAATCCGATTTCAGTCTAAACTAGTTTGCTCTATGCCAAACTGGTTTACTAAGGCGAGGCACCACGTCCAAATAGGTTAGGTTAGGTTAGAACTGTGACCAACCGCGGCAGCGGCCGGCGAGCGCTACCTCCAAACGGCTAATTAAGCTAGTTGGCTGCGAGTATATCACGCATAGGATAAACCAGTTTAGCCTGAAATCGGCTTTGGCTGGCAACATATTATACAGGGTTTTTTGTAAAACACCAGCAACCTCTTAAGGGGTCATTGTACTCATCATTATGAACAACTTTTAGTATGGGACCAAACCTGAAATCGAGAAAAAGAATCATACAATTTAACGAATTATGCGAACATAAATGTACTGAACAGCTGATTTTTTTTTTTCGTGATTTCAGGTTTGGTCCCATAGTAAAACCTGTTCCCATAGTAAAAGTGGAAGAGAAAGAGAGAGAGAGAAAGTCGCATGGAGGAGGCATTATGCTTTTTCGTTACGTGACGATTTCTACCAATTTACTCATACCGCAAGCCGCGTTAAAGAACTTACATAGGTCGTTTTAAAGATCCTAATTGGTGGACAAAATAAAGGGCGGGGTTTGTACAATTTTAGGTTGCAAGCAAAATTGTTTAAAAATTGGAAAGGCGTAGCTTTTGCTGATTGTACATACATAAATTCACGCCTTCTTCCCATGAAACTACAGAACGCCACCTGCTACGATCCTTACATACTCCTTTTGCCTCGTTTACGGTCATACATCTGGTCATACACGCACGCCGGTTGCGAGTTAGTACTCGCAACCGGCGTGGTTGTATGACAGCACCTGACCTTTCCGACGAACATCACCGATAAGGTCACTATTATATGTCTTTCTAGGGCGTCCCCTCTCGGCGTTTCCACTCACATCTGCCTTGTACGTTTTTTTAGTCGCCTTTTATTCATTTTCTCAACATGACCAAACCATCTAAGCATACTCTTTTCAATTTTTGTCACTACATCTTTTAAACCGCACCGTTGCCTTATCACATCATTCCTCAGCCTATCATTCATAGTCACACAACACATGCTTCGCAAGGAACGCATTTCCACAGCATTTATTCTACTTTCATGCTTCTTTTGCCACACCCAACATTCACTTCCATACATAAGCGTAGGTACAGACGCCACTACAATCTGTCAAATTTCTTTAATAGATTTTCAAGTTTATCGCTAAAGCGTTAGGTTCAAGGTTGATTGGAAAATTTTGACAGTTTAGGGTAGCTTGACCTGCTGGCGTCTGTACATCAACTGGTTGTGGTTGGTCACAATCGAATTGCTCTCCTTTCCACATATTCATCAATCTTTCCATCCCTTGTAAACAGACTCCCTAAATCACTCACTCACTTGCTCTACACTCTTACCATTTATTTTCACATTACACACCGATACATTACATCCTTCTCTTTCAAACACACAACCTTTATTCCTTCATTCATATTTATCCCTACATCGATAGTCACCATGTCTTGCAACTGTACTGTTGACGATGCAAGTAGAACTTGATCATCTGCGTAGCGAAGACATTTGACACCCAACTCATTCATCCTCAAACCACACTCATCCACTTTCAAATTTGACAGCTATCCATGTACAAGTTGAACAGCCACGGTGACGCTACACAACTGGACACAACCCTATCATCCCTCGAGATGCAGAACCAGCCAGTCTATTCTGTAAAAATCTCAACGTGAAATATAGATGAATTGAGCTGTCATTCCACCTGATGCTAGGGATTGACACTATTGACAGCTCACTCCACGCTCGCCTCACCTATGTTTTCACATGAGATTTGTACAGAATAGCACTACAGCCAATCTATTCTGTAAAAATCTCACCGTGAAAACTCAGGTATACTGATGCTAGGGATTGAAACTATTGAGAGCTCACACCACGCTCACCTACCTCACCTATGTTTTCACGGTGAGATTTGTACAGAATATCACTGCCTACAGTTTTTGTATACCCCATTTGTTCTAACACAAGTACTGGAATCCTTGTATAAAGATTCGTTCCAAAAAAAATTGTTTTCCTTTTAACTACTTGTATTTTTCGTAAACTTAAGGGGACTACACGACCTAAAGTACGGTCACAGTCGGACTGTATAGAAAATAAAGAGAAGCGCGATTACACAACGCAGGTAAATTTATTGCAAAATATGAAGCAATAATTATCAAGCAATAATCTATTTACAAAAAATCTATTGATTGGACTAACAAATTAAAACACTATTACGTTATAATGTAAATACTAACTACTATGTAAATGCTTTGCTTGTAAATATTAGTATGGTTTTCAATCGTTAAAACAATTTTTAGAGGTATCGTCATGATTTTATTGTATCGTATCAAATTAGTTGTTTTATTATTCAACATAAGTACTAACTAGCATAATATCCTGAAGAATATCATATATTTTTCTGATTTTGTTTATTGCAGTGGATCATATACGTACTTTTAGGCATTATAAAACTTGCGTTTAGGTCCTGTAGTCCCCTTAAAAGAAATGTATGTTGATGCAAATAGACCTCAATCGTCAAACCGCATCGCTCGTTAAAAATAACAAACAAATGACCATAACATTAGTACAAAAATGTATTTGGAACAGAGATTATTATGGCCGGCCGTCGCGCCTAATGACAAATTAATGGAATAAACTTAAAATTACTGAACATATTAGTTAGTGGGTTGGTATAGCACAGTCTTGTATTGCACTGTCTCCGATTGTCTCCAATTTTGTTGCAAAATAAATAGCAATTGGTCAAATTAATGAATCGAGTGTCGCGTGGTAGCAGAAATGTGTATACCGGGCGTTCCTGAGTTTTTGGAAGATATAGAAAAACTATGTTCTATAAAAAAGAGGTACCTACTGCTTTTTACGATTTGTGGACTAATTTGCAGTGATTTTAAATTTTTAACCAACTTCAAAAAAGGAGGTTTTTATGTATGTTCATCGATATTTTCATCAATTGTGGGCCGATTTTCAAAATTCCTTTTTCATTTTGTAGAGAAAGTTTACGCGATGGTGCCATACAAATTTTATAAAATTTGCTTGGGTAGTTTTTGTGTTAGCTTCGATAATACGTATTTAGGAATCCACTATGTTCTTGATCATGGTATAATAATATTTCCTGTTACAGTTATTTACATAGCAAATAGTGGTGTACCAATTGGGGGGTCTACCCCACACCACTATTAAAAAAATATATAAAAAAGAATCATAGACCACTACTAAAAAAAAATATTTAAAAAATTGTTTTTCTTTTTTACAAAAAAAAAAAAACTGCAAGAAAATGATGGAGACTATGGTTATATGGTTAACTATACGGTATCAAAATAAAAATAAAATAAAAAACACTGCAAAGTGAAAAATAACATAAATTTCGGAAGTCGGTGGAAAAAAACTTTATATACTAAAACAAATCCAGACACCGACTTCGGATATTAAAGTTATTTTTCACTATGTACTAGTGATTTTTTGGCAGTCGGTTGTTTTTTTTTTTTTTTTTTCTTTCAAAAAAAATTGTTTAATAGGTGTTATGCTTATTTAGTTCCTAACTGTAACTCATAATAGTTATCAAGTAACATTAGCATTAGAGTTATTTCTTTGCGTCATGTTTACCTACCGCAAATAATGTATTCCCCGAAAAGATGCGCAGAGGTGCACCATGGGTGCGCACATTTCGCCAGTTTTATGTTCAAGTCTCACCATGTAAGAGGAGGCGAGCCTGTTGCCATCAACTGGGCACTAATCCAGAGTCTGGACTGCTACTGACAATTTGCAACACCTTGAAAAAATGGTGACTTCCTAAGGAAATATTTTCATTGGGGAAATATTTTTGATGCATGCAGATAATTTCCTAATTAACTTCTTTGCTAAATTGCTGCGTGCAGTCTTTTGCCATGGCGAAGAGGAGAGGAGCTCGTGGTTAAAAATAACAGCCGCACGGGTCGATCCATCAGGTTAAGCTACGCTTGCCGGGGTTGGTCTGTGGATGGGTGACCATCTTTTCATGCCGAGATTCCTCCGTGCCTCGGAAAGCACGTTAAGCCGTTGGTCCCGGCTGACATTCGTGGATCTTTGACAGTCATTACGTCAGAAGCCCGAAAGTCTGACAACCAGTCTTACCAAGGGGTATCGTATTACCCAGTAACTGGGTTGTGGAGGTCAGATAGGCAGTCGCTCCATGTGAAATACTGGTATTCAGCTGCATCCGGTTAGACTGGAAGCCGACCCCAACATAGTTGGGAAAAGGCTTGGCAGATTGATTGAGTATTTTGCCATGGCGTGACGTTTTTACCTTGACTGAGAACAATGGCTTCTGATTTGCTCTATTTTTCAGTCACACATTTTCGCTTGAGCATTTTACTGTAGGTAAAACGGTAGGTACTTATTAACAATAAGACATTACACAAAGATCTCAAGATCATCAATCTACACCAAATAATAACAAAAAAAAAAATGAGTTAAATTGCTTACAAATAAAAATAATAACAAATAATTAATTAATAAATGGGATACAAGCATAGTAAGTATTCGTTAACAGACAAGTGTTCTAATAATCACCATTGATTGGTGAATAGTACATACCATAAGTACCATTGGTATTTGGTATACTAATCGCCCTTAGTATTATAAAGTTTTCTAACTACTCGCCAATGAGTTTATTTACTGGAAGCTTCGCTGCGAGAGAGCGCTGTTTGCCACCTGTCAAAGTCATCTTGGAAACAAAGCGACAAACTTAGCATCATCTCGAAGCAAAGCTTGCACCAAGGAACTACATTGGCAGCTGAATGAAAGTAACAAACACTCAGCGCCATCTACGCGGGACTAATTTGGCCGTTTTTTTTTTCATGTGTGGCACCGGATTGCCCAAGGAGCGCTCAGCGTTATTAAATATCGTGGACACATGAATACTTGTTTTGTAATCCGCCATTGACAACCACCACAACGCACTAATAATTCAAATTGCGTAAATAATTAAGAGTATTCTATTCTATTCTATCTTGTAACAATTTCTCTAACATCTACCTTTCCTTTTCCCCCAGGAATAATGAGAAACGGAAGGAGAAGTCGCGCGTGGCAGCGCGATGTCGACGCACAAAGGAGATGCAGATTTTCGCTGAGCTAACTGCAGCCTTACCCGCTAGGAAAGAAGATGTAGAACAGCTTGACAAGGCCTCAGTCATGCGCCTGGCGATATCCTATCTGAAAGTGCGGGATGTTGTGTCCTTGCGTAAGTGTTTTTGTTTTGTTTATTAATATTTATTAATGCGTAGAGACATGAGCCGAAGGCTCCTCTAATGTCCTACTTATTTGACCTACCTAAGCAATCAACAACGCAGGAGTTACAGGATTGTGAACCTTAGCTTAAAGACATGCTCTTGATTTTATTCTACTCAGCACATTTGCGAATTTGTAGTCTCATTTCGGTTAGATGCGTGCGGATAGAGGTATTCGGAAGAATCATGGAACTTTCTTCTTAAGTCCAGCTAAATACCCGTAAGAAAAGGCTTCGAAAAGTCCTAAGATGGATAAACGACAACATTTTTTAGCAGTATGTTCAACCGTCTTGACGTAACACTATAGGGGCCATCATTTAATTACGTGAGGTTATTTTAAGCCAATTTTATAACCGCCCTCTTGGTGATAAGTCGTGAGGTTTTAGGCTAGCCCTCCCCCCTCCTTCCAGCATCATGTGTATTTTTTTATTATTGAGGAAAAAAATTAGACACAAATTTGCTCGCTCGGATTTTTAAGTGGTCGCACAATTCAAAATCAAAAAAAATCAAAATCAAAAATCATTTATTCAAACTAGGCTGAGAATCAGCACTTTTTGAACGTCAAAATTACATAAGACAGTCCCCCAAAACGTCCGCCCTTCACCACTTCCTAGTGCTTTAGCTGGGAAGAAGAAGTGGCGCAACAAACTCCCCAGCAGCACAGCTGTCTGTTCAGTTAAAAAAAAATGATTCTATATAACACTACGCATAATAATTTAGGTACATTACGCAATACAAAACATTAAATTAAATTATTTGCTATAAGTAAGCTAGCACACGCCAATATACCAAAAAAAAAAAAAATCGAAAACTATAGTCAAGCAGAAACAAAATACAAAACTAAAAACGTAAGCAGAACTTTATACCCAAATAAAAGCCTCCAGTAATAAAGGGCGTGCCCACTTACATATAGCCGTACATGTAGTCGTAACTCAAAGTCACAGATGATACCTAAACTAGGACCATCGAAGTAAAATCAACAGGGTGAATATTCAGCGTTTTAACCGCCGTCATTACCTTCCGCCAAAAGTTGATGAAGGAGAATATCGTTAATGAAATATTTCATCAATTCCCAGAATCTGCTTAAGGACCAGAATCAGGAATTGCTGAAATATTTCATTAAATATATTCTCTTTCATCAACTTTTGGCGGAAGGTAATGACGGCAGTTAAAACGCTCGAATATTCACCCAACAACGAGTTAAGTTACTAATAACAAAACAAAACCAAGGTCAGCAAGACGACCTGTCACCACAAGCAGCACCCGTTCACGAGTATAACGCAAAGATCAGCCATTACCCCCCTCGCCATATTTGAGGGAAGGAGACAACCCGACCCCCGACGCTACCGCAAGCAGTGACATCTAAGGGAGCATGACGAACTTGCTGCCGGTTGCTCGGCCAAGAAAAACTATGATCAATTGTCGAGGTCACTAGCTCACCACATATTGCAATACCACTCATATAAAATAAATAAACATTGAAATGAGTAGATTATGTCAATGATAAATAAAAATAAAATTAAAATAAATTGACCTTGAGAGTCAAACAAAATAAATAATTATATGAACTCATATAACCTGTCAGTAGGTATGCTAATTCTGGAGAAAGAACATAAACATTGTCTTAAGTTAAACACAGCGACCAACTATTCTTATCGTTTAAGTAATTGAATTCATTATTGGTAAAATACACGTGATTGTCATATTATCCCATTCGCATCGTGATTTTTCTGATCCCTATATATCCTGTTCGAACCTCACGTGATTAAAGGACGCCCCATAGAAGAAATCTTGGTCCCTCTGGTTCAAGATCTGACGAACTGCTAACTCTGGTTCAGCCATGCGCCATGCATGTCAAAATTCGACGGCCAAACAACGTAAATGTTCTTTCCTTTTTCCGTGTTGTAATTTTCCTTCCTTATTCATTTTATTACTTTGTTGCTACCTTTATATAAAACATACTATTAATGACTGCTATCTGTATCATGCAATAATCACATGCAATCAATCAATTGCCTACATCTTTTGATGCACTAAGTTGCTAAAACAAATGCTATAGGAGCATTCGTTTTAGTCGCGAGACTGATACGAACAAGAATAAATAATAATGCATTTATTCAATATCTGTAAAAGATAGTGTAACTGGGAACCAAGATAGCATTATATTTGGTTGTTGTACAAATAGTGCCTGATATGAGAACACAAGAAATATTAATGTATATGTCGGTGAGTCTGTTGATTCGAACAAGGCTTTGAATTTACTTGATGGAAGCAGTTACGCATTACGAAGTTTACACCAAGCGATTAGAGAGTGTGCAAAAGAGGTTCCTTTACCATCTATGCTAAGGGGATCACTTGGCTAAACAACTAACTAGCTACACTGAAAGGTTGGGACACTATAACATGGAAACACTAGCTAGTCGTAGGAGGAAACTGGACTTCTTCATCCTTTATAAGATATTGAGTGGATCGATAGACTGCAGTGAACTTTTGGGCTTCCAACTCGGATTCCTAGGTTTAATACTCATAATCTATTTTACATCCCAGGCTCCAAAACAAATTTAGGTCTTTACGCCGCTGTGCCAAGGCTTTGTAGGCAATACAACATGCTGGCTAAAACTACAGGTTTAGATATCAGCCAATCTGTCGAAAAAATTGTAATTGTACCTAAATGTAAATTTTTTCTTTATTATTGTAGGTGTTTTATTATTCTATGTTCTAATATTTTACAGAATTTAGTTGTTCATTTTATTGTGCATGCTGTGGTCTCCTGTAAGTGAAGGAGTACACCTACCAAATACTTTGTCGTCCATTAACTATACCTAGGCAATGTTTAGTGTACTTATATCTTGTGTTGGAGATCCTAAAGTAAATAAAATAAAATGGATGTTGGTACTTTTTTCGCCATACATACAGAGTGAATTGTAATTAGACGTATTCCTTCCAGGACGTGGTAGTGTGACCCATTTGCAACAATTAGGTAAGCTCCGGATAAAGCCTAGGTCGAAATTTTTGTGTATTTTTGAAAATTTCCCAGTATTCGTCACTAAACTTTTCTCTAAACTCCCTAATTGAATGGCTTTCATTGCTATTCCATTAGGTACCTAGGTAACAGGTAATACGGGCTGGTGTCCGCAACTCCACGTCAATGCGCGTATTTTACATAGGTACATTGGGTACCTAATACTTTCACAAACCTTTCGATGTAACCAAATTTTCTGAAACATCAAATAGTTAAAAGTTAGGAATAAGTTTATTAACGATTTTTAAAAATCATCTACGTAGGTATAGGAACTTTGACACCAGTTATCTCAAAATTTTACTATGACATTAAACGTATAAAGCTATCTAACAAGGTACAAAAGTTAACAAATATTTAGAGGTTCCGATGAAACAGTCGATAATGCTGGCAAAGGTCAAAAAAATTGCAAATTTTTGAAACATAAAAAAAATATATATGTATTAATCAACTGCTTAAAAATATTAGAAATGTTAGCAGGAAACACTATAGTTTGACCAAGACCGCTGTACCGCGCCTTAGGAATGCGCGGCGAGGCGGGGTGGAGTGCTGGCGCATGAGCGGTGGGACACCGTGAGCGTTGACGAATGAGGGGCCTGCACTGCCGTCCGTCTCGCCGCGCACATACCTACGGCGCGGTATAGCGGTCTTGGTCAAACTATACTACAAATGTTATCCAGGCTAAAGTTTCATGATTGCTTATTGACTAAGATTTATTATCTGTTTGCACCTGGGCATCACTTGACGTTCTAATTAGAATAACTTGATAGTATGTTTGTGACATATTTTCCTTGGTTAGGTTTGACAAGATTAAACGAGATGTAAACATTAGTATGTATCCGTCTTTTTCTGTTTCTCTACATCATCTATATATATCACTATATTCTCACTTTCTCTCCCTCAATCTCTCTCTAAGCTGTTAGTTGGATTAAGACAACTCATCCCCAAAAGTTGGGAAATATAATAATCATGACCATGTTTCAAAACAGTTTTCCTAAGAATCTACAAATTGTTTATACTTCATAGGTCCTTTCTAGAGCGTTGAACTTTGTTGGCTTAGACGCAATAATTAAACAATCGCAGTACATTGCTGGATAACAGCCAAGGCGCGCCACAAACCCGATTTATGAGAAATATATGGATTTCAGTTAATGATTTAGGTAGGAATTTACCTTGAAGATGACAGTCATCATAAAATCCTATCAAACTTGGTTAAAGTTCCCCGAAAAGGACCGTCCTAATATGGAACAATGACATGACTGTAAAATAAATGAAATCAGTTTTTCATACTTAGGCGTTTAAAGGAAACATTTACTTGAAGACTAATTAGAATTACGCATCATCATTATAAATGACATAAATAAATAATTTGCAGCTCATCGAAACGAACATTAGACAGATATCGACTCGCTTATTTATAATATTTAACATGTTATATGTTATATTTTCCTCTAAGGATACATAATAATATCATTATGTGCCTGCGCAAACCGCAAGCAGACTTGTTAGTAAGTATGGCACGCGCGGATTTAATTTTTGATGGCTCAGACACGCGCTATCAAAACCACATTGACGTCAAGTAACATCCGAACTGTTCATACAAATTGAGCTGCATCCTTGATTTTTTTGCACTAATTTTTACTTGTCCAATTTCAATTGCAAAGTTTGTGCATGTACCGAATTTTATTAAACTTATTCAAGGTTACCATGAAAACATCGAAAATCGATACGCGTCCGCTGATATTGATCAGTACCTACTGAGTCATAGCAAAATGTTTTACGTAATCGGTTTATCCCATGGGTTATTCCTAATGAACAGGCACTCCTGATTCCTGAAACAGCTCAAACTTTTCGTTTTAGTCGACGATGGAGTGAGCTTAAGTACCCAGAAGAAGCCTGTTCACTCTCACTTTGAAGAGATTAGGGTTGTATGCGTTCGGAAACACAGGCGCAGGTAGTGAGTTCCACTTTTTTTGCTGTGCGCATTATAAAAGACATTTGGAAGCGCTTAGTGCGAATTGGTGGAACTAGGTAGGGATGGTAATTGGCAGTGCGTCTAGATGTCCGATGGTAGAAGGGGGCCGGTGGAATGAGTTCGTGGAGTTCTTGGGTACACTCACCGAAGTTCAATCTGTAGAAGACCGACAAGCAGGCAACCTTGCGGCGATGGGCCAAGCTGTGAAGCGTGGCATCAACCAGTTCTACGTCGCCAATTAGCCTCTTAGCTCTGCGTTCCACCGAGTCAAGCGAGTGTGTCTGTTATAAGCAACATGTTTTACGTAATCGGCTCATCCCATGGGTTATTCGGTTATTCCTAATGAACAGGCACTCCTGATTCTTGAGATAACTAAAACGAAAAGGTCGGTGATCTATGCATCTTGTGTTTTAATTACATTAACACTCGAGGAGATGTTTCTGCCTATAAAATTGATACTTTCTCACTCTTCCTTGATTTTGGTCTTGCTTGAGCTTTAAATGCATTTCATCATCTTCATCGACTCTTGCCCTTATGCCAGTTAATTTGGGGTCGGCACAACATATTATCTTTTTCACACAACTTCTTCTAAACAAACTCTACCTTTCTGGATTTTTTTTTATTGCGTGAAATGTATCCAGAAATACACGAGGCGTGAACATTGATACTATTTTGGTTCAGATTGACGGCCGCCATCGCCATTCAAAATTAAGCCAGTTTGTTAGTTTATGCAACGAATAATAGATACTATTTAAATATGCAAATATAGCTTATTCATCATCCAGCATATGCGGAATATGGAAAGATTTAAGTAAATTGCAGCTCGGCCATGCACACGAACGTGATTTATAAACGTTGGAATTGCTACAGCTGCCTTGCAAACGTTCAATTTGTCCTTTAATTGATAAGGATTGAATGACGTTAATAGAAAACTTTGTAAATAATGTTATTTAAAGCTTCTCTACCATACTCATCAGTTTATGGGTATCCACGAAATAGTGGAATCTACCGCTTCAGTGGTGCGGTCGTAATCTCATGTTTCTGTGATTGTTCTTTACAACAACACATCTTTTCCCATCTTTTCGCCATCACAAGACTTACAAAAGATGTAAGTACCTAAGCGTTGTCTGTAAAGGAGAGAATGGTACAAAGTCGCTAATTGGTGTAGGTAGAATGTCGTGGGTCAACGACTGAAAAGGTATACGAGTATTGCTATTCGTCCACGATCGCGGACCAAAATAGTAAAGCCACTTTTGTCTCTAGCAATACTGGAGACCATCCTTGAATTCCAACATGAGTGTCCTAATGCTCCGCTTTAATTTATGAGCTGGCCTGCGAAAATATATCGAAAGAAATGAGAACACCCATATGCCATTCCATCCTATAAAATGTATTTTACAAAACATTAAATCTCCCAAAATATGCTGAACAACCGTTGGCTAAAATCGGACAACAGTTGCATCTTCTATGAAACAAATTCATAATTTAACTAATTTCATCCCATTATTCCAGTCCCCGAGTCGGAATCAGAACATCCCAAGATGCAGAACCCCGAGGGTATGGAGGAGGTGTCCACAGAGCTGTCGTACATGAAAGCTCTGGACGGCTTCGTTCTGGTGCTGTCCCAGCAAGGCGACATCGTCTATTGCAGCGAAAACATCGCCGACCATCTTGGTGTGTCACAGGTAAGGGGATATAAGAACATGGCTCAAAACGTCCTAATGTCTAAAGGCGAACTAACTTAACAATCAGAAAATATTCTGGATATTTAACAAACCTTGAGTGTGTCCGTTATATTAACTATAATTTTCAGACGGATGTGGTCATTATTTGTAACCAGAAAGTAATTTTACCAGGTTGTTGGTTCTTGGTATTTTTTTTTTATTTGTGATGGGTTTGCTCTTGACTTTAGTCTAGGTCAGAGGTGACAGAGACAAAGTCGACGATGGAGTGAGCTAACCCAGAAGAAGCCTGTTCACTCTCACTTTGAAAAGATTAGGGTTGTATGCGTTCGGAAACAGACGCAGATAGTGAGTTCCACTCCTTTGCTGTTAATATATATCAATGTTTTCTTTTTTTATGATGGGTTTGCTCTTGACTCTAGTCTAGGTCGGACGCGACAGAGACAGAGTCGACGATGGGGTAAGCTTATCCAGAAGAAGCCTGTTCAATCTCACTTTGAAGAGGTTAGGGTTGTATGCGCTCGGGAACACAGACGCAGGTAGTGAGTTCCACTCTTGTTTGCATGGCGGCTACACTGACGTCTGCGTCTGACAATGGTGTTGTGGTTAATCCTTTGGAAGTGTTCATATCGAAGACAGCCGCGTGGTTGCAACAATCCGCTCTGCCAGTCTTGCACACGATGCTGCTTCTTATACGCATTTTTCTACACGCGATGGATTCTCCGTGTAGGAAGATTTTCCAGTCTGAGGGCTTGTTTTATCACCATATAGACTAAGATAAGTAATCCGTTGATAAAAATTTCACTAAATTAGGTATAGGAAGAGGTCCCGTGTTAGGAAATGTTAGTAAATTTCAAGGCATTACTGCTGGCATTAGTACTGTCAGATAAGATATTGGTAAGCTATCATGACTTTACACAACAACGTATATCTATTCGTCTATCATATAATATGCTGAAACAGACGGGCCTTGACACGTACTGAAATACCAGACAGCAGAATTTCATAGTTGTAATTTTTCATCCATAATAGCACTGAATGGTCCGTGGATGGGTGACCGTGACCATCTTACATACCATGACCCCTCTGTGCCTCGGAAAGCACGTTAAGCCGTTGGTCCCGGCTGTCATTCGTGGATCTTAGACAGTCGTTACGGGTCGTCAGAGCCCGAAAGTCTGACAGCCAGTCTTACCAAGGGGTATCCATTACCCAGTAACTGGGTCGTGGAGGTCGGATAAGCAGTTACTCCATGTCAAATACTGGTATTCAGCTGCATCTGGTTAGACTGAAAGCCGTGCCCAAGATAGTTGGGAAAAGGCTAGGCATAGTGACTTTCGATCATTAAGCTTCATTTCGTTAGTCCTGCACAAGATATTGCTTTGAAAAGAGCGATTCTTAAAAAATAACATGTATTAGGTCCGGTGAACTGTATATATTCTCTAATTATTATAAACAGGAAAAAATTGTGAGTTGGTATGCAGGAGGTAATCTTCGGAACTACTGACGCGATTACGAAAATCATTTCACTAATGGCAAACTACTGTATTGCCGAGTGTCGTGTAATTGTAAAACTGAAAACCTCTTAAAGGGTCATTAAGACTTCTTTTACTATGGGACCAAGCCTGAAATTGGGAAAAAAATCAGTAGTTCCTGCATTTTGACAAGTTATGCGAACATAAAGGTATACGTAGCCATTACTTAGGGAGTCTTATTATTACTCAGAAGTTATTTACGCACTGTTAAGATTTCAAAACGCTGATATTATAACGAATGTTATGATTTTTAGATAGTTAAGGAGTTGATAAGATATGCATCAGAGCAAATAATTATTACAAAAACAATCACTGTAGTAGCACGTGGCATCATAAGAGTAAATAATAAATATCCGTCAGAGACTGAAGTTCGCAAACAAAGATGCGTATGCGCTATAGACTGCATCGGCGCAATTGTTTGAAACAATTTGACAGTTCAACAACATTCCTTGCGTTATTTACATTGTTGAGCAGACGAATTTTTTGAACCTATGAAGCAATGGATTAGGAATTTCCATCAAAATTCTTCATCTTTCACACAGTCCATCCATCGTTTCTTTGGTCTTCCCCTACTCTTATAGCCATCCACATTCATAGTGCGTCACTGGCTTAGCCTTTTCCCAATTATCTTGGGGTCGGCTTCCAGTCTAACCAGATGCAGCTGAATATCAGTATTTTACGTAGAGCTATTGCCTATCTGACCTCCGCAACTCAGTAACTGGATAATACGATAGCCCTTGGTAAGACTGGTTGTCAGTCTTTCGGGCTTCTGACGACCCGTAACGACTGTCATGATCAAAAGTGTGTTACGCAATTAGGATGCGGTTCCCTGATTGGATTGTAGCACTTCAAAATTGATTCAATTTCAGTATTGGCAAAAGTGAAAAGCCCTCTGAGGTTTATGGCTGATTAAAGCATTTCTTTTGTAAGGGCCGATTCATCTGGAAAGCGTATATCTCTTTGAACTAAATGAGTCGCTCCAAATGATAATGATTTCGACTTATCTACTTTCTATTTTTGCTTTACTGCTAAAAAAAAATATTCCACTATCTTGAGATTATACATTAATCGTAGTGACAGTGACATAAGTTTTGTATGTTTTTATCCAAAACCTTTTATTGAGCGAATTGAAGATTTCTTTAAAAATGTCTTTTTAGGGTTCCTTACCTCATAAGGAAAAATGTAACCCTTATAGGATCACTTCGTTGTCCTTAGGTCTGTCAAACACAAGACCCATTTTCTCAAGAACACGTGGAGGTATCAAGTTGGAATTAATATCAAATAAGAAAGTCTACGGTCCTTGGAGCTCTAAAAAAAATCAAGACACTAAGTCAACGCAATAAAAACAAAATACGGCCATTTAAGCCGTTAAGCGACATATTTTGATACTCGCAAATAAATCAAAACCTATAAATGTCCCATTGACAAAACATTGTTTTTAACGTGTCGATGGCAATCTAGATTGTCGGCCCAGAATTTGGCTACGACTTCGAATTTGTTAGGCACCTTCATTAGCGTCCATCAGTTCCTGTAACATGCAAACAACGGGACACGCTGGACAGCCTGGACACGATCACGGAATAGAAGAAACAAGTGGAAGTGCGAACGCAGCTATCCGGCGTGTCTCAATTTTGTAAAATAATAACAACCTTCGTCAGTGGTAATAATAAGTCTTAATTTTGTATGAATAAGAAATTCATCGCAGACGAAAAGCTTATTTATTGTTCATACAAAATTAAAACTTATTAGAACTGACGAAGGTTGTTATTATTTTATATTTTTTCCGCATAATTGTGACACGCCGGACAGCTGCATGAGTATTTCCACTTGTTCTTTTCTATTCCGTGGACACGATATAAAATCCTATTTTATTTCGTTGAATCAAAACAAAAACAAGTCAACAAACCAATGTCATGGTTCAAAGTGCCTGCTTTTCAAACTGGTAGAACCTGTTTTGCTACAACCTCCATTTGTATCTGTCTCACAAGCATTTTAATCCGTACGTCTACAATACCATAACAGAATTAACAGATTAGTTTGACGTTTTTGTTGCGCTACTAACCATGTGCACTGTATACAACCTTTACCCTCTTTTTACTGCGCCGAAGTCGGGTAACAGACGATTATGATGTTCTTTACATACATATACATATGTAGGTGTGGTGTGGCGTTGTTTTTTTTAATAATATTTTTTTTTATTCATCAATGAGTAATTATTTAACAAAATTTTAGCAGATTATAGTATGCTTTATTTGCTGATTAATTTGTCTTATCAATAACCTTACGTTCGTCAATAAGCGATGGCTTATCATCACAGTTTACACTATTATCTGATGCAATCGAGTTGATCCTTAAGATGAATGTCATAAAGGCTATAATAAGTTTAGTTTGGAAGCACATGGGGTAACACGAGTTTTCTTCAGACGCGCAGTCGCTTGCATGCATGTAGGTTGTCGAATGAACTACGTCATAAGATGCGATTGGGCGCGACTGGGAGATTTAGATTTTATTATGCGTTCAGCGTTACAAACTTTGGGTAATCTGTAGTATGGGCACAGATTAATACAGATGGGACACACCGCAGTTTAGGTATGAAGCTACAAGTACGCGGCGGGCCCTTGTCACGGGGCGGGGCCGATTCAGTGCGGGCTGCCGCGCACCGGCCGGCTCGCACGGTCAGTTCGATACTCACTCACACACTGCATCGTAAAAGAAGACAACCCTAACGAGTCAGAAGGTATGAGTTCGCGATAGAAAGAGAGGCAACTTGTAGGTGAATATAACGGTAGGTAATAAGCGTTGTGCGACCTGAATTTGCACTTTATTGTGTCGTAGCAAGAGTCGCTTTTTATTTAAATGATTTTGCGGAGTGTCCTATCTGTAATAATTTGTGGTATGGGTCACATTTATAGATGGAATCGATGCTTTCAATTGTTTCAGTGTCATGTCCCCTAAATTCTAAGAATTGGAAGTAGCGTAGTTCTATGTTTACGTTAAGATATCGTATAGTACACGTCAGTGACAAAATCATTAAAACTGGTAGTAGTTTTTTTAAGAAAATCGAAACCCTTCTTTTTTGTAGTTGGTTAAAATTACATGGATCTTTTTTTTTCTCTTTACTTATTTTACACGTATTAGTATAGTGTAGTAAGTAGGTAATATTGCTAGATTGCCACACATAATTAATACAATACATTACATTTGCGTACAATTACTTTTTTGATGACGCAAAGGCGCCTAGATTTGTACGCATGGCGGCTACTGAAGTAGTGGTTACATTTCTTAGAACTTAGTTTGTTTTGAATAATTTGCTAGTCCACAACTTTATGAGGAAATCAACACTTATTGGCGTCAAGGCCCTGTGTTGCAAAAAAAAAAAAATTACTAGCTTTAGCCCGCGGTTTCGCTTGCGTGCAGGCCGGAAATTAGCCCACGGGATCGTACTACTGGGATAAATATGTATCCTACTATGTCCTACTAACCAAGGTCTTTTCATCGTAATGAAGCCGATGCAGCATTCTATATTTTAGCGTCGTCGCTTGTCTCGTCAGATGTTTTGATGTCCCTTCGATGTCACATATTTTGTGCTGCCGCTTGTATCATCATCGTCATTCCCCTGACCTTGTCCCAATTTATTTGGGGTCAGCGCAACACGTATTTTTCTTCCATACTTCTCTATTAGTCGTCGTCTCGGTAGTCACCCCTTTCTAGCCATATCATCTTTCTCACAGTCCATTCATCGTTTGTATGTGTTGCTACTTGTATTAATTAATGCCTTCCATAAATGATCACATAATTGTGTTTGCCGTCATCGTGACGACAGATATTAATGAATGAACCATGAAAAGTCAGATATTATAGCCGCGTTTTCCATCTACAGACACAAAAAGCGACTTCAATTTATAATATGTATAAAGTGTGTCCGGTAAAGAATGGATAATCTTGAAATAGCATATATTAGACCTTATGTTCGTTCTACAAAAAAGAAACAAAAAAATATTTACAGGGTTATAATAACCCTGTAAATATTTTTTTGTTTCTTTACCAATAATTGGTAAAACGCAAAAAAAAAATCAGCTGTTCATTACATTTATGTTCGCATAATTCGTCAAAATGTACTGAACAGCTGATTTTTTTTTTGCGATTTCAGGTTTGGTCCCATAGTAAAAGTTGTTCATAATGATGAGTACAATGACCCCTTAAGAAGTTGTTGGTGTTTTACCAATAACCCTGTATATATTTTTTTGTATTTTTTTAGAACGACCATAAGGTTTAATATGCTATTTCAAGGTTATCCAATCTTTACCGGACACGCTATACATATTATAAATTGAAGTCGCTTTTTGTGTGTGTTTGTTGACCGCGTTGTTCTTCTAAACTACGCAACGTATTGTGTGATGCGGTTTTCACCATAGTTTAGAGAGTTTGCTCCGGATGGTTTATGTTTATTACATATAATAGACAAATCTCAATGTTTTGTGAAGGCCTAAAAAAAACATGCGAAGCAGGGGCTTGTAGTAGTTGTAGTAATATATTTATTTATGCTCGTGACTGTACTCTACATAATAAGCAACAAAAAGTAATGTTTTTTTTTTTCTTTAACTTCAGATGGAGATAATGGGCCAGAGTGTATTCGAGTTCAGCCATCCTTGTGACCACGACGAGATCCGTGAAGCATTGCGCTCGACCAGCTCCGGTCGTCGAGATCTGCTACTGCGTCTGAAATGCACACTCACCAGTAAAGGCAGAAACGTCCATCTTAAATCTGCTTCTTATAAGGTTTGTTCTTCATCTTAGCTCATCTTCCTATATAACATCATATAAACCTAACTCTATCCTTTCCCCAACTATGTTACGGTCGGTTTCCAGTATTTTATTTATACATAGAATGAATACGGAGCGACTCCTCACTCAGGTCCACAACTCAGTTACTGGGTGCGATATCCGTTGGTCAAACTAGTTGTCAGACTTTCGGGGTTCCCACTAACGACAAGACTGTCAAAGATAAAAAAAAAATTAAGCTCATTTACAGCAGCTGACTGTATCAAAATGTCTCTCGGTGAGGCGTTTTGGTTGATAACCTAGCCCTCGAGAATACGAATGATGAACACCTTTAATAGACATGCTATGCTGGAAAGCGAAGGAATATATTCACACTCTTCTTATGAAATATTAACATTATTGGCGATAGCTCCTTTATCTCCTGAGTCCATTAATTAGTGTACCGATATCTGGTGCAAATAAAGTTAGTAGGACTTTTCTTGACGTGTCGATGACAATATATTGAGTGGGCCCAGAACTTACTACGGTTGTGATGTCATAGTGGGAACCTGTGAACCTACTCACAATAAAAATAGCTTTCATTTGAACAATTCAACAATATTTATTGCGTTGATCTAGCGGTCGAAAAGATGATCGACGATTCTTTTGAATTGACAAAATTGAATCTATTGCTAGTCAACGCTATTTTATTAGGCTGCTGGTCGACTATCAGTAAACCAAATAGGTGTCAATTACAATAATGATGTTTTGCTAAAATGTACCGTTCCCTTTCGCGGTAATATGAACCTGTACTGTGGACGTCAATCCGAACGTTTTGATGACTCATTCATTCGACACTGCCGTAAAGTGTGGACAAATAAGGACTAGTCAAATTAGCCAATATTTGATTTTAATCAAGTCAAATGAGTTGATGACATTGAATTCCTTATGGCATCGCTGTGCAGTTATTACAACGATAAACTACGGTTATCGGAAAAAATAATTACAAGTGTGTTGCTAAGGGGGAAAATGTTAGATTGATGGTGCTAACTAAATGCGGATTTCACCAATGAAACTGAACGCGATTAGCACGTAAACCACGTTTAAGTGCGGTCAGTGTCATTATTTAAAGATCCACGAAAGACAGCCGGGACCAACGGCTTAACGTGCTTTCCGAGCCACGGAGAAGTCAGTCTGTGGATGGGTGACCATCTTTTTATACGGAGACTCCTCCGTGCCTCGGAAAGCACGTTAAGCCGTTGGTCCCGGCTGTCTTTCGTAGATCTTTAACGGTCGTAAAGGGTTGTCATAAGACCAAAAGACTGACAAAACCAGTCTTGCAGCTGCATCCGGTTAGACTGAAAGCCGACCCCAGCATAGTTGGGAAAAGACTAGGCAGATTGAGTGTCATTATTTTCTTTGGAATATTGACACTGACAGATCTTGAACTTGATTTAGATGTGCTGATCGCGTTCAGTTTCATTGGTGAAATCTGCACTTGGTATATCAAACCTTAATTCTTCGTATTGTTGTGTCGTTCTAAAGTTTTGGTAGATTCGATTTGCTGAAAATATATTAAATGGAAAAGTGAACCAAACAAGCAGATGTTATCTTTAATTTACTATATCGATATAAAGTATGAATTCTTGCATTAAAACGAAAGAACAGCCCCCTAATTGCGTAACGCACTATCAATCGGAATCTGAATCATTTTGAAGCAAATGGCTAATCCATTGCTTCATATGTTCGAAAAATTAGTCTGTTCAACAACGTAAATATCGCAATGAATGTTGTTGAACTGTCAAAATGAAACAGATTCCGATAGTGTGTCACGCAATTAGGTTGCAGGTTCAATTAATTCATTTATTAAAAAAATATTGTGTAATATCATTGTAATCTAGTAATGTTAATGTCTGTGGAATTTATGAATAATTTTAACAGTTAAACCATTAGTAATTACATTAACAGGCTAGACGGCGTGGTTGGTTAAGATACCACCTATCATGTCGCAGGTCGTGGATTCGATTTCCATACAGGACAAACACTTGTGTGCATAAACATGTCTGTTTGTCCTGAGTCTGGTTTCCATAGTACAAGGTTCTGCTTAGTTTGGGATCAGATGACCGTGTTGTGAATAATGTCCCAGGATATTATATTATTAACATTGTTGAACTGTCGAATTAAAAACTATTAACATTATACTCAATAGAGTAAGTTTAGATAACAATCTAACTAGTCGTCTAAACGTATACTTTAATTTAGAAATATTCACCTATTAGTTTATTGGGGGTTAAGTTTAAGGAGCTCGTGGCTAAGTAATAACAGCCGCACGGGTCGATCCATCAGGTTAAGCTACGCTTGCCGGGGTTGGTCTGTGGATGGGTGACCATCTTTTCATACCGAGATTCCTCCGTGCCTCTGAAAGCACGTTAAGCCGTTGGTCCCGGCTGTCATTCGTGGATCTTTGACAGTCGTTACGGATCGTCAGAAGCCCGAAAGTCTGACAACCAGTCTTACCAAGGGGTATCGTATTACCCAGTAACGTGGTTGTGGAGGTCAGATAGGCAGTCGCTCCATGTGAAATACTGGTATTCAGCTGCATCCGGTTAGACTGGAAGCCGACGCCAATATAGTTGGGAAAAGGCTAGGCAGGCAGGCAGGCAGTTTATTGGGGGTTATTGGGTCTTTCCATTCGAGATTTCTCAGTAGCAGCCCGGAGTCTTCTTTGCCCGGCTGATGGCTCGTCCCCCTATTACATGGGACTTTAAGTGTCAAAATGTGGGTGTACTATAATTATTTACTCCTCTGCCTAACCCTTCGGGGATTACAGGCGTGATGTTATGATAAGGTTACTCAAAATAAATAAAACGTGGTAATAAAAATAATTAACGGCTCTGATGAGGAAAAGCTCTCAGGAGACTTCTGACCTCGTGAGGAACCTTCAAGAAACTCATTTTTGGAATTCCCTTTATGAAAATACATATACATAGTTGGTACCTAATATTGCTGTCGATTCGTGTAGGTATCATGATTAGGGATCGGATAATCGCATGCATTTTTACCTAAAGTTGAGATGTTGGCTCATATGGGATGGGCTTTTATATCGAAAAAGTCCCAGAATTCCGGGATCGACCAATTTAGAGTTCTGATTATAGAATCGAATGTATATTTACTTACGTTCAGGGTTCTGGTGTTGGCTAATATGGAATGCACTTTTTTATCGATCGTTAAAATCTCGCAATTCCGTAATTATTACTTTAGGACTATGGAATCGATTGCTTGATAATGTTGTAAAGTAGGTTGCCAAACTGGCAATCCTTCTGCGAGGAAGTGATGGTTGCGAAGGAGGCGGCGGAAAGGGAGAGGGAATTTACAACCTGCCTTCCAATCCGTAGCAGACGCACTGGGCGCCGGAGGGCGCAGAACGATCTCCGGCCGCCTTAGGGTGCGGCCTGCAGGCAACAGACTTGGGGAGTTTGTTGCCTGAACGGTGAAAGCCCCGAGATGGGCGGAACACGGCACGCCTCTTTCCAGAGGAATTGCGGCCGTTTAAGACCGCTGAGGGTGACGGGTTCCGCATGAATCTATGCGGGCCAACACCTAGCCGGGAGAGCGTGACGAAATTGCAAGCACACCAGCACCCCGGCTAAAGGTAGCAGCAGAACACCGTGTGGTTTTAGTCAGTAAGAGTCAGACCCCTCCGCCGGCCCTTTGGTGGATGGAGGACATCCATGAGGATTTTCACACGATAAAAAAAAATGTTGCCAAACTGGCATAGCAAACGTCCGGATAAGTAATGTTGAAAAATGAATTTCAAGTAAACAAGCATACCTACGAATAGTTGATCCCTAGTCCCGGTATTTTTTAAATTAATAATACCACTTATTAAGAAGTCGTTTCCATACCATGTATCCGATTATTTGTGCATTCCCGGATTTTCCGGAATCCCGGGATTTATATTTAGAAAAAAAAATAATTAAGAGCCGCTTCCATGGTTTCCTAGCAAAATTAACTTTAGGTATGCATCCGTTTATCCGATCTCTAGTCGTCAGTCAGTACATATAAATAAATGTACCTTTCGTGGCATTACATGTCTGTGTTTACCTACAATGTGTTAGGTATTGTTAATTATTAAACACGTGTTTTCTGTGTCTGTCCATTAGCGCGCTCATATAACTTAAAAACCACTGTTCCCATTTACGTGGTTTATTTTCTAATTTTATTGTCATGGAAATGTTAGGTTTTGCTATGTCATTTGTTACTTTAGGGTAACATATGTAGAGGGGCTTATGGCTAAATAATAACAGCTGCACGGGGCGGTCTAAGGTACGCATAGCTTACTACGCTGGCTGCGATCGGTTCGTAGATGGGTAACCATCCATTAAGTGCCTTGGAAAGCATGTTAAGCCGTTGGTCCCGGCTGTCCGGTCGTTACGGGTTGTCATAAGCCCAAAAGACTGACACAACCAGTCTTACCAGGAGGTCAGATAGGCAGTCGCTCCATGTAATGTACTGGTATTATTAATAGCTGCATTCGGTTAGACAGGGTGGCGACCCCAACATAGTTGGGATAAGGCTAAGCGGACTGAGTTAACATTTGCACAGCTAGGTTATTTTAAATAAAGAGTGTACTGTGTTATTATGAAATGATGACTAATTTCTACAGAATCGATTGAAATATGTCTCGCGACATATCGTACGATGTAAAACTGCCTATACCTACATAATATAAAATGTTTACTACACTAATTAGTGAAATAATGAGTAATGTGTTGAAAAAAATACAAATGTATACGAATTTGATATGCACAGGAGTTATGTAAAACTACTATTTTTCTTGTTAAAAACACATTTTTTCAGGGAAGTCTGGCATGGCTTCATAGCAATAAAGAAGTGTTAACTATTTAGGTAAGTGCTTACCTATGGAATTATTAATCCAATGACTTGAATGAAATTATTTTAAACTAGCTGGTACGACAAACGTTGTCCTGTCAAAATTTCAATAATTCATACTAAAGTCCGATAGAAAATGCACTTTCCGTTTTCCCGAATTTTCCAATTTTCCCGACAACTTTTCAAACATTTTCTTTCATACAAACCCTGTCCTGGCAATTACAAACACAACAAAAAAGAATTATCCAATTTGGTGCAGTCGTTCGGAAGTTATGCGCGTACATACATTTCGGCGATTCATTATTATAGAGGGTTATTGGTAAAACACTAACAACCTCTTAAGGGGTCATTGTACTCATCATTATGAACAACTTGTACTATGGGACCAAAAAAATCAGCTGTTCAGTACATTTATGTTCGCATAATTCGTCAATCTGTACTGAACAGCTATTTTTTTCGCGATTTCAGTTTTGGTCCCATAGTAAAAGTTGTTCATAATGATAAGTACAATAACCCCTTAAGAGGTTGTAGGTGTTTTACCAATAACCCTGTATATATAGATTAATTAATTACTTAATAGGAGCTCGTGGCTACGTAATAACAGCCGCACGGGTCGATCCATCAGGCTAAGCTACGCTTGGTCTGTGGATGGGTGACCATCTTTTCATACCGAGACTCCTCCGTGCCTCGGAAAGCACGTTAAGCCGTTGGTCCCGGCTGTCATTCGTGGATCTTTGACAGTCGTTACGGGTCGTCAGAAGCCCGAAAGTCTGACAACCAGTCTTACCAAGATATATCGTATTACCCAGTAACTGGGTTGTGGAGGTCAGATAGGCAGTCGCTCCATGTAACTGGTATTCCGCTGCATCCGGTTAGACTGAAAGCCGACCCCAACATAGTTGGGAAAAGAGATTAATTAGTGGATTATTTTTTGATTAATCACGCCCACTCAGGATGATTAAAGCCGGATCAGAGATTGTACTTAAGTAAAATTGTATGTTAAAATCAGTGGTCCAAGTTCCAAGGGCATGCAGCGGTTAATTCAGAATTCGGTCACACGTCAATAAAGTACTTAGGTACCTAATTTCTTTCCTACAAGCTATCAGGAATTACCAAATCTGTTGCCAACCATACTGTCTACGGAATGGGTATGTCATCAACATACTCCTTTAGGTTATTAATTTTACTCAGTCACTAACTCAATACAGGATGTATTTAAAAAAACCTCTATGAGTAAAGGGTTCCTCTGGCACACCGTGAGCCAGCCGCGCTACCATAGTACTAACTTTTCCTGCTGATGGGTTAATATGATCATATTCTTGTTAATCTCATACCTACCGCCACGAGACATGCCTCAGTATATAGACAGGTCGAAGCAGAAGCACGCTTCTGCCTCTTCACTTGGCATCCCCAAATTGCTTACTGTTATTAATACTCTACTAGCACTTGCCTGCGACTTCGTCTGCGATCCAGGATGAAGTAGCCTATGTCCTAACTCAGGTCATGGTCTACCCATGTGTCATCCAAATCCGTTCAGGCGTGAAACCGTAACAAACAAACTCGCATTTATAATATTAGTTAGGATTTGTACACCCGTGGATGGAGCTGTCATAGTCTTTTTTTTTCTGTGGGGAAATCCTCATGGATAACCCTCAGTCTGGAGAGAAAGGAGGATTATCTCGGATTCTTACTGACTAAAACCCCACGGTGCCTACCACTACCATGGGTCAGGGCCCGGGAGATACCCACACATTCGAACGCACCCCTGGCTGGTATAGATATCAGCCCGCATGCCAATCCGACCTCACATCCTCTCCGCCATTTTTAGCCTAAAACACATTTTGCTACTACCTTTAGTGTAGTCTGCCTGACAACACACGGTAAAAGGACTTCTTACCTACTACATTTTATTACCTTATCATGTTCTGTGAATACCCATGTTTATACAACCTAGTTTGACGGGCACCTATTTGGTTAGTTAGGTAATAATTTATAGACTTTGTCAAGCAAGATTTGGCAATGACGCGAAACTAAAAAGTTAGAAACAAAGAGTCTTGTGACTTGTTAGACGTGGGTAACTCATGTAACAATTTTTTCAGATTTGTAAATCTGTCAACTTATATATATATATATATTTTTTTTTTTATGCCTATTGCAGTTGGCTCCGGGAGCCTTGATTGCTTTACCGGGCATTGACGGGTCCTGAAGGGCCTCTCGCTGGGTTAAAAAATTAAATTAAGTAGCATAGCTAAGGGCGTCCCATAGTGGGACTCGAACCTAGGCTTAGGGTGCTACTGACTACTGAGCAAGTGGGGACTTGTTGTATCTGAATGTTATTATTATTTTGGACAATGTTTATAGCTACTTGCTCCGAGCGGGCGGGCGGGGTCAAGGGTCGGGGGGATAACAAGTTATGGTCTCTGAACCACATTATTTGCAGACTTGAATTTCCAGGCAGTAGAGTTGATAATAATAATAATAATAATATCCTGGGACATTGTTCACACACGGTCATCTGATCCCAAACTAAGCAGAGCTTGTACTATGGAAACCAGATAACTGATATACTACATACACTACTTTTTTTTTTGTAAATACATACTTATATAGATAATTACACCCAGACTCAGGACAAACAGACATGTTCATGCACACAAATGTTTGTCCTGGATGGGAATCGAACCCACGACCAGCGGCATGGCAGGTGGTATCTTAACCAACCACGCCATCTGGCCTGTCAATGTCAGTTGTACTTGACTTGTAACTAGAAAATTTTATAGAACTTCTGCATTATCAGATAGGTAGCAGTAGCTTGTAATATTATCTTGACTTCCTTTATTTGCTGGGTTTTTTGTGAATCGGTGAATGCGCAAGGGTAGCCCGCAAAATTCAAATTTTCTTAGTTTTTTTTTGCAATTTACAGGTCAATGTCAGGTTGTATCTGGATCAATATATGATTCGCGACAATAATGAATATGTATTTACATAATTATAACCATAAGAATCATCAATACATCTCTCTAAGTTAGATTTGTTCCAAAATGTCATGATTTCCGATAACCTGACACTGACCTGCAAATTTGAATACCTTAAACTATAAATTCGACATATAGGGTGAAACTGGATTTAGGCAAATTAACTTTGTACAGACAATACCGTATTGTAAAAGATACGAAGAAAGTTATTTGTTTTCAAATCCAGGTCAAATGCATAATAAAGACAAGGCTAATAACAGCAAGAAAGATCAAATACGTATAACCAGAAACGTTACGATGAGCAGCTTCATACAACTTTCGTTAACGCTGTGTATAATTAGTTCAAATAATGTATTTGAAACTATCTAAATTGATGGATATAAGTGCAAACATACCACTGAACCGCATTACTAAATGTTTATTTAAAAACTTCGTCTCGGCAATGACCTCGAATTCTTGGATTGATCATTTTAGAAATCAATAAATTTTGAGTTTACTCTGGAAGTTTATCGATTGGATCATTGGAAAGCTCTTTTTTTCTCAGTAAAAGCAGTATTGGAAAACTTTTTCACTCACCGCTGTCGATTTGCTAAGTCCCTAAATAATCTTAGCAAACAGATCATTGAAAAAAAAAGCTGAAGCAATTGCCCCTAAATTAGCCCCGGTGGTGATAGGCAGGCATGATTCTACATCTACAGTCCCAAATAACGGTAGAATATATCAATCCTTCAGTACGAAAGCCGTGATATTCATGATATCTATCGGAGACATTAAAACTTGAACCCTAACCAGTATTTTATAATGACTAAAATAATACAACATTACAAGGAAGGCATGGAAAGATTGATGAAGATGTGGAAAGGAGAGTAAATGCGGGAAATAAAGTGAATGGTGCTATACATTCGATTGTGACCAACCAGTTGATGTCCAAAAAGGCGCGACTGGCTGTTCACAATGGTATGCTGGTGCCTACGCTTACGGAAGTGACTGTTGCGTGTGGCAAAAGAAGCATGAAAGTAGAATAAATGCTGTGGAAATGCGTTCCTTGCGAAGCATGTGTGGTAGGACTATGAATGATAGCAACGCCAACGGTGCGGTTTAAAAGATGTTGTGACAAAAATTGATCATGTTGAGAGGATGAATGATAGGCGACTAACAAAAGGTATTTACAAGGCAGAGGAAACGCCGGGAGGGGACGCCCTAGAAAGACATCTAGTGACCTTATAGGTGATGTTCTTCAGAAAGGTCAGGTGCATAGTACTCGCAACCTGCGGGCGTGTATGACCAGATGTATGAACGTAAATTAGGCAAAAGGTGTATGTAAGGTTCGTAGCAGGTGGAGTTCTGTAGTTTCTGCCTACTCTCATGGGAAGAAGGCGCAGGTTTATGTATCTATGAATGTACGTAAAATAATAAAACTTAATTCTTCTACAGGTGATCCACATAACAGGCCACATGTTAATGCCTGCTGAAGAAAAACCTGAACGCAACAATAACGATGAAAAGAAACCTGATGCTGAAGACAAGAAGGCCACTAAAACTGGCATACTGGTGGCCGTGGGCAGACCTATACCGCATCCCTCGAACATCGAGATACCTTTAGATAGCAAGACCTTTCTATCCAAACATAGCTTGGATATGAAGTTCACTTATGTGGATGAAGCGTGAGTAATCTGTACTTCATAGCCAGGCCGGCCGCACACCTGAGCAGCAAGCATACAATAAATGCTTTAGGAGGTGTACGTATTTAACCCACAAATCCTTCAAGTGCCAAATGTTGAGAAATAGTATAGTGTTTGCTGTACGCTTGCTGCTTGCTGCTCAGGTGTGCGGCCGGGGTTCGACTTCATACTCTGTCGTGTTGATGGAGAAACGTATTGTAAACCTACCTCGATAAAAATCGGTGTGTCCTGAAGCCAAGAAACATTTTTTATCAGTACACACACTTTAGGGGACCAATCAATTTTCGTCATCCTAATTTGTTAACCTGCCAAAATCCATTTTTCCATAGTTTACAGGACGAAAAAAGAAACCGACTAATATATTTATCGCTTTAGCAATCGAAATTCTGAAAATCCCGTGTTGGTTCAGCTTAACTTACACACATTTTAAGAAAATTAGGAAAACAAAAATATATAGCCTGCTTTACTTGGCAAGATAACGAATTAGGTCAACGTTTTATTATTGTACTCAGTAAATATTCATCAATCCCATGGCCACGTAAATTAGGGTTACGGTCACATTTCATCCAAGTACAAACCATGTACTTGTTATCGTTTTGGCAAGAATCGCAAGATGGCGCTGTTAACAACAAGGCAGACTGCATTACCTGACCGAATTTAGGTTGCGCGTCGTCTATTGTGTTCTAGTATTTACGAGGCGCAACTTCATCCAGCCGTGTAATATCAACAAAAATATCACCTTCAAATGTATTTTGTAGGTTAAACATGATGCGTTTTCGCGGTTTTGTACACAGTCCGCGATAAACTTACGTGGAAATGGTTCAGTACTCGATAATTCTATGTGTGGTGATGTGTGATAGTTTTTGTGATATCTAATAGTGTGTTTGTGTATTTAAATAGTTCATCATTTATGTGTTTCCTGTTCTGGATTTTGTGAGAATGGCGGGATATTTAAATAGCACAGCTGTAAGTAGTACCTAGTTTAGGAGGATACATTAGTATTATACCGTAATTATGTTATGATTTATTCTTTAGAAATTTATTTGTTGATATAATATTGAGTTGAGCTTGGGGCGACGGTGGGAGTGGCGGTAGGTCATTCAAGGTTATTTATGTAGGTGTACCGGCAAGCATGACCTAAGCATGGGGATTGCAGGTCACATTGGAGGTGACCTTTGGAACGTAATGGTTTCCTGTGTCTTATTTTGAAGGCGTATGAACAAGTGGTCGCTACAGTTATCGCTTGCATACATCGTAAAGACTATAAAGTGATGAAATAACACAGAATTTAGAAAAGAATTATTAAATAAATTATTTTGAAAAAAATTGGCCGTCTTTTACTCTTATGGAACATGGAACTTTTAGGACAATTCCAGTTTTTAATTATAACAAAAAAATAAAAGTTACTATTGAGTCTAAACTATGATAAACGACTTTAGAAATCATCTACAACTTTAATTTGAGGATTAAAAGTACCTATTTCTCTAATCTAAAAATAAAAACCCTTAGTATCCCGAAAATATACCTAACACTATGCATCCTTTTCAGATTGATGAACACGCTCGGTTTCGAGCCAGACGAGCTAGTCGGCCGTTCCGTGTACGAGTATCATCACGCTGCCGACACCGGCTCCCTGGTCCAGCAGTTCAAATCATGTAAGTAATAAAATAATTATTAGACAAAAAAAAAAACGTCGAATGCAAACGAGGAAGCTGAGGTTAGAAAAGCGACCTCTCTTGGCAGCGCAAAAATGTCTTACATCCCAACTCATGTATATGTAGCGTAGTTACGCTCATGAAACATAGATGGCAGCAGACGGTTCGAAAATGGTTATAAAAGTAAAAATTTATTTTGCGGACATACTGAATAGACTGGAATTAAAGAGAACGTGCCTCGGGTTACCCGTGACGGTACGCGCCCACTTTGCGCAAAACCAAGGAGATAGTGAACAAAACAATGTTTTGTCTGCTTTTTTAAAAATAGTCAATAAAATAACGACGTGACAGGGACGCATTTTCGGAAATTTATTAGATAAACAAATTGATGCATTTAAAAATACTTTACTGGTTTATATTTATCGTATCAACTTTTTCATTTCACATTATTATAAGAATTACGATTTAAACATTCGTTTTCAACAAATTATTTGTAATACCTATTTAAAACTTAAAGACGTTTACTTTTTGGCATCGTGTAGTTACAAACGATCACAATCATCATTTCAGCCGATAGACGTCCACTGCTGGACACAGGCCTCCCCCAAGTACCGCCACTTCGACCGGTTCGGTGTTCGGTTTTCCAACAATCATAGATAAATGAAAATATTTTATCTTGCCTAGTGTATCTGTGGAGAACGTTGTTGGTTGCACATTTGTATAACTCCTTATGTTTCTATTTATTTGTAATACATAATGTGTAATTGTTGGTTCTTCCAAATAAATAAAATATATTATGTGGAATGCTTTTTCATATGATGACGTTTTAGAAACACAAATAAGAACACAATTTTAAAACTGATATTGTACACTGGCACACCTACTAAAATAAAACAATTAAATATACAGACTAATAAAACATTGAAGAGATGCACGACTCTCATACCTCCGATAATTAACACCCACATCCTTTTTGGTGTTACAATGAATCCTAATCAACAATGCGTGTAACATTGTAACTTAATTAAACATAAAAAATATGGATTCTTGTTGTGCTACATTATTTACATTTTCTGTCACCTTTTTACTGTTATTATGTGCTTGTTCAAGAAAACTATTTCTCTCTAAAAGTCGTCGATTTTGTTCTAATAAACATTTAATAGCTTCCATTCTTTTTTTGCATTCTTCTTGTAATCTTCTTACTTCTTTCATCAATTTTCTCTCCAATAGTGTTTTGACTTTGTGTTTTTTAAGACCAAGCTGGAAACAACATAATTTATTTTAATTAAAATTAGCATACTATTCCAATAATGCATGATACATTTTCGAAACTTTTATTTTACCTTTATAATTGATGATCCCAAAACATTTGTTGTTATTTCTTGTAAGTTATTTTGTTGGCATTGACCAAGGAGATTAATATCTTGCTCATGAGGTTGTACATTTGACATCTTTTCATCTTCACTGGAATCCGTTGTATCGCTATTGACTTTTTCTCCATGCTATGGAAATATAAAATCACAAAATACAATAGAATTTTATAAATACGAAAATATTTTATAGTTTACAAATTTAATATCTGGAAGTCAATACGTTTTTAAAACATGTTACCTTTATATTTGTTGATCCCAAAACATTAACTGTTGTTCCAAATTCTGGCGTAATTTCTTTTGTACTAGTTTGTTGGGATTGGCTCTGGTAAGTAATATTTTGCTCTAGAGGTTGTACATTTGAAACCTCTTCATCAGAGCCGGAATCAGTTGTATCGTTCTGGACATGTTCTACGTGCTATGGAAATATATGTATGTAGTCACATGAACAATTCAATCAAATAAAAATAAGAAAAGATTTTATTTAGCTGCCGTAGTACGTGCGATGCATTTTCAATTACCTTTGATAATCCCGAAACATTATATGTTATTCCATTTTCTGGCGCAATTTCTTTTGTACTAGTTTGTTGCGATTGGCTCCGGTAACTAATATTTGGCTCGGGAGATAGCACATATGACATCTCTTCATCAGAGCTGCAATCTTCCAAGACCTCTCCTACAGGCTATAAAATTATAAACAATATAATATCACTTTTTTTAACCTGTTTTTCCCACTTCATGGCAAAGCCATGAAAAAATATTTTTTCTTACCAATTTAATTTCCGGAACAGAGCCTCCGATCAATTTGTGGAAACCTTGTTTGGTTAAGTAGTAATTTTCTTTTCTGAAATGTAACGAACAAACTCTTGTACTAGTCTTGACTTCGCGTTTATTTATTGCCTGCAACCATTTTTGGCGTATTAGAGTGGCTCTCGGAATTCTGTGAAAGAAATAAGGTTTGACTGGTTATTCTACTCTTATAAAATATTATTTAAAAAGTAAAAAGTAAAAGTACTTACATGAGAATACTTAAAATATTAACCAAATACAAAAATTCAAAACTTTTCTGCGAACAAGTAAAACAATATAACTGTAAAATAAATAAAATACCTAATGTAATCTAAAAACTAGCAGCATGCTTCAATAATGTGAAATTATTTCTACAAAAAATCATCCAAGTTTTAATTTAATACATTACGAGTATGGCCCTGTCTATGATCGCGGGCGTCGGCCATGTTTGTTCGCACTCGCCACTTTCATTTAATTCACACATAAAACTCATAATATCAGGCGATTCAAATCCAAACGTTTGCTAACCTGTGAAAATGAACAGCACTTTCTACGAAGCATGCAGGTTGAGTATCAGACCTTGAACTGCATCCATCGATTGCACACTGTACCATTTTATCTTTTGTTGATTGAATAAAAGATGCCACTGACACAAACTTACGAACTAAATGAGTAAACGACGCCACCGCACGCGACTGTGGCGCCGTTTGCTAGCGAACAAAACGGTGCCGTCTCGTTCATTTGATCGGCGCCATATTGTGTGGCATCTGTTAACTGCGCGCCATCTGCCTGCCTGCCTAGCCTTTTCCCAACTATGTTGGGGTCGGCTTCCAGTCTAACCGGATGCAGCTGAATAACTGCGCGCCATCTATTGTTTGTTAAAAAGTTATTTAAGGTGAATGCGCGAAGGTAGCCCGCGCTATTCAAATTTTTGATTTTATTTACAATTTGTGCGTCAGAGTCAGGTAATTAATGTTGATCGAAATATAATTCGCGACCGTAACAAATGTGTATTTACAGAATCGTAATAATGAAACTCTCTGATTAACATTTAAACCTGACACGACACTGACCTGCTAATTGCAAAAAAACGTAAGAAAATTCTAATTTTCTTATGCTTTCACGGACTTTCACCTTAAGGGGAAAGCGTCAGGGCAGCCCGCGAAATTTAAATTTTCATACGTTTTTTGCAATTTGCAAGTCAGTATTAAATTGTATGTTAAGTAAAGTATGATTCGCGGCCGTAACAAATATGTATTTACAGAATTATAATCATTACAATCAGTAATACAACTTCTTAAGTATAATCCTCAAATGTTTAGTCATTCATTAGGATTACCTGGTCCTAAAGAGTTGTATTGATCACTTTAATGATTATAATTATGTAAATACATACTTGTTACGGCCACGAATTATGTTTTGATCAACGTACAACCTAATACTGACTTGTAAATTGAAAAAAAAAAGAATTTCTCGGGCTACCCTGACGCTTCCGCCTTAAAAAATGCAGTCAAACGAATACGAATGACGATTCAACAGTTGTTTTATTGCAATAGAATAGCAGCTGTTACCGATAGTGTACTTGAACTTTATACGATGTTGGTATGAAGCGTTAAAGTTTATTTTATTAAAAACTGACGCTTGAAATGAGATACATCTATCAACGATGCCCTTCTTAGGGCCTATTTACCTTGCCTTGAATTAAAATACGTAAAATACGATGCGTAACGTAGGTACTGGCTGGCTAAAAAACTTACAGGGTCGCTTGGGCTTTTTGTATTGTAGTTGTAAGATAGGAATCTGTCTTAAACTTGTTATCTTATAGTGGATGTCGTGGATGACGCCCATCTATCTATCAAGTTCCCATGTTACTTTGGGTCGGCGCAACACGTTTTCTTCTTCCATTCTCTCCCGTCTGCCTGTAGTACCTAGCTGTAAGATTCATATTTATTAGCACCTATATGGAAGCATGACGTAAACTTTTTAAACAAAATACACACCTCCTTTTTCACCGAGACTCTTTTGTGTTTTGTTACCATGTTGTTTATGTGATGATTACAAATGTACATTATTATCGTTGTTTTGGCTCCAAGTAACCATGATTGAGTACTAACGTGATATACACGTGGATTTTATACTATCTTTTTTATGTTATTATTTTTTTGCGAAAGATAACGATCATAGCTGTTGATTAAGGTTTTTAAGTACTTACCTAAAACATGTAGGTACTTTTATCGGTATTTTTGTGCCTATCTTGTAGAGACGTAATGTACTCATTTGCGGGGTTCATGAAATACTTACCTATAAAAATCATCGCAATTGCTTGTTTACTAGTTTGGAATAACACATGGAATTCCTAGTGTTCGATAAAGCAAATATAGCACTGTTACCAAGCGATTTTTTTTTTTTATGTATGTAGGTAGCTACTAAGCACTTACTTATTTACATAAATGGAGTGCTGCCAACTCATTAGCACATTATGAAATTATAATGTCTAACAGTTGGACAGTGACTGTCCAATATGTCCATGGAAAATATTTAACTTTAAAAAGCCATCAGCGC
Organism: Dicycla oo; assembly: GCA_948252095.1. NCBI lineage: Eukaryota > Metazoa > Arthropoda > Insecta > Lepidoptera > Noctuidae > Dicycla > Dicycla oo. Next base: position 10,238,904 of record OX411721.1, on the reverse strand, counting down.
GAAGAATATGGAGGAGATTTGACTAGACGAGAAAGAGTGGGACAGACAGAACAGGTTACTAATAAAGTCATAATGTCAGTCGTAATATTCAAAGAAGCCATTTTGATAAATTGATAAGTCGATCCTGTGACCTGTCGAACCAGTTCGGGACATGGCTTACGTGTCTATGCCCTGATGTAACACAGACCCTTCGTAATTCAAACTTTATATCTTACTGACGAACCTGTTCATCGGAACTGGATTTTCATTGAACCTCCGCCGTAGTATACGTAGGACGTACGATCGTACACATGTTAATAATTGAGTCGTAAAGACGAGGAAATTGTAGTCGGCTGACGATGTCGATCGGTTTCTTTACGATGAGTAAACCGTTCGTAGGTAGGTCGTCGATTGCTGTTTGATGTTTGTTTTATGTGTGGCACCTTGATGGCCTGCGATACTAAAATTCAATAGATTATAGGTAATGCTTGTTTTTTTTTCTTTTCAGTTATATGTTTGTGAAGCCCTTAATTTTTATAAACGGTTAAAGTTTACATGAATTAACTGAGAATTAATTGAAACACTTGTCTTGAACAATATTTTATGTGATGTGTTCACTACCTCGCTACTATTGTCTTTGTTCTTTCAGATTTGATGATGAAATTACATAATCTTTCCGCAGAGTCACCAGTAGTGCTATTCTGTAAAAAAATCACCGTGATCACTTAGGTGAAGTGAGCAGTGAGCTGTAATTTTTTCACCTGATGCTAGGGTTGACAGTACTGACTGCTCACTTCACCTTAGTTAACACGGTGAGATTTTTACAGAATAGACCGGCTGTTCATTTAATTATTAGACCATTACCAGCATCAGACTGTTAAAATCTGAGGTAGATTATCTCATAAATCTACCTGCGGAAATGAAATAATAGCCATTTGTTATGTTCCCCAACGGGAGCCTGTAATGATGCATTCAAACCAGAGCTTATCGCGTTCCGTGCATTGAATATTTATGACCATCAGCCATCTTAGATGGCCAGCCGTGGAACGGAACGTCAGACTGTCACTAAAGAATGAAAGAGCTATTACAAAACGATAACAATAGCAAAACGATTCTAGATGTTAAATGCATGTTATCGATTCCATGTCATACAAAGATATGTTTTATTTCTAGCATCATTTTCCAAGCTCAACGATGTAAAACTGAACTGTGATGCTGAGTAGAGCCTTTCTCGCACAGATCTTCGTTCATCCGTTCGCCCGCCCGTCCGTCTGTCTGTCTGTCAGCGGGCTGTATCTTATGAACCGTAATAGGTAGACAGTTGAATTTTTCACAGATTGTGTATTGCCGCTATAACAACAAATAAAACCGTGATAATAAAATTAAACCCCTTTTGATTTAGAATTTTTTTTCTTACTCTTGATGGGGTGTCAATGTCTCGAGCTCATCGAGTAGAGAAAATTTTATGTTTTATCTTTAAAAATGAAGAAATAGAGGCGGCAAAGGTTGTCAGTTTTAGACCATTTTTGTTCATACAAAAATGGTCTAACACTGACAACTTTTGCGAAAACTTGTTTAATTGTTGCGTTAGAGGTCATGCTCTATCGCGCAACAATTAAACAATTTCGGAATTTGAAACTACATAGTAGATCATGTACTTACCACATACTGTATTTAATCAACAAATACTAAAAACGCCGATTCATAAGGTATTTTGTTTAAATATGGGCGATTTTCTGCAACTGCAAAAAATAATTTTATAATTCACAGTATCATTGTAAAATACAAAGTTATCTTTGCGTTTGTAAAATTTAATATGAAAAATATAAATATTCTTCGTTTAGTTTTTTTTTTTAATAATTATGTAGTGTTCAATGTGGTACGAACCCTGCGTGTGCGGGTTCGACTCGCACTTGGCCGTCTTTTTTACTGATTGTATTTCCTGTGTGATCCGAAATAAAATATCTTTCTTTCATTCTAAAACTATCTTAACTTATATTACCTTACACAGATTTAAAATCTTCGAATATCATTGCAAGTAAATTTAAATCGATATTTCAAAGAATATCGATTGCCATTTTTGCAAGTTATCGAACCGTTGGAATTTCGTTTCAAATTTCTTTAATACTTTTCAGTGGAAGGTGTCATTTTCGCAAAAGTATCAATTAAAATAAACACTATGTACCTACTTAGGTTTTAATTGCTTATGTATGACAAATATTAAGTACCTACGTCATGAAATCATACGTGCACCCTAATTGCGTAACACACTCAATCACAATCTGAATGATTTTGAAGGATGTTTCTAATCCATTGCTTCATATGTTCGAAAAATTTGTCTGCTCAACAACGTAAATAATGCAATGAATGTTGTTGAACAGTCAAAATGACATGTTACGAATTACCCCGTGGTATTGTATTGTATTTTAGTGTTACTGCTAAACAACATGCCGAGTTTTTCCACCATTTTTTCCTTCCAGTACAATTTTTAGGGTTCCGTACTTCAACAAGAAAAAGGAACCCTTATAGGAACACTTTGTTGTCCGTCTGTCTGTCAAGATCCTTTTTCTCAGGAACGCGTAGAGGTATCAAGTTGTACTCGGGCCTATGGTCTCTATCAGCTTTGAAAAAATCAACCTTGTAAGTCAACGCGATCAAAAGATATGACCGCTTATGTCGCATATTTTCGCATATTTTGCGATTTCACAAGGGAATCAAAACCTGTACTTACCGGGTACTTCCTGTTGACTAGAATCATGAAATATCAAGTTTGTTCTTGGGATAAATACATCCCAACTACGGAACCCTTCATTGTGCGTGGCCCAACACCGACACGCACTTGGCCGGTTTTTTATGCATTGAAACATTTTATCAGTATCGGCCATTTGAGTTATGTATGCGTCCGCACGGAGAACTCGATTCATTTTAATACGTATTCAAATTCAAATTCAAATATTCTTTATTGTGGTACATAGGTAAGCAATAAGTTGTTACATGTTTCCGAAATTGTACACAGCTATGACCCGCCATAATGGCATACAATAATTTTAAAGTAGGTAACATTTTAACAGCATAATTAAATAGAAAATTAAAATAATAACAATTTAATTTTTTAATTCGTGTTGCCAGCATGTAGGATATTGTTTTGTAATGGTGCATGAACTTGGTTGACAAAAATTAAATTAAATGTTACGAGTTTCAGACTTTCAGTACACCCAAACGGGGCGGTAAACGTTTTGGGGGGATTTGTATCAGTCGGCTGCGTCCGATTACTCTCTCGCTTTTGTAATAACGTTTTGCGTTGTTTTGTTGATATTCTATTATGCCGTGCGGCTAGTTCTCCACATATGAATAATGTGTGTGAAATAAAATATGATTTGATGGATTTTAAAATGATTTCAAAGCATAGAATGCTTTCTCCACTTATCATTTCACATTCAAAAATTCTGAAGCTCTAAAGCGTACAAAAAAAAATTCGGGAGATGTCGCGTGGGACACCCTCTTGGAAAGAAGTTCCTTTCGCTGTAAACTTACTATGTATTAATACAAAGCCATCTAGCATGGCCACAGGTCCTGGTTTCAAGTCTCAAAAGATTTTGTGTAATATGAGTTCGGAGGAATCTAAGTAAGACGTCGCGCGTCGGTATCTTTTAACTTCGGCTTACAGAATCTCAGTTTTCTTGGAATTCGATTAGTTGAGTTACAAAGTCTAAATATAAAATTCGAGATGCCGCGTATTTCGCACAACATTCCAGTGAAATATGAACGCGCGTGACAATATCTAGCAGTCATCTCCTACCGGTCCGCAAGAACTTAATTCCAAAAATGTTTAGAAATAGGTAAAGTAATCTCTCTAGCACCGCCTTTCTATTCATAACACTGTGCAAATAAACCCACATTTGTTGTTCGTTATTTATTCTAATTCCGTACGTATTTACGTAATATAACATACCTATCTACTTTTTACGTAAACAAGCGTCGAATCGTCGTGTTTAGCACGTGCTAGAGGAAATAAAAATACATTTTATTTGGGCCGCAAGTTCATCACGCTCATATTGGTTGACACTGACGAAGGTCGAATTGTTGACCTAGGTTTAGGCTGTAATAATGCGGTTATGTCATTTATTAATACTTACGAGTTACGAGATGCGAACTTGAAAAAGAAATGAGAAGACCAGACATATAAATATGTATGTGGGAACTATGAATATTGACAATATCACATATTTATGGACATTTGAAAATAGATGCAGTTAATTTCTTGGCTGTAAGGATATACTTAGGAAAGAAGACCAATGAAACTATGAACGAATTGTAGGAAAGATGATATGGCTAGAAACTGAATAGTGAGATATTGGTGATGGATGACATACAAACAATAGGTTCCATAATGGAGATGGTGATAGCTGATAGATATATTTATGGAAGCAGAAGGCATGCTACTACGACAGCTTCAAATAAATTAAAATAGAGAGTGAGAGAGAGATAGAATGATAGCTACAAATAGATTTCTTCAAACTAAGAAAATTCTTTTTATAAAATCTATAGACTACCCAAACTCCTACGCTTGTGTGTAGAAACGCATTGAATAAATAGTCCCAATACGTTTTTACGTTTTCTTATTTTTTTATTTGAGATGGGTTTGCTCTTGACTATACGTAGACTAGGTCAATTAGTCACTAGTCCAGCAGTTTAAATGTTTAAATGAAGCTGTTAGTTCTCTATCTTGGATATAATAAACTTTAAAAACGAAATTAAAATAAACCCGGCGACAGTAAAGAAGTCTCTGTTATATCGCCCGCTACTTAGTGTATATTCTGAGTTTTAGTTTAGTTATTAGGTACAATGGTCGACGGCTATATGACCTAAGAAAATAGGATAGATTGCGTGAAAGAAGAGAAGTGAGAAGGGAGAATTGAGATGTATGTTGAAAGAGATGAAAAGAAGAAAAATACTTAGGTACTGCACCGACTCCAATAAATAGGAATAATAATTAAAAAAAAATGTTTATTGTGTCTCGTCCCAGTAAGTAATTCCTAATACTTGTGTTGGGCTTGTCTCGCTCCTTCCCTTAATTGATAGTTAATAATAACAACGATAACAATAATGACAGGAGGATGTTGATTAGTGGCAACAGCATTCTAAAAAGTATATCGGAGTGTATCGACTCCTTATTAAAAGTTTTGTGAGGCCATAAATTAATACTTAGTGATTGTCCATCACTAAGTATTAATTTATGGATGTCCTTTTTACAATACTATTTATTTATTGTCTTCTTTTCTGGTGTATTTTAACTACTAACACTAGTAATATGATATATTATTGTTTAATAACACGATGGATCATTGTTGTCCGAAAATAAAGAATAAAATAAAATTACTGTATTAGTTTTCATAGGTAATTAAGATAATTATTATTTTAGTACCTAGGTCCTGAACTGATTTCTTGTATTCTTGTTCTTGACCTTAATTTAGAAAATTACGAAAAGTTTTACAAGACTCTAATGTTAGTAGTGTTATATACAGCACTTAAATCGTTGCCTTTGACGTTGATGAAGTGATAGCATTTTAAGAGTCTTAAATTACTTCGCGAGCGCCACGACACCAACGGTTCATGGCCGTTCGTCATATATTCGCACCGCGGTAACAGCTGATCAATTCCAATTATTAAATAAAAGTAAAAGCTAACACGAAACCGACACATGATCAGCGTGTGATAGATAATATCCCACCTACAACTACACATAATCGTGTAAACACTTACTCACTAGCAACAAAATAACTTGCAGAAGTACCTAATTGCCTAAATAAAACTGAGGAGCTTATCCAATTGAACGCATATAAATCTTATCCTATCCTTTAAGTGGACAATAACAAAATGATAGTAGATAACTCCCCCTCCGACTGAACTCAGTCACATGATGTAGTTGTAATAAACGCGTTATGACGACACACCACACATCTGAATATCTGGACCGACACCAACGTTTGTTTCTTACAAGATGCAAAAAGCCGAACCGAAATCACCTCTCAAACATACATCGTAAATCATTTCAAATTCTAGTTTTATCTGGTGTACAGTTGTTACTATCAAGTAATATAGTGATAACCGTGCAACAATGGGCCCATAATGATGCGGTAGCGACTGTTTCACGTGTCGATCACGACTATACAGAATTCAGCCTTGAACTTATAAATGAATCATTTGGAAAACATTTTAAATACTTATTAGCACATCCGACAACTTTCTCCGTTCAACTTTTATGTAATGTGTCCAATTATAGAAAACACGTGCTTTTCAGTGTTATAATGTAGGCTTTTCTGTTTCAAGAGATCACAGAGGAAGGTGACGGATATCGGTAACGAACTAAAATGAATACCGCCTTGGCTCAATTACGACTATTGCACATCTAATTGTTTGTAAAAGATACGGATACATGCCTGTAGCGGCTACAGTGCAACTATATATACTACCTACATCGAATGTGGCGATATAGCATTTTATGACTTTTCAGCAAGAAAATCGCTTCAAGAGCAGTATTTCCGCTATCTAATTTTGGCTGCCCATCAGCAGCTCGCCAAAAAATCAAAAAACAATCCAGGAAACTTAATTTCACATCTTTCAAGTTGTTTTTCGCCACTCCACAAAACACGACTTGGCATTCAGCTGATGTCAGCCAAAAACATGTCTAAAATGAAACCATCAGACCTTCGGGCACCTGTGAGAGGTCGAGGTGGCGATAAAAATACCGTTCAGACGTAACATATACGTCACAAGAACGTGCCACTAAACAATAGCGTGATAAGGAAAGAATTTGCAAAGAAATACAGGAATAAATTAACTTTTAACGTCAGTTAGATAATAGATAACGTGGGTGTCATTTCATTAGAATATGTTCTCAATGTCCTGTTTTACGATAGTTGGTATTCCCGTAGTGTAGCACAGTGTAGATAATATTAATTTCTCTCTATTTTTCTCCACTATTCATTCCTCTAAACTCGTAGGTACAATGTGAATGGTAAATATTTAATAGACCATTAACATTCCATTTAGAACCACTAACACATCCGTCTTCGATTGTATGATTAATTTCTTCAAATTAATTTTAAATGTCGATGCCAGAATGTGTCTGACCATGCAATGTCAATTCTATTACCATTTGTCCCTATTATATCGACCATAGGGTTTTAATAGGTACGTATCCTTATATTACGTGCTCAGACGTACAAATGCCGGTTTATCCACGTTCTTGTTACGCCAGGATTATTCAAATCAGCGGATTCCTGACCCTCATCCATAAAACATAAATTTGTGTTTTCAACCATTTCTACCACAATTGATCTAAATAATCTGTAAATAATATTGGTCATCTCTCGAGTAAAATCTGGTTTTATTCAGATTGTTAAATAAGATAAATAAAATGATTTAGATAAGGATTATTATCATGTCGTCAGGCAATATCAATGGGTCCACCGTCGGGATCCCAAATAACGGTAGGAGGGGTTCGCATCGGAGTCGAGTCGACGATGAAGTACCTGGGACTCGTCCTCGACAGCCGGTGGAACTTCGTGGAGCATTTCCGACGTTTGGCTCCCAGACTGGAGCGGGCTGGGGCTGCCTTGAAGCGGCTCCTGCCCAATCTAGGTGGTCCAAACGCCTCCTGCCGGAGGCTTTACGCGGGGGTCGTGCGGTCCATGGCCCTTTACGGGGCACCGGTGTGGGCGCGTTCCCTGAGGCTGCGGCCAGTCCGCCGGTTGAACGCGTCCCAGAGGGTCATGGCCATTCGGCTAGTCCGGGGTTACCGCACGGTCTCCGGTGAGGCGGCGAGCCTCCTTGCCGGATTGCCGCCGTGGGATCTGGAGGCGAAAGTCCTCGCGCACGTGTGGGAGTGGCGCGAGGAGGCGAAACGCCGGGGCGTAACTCCGCTGCCGCGAGAAATCACGGTACAGCGGACAGAGCTCCGGCGGGATCTCATGGCGACATGGAGAGTGCGACTGTCGCAGCCCAGCGCTGGGCACGCCACAATTGCGGCGATAAGTCCCCTCTTTGAGGAGTGGTTAGAGAGGCGCCACGGCGTCCTTACCTTCCGCCTGACGCAGGTTCTCACCGGAGGTTCGGGAGGTTCCTGTTTCGCATAAGGCGGGAGGAAACGCCCGGGTGTCACCATTGTGTGGATCGCCCAGAGGACACGGTGGAGCATACAGTGGAGGTCTGCCCGGCTTGGGCAGAGCACCGCCGTGTTCTCACGGAGGCGATCGGCGGCGGCGATCTCTCGCGTCCGAGCTTGGTCCAGGCCATGGTGCGGAGCGAGAGTGCATGGGAGGCCGTCACCTCCTTCTGCGAAGCGGTAATGCTCGCGAAGGAGGAGGCGGAACGCGTGAGGGAGAGGCAACCTCACGCCCTCAGTCGCCGCAGGAGACGCCCTGGGCGGCGGGAATCGATAGCCGATTCCCGGCCACCGTAGGCGCGGGCTTGCGGACGGTGAGTAGTGGGTAGCTCGCCGTCCGGTGAGGACCAGGCCCGGGTCGACGTCGCGTTGTGTTCCACGCGCGCCTCAAAGAGATGTCAGCAAGAGATGGGGTCCAATAGGGCCGATGCCGCTGGGGTCGCGGGTTGTTTGAAAAAGATACCGTGGCCCTGGCATAGGCAACTGAAGGAACACGGGTGGGTTTTAGTCAGTAAAAGTCTGACACGCCCTTCCGCTCCACCCAGAGCGGGAGAAGTTATTTGATGATTTCCCATCCACAAAAAAAAAAAAAAGGCAATATCAATGGGTCAGAAATAGAAACGACTACTTAAAACCCGAATTAGGAAACCTAAATACGCTTACACTGCCAAAGCAGACATTATCTTGGCTGTTCTATAAATGATAGATCATATCGTTTTCAAATCTCGTGTAGCACTGGGATCTAGAGGATCAATGTAAATTGCAGTCCTACAGGCTTCACAATTGAACCATCGACCTATGAAATTGTCGGGCCGCATTGCAAAGGTTTTAGATAGAATTGGATGAATTACATTACACGACATGCTCTGGAGATTCCCAACATATTCTAGTTAATAAATTACAGCAAAAGCTTATTAACTAACGGTCTATTCAGCAAGGTTTCATGTATTTTATGATCTAGTATCTCTGAAATGTTAATTAAGATCAAAATTCACCCTAAAGGGAAGTCAACGCGATATAATTATTTCCATTTTATTGTTATCCTTTGTTGACATTATTTATCTAGCTGCTGGCGACTATTTAGCAGTTTCTCATTTCTGTCCAGATTGAGATAACAAGCGGCAGCAAATTTTACGAGTGTCCAGAATTGTGTGTTGTCGCCCCTGGAATATTTACGTGCTACCCCCACTCTCGGGATTTTTATAGAGCTAGGATAGTTTACGACTGACTTCGTCGAGTGCTAGTTTATTGCAGAATAGACACCGCCAGATGACGTCGTATTTATAAAATCTATATTTCTATGATCTAGATATTCCGATTCGACGGCGTCCTTTGGCGTTTTATTGCCAAGGGGCATTAACCTTTCAGAATTTACGTGTTGTAAATTAACCGAGATAAAATCATAAAATTTTTCTTATAGTAATTTCTAGCTAACAGTCCGTTGGTTAATATTAAAACAACTCTTATCTTAACCAGTATTGTTTCTGAACGTTTATAGTTATGAGAATTGCGGTCAGCCATTACATGGCGACAATTACTGTTTTGTGGAACTCATTGAATTTTATTATTTTCTAGCTAGCGGGTTTGCCATTACCGCTAACGTCTGTTGGTTTACTTTTGTCCTAAAGTTGATTGCTTTTACTATGTGTGTACAGACCTATACCTACTTACTAGTTTCTCGAACCCAAAAATTTACAAAGGTTCTTAAATGATTTGAATTAAGCCTTCGTTAATTTAATTTCCTTCGGCACATCCATTCCAAAAATTATAACATCGCCCTAAATTACCTCATTTTCGCTATATTCACCGTTGATGAATGTAATTGGCTTATAAACACTCCAGTTTGACTAATTTGCATAAATTAATTTTGCGACATAAAAGCCGCTTTTAATATTCGTTTTAATTATAATCGTGAAACCCTTGGATTCTGCGAAAATAATTTTTCCTTACATCCCCTCTGGTGATTTCTGCGATTTGCAAGGTTGCGAGCGAATTGAGATATTGCTGTAGATATGCTGTAGAATTTAATATTCCTGTTTGACATATGACTGTTTCTAGATTACCCTAGGGCCTATGCTGATCAAATTTTCGTTATTTCTAGTTATGTTAATATTAGTATTGAATTCGGCTTCCCCCGACATGCTAACCAATTTACGTAGGCATTTCACAACGTCTGGAGTGAATTTATGTGCGTCGTCTACGCAATCGTCAGGATTGGTGGTCGTAAAGGTTGCGCGAAGTTATGGGCTGGCACCATGTCGTTCAGTAAACATTGTTTATTTGCTCCTGTCTACGTCTTGCTTCAACGAGTCTTGTTGCAAACATTATGTCTGGTTTTATATCTTATGTTATTTGCTTGTGGCTTACCAACAGTTGGGATAGGTTTTATTTGATCAACTACTCCTTTACATAGCACCTTTCCTGTTAGGGCTGTTGCTTATGACGATCGATCAAACTTTAAACGATCATCTTTTTCATTAATTTTAGTATTGACAGTTTGTCCTCTTCCACAGCCCAAGACCGGTTGGTCAGTGTGCCAATTTTGTGACAAAATGTTATTCTCCAATAATTATGATCATACAAATTGTGAAAACCATAATGGAAACCGTCTACAAACGTCGGTAAAGACAACATAAAACGAAATCAGATATGGACTAGCTGAACTCATGAATAATATAATGCAGAGGTACTCACTGAAATTTTCATTACTCCACTCATTCTCCGAGCGTTGACTCTTGTCTCAGGTTTATTTTCCTGTCCCACTTAGGAAACGAGGAGAGTTCTCAATGTGCTCATATTATTAAGGAGTATAATTCACTTTACTCTGGGGGCAAAAACATTTTTACAGCATTTTCAGCCTCATTTCTCTGTATCCGTTTTAGTGCTTTTTAATGAGAAGCTCAATCATTGGCTTAACGTGCCCTTTATAATATTTAATGTAGTACCTACTACGAGTATGTTGTGTCATGACTTGACTTCAATTTCAGCCTTATGGTATTACCATGAGTCGTTAACCTAATTCTAGAACAAAAATCTGTGTTTACATGCTGAATGGAAGAGATTATCTGTATTATTTATACAGATAATCTCTGTCAGTTAGCGAGGTTTATAATTAATCATGTTTAGAAAACCTAGAGAAGGTTCTCAAAACAAGCTGACCCTGTCTCTAGATCTGAAGTTATCTTTCACGGAAGTGTCGCTGCTACCATGCTCAGATCATGCACAATTATCGATTGTAATAATCTTTTAATTATGATCTCATAAACATTTTTGTTTTACTACATTGATGCATGTTTGCTGCTGAAATTAAAATATGTGACTATGATAACACGTCCTTGAAGTTTCGGACCCATTAGCACCGCCGTGTTACTTGCGTGTCAACATTTTAAAACAAACAGCGATTACTAGGTACTTCTATATTATTAGTTCCATTAATATTGATTCTGACATCAATTATGGACTTAAAAGACATGTTCAAGACTGTTTAACATACGAGGGCGGGTCAATAAGTCCGTGACTTTTTGAATTTCTGACCTCTTTACTGAAAAAGCAACACTACTCCTGTCAACAGGCATCTGTCAGTTGACTCCTGTCAAAATTTGAACTTGCTGCGTCAGTTAGTTTGTGTTTAACAGCTATCTTTATCAGACTACCCAGTAATTTGAGGAAAAAATGGAAAAAAGTGAATTTCGTGTGCTTATTAAGCATTATTTTTTGCGAAAAAAAACCATTACCGAGACCAAGGCTAAGCTTGATAAATACTATGGGGACTCTGCACCATCGATTTCAATGGTAAAAAAGTGGTTTACTGAATTTCGTTGTGGCCGTACAAGCACTAAAGATGCCGAACGTCCTGGACGCCCAGTTGAGGTCTCTTCACCCGAAACAATCGAAAAAATTCACGATATGGTGTTGGCTGACCGAAGATTGAAAGTGCAAGAGATTGTGGAAGCCGTAGGGATCTCGCATGGCTCAGTGGTTTCAATTTTGAATGATCACTTGGGCATGAGAAAGCTTTCCGCAAGATGGGTGCCGCGTTTGCTCACAGTCGACCACAAACGCAATCGTGTAACAACTTCACAGGAAGGTTTGGCGTTGTTTAATCGCAATATGGAGGAGTTTTTGCGCCGTTTTGTAACCGTGGACGAAACATGGATCCATCACAACACACCAGAGACCAAACAACAGTCAAAACAGTGGGTTTCTAAGGGTGAATCGGCGCCAAAGAAGGCCAAGGTGGGTTTGTCAGCCAATAAAGTTATGGCGACTGTTTTTTGGGATGCACGCGGGATAATCCACATTGACTACCTTCAAAAGGGAAGAACAATCAATGGGGAATATTATGCCAACTTATTGGACCGATTCAATGACGATTTGAAAAAAAACCGACCTCATTTGGCCAAGAAAAAAGTTCTTTTCCACCAAGACAATGCAAGGGTGCACACATGTGCAGTTGCCATGGCAAAAATCCATGAATTGGGCTATGAATTTCTCCCTCATCCACCCTATTCTCTAGATTTGGCTCCGAGTGACTACTTCTTGTTCCCAAACCTGAAGAAATGGCTTGGTGGAAAAAGATTTGACTCCAATGATGAAGTCATCTCGCAAACAAAGGCCTATTTTGAGGACCTCGACAAATCATATTTTTTGGAAGGGATAAAAAAATTGGAGAAGCGTTAGACAAAGTGTATAGAGCTCAAGGGAGACTACGTTGAAAAATAAAATGATTTATTTATCAAAAAATCTGTGTTTTATTCCAAAAGTCACGGACTTATTGACCCGCCCTCGTAGTTGCGGGATAATAGACATAGGTCCTACCTATGAAATTGGCGATTTTTGATACCGGCTAGTGTGAAGATCAATATCTTTCATTCTATTTAGAATTCCAAATTCAAATTAATTCTATAATATAGCATGACATTTAAAAAAAATCAGTTGTTCATTATATCCTGGGGCATTTTTCACACACGGTCGTCTGGTCCCAAACTAAGCAGAGCTTGTACTATGGAAACCAGATAACTGATATACTACATATACTACTTTTTTTTGTAAATACATACTTATATAGATAATTACACCCAGACTCAGGACAAACAGACATGTTCATGCACACAAATGTTCATTAGTTTTCCCGCCGTTCGATTTTTCTTTGATATCGATGTTTCTGTAACCATGAAAAAAATCGAAATAGCGCGCTATTTTCGAATACGCGTCGTGACACCAACGCAATATTAACGACGTGTATGGACAAGGTACCGCAAGTGAATGCACGGTGCGTTTTTGGTTTGATCGCTTCCGTTTTGGAAATTTTGATCTCAACAATGAGCCCCGGGGAAAAATTTCGAATCCAACGAGGCGGTGAAAAATGCCTTTAAAGAGTTTATCAATTGTCGTTCTCCGGATATCTACGTAGTCGGGCCTTAAATTCTGTTACTTATGTAAAATTTAGAATTTAGAATGCAAGCCGAGTAAAATATTATGTGCATTCAAAATTTGAATATTTAAAGAAAATAAAAACAAAGGGTTTCTGGAATTTTGTTCATTCTCTAATATGGAGTGGACGCGCAAAGAAGACAGAGTCGCAGTAATTGCATTGCATCGTTGCGGTCACGCGCCAACTGAGATTTTCAAACTGCTGAAAAATTTGAAAATTCCACTGAGATTTATTTATCGTACTATCAAACGATTCAGGGAAGATTCAAGATTAGAAGATAAACAAAGGAGCGGTCGTCCTCGTATTGTTCGGAGCGGTCATCAAAGCAGTGAAGGCGCGAATCAGATGGGACTAAGCAGAACTACTGTTAAAAGGGTGTTAAATGAAAACCTAGGACTGCGTGCTTATAGAAAAAAAAAAACAGCATATCTTCTTAATGCACGGATGAAGAAAATCAGACTCGAAAGAAGCCGGGTTTTGTTAAGGCGGTACGCGGAAAAAAAATACCGCGAAATACTTTTTCAGACGAAAATATTTTTAATGTTGAGGAGAGTTTCAACAAACAAAATGATAAAGCGTATGCACACTCTAGTGAAGAAGCGAGCAGACGTGTGCCACGTGTTCAGCGTGGTCATCACCCTTCGGCATTCATGGTTTGGCTTGGGGTGTCCTATTTGGGTAAAAAAAAAGTGGTAAAGTACCCAAATCTGGCTCACGACCCGTGGAATCGACTTTATCAGACATGAGGATTGGCCCTCATCCAGTCCAGACTTGAATCCCTTGGAATACAAAATATGGCAGCACTTAGAGGAGAAGGTCTACGCTAAACCCCTTCGCAACTTGGAGTCACTTAAAGTATCCCTGATTAAAGCAGTCAAAATTGAAGGCTTGTATCGAAGCAAGAGGAGGACATTTCGAGTAATTTTAATGTGGTGTGAATCTGTATTTCATACCCTTTCATTTGATGTATAAATGGTTGTAGTGCGTTACTCATTGTGTCAGTTATTTAACTTTCCATAAGTGACAAAACTTCTGACCACACTACGTATAGTAGAGGCATCAACCAACCATTAAAATCGCGAAAGTGCATTGACAATATTTCTTTAAAAATAATTGTTTGATTTTTTTTACTTTGTAAATCGGAAATTTTATCTAATATTACCATACCAGTAATAACAGTCGTCAAATACTGCAAAATATTATGTGTCGTTGAATCGTGTTTCTGGTATTAAGTTACAATGGAAGAGTTGTACGAGTGCGTATTTCATTATCTAATCATTTATTGACGACAGATAAGCACGTATTACTAAACCCTTTAAATCAACTAGTACGGGCAAATATGCTAAGTCCTTTACTTCCCCATTTGGATGAATCTAAATAATGGACTGATCTAGTAGATTGGCAGACTTGACCTAAATCTGATGAATGATTGAACAAAAAACACCGGTGCGGTGAGTACTCGGCACATGTAGTACCTACTCGGTGTGTTTGTGGAGATTGACACAAATACGAAGGTATTTTTGGTATTTTAGGACGATTGTTTGAAGGGAATTTTGTGGTATATATGTCGTAGGATGATTTGATAAATCGAATTTTCGCGAAAACCCTATGTATATTGCGAAAACACGGATAATTAGACAATGGTGAAAACATTTCTCAATCTTACTGGAAAAAGATAGGGTTTTTGAAAAACACGAGTCGCTCTAGTAATATTGTGAAACGAAACGTTAGCTATTATGAAATAAGAACGCTGATTGGCCGGTTGGAGCGCCCAAACGAGACCTCCTTTGATTGAACATTATTTTGATTTAAGGTTAACAAAGCCTGAATCCATCCTTGCTTAGTGTACCTACATTCTTTAATACCAATAGAAGTCGATTAGCTCTATAAGTTACCTACATCTGTAATTTACCGTCTCCCTATCAATATATTCTCAATAGAACAAACGTATTCTCTTAGATGCTAAACTGAATCAAACATGTGACCAAAAACGTAAGAGAAATTCTCAGTCGTAGAATAATAATACCACTCTAGCGAATCTGCGACTAACGGTGACTAGAACATAAAACTTAAGCATCTACACTGTAGGTCCTCCAATATAGCCAGCTATACCTACAATATAGGTAGTAGCAGCTAAACTTCTAGTCAACGGAGTCACTACCAGGCGAGTTCGCATTTCTCGGCCCTTAGTTCGACGACCCTGGTCTGGTATTCGCAATTTATAGCTCCATCGAAGTTCGTCGCACTATCCGTTGTATCAACTTCTCCCTTTTTCGCGAATCGCCAGCTATTGTAACAATAAAATGGCACTTAAACATTGTAAGTACTTATTTCAGCAAGACGAGATCCTATCTCGTATTTTCCTATCTTTTTTCTCTGATTTGCAGATTTTACTTTTTTTTTACAGTAAAAGATTCATTGCCTCTATTCAAGTTCTATTCAATAATAGACGCTTTTTAGAACCAATCGTTTTAAAAGGTATTTCTTGCTAAATACATCCTAGCAATTTTCTACAGTATGAATAAATTGGAACACAGCCTTTTTCAGTAGCGTACTAGTATAGACTACTCCAATAAATGAAATATTATGCTGAACTAGTAAACGTTTGGACTAGTTTTGAGGACATACCTCGAACAGCCTGTTTTCCCAGGACATTTCTGGTTGCGTGCCCCAAGTATTTATTATCCCAGGTTAAGCCAATAGCTAACATTTATTCAGCTCGAGAGTATGGAATTAGGCTAAGTAAATGGATTGTTCTTTTAGCTAAGTCTGGAGAGCATTGCCATGTTTATTACAAAGGCTTAACATCTCTGTCGAGTCGTTTCATGTTCCTTTTAATAAAATGCTTCATTCCATCGTAATAGAATTGTTCAGAACTGTTTTGCTTAACGTTGCCGTGCTGCAGTACAGCTTTCTACGAATCGTCTTGGCATCATGAATAAAGAGGCGGGGCTCTAACGGAATGCATTTGATAGAGGACATTGCAGCAATTTGCTATTGTTAATTATAAATATCATGCGCTTACGGTTTTCGGGTTTAATACTTTGTTTTTACAAGAGCTGTTGCTAGCTGCTATACTGGCGTTCATCCAACTATTCTGTATTTAACTGAGCATGTTAATATTGGCTAGCTTCGGCTTAAGTTCTTAATTACTTGTATGTAGTTCGGTCTTGTAGTTTCAACAGCAAGGTTTCTGCTAGTCAATTACCTTTTATGGTGCAGTTAGCTCTTTAGCTGTTTCTATGCCGTCTCATTGGACTCTTAATCTTATCTCAAATATATTTCGTGATACTTTCAACAATTTACTCATTACTTTTGACTTAATTATTCGGAAATCGATTCACCGACTTATTATCTTATCTGTAGTCAAGGCACATGTGTACTATAAAGTGGATTAAGTATTACAAAATTTCTTTAAAGATAAGGCAATCGGCCGTTGCTTTTTATCTGTCTGGATATTTTGCGTGACTCCTTTTCTTTAGGGGTTACGTTAGCAGCGCACGCTATATCCGTTCCCAATAACACATTCTTGACCGAAATGGTTTTCTTTTACCCCGGTTATACTCTAGTACTCCACTCTATGTTTATTGGAAATTGGACGTTTCTTTGAATCCGTGCATTATTCTGCAACATTTATACTATAATCACATCAAAATATGTACGAGTATGGTTTTTAGATATCATTGCTTTTTGTTTAGCAGATTTTTTTCTATATTCGGTACCAATCTTATTATCTTAATACAAGGAAACCGTTTTTGTTAATTTTTATGTTTTACCTTGTTGATAATATATGCACCAGGAGTCTATTAAAATAGTTAATTGAGTATCATTAAAGGCACACGTATGTTCCACTTTTCAAAACCATGTATCGGCAAGTTCTAAACATAGTCTATATCCGTTTTATCTCCAAACGATATTTTAGGATTATATTGATGTTTGCTGTTAAGTAGGAGCTTAAAGATATCGATTTATATCTTGTCATGTTATCGCAAACAACACTTAAATTATAAAATAGCGACTTAGCCTCATCTTCTGGTATCCATTTCGGCTTTACATCCTCCTTTACAAACATTATAGCGTGTTTTTCCTTTTCTACAAAACACATTTCGCATATTCAAAATAACTTTTAAAAATCTTTAAAACTATTTCTGTTTCAAAAATGTTCTCTTTCTTTTATGTGGTATATTAGTATATTACATCGACTATGGTATGTCATATATTCGCCGAGTACCAACCGTTCGCGGTTGCATAAATAAAATTGTGGCAGTCGAGCAGACAGAAGTTTGCATACGTAACAGTGTAGAAGCTTCGTTTACATATAAAATGTGAAAGCTCTCTGAAATTAGAGGTACATTACCCGGGAAAATTACACCAGTAGAATTTTAATGGACTTGAAAATGCTATTTTAACCGACTTCAAAAAGGAGGAGGTTTTCAATTCGATTGTATGTTTTTTTTTTTTGTATGTTTCTTACGCGATTACTCAAAGACCGATTTGGAAAATTCCTTTTTTGTTTAAAAGGGTATACTTCCCCTAGGTGGTCCCATATACATTTTATTACTTTGTTTGGGTAGTTTTTGAGTTAGCTTCAATAATGCGTATTTTTCCCACTTAGTGGATGGTGTTTTAATAAATTCCTATGACTGTTATTTAGCCCACACAAATTCGAATACCACTGTATTCGAATTTGTGTAGGGTTTGTACCACAATTAAAAAGTGAAAAATAAAAAAAATTAAGCAATAAATAAAACCGACCTCCAAAACAAAATACTACAAAGTGAAAAATAATTTTAATTTCGGAAGTCGGTGGCAAAAAACGAAAATACAAAACCAAAGACACCAACTACCGAAATTAAAGTTATTTTTCACTTTGTAGTGTTTTGTTTTGGAAGTCTGTTTTATTTTTTGCTAATAAGTTTTTAGAGAATGATTTTCTGTCACTGATTTGACAGAATAATTACTAACTATATTATCATCTCTAGAGCTATATGATTCATTCATTCGTATGACGTCTCTGGCATCTCGAAATATTATGCAGTGGTCAGGACAAGTTATTTTAAATCAGTGGCCCAGCATTTCCTGTGTTTAGAAAGCTTACCATCAATAATTTTAATGCGCCCTACGGTATATTAAATGAACTATTAATCTGTGCTCTCTAGTAAATCCACGAAACATTTTTCGGCTTAATATTACAAAGAGAGAATAAACTGGACCCAAGAGAGGGATTTTATACCAGTCCTTGTGCCTTGTGTCGACACTATTAATCTTTATTAGTTCCACTATATGGGATCAACAGCCGAATATTGTACGTTATCGAAATAATTTGTTCCGTCATATTGGTCCTGTACTTACACAAGACCAGCGACGTAGTTCCCGCTGACGTTTGTGCTGTATGGGAAAACAAAGCTTGAATCGAGGCCATAAGATAAATTACAGCTGACGTTATATCGTAATTTTGTCACTTGAATATCCGTTTCCAATCTACTGTTCATCTTATTATCGATCAAAACAATTTATTGTAGGTACTATTTTGATCCTGAATTGAAGCATAATATCTGAAAGAACGTTGTTTTCTTTGGACATGAATTATTTACTTTGCCTTGTGAGACAATTGTGTTGCAACCTTTCTAGAATATTGTGGAAACTTACGTCATTTATTGTTATCCCCGATTTTAAAAGCACTTACTAATTTCCTATAGGACTGTCTGTGTCTAGTCGTACAGGTACGTTCTTCGGGACCCCGCTTGTAAATCTTTAGATTTTTTACTTGATTCCATGTTTTATTCATATTGGAATCCTGTAATTGTATTCCAATTGATAACTATTTGTCAAAGTCCAATAGCTGTGCGAAGTTCGATTTTATTCAATTTTAAACGTAATTGGCTGATCACATGATATTATACCTCGCCGTATCGTCTTCGGGCGTCCCTATTACGTTCTGCAACAATATTATTTTCGTATCGAATCTGTGATTCCGAGAATACTCGTATGTTGCGTGGTTTAATTTTTTAAATCTAGATTTCGAGACTTTGGTCTTTAACCGCGTTCCTTTCATATAGCTATTTTCCTTTCGATATATTGTTCTCCATTATAAATAGTTTCAGCAGTGTTTATAATATCACTCGTTTCTTCTGTTTGTCCTGGAACGATATTGTTTTAAAATATATTTCTGATTGTATGTTAGTATTTTAGTATCTCAACCAAACGCGATATCTAATAATACTTATTTGTTATATTTTTCCGGTTTATATGATAATTGTCCTTGAATTGATCGAACTATTAATATTTGTCAACCCTGTAACGCACACTTATTAAAATTAGTTTCATCGTTTAATCAGTCGTCAAATAATTATCTGTGACAATCATGCAGATGTAGCTGACTGATATGGCGTATTCAAGTAGCAATTTGCAAATGAAGTAAGACTGCGTTTTTTAACCTTTTTAATGAATATATTCTTACAATTTATATGTATATACCGATGCCATTTAGAATTAATTGATTATTTAATAGATGTAGGTATAATGATCTTAGGGCTTCGTCTCATACAGTGATAGACAAGTATGCAAACACGCTGTTAATGTGTGATGCAAGAATTACTACATACTGTCATAAAAATATGCCTTGTTTTTTCCCCTTTCATTAATAACATAAACAATAT
Organism: Dicycla oo; assembly: GCA_948252095.1. NCBI lineage: Eukaryota > Metazoa > Arthropoda > Insecta > Lepidoptera > Noctuidae > Dicycla > Dicycla oo. The sequence goes on along the minus strand of OX411721.1, from coordinate 10,218,665 downwards.
TGTTACAGTATTCTCGAAGGGGCAATGCGAGACAGGGCGATACCGTTTCCTCGCCAAAACTGGCGGCTTCGCCTGGGTCCAGACCCAGGCCACTGTCATCACCGACAAGCAACAAAAACCCATCAGCGTCGTCTGCGTTAACTACGTCATCAGGTAGGTCTAGATAATAAGAAATTATCTTCAGTTTTACCATTGTGCTTTGTGTTTTTGTTGGATTGTTCAACACCATTTCAGGAGTATTAACTATATTTTTTAAGGATCATTTTTATAAATTGAGATTTTTTCAACTATTCATCCTCAAGGTAAGTAACATTTTTGGTATTACTTTTGTTATTTTGTAATGTATTAATATGAGGTTGGTCTATCATCATACGTTTTACAACATAAGTTACGTCCTGTTACATACGAAATAGTAGGTGTAATATCTGTAGGCGACTGTATCTTTCACGTAAAAGCCTTATCGTTCGGCTCACCCTTGTTTAGAGCACTTTCGTTAATTTAATAACTATCAATTTGCGAATTAACTAAGTTAATTAGAGTCTGGACTATAAAAGTGGAGACGTAACAGAATGGACTATAATTTTCCTAGAAAATATCGTAAAACGTATTTATATTCCTGTTTACTGCTACCTCCGATGAAAATATGCACCGCCTTATTGAATATCTTTAGCATTGTTGCATCAACTGTAGATAACCATCACAGCGACTTGCAAACATTCTACTAACCTTTCTTAATAATTCACACCAACTTTTCCACCATGAAATGAGAATACCGCGTAAACCAATATCCTCGTCATCTTATACTTTATCACTGATAAATGCAAAATCTTCATGATAACGCCTGCCAGATAACATAAGGAGCAAATCCTATGATCGCAATCTGTAGTATTTTCCGTGCCATATCCCTGACCGACTCAAGCAGCAAAGCAATTTAGTTCAATATGAGATATTTTTATATTCCGATATTGGTTCAACTTATCCAGGTCTTATTGCGATAGATATGCAAGGAATACGGTTACTCTATATCCTTTTAGGGACACATTTGCGTAAGATTCATGCAGCTTTCGAACCTCGAACGTTTCTTAAATCCCTAACCGATTGAATATGTTATTGGGTGTCCAAATTGTTAGAGTCTAGCTATGATAATTCGTCTAGATATTCGAGGTGCTGAATATATTATAGCTGATATTCAATTTAGAACCAAGGTAGATTATGTAAGAAAAGGTATTTTGCTATGAAAATAATGAAATGGTTTTACTTCTCTTTCATAACTCTCTTTACAAATCTGTGCCAAACAATACAATGTAATTTAGCATTCGTAACCCAATTTTGACACTTTTCAATGTTTTTAACGTGTTCGTAATATACTTTTGACTAACACCTGGCTGTTCTACTGCGTGTCAGGGACAACCGTTTGGCGTCCACATCACATCATCGCACCCATACGATACTTGGCACACCACTAACTGATTACGTATCAACACTTCTCTCTTCTCTCTCATCTGTAAATAAATGCGGAAAGAAAATTCGATATACCTGTCTATATTCAGCTATTGTTGAATACATTTCAACTACTCTATTATTTATTGCAGCTACAAATAGCTAATTAAACAATATGTTATATTTATCGATGTCTTACTTTGTATCAGCTTCCCTTGATCTGTGACTCGTAAAGATTCTCGAAAGATGTTTAATATTACTTGTGAACAGTTAATTTGTTGACCGTTCTTTGGTTAGTGAAACAACTTAGGAAGTTCAGATACAATTAATATCAACTCTGGTTTTCCGATTTATAAATGCGAAGTATAATAGGGATTCTCCAAAAATACATGTTTTACTTGTTTATAAGTTTAACAGAGCTAGCTATATATAGAGTGAGAAGCCTTATATGATTTAAGGTGATTGTCACTTCATAAAGCTCTTTGAATTTTCCTGAACGGGAAATAATGTTGATTTGGCAATGTTTATGTCCTTCTTTACTATTGAAATCTTGCATTGTAGTTATTTTTCTGCTTACATTTTTTGGCAAAACATTAGCAAAATTGTATCAATGGACAGTTACTAATGTTCCTAATTTTCTCATTCTATTTTTCTCTCGTCTTTAACCTCGTAAAAGCCGTCTTGAAAGAATTTCAGGGCTGATCAATTGTCCGTGAAAAAGAATTTTCCGATATCTGCTCCAGCGATTGACTGATATTTGATCTGGGGACCTTTTCATTTTAATCAATCTGTTTTGTTCAAGTTCTTTTAAAATGCTGCTACAAATAAAATCTAATTTTATCTACGAACGTCTGTCATACTCATAAATGATGAGAACATTTCATTCTGGTTTTACGATGTCATTTCTCTTAGCTATAACTTTGTCACTCAACTCAGACCCATTTCTAACAAGAAAATACTTTCACCAAATGTTACTACCCATATTGTTAATGGGATTTTTTCTTCTCAAATTCAGAATATTGCTTACTTTTTTTTCTTTTTTCTCAACGGTCATTCGCTACATAATTCTATTACCGTTTTTACTGCTTCAATTTTGCAACTTTTAAAATTGATTTTCTCATTATTTCAGTGAATCCCATCGCGTTTATGGGCCACATTCCCCGGCCGCTTGAAAGCTGTTAACATTTGAGGTCACGCTGATTGCAATGAGTTTTCCGCTCTTTCCTATTTTCACATCGCTTTAACAATGGACCTTTTTGGTTTCATTATTTTTTTATAGTTTTGAAGGATTTGCTGTAATGTTTATTACGATCTATTTTAAACTCGCCTTTTGTAAACATCTATTTTTGGTATTATCGACTCATACACAGTGATAAAAATAACATTAGGTACTGGTACTTTTACGTTCAAGGCAAAAGCTGTCTTCTGTGGAAATGTTCGGTTAGTTCTTGATTCCATGGTGATAAATTATTCACTAAGGAACGACGATACGACGTTCAAGAAACTTTACCGACTAGATAAACTTAGCGATAAACCTTTGTACTTTAAGCACCCAAAAGGATTGTTCTGTTTAAAGTTTGTTAGTTGGAAGTTGCTGGAAAAATTACGATTCTTAAAAATATTCCGCATTGCTCTATATGTTCAGAGGTCAGCAGTTTTTATCTTTCCATTTCGAAGATGATGGCGTGGTCTATAAAATGTAGACAGTGAAAAACATTCAGTTATAAAAAGTCTTATCTCTTCCGAAACGTGTTTATCACGTTTGTTTTCATATTTGTATCTTTTTATAGGCGTGTAGTGAATTAGCAAGGAAAAAACAATTAATTCAAAGATATTTCTGTTCACCTCAAAGAAGTGAAAGTAAACTAGAAAACCAAATTACAAACACGCCTCAGTAATATTCCTAACGTTTTCTTAATTGTGGATTTTGTGTGAAAGCATTTTTAATTTTCTCAACACTAAATGAATAAAGTCTTCTTGTAATTATTTTAACTGTATACAACAATATATCTTTTAGCAACATCACACTGATTAATTGGAAACTGTCTTCATTGTTGATGCTATATCGAATATCGATAACTATAATATATAGGTAGGACCTTGTATCAATTTCTATTGTTTCTACATTGACAAGCCATTAGAGTAACGAATGTTGTATCACGTGCTATTCCTACACATCAGTATTAGTCTCTTGTCTTCCTTAATTCGTAGACTTTGCCCTTTCTTACATCATCTGCCATCCTTGAGTATAATGTAACCATTTAGTTTGTTTAGTCATCAAACATTTTCCTTAGAGGATATTATCATGATCATTCTTCAGCCATGTCAGATGCAAAATCATGTAGGTACAAGATTGATGCATGTATAATTCGTTTAGTAATTATTCAATGAGTCGATTTCTGTAACATCGTTTTCCTAATTTGATTTAAACACAGGCATATTTTATATTTGTACAGACGCCAGCACATCAAGCTACTACAATCTGTCAAATGTTTTTAATAGATTTTCAACTTTATCGCTAAAGCATTAGGTTCAAGGTTGATTGGCACAATTTGACAGTTTCGGGTAGCTGACCTGCTGGCGTCTGTACAACAGCAAATTCAGTATTGTAACTTGTAACATCTTGATGAAGTCATACATTTTTTTTTTTTTTAGCAAATTCATGCTTCTTCAGCTTTGTCAATTGCAAAACACATTCATGATTAATGGAATATACAAAATTACTGCATCAGTTAGTATTAAATTGTGTCCTTGAGAATTCTTTTCAAAGAATTTTAACACACCCATAACTTGTTAGCTGTGACAACAGTGCTATCACATAATATCTTGATTCACACGAAAATCATGATTTAAATCGATAATTAAGTAGGATATAACTACAGCCCTATCATTTAATAAATCAAAAACGCATAATGAACATATGTATTACTCTGCATGTAAATTGTCTCAGTGTCTACGCTGTAAACTTTAATGTGACAGTCGACTCACGTTTCCTTACTATCCCAAGTTTTCTAAACATACTTGACCTACGGATCTGATAATAAATTGCTATCTTATTATTTTCTATTTCTTCCACTATTATCTTCAAGTACTTGGGTACTAACATCTCTTTAATCACGTTTATTATATAAGAGTCAATTAATTCTTCCTCATTAATTACTTATTTATACAATTTGTTGAATTTAATTAAATTGACGGCCTTATTACGGAGGTATGTTAAACAACTTTGATGGAAAATTTATCTTATCAGTGTTCACTGCAGATGATAGTGCTGGACTGACAGTAATTGTAGTATCAACATCAGATGCACTTGGGGTTATCTCAGGGGTTTGGTTGCCATGCCACATTATCCTCCATGTTTAATTTTATATTTAATGATAATGTTTTAATAGTTACAACATCATTAGCACCCAACTTCCAAGAATACCTTCATCATTCTCCTGCCCAATCCCAATCTATTTGGGCTCGGCGCAACAGCTCCCTTTTTTCCATATTTCTCTATTAGTCATCATCTCAGTTGTCACTTGTCACCCCCTTTCTAGCCATATTATCTTTCACACAATCCATCTATCCAAGAATCCCCTTGAAGTATGTTTTAAAAACACCTATGTTGCTAAGTTTAGCGAAACATTTTCGACCCTTGTTTATTTAGGCTATGCTAATCCAGCTGTTCTAAGTGAATTTACCTTTCATAGATAATAATATTATCTAACAAACTAAATCTTTAACAAGATCATATTATGATCTTATTATATACATTTCTACTAAATGTATGTTTAGTGGGATTATTTAGGGCCGGTTTTTTGATCCGTAGTTAACCAATGGTTAAAAATAATAACTAATGGTTGAATTTTGGCAAAATATGAAAGGCTAAACATGAATAAGTTATGCCATTAGTTACTATTTTTTAGTATGAATGAGCTAACATGAATGCATGTTTAGAAGAGAAGAACATGTTCATGTTTAGCCAAAATTCAACCATTAGTTACTGTGTTTGGTTGAGTTAACTAAGGATCAAAAAACCGGCCCTTAATGTGTTAAATTGTATCAAGTCGGACTTGAGGTGAAGTGAACAGTCCACCTGTTGGCTAGAATGATCTAATATGTTATGCTAAATCACTCGTACAGGGTCTAAGGATTTACTGCATGTGCTTACGTTTGTGAATGCTAGGTAATTTACGTTACAAGCAAGTTCTTTGATCAATGTTTATTGTGTTTCACAATCTGTTTCAACATTTGCAATTTCTTAAGACTTCAATTTGACATTGGTGCCGATTCTCTTGTTCAATAACTAAACTAAAATTAGAGAATCGCTATCTTTTACTGACAGGCAGCGCGAGAAAAGGACGGCTATAGCTATAAGCTAAGTTAGAGATGTCAAACTAGTTTACGCCTTGCGCGTCACCGTGTCTATGTTTTTACGTGTCGTCTGAATTTGTATAGAAATATTAGTCCCAACTAAATTTGACAGCTCTAATTTACGTCCGTCTCTTTCTAATTTTATTAGAGAGAAGAAAAAGTTAGCAATAGCCTAAATTAAGTTTAATTTGTGCACAACAGAATCGGGACCAGTTTCTAGTAAATGTCAAATTAAAGACTTAAACTTTACAATATCATCAATATAAAAAATAATCGGTATTAGCATTACCGTGCCCTTTACAACAAAACTGGTGAATTTATGTTTTAAAATGCAATGTTGTTTGTACGATCAAGAAAATAAAGTCTTTAAACAGGACCTTATCATTGAGATCGAGTACATGGCAACACCTGGACATTCACATGACTTAATATCTTTGTCGTGTGTTGCATTGCTCCGCAATTTATTTTCACACCGCATGTAGGTCAATGCGAGAACACGTAACTGTATCCATTGCATATGAAGGGACACACCTAGATTTTTTCTATAATTAGAATTTAATTGTATCTTGGACGATCGATGAGCTGATTGTCTAAACAAACCAATATGGCAATAAATATTTATAATCACTTTATTGGAAGTCTCGACCGCAGACAAATTAGGAAAATGCTGTACTGTATTTAAGTGACGTGAGCTAAGCAAAGCTAATCTAACGACAGGAACGTTCAAAGAAATGTATGAAATTGAAATACCTATTGGATTAAGTCAACACATTTCAAGATGCTAATTTTGTCCAGGGAGTCCGATAGCTCCTTTATTGATTTGAACATTGTCCATTTCACAGTCTATTTTGCACACGTTATTATCGTCTTCATACACACGATACAATATCAAACATTACGTAAGTACATCATTGTTTAGTGTTAATGGTTTAGTCATTTTAACGATTGAATCTTATCTTCGGTTCTAATATTTTATAGTTATTTACATTTTTGCTGCTGTGGCACGTTTAAGCAAAAATCCAATTGCTTTTTCAGCCGCAAGAATGTTATTTTCTGCTGTTATAGAGAAATACAATCCTTAGTCTTATTAACATTGTTTTTATTCTTTCTCTTCAGATTTCATTAGCGTAGGTGGTGTAAAAATGTAAAAGGAAGAGTCCACCTGTTAAGGTTGTTTTCGCTCTCCATGAGAATTTCACGTTGTACTAGTACCAATATTGCCTGGATACTATGCGCAGCTCTGCGGTCCTCGGACGGTTTATGCAACTCCGGGCGAGTGCACCGCCTCCTCCCACCCTAGGTCGTTCACCCCACCTTCCTACTACCGAGTAGGTACCTACATAGGTACATTGCAATTTTAGTTAAGCTTGAATGAGGCGCGTGGGTGTCCCGCTCCCGCCGTTTGTTCCTCAGCTTCTGACATAAGCTGAAACCTCTCAAACCCTTTTCTTTTCCGTGTATTTTTAGCAGATCTGTTTCGTGAACATTTTAAATTTTCCAGTTCGCTTTAATATTGTGTTATGTTACTTCGTCATAACAACTTATGTCAAACGTCCTTCAAGATTTATTCAGGAAAGGCTACATCTTTGGGTGACAACTTTTGTAACCCTATACAGTTACGCAAACAGTTACAGTTAGAAAAGACTATTTTGTTTTATTCGCTTCAGCTGTAGCAAATTCAGTTAATTGTTTCATGCTATCATTTCAGTTTTAACTCTTTGCATTATCAATCTTGTGTACATAGTAACAAAACAAAATTTTCATCAGCATGAGTACGCACATAATTTGCAGACCCGTATCCAGATGGCTTGGCCTGATTCAGAAATACTGCATATTGATTTTAATATGCGCTTACATGCCAGCGTAATTTAGAATTATGTATGAGATAGGTAACCAGTTTTGGGTTGTTTGTAGGAAGTGTCAGTCATGTCATAATATACGTACTTTGCGAATACAAGTTTTATTTTTTAAGTGAAAACTTCTTTTGGCGCGTTGAGCGAATTTTGGTAGGGGGCAATCTTACCGGTTCGCGTCACCGCGTCATTTCGACACCGACTATGCATAGTTTTATGTTTAAGGGACTACTCACACTTATTCAGCTCCATTCGCGTTTCGCTGAACGATTTTGGTCACACTGATACAGTTCTGCTTCTGTCAGCCGCGTACAGCGTCGTAAGAATGAGAAAAGCCGTCATAGCGTGTTATGTCCGCTGAAACGCTTCTATCGCTTTTACTTCGTAAAAATAAAATAATTATTAATTTTAAAAGACGTCCGAAATCTCTCAATCCTTGCGTTTATAATGATTACGTAATAATAAATCAAATCTATGCAGGAACTATGTAGGTCGCAACTTGTCTACAAGGAGTCGAGAATCATCCGTGTACAGCGCTGTTCCACCGCGTTAGACGCTGAACGCGGCAGAACAGCGCTGAATACTATCTATAGCACTCGCATGACAATAACACATTTGTCCTCGTTTTATACGTGTTTGCCGCGAAAGCTGTATAGACGCGGAAAGCTGAACGGATGCGTACGGTACGCGTCTCCATACAAAATCGTTGTTTTCTATGGGCATAAGCTGAATAGAGCTGAATAAGTGTGAGTAGTCCCTAAGTTTTCTTCTGTCGGCAGTCCCCAGACTGCCAATTTTTTAGGTACATCAGCTACATTTTGATCACCAATCTTTGCTTAGTCATCGTTCTTGTCGGCACAAGCTGCGACTGTGATACAAGTTACGTGACAACACTGGGCACTTTATGTACCTACAGTATTTAAATTATATCAATTTTTATTCCTGATAAGATACTTGTCGGTACTTTGAATATTGTGTCGACTAAGAACAATACGAAATACGAAGCATGGTCTACAAAAAAAAATAAAAATATTCTACTAAGTGTTCGTTTCTTTTTCTTCTTACTAATGACACGCTAAGAAGTAGAAGCGCACATGACAAGCTTAGCAACATGTTTAATGCGGATGAATCTTGTCCTAGTCCAACAGCTATGACTTCTTTAAAAAACACTTTTATAAAAAATTCAACAATCTATGTATAGGTCCCATACATAATTGCTGGGCGATCTTGATGCTTTATTAATAATGAGTAAGTGTCGCGTGAGGAAACCGACATTGTGACTTCTACCAACCCGCACTGGGCCCGCGTGGTAGATTACGGCCCATTCCCTCTCACCGAGAGGAGACCTTTGTGCCAGTAGTGGGAACATTATAGTCTGATTATGCTATGTGTTGAATTGCGTACGCTGTGCACATATCATTTGGACCGTGTTATAAGTCCATTTTTTTTGTCGATGGTTGCATTATGGATGTATGGACTAGACTGCATTTGACGGCTCATATCTCCGTGATAAATAGAGATATCGACATGGTTGTTTCTGTAAAAAATCTTGTATGACTGTGTTTATAACTCATTTTTGGAAAAGGTGCCATATGACTGCTTTTTGCATAACTAGGTCCATTTAGCCTAATGTTGGTTTATATTTGGATTTCCAATTACTATAACACCTGGCTACTACAAATAAAGCTATCAATATTGACTTCTGTTAAACCATTGTCCAGGTTTAGGTCGATTAATATCCTCGCTGCATTGGAAGACTCATTTCTGTTTCGAAAGTTACGTTCAAGTCCATCGCTCAGTTCATGGTCAGATTTAGTCTAGGTAGGTACTCCAGCTACCATGAAATTGAGTAAATCGTTACCAAAATTAAGTTACTCCATGAACACATAAATAAGATTTTTGAAAATAAAACAGTGAAATGTACCCAGCTTCGATATAATTGTGTAACAATGTTCTTATCACGTGGTTACAGTTTTAGCACACCTCATGTAGTCTATAGTTCCATACAGTAAAGCTCGCTTTACACGGTGCGAGTTTATTGTCTCTGGCATACCATAAAATTGACGGGCAATTAACTGGCGCCGTCTAAACAGCACATACAATATTGTTGCACAATACGGGCAAATTAGTTGCCGTCAAAAATGGTATGGTTTCTATCATTCAAACATGAGCGAACGAAACAAGACGTTGAATAAAATTATATTTGACAGCGCAGCAAATACGGGTAAATGTACTTGAATCAATGGGGTAGAAAACTGTCGAAATATTTCCGCGTACATGAGTGTTTGTTACAAACAAACTGTCAATCTCCAAAGAAATTAAACTATATTTTATTTTTTGTTTCTTATAATTATCATGGGTCGTTTATAGCCTTTAGATGCAAACAAATAGGCGTTGATAAATTCCCAAGTAATTTTCACATGAAGAGAAAATGGGAAAAGGCACTTTAATTAATAAACTTCAAATCAAGTTATTTTTCGAGGCTATGTGGCAAACTTTTCAAAGAAACAGACTACGAGACCACTTCTAAGACGACAGGTTGGTACGATAACTATTGACTTTTTATTAATAATGGTAAAAAGCTTCAAAAGGTTTATTTTATAATAACCATACATTTTGTAATATGTAACTTTACATCTTCTTTATCATTAGTAGATAAATAAGAAATAATAGTGCGTTAAGTTTATTTTATAACTTATAAAACCATAATATTGTCCAGAATACGGCTAAAAATCGATGGAATGTTAAATATAACGTACTTACAATACAACAAGCTTGGCTTTCCTTCCTTGTTGCGATACTCCTCTTTTTTTTCAACTTCTCCTTGATGTGGGTGATCCGACAGGTAGAATACATTGTGAAGCAATACAAATAGATGAAAGAAATACACGCAAATACTTAAAATTGTCCACACAATGCACTCGTTTTTGTCAAACATTTTTGTCATGTAATAAGCTCACAGTCACAGCTCTCTCTTGCGGCGAAGCTTCCGATACAACCCCATTGTAAGGGCGTGCAACTCTGTACTGAGACGAGGCAAAACTTGCATGCAATTCTTGAATGGCAATAAAATTGAACGGCATGCAATTTTATGTCTCTTGTACGTTCTAGAAATTTGCACCATGTAAACGGAGCTTACAGTTTTTATGGCTATGACTCAGACTATGATGTTTTCTTCTACGTCTTCTAGACACTTCGTTCTATTGTAAGCAGTATTTTTTCCATGTGCCCATAAATTTACTATCGGCAGAATCTAGCGAATCATTTTATTTTATGTTCTTCGACTCCTTTCCATTCTATCATAAAACCTACATAAACCTCTCTGTTATGAATAGATTACTTGGTTTTGTTTGAAAAGTTTGATTTATTTTCAAAAGACAAATATTTGTAGTATCCGGGGTTGATATTATTTTTTACTCCATCGTCTGTTCCTAGAAAGGCGTAGATATCGCTTCCTGTTGGGTTCGTGAATAGATAAGATAGTATTGGAGATGAATTCCCAATAGCATTCGAGGATTTATTGTTATATTATTAATATCGCTCGGTGTGTATTGAAATTCGTCTCTGTACGTTTTGTGGCTGCTCTCATTCTGTACCGTTTTAAAATTCGTGATTGACGGCTGGAATGGGAGTGCACCGTTGTTAATTCCAGTAACTTGCCGCTCAATAAGATGACGTACGATATGTTTATTATTATTAATTGTAACTTCCAAATGTTGTTTTTAGTGAATCTACATCACGTATGACTTTCATTTGCTTCGTGATGATTACACGTTGCATTACTAATTACTATTAAGTATTATATTATAACTATTATACACTTGTAAATGGAAGTTATAATTATATGCATTTGTATTTATGCTTGTTCAAAGTTATTTATAGATTTAAATACAAATATTATTTTATATGCTATAGTTACCTTGTTTGTAATCAGTCCGTGGAATACTATTTCCTGTTTATGTTGCAATCTACAGTTTTACATTTAATTCTTTATCATTGCCCTTAATCATTTGGTACTCTTGTCATAATCGTCGGCGACAGTTATGTCTCGTAAAGACGATGATGCAAGGTGTGTGCAATGGCGTCCGAGTCACGTAGCCCGTCAGAACAAGCCGGGGGTGGGGCCGGGTCGACGGCCAATGAGCGGTCTCCTTTGGCCCCAATTGCACAATAGCTTGCAGCTCGAGAAACGCACAGCGAATTTCACGAAAAGCAGCTAAGTTGTTGCGGGCCAAACAATTAACACCGCTATCTTAAATACAATACGCTAAACATCATAATTGTCAATAATACTACTTGTAATGTAAATAAAACTTCTCAAATGAATACCTACTTTAAAGTTTAATAAGTTTCCCATCTTGTCATATCTCGAGTTTAGAATTGGATATGAATAAACTTTGACAAAAAGCGGACCTCCCAAGCTGGGATAGGATCACTTACTGTCACGTAACACAAACTCTCGTAAGTTGACTAATCACTTGAAAAAAGTTAGAAGCCACAGAATGGATAGGAGAAACGTTTCTCGTATCACGTAGGCAAATAAATTCGCAAAACATGTGACGAATCCTACGCCATAGACGAATTACTACACTACTATTTTAACAGAAGGTGCTAAGTATCAGGAAAATACCGGTTCTTATTTAATCTGTTTTATTTATAGACGTTGCTGAGGTAAATTATTATCAAATAGCGCAATGCTGCAGTTAATATGTTTTGTGCCAAATTATATCTATCTAATGTTGGTACAAGTTATACCAGTTATCACTTCCATGGATTTAACATTATATAATTATTATGTAGTTTTTTCCATCAATTAATTTCCGCATATTACATCAGATGATTGCGAGCAGTTGCAGAATGGTCTAGTCATCGCCGCGCATGCTCTTTCATTTAAATTCACGTAGGTACACGAGGGGAATAGTCTCATAACTCACTAATCCTTCATAGAGTGCAGAAGAACTTACTCGTTAGCAATTATTACTAAGATTCGGATAAAATAATAACTCAATTGATGTGATAATATCGTTAACTTGAAGTTTGGCAATGAAGACGATTCAATTCAAGATCATCAACAGTGTTAAATGCTCCATAAAACGCGATTTTACAGTGCAATAAATCATAATATCATAGTTGCACACGATACTGGCACCGGGTACCAGTGGCTGGCATCGTCAGGGTCCATTAGAGCGAGGTGTTCAGTTACGCGTCTAAATTGTGGAACAACGCGGCTTCATCGTCCAAACGTATCGAGTGGCACGTCTACACTGCTTGATGGATTGGCAAACTGAACCATCTATTGATTATCAACAAATATCTTGATTATGGCAAGTTCTCCACGTGTTTTATCAAACCCATTGTTCGCCTTTTATGTTTGAGATAGTGGAAAATTAATTTTAATAACGTATTATATTCTACCTTTTCATTTTATTCTTCTATATCATTATGTATAACAATACTTATTTGCGGGAAAGCTACTTACGTCTTTGTTAAGCAATTCAGCTTGTCGGTGATTGAATAGATTGATAACTCTGTAGTACCTATACAATAATGTCCGGAAAGTTTGTTGTTCGATTTTAGGCGAAATGATTGCGAATTTTTTGGAGAAAATGATTTTCGCACAGGAGATATTATTTTAATGGCTGCAAATTTGTATGCGCATAACTTTGCTTGGACTTTTAATGGAACTCTCTTAGTCATAATCATTACTTTGGAAGCCAAGTTTGGAAAACCTGAGAAAAATGTGAGGATTCCAATGTAAGCAAAATTTTGAAATTGTTTTATTGAACCTATCAGGGGAGACACTAATTTATATTTAGAAACGGCATGGCGTGTCCAAAATTCAAAATCTTCTTCTGCTTCCATGGGTTTATATGGAAGTTAGAAAAATAACTTTATTAAAATTATTTTGCTTAATCATAAAGTAAGTCTTCCGACATATTGGTTGCACATACATAAGGTTGTTTACTAAAGCGATAATGATAATAAAGAGAACACTTCACAATGCAGTGATATTCAGGATTAAATCATTGAAGATATTACTTACTTAGTATTAAAACAGGAAATAAACCAGGTTTAAATGTGTCGAGGTTCGTTGGCCTGCCCGGGAGCCATTGTTCTTGAACTTATTTCATCAGTTACACGAAATTGACCGGCAATATCCATGGTCCGATTTAATTTTGATTTGGAATCTAGGGCAAGTTTTCTATAAGAGTATAAGAATTTTAGAAATGGTCTTGTCTCTGACTGTCGTGGGGTGTTTTCTTGTTGTTATGCAGTTATCTTTCTGCGTTTGTTATCAGTTGTTTTATGAATGGGATCAGCTATCGGCTCTAAACAACCCGGCCATGTGAATATCACTCGTAAGTAAGGTGATATCGCGTTAACCTGTTCGTGATCGAGATCCTCCGATGGTTCGTGAACTCGATTATAAGTCGCGTGGCTGTCGTATGAACGGTACCGGCTATCCTCAAAAAATTATCATCAGTTAGTATCGCGCGTCTGTGTAATATATGTTTAGGTGGGCCGCGTCACGAGTGCGCCGCCGCTGCCGCCGCGCGTATCATTCGTGCTACAGACTTCGACGCAAACGTACACCCCACGCGGCCACCCTACCGCCCCCGACGAACTCGCGCTCCCGGTCAGCTGTTCACTGTACATTGAGTAACACGCCGGCGTCTCTCAACATAGACAAAATTGTTTGACAACACATCGTTAGCTATACACCTATCACATCATGGTAAGGATCAGTGAGATTTAGTGACTGTGAATAGTGCATAAATAGTGGATGTGCTCTCATACTAGTGCCTGTTTACTATTTTGTGATCTTATTTACCTAAAACGATTATTTTAGCAAAAATCATTACGCTGATTGAAACGATTGTGGTTTAAACAGTGACATTTCGATAAATAAGTAATATCGGACTCTTCGATCGATTTGATTTAAATGCAAAACTTTTCCATTAACTACAATGACGTCCATATATTCTTTCATTCAGTGCTCACTGAACATTTTACTTACATAATATTGGCTCCTACCTTCATTTTCTGACAATCGATCGATTCCAAGAAACACATACGTGGGTCTGCATTGCCTAGAGTTTATTTATGGTCATCGTTATTAGTGAAACTTGGTTATTGCATCGTGTCGTTTTGTATTTTTGTGTCAATGCATTCCCGGAGCGTGTGGCGAGTGCGTTTGCGCTGATGCGCCGTGTCAGTGTTGTTTGTGTGAGACCCGCTAATTTTAGCGGTCCCCGTCCCCCGCAGCCGTCAGCTCGGTTACATAAGCGCGCCACCGAGCCGGCCTTGACTCCCGCGCCGCACTTCTCGCTACTCGATTGGCAGACCGATGTGCTGATTCTTCTACTTGATTTAATTTAACCGACCGAGATCTATGAATTACAAAATTGATAACTTGCATTGTTAAATCATAGCCGCTAGCTGCAATTTACTTATTGTGGACCTTCTTGAGTTCTTTAGTAATCTTTGCTTGGAATTCTGTTTGATTTTCTATGTTGACTTAACATAACAGTGTCCACCCGACTGATGACTTGCGGTTTTAGTACACATTGTTCGAAACACGCCGGTTGAACGCATGGGGCTATGGTAATTTTATGACCCTTCACGACACGGTCGCTGTATACAATATTATGTGAGCCGGTCTTGTCAATTTATCATTCAAAATTTCCGCCACTTATAAGCGTCGCCTCTCGTAGAAAGTTGGTTATCGTTATTATAAAATTGGGTAAGTATTAATCTAATCTTACTTTCATCAGCCTTGAAATTATTACCAAATATTTATAAATTGTAGCGCATACTGCGTGTGGCATGCCGTAAGCTATAAAAATTAACGCCTGTCAGCTAGTTACCACAAAATGACTTTATTATCACGTGTATGACTGACTATGTCGGAAGTTGACGAAAAAAACTACATCATAATATTTTAACTTACATTATATTCCAGTATTATCGTATTATATCGTATTTAAGACATTAGTGATGTCCAATGAGGCTGATGTGTATAGCGTCACGCTCACGACTCGACCTCGACCGTGGAACATGTAATTGTTGAATTGCGTTGCCCATTGAACGGTATCACGGCCAAGGTTACCTGCCGAACAGCTGTTCTCTATTTCTTTCGTGTCCAAATATTTTAATTGCTCGGCGTAAGACTTATCTCTATCTTCTTTAAGTATCTAATTTTATTTTGGCATTTTCTGCCATGATTGTGTGTTATTTTGTTATCAGCTGATTGGTAGGTTTTGAAATTAGACGTGATGTTGTGTTCCTTACATTATCATTAAGGTTTTCTACACTTTAATTATTGTTCAAACTGAAATCTCTTTCAAATACTTTTCTCTGCTTTGCTGTGACAAATTTTCAGTTAGTCACAAGAGGTTACAGTCAAGGAATTTGTTTTATGTCCAATATAATTTAACGACGGATTCATTAGTTTCAATAAAATATTGTGTGTCTAACACTTTGCCCGCTTAGCTATAAATTGATCCAAAACATTATTTGTCTGTGACTTTTATTACCGTTAGTAAATTGATTTACATTTGTTTAATAATGTCCAGTTGGGGGTTTCTAAAAAACTCAATAATCTCATTATAATTTTTTGCTATGGATGCTGTGATCTTACAATTTTGAACTAGTTTCCATAGACCTGTCTTCCGTTGTAAGAACCAAGACACATAAAAGAGGTGGTATTTCGTCGGTGTCTGATTGGCATAAGACGGTGGACCCGAGAATCTAAAACCTTCAATCGATAGGGATACCTACCTCGTGGCTTCGATGCGCGCGCATCCTTCCCTTCTCGCGTTCCTGTTGAATGGCTGGTCTGGAGAAAACAAGGGGACTGATTGAGGGGTGCGAGGAGCAAGGTCGTTAGCAAGGCCGCACTTACTACCATCATTATATCTCTTTCTATCTCTAATATTGACCAACCACCCTTCTCGCTCGCACGAAATTCACTTTCAAAAACATTGCGTAAATGCAAGGACCAAATAAAAACACCCTCCAAACGGTTTCTGTCTGGCCTGCGTTATATTGTCTGGTTTCAGACGCTTGAAGCAATTTGATATTGTGTCGTGATTATGGAGTAGACATACCCTAACTGTTTGGTTAGTCAAGACAAGATAAACGATAAAAAGTTGCGTAACTCGAAATAAACAAAGCCCGTATTAAAAATAGTAGCGTTGTTCTTGTGTGTCAAGCTGAAAGATGTTCGGATTACTGAAACTTTTTAGTCTTGTTCCTTCACTAATTAGTGTACATTATGTATAGGTATGTGTAATTTTCCATGGCAAGCTTTATTTATATATATAGTGTCAATGAAAACTTGAACCGTACAATTGTCAACAACATTTTATCTCATAAGTTGCGTTTGCGTATCAGTGTCGGTGTTGATTTTGATATTATTGACGCAAATGGGTCCCACAGGGCGAGTCTTTAGGTTATCTGATGGTGAGATGTTCATTAATTAATCCTAATAATGCTCTAATTATTGGCGTAATGAAGTGCTAGTTAACAAGATCCAAGGTCAGGGCAATTTCAGGAAAAGTTTGGTAAACTCGCTTCTTGGATACACTATCATTTCACTTCAAGCACTTTTTTCCATTAGGTCTCTAGATAGTCTACGTAGTCTGGTTATAAATTTTGTCACATGTGTCAAAGTTAAATAACTGACACAATGAATTACGCACTACAACCATTTATATATCAAATGAAAGGGTATAAAATACAGATTTGCACCACATTAAAATTATTCGAAGGGACGCTTTAAGTGACTCCAAGTTGCGATGGGGTTTAGCGCAGACCTTCTCCTCTAAGTGCTGCCATATTTTGTAATCCAAGGGATTCAAGTCTGGACTGGATGAGGGCCAATCCTCATGCCTAATAAAGTCGATTCCACGGGTCGTGAGCCCGTTTTGGGTACTTTTCGCCTTATGAGCCTGCGCAGAATCCTGCTGGAATACCCAGTGCTTGTTTGTGAACATTTTTTGTGAATGAGACAAAAACCAGTGCCCATTGGTTTTCATTTTTTTTTTCACAAAAAAACACCTCCGTTGGACCCAAATAGGACACCCCAAGCCAAACCATGAATGCCGAAGGGTGATGACCGCACTGAACAAGTGGCACACGTTTGCTCGCTTCTTCACTAGAGTGTGCATAGGTACAGTTTATCATTTTGTTTGAGGAAACTCTCCTCAACATTAAAAATTTTTTCGTCTCAAAAAGTATTTCGCGGTATTTTTTTCCCGCGTACCGCCTTAACAAAACCCGGCTTCTTTCGAGTCTGATTTTCTTCAGCCGTGTGTTAAGAAGATGTGCTGTTTTTTTTCTACAAGCACGCAGTCCTAGGTCTTCATTTAACACACTTTTAAGAGTAGTTCTGCTTAGTCCCATCTGCAGAGCCAACATTTTTTGCTTGCTGACAGGATTTCGTTGGATTCGCGCCTTCACTGCTTTGATGACCGCTGGAGTCCGAACAGTACGAGGTTGAGCGCTCCTTTGTTTATCTTCTATTCTTGAATCTGCCTTGAATCGTTTGATAGTACAATAAATAAATCTCAGTGGAATTTTCAAATTTTTCAGCAGTTTGAAAATCTCAGTTGGCGCGTGACCGCAACGATGCAGTGCAATTACTGCGACTCTGTCTTCTTTGCGCGTCCACTCCATTTTAGAAAATGGACAACATTCCAGAAACCCTTTGTTTTTATTTTCTTCAAATATTCAAATTTCGAATGCCCATAATATTTTCCTCGGCTTGCATTCTAAATTCTAAATTTTACCTATGTGACAGAACTTATGGCCCGACTACGTAGACAAATGAACTTTACCTTTTTTATGTAAAAAAAGCAGATCGTTTTTCCCTACACATCTGAGAATTCACTCCCAAAAATTAGGTTTGCTATATTTACTCACTTAACAGAAACTGTTCCTGTAGAGCACTTTCCGGTGTTGTGGAGTTTTACTATTTGGAAAAATGATAGAAAATAGTTAACAGCAACTGAGAAAGATTCGAAACTTGCAATAATTTAATAAACCGAGTCGATTTTAATAAAGTCGATATAAACCTGAAAGATTTTCTTTACTTTTCATTTATAAAAGAATATTGTAATCCGAAGAGCAAGTCAAAATTTTCTCTGTTCGCAATGTTCGGATCGTCTTAAGTGTAACTATACTTTCAAAGAAATATTTGCTAGATTCTAGTCATCCAAATTCGTCTCTTCTATATTGCTACGATTTGTTACCAATTAAGTTCTAATTTGTTTTGAAGGCAAAGCCAACTGATAATAGTCTTGTTTATCTCATGGATCTTGTTATCAGATATCGCTTCAGTATGGTCAAACGGGAGTCAGCTGTGGGACAGTGCGCACGCGTTCATTGATGACTCTCCTCTCAGTTCTCATTCGCTCTGTGCAGTTTGTTGTGCTAGTAAAAATTTCTATATTTTCCTAACGTTGCATATTTTAGTCAATTAAAACATGTAAATTGTTTGAACGTTTTCTCGTTACTTTGTCAGGTACGAATTAAAATTATTTTTCATAAACCAGCGATGATATTCTCATTAGTTTTCACGTACTTAATTGAACTTTTTGTGCTCGCCTATCATAACTATTTCCGTGTTGTTTGTCGGCTATTTTAGTAATATTCACTTTTATATATATTAAAAATGTTTTATTGATTTTCCCATTTACGATTTTAACGTTTGGATTCATGTTAATTTTATCCTATTGACTCTTTCCTTATTTGCGGTTTTGAATCATGCCGCTGTGTAGAAACATATCACCGTAGCTGTACGGTATTTATGTCAATTGAAATAGGCTAGTCTAGACGTGAAACAAATTAAGTGTTTATATAATAATATGTACCATGTGTGACAACGAGCTCGCATATGTAGACCTACATCAACCTTGAATATTGTTGACTGATTACGCGCTATTGTTTAAGTTACACCGTGACGCCAATATGTTCTAACTAGTGTTCCTATGTAGCGCGCTATTCACACTCCGCGTCTTCACAGACGACGTACATAAAACCGATTAACACTGGAATGGTTGATTCTCTCTTGACTAATTACCGTGCAGTTTACATTATAGTCCATTATAAGAAGGCACTTGTATGAGTACATAAAATTTATGTGTTGACGTGTTGGCGGTAGACCATGACACCTGACATGATGGTATAAGCCATCCCGCCCAATGGGGCATCGTGTTATCATGATTGTTGTTTTCGCAGTGGCATCGAGTGCAAAGATGAGGTGTTCGCCGCACACCAGGTGCAGCACGTCGATCTGAAACCCGTGCTGGCCCCGGCGGCGTCCTTGCCCAAACCTGTGCCCGCACCTGTGCCGGCCCTCTCGGCCGACCCTACAGCCAACGGCGCCATAGTCGAATTCATAGCCCCCGAGGAGAAACGCCCTATTCCTGTGACAGAGCTAATATTCGCTCCGCGAAAGAAAGAAATGAACAAAGGCTTTCTCATGTTCTCCCAAGACGAGGGACTTACAAGTGAGTGGCACTCCAACTTCCACAGCTTAGGTATCAGTTGTTGCTTTATTGGAATCCTATCCTGTGACAAGGATTTCCTCAATATAATGTTGGTGTTGTTTACAGTGCTTAAAGACGAGCCGGAAGATCTGACACACTTGGCACCCACCGCTGGCGATGCTTGTATTCCTCTAGAGGATAGTCCTTTCGACATGTTCGACGACTTCATTCTGAGCGACAACTACTGCAGTCTACTAGGAGATGATTTGGCTAACGGATCACCAGTAGACTCCTTAACACCAGACTCGTTGTTGTTGTCTTCGCCTGAACCACAGGTAACCATCCAAAGAATTGAACACTGCTTTTCTTATTGCTTTAATCTCCTTCGCAGATCTAAAAATAAATATGTTTTCAGGAAAACGATTCGTCATGTGAACAGTCCTCGTTATTAACAGAGATTTCATTGGACGCGTTCGACAGTAACAGATCAGATAATGACATTGACGATGGCAACTCTCCGTTTATCCCGGCGTGTGACGAACTGCCGGTGTTGGAGCCGGCGGTGATGTGGGGGGCCTTGCCCGACAGTGTCAGCATGGCAAGGCCACATCCCACAGAGATGCAGACCACATCACCGGCGCCCGCGCTACAACGCCTATTGACGGCCACCACCACGGGCCCACCGCCACAGGATCTCATAACCAATATATACTCTGATCAAGGTATTATACGCATCAAATAGTAGATAATTTACATTAGCTTTAGTGTTTCTTGACTGTATTACAATAGAATCATTGCCAACAGGTCTAATACCAAGCAGAAGTGTTGCATCATGGGACACGGGTGTCAAAAGAGTAATGAAGCAAGAGCAGGAGCCGTGTGCGAAGCGTATAAAACGTAGCCCGTCCCCGGTCCAGTCGACGACGCCAACGCAGTCGTCAAGCGTCCTCATGAACCTCCTGGTGAGCGGCTGCGACGTCGACGCCGGCTACGTCTGCATGGTGACATGCCGGCCACGATACAAAGCAAAAGCCTGAGGCTTTCACCTCAGCTACTCTAAATAAACTGTGATAACGCGCGTCCAGTGTTCAAACTATATGCCTGAAAACCAGTGCTATCTCACAGAACTTTACTCTGGTCGGTTTAATACGAATTAATGTTCATACAGTGCCGTCGATACTTGTGATATTACCGTATACATGTACCAGTATCTGACTGAAAGTCGCATTGTAATGGGAGTCCTAAGAGACAATAAGCGTCGGTACGAGCCAGATTTAAAGTCTACGGCAGGCAGGGCTATAACATGAGGCGACCAGTCGAAGGGACTTGGTACTAGGGCTGGTTAGTTTAGTTAATCTTCCACGGTCTTGCAATCTCGTGCTTGCGCCTCAAGGCGTATCAGAATTAGGTTTAGATGTCTAGGTATAGTGTACCAACGCTTTAGTTTTAATGGTGTATATTTGCGCAATCGATTGTTGAGTTTAGTCACATAAGTAAAGGTTTAGTGGTTATGTTGATCGTGCATATCGTGTTGGTTATGTTAAGTATCGGTATCGTTCCTAGGTTACATAGTTACCGCGAGAGCCCGCCGCGCACTCCGTCTTATGTTCGTAGCTGGAACCGAGTCAATATTAATAGTTTTAATATCTACCCTGTGCTCAGAGGTTATCGCTATTTATTCGTTACTGTAAGTTATGTTAGTCGTACAACTAATATTATTTTCACATCGATATAGAATTAGTTCGACTTTAGTCAAGTCATGTTTTAGAAGTATTGTTCCGATCGTTATGTATTTTATTCAGAGTTTATTGTAGTGCGTTGTTGTCCCAGGCAGTTGTACGATGCGACGGTCGATGTCTCAACAATTTCCACTGCCAAATGATACAAAGTACAACTTAGAAACAATGCGTAGCTGTGTTGTATACGGTTTATGTTCGTCTCCTGTAAGGAACGTTTGGATGCCTTTACATTTTATAGTGAGAATGTATTTATGAAACGAGTCATTCAACGATGAACTAATAATACTATAAGCAATCATGAGATACTCGAAATTTACGTGCTTGGCGGTTGTCATCGCAGTATCAAATATTAATCAAAATTTTAAAAGACGTAAACATTAATTAATCATAATCGTCGTTGTTATTTTAATATATTTAGAGTGTGTATATGGATGAATTGTAACTAGAGGATATATCATTATTTATTTTTCTGGAGATAAATAAATATTGTGACTTTGAAGAGAAAATATCTAAAAATAAAAGAGACAAAAAATAGTTCTGGTTAAAAAGGTGCACGTTGATTTTTTATTACCCTGTGTCCTATCCTGATCTTTCATCCTTATCGAGTATTGGCTTTAGCAAACTATGAAACACAAGTAATATGAAACAGGTGAATTTAAAATTCACTGTTCATGACTACGAGAAAACAGATTTTGTAAACAGCAAGATATTTGCATTTGGACAAATACCGAAAAGAGCAATTAAATCATTCAGACTACAACAGAAAAAACATGAAAACAATAGCTATTTGCAGAATTTTGTCGCTAACTCAAGCTATTCAGCAGTTCTCGAGTTTTCTAGCTATGGCAAACATGCTCTTACTAATATTTTATGCAATGATGGGGCAAAATATGTGATATTTGTTCAGGCACATTTTTATTACATGCTTGTTTTGATACCACCTACACGGCATGGCATATGCTAAGACTTAAAAAAAAACTCGTGAAGGGAATCATTAGTTTCGACACCAAAGCTGAAATCTAGTAATTTCTGAATCTATTTTTAGCACAGGCTACATGCATTATATTCATTATATAAATATTTAATTTATGCATTATTATATTAGATTACATATTGCATGTTACTTTTTATCTGCTCTTGACCTCAACCTCGCCGTGGATCACGATGGATGAGGTCTACGATGGAATGACCGTACCCAGAAATAAAATAAATAATTAAACAACTAACTATTACTCTTATGTGCGAACCTAACTTGGAAAACTTGTTTTAGTCACGTTTTTGACACGAGCTTGTCAATTCAAATCCAGTATTTTGAACATGCGAATATATCTCTTTTGTGTGTGTCCTTCAAAATATAATTATATGTCTAGCCAAAGTCCGTACCTATTAGGAGGTAAAGGAAAATCTTTGTTTTTTTTTTAAGGCACTTGGATGTTTTGATAGACTAAAATTAACAGATAAGTAATAGAGCCAGTGACGTAGCATGTGATCTACACATATTTTTTACTCTACCTCAAACCGCTAAGTGTATTTTTTAACCCTGTACATCGTTGCCAAAAATCTAGTTACCCAAATATCAGCCTAACAGAATTAATAATACATGCCTCATTTCCCTGCAGGCTTAGGAATTTAATACTAGCAAATACGTATAACTTTCAAGTTAAATTGTTACTGGTAAACTTTTTTCGCCAGACGAAATTGTTTGTGGAAGTCATAAGGGCAATAACTAAAAGAAAAATCCCTTCTAAGCCGTCCCTTCGAGCGTTATGTGCGTCCGTAGATAGCATTCTACGGTTGTTGACTTCGGCTGTCTCGTTGTTTTATTTTTCTCCCATTCGCATCTAAAACTTTTCCTAAGACCAAGGACGGGCCATTCTAGAGCGATATAGTACTAACCGCAGATAAGGGATAGAAAGATTTTGTTCGGGTAGTTTGCATGCTAGATATATTAGGTATGGAATGGTAGCATCCAAAGTTTACTGTAGATGTCGCGGGTTGTTTCTAAAGAGTTACCGTGGCCCTGGCACAGGCAACTGAAGGAACACGGGTGGGTTTTAGTCAGTAGAAGTCTGACACGCCCTCCCGCTCCACCCAGAGCGGGAGAAGTTACTTGATGCGCAGTGTTGTATAGATGCAATTTTTTTAACTGAACAGACAGCTGTGCTGCTGGGGAGTTTGTTGCGCCACTTCTTCTCCCCAGCTAAAGCACTAGGAAGTGGTGAAGGGCGGGCGTTTTGGGGGACTGTCTTATGTAATTTTGACGTTCAAAAAGTGCTGATTCTCAGCCTAGTTTGAATAAATGACTTTTGATTTTGATTTTTGATTGGGGGACTGTCTTATGTAATTTTGACGTTCAAAAAGTGCTGATTCTCAGCCCAGTTTGAATAAATGACTTTTGATTTTGATTTGATAATTTCCCACCAAAAAAAAAGAAAAAAGATAACTTGAGATTGCCCTGAAGTATCTCACACTCTAATTATGATTTGGCAGAAGTTACTTAATGATTGATCGCATGTTCAATCCCGGGAAGGGACTTCTTACTATAAGAAGATCCCAAGAGATACGTGTCCGACAATGTAACGGATGCTGCAATTATGTGAGGTTTAACATCCGATTTACCCACATACGGTGATCGTGTGGCTGATTGAAACAAGTGATGCGACTTAGTTGTTCACTTTAGAAGTTTATATTGGCTAACAAAGTATGTAAGTCATGAAGTTTTATTAAAGGGCCGGCTTAAGTTAGCCATAAATAAATCTATTAAGAAAATTAGTTGACAGCGAATTTTTTATTTATTATTATATTACCTGCAAGTTAGTTGTGTACGATTTATGATCTGTCTGAAAAGTTGGTAAACAAAAACATAAAAAGTTGCTATAGGTACCTACGGAAAATTCATCACCTGTATTTTTCATGAACTTAGTTTTGACGTTTGATTTTTTTTTTTCGACGCTGAGTGCTCGTGTCATAATAAAAGTAGATTTTAGTGGCTGCGCTGTTTGTTTTAAATCTAACATTAAATCGCGAAATAAAAAATAATGGAACTTTTTATGATGCCAGTATTTTAGTGCACGAACTAAAAAAGTATGAAAGGCGAAGCCAAAATACATGCGAGCGATCTGTTAATATGCTGACATCTAAAGTATGGTTTGCCGAAAACTATTAACTTATTTATTACTAGGTTATTTACGAAATACTTATAAAAGTAGGCTAGTAATTACAACAAAACATACATGTACATACAACCATACCAAACAAGCAAAAATGTAAAGTCTTTTCTAAACTACGGTAGACATTCAACATTAGGAATTTATCTTCTATAGGTACTAATATTATAAAGAGGTAAAAGTTTGTATGTAGGGGTTAATCTTCGGATTACTAGACTACTGATCCGATTCAGAAAATTCTGTCACTAAAAGGAAGCTACTGTATTCCTGAGTGTCATAGGATATAATAATAATAATAATAATAATAATAAAGCTTTATTTGCCATTACAAACATACCGGAGAAGACACATACGTTTTTTTTACACATACATATGTTTTTCACGCGCACGAATTCGAGGGCAGAAGCTAAAAAAAACCCGGCCAAGTGCGAGTCGAACTCGCGCAGGAAGGGTTGTGTACCATTATCTATAAAAACTGCAAAAGTTACGTTTTTTGTATGGGAGCCCCCTTAAATATTTATTCTATTCTGTTTTTTAGTATCTGTTGTTATAGCGGCAACAGAAATACATCATCTGTGAAATTTTCAACTGTCTAACTATCACGGTTCTACTACACGGAGATATAAAATCAAAATCAAAAGTCATTTATTCAAACTAGGCTCAGAATCAGCACTTTTCGAACGTCAAAATTACATAAGACAGTCCCTCAAAACGCCCGCCCTTCACCACTTCCGAGTGCTTTAGCTGGGGAGAAGAAGTAGCGCAACAAACTCCTCGCAGCACAGCTGTCTGTTCAGTTAAAAAAATTGATTGTATACAGCACTACACAAATTAATTTAGATATTACGCAACAAAACATGAAATTACAATTAAATTCATTGCCATAAGTCACCTAGCACACGCCAATATACTAAAAAAAAAAAACGAAAACTATACTCAAGCAGAAATCAAAATAAAAAAACTAAAAACGTAAACAAAACTAAATAAAAGCCTCCAGGCATAAAGGGCGTGCTCACTTACACATAGCCGTGTATGTAGCCGTAACTCATATACATACAGTCTGGTGACAGACGGACAGCGGAGTCTTTAGGGTTCCGTACCCCTTTGGGTACGGAACCCTAAAAACTGAGGGGCAATTCCCGTATTCTTTCAGTCCTGCCGTCGAGAGAATGGGTTCTTGACACCTGTCAGTTTCATACAGAATATGTGTTTTGCGAATTTGATCCTTGTTACTACTAGAAATTGTCAACTGACAGGTGTCAGGATCGCATTCTCCGGACGGCCGGAATGTAAGAACGTTCGTAGTATAATCTCAGTCTCAACCTGTCAAAAATACCGCCAATTTTCCTTTTTTTTTTTGGGTCTATCCTAATGGATACGGAGCGTTATGTCGGGCTCCTACAGACTAAGAAAACCTCAAATTTTCCTACATTTTCGACAAGTTTTGATTGACGCTGAGATGAAATTGCGACTAGATTTTGAACGTTTTTAATTACGGGAATAGGCCCTCTCATATCATGAAGAATAGCAAGTCTTGGTCGTCATCATTATTTTCTTTTCAAATCAATGACACAGCAATAAAGACCCCATAAAATCATAGATAATAAGGGACGGAATAGTAATAAAATCAATCGACCAGTCACAAGCCCGCATTCAACACGTTTATTAAAATAAAATGGAAGTCAGTAGCATGCACTAATATAATGTTAGTTGGTTGTTATTATTACTATCGATCAACCGTCGACGCCACGTTAACCGCAATGCACCACACAACCGCTGGTCTACATCAAATTATATTAAAAGCACTTTAAATTAGGCCGACACTGGTATGAAATTTGAAAGTAGTTAGCTGGCTAGACGTAGGAGTTTTATTGATCGAAGTAAGCGATACCACCGTAGCCGAAGGTATGAGATTTGAACGTCAGCTAATATGGAGCATCTCTGCATATATTATATTTCGTTGTCGCTCCGAACAAAATGATCTAGTCTTTACAGGTTAAACACAGAGCAGTTGTTTACACTGATTTCAGCTACCCAGATTTTGCTAGCAATGCAAGCGAATAAATTGCTCATATCCATAAAAAGAACTGCGTATTGCCTCAAATAATTTGAATGTGAAAAAGCATTTATTTGTTTAACAAGCACTTCAATTCTCACTGCATTAAGATCCTAGCTCTATTCTAGAGCATAAATAATGCCATGTGTGGGCGAGATCTCCAAATACTCGTACGTCATCAGCATCTACATGCTCACGTCGTCAGAAAACATTAATTACTCTCCGTGTTTAAAAGCGTAATGTTTTCATAACAATGGTGGATTGTCCAAATTCTGCTTAGCTTCCAAGATTATGTAAAAATTAAGTGGGACATTCGTTACGGCTGAGAATGCTTCAATGCCAAGGCTAAAGTTGATACTCGATCCTTCTTTTTATTTATTAATGGTAACGTGCACCTTTTTACTGAATTTCTTCGTGTTTTTTTTTTTAGGAATTGCCCAATGTTTTTTCTGTTCAACTCTTGTCTATTTGTAGGGAAAAGTCTTCCCTCCAGTGTTTGTGATTTAGTAATGAAATAATTCTGTTTACTAATATATTCTTTTATATGTATTTACAGGACCTGCAGCAACAATTACCACAGCCAAACCCCCAAATTCAACCCAACTACCAACTGGTCAGGAACCCACAGACAATCCCACAAAACACAAATATAAACAACATCCCTTTGCCTGTAATAAACTTATTACAAGGGATGCCAACCAAGCAACAAATATTACGTAACAACACTCCTAACTTGACCGCTATGCGCACGAATATTAGCAGCCCTATGTCCCCACTGAGCCTGAATGTCAGCCCTATGTATTCCTTACCATCCAGTCCAAACAGTTACACCCACAGCCCGGCAATGAGCCCAGCTCAGCGGGTAATGAGCCCATACTCCACTCCACAATCCCTATCACCAGTTGGTAAGTTCCAACAGTACAGTCCAGGCAGCAGACTGATGTCACCGGTCGGTGTGATGAAGGGCTGCGACCCATATCTGTCAAACAAGATGCAGCCGAGTCCAGGCTTCCTCCAGACTCCGGAGATCATGCTCGAGCCCAACGGCCAGATGAACACGACTGACTTCTGGTCCGAATCCGACATGCTGCAGAATACCAGCGACCTGCTCACAGCATTAGACGACGTTAAGCTAGTTTAGCCTTTAACTATAGCCTCGCAAGTGTAGACGTGATTGTGGAAGAGTGATTTCTATTGGGACAGTTGTGGGTCGATCAAATGCTGACATTCAAGCTATTGCAATATATTTTAGAATTCAGTTTTTCACACAAACATTCCAATAGAAATGTTGTTACAGTTGAAAGTTCTTTCAGAGATCACTCGAATGAATGCAGGGTCGCAAAGGGTGAAAAACAATATAAACCAAAGGGATTCCATGCAATATTTAGTTGTACCCGTCACAAGCGCTTCACCCATTTGTAAAACATTTATGTTCATAAACCCTTAATTTTCATGTACAGAAAAGAGTTGTTATTAACTTTGTAAATTTTATTTAGTATGCGTGGAATCCTCGGTAATGCAACGATGTGACTTAGATTATAACAGATATTCTATATTGTGTACGACATTTAGATGCCTACCATTGTATTTTGTATGTCGCTAGATTTATATGTGTTGAACGTGTGTGGTTGTATCATAGTCTGTTAGTTTAACTACATCTATGAAATGATTTGCGATGAGAAATCAAGGCAGAATTAAACATGACTTGTATGTCATTGATGTCGTTAATTTTAGACAGAAATGATTATGAAAATTTTGTACAAAATTGTATTATAAAAAAAAGTCTCAAAATGAATGTTTTATGAACACTTAGTTGTTCTACTTTATTTCTGTCTTGTTTTGGTTTGCACATTAGATGGTGCGTAGGTTCTGTAGGTATATGTAAAAGCAAATTGGATTGCGGTATTCGATATAGTTTCATATAATTTTGTATTAATCGGCATGGTATTCATAAATAAATAATCATTTAAAATAAACAATTCTCAAAGGAGTATCGACGATAAAGTTAAGATGCTATGTAAGTGTTAATTTATAATTTATGATCAAATCGTATACTCATTTAGAAATTAAGGGATCATAATCTTGTATGACTTGTTTTTCCGTTATCCCTCGTATCATTTAACAAATGTACTATTTATTTATTCGCTATCACTGCCAATAATGTATTGTGTCATAGTTGAGGCACGTCATATCAGGCGATGTATACTGTTAAATCTCACCGTGAAAACTTGGTGAAGTGATCTGTCATTCTGCCTGGTGACTAGCAGCTTTCACAGTGATATTTTTACCGTAGAGATTGGCTGATGATATTCGACAGGTGCCTAGTGGTCCATGCACACTCGAATAATTGTATTTTTATCTTTGTTTTATGACAATTAAAGTAAGAGACTCATTGGCAGTGCCATATTTTTTGTCAGCAAATAATTCTTCACAGAAAACAGTCTCATTGTATTTTTATCTTTGTTTTATGACAATTAAAGTAAGAGACTCATTGGCAGTGCCATATTTTTTGTCAGCAAATAATTCTTCACAGAAAACAGTCTCACAATATTATTTTTAACTACAAATTAAAACTCATTGAATTGACAGGACTGTTGCTTCTACAGGATGAAATTGAATTCATGGGAACCCTTTTAAGGGGACGTTGTACTCATCATTATGAACAACTTTTACTGTGAGACCAATTGAAATCACGAAAAATAAAATCTGATGTTCCCTACATTTTGACGAGTTATGTGAATATAAATGTAGGGAACAGGTGATTTTTTTTTTGCGATTTCAGTTTTGGTCCTATAGTAAAAGTTGTTTATGATGATGAGTACCCTTAAAAGGATGCCCATGAATTAAATTTCATCCCGTATAGCATGTTTTAACTGACGAACAATAGAGTAAGGTTGATAGATGAACAGTTTCCCTCTAGACATTTAATTTCAAGTAAATAATTTACCTAATGTTAGATAGACAAGCTCTTGTGTAAAACGTTTGCAGCAAACGTCTCGTTCGCATTACATGCCGTAGGTACATAATAAGTACAATCAGTAAACCCTCTTATCATTATATGAATTAATGCAATTATTTTCTTTATAGTTTAAATCTCGATAGATTATTTACACATTATTTAGTATAAGGTAAAATTAGGACGGGATTGTTAAAGATCGATTCTTGATCCATTAAATTTGATTTTAATCATAAAGAAATACCTACTTATAGAATTTCAACAAAATAACTAAGTTTACAAATCGTCCATTTGCGACGACATTGTGACATCTCAAAAACCGTAATTTTACAGAAAACGACATGAACTTTTAAAGGCTCTCTCTCTAAACTCTTAAATTGTTGTCAAGATAGCTTTATTATGTATGCAGTGATTAGAGTATAACTAATATTGAAATGAAATAATCAAAAAGAAAAACGAATCAGTAAAACGAAAAATAGAAATTCGAGATGTCACACTGTCTTCGCAAGTGGACGAAATATAGAAAATAATGATTTATGTAAATTGTTATCCCAATATTAACATATTGTTTTGAACATACTTTAGTTTCAGTAATTCTACTTAGTATGTACGATTTTGTTTGTAAGAGAAATCTAGTATAAGAACTTATATACTGCCAATTTTCATAATATGTTTGCACATTATTTGTGTTGTTTCTGTAAAATATGTTTCCCTTTCAATGAATGTGCCATAGAATCTGTAAAATATTCACAGATTCTTTAGCTGTTTCTTCATAAATATTATTATATACGTCCAAATATTCATCTCATAAACCATTCACAATAATTTCTAAAAGATTTAAAAGAAAAATTAATTGTAAATATAAATCAAATTGTTTTATATATTTAGAGAATAAATTTCCGTCATTTTATACTTGTTTCAATTCTAAACACCTGGGAATTTAAGGGACACAACACTTACCCCCTTATTAACGCGGAGTTCAGTTATGCCCAACTTAAACCGCTAAACATTTATCTCCGCGTTTATTATTAACACGATACTGACTGGATTTAGGTTTGCTAGAAAAAATGCAATAACAACCAACGAAACAAGCTGTAATACCAAGTGCAACAAAAATAGACAAAAGGCAAATTGGCGTTATCAATGTTTGGCAAGTCAGCCTACGCCTTTACGGGCAGCACTTTAATTAAATAATAATATTCATAATTCACAGAAAAGGGTATCTAGTAGAAAACATGTGATAATTCGACTTCCCATGCATCTACCAGTCTGCTAAGTATTTATGTCCGTGGGTACCTACTAATTATTTACCAAATATGGAAGCGATTGGCGTTCGTGGTCCTGCGGTAGTCACGGACATTATGCATTTTGGTCAAAAGCTGGTACCTACTTATGTGATATCATGACCAAGCATGGATGTCTTAGTTTATAATAAAGTAAGATTTTCTTCGACCCTCATTTGCTGATACCTACGTAACTATGAGTTTAATACTGAAGATTCGGCTTCTAAGCAGCAACTACCATAGAAAAGTAACTTGATGAAGGAAACTAATCAGTTGGGTTAATTTAGGAAAAGCAGACCATGGCAACGGGCCAGAAAAATCTGCGCTGAAAAGACATGTTATTATGTAAGTGATCAGTAGTTATGCATTGTTTGCCCTCAATTCTCGAAACGTAGCTGAAGCCTACAAAACGAGCCGCAAAGCCCGCAAATGTTTTACCCATATATAAATCAATCGATATATTTAATGGTAGAGAATAAGACCATTATTGTTATAATGAGGGGCGACTTGCTAGAGATTGATTGTAATCAGCCATGCTTTTATGAAGATTGAAGATATACATCTAACGCCATCTACTTTTTCATCTTGGAACTAATACAGCTGTTAATCTATTGTAGTAACAAGTTACCATAACAGATGACACTATCTGATTTCTACCTAACAAAATTACATAAATGAAAATAAAACCAAAAACATTTAAAGCAACCAGTTTAATGTCCAGATAAAGTTATTTCAATTAAAAACTTTTGACTAGTTAATTTTTTTCTGTTCAACTTCTGCCTGAACTGAGTATTCAAGTTTTTTTATCTGTATTAGAAATTATAAAAAGTATAATGACAGTAAACGTCATTTATAATTCATTTCGTAAGTCGGTCGAATTGAGTAAAGTTATTTTTGTGCGCGATTTTAATAATTCAGCGTAAATGGAAAATGTTAGTATCTTGATTCTTGGAGGAAGGAGCTGAAGTGAGGTTCTTGTGTTTCAAACTTGTGTTCGAGTGTAAAAAGTGGCATTAATGGCTTCTACACCAAAACAAGTGAACGGCAACGACAAACCGTCGAATAGTAACGGCTCCCTGGGAAAGCGGAAGAAATCTCGTGGGAGCAGAGGTTCGTACTTGTCGAAATGGTTAGACAAGACGATGCACCACATCCAGGAGTCGACGCCTAGCATGGATACGTATGATACATACGTGAATCCGAATGTGAACTACGCGATGGGTAGTTCTCAGTTCGCACCGGGCTTTGATCCTTATAGGCATACGTACGGCTGTGCACCTGAGCCGATGTCCCTGCCCACGCTGCCTAGTTACTGCAACCCACCTATGATGCCATTCTACGGGCCTGAATATCGTTATGTGCAGAGTGTTAACAAAAGCATTCAGGTGCAGAGGCCAAGACTGCGGCGCCGGAGTGAGAGCAAGGCTGAGGAGATGACGAGCACCTCTCGACACGGCACGCCGACGCACTCGCACAACATTAATTATTTGCAACCAAAGAATTTGACTGACAGCCAGGACTTTGCTAGTTTGCCACCAATAGTGACCTCAGTTGGTGACACTAATTCCAACAGTGACATGAACCTGAATGACAAGGATGAAGGTAGTAATGCGAGGAGGTTCAGTGACCCATGTGTAAGAGGACTGCCGGATGTAGCCCGGCCTGCCAATGGAGATGTGGAGTCAGGATCAGAAGACAGTTCAGACATGTCTGGAAGTCAGGTAGGCAGCAGACTCCTGACATGTCTGCTTGACCAAATAACTTCCCTGAAAATGGCAAATGAAAGACTGAATAAAGACTTAATGGATACCAAAGGTAAGGCTAATAAACTTTATTTTCAACCCTTACACTACTAACAAGCATTTTGTTGAGCTTTTTATGTCACTATGAGAGTATAATTTTCTATATAATTTTTTCTTGTGCTCCCGCCCTACTGAACTTATTATTATTAATAAAATAATGTCCTTAGTCCCTTTAGCTATAAAATGATACATCTTAGAAATACACCTAATGTGGGTTGGATCCTTTTCGTTTAACTATGGACAATTGTAATAAGTTCCTTAAATTTGAAACAGCCTTGAGCAGTAAATATCCATAATATGCAACCTTCCCAACTTTTTGGTAAACCAGCCCACGACACAAGCATAAACGGTAAGGTCATCCTTTCAAACAAGTACACCTACATTTTAATCACCCACACACAATGTATTATGTTTCAAGAGACATGTTTTAAACATGTATTTCATACTAATGTCACTGTTTAACTTAATCTGTATTTTTATGAAGAAAATTGTGACTTTAGTGAGACCTGTCTTAGCCATCGTCTGCCTAGCCTTTTCCCAACTATGTAGAGGTCAGCGTCCAGGCTAACTGGATTCATCTGAATACCAGTATTTCACATGGAGCACCTGCCTATTTGAACTTGTCTCAGTAATAAATCAGAATTAAGTATTACCAATTAAGCTTGAAATCAGCACTTTTTGAATGTCAAAAGTTACAAAAGACAGCCTTGAAAATGCCCTTTATACCCTTTATCATTTTCAAGTACAGTCAAAACCATTTAACAACATCGCTTAAAATTGACATATTGGTTATTATGACGAAATTTTCAGGTCCCAGCATTACTGTTTACTTAACTTAATTTTTGGTTATAATGACTATTGGATATAACAATCCACATTGAATTACAGTTGTTAGCCGTTGATCCCTTTGAAGTTGTTGTGCAGAAGAGTGGTGCAACAAACTCCAGCGCAACATACCTCTGTCAGTTTACTTTTAGACCTAGTTTCATCATACCATTGTAGTTTTAATCTTCTGTTAAATTGTTAACAGGACATTAAGAGTAGCGAGTATTTCCCCATTCGCTAATCTATAGTTAAATTTCTTAATTATGGTGGGACGTAAAAACCATTGACATCTATGTTTATTTGTATAGCTAATTTACTAATGTCCGATTATGAACAGTTTGGTGAAATTGGCCCTTAAGAAGTTTTTAATGTAGATTAAAAACTTCTTAAGGGCCAGTTTCACAAAGTCAAGTTAGGTTGAAAATTAAATAACTAATGTGGAGACAAAAGTTATTTAATTTTCAACCTAACTTATTGTAATATGTATATTATATTAAGTTGACTTTTGTAAAATATTTACAGTTTTCAAGTATATTATCTTACACCAGGGCTACTTCTGTTGAGGATGTTTGTATACAGCTTCTTAATTAAAACAATGGCCTGGAAATCTAGTTAGTAATATGAGAATCTAACTCTGACTATACAGCACTCACTGCCAATTAGTATTTTCTTGCCTTCAATTAACAAAATTGCCTGCCCATAGTGTCCACCATTTTGTTGCTTCTAGTCCCAATTATATAATAATAATTAGGCAGTATAGGCTAAGAAAAAAAAAATAAGAAGCAAATCCAAGCATATTAGGAATAGTGGTAGGCTTTCATTGATGACTTATTGAGATATTTAATTAAAGAAAAAACCAGTGTCCAATGCTCAAAAAGTAACAAGCCGACAGATTTTCCTGTTGACTAAATTCTGATCAATTTTTAAGTGAAATAAAATGTCATAGGTAGGTAGCCTTTTAGTATTTTTCGCATTCTTTCACACACTTGTATCACTGATTACAGTGACCTTAATTCATAGTTTACATTTTATCATAATGTGTATGGTAAATACTTAAAAAGTAAAAGATAAACTGTAAAAACATTTTATCTTATACTTTCCCCTCCCTCCTTATTATTCTGCGCAGGTGAATATCATAAACCAACCACATTAAAATCCATACTGTTTTTAGGAGCAGTTAGCAGGCTGTTTTTTACAGTAATTAGCAATTACAATGCGTCATTAATATTCATTTATGTTTTCCTTTACTGCAATTATAACTTGTTTACATTTACAGTTGAACTGGAGAACTTGCGACAGCACAATGCCATATTGAAGGGGTCCAGTTCTAGTATGGGTGCTACACCTAATCACTCCCTTAATGATAACGGTAAGTAATTTAATTACTAAACATATTTCCTATGGAAAAATGTTGTTACTTAAAACTTGTTTGAGGAATGGGTGCTGGTATAATTAGTTATATATGCATGATACATTTTTACTTACTCTCTGGGTTGGATAAATACACAGCTTAGCCATATGGTTTTGCAGATGCCCCATAGATACAAGATATCAGTGACCTCTTGCCATAGGTATTCCCGTTGCTCCGGCCACTCATTCTCATGCAAAAGTAGATTTAACGTTATTTAGCCAATAAAAAATATATAGGATTCTTTCTATTTTTAATTTTATAATAAAGATGGCGATCAATCATTTTATCCGAACAAACGAAAAGCCCTATTTATGTGTCTCGTCTTTCAAACACGCAATGCCAAGCTCAAGTTTGTGCTCAATCGTAAAAATATTTTTCTGCCATGACCTTGACCGACTGAAACAAACATCAAATCACAAAGTCACAGTTAAAAAGTATAATAGAGTGATGGTTTTCTACGATTCTGCGTCAGAAATAATGACTAAGCTCAAAGCGGTCCATTCAAGCTAGTTGAGTCAACCTTTTATAGTAATGAATGAAAAACGTAAAGAGTGTGCATCTAGGTACTGCTTATCATCTGACTATTAATTGATAAGCATTAAACTCTTGTTCCTACGACCTCTTCGCTCACCAAAACAAAAAAAAACTTATAAAAAATGCTGAACCATTTAATTAATTTTTAACCGACTTCAAAAAAAAAAAACGGAGGTTATCAATTCGGCACGTATACAATGTGTGTAATATTATTGGAACTGCAATATATTCGCTTCTGATAATCTATTAGGGCTTCGAAACAAATATACAAAATTTTATAGATGTATGTATGTATGTTTAATGTATGTATGTTTGTCCACGCATTTCTCTGAAACTATTAATCGGATCGTGATCATTTAATTTTTATTGGCTTAGATTTACTTCAACTTAGAGAAAAGTGCAAGTTTCATCAAAATCGGTTCAGTAGTTTTCCAAGATAATGGACTAATATGTGCTTACTAATATGTGTGTGAGTGACGGCCTGGCTTATTGATACTAGCTACGGGTGTGGTGTCGAAGGGAAAACATCTCCAAACCTTGGTCAAATTCTAGTGCAAAATTTATAACAAAACTATTAACTACTTATTACAAACAAATATTCCAGTTTTTACTAGAAACTAAAAATTACGAAAAAAAAAAATAATTCAAGTCGATTTAATTTTTTTTTTTTAATTATTTTTTATTTCGTAAATTTTAAAAAGAAATTAATTCAAAATTATGAAGTAACTTTAATTTCGGAAGTCGGTGGCAGAAAACTAAAATACAGATCCCAAGTCACCGACTTCCAAAATTAAAGTTATTTCATAATTTTGAGTTAATTTCTTTTTAAGTCGATTTAATTATTTTGAATGGGCCTTTTAAAAGCCACGCCGCAGTATAACTGTGCAATTATTGTCCTTTGGATAAATATTATTTCATCTCTAAAGTTATTATTATAATATTTTCTGTTAGAAGAATAAGCTAGGCGTTAATTTCGTGAAGTCTTCGCTGTGCTAACAACACAAACATAATTTTACATAATTACGGAACTGGCTTTCTAAGAATGCTTCCTTGTTGGGACGATTCTTTCTTATTTTTCCTTCTACCTTTCCCCAGATAAATATTTGTGCAATTTTTCACAGACCTTCACCCTAATTGCGTAACACACTATCAATCACAATCTGAATGATTTTGAAGCATATTCCTAATCCATTGCTTAATATGTTCGAAATTTTTTTATGCTCAACAATGTAAATAACGCAATGAATGTTGTTGAACTGTCAAAATGAAACCGATTCCTACTCTATGTTACGCAATTAGGGTGCTGTTTTCGAAACTGTTATTGAGGTTATGTCCCAAAATCGATACAGTCAAGCAGTTTAAAAAGACTGCTATGTTTTACATCTTGGGGTACTTAATAACCTCGAAGGCTGGCAACGCTCCTGTGATTCCTCTGGAATTGCAGAATATAATAGGCTACGGTGACCACTTAACAACAGTATGGCCGCCTGTTTGTGTGCCATTTGCCACCCACAATAATATCAAAAGCATTATATTTTACTAATACATAATTATGATTGGGTGGCAAACCATCTGGCCCGAAAATTCGCAATGATTTTCTCAATTTTGGTTTCGTTATACACGAAAACCTACTTCTTTATTCCAACACCCTTCCAATTTCGTATATTTTGGCGATAATCAGATGATGATATGCATGATAGCGTAGATAGATCGTCCTACTTATACTGGTATCGTGCCTCCGATCCAATAATCTAAATGTTAGCATTATACGTCGTGTTAGAGCAGATAAAACAGAGCACGTCATCAGGCGACCTTGCCCAGACGTAGTAGGGGACACTGTTACATTAGTTAATAAATTATGCATAGGTTCAGTGAGATATTCCTACCTACACAGTTTATCAGAAATGGATGCGTAGTTATTGAGAATTTGTTATTGATAGAGCTCTACCACCTAGTAAGTAATAAACATGTTTTTGGACGTAGGTAGGTACGGATCCCCGTTCTTCTAACTAAACGTGGTCTTGATAATTGGACCGTGTTATGCAGAAAGCAGCCATGTCGGGAAAAGTACAAACACATAAGCTTTTTCTGTCGATGGTTGCATTACGGATGTATGGAGAAGGCTGCATTTGACGGCTCATATCTCCGTGATAAATAAAGATATCGACATGGCTGTTTTTGCAAAAAATCTTGTGTGTCGAAATTAGTATGACTGTGTTTATAACTCATTTTTGGAAGAAGTGCCATATGG
Source organism: Dicycla oo (assembly GCA_948252095.1). Taxonomy (NCBI): domain Eukaryota; kingdom Metazoa; phylum Arthropoda; class Insecta; order Lepidoptera; family Noctuidae; genus Dicycla; species Dicycla oo. The sequence continues at coordinate 10,180,495 of OX411721.1, read as the reverse complement.
CTGCTTTCTGCATAACTGGGAGGTCCAATTGATTGTAGGTAAACCTTTTCTGCTTGGGGAAATTCTTCCCTTCCCTTCCCTCCATTCTTCCTCACGATGGTTTTCCGGCTACCAGGAGTCGGTAGGGCTGGATATAATACATTTCACTCAAGCATGCACCCTGACTGATTAAGAGGGCTGTCACATTTTGTCTCTTCTCTCGCTCACACCAGACCAAATTAAGTTAATATTATTTATTAGTTCGCCAATTGATTATATTTTTCAAAAAAAGCATCTTTTCATGTAACATTCTTAAAAAAGTTTGGTCTCGTGTGAGCGAGAGAGGTGACGAAATGCGACGGAACCCTTTCTTTTCTAAAGTGAAACTAAAATACAGGAGCTCCAAATCCTCGCATGTCTCTCTGCTATTCAATATTTAATTTAATTAAATAAAGAACTAATATTGTGGCTATACATTCTGTTTGTTGTTCGAGCATATTGATAAACTATGCCCTGGAGACAAATTAAACTTTCGCAGTTATCAAATATGCGGCTAACGAGCACTAGGTTACCTAAGTTTCTTTAAAATACATCTGTAGTAGTCTGACAAGACAAGTTTAATTCAAGAAGAAACCACTAAAACAAATACAAATAAGCAAAAAAGAAACTTTAAAATAAGCAACTTTAATCAACTTAGGGGCGATTTTTCAATCGCCTGATAACTTTCATCTGTAGTCTATGCAAAAGCTGACGGTTGAAAAATCCGGGTCTAGAAGCATGATATTTTGGCACAAGAGTTCCTTATAAATAACGAAGGTGGGTACTGAGGAAGGTTTTTTGATAAATTAATCCTCTAAGACTGTTTGTCCACCGCACCAGGAACGAGACGTCAACGAGGAAACAGATGACGACACCGAAGTAGTGACATTACATTTACTATGGTGCCGTCAACTGTTTTCTCGTTGACATTCCGTTCCCGGTGCGTTGGAAAAACCGTGTCCGCCGAAAGACGTCCATTGCTACACATAATCCTCCCCCAAGCATCGCCACTTCGACTAGTAAAAAAAAAAAAATCTGCTGCTCCCTACATTTTGATGAGTTAAGCGAACATGAATGTATGAGACAGCAGGTTTGATCCCATGGTAAAAGTGGTTTGTTATCATGAGTACAATCATGTGTTTATGTATCGGTCACTAATTACCAGTTACCCTATATATAAAAATCAATTGCCGTGCATTAGTCCCGCAAAAAATGGCTCGATTGATTTGATTTTTTTTTGTTCTCATTATTGGGGTGGTTTAGAAAAAAGAAAATTAGGAAAATCATAAAGGAACAGCCGAAAAATCGGAATTGAAATTTCGACAGGACAACGGCTGACGGGTCAGCTAGTATGATATAAAAGTTAGTATCATTGTCGCCGATGAGAAAACCCAACAGGCACACACGGCTACAAGCTACAACACACACATTGGGCATACAAGGCTTTCAATGTTCATGCTGATATAAGACTTGATATAAGGCTTTCAATGTTCATGCTGAGGGGCTCGTGGCTATGTAATGACAGGGCCACGCACGGTTCTATCGATCAGGTTAAGCTACGCTTGCCGCGGTCGGTCTCTGTATGGATGACCATATTTACATGACCACTCCGTGCCTTGGAATTCACGTTAAGCCGTTGCTCCCAGCTGGCATTCTTGGATCTTTGTCAGTCGTCACGGGTCGTCAGAAGCCCGAAAGTCTGACAACCAGTCTTACCAGCGGGTATCGTCTTACCCAGTAAGCGGGTTGTGATGGTCAGATTGGCAGTCGCTCCATGTAAAATACTGGTACAACATACAACAACTGGTACAACATAGTTGGGAAACGGCTAGGCAGATTGCTTTCAAAGTTCATGTTACCCCATGCATTTAAGAATACGTTTTCATGACTAATAGATCAACACAAAATTCCTAAAAAAAAGATGACCTGTCAAAATAAAACCTGTTGGCATAGGGTAATACGTTATGTACGCGATTATATGTATTGTTAGTACACTGAAGAAACCATACAATAATAGGTACCTACTTCCATTACGAGATTTTCTAATTAGTCATTTTCATGCTGCACACACCTAATCACTCGCTTTGGTTCATAATTATCTATATTTCTTGTTGAGTATAATATTTACCTACATGTTTTGGTGTATATAACTTTTAATTTAGCATCAAGTAGGTCCAACCGGTATTGTCACTCAGCCAAAATTGCAAAATTAAGAATGTGCCACGTTTTATTTGGCATTGTGTGCGCAAAAAACGTTAGGCCGTGACTACATTGGTTGGCCAACAAGGATTCGAATCACGTCCAAATTAAATAGCAGTGAGTGCGCAGTGCGTAGACCTATCGTACGGACTTGAACTCGTGGAAAAGTCTGCTTTGAAGATATAGTAAATCGTCAGACAAGGACTTCTTATTCTTCTTCGGTGCGTTTAAAAGACGAGCTTGTGGCTAAATAATAAAAGCCGCACGGGTCGATCCATCAGGTTAAGCTACGCTTGCCGGGGTTGGTCCGTGGATGGGTGACCATCATTACATACCGAGTTTCCTCCGTGTCTCGAAAAGCACGTTAAGCCGTAAAGACCCACGAATGACAGTCGAGTCGTTACGAGTCGTCAGAAGCCCGAAAGTCTGGCAACCAGTCTTACCACGGGGTATCGTATTACTCAGTAACTGGGTTGTGGAGGTCAGATAGGCAGTCGCTCCATGTAAAATACTGGTATTCAGCTGCATCCGGTTAGCCTGGAAGCCGACCCCAACATAGTTGGGAAAAAAGGCTAGGCAGATTGATTTCGGTGCGTGTATAAAGTGATCACAACTCCTTAAAAATTTGCCAAACACAGCCTACGTGTGGTTTCAGTCTGTCTCCATATGACTCTAATCTTATAATTTATATCTATTTATGCATGCTATTGACGCCTGGAGAAAACGGAATCTTAAAAGGTTTTCCAAGTACGAAAATTCCATTCAACTAACTTTGGAGTGGCATCTTTACATATCGGGAATGTCGAATGGTCTGAACAAATTAAATAGGGCTTTAAGTGACGCTGGCATCAGAAAGTAGACAAGCATATTTTAGCTGGACACGTGGGACGGTTTAGCGATGTATCAAGGTAATAATGATTCTTATACATGCCTGTGAAACGCGCCTCATGTAAATATTCACATGACAGCTGAGACACATTCTAAATGCAGCGTGTGAAATATTTTGTTCTCGTCGTCTCTGTTGACCTGTCATAGCGACCGCTCCCTTGGAGTCATGCTCCATATTTGCATGGTTATCTTTACAATATTTTCTTGATGTTATCGGTCTTTTTACGAAAGTAGAGGGCGTTACTGCTATGACTCACTTGGGCGTACCAGGCGTTAAAGATATTTTTTGGGAAACTTAGAAAACTTAAGGCTATTTCGCAACCAAGTTCTTTTAATTCCTGTCGATTTTGGACGACTTTCACCGGGCCGTTGTTAGTTTCCTTTAACAGCATCTACAAATCGTGAAAGTTGGAAAACGTTTAAACATGCAAATCAATACATAACAGGTCCATTTCCTATTTAGCATTCCAACATAAAGGAATCCAAAATCAATATTGGACATTGGCTATCAACTGTGTTTTCTTCACACACTTCGACAGCTTGCGTTGAATATTAAACGTCAATCAGAGAAGTATTCAACTCGTTCGTGTCTAAAGTAGACAAGACAGCAGTAGAAACGAACCATTTACACAGACAAAACATAACAGTAGATCAACTACAACAACATACGCCAGAATCAGAAGTTTCTAAATGACCTCGTCTTTGGAAGTTTTATCACAATAATACTCGTACTTCTTGTGTCGCAAAGCAGAATGTTGCTGTATACTGGCTTTGAGGGCATGAGTGCCACTGCCAGAATAATTATAGGCACATGAGTGTTTTGTATATTATTCAGCTTTATCTGTATGGCAACGCACCTGCAATGCAATGCTTCTGGTTTTTGGTATTGCATATGACGGTGAGTGGCCAACTAACATCAAGTGGGCAGGGGCTGCCTGCATTCAAATAACAGAAAAAGCCCGAATCGACGCACGGATATACACCGCCATAGTTTCTTCTGTCACATCGTGACAGGTATTCTTACGGTTGGTGGTTTGGTTGACTATCCTCACGATCCGTTGTAGCGTAGTTGGGAATTGGTATACTGTTTTATATTTCTACTGTGGCACCGGCTTAGTGCGGCGAAATCGCGTGCGTTACGTGACCCAAGATAGCTAGCTGTTTTGTTTTAATTTCTTTCGCAGTTGTTGGATATAGGTATACCTGTAATTTAGATTTGATGCGGTAATAACTTCATTTATATTGGGAATTGATTCCGTGTAATTTTATGGTTATGTTTGTATGTCAGGGTGATTGGGTTGTAAACGGGAGCGAACATTACAAGAGCCGTCCGTAGATTTCAAAGGGATAGAAGCGACGGTTATCAAAACATTTTAACATGAGCCTTTGATTGGCCTTCTTAAGCACATTGTCAGACTATAAAGAAGGCTGTTTATCAACGTGGATTTTTCTGCAAAGCTTGATGACGTTGTGATGTTCTAAGCCAAAATAGACCGCCACGTAAATGTTATAGGCTGAACTGTCCAGCCTGTAACAATTCTACTGGCAAGGTGAAGCTGCATTTTCGTTTCCTGCGTATCCAGTTTTTTTTTTTTTTTAACAGTAACAACTCACGGATCTGTAACAACTCCATCGAAAAGACAGAGGGTGATTTCCGGTATACCTAATGCTCTTAAATCAAACAATTTCTGAACACATAACATGTTCAGCTTCCATACTCACCTTTCATTTGTTTTTCGCCATTTCGCAATACGTCGGATATTGTAACAGCGTTTTTCGCGCGATATGGCAACACTGGTTACCATTGCGTGCTACAGTAACATTGACATTAGTTACCCCGTCTATGAGCTAGCTATTATGTCCTTGTAAAAGTACTGAAACCCCATAAAGGTAGACTGAAAGAAATGGAAAACCAGTTATTTGGTTTATTACTTTTAATATAGGTTTGGTGAAATCCTAGCTTACCGATTAGATCTAGATACGGAGTTTAGCAAATATATATTTTTAAGACAGTAGAAAGTAAAAATATTATAAGGCTGTGAATTCGTAGTACACGAAAGTAATTACAGGATTTACAGTCTTGTCAACGAAATCCGAAGATCCTCAATAAGGAAAGATCCATAAGAATAAAATCCTAAAAACGTAAGGTATAAAAGACAAATTAACTCATTTTAGGACCTCATTCGATACTACATATTAGCCACAATGTTTAGAATTTTGGTTGCGAAACCATGGGCCGTTATAAAAAAGTACCCTAGCACTATGTTACAGTCAATGCTTTACTTATACTATTGTCAAGATATTTCATCACAAAAGGAAAGAGACGAGCATACATATAGGAGTAATATTATATCCTGGACACGGCTGACAGAATAAGATTTGAAGAGTACTGCATATTTCTCATCAACCCTTTCTACTTGCAGTGTACCTGGCAGGGCAGTACGCTCCTGGCTTTCTGACCGACTTGGTGCGCGAGATCAGGGACGCAGCGCGCATGCGCGAGGATGCCATGTACTCGCGCGTACGCGCCATGGTCGTCGAGAGGAACGATGTAAGTATAGCAACTTATCTACTGACCTTGATCTTCTTCCTTTTTTAGTGGGCCATGACTGTCTTTCTTAGGATAATACCTTGCTTAGCACAGAAGGGCAATTCCCGTAAATTAAAATGTTCAAAATCTAGTCTCAATCTAATCGCAATCAAAAATGTATGAAGATTAGAGATATTTTTGACACAAGTTTTTTTTTATATTTTTTTATTTGAGATGGTTTTGCTGTTGACTATAGTCTAGGTCAGAGGTGACAGAGACAAAGTCTACGATGGAGTGAGCTTAAGCTAAGTTGTATGCGTTCGGGAACACAGACGCAGGCAGTGAGTTCCACTCTTTTGCCGTGCGCATTATGAAGGATGTTTGGAAGCGCTTAGTGCGAATTGGTAGAATGGTAACTAGGTATGGATGGTAACTTGCAGTGCGTCTAAATGTTCGATGGTAGAAGGGGGCCGGTGGAATGAGGTTGTGGAGTTTCTGAGCACACTCACCGAAGTACAGTCTATAGAATACAGACAAGCAGCCAACCTTGCGGCGATTAGACAAGCTGTGTAGCTTGGCATCCACCAGTTTTACGTCACCAATGAGCCTTAGCTCTGCGTTCCACCGAGTCAAGCGCAGCAAATTGGTATTTAGCTGAGCCATCCCAAAGGTGGCTGCAATACTCCATGCGGGATCGGACTTGCGCTTTATAAAGGGTCAAATGCTGTCCATGCGTAAAGTACCCCGAAAAGTAGGAGTTTGGTCGAAACGACTCCTTTTAGCGGTGAAAAGACACGCCTGGTTTTTGGAGGCGTTAAAAGAGACCAGATTGTCATAACCCCATTGTGAGACAAGGCTTGACGCCAAATCTGTCCACTCTACCATGGCCTCTCTCAAGAGTCTCAAGGAACGAACTTCATCGCCGCTGGTTTTTGCGCTGGACAAGTATCTCTCCGAAACAGTACTGACTATTCTTCCGTAGACCTAACCCGTTTCTATGGTGGTCATACTACGCGTGAGGTGATAGTGAGGAACCCGTCACGTGCCATCAGTGCCAAGATAGGTTGGTTACATTATACTCTTTCCAACCATTTATTTTTGATATAAGCACGCTTATGAAGTTCCTTATAATATTTTTTTACTTTTTTTGGCTTCGCACGGTTTGTGCATTTAACAGTTCCTTATTTATTGACAGGCCAATAAATAAGGATGATCAATCAACCATAGACGAAAAAACCGACCAAGTGCGTGCCGGACCACGTACTACGGAACCCTTCATGGGTTCCGTAGTTGGGATGAATTTATCCCAAGAACAAGCTTAACATTGTAGTTGAAAAACATGTTCTCCCATATTCCAACTGCAAATGTAAGTTTGTACGCACAATATTGAGAGATTTACAATGTTATTTTAAGACCAGAGACTTCTCATTAGTTTTTCTGTAATCTATAGGCATAGAACTATTTTCTGTATTTTTTTCAAAATTTTAGGCTCAGCAGTTTCGGAGATAAGGGAGAGGGGAATGGTCAATTTTCGTCTATTTTCTTAAATAACTTTAAAACAACATAAAAAGAATTAAAATTATAAAAAGAACATATTTGAGACCCTCACAGGGAGCCCTTTCATTTGATATGTCACATACAGTACAGTACGCAAACCTTTTTTTTTTTTTTTTCTTATTTGCCCCCCAAAAGTGACCCCCATGTTCAAAATTAATTTATTAACGTTACACGTCCGTGTTTGGGTCACAGAAATTTATATCAATCTGCCTAGCTTTCCTATGCCTTTGCCTATGTTGGGGTCGGCTTCCGGTCTAACCGGATGCAGCTGCATACCAGTATTTTACATGGAGCGACTGCCTATCTGACCTCCACAACCCAGTTACTGGGTAATACGATACCCCTTGGTAAGACTGGTTGTCAGACTTTCGGGATTCTGACGACCCGTAACGACTGTCAAAGATCCACGAATGACAGAAATTCATATGCGTACCAAGTTTCAACTTAATCGGTCCACTAGATTCAGAGCAAATTGGCTGTGACAGACAGACAGACACCGAGTGATCCTATAAGGTTTCCGTTTTTTTCCATTTGAGGCACGGAACCCTAAAAACTTCATGGACGCTGCTTTTTAAATATCAATGTGTTAAATCGATTAAAACTTCTTCGTCGATTGTTATAAGAAATTGAATCGGTAGGTAACGCATTAGGACATCACTAATTGATTAGAACTCGAGCTGTCAAAAGTAATATAAATAGTTGGAAAGATTACATCAGAGCACACGCTAGGTTACGACCTATAGTCGCCGAAACTGAAACGGAACGAAGCCGAAGTAGTAACTGTAGCCAAAATCCGCATGGAATGTATAATTATTATTAGTGGTGAACAGTTTATGCCATTTCAGTGGATACCATGCAAAGTGGGCTCGTGGCTAAGTAATATAACAGCCGCACGGGTCGATCGATCAGGCTAAGCTATGCTTGCCGTGGTCGGTCCTTGGATGGGTGACCATCTTTACATACCAAGAACGAGAACCCGTGCTCGGAAAGCACGTTAAGCCGTTGGCTGTCATTCTTGGATCTTTCTGTCGTTACGAGTGGTCAGAAGCCCGAAAGTCTGACAACCAGTCTTACCAAGGGTTATCGTATTACCCAGTGGCTGGATTGTGGAGGCAGTCGCTTCATGTAAAATACTGGTGTTCAGCTGCATCTGGTTAGATTGGAAGCCGACCGCAACACTGTTGGGAAAAGGCTAGGCAGATGATGAAGCCATGAAAAAACTAGCAGTTTAAAAAACAATTGCCTTTGTAAAAAAATGTTTAGACAGGATAGCCGAAAGGAATCGTGTTGTATAGACCCTTATTCACTACAGTACCTCAGGTGGCTACAAAATCTTACACTACTAAGTATAAAATACTAGTTATTCAATATATTACAATTTTCTAACCTCTCGTTCTGTTCGTTTTCTCAATATTTATGTCGATGGCATCCCGTACTTTCTCTCGAGTTTAATAGCTGCGTTAAACTTTGACATTTAAAAGCGTTCCATTCAATAACATACCACTTGGCTAGAAACTCCAGGTTTCTGAAAGTTACCTATCTGTATTATTGATTGTTGCTCTTCGTTCTGTCAAAAATGTACCATTGTAATGATTTGAATGAGAGTAACTTTAATGTTCAGTTGACTTTATATTGAACTAGTTTTTTTTGCCCTCGTGAAGATTGGAAATTATCCCATGGAACTACTGGGATAAAAATCCTATGTTCAGCCGTTAAGACGTGAAAGGTAACAGACAAACAGAGTTACTTTTGTATTTTTATCATAAATATGAATGTTTGTCCACGAATAAATTCATTAATGGAGCGAGAACCCGACAGTTCTCTATGGCTTCAGACTGTCGAGCAAAAGTTCGTGAGTCCGATTCCGGGTGAGACCCGTTGCAAAATTGACGTGATCCATCTACCTGTCAGTCTTCTCAGTCTATCCTTCTCTGTAAAGTATCACTGCTGAGATTCCTGTATGACGGTATATTTTTCGCGTGAACTTTTGGTACAGTCAGAAGCATAAATACCGTACCTACAATAAATCATCATTCTCCTGCCCTTATCCTAATTTATTTGTGGTCGGCACAACATGTATTTTTCTTCTATACTTCTCTATTAGTCGTCTCTTGGTAGACGCTCCCTTTCTAGCCATATCATCTTTCACCCAGTCCATCCATAATTTCTTTGGTCTTCCCCTACTCGTATAGCCTTCATTGTCAAAACTTTCCTGACGACATTTTCCTCATTCCTCAGCATCACATGCCCATACCATGACAACCGATTTCCACTCAACTTTTCAGTCATTCCTTTTGTGACCCAAGATTCTGTTCCATACAAGACAGCAGGTCTAACCATTGTTTTATAAATCTTCCCCTTAAGTTTAATGGGAATGCGGGAGTCGCAGATTGTTCCCGTGACCTGCCGCCATTTCATCCATCCAGTGTTAATTCTGTGCTTTACAATCCGATCTACTTCGCCATGGTTTTGCACGAGTGAACCAAGATACCGAAAGTCGGAGCAGACAGGAGAAGCGCGCCATCAAGCTTTAGGGCCTCAGAACTGGAGAGAACGCCGAAATCTTTTGATTTTCGAGCCACCATTCTCCAGCTTCCGTTGCCATTTCTCCAATGTGCTCTGGAGCTCAGGTCCATCTTCACCGACAAGAAGAACGATGTCGTCGGCTAATAGCAAGCACCAGGGTGTCGCTTCCTGTATGTCCGACGTCAGAGCGTCCTTAATCAACAGGAAGAGGTAAGGACTTAAAGCCGACCCTTGGTGCAGGCCTACAGCCACACTGAACTCGTCGGTGATGCCAGCAGCCGACCGGCCGCAGGTACGGGATTGACTGTACATAGGACGAGTTAACTCTACATACTTCCCGGACAAACCTTTCTATTTCAAAGCCCACCACAAACATTCCAGGTTTTACTCTATAATAGGTACGCTTTCTCCAGATTACGAACATCCTGTACAAGTTCTTGTGTGCACGTCTGTGCCTACTTCTCGCACAATTGGCGGAGTGCAAAAGTGGAGTTCACTGTTCCTTGACCTGGCATAAACCCAAACTGGTTTGGAGTAATTTCAATCTCCTCTCGCAATCTTTTCTCTATTATTTTACTTATTTTACCGGCTTCCATGAAAAACTAAAAATAGCATACTAAAAGTGTCATTGGAAAAATATGATTCAGTAATTATGACAAGGCACATATTTTTAATTTCCTCAATCGTTGTCCAATACCTTTAAGTAGATAGGTAGGCAGTATGACCATGAAGTTCACGTCCTTAACCACAGACAACGACTTTTTCAATTATTCACCATAATCGATACTACCGGCTTGATGGTACGACAGAATGACAGAACGTCGATACAAGGCGAGATGGTTTGGCTTTAGACCTTTGAACAGGCTAGTTATAGTTAAGGATTGCGCTTTATAAGTTTACTAGCTTTTGCCGGCGACTTTGTCCGCATGGAATTTCTTGTCCCCTCGAACCACGCCGTCGCATTGCAACTCCTGCCCGCGCTATTACGAGTAGGTACTTCGTTTTCGCTTGGCGTTTTTTCTGACTTTTTATTTTAGTTTTGCTCGGCTCGTAAGGATCCTAGCGTAATGTTAAATAGCCTATAGCCTTCCTCAAAAAATGGGCTATCAAATGCAAATAATAATATTCACATGCAAGAATCATGGAAAATATTTCTAATTTACAATCATTATTATGCTATAACTACTCGTGGCTAAGTAATAACAGCCGCACGGGTCAATTCATTAGGTTAAGCTACGCTTGCCGGGGTTTGTCTGTGGATGGGTGACCATCTTTACATACCGAGACTCCTCCGTGCCTCGGAAAGCACGTTAAGCCGTTGGTCCCGGCTGTCATTCGTGGATCTTTGACAGTCGTTACGGGTCGTCAGAAGCCCGAAAGTCTGACAACCAGTCTTACCAAGGGGTATCGTATTACCCAGTAACTGGGTTGTGGAGGTCAGATAGGTAGTCGCTCCATGTAAAATACTGGTATTCAGCTGCATCCGGTTAGACTGGAAGCCGACCCCAACATAGTTGGGAAAAGGCCAGGCAGATGATGAACTACCTATCTCACTCTCTCAGAATTTTGGAAGCAAAAGGTGGTGGTATCTAGGTTTCTCATAGGTCTTCTTGTTTATGGTCTTTCTTTAGGTGTGCCATAAAGATAACCTTCTTACATATATCTTCCGACAGAGTTGGTAGAATCGAAGGCTCATCATCAGTGATCGGATAATCGGGCGCTAATATACCTAAACTTCACTTTTATTCCCACGAAAGAATAATACGGACATGCCTTTCAGAATCCCTTCTGTTCGTATAAAATACAATAAATTTGTCGATTCGATCACTAATCTGTTAGATAGATAAATCAATTTCCACTACTTGATCACATTGTGCACTTTATCATTTTTTATTGATATTCCATTTGTTTTGAATACAATAAAGATACTAAATCAAAATAACCACTGGTATAATTTCATTAAGTTTGTTATAGTGGTTTTTACAAAATTGTTCAATCCCGGGAACCCATGATTACTTATTTATTCAGAAAGGAATGTCTATATTATTCTTTCGTGAGAAGAAGTTTAGGTATATAAGCGTCCGTTTCGGATAATCGGTAACTATTTTTCCCTGTCATAAAGCCTCCAAATAGATTAATAACGGTCGTCCCGTCATAGTTCTAACTCGCTACCGGGTTCTTTGAAAACCATGACAAATACTAGATTAGCTATGGAACCGAGGGAATCGATCCGTAACAGATTTTATTAAGTTCACTACATTAAAGAAATCCCTTCACTGTATCTTTGCAGATATTAGCTTAGAATTTAAGTAAATAAAACTATTCAAGGTCGCTATAGTTTATAATTAAACTGCTTGAAAAATTATTTTTGTGGGTGCAATTAGTTTGAATTCGGGAAAATTCTCTTTGACTGCCAACAATTTCTTCTATGTCGGACATTTTGCACGCAATAATGAAATGTAAACAGTACTACATTAATATATTAATTTTAGAATGAGGTAAAGAGTCACGACTCCTTGCATATTCTAATTTTTAATGGGCAATACCTATTATCTAGCTCTGTTATTTGTTTTGTAGTAGTCTCCATTCTGGAGTCCTAAGATTTTTAAATGAATACAAAGTCTTTTAAAATTGACAATTTATGTTAAAAGTTTAATAAGTTTATTGTATAGACAAGAATGCTGTCTGTCCTGCCTGACATGAAATTTTAGTCGCATCTGCATTCTTCCAAAGTTCTAGGAACTTAATTTAAACTTCTTTTTGTAGTCTTGAACCCAAAAGGCCGACCAGGCGATTGAAACAATACTTAAATACTTCAATACGAGGTATGCACTAATAATACTAGACTTCAGTACACAATAGAGGTAAAAACAACTGTCCAGACTGGACTTGCCATTTCCAAAACGTCTTGGCTCCTCTCCAAATATGTTCAAATCGGGGCGGTGGTGTCGACTTACAGTTCAATAACCTTATACAGGGTGTTCTAGAAATCGACCGACATACATACTGTAGGTAGTGATAGCTTTCGTCAAGCCCTCCGAAAATTACAAAACATTATGTTCCGCAATATCTTATAGATTTCGAGTTATACTAGATTTTCAAAAAAGCATAAAAAATAAAATAACCGTCATGCGTCAATCTTTTGACTCTCATGTGTAATTATTAATAACGTTTTCCATCAAAATATTGTTAAATAATTACTTTATCCGTTACCTTCAGTTCTTCATAAAAACTTACAAATTGTAACATTTTTTCCTCAAATATTATTTTTTTGTTAATAAATTTGAAACAGTGGTGACGAAAAAAAATTGAGTGAGATTTTTTGGAACATATTATGTTTTGTTATTTTGGAAGGGCTTGACAAAAGCTATCACCACCTACAGTATGCCGGTCGATTTCTGGGACACCCTGTATAATGCTTATTGGTCATTATGGCATCGGCATTTGTGGTAGACAGAGAGGAGTTTAAAAAAGGCGGCCAGGTGCGAGTCGAACGCGGACACGAAGGGTTCCGTACCACAGTACAATATTTTTTTTAAAACGCCGAAAAAACACATTTTTGTAACTCCCGTCAGTCAATCTACATCTTACGACCCATTAATTTTAACTTCATTTTATTATTATTATTAATTATTTGTTTTTATTACTAGTTGTTAAAGCGGCTATAGTAGTGCCTATACGATCTTCCTATTGCGTTTCAAAAGAGCTGTAACACGGACGGACGGACCGCGGAGCCTATCTTACGACCCATTAATTTTTAACTTCATTTTATTTTTATTATTAATTATTTGTTTTTATTACTAGTTGTTATAGCGGCTATAGTAGTACCTACACTCTCTGTGAAAATTTCAACTATCTTCCTATTGCGCTTCAAAAGAGCTGTAACACGTACGGACGGACAGAGGAGCCTTAGTAATAGGGTCCCTTTGGCTTCGGGTACGGAACCCTAAAAAAAAGCTTGTTATAATGGGAGCAATGATACTTATTGGTAGATTGAATGCCGTGATATCATAGAGTTTGTAATACTGAATACAGCAATTTTTGAAACGGTGCCTCGAAGATTTCGAGATTTTTAAGCGAATCTGCCGTTGCTGAACGTGAGCTGTCTTCTAGCGTAATCTAGACCACCAAATACTGCATGGTTGCATGATATTGCTTTCACTATTATAATCTGATATAGATACCTTTATTTCACTTAACGCCAAATAAGTTACATTCTTTTTTATTTTATAAAAAACATTAAAAAAGAACATTTAAAAATATAAAAAATAGTAGCCCACCGGTATCGAAAACTGGGTTCAAACTACCGGTGGTCAGGGCTCTTGATTGTTTTTTATTATTATAAGCCTGTGTTGCGAGGAGGATGAGTTGGCCTGTGTTGGCCTAAGGGGCCATGGACACAGGATATTTGACAAATAGATCGCTCAAACACCACGTGATATATACGGTCATCACACCAACAATGCAAATAAAGCACATTCTTCTGGCAAACAATTAACCATAGGAAGTATTCCTTGCCTACAATATGGATTCTCAATACGGTTTCTCTGCTTTAAATGACAATTATGCATCCGTTTATGCTAGGCTTCAGTTTCATAACGTCTAATCACTTATAGGCAAGAGTATTCTACACTGCCGGAAATGCAATGCGCGGCTAATAGGCCTATTGTTTTAGAATTTCATTAAATGTAGCCCGCGAAAATCAATGTTCTTTTGTTTTTTTTTTGCAAATAAGGCGCTGTTTTAAGTCAAAATTCGATACACGGCAATTATGTTATGGTAACTAAATTACAAAACCAAGCAAATAAAATTTCGAGAGCTAGATTGATGTTTTAAATGGTTGTAAATTTGACATTATTGTATTGTATTGTATTGTATTGTGTAGTGTATTGTATTGTAATTGCCGCGTATGTAATTTTGACGTAAAACAGCGCCTCATTTGCAAAACTGGAGACATTTTGAATTTCGCGGGCTTCATATACGGTTAGAATATAGATAAGCTTTAAGCGAAGCACGATGTGACGAAAAATATTCTCCAGAAATATGTCATTTAAGGAGGAAGCGTCAGGGTAGCCCGCGAAATTCAAATTTTCTTAACAATTTGCAATTTGCAAGTCAGTAAGTATTATGTTGTATGTTAAATAAAGTATGATTTGCGGCCGTAACAAATATGTATTTACAGAATTATATACGATAGAAGCAGTAATACAACTCCTTAAGCTAGTATAATCCTAAAATGTCAAGATTTCATGAAATAGTAATTTTTTAGGATTACCTGGTCTTTAAGAGTTTTATTGTTCACTTCAATGATTGTAATTATGTAAATAGATACTTGTTACGGCCGCAAATTATAATTCGATCAACGTACAATATAATAATGACTTGTAAATTGCAAAAAACGTAAGAAAATTTGAATTTCGCGGGCTACCCTGACGCTTCGCCCTTAAAAGAAAAAAGTGCGGCTCTGAACATACATAGAAGTATCTTCATTATGTAAAGTAGATTATCTCCTGATAACCAAATAAAGCATATGTAATCGATATTTACACTTTGAAGTTATGTAGTTACTGATAACGATTTTTATGTACTCGTATCGCCGATAACTTATCTGACAGATAGGGATTTTTTATCAAGATAGTCAAATTTGAATCTATGATACGTTGAGAAAATGGTGTAATTACTTACCTAAATGTTGGATCTAATACAATAAGTAAAATTTATTATCTTTATTAAAGCTGGTTAAACTGCATTACTAACCATAGATTTTAAAGTCTTGTCACTATAAATCTGCTGTCAATGGTTAAGATGACATGAGATTTAAAATGTCACCGGCTGCGGCTTTTAGAACTAATTAACCGACTTCAAAAATAGGAGGAGGTTCTCAGTTCGTCGGAATATATATATTTTTTGAATGTATGTTCCTCGAATAGTAACTCGTGCATTTGTTTTCGGAAGTACCCATTTGGTGAAGTGGAACTGATGATGAAGACCGATGGCCACCGGAACTACTCAATAATAAGTATTTCACGGGTTGCGATTCGATTAGGTACTTTAATAATGGTTGCTAAGTAATTTGTGCTCGTCAAATGTACGAGTATAAGGTGAAGTGGAGTTCTCCTGGTACTTACCAACTTCTCAATAATTCGGGAAAACAATATTTTGTAAAAAGGTGATGAGCAGTTGACATTAGGCTATTGTAACTTAGATAAATTACAAACTTACTTTCGTGGCCTAACTAATATAGAGGTAATGAATGTTTGTTTGTTTGTTACGCTTTCACGCTAAAACAGCTCAACGGATTTGGTTGAAATTTAGCTTATGACGTGGATTTGGACATAGGACACTTTTTATCCCAGTAGCGCATTATCGTGGGATAATTTCTGACTTCCACGCGGGCGAAGCCACGGGCAAAAGCTAATTAACACATTATCTGCGCGAAATTTATGCAAACGCTTCTTTATGCTACACTAATCCTGTGTGGCAAAAGCTCGGGTGCGTGCAAAAAATATCTTGGGTGTAGACACCGATGTTTTCGAAACAATAGAGATGCACAACGAACGCACAGGTGCGGCGCGCCGCACCCGAAGAATTTTATGTAAATTGTATGGACGCGCATACGCGCCGTCAAGCACATGGTGAACGTCCGAAAACGCGCATGCGCGTCAGCCGCGCCTAATGTATTAAATATAAGTTTAATGTTAATGTACCTACTATACGTATTCTCTCTAAATGATAATGAAAACCCGCATCAAAATCCGTTGCGTATTAGAAGAACAATGCGGTCACAGACACACGAAAAAGAAAACCCAGATAAAAGACGGCAAACTCTTTAAACATTACCTTCCTTCTGGGGCATTCAGGTAAAAATTAGGCATAATAAAAGGCTATACTGCGTCTAATTTTAATCACAGTTATCCTCCTAAAGGGGTTATAGTACTCATCATTATGAACAGCTTTTACCATGGCACCAAACCTGAAATCGCGGAAAAAAATCAGCTGCTCCCTACATTTTGACGAGTTATGCGGACATGAATGTATGGGACAGCTGAATTTTTTTTTCGCGATTTCAGGTTTGGTCCTATAGTAAAATTTGTTCATAATGATGAGTACAATGACCCCTTTAAGAGGAAAACGCTTAAAATGACATCCTGTATAACATACAACATATATGTACGTACATACATTTACTTATTCGTTGCTGTGCTAATGCTAAACAATCGAATGTTCATCGTCCACAGCTTATATTACTGAAAATTAAATGTAAACCAACCAAACCTGCCTTTCCACTACCGTGCAGCATTTAGTTCGAACGGCAAAATGAATTAAATTACCTGTTATTCCGCTACTGACCTAATGTTTCCTTTAGCAAAATTGTGATCCCTTCCTAATTCAGTAAACACTGATTTTCGGTTGTTTGGTTATTAAAGTAAGTACTAATAGTATTTTGATGTTGAATTCTTTACTTATTCCACCAGTAGCGAAGAATATACATTAGATTTCACTATTCCTCTCACGTTGCCTTTCTAAACATGACAGTTACTAATTAATTGTACTAGATAAAAAAAATTGCCATAAAAATCATCAGTATTCTGATTGTCCACTTTATTGTATACTTATAGTACGCATTATTAATCTAATAGCATTGTTCATCGATCAAAGAATCTGGGTCGCTTACATGCGGCCTCAACGCGTGCAAGGAATTCAGACCATAACTGAGAACAAAACATTTTTTCTTAATTAAAAACTAACGGTTTCTGTCTCTTTCACAGAACGGTTTGACATCTTCGGAAGCTAAGTTCACGGAAAAAGCTCTTGAAGAGATCAAGGTGGGTTATCTACTTATCTCTATTTCGGTATTATTAAATGTTATAATGGAAATGAAATCAACTCTGTATGTTAGTAGCGCCATCTGTGTGGCCGGCTTATAACTACTTACATGTGAAGCTTACGGCTCGTGGCACTAGATGCTGTTTTGACCAAAGTGAGTTACATAGCTGTGGTAGTTCATTGTACAGTGTACAGATGACGCTTTATATGAGTTTTCAAATGATATTATTTATGCGATCAAAATCTGTCTATCCTTTTCCCAACTATGTTGGGGTCCAGTCTAACCGGATGCAGCTGAATACCGGTATTTTACATGGAGTGACTGCCCATTTGACCTCCACAACCGGGTTACTGGGTAACACGATAGCCCTTGATAAGACTGGTTGTCATACATTCGGGCTTCTGACGACCCGTAACGACTGTCAAAGATCCAAATATGACTGGTGGGACCAATAGCTTAACGTGCTTTCCGACGCACGGAGGGGTCCGGTATGTAAAGATGGTTACCCATCCACGGAATGATCGCGTCAAGTGTAGCTTCACGTGATAGATCGATCCGTGCTACTGTTATTACTTAAAATTGTCTTGCTTGGGATTGGTATTTATGGCCTGTTTCGTCTTTCTGGCCTAAACTCATTCTTAGCGCAGCTGCTTCTTGATTTTGATTAGCACATAACTAGGATAATCTGCTTTTAGTCTTTGTGTTTACTAAATTAACGTACTTATAATAATATTCAATTACGTAAACGAGGCAAAAGAAGTATGTAAGGATAGGATAGATAGTAGCAGGTGGCGTTCTGTAGTTTCTGCCTACCCCCATGGTAAGAAGGCGTGAGTTTATGTATGTATGTATGTAGTAATATTCATTTTAATAACTTGAGAAGACTTAAAAAAAAGATGCAGTGCCATGCCAGTTAGAATGACATTAGCCTAAGCCTAACACTGTTTATCTACTCTTTACATAAAACCTCAAGGAATTGTAAAACCAACATGATTTTTTCATATTTCACAAGTTTTTTTCCCTTGAGTTGTGTTTTTTTCGTTTTTCACCTCAATTCGGTGCTATTAAGCATTATTTGCGGAGCGAGTTGGGTGGTCCCGTGGAGGGCTCTTCACGCCTTGACGCACTAACGTCAAACCACGAAATAGAGAGGTGCAGAAGGAACATTTAAAGCAGTAAACTATTTACGAGTTTTTTTACTAAAATGTTTCCTTTTTAATAAAAAAAATATATAAGTAACTATTAATTGACGTTTTTATCTGAATATTGATTAGGTTCAGATAACTACAGCGTCGCTTTCTTAATCCAACTGTATACGACTGTATCATCACAATATGACATACACCTCTTGATATAAAAGCGTTTACCTACAAGTCAACTTATCAGTATTTAGGAAAAGCAGGGCCGTCTTTTCCATTGGCCACTTTGGGCAAACGCCCAGGGCTCCGCGATTCATCGGGCCCCCTATTTTCTGCCAGTGTCGTAGTTAGGGGCTATCAGAGGCGGGTGCAAAAAATTTCGAGTTCACTTCGCTCGCTCTTGCATCCTTGATTCTTCATAAGGGCCCCAGTATCCTAAAGTGCCCAGGGCCTCGAATAGGTTTAAAACGGCCCTGAGGTAAAGACCAGCACATACCAAAAGGACTAACATGCTATTGACGAAAATAAATTGACGAAAAAGTGCTCAATATAAAATTTCAAATGTCTTACTAGAATTATCTTTCTTCGCACTGTGAATTCGCAAGTTTTGCTCATTCTCTCATTATTTGGCCCTTCCATACTATCTTTAATGTGACAGCACTCAGTGCAGAATCGAACACTTGCGTCCAGTCGCTGTTGTTGATGCGAACGCCTACGGAGCGTGATGTGTGACTTGGCGAATTATTTCTAGTTCTTTTTTACTATTTTGGTAAGTATCTGTTTGTTCTGTTGAACATAGAACAGTAAAATTATAAAGAATACCTACACATACCTTACGCTTTTGTCAGCTGTTATGATTAAGGTCATCCCAACACTTTGATAGTTTCTAGGCGTATTATCTATTAGCTGAAGGATCGTAGGAGGTGGCGTTCTGTAGTTTCTGCCAACCCCCTGTGGGAAAAAGGCGTGAGTTTAGTTATGTGTCTATTAGCTGTGAATCTGTGATAGAAAGCGAAAGCATTTGATTTAATATGTTATTTGAATTCCATTCATGGTTTTTTTTCACAGGATTTTTAGAATTAATCATTCAGATAATTTCTGTCATAAAAACGTTTTCTCTCTCTTTCTCTTCAGAATAAAATTCAAATAGCCTTTGATTAAAATGTCATTAAATTCCATTCATGTTCCTGTGAAAATAACATAGTTTATGTCACAAAAAGTGTTATCTCTCTCGCTCTCTCTCTCTTCAGAATAAAATTCAAACATTCAAAACGAAACGCGAACCGGAATAACTTATACCAAGTTGTGTGAAAAAGGGAACGTATCCACATAGCGTTTGATTTTCATACCCGTATACACACGTTGGATTATAAAATCAGCGCGAGTGAATAAAACGGAACGCATCGATTTAACTCAAACGTGGCGACTTCGCACATTCAACGGTTTGACGCGGCTTGTTGTCACACCGAATTGTAACATTGTTTTACCGGGTGGACACAGAGAGATAGCATTTATTATTAAAACATATTCAAATATGGAATGAAGATACCTACTAACACGGTAATTGTATTTCATAAGAGTTTCTTATCAATCAAATCAAACTTAATTTCATAAAACTATCACAGTACGATACCGTACAAAGTTCGTTTAGCTTCGGAAAAACCGAAATATAGCGAATAAACTATGACTATCGACCAATAGAATTCGGCATGGTTCGATTTTTCCGAAGAAAAATAAAAAAAACGATGGGGCCTTTGAACGTCGTCGTACTGTACGAGTACCGCACTAGTGAAGTGTCCAAACTAGAACTTTTGGGTTGAAATATCCCATACGTTCTTTCATACATACTTCAATTTCTATTGGTGATCTATAATAGATATTTTCTTTACGATGTCGATGTTGTAATACGAATAGTTTTATGAAATTAAGGGCTAATTTATTTTCCAATCGTCAGATTGGAGAATTAGCCCTTAATTTCTTGTGGAATATTATAATTATGGAATATATAATTTTTTGTGGAATAAATATGGCGGTTTGACAGCTTTTGTATAGAAAATATGTCAAACTGTCATATTTATTCTTCAGATAAGTTATGTGACTATTGAAAAATCAGCCCTAAGATTTTTGATTGGCAAGAAACTCTTATGAAAATCAATTATCGAGTTACTAGGTACCTTCATTGAATATTTCAATGTAACTAAACATTTTAGATATGGTAGTTGTAGTGGAGATTTAACGTCCTTCGAACTTTTATTAGCGTACTAATGACAAACTGATTATTGACAGACCAAAAGTACCAAAGTATTTTACATATTTATCCTTATACCAATTATAACTATTAACGCGGGTGTAAATTCACTATTTTAAGTATGTTTTATTTCTTTTATCGATAGAATTACTGTTTATTGGTATCTCTTTAATTTCTTAGTTTGTGAGCCTGTAATTAATTATTATTACTAGCTTTTGCCCTGGAAAACTATGGGTATAAACCTTCCTCTTGAATCACTCTATCGATTGATCAAAACCGCATTAAAATCCGTTCAGTAGTTTTTAAGATCATTACGAACATCCAGACAGCCAGTCGCGACGGGGGACTTTCGTTTTATAATAATAGGTTGGGGAAAAAGTTTCTTCGCATTTTTTAAGAAAATTCAAAACATTTTTTAATATACTTTATTTACATTTAACTAAAGTATGTAGGTACCATTTTGTTCGATAACTTTTTGCCATCTTGTAGGTAGGGACATGATCCCATTGCTATAGAAATTTTGGGACTTCTGGTCAAAATACCGCGACAAGTGGTTTTGGCAGTCCTCTCGTGATGTTAACCTGACACTGCCTAAAGAATTCTGAAGAGACCGAAACAGGTGGAAATCTGAAGGTGCAAGGTCAGGACTATACGGCGGATGCATTAACACCTCCCAGCCAAACTCTCTTAATTTTTGCTGAGTGGCTAAAGATGTGTGAGGTCTAGCGTTATCATGATGAAAAACCACACCCCTTCTGTTGATTAATTCCGGCCGCTTCCTCTCAACTTCTTGCTTTAATCTCATCAGTTGTTCGCAGTAGAGTTCAGAATCGAAAGTCCTGCCTGGTGGTAACAGCTCATAATGAATAATGCCCTTCCAATCCCACCACACACACAGCATCACCTTGTTGCGAGTTAACCCGGGTTTCGCCACAATCTGTGAAGCCTGATCGGCCGTTGACCACGACCTTTTTCGCACGTTCTTGTCATACTTGATCCACTTTTCATCACCAGTTATCAGCTTCTTCAAAAATGGTTCGGTTTCATTACGTCGTAATAAAGAATCACAAATGAGTACACGGTGAGCTCGTGAGGTACCCAAATGTCGAGCTTTTTTGTGTACCCAGTTTTTTTCAAATGCGCCAAAACTGTTTTGTGGTCAATTCCCAGTTCTTCAGCTACGTCGTAACTACTGATATAGTCCACTCACAGATCTTGGTCCACTTTTTCAAAAATGGCATCCATTTTATCCGTAATAGGGCGACCAGAGCGACGTGCATCTTTGAGATCAAAATTTCCGGATTGGAAACGCTTAAACCAAATTTATGCTACTCTCACAGACACAACACTAGGTCCATAAACATCGCAAATTTTTTTCGCGGCTTGCGTTGCATTTTTACCTTTTTTGTAGTAAAATTTTAAAATGTATCGAATTTCTTCATTATATTCACTCATCTTGACGGTACGAAAAACAAATGAAAATCACACATTTTCCTAATTTGAATTTGGAATTATGTTCTTTAAAATTTAAACTTTCAAAGATACCAAAACCAGCCAGATACAAATACTATAGCCAAAGAGATTTTATTACAAGTTCATACATACTATAATGCGAAAAGACTTTTTCCCCAACCTCATATGTAGTGATTAAAAGCCAGTGATGTCCTACTGCAGGGCAAATGACTCCCTATTCTCTTTCCACTTCGCTCTATTAAGCCTGTAATTTGTCGGTAAAAGTTATTTTAGAAATAATTTGGTCTTCAGATCCGCTATAGGTACCTATATTAATTGGCAAATGATAACAAATATTATGCAGCAAAATCATCGCAATTAACTTCACCAAGCCACGCATTACACAACGGTGTAACGACAACCGGACCCCGTAACTTTGTATTTTGTAGTGTTTAGTGTCACCCCACATCATAGCATTTGAAATATGAACGGGTGGTGCGTGCGAGGGGTTGCAGGGGGTGAGGTGGGGGATGAAAGGGGGGCTGGTGAGCAAATATTGGCAGATGTAAGTGGATGGCGGTGCAGCGAGGCGCCGCCACCCTTCGCGAGTCGTCGCGTGTGACGTCATCGGACACGGCCGCCGTAATTTTTAACAGTAATTTTTAACAGTAATTGTAATAATTATGTTGTTACTCTGGTTGTAATAATTATGATGTTATTGATCGGTTATTTTTTTTTTTTAACTTCGCGAAGCTGGTGAAATATGTACATTTCACCAGCTTCGCGAAGTTAAAAAAAAAATATGTACACACGGCTACATATATATCAAGCTATAATTTTCCGGTATAAGCTGACTTCTCATTGTACGGAAATCCTATACAAAGTGAGATCAGCTTATATTGGAAATGTACTTGATATGTAGCCGTGTGTACCTAAATGGGTTTTAAGATGATCCTAATAGCACTTATATTTGGTTTTGCTGTTAAAAATCAACGCAAACGCAAAACGAAATGATCAACTATAGGTACTTACTGTATCTTTCATTCCCAACTCGTGTTTGGTCATCATTGATTTCAGGTTTGTTTGCACTTCCTTACATTTTACTAAATGCCCCGGCCACATCCACCTCCTGAAACTAGTACCTACCTATTTCAATATTCTTCAGACAATACATACATTTACATACATACAAGCTACTGTACGCGTGGGTGTCTGTACGTTTGTCCGTCTCATTAGCACCGGCACTCACCTCGTAATAAGTTGATTGAAGTGCAAAAACGTACGGCAACACCCGATTAACATGGTCGAGTTAATGCGTCACTGGTGCCCGCTAAATAACCGCTGGTTACCCACTGGTTTTACTGGAAAATAACCCGTGTTGTAGTGTGTGGGTTTTCTCCAGGCCAGACCAGACTCTATGATTTGCTACGGTGGCTGCTATGTACTCGAAAGCAACTACATAATAATATACTAGGTGTAATTTAAATAAAGCACTCATCATTATGAACAACTTTTACTATGGGAACAACTGAAATTGCGAAAAAATCATCTGTTCTGAATAAAGGGAACAGCTGTTTTTTTCTCTCTCGATTTCAGGTTTGGTCCCATAGTAAAAGATGAGTACAATGACCCTTTAAGAAGTAAGTTACACCTTGTATGCATTAACGTGCAGCCGACCTACACTTTAAAGTACCTACACCAATAAAATGGTCTCCAGGATTACAAATTAAGATTTCACTGTAGGCGAAAAAATGGAGGTCAGATAGGCAGTCGCTCCATGTAAAATACTGGTATTCAACTGCATCCGGTTAGACTGAAAGCTGGCCCCACGTAGTTGAGAAAAGGCTAGGCAGATGACAGGCAGAAAAATCTTATTAAACGAGCTCATTTATTTTATTTATCAAAAAATCCCAACGTAGTTAACACGATAGGCTACACAAAACATGTGTTCCCGAACGCATACAACCCGAATCTCTTCTTAGAGTGAACAGGTTTCTTCTGGGTAAGCTCACTTCATCGTAGACTTTGTCTCTGTGAATTATTCTGATTTGTCACCATGCTTTGTCTTAGAGGAACAGATAGGAAAAAATTAATCTGTCCCCCTGTTAGCAACGAGAAGACAGTTCGAACTTTATTCACTCCTATCTGGGACAGATAGGAGTGAATAAAGTTGCTAACAGTCGGACAGATCAAACTTTTTTTCTGATCTGTTCCTCTAAGAGGGGACAAATCAGGTTGACAGATCGGAATAATCCGTCTCTGTCACCTCTGACCTAGGCTATAGTCAAGAGCAAACCCATCTCAAATAAAAAAACAATAGATAGAAGAACAGCAACTAGTCCTTAAACATAATCAGCATAATTATAATGTTCCCATGCACTTCGGGACTTGGTGATAGGGAAAAAGTCGATTGAGAAAGAGAAACCTGCACGGACTTTTTTAGTCCAAAACTCATGTAGCTTTTCTATGAACCCAACTGTCAATGATAATGTAACTAAGATGGCAATGTATCGGTACAGGGACCTGTCGGAACAAACAAAATTAGCCGTCCGCCGGCTGTCTGACTGTTTGTGCGCGTATATAGACATAGTAGTGTAATCTTACTTAACGCCTGCAGGCCAAAGTGGTGAGCGAACGCGGGATGAGAGTGGTATATCGTAGTAATTGATTTTTAATAGCTTTACTGACCTTAAAGGTTCGATTTCTGTGTTTTTCCAAATCAATAGCTAGGGGGGGAAGATTGCAATACTTACCTAGTCTATGAGGGTTTCATGAAAGTTCACGCTTCAGTTGGCGCCACTTTGACAACAGTGCTTCCATTTCGCCAAAGAATATAAAGTATATGATGACGTTCATCATTCATGTCATTCATTCGTTCATCATTCAGTCACGACTAAAGAAAATATAGGCGCTTTGACACTTTTGATTGGTGCTAGACCTGACGTCTCAGTGCTGCCACCTAGTGAACGTCATTTCAGGAAACCCTTATTGCTACCCCTGTGAAAAGAGTGAATGAGAGGTGTCGGTGCGCTGCTAGAAGACGCTATGTTATGTACTCAGGAAAACATATTCCTCTATATTTTATCTGGATTGGACAGAAATAATCAAGGTCCAAGAAGATTTTCACCTGAAAATAGAAAAAGGATCTGTCTTTTTTTTGCTACACTGTTCTTACGGAAACTTAAGTCCGGGGCTTCAACCCTTTCTATTATGCTTTTTCTATTAGGCTTTAACCCGTTCCCTTTTTATTATTATTATTCTTTCTATTATTTCTATTAATCCCCCTTTTTATTATGTATCTCGAACGACCCCTCAGCATTCCAGAAGTTCATAACTTGCACCACAATCAAACAGATTCATCACCGCTGGCCATCACAGGATTATGTCTCATGCTGTGTCCAGATCTTGCAGAGTATTGCATTCATACGAGTACGTCATTATTAATTGCGCAGTAGACTCGTCAATGGAGTTGTTTACCGGAAGCTTTGTCGCGAGAGAGCGTTGTGTTTGTGTGTTTGTCACTTGTCTTCTTGAAGACAAAGCGACGAATCGGCGACAAAAAAAAAAACACTTAGCGCCATCTCGTGGCAAATTTTTCAGTATGGAACTCCATTGGCAGCTGAATGAAAGTAGCAAACATTTAGCGCCATCTACGTAAAACTAATTTGACAGTTTTCTTCCCCATTGAGCTTTATAGAACTGGCATATATAGTAATCCTGCTAAAGATATAGGCAGTAATTTTATAATACGTAAAGTACAACCCCAGAAAGCTCAAAAATGTTTCCAGCGCCCTTATTTCAGTTTTAATTGTTATTTGTTTGTTGAGCTGAAAAACTTGGCTGTATCAGATGTATGTCATATAATATACTCGTATGTATTTACAAAAAAAAAAAAAAAATAGTATAATGTAGTATATCAGTTATCTGGTTCCCCAACCTAACAGGTACTACATATTCTACACGAGTTTCGTAACTACCATTAAAAAACCGGCCAAGTGCATGTTGGCCCACGCACAATGAAGAGTTCCGTAGTTGGGAAGAATTTACCCCAAGAACAAACTTAACATTGTAGTTGAAAAACATATTCTCCCATACATTCTAACTGCAATGTAAGTATGCTACGCACAATATTGAGAGATTTGCCATGTTATTTTAAGACCATACACTTCTTAAAGGTTTTCCTATAACTTAAAACTGTTTATTTTACAATTAAGTTAAAACAAAAATAATATTTGAGACCCTTACAGTAAGCTCTTTTATTTGATATATCACACTGTACAGAAAGCATTTTTTTTTAAATTTTCCTATTTGCTTCCAAAAGTGACCCCATTTTCAAAACTCATTTATTTAAGTTAAACGTCCGTGCTTGGGCACAGAAATTAATATGTGTACGTACCAAATTTCAACTTAATCAGTCCTGTAGATTCGGCTTCGGTCCAAAGTGGCTGTGACAGACGTGCAGACAGACAGCCACAGGAGTGATCCTATTAGGGTTCCTTTTTTTCATTCGGACGTACAAATAACTACGTAGAAGACATTTGCATCATGATTAAAACCCTGATTATCTTTTCTACCGGGGTACGAGTATTACCAGCAGTTGCCTGGTTTAAAAATTATTATAAAAGCGCTTTATTATGAGGTGCTATTTTATCCTCATGTTGGCCACTTGTTAATGTCGCTATGTAGCTTAGGACGGCTAGTTCCGGTGTAAGAGATAGAGGCAATTTCGGCGTTAACGGTGCCCACGGAATATCGGGCGGGGTGAGAAAGTTGCAGCGCTAAAATGTTACACATGGAGGAAATATCTGCTTGGTATAGTTTTGTGGGAAATTAAATTGGAGAATCGGTATGTGACTAAATGTAATCAGAGTCTTCGACAAAAATAAAGTCGTCATCGCCTGTATAATTTACATATTTTAAATCTCTCCAGATTTTTTAATTTTTTGTATTTGAGATGGGTTTGCTCTTGACTTTAGAAGTCAGAGGTGACAGAGACAAAGTCGACGATGGAGTGAGCTTACCCAGAAGAAGCCGGTTCACTCACTTTAAAGAGATTAGGGTTGTATGCGCTCGGAAACACAGACGCAGGTAGTGAGTTCCACTCTTTTGCTGTGCATATAAAAGACATTTGGAAACGCTTAGTGCGAATTGGCGGAATAGCAACTAGGTAAGGATGGTAACTGGCAGTGCGTTTAGATGTCCGATGAGATAAGACAATAGTTTCCGTCCGCCTTTTGCCGACCTAGACTAGAGTTAAGAGCCAACCCATTTCTCAAATAAAAAAAAAGTTTATTGTAATCCTGAAAGATATTCGATGTAAAATTTTAAATGAATTTATAAACCACCAACTAATAAACACCACCATGACAAATAGCATCTGTATACTCATTAGATATCACCCAACAGCATCAATCTTTCTGCCTAGCCTTTTCCCAACTATGTTGGGGTCGGTTTCCAGTCTAACCGGATGCAGTTGAATACCAGTATTTTACATGGAGCTACTACATAGCCTATCTGACCTCCACAACCCACTCACTGGGTAGCACAATACCCCTTGGTTGTCAGACTTTCGGGGTTCTGACGACCCGTAACGACTGTCAAAGATCCAAGAATGGCAACCGGGACCAACGGCTTAACGTGCTTTCCGAGGTATGGAGGGTCTCGGCATGTAAAGATGGTCATCATCCAAAGACCGACCGCGGCAAGCATAGCTTAACCTGATCGATCGAGCCGTGTAACAGCATCATTTATATTTTTATCCCCAATTAAGTTTTACTTACCAAAAAAAAAAGTAAATTTAAAAATCAAAAACCAGACTGCGTAAAAAGTGAACTTTAAAAAAGCTGGAACAAGATGACCTATCTTGTCTCCAAACAATCCATGCAGTCGCGAGGCAATAGGTTACATAAATTTAAGAAGATACCTCCGACTGCATGATATTCATAAGTCATCTTCTTTCCATCTAAAGTTCACTTTTTGCGCAGTCGGGCTTTTAGATTTTTTAAAATTAACTTTTTTGTTTATTTCTCACTTTTTAGTTAGGAAGGATTATTTTTTCTCTCACTCTCTTAAGTAACGCTTTAGGTAGCGGTCGTCAAAATTATCTTTCAAGCAATAAAATTTTGGGTATATCAATTCTCATTCCAAATTACATTTAAGGCCGATTTTTTAATCGCCTGATAACTTTTATCTGTAGAACAAAATGGCGGTTTAAGTTAATTTCTTTGCGAAAGCTGTCAAACTGCCATATTTATTCCTCCGATAAAACTTATCTGGCGATTGAAGAACATATAATACTTTGTATATATTTTTGTAAACACCTTTTAAAACCCTTCATTTTGATGGTGTATCACTTGATAGGTTTCGGAGATTTTTTTTAAGGGGGAAGCGTCAGGGTATCCCGCGAAATTCAAATTTTCTTACGTTTTTTTTTGCAATTTACAAGTCGGTATTATATTGTACGTTGATCAAATTATTATTTGCGGTCGTAACAAGTATCTATGAAATCTTGACATTTTAGGATTATAGTAACATAAGGAGTTGTATTACTGATTCTATTGTATATAATTCTGTAAAAACATATTTGTTACGGCCGCAAATCATACTTTATTTAACATACAACTTAATACTGACTTGCAAATTGCAAAAAACCTAAGAAAATTTGAATTTCGCGGGCTACCCTGACGCTTCCTCCTTACACAAATGTTGGCACTAAAAATCTGCCATTTTGTTTTTTTTTTTATAATGTGAATATACCCAGGGACACTCGCGCAATAGAGACGAATCTAACGACATATCGTTCATCAAAATCGGTCAAGCCGTTTACAGTACAGGATGTCACAATGGAACGGACATACATACAGGTCAAAAATATAAACCTCCTTTTTTGGCTTCGCCGCAGTCGGGTAAAAATACCTAACTATACTTTCTCCAAAAAAGCAGCATTTTGTCGTCTCTTTGAAAGCTGCGTGGTCAGCGCGTCGTGTCCCCGAATACATTACCCGTAGCCAAACGACGGCGACTGCACTCTTGTACTACACACGTGAAATACGGTACAGCCTCTCGGTACAGACGTCCCGACCCTGGGATGTATTTTCTGAAGATTTTATTAAAAGATTTTTTGATTTGTGTTGAAAAATTTTAGTTAGGTACGTCTATGAGGACAAAAGAGGGCTGGGATGAGGCATGACCTGGATTTATAATCAGTCTATAACGTTCCTAATGCTGGGACACAGGCCTCCTTTCTGTGAGCGGGAGTGGGCCTTAATCCACCACGCGGGTCTAGTTCGGGTTGGGGGATGACATTAAAGTTGTCTTCGATTTTTTGAATTAAACGAAATCATGTCAAAGGGAACTGTTTCTAGGACAGTTCCCTTTGACATGATTTCGTTTAATTCATGTTTGTATTCAATCTAAAAACTATCGATCGTGGAGAGTCTTACGTAGCATTTTCGCCAAAAAGTTTTCTTTTATCAAAGCTCGAAAACTATTTCCCGAGTCTTTATAGCAGTTCTTTCCTCGTTCGTTGATACCAGAGCAGAGGCAGAGCGGCAATTCCCGTATTTTTACCCGACTGCCCCAGAAGTAGGGCACTGTTTTTCGAGAGTATGCATGTATATATATTTCTTTGGCACGCTCTGTAGCTTAAACGGCTTGATGGATTTTAACATATGAGGTGTCGTTAGATTCGCCTTAATTGTGGGAGTGGCATAGGCTATGTATATAATATGTACTGCACAAACACGTAACTGAAAAGCGAAAAACAAGCATTATAATCTTTTGAATTTTGGTATCGCAGGCGGGGGACAAACAAAAGTTACACCATATTTCAGGTGGTTTGTCCCCAACTGGGGACCTGCAATACCAAAATTCAATTCTACTAATATTATAAATGAAAAAGTTTGGATGTTTGTACCAAAAAAAAAATGAAACCTTACAATTTGCTTAATATCTAGTTTGTGTTACACAATTTGTGAAAGGCGTACAAATTTATTAAACCCTGCCTTCTAAACTAGGATACCCTGTGTCATAGGAGTCAGTGTTCTACTGTCGTTTGGACTTTCTTAACCCTTATCAAGTAAACAGTAGAAACACTAAATCAGCAGATTATACACGGTAAATAAACTTACTAAATAATAAAGAGCCTACAATTTACCTACATTTTTATACGTCTTTGACATTGATATAGAATGCGACTTGAATCAAACGTTTATTAAGTACGAGAATAGGCCTTCAGTTATCGTTTTAACATTTGAGTAATAGCAGTATTTACAAGATTCTTATTTTCCTCATCCGTCCCTCTTCGTCGATACCTGTACCTAAAAAAAAATTGAGAAAACTTGTCTTTGATTGCTCAAGTCTATGCAAAGACAGCACGTTGGCCAGATAAGTAATTGATGTTATATTTTGTTGTTGCAGAGTTCTCTACGTGCTTCGGAAGCGGACAAGCGTCGTATGATGGATCGCATCGTCAAACTGGAAGACGAATTGCGTGTTCTTAGAGTCACTAATGGGTAAGTAACCTTTGACCAAAAACAAAACAAAAAATCAAAGACTCCCGTACTTGACCTGCGTTTATGTAAGTAGTCTTTGTTTATATATAAAATGCTCTGCTACTACTCTTGAAGGGCTTTTTGTGAAGGAAATCGTGCAGAGTACTGCTAACCTCTTAAGGGGTCATTGTACTCATCATTATGAACAACTTTTACTGTGGAACCAAACTTGAAATAGTGAAAAAATATCAGCTGTTCAGTACATTTATGTTAGCATAATTCGTCAAAATGTACTGAACAGCTGGTTTTTTTTCGCGATTTCAGGTTTGGCCCCATAGTAAAAGTTGTTCATAATAATGAGTACAATGACCCCTTAAGAGGTTGTTGGTGTTTTACCAATAACCCTGTATATTTTTACCGTAAAGGCGTTGTTTACCGAAAGCTTCGCCGCCAGAGGGCGCTGTGTGTTTGTAACTTGTCAAAATCATCTTGAAGACAAAGCGACCAATCGGCTACAATTCAATTCAATTCAAGAAGAGATACTTAGCACAATCTCGCGGCAACATTCTCATTCAACTCCATTGGCAGCTGAATGAAAGTAACAAACATTTAGCGCCATCTACGCGGAACTAATTTGGCAGTTTTCTTCCCCTATAATTAGAAAGTCACGAGAGTCCGCTGGATGCGAGAGGCACAGGATTGGTCGTTGTGGCAAAATGCTTGGATACAGGCCTGTATCCAGCAGTGGATATGGAGTGCTTTCGGTTAAATGATATGATAAACAGCTGAGATACATACGAAGTAGCTACTGGATGCTATTTTAAGCCCAAGACACGAATGCGTATTGTCTGTAGATTTTTATTTTATTTTATAAAGATTAAACCATTTATATTTCAAACAGTTTGGAGTCGAACGAGAACAAAATATCGAACGGTAACGTCGAGGAAATGGATGCTGAACGCATGCGCCTGCGCAAGGAACTCGCTGACATGCGCAAAGCTAAGCAAAATGCTGAGGATCATTCTTATAAGTGAGTTTGTAGGGTCACTATCTGTTAAAACGTATGAGTAGAAGTATTTATTTTATTTTTCAATAAAAAATATCAATTCTAGGTTGGCTGGGTGGGGGTATGTTGGCCTTGGTGGTACTGAAATATGTATATATTTATTATTGCTGAATATATATTTTGTATTATATTGCGTATTTGCTGCTTATCGTGTTTGGTTTGGATTAACCAGATGTACAGGATGTAAGTGTAAACAGTGGCAACCTTTTAAGGGGTCATTGTACTCATAATTATGAACAACTTTTACTATGGAACCAAACCTGAAATCACGGAAAAAATCTGCTGTTCAGTACATTTTGACGAATTATGATAACATAAATTTACTGAACAGCTGATTTTTTTTCGCAATTTTAGGTTTGGTCCCATAGTATAAGTTGTCCATAATGATGGGTACAAACGCTTAAAAGGTTGCCACTGTTTACACTTACACCCTGTATATTTTAGTGTGGTGGCTAGTTTGAACAGCAGCACGAATGCTTAACCATTTCTTTTCTCTTAGTTAGTTACTTCAGTAGGAGTACATCACGCTGCGTAGAAAATAATTAGCTTTGCACCTCCAGGTACCTAGTCTAAACTGAACTCGTGTTGCAGACTCGAACGTCTAGTAACACAGCTACGTTCCAAATTCAACGGGCTCCAACTGACGAACGGGCCCGATTCGCTGCCGAGCGATGCCGAACACGACACGAACGTGCGCGCGCGCCGAACGAGTGTCAATTCGGCGAACAATTCCACTGTGGTCTTTGGCCCTGTTACTGATTTGTAGCGAATGGAACTCGCGAATGCGGCCATTTGTGTCGCCGCAGACTTATTCTGGTCTATAATGTATAAGTTTTCCTGAACAGACTTAAAACTACTGTAGTGTTTTGTGATTACGTCTCGTTTTAAAATAAAATAATACAGTTTTTTTTTAAATCAAATCTGTAGGGAGAAGTGTTTCGGTTTTAGAATAAGTGTGTTTTGCTGCACTTTCGTTTGTTTGTGTTGAATCTCAGTCACTGGAATTGATTAATTTACTTAGTTTTTTACATGAGCCTTTTATGCTCTCGAATACCGAACAAATAGGAAATGGACACCTAACAATTTAATCGTTGCATAGTTCCATCCATTTAAAAGACAAGCAAAAATCTTCAGCCTTGCAATATTTGTTAATAATATGACATACTTAACAAGGTTTGTTGTAATTGTTTTACCTAACATATTTGTGGTGCTCACAATTTTATCACTTTGTATTAATCATTACATCACATACAAATAGTAATTATGAAAATATATTTGCTCACTTTATGTTACCTATGTGATTTTGGTCTCAAAATTAATATAAAATTATATCTTGTTAAATCATGGTTGTCTAAACAATTTTAATGATTGGTTAATATTACTGGTTGATATTAAATTGCAGTATTTAATTGAGCAAATTGTCAAAATTCAGGTACAGTCGCGTTCAAAAAGTTTCGAAATAATATTCTGATGTTTTTTTTTTAATTGCCTGGCTTTCTAAATCATGACCTTTTTGTATTAATATCTTTACTTATTTTACTTCTTACGCGTCCTTTGATAAGTAAAATCAAAACAGTATTGCATTGTTCTTCTTTGAAGTTCCTACAAATTCGTTGTGTCATTTTGTCAATTTGCCCAACTGGTTACCGAACAATATTGTCGCGATCATTTAATGATTACAAACACAATAACATGATTACATTATCGTTTACCTAGCAATCAGCTCTTATTTACAGACTTGATGCACAGTTGTTGATGTTTGCAATTTTCGAGCAATTGCCTTTTCACACCTTTACATTAAAGCGCTTTGATGTTTGCTAGAAGTCAGCAATATTTGTGTGCTAATGATTTTTCTTCGTTTCTACGCGATTGTTTTCATCGATTGTTTGGAAATAAAAATGGTGTGTTGTCAACATTTTCATGTTGAGTACTTAAGCAAGAATACTTAGGCTCTTTCAAACAGGGTTGACATGTGACGCCAATCGCACGCGACACAAAAGCACCGCTCGTCGCGCGACACGCGGTGCCTTCGCGTCGCGTGCGATTGACGTCGCGTGTCGCGCCTGTTTGTAGGAGCCTAACTGATATCTATCAATCAGCCTATTATAGGCTCCCACTGCTGGGACACAGGCATCTCGGTGAGAGGGAGCAGGCTGTAATCCACCACATGGCCTAGTACGGGTTGGTAGATGTCAGATGTCTTCGAATTTTTAGTTCTAGGACATGCCGGTTTCCTTGCGATGTTTTTCCTTCACCGTTTTGAGAGCAGTGATGATGAAATAATTTACGCAAAGTAAAGCGCCTGTCAGGGTTCGAACCTACGGCCTACAACTCGTAAGCTGCGGCCGTTACCACTGGGCCACCACTGCTCTCAACTGACATACTTATTTTAATTTTATGAGTAATTTTGGTCATCCCCTATTGGCTTGATCTTAGCGCAGCAGTGGTATTATTCAGGATCCTAGTAACAGTTTGGTCCCCTTTAGTTGTATCACCGTGAATAATATTGATATCTGTGCATTAAGGGGTTTATTTATAAACTTTGCTTAAAGTTAAGTAATGATTAGGGACTGTTTAACCATACACTTTTGAGGTTTAAACGTCTCTTAACTTTAAGCAAAATGTATAAATAAATAAAGGGGATTTATGTTTAAAAAGGCATCATAGCATAACATTTTAAATCAGTTTTAGAAAACCATAAATCAGGCCTTCGTTTTGATCACGCAATTAAAAGTTGATTTGAAATATCCTTGTTTCCTTAATTTCTGTTGTTTGTTTGTTAATTAATTGATCGATTACAGTATTCTGTGAATATTTTGTGTCTATATCAATCAGTGAAGTTTTATCTGTTTATCTAAACGAGCCAACTACGATTTTCAATATGGCGATAATTTTGATTAATCGTTACGGAGTTGAAATTGGAAATGGCTACTAGGTCAATTTATATTACAATAATTTTAGAAAGTTAATAGGTACGTATTATTATTTGACAATATTTAACCGGGAATAAACAAAATATACTGTACGATAGCTACTCATATTGCAACAAGAACCAAAAATAATTATTGTTATATGTTGTGTCTTAAAAATTAACAAGTGGCTCATGTGATTGTGATGTTTGTGTTTATATATATTATTTATCGAATTTAATTCTCTAGTTAAGTGTTTTGTGTGTGATTGTACTTGTTTGCTCTCTAACATTACGTCTGTGTAAGTAAACAAGCTATGTTAAAATGTAACACGAGTGAAATTATCATTAAAATTTAATATTAATTACTGATTTGTATACTTAGTTTGTATCCGGTTTCTGAGGTTTTTTTTTTGTAACCGGAGGTGTACTATCGGCAAAACGGACGCCTTTACACCTTAAAATTGCTTTTTGTCTACACTGATTCATTTAATTATCCTACCCCTATGGTCCTTTGCATTTGTCGATGGTATATAGTACCCACATATAACCAGTTATTTTTCCTTTCCCTAAAGCTACGGTTTCCTAGAAGAGCGATGGCCACAGTGACGACTGTCATGAAAATTATGGCAGTTTTAAATATTTAAATAGATTCGCCCTACCGCATCAAAAGATAGTCGCGCTTCTGTTGCGGTTTGACGCCTCTGACGCAAAATGACGCAGTGACTTATGGAAACGTTATTTAAAAAATGTATGAGCTCACTTTACTCAGTATGGACACTTTTTTGCGTGACGGCGAGGGCAAATCTACCGATTTAAATCTTTGTGGTTTGATCTGTGACAGATTTCATGACGGCCGTTCGGCCGCATTCCTAGGAAACCGTAGCTTTACCCTCGGGGTAAACGGGCATTATGTTATGTTCATAACCGGAGCTTATCGATTCTATAGTGATATTGGTTCGATACCTTCACACATTGCGTTTCTGAATCCTCAAAAAGAACTTCGGATAAACAGATAATTTGTTCGAATCAAGAACTATTGAATATTTTATAGACTAATATTACCTCAGAAACCGGGCATTAGTCCTTCAAACTGGAGTTGTATATTGTAGTTAGAATAAATATAAACCTGTACTTATACATATTGTAATAATAGAAGTTAATAATTGTTATACAGCGTCAAAGGTCAAACAGACCATCAAACTGAACAACTTTCTCCATGGGACCAACATTGTAATCGCGAAAAAATATTCAACTGTCCTATACAGAACTGCAATACCCACTTGATCCAAATGTACGAGACGGCTGATTATTTTTTGACGATTACAATGTTGGTTCCATGGAGAAAGTTTGATAGTCTGTACCATATCCTTAAATTTGACCACGCCTTTCTGATACGTACATCCTGTATTATCTGCAGTCATGTAGTACTGTTGAAAGCTCTGTTTAATTATAAAACTTAGAATTATGTCGCAAAACATGGAATTGTATTCGACTTGATTAGGTTAGAAAGTTAGCTAGATGAAACTAAATATTACTGAATTACAGTTTTAGATGTGTCACAAAAAAATAAATTTTCCATCAACTGATTACTTAAGCTACCGTTTCTTCAAAGAGCTGTTCTATCATATTATAACTGCCGTCATGAAAATCCAGTATTTGACGTTTAGATGTCAAAAAAGCTCTGTATTTGGACAGACGTTATTGTGTGATCGTTCACTGCTTTTTTTAGGAAATCATTATTCAAAATACTCTTAGAATATTGTAAATAAGGCTGTGTTTAAGCGATACCAATGCGTATTTGTAGTGCGTTTTTTTTCGTTTTTTTTTTTTATGTGAACTACTTGGTAACAAGCCAAAGCTATTCACCATTAAATTTTGTGGCGCAACAGCGCATTTGTCTTTACAAAATAAAAATTGAGTTGGGTACCTGTGAGTGAGCACTATAAAAAGCAAGGGGTAACCTCGTTTCGAGGCGACCATTTTATCCTCGAGAGTGCAGCATGCCTTAAGACGCAGATATAATGCCAATGGCCTTGAGTGATTAGCTTGCGTCTTCTGTGCTGAGCTCACGCAACGCGTCGTACGTTCACCCAGTAGGACTCGCCCATCAAGGAGCGCTGTCCCAAATTAGACGCATTATTTATTTATTATACGTAAAACAAAAAGTATTATGT
The DNA here is from genome assembly GCA_948252095.1 of Dicycla oo. NCBI lineage: Eukaryota > Metazoa > Arthropoda > Insecta > Lepidoptera > Noctuidae > Dicycla > Dicycla oo. The sequence continues at coordinate 10,143,467 of OX411721.1, read as the reverse complement.
TAATACACGTATACCTACTAAAACATAAATAATCATTTTTTTTTGATTCTCAGTTTTTTATCCGCGTCAGACATAAGCTTACAAATTAATTACACTATGTATATATAAACATAATCTAAAATATTCACGTATTAAGTTATTAAGAAAATGCTCTAATTTAACATATATTTTGTCTAAATCAATAAAACTACCTACTCGTTTAGACGTGATTTTCAGTTTAAAATCATTAAAAGTCCGTGATCGACGGTTTAAGTTGGGGTCACATCTTAACTGAAATCGCCCTCAATTGCAAAAATTGAGACTTCTTCTGATGTAAATGCAGATTTAGCTCGTGGACAACTCTGTATGGAGCCCGTATTTGTATCGCAAGAACGCAGCCTTATAATCATAAATGTTGCTATCTACCATTTTTAGATAGTTTCCCAAAATTGTGCCCCTTTTAACACTGATCAGCCCCACTAACCACCGACATCATCACATTAGACTGATTTTAACTAATTTATTAACTACGCGTAAGACACATACCAAATTGGAGATTAAGTAGATCGTTTAATTTATTTAAACTTAAGCTTTGTATTTAACGGTCAAATGGTTTATTTGCATCTAACAAAATATGCTTTAAACAAGTGTTTAATATTTTTATAATAATTTAAAAAAAAACTCACAAATTGGCTCAGTTGTTTTTGAAAAAAATTCAAACAAATTTTTTCGCGTTTGAATTTTACTTGGATTGATTTCGTGATATTAAAGTTTTAACAACAAATAGTGTTTTGTTATACACAACTCGTTTTTGGCCATATTGTGGGTTTGGATCCTTTTCGTTTTAAGTACGTATGAACCGCAATGAAAATTCGATAGATGTGTGCTTTATTACTCATATTATAAAAATATTATTCTACATGCAATAAAAAGTTATATGTAAGAACATAGATGCGAACAATAAAAAATATAAATTAATAAATAGCACTAAGTAATAATTCGGACGATATAGTATTCCAAATTGATGTAAAAATATTATATTCACAATTTCCAATAGGGATGCTTGTGTATTTCATTATGTGCTCACATTATGTAAAATAGTAAAGTATTTAATCGTACTACTTAATATCAATAAGCTAATATAAAAGGCTCGTTTTGGAGTTATAAATATAAACATTGTTTTGTTGTCAAACTTCCCAGAAATATGTAACAATTAGCTGCTGTTTCTTACAAAATTGTGTTACAATTGCAGTACCTACTTACCCAATGAAAATGTATGGAACAGTTGCTTTTTGTCGCTGTTCAGTGTTGATCCCATATACAGGCTGTGGCGTAAATAGTGATTCAACGTTAAGGGGTCGATACACTGTATATTCAGCTATCACCATTTTTTCCCTAGGTCTCAGAATACAATTTTTTTTTTTTAAATTGACAACTTGCTTTAGTACATTTACAAAATTATTAGCATGTGATAGCACATGTATTTCACAGTTATAAACAAAATTAAAAAATAGTAATGCAAGGTGTCAATTTTTCAAATAATAATATAAAATTATTTTATTCTGATACTGGCAATAAATGGTTCAAATTGTGGTATGTGATAGCTGAAAGTACGGTGTATCGACCCCTTAACGTTGGACCACTATTTACGCCACACCCTGTATTTATAAGAGTTCTTCATACTCATGAGTACTTTCATCCCCTGAGAGATTACCAATGAAAATTATTATAATATTGAATATATATTTTTCTTCAGTACTTACCTACGTAATTATACATATTTCGTTTCTTTTTCATTTGTAAGTCCAAAACGAGCCACAGTAAAAAAATGGTGCCTTAACTACGTAACTTTGTCCGCCCGTGTAGCATATTGTTGTATTACTGTTGTACAGTGCCATCACTACGGTGTACCGCTTCTTATCGACTATCGATTCCCATAGTGTTGTGAATATTATCGACTATTTTCAGTAGAACTATATTTTACAGATTCATGTTTTCCTGCTAAAATACTGTATAATTATTGTAAAATCTATAGTGCTTTTAGATGTTGAGCCAAATGGGAATTGTAATATCTCATTGCGTAGGTGCATTAAATTAAATAGATATAAAATGTAAAAATGTTGCAATGAGAATAATAATTGTAATCAATACTTACTCAACTGAAATGACTTAACCAAATATTCATAATTTTACACATTTTTTTACATTATTTCATACACATTGACAATACAAAATAGTTTAAATATTCGTATGTATTTTTTTTTTTTTTGTAGCTAGACATAAACCTTACTGCCAGTTGTGATACTCTGAAATACTCGTGCTATAAAACTCTTATTTTTTTTCATACACATTGCCTATGTCTGTAATAGTTATTGATTATAGTATGATGGGGTTATAATAAACTAAATAACTTAAAAATATTTGTTGGTTTTAATGGAATATTCTTTCTCTGCGAGAAAAAATATTTTTACCTTGCTAGGCAATACAAGCTGACTTTATTTTACAAAATATTACATCACGGCAGTATTCCCCGAAAGGTTGGGCAGACATGTAGTTGCAGGTAAATAAATATAGGTACCAAATTTCCATTCATTCCACGGTTTCCGATAATTTTGTTTTAATAACACTGAATGTCTTTCTCTAAGTATTGGATCTTGTAGTATCAATTTTACTGCAAAATGAACATAAGAAAGATTTATTTCATTCCCTCAAATGCAATTATAATTCCAAGGAAATCCTAGAAAGAAAGAAAATAGATACTATCTGCACAAGATAAAAACTCGTCGACTGATAGAAACATAAGTACTATAATAGTAAGGCGCCAATTTTTGTAAATTCTCTATACACATATATAAATCAATTCCATTCATGTATATGCGTTAATAATGAGCAGTTCAATTACGTTTTAACCCCAGCCTTCCGGAACTAATTTATTCGAGAGCGAACCAACACAGTATTGTTTCTATTATTTTTGATCGTTTCCAATAAAAACAGTGCAAGCGTGCGGGGTGAGGCGCACGCGCAAGTCACGTGGCATACGCGTGGCGGCGCCATCTTGTGCGATGGGTGGGAACTTCCGCCGGAACGCGTCATCGAATGCATTGTTGTGGGAAAACTTCTCAGAGGTGCGATGCTCGTTAGTCTAATTATATGGTTCGAAGTATTTCGTACTGGAGTGGACATTATGTATCTATAATTGTGATCAAATGATTCATTTTAAAGGATGGGCTGTGGGAAAGCTCTTTTTTGTGTCCACACTTTTTTCATAATTGTGTGTGTAGTGTGGAAAAGCTACATTTATCTTTTAGATACTTGAAGAACACATAGGTTAAATGGAACACCCATATCGCTCAGCAGATCCGCCCAAAAGGAGTCAGTCTGATCAGGTGTGTATGGAAAGCAGCATCTGTACTTGAATTCCTAGACATCCGAAGAAATTCAAAGAACTCGAAGGAACGAAAAGAATCCGAGGAACTTAGGATATGGACGAACGACCTATAGAAATAATCATTCGGAGGATGGTCCAGCAGACTAACATTTAACTTCGAAGAGAAATTAGGAATTCAACCGCAAAAAAATGCTACCTACTTTTTGGCTCTTCAGCCATAAATTACATTAATAATTCTTAAATAAATTATTATATACGCATGATTGTCCGCTATTATGACAATGAATATTTAAGTTGCGGTGTGCGACGCGACGTGGCGGTCAAACAGCGGCACCGGAGCGACATGGAGGCAACAAATTGGGCACAAATCAATTGCCGCCATGCCACCGCATCGCATGTAACCTCCACATCATTATTGATCATGAATTAATTACAGCTTGTCGATTGTTTGTAGAGATGGGAAGAGTATCGATAAGTTATAATGAGTTGATTATTTTCTTTATCAAAAGGGGTAGGATCAAGTCGCCGCTGAACTTCTGTTTTGCATAGAAAGCCTACTCATAAAATAATGTTGACGAAGAGTGCACACTAGCAGTTTGTGTTCCACCTATAACCCTAAAACCCTTCAAAGCAGAGTGAACAGGCATCTTCTGCGCACGTTCGTTCCATCGTAGACCTCATCCATCGCTTTCCATCAGGCGAGATCGAGGTCAACAGCAAGCCCATTAGGCAAAGAAACAAAAAAAAAAAGTTTTGAATTGGTTCTGAATTTAACGCAATTATACTTCAAAAATCTCTGGCGTCAGCAGGAATGTGTTCCCAAGGCTTATTTTTTTTTTCTATCGATGATGTCGTATTTCTCATATAGGTACCTATTATTAAATAGATAGAATAATAACTCTTTCTAGACCTAAAATCAAATACCTACTCAAACTATCTACCTTTCTACGTTAAATTCTACATACATTTATACCCCTACATTTAACAGTAACTCCATAAATTGTGAGACGACGTCGTCGCGTCGCTCGCACGGCCCGCTGGCGTCCCGTCCCTATCGCAATGAATATTGTATGTTGCAATTTGTATAATTTGATTAAGCCCCACCTGTGCTCACGAGTTTCGAAACGTTCTCCGTTTATATAGGTAACGTTATTTAATTTAACTTACGTATGAAATATTTTTGTATTTCCATTTCTGTTGCGTAGTGAAATAGCTGTAACATATTAGGTATAGTTGAGGATTTTAATAATAAGTATTCGGAGTTTAGATTTGGAAATCAGGAAGATTGGGGACGGCTTCACAAAAGGAGATATAGCAGTGGTGCGTTTCTAGCCATCCCAGATACTCGTAGGTACTGAAATGTTATATATGCTTGTACTGTATCGCACCGACCGGCACCCGTACTCAAACTGGAACACGGCAATGAAGCTCCTTGCCGGCAGAATTATTAGGTGTGATAGGAGTAGGTACCTACTTCCAAGGATGAACTCTATCACAAAGAGATCCCACTACATAGGTAGGTAGTACCTGCTTATTTTCAACGATATGATCAATTTGACATGTTTATGATCATCACTGTGAACATGCATAGGTAAGCATCACGGTATACAAAAAAAAAAAAACATATATTTTGGACCAAACACTTGTAGGTACCTACTTAGACATTTTTTTTTCATGTCAGCCTGCCCAGTGCGTGTAATCGAATCTGGGTCCTACTGGGTAGCCCGCGAAATTCAATTTTTCTTGGTTTTGCAATTTGCAGGACAGTATTAGGTAGGTTGTATGTTGATCTGAATATGATTCGCGGCAGTAACAAATCTATATTTATAGAATTAAGTATAATAATTAAAATCATCAATACAATTCTCTAAGTTCATATTACTCTATTGAATGACTATTTCGTGAAATCTTGACATTTGAGATCTTTTCTAACTTATGAAGTTGTATTACTGATTCTAATGATTATATTTATGTAAACATATGTTTGTTACGGTCGCGAATCATATTTGAATTAACATATTACCTAATACTGGCAAAAAACTTAAGAATATTTGAATTTCGCGGGCTGCCTTACCGCTTCCCCCTTAAGTAATTAAATGCTAAAATAGAGTTTGACAATTTCTCAACTTCAATTCAGAAACTGGATATACGGCTCTATTATTTTCCCAAATTAGTTTAAAAAAGGGATTATAAAATTATTCGTACCTACCATAATGCAATAATAGATTCATTCATAGTATAATTAAATTACCGTGCGTCGGACGTGAGAGTGCGTTTTGTGCAACATGGCACGTGCCCGGTGCTATTATCACACCTGTCTGCTTTTAGTGAAACATCAGTTCTTCTAAAGCTGTTACAATATTGAGGTACGTATTGAGCAAAAACTTTATGCCCTCGAATTACAAGAGCAGTCATGGGTTTGTGCGATTTTATGTTGCATTGTTGATTATATATTTTGTATGAACAGAAAGTTGGTTAAGGCAGGTTAAGTCTGAGGCGCGTAAAATGAGTCGCGGAATTTACGCTACATTTGGTTTCATACTAAAGTCATGTTTGTGCCACTGGCGACGTAAAAAGAGGTCATCTCATTTTATATAAAAAAATCCGCGACTCATTTTACGCGACTCACAGCTCAAAATATTACGTTCGTTTGGCCTCGGCCTTATACCTACAAAGTACTATCTATCTATACTAGACGCCTTTATTAGGTTTGACTGCCTCGTTGGTCTAGTTGAGGTGGGTTTGATTCCCGGGTCGGTCAGTGTTATTGGATTCTTCTGTTTATTACCCATGGTTCCTCCCGTAGTACCTGGAAGCAACCACGGGGATTTTTTTTCCCTTGTGGTCACAGATTAATACAGATGGGACACTCCGAAAAGCGATGCCGCACAACGCTACCTACAGTTATATTCACCTACAAGTTGCCTCTATAACGCGTAACTCTTATAATTTCTGACCGCGGCAGTCCTACTGAATTGGCCCAGTGAGTTGGCCCGCCGCTTACTTGTAGCTTCATACCTAAACTACGGAGTGTCCCATCTGTATTAATCAGTCCCTCCGAGAAATTAAAAAGGTAGTCTCGAGAATATGATTCGCGACAATAACAAATAATAATTGTATTTACATAATTGTTCCGAAATCAGATCGAAACACGGCTAATCTAACTTGGAGAGATGTATTGGTGATTCTTATGGATAAAATTGTATATATTTGTTATTATCGCCAATCATATATTCGAGACTACCATTTTAATTCGGCAGCATTGTATTTCTCAGAAGGACTAAGGGAGGGAGCACGGGTAATAAACGGGTTCTTCTACCTGGAATTTCTCAGTAGCAGTCCGGAGTCTGGACTTGTGCCCTGGTTGTTGGCAATTGGCTCGCCTCTGGCAAAATGTGGGTGTACAAAAGGGTACACTTCTGACTAACCCTTTGGGTATTACATGCGTGATGTTATGTTATTAGGTAGGTAGGTACAGATGCCACACACATCAAGCTACTACAATCTGTCAAATTTATTTAATAGATTTTAAACTTTATCGCTAAAACATTAGGTTCAAGGTTGATTGAGAAAATTTGACAGATTCGGGTAGCTTGATGGGAGTATTCCCGTTTGAGCACCTATTTTTGGAGCACCTATGCATTTTGCACCAAAGGTATTCCCATTTGAGAATACCTTTGGTGCAAAATGTATAGATGCTCAAACGGGAATACTCCGCTTGATGTGCTGGCGTCTGTACCTAAAAATCTATGCTTTGGTTCGGTCTCAAAAAATTCGACCTATTTCGCGATTAAAAGTAAAATTTACCCATAACTGTCTATTTAAACACTAGTAAATCTCCTACCTCTTGTTCAATTCCATTATTAAATATCGGTGTTACGATCTCTTTATACGTCTACATGCATAATTTCCTCCCTTATCATTTAAACACATTTAACTGGTGGCTATCAGGCTGCCGCACGCGTATTTAATCAATCAGCCACCCCTAATGCTTACCATGATTCCCATCCCTACAAATTACATATTAAGTACGTTGGCAACACTAAAAAAGCGCGCGCTGTCAAACTGACAGTTATTGTTTCAACCCTCTTTGGTTAAAAAAATATTGCCGTTTGATTAGGGGTTGTGGTAGTTCATGTAGGTTCCGTATCGCTTTAAAAACGAAAAATACATTGCCAAGTTAAATATTTTCTTCTTCAATGTTACCGTTGTAATAAGTCATCAAACACTAGGCTAATTAAGAATGTGATTCTTCAAATTTTGTAGAGACCTAGTTGGTGAAATGAGTTATTTTAATTAGTATTTTTAATTACCTAAGAAATGATTCAAAGTGAGGTACAGACGCCAACACATCAAGTTACTACAATCAGTCAAATTTCTTTAATAGATTTTCAACTTTGGGTTGATTGGGAAAATTTTATAGTTTTGGGTAGCTTTTTGTGCTGGCGTTTGTACATGTAGATCCCAATGTCTTTAATTCAGGAGGTTCGATCCGTGGTTCAATCATTTGTAAGTTGGTAACTACTTTTTTGTGACTCAAAGTCTCGCACTTTTAACGACACCCTACAGAACTCCAAAAACTAGTGATGCTCCAATCACAAAGCGGAAGCTCGAACATACGCATATGATTATAATGATATTTTTACAAGCATTATTTTATAGGGAGGGCACCGTGTGACCGAAGGGAAGAGGGCTTCACTGCAGGTAGAAAAGGGGTGTTTTTAGAGGGATGATTTCGTAATGGGCTTAGAGGCAGTTTGATGCGTGAACACCAGGTGCCTATTGTAAGGATTCGGATGATAAAAGCTGTGACCGATGGTATTTGATACGTTTATTTAGCTGTTGTAAAGCCAGGGTCGTTATCTTGTTAACTGTTTTGGGGATTTCCTATATTTAATTAATTTTATTTGCTTCTGTTCTGGATTTGAATGTGGGTAGGGTGTTCTCTTTTTTAATGCTTTTGGAAGCTTAAATTTCTATTTTTCTAAGTTGTGCGGTCAAAACTTATTTAGTTTTCTGTTTTTACTTTGACAAGGATACTGCTGTGCCCTCATTCCTATTCTATCTATCTGTCCCTTCTGTCTATCGTATTGTCGGCAACAATAAAGTACTTACTAATTCCATGATTTTAGAATACCGAATAGATAGGTTTATTGCTTAGGTAGTAATGATTAGGCCATCCAACGCAACTCCAACGTGGATATAGCGTAAAATATTATTTAATTAAATTATATTTTACGCTAGATTCACGTTGGATTGAGTAATTACTCATTTTCGGATACTTTGCATTGTTCAAAAGATTATTATCTATATCAGACCCCAATATAAACAAAATGGTTGTTCAATTACATGAAGTGTGTGACCCTTTTGAGGTTATTTTTTTAAAGCATCTCGCTTTATTCTGACCACAATTACTTTAAGCGTGTGAATAGATAATGAAACAGGGAATTTCAACCCTTATTATTGCTAAATAGAGTACAAAATTACACAGTACTATTTTCTTATAGGTTATGTTAAAAAACATTTTGCGCGGGAACTGCGCGCGATTTTCGTTCAGAAATCGCTCATCTGAATCGTTTGGAGTGGGTGCGTAGTGTACGACACGCGTTGTTTTTCTTTATTTATATTTAATTAATTTAATTATACTTGTGACGAATCTTTGGGGTTATTGAAGAGAGAAAATATTGTTTTTTTGAATGGATTTGTTTATTTTCTGAAGTGGGGCAGTTAATTTCGATTGCCCTTACTTTTATTGGGTCTATGAGAATTTTAATTGATATTCTCTGTTTTATTTAACTAACATTGCTTGCATCATAGTATCTCTCACCATGACCACTCTCTGTATGTTCTCCTGAAAAAAAAGTACCTATGTAAATGGTACCTAAGTGGTGCCAGAATACGAGCGTTTAACTTTCATGTAATTACGTTCATGCAATTTAAGACAAAAAATCATCATCATCTGGCTAGCCTTTTCCCAACCATGTTGGGGTTGGCTTCCAGTCTAACCGGATGCAGCTGAATACATTGCATTTACATGGAGCGACTGCCTATCTGACCTCTACAACTCAGTTACTGGGTAATACGATACCCCTTGGTAAGACTTGTTGTCAGACTTGGGGTTTTTGACGACCCGTAACGACTGTCAAAGATCCACGAATGACAGCCGGGACCAACGGGTTAACGTGCTTTCTTGGGCACGGAGGGGTCTCGGTATGTAAAGATGGCCACCCATTGGTCTGGTTATTGGGATGGTTTCGCAGTGTAGAGCGAAGGATGTTGCCCTTAATATTGAGCTGGGTATTTACGGTTCACAAATTACAGGGTACCTACAATGTTGGATAGAGCTGTCATAGAGCTAGGGAAAAAATTACGCAAAAGGCAAAGTATATGTAGCTTTAAGTCGAGTGAAAACCCTAGAAGGAATAGCATTGTGTGACATAGAGGCAAATAAATTACTCAACAGGTTTATTTTCCGAAAGTGTGCTGGATGAAATAATAGATATTTACCTATGTGGGTATTCCTAGGAACTGTCTGGTAACATATCTAGGTACTATTCAAAGGCAAAATAAGGCCAATTTTAAAAACCAAAATCTATCACAAAATATCGAATCCAAAACCCCTTTTTTTCTAAACCACAATATTGACACAACTCACAATTTTCAACAACTAGAAGAAAAAAACATCTATAACACGGTCATAAGAATACGCTATGTCATTTGATTTTGAGCGGGCAGCCCACGGCCACCCACGGAATGTTTGCCTTGGCCCCTGTTTAATTGTATGGGCAAACATTTATTAAGATGCTGTTGAGGCAGGTCGCTTGGACTACTTACAGAGTCTGATAAGGTGGGCTAGGAGGACTGGGTACCTATTGAAATAAGGCGTGCGTGTGTCTTTTTGGTTAATTTGCGATGAACCTACACTTTGCACTTCTTAATTGGCTTTAAAAGCAGCTAGGTAGGACTTTATGTACCTATATGTTGTCTGTTTGTAATTACGAACCTTCTCATTACCTACTATTAGTTTTTTACCCTAACTAAACTCAGCTGCTTGGAGTCTGGATCGGTTCCCGGTAGATGGCATTAGCCTCGCCCTCCTATTACATGGGACTTAAACATAACTGGCGAAATGTGTGATTACAGGCGTGTTGCTATGTTATGTGAACTCTCTCCTTCTCGGGCAATTTGTCGTAAGAACAGCCGTTGAAGGTTCAAGATAAGGTGGTCATACTTAGTGCATAATGCAAGACCACTAATGCTCGGGTCCAATAAACAAAAACGAATCGTTTTGCTTACCAATGGTAGCAATTTTTTATTGTCAAACTGGGCATATAAATAGATTCGTAAGCTAATTTTATCTGTGATAGCTTCTTCCATATGGGTGGGTCTACTATGCAAAGCTATGAAATCATTGCTTCATTATTGGTAAAGATATGAATCGGCCACAGATGAAAATTGCATCTTTCTCCAAGAATACTTACAGTTATAACTGATACTGCATATTTTCTCAGTGGAATAAACTTCAATTTATACCCTACTACCTTTTGCAGGCGGCTTCACCCGCATGGAATTCGGAAATTAATCCAAGACAACCGGGATTAAAAGTAGCCTATATGCTATTCCAGACTATAATCTATCACTGCGCCAAATTTCATCCATCCATCCAAATTTTCGCATTTGTAATATTTAGTAAAATTCTTCAGAAAATATGGGCCCTTTGTCTACACAATAGCAAACAGACGAGTAGGTACCTACGTAGATTAACATATTGAATATTCAAACAAATATTGGCCAACAATCTCGAAACAACACAATATAATTTTAATATCCTGTCTAAACGACGCTCTAACTCGTAACAACACAGAGAAATACCTAGATACTCTAGTCAGGTACCTAGGCTGTCTATCTGAGGTCCTGTATGTGAGGAGGTCGGCATGGGAGGCGCGGGCGAATCCCGGAGATACAACTAGTCGCTCGAGAGTGCTCAAACACGGGTGGTCTCGTACACCCGAACGGTAAACTGGATGCATACGTGAGGGCTATTTGGGCAAGATGAAAATTTAATTTTATTATCATTATATTTTATTATTATTAAATTTAATTATCATTAACAGAGCTGCAGCTGACAAAGTTCACAATCACAGTGGTATTTTAGTGTTATCTACATAATGCTGATGAGTTAGCTAGAAATATCAGAAAATACTTAGGTATTGTCTACCCAGCAATAGGCACTGTATGATAATAATATCTGTTCGTGATTGGCGAGATTTAACGTAGAACTATCACAGAAATGCGGTCCCAAAAAGCATAGCGGACGTTCTGACTTGCATCCACAATGCCTTTCCCCTGTACCGGTTATGGCGAAGACACAAGTTTATGATGGTTTTACTGCGAGAGCCACTTAACGCCCGCCGTAGCTACCGTGTACCATCCCCCCCCCCCCCCCGCCTCCCTGGCAACACAGCCTCACACCACCCCCCCTGACTTTAATTAGATGCACCACCTCGGCGATGTTTTTATTTCAGAGCCTAACAAGATGTTTAAGATGCGTGGGATAGTGTGAATATGTGTGGGTTTGTAGCAATTAGTACGAAGTGATATGCGGGCTGTGTTGGTTGATTAAGAAAAAAATACATTTGGATAGAGCCAATTGTGGTAAATGTTTCATGAGATCTCGATTGGATATCAATGATCTTAAAAGGGTCTCAAACTTCCCGGTTTAAATAATTATTTGTAACGAGATAATGAGCATTTTTAAGACGTTTTAGTGGAAAAGGATAGTGATCTTTTAATCAGTTGCTGACAAAGTGGCATACACTTGATGCTCTAGAATGAAAATGCCTAATCATGAACAGCTCTTTTACAAATTTTAGATAAGTATGTAGGTGGGTCTTGTGGGTAGGTATGACAAGCGATGAAGCGACTAATTTGATCAGTACGTACCTACCTCACTTCCTCGACAAGTATTGGAAGGGAGTTGAGGTAAACCACAATACCACAAGTCCAATTATGAACAGTAAATGATCGTAATGGGCTGGGAATAAAGGCTATGGTGACAGCTGACCGACATGACATGACACCTATTAACCAGCAAGATGTCATGGGTAGGTAAGTATGAAAGTTGGTATTAACGTGGCTCACTTGCAAGTTTTAAGTACTTAGATATGTGTAGGTTTCAGGACTGACTGTCATCTGATACAAACAACGAGGGGTTGCAAGTTGCACTTTCGAAATTTAAACTTGTCAAAACCGTAAACGCAGGGAAACTGAAAAAAATTGTCACGATGAGGTCAACTCTACTTCTAAATCATTTAAGCAGATTCAAGACACGAATAATTCACACACAACAAGTAGAAAACCTCATAAACAAGTCCAAATCCCACGACAAACGCAAAACAATAAAGGGTACCTTCTCCCACTAGAACTTTTAATATGCTGCAGATAATCTTGCTTCAGGGGGCGGTCAAATTAATTCCTTATAACGATTGTTAAATATTCGAGAGAAGCAGGGACGTTCAACCGCGGGGACATGCGTAAGTCCCGTAATAAAGTTCCCAGAGATCCCCCGAGGCGCCCACTTGTACGGGATTACGGGCCGGGATTAGGCCGCGAGCGATGCCCGGGATTCGCGATATGGAGTTGTATCGAGATGTAGTCGGTTTACATGTAGTTTGTTGGCATAGCAATAGTCAGTCTAAACCAAAACTGAACGTTGGAACCATCAGATCAAGTTTAAGGCGCGATTTTAATGCGCTACTTGAATAGGTATTTTGTATAAGTATGAAAAATGTAACCTTTAAAAATCATACCTGTGACCCTGACAGTAGTAGACTTTATTGTTATTTTAATTTTAATTTGAACGAATAAATTGTGATCCAACAGTAGATTATAATGTTACTCAATCAATATGTCACACAATTACAAGGTTGCCCCTGAATCAATCTGCCTAGCCTTTTCCCAACTATGTTGGGGTCGGCTTCCAGTATAACCGGATGCAGCTGAATAGCAGTATTTTACATGGAGCGACTGCCTATCTGACCTCCACAACCCAGTTACTGGGTAATACGATAGATACCCCTTGGTAAGACTGGTTGTCAGACTTTCGGGCTTCTGACGACCCGTAACGACTGTCAAAGATCCTCGAATGACAACCGGGACCAACGGCTTAACGTGCTTTCTGAGGCACGGAGGAGTCTCGGTATGAAAAGATGGTCACCCATCCACAGACCAACCCCGGCAAGCGTAGCTTAACCTGATGGATCGACCCTTGCGGCTGTTATTACTTAGCCACGAGCTCCTCTTGCCCCTGAATACATAAGATAATTTTATCATAATAAGTACCTACTGAAAAGAGACCTCTAGTATCCTCAATACCATAACTTGATTGATGAAAATGAAAAGAATTCATAACGAGACTTATTTTGTCAAAGTCCACTCTTCTTTTACTCATAAATAGCTAGCACAAAACATCCCTTCAAATTTCCACCATGTAAGCCCCCCTCAGCGTCTAGTTTGTGGCATAACTTTAATTGTTTTTTAAGTGCGTACACGCCGCTTACACAGGGGGACCGTGGGATGCATGAGAACCTAAGACTATGCACTAATGGTCCTCTAGTAAACGTTGCCAAAGAGGTGCTTCACAACTTGTGAATATCAAGTTTATGGTAGAGAAAAAGATTGGTGATTTACTATGGGGTATCGATTCCTGTTCTTGAGTACTTGAATAGGGATTAAACGTGTGAATTTTTCAATGATTTTATTTAAAGTGATGGTCCTATAGAGTAATGTAATGACGAACCATGGTTCAAAGTTCACTCATTCTCCATAGAAAAGGGAGGATCCTCCGATCAGACGGGTGTTGTGTCTGGTGGGTAGTAGCCGGTCGGTGATGTCGCGATGTTGTATACAAGGTGTAACATAAATAACGCACAACCTCTTAAGGGGTCATTGTACTCATCATTATGAACAACTTTTACTATGAGACCAAACTTGAAATCGCGAAAAAAAATCAGCTGTCCAGTACATTTTGACGAATTATGCGAACATAAATGTACTGAACAGCTGATTTTTTTTCGCGATTTTTGGTTTGGTCACATAGTAAAAGTTGTTCATAATGATGAGTACAATGACCCCTTAAGAGGTTGTACGTTATTTATGTTACACCTTGTATATGCCAGTCGCGCGGTAAACTGCTTGCGTGATGCAGGATTTGTGTGGCATCAGGTCTTTTGATGAGTATATATAGTTCGCATATGGCATATGATGTGGCGGCATGTACATGCCGCCACATCATATGCATAAAGTGATGCTTGCCAGAACCATTTGTGGTTCCAGTGAGTCGGAACCGGGTGTCGCATAGTTCACGGTGAGTCGGAACTGTCTGCGGAGATTCCTCAGTGAGTTGGGGTGGCGCTGTGTTATGGTCCAGTGAGTCGGTTGTGGCGCTGGGTTGCGGCTAGGGATGAAAATTGCCGAATGTTTCCGAAACTTACCAGGAAAGTTTCCAATATTGCCGGGAATATTGGGCAATATTGCCGGAAAGTTGCCAAAGTTGCCAGATTGCATAGGGTTTTTCAAAGGCCATTTTCAATGTTTATGCGCTCATGGGGTTTTATGTAGTGGTGTTATTATACGTATTATTAGTAACCCTTTTTAATTAATTGTTCATTATTATTAATTTATAATTAACAATGCATATATGTGAAGATAAAGTTAAACTATGACACTGGTAACTTCTTGAAAGCCGACCCCATAGTTTTTAAGAATTTCACTTATAAATTTTATAAAAAATGAAAGAGGGTATTGATACCGAATGAAATAAATACAAATCATACAACTGTGTAGTATATGATTTATATAGCACAAATCGTGCCGTCTAAAGAATTTTCAAAATTGGGTCAGTAGTTTTTGAGAAAATCGCGAACATACAAACATAGTTCGGATAGAATAAAGAACATCCTTTTTGAATTCTGTTAAAAACATTAACTTGTTGTTGCTGATCAATTCGTCTTGCAAGGTTTGACTCTTTATACATACAGATATGTCTACATATACTTAGTCTGGCCATAAATACTGTTACAATTAAAAATAAGAAAGTTATTACATTTGAATTTGGAAGCTGTCATTTTTATACGATTGTTCATTGAGTTTTCTAATTTTGGCGCCAATACATTGTACAATATTTTGCGATATTAAAATGGAGTGGGGTGATAAAAAGAACCGAATCGCTGTGATTGCATTACACAAAGTTGGTATGGAGCCAAATGCAATTTTTAAAACTCTCCTTACGCTTAGTATTAGTCAAATGTTTGTGTACTGTGCTATTAATAGGTACAATGAGACCTCCTCTGTTTGTGACAGAAAAAGATCTGGCCGTCCACGTAATGTTCGTACGAAAAAGGTGGTCAAAGCAGTAAGGGAAAGAATTCGAAGAAATCCTGTCCGAAAACAAAAGATTTTATCTCGGGAGATGAACATAGCACTCAGAACCATGTCGCGTATTTTAAAAGATGACTTAGGACTTGCAGCCTATAAGAGACGCACTGGTCATTTTTTAACTGACAATTTAAAAAAAGAATAGGGTGGTAAAATCGAAACAACTACTGAAGCGGTACGCAAAGGGAGGTCACAGAAAAATTTTGTTTACGGATGAGAAAATCTTTACAATTGACCGTATTTATACTCAAAATGACCGTATTTATACTCAAAGCTCTAATGAAGCTTCCCAATTAGTCGACAAAGTGCAACGTGGGCATTATCCGACTTCAGTGATGGTTTGGTGGGGCCTACCTTTTCACAAATATATGGCTCATAGCTAACAAGCTATAAGCCATATATTTGTGAAAAAGGTATCAAAACATCGGCACAAGTGTATCAAGATACCACTTGAGAAGGTAGTTAAGCCCCTTAACAACACCATGTTCAATAACCAAGTATGGTCCTTTCAACAAGACTCGGCGCCGGGTCATAAAGCTCGGTCCACGCAGTCTTGGTTGGAAGTGAACGTTTCGGACTTCATCAGAGCTGAAGACTGGCCGTCGTCTAGTCCCGATCTTAATCCGCTGGATTATGATTTATGGTCAGTTTTAGAGAGTACGGCTTGCTCTAAACGCCATGATAATTTGGAGTCCCTATAACAATCCATACGATTGGCAGTGAAGAATTTTCCCATGGAAAGAGTGCGTGCTTCTATTGATAGCTGGCCTCAACGTTTAAAGGACTGTATTGCAGCCAATGGAGACCACTTCGAATAAGCTTTTTATATTTTAAATTGTTTTATATTTATGTATTAAACTAACACACTGTAAAAGTAATAAATATTATTTGCAATAAAAACATTTTTTTTTTCTTCATGACAATATTTATGGCAAGACTAGGTAGATGTTACTTTCTTACATACTCGTACAAGTGAAGTTAAATTATAAGAACGTAGAAAAACAATAATTACGTTATCTCTAAAATAGTTATGGTTTCATCACCAATGAACTATCATGGTTAGCTTGATCCTTTTCTTTAGTTTATCAGTAAGAACAGCATTAGGGATTTAGGTATTATACAGGATAGCAAATTATTATTTGATCAACACATTGACAGTATCGTGAGCAGGGCCTCGAAAGCACTAGGTTATGTAATCAGAGCCTCAGCCTGTTTCCGTTCTCTGAAGCCGATCAAGGTTTTGTACTGTTCGTTCGTGCGCAGCAGCCAGTTGGAGTATGCAACGCAAGTCTGGAACCCTCAATATGGGATCTACAAATCGCGCATTGAGGGTATCCAGAAAAAGTTCCTGAGATATCTAGATTATAAGGCACACCAAGTATCCATAGATTACACTCACCGTTGCAAGAGGTACCATTTTCTGCCATTGGATCGTAGGCGAATCATTAATGATGTATGTTTTTTGATCAGCATAGCGAATGGCTCGATTGACTGCCCTGAACTGTTAGCAAAGTTAGCATTTCGCACCAACACCATTGGATTACGTAAAACGCCGGTTCTAGGTGTGCCTTCTGCCACTACTAATTACAGGCGTAATGCTTTTCTTATAAGAAGCGCTCGAAGCTTTAATGATGTATCCTCAGAACATGATGTTGACTTATTTTGTACTAAGATAAGCACAGTAAGGACGCTCTTAGCCAAATCATTTTTTGTGAATGACGCGCCGGCTAGTGGTTCTTCAACTTATATGTAGCAACTTAGATCATAAATACAACTAAGCTATCTACGTGTGTACACAATGAAAATTAACTGTTCGACTTTAAGTAATCGATATGTTATATATCTGTGGAGGCTTAATATTAGCAACCTGATTATGTGTTGTTGTTACCTATTTTATTTGTAATTAGTCTGTAAGCCTTCTTAAAAGTAATAAAAAAAAAAATGTAAAAACTAAAATTTTCGGTTGGATTTTGTAGATAAACATAAAAACTACCACCCTGCAGACCGCATTTTTATCCTACTAAGCAATTATACGAGTATGAGTAAAAGTTGTTTTCTATTTATACGTTTCTTGCCCAATGTTGCCGGGAAGTTTGAAAACATTCCCGGCAGTTTTAGCAAGTTTGACAATATTGCCGGCAATTTTCATGGCTAGTTCAGGCTGACTGCTGGCGTCGACCAGGGGAGGGTTCTGCTTGTGGACCAGCCGAAAGTGCAGTATGCTGTACCAAGGTTGCTATATGAGGCTGAGGGTGATGACCACCAGGTATGTGCATCCGCTGCATGCAGGTGATCAGGATACGCGTTGAAGCCGTGGGTACTGGCTGCCTGTATGACTAGCTGCTCGAAAGCGATGATGATGAAGTGATGATGATGTCACGCCGAATTTAGAGTAATGAGGTAAATGGTGTAAATTCACTCATTCTCCATAGAAAAAGGAGTATTCTCCGACCAGTCGGGTGTTGTATTCTGTCAGTTGGTCAATTCCTATTAACTATAAATAAGGATCAAATTCGCAAAACACAAAGGTATTCGTTAGTATGAAACTGACAGGTGTCAAGAACGCATTCTCTCGACGATACTGTATAGTTCGCGTCATGTAAGTTTGCCGCTCTGAATTAGGCTACAAATGACTGCGCAGTTGTCAATATCTATACTAAAACAGCAGCGCGCCATGCCATGCGCATTGGAAAGGCTGGTTTCAGAGTGGCAAATTTACATGACGCGAACTATACAGTATCGTCGCGAGAATGCGTTCTTGACATCAGGGAAATTAATTGTTTATCGAATTGACACCCTACGTCAATTTGCCGTTATATTATAACCATTTTAAACTACAACTGTCAAAGAATGGTAGTTGTGATTTGAATAGACGTGTATTTTGAGTTTATAGTCAACTTTCTAAACAATTCCCTGATTTTACTTTCCAAGTAAATTTTTTTTGAGCAAGTTTTGTTTAAGTATACATTTTTATTAAAATATCAGCTTAACTTTTATATTTTCCTATTGTTAAGAATAGCGAAATCATCATCATCATCATCTGCCTAGCCTTTTCCCAACAATGTTGGGGTCGGCTTCCAGTCTAACCTGATGCAGCTGAATACCAGTATAGTATAAACGGATAGCGAAATGTGGGAGAACTATCTATAGGTACACCTCTGCCCAACCCTTTGCAGAAACAAGGCGTGATGTTACGTTAAGGATAGCTATGATACTTCTATATGTCAATAGGACAAGAATAAAAACAAGCGAGCCTTACAGTAAACGTATAATAATGTGTAACATCAGACATCTGTTTGGGTTGGTACCATCAGCACCCTAATGGCGTATACATTATCAATCGAAAGCTGAATCGTTTTGAAGCAAATTGCAAATCCATTGCTTCATAGGTATGTTCGAAAAATTTGTCTGCTCGACAGCGTACATAACGCAATGAATGTTGTGTTACACACTTCCGTCCCTTTTCACGAAATCACTCCCACAGATTGCAGGAAAGCGAGAGTAGAGATGTTACACATCTAAAAGTATTACCTACTAAGAGGTAGGTACAGTACATACTTAGATCATTTCAATTAGGTATATACCACATACCTCGAGGAGCTCGTGGCTATGTAATAACAGCCGCACATGTTGATTCATTAGGTTAAGCTACGCTTGCCGAGGTTAGTCCGTAGATGGGTGACCGTCTTTACTTACCGAGACACTCCTCCTGGCCTCGGAAAGCACGTAAGTCGTTGGGCCAGGTTGTCATTTGTAGATCTTTGACAGTCGTTACGGGTTGTCAGAAGCCCGAAAGTCTGACAACCAGTCTTACCAAAGGGTAGGGTAAGGTATTACCCGTAACTGTGTTGTGGAGGTCAGATAGGCAGTCACTCCATGTAAAATACTGGTATTCAGCTGCACCCGGTTAGACTGGAAGCTGACCCCCAACATAATTGGGACAAGGCTAGGCAGAGACCTTTTCTTGCGTGGAGAAATGCTCATGCATACATTTTAATTATAAAATCGTTCCAATTTACTTTTAAGTACTCCGCGCGTTCGGTTAGGCCTGCAAGAGAGCCTGTATCCTTTTTTTTTGCGTGGAGAAATGCTCATGCATACTGCACTACCAATGGCAGTAGCGGGCGGGCTAGTGCAGTTATGTGGGGCTCCAACCCACTAAAACTCCACGGTGTCCTCCTCTGCCGCTTGTGGTGGGAACACGGGCACGCGTTAGCACTTACCGCAAACCCGCCGCGGCCGTCCGTCATCGGCGCGCCAGAACACATTGCACGCCGTGACCACCCCAGGGACAAAACCAGCACATGGGCGCTAGACGACCCCGTGTCTAGGCACCCCTGGTCCCCCTGCGACCCGTCAGATCAGTGGCCCGGCCACCTACCACTTTTCGGTCGCAGGGGAAGGAAGAGCGGCCAACGAAATACCGACACTCTTCCTCACCTGCGGCCCCACCGTGTCCGCCATCAGATGGTGGCGACCCCGTCAAGGCCGCGGAAGGTAGGCAGAGCGGCGCACCGCAATACCGGCACTCCTCTCCCGCCGCGGACTCCAACCCTCAGCCACGATTCCTCCTATACGATATCGCGGTCCACCTCAGTTGCGATGTCGCCCAAGTGGCACCGCAACTTAATTGTTGTCCGCTACGTCGTCGGCTTCTTGGGAAAAGCCCTGACGAGCAGCCCCTCCTGGGGTTCCCTTTCGCTTCACCGTTGGTGACCAAGCCACGGCTACTGTGCCCACCCGCCTCGACAATGCGGGAACCCACCGGGGGGGGAGGCAGATGATGACCTTTGTCATTAGGTTTTCTAACTTCTTGGTATAATTGCTTACAGGTGGTTTTGCTGCTAGTTTTGCGACGAGACGTGCATATCACAACACTGCTAGCCTTGAGGAGTTTCGACAGACAGACAACTTGTTTTGATAAGAGCAATCAATAATACTTAGGCTGTGGTTAGTGATTATACAAGAATATATTGCGCAGGCATAGGCGTATTTTGTAAGCGGTTTAGATGCTGGTTTGAATACAAGGAACGGTTACCTACTATTAGCAATTTAGATTTCCATTTGGATATTATTGTAATTGGAGGGGTTTACCGTTTACGCACAATATTTACGTCTATAGTCCATCGGGTACCTAATAAGGTTCAAACTATACGACCCTCTCTCTCTTCCTCGTCTGCAATTGGCATTTTCTTAGAAACGACTTGGTCTTTTCTAACCGACTAGGGGATACTATCATAATGATTTTAGCGAGGAAGATCAATTAGTTTTATACCATGGGAATTGATGGAAAATGACCAGGTTGGCAACCTAGCAAAACGGTTTCCTCCGAGGGCAGAGAATCTGCCAGGAAGAACCCAAATAAAAAGCAATCAAAACAAATCACCAGAAGATTTCTTATCCCACGTCATAGGCAAAAAACTTTGTAAATCCAAACTGGACATTTTAAATATTTTCAAGTATATTTTTGTTTACTTTCATACGAATCCCGTATCTAATCAAAACACGTAGCTGTCAAAGGGATTTCGTATTTAGTCCGAAAACCTCAAACTTCATCTTAAATCACGTTTTACCTAGGTTTAGTGCAGTTGTTGTTTCATTATCGTGTGAAAAAGGCAAAGGAAACAAGCTCTTGAGCCGGGACGGATGGGGCATACCTGTGCGCCTGCGCAGCGTACCTGACCTAGGAAAACAAACATGGCGGAGTGACGGATTAGTGTGGACATTATCGGTGATGGTTTGACATACAGTTTGCTAGTTAACTGTGTTTTGCTCAGAACAGTATACTGTTACAGATTACCTAAGCTTTAGAATTTGATGAATAATGCGTTTCATATCTACAGAAGTTCGCGGGAGACAGTCGTCGTACAGAAGAAGTCCATCAAACCTACGAAGGTAGGAATTTTCTATTTTAATTTTTTATTTTTCTAAATAATCAAGCTATGAGTTTTAAGTTTATAGAATTACTTTATTAAAAATGTCGAAAAAAACCTCATTAATTGTGTAGTAGGAATACCTCAAGCAAGACCACGTTTCCAATATGGTCTCATCTATTCACATCCACCTTATTCTCTACCTGTTATGAGTGTGATATTTTCATATTTTTTTCTGCGTGATTTTTTGTGTGACGCGCTAAGTGCCGTGATACAGACCACCCACGGTGGCCAGGGAAACCAGTAGAGCCTTCAGGTTGATCATAAAATATTTAGTAGGTATTGGTTAAGAATTTAGAGGTCTGTGAAGACGTCCTCTATTCTCTGAAAATGCCAAGAGATAGATTAATAGTTGCGTCACTTCTTCCCAGCTTTAACACTAAGCTGTGGTAAAGAATTTGGGACTTCGTCTTTTTGTTTTTTTTTAAATTGGTTGCTCTTGACTCTGATCTAGATCAGAGGTGACAGAGACAAAGTCGACGATGGAGTGAGCTTACCCAGAAGAAGCCTGTTCACGCTCACTTTGATGTCCCATTGTAGAAATGGGCCGGTGGAATGAGGTCGTGGAGTTCTTGGGCACACTCACCGAAGTACAATTTGTAGAAGACCGACAAGCAGGCAACCTTGCGGCGATGAGCCAAGCTGTGCAGCTTGGCATCCACCAGTTCTACGTCGCCAATGAGCCTCTTAATTTAATGCAGAGCGCATTCCACCGAGTCAAACGCGGCTGGTTGGTACTTAGCTGATCCATCTCAAAGATGGCTGCAATACTCAAACTTCTTTTCTTATATGACCTTCAAAAAGTGTTGATTCTCAGTCTAATGTGAATTCACATAAACATAAACTCACACCTTCTTCCTATGTTTGGATAGAAAGGTCTTGCTATCTAAAGGTATCTCGATGTTCGAGGGATGCGGTATAAGTCTGCCCACGGCCACCAGTATGCCAGTTTTGGTGGCCTTCTTGTCTTCAGCAGCAGGTTTCTTTTCATCGTTATTGTTATGGGGATCACCTGTAGAAGAATTAAGTGTTTTATAATTTTACATACGTATATACATAAACTCACGTCTTCTTCGCATGGGGGTAGGCAGAAGCTACAGAACACCACCTGCTACGATCCTTACATACTCCTTTCGCCTCGTTTACGTTCATACATCTGGTCATACACGCACGCCGGCTGCGAGTACTACGCACCTGACCTTTCTGAAGAACATCACCAATAAGATCACTATATGTCCTCCTAGGGCGTCCTCTCTCGGCGCACAGCTTTTCCACTCACATCTGCCTTGCAATTACTTTTTGTTAGTCGCCTTTCATTCATCCTCTCAACTTGACCAAACCATATAAGCATATTCTTTTCAATTTTTATCTTTTTGTCCTAATGTGCATAATGGCTTAGAAATATTGGAAAGACAAATAACTTTACTATACTTTATTGCAATTGGAATGCTTTCCGTTTTTATAGACGCAAGTACGAGTAGTAGGTTTTGTTCTTATACAATCAATATTTATTTATCTTTCTTTCCTAGATTTCTTACTGAGTTCTTTGTAAAAAGTTCGTGTGTAACATTTGGGCTAGACTCAAGTACTTAATCCGAGACTGTTGCAAGTATTTGTACTTACATTGGTTTCTTGTCGTCATTCGGGTCCATCTTTAACATTTAACATTTTAGCAGCTACTGCGTGGCTCAGTCAACTTATAAACAGTAACGTTTTCATTCTTCTACGAGGATATCGTAGGTATAGTTCATGGCCTGGTTCAAATACAAGAGAGACAGACTATCAAGGGGGTGGTAGCAGGGCTGAATGCCGTATTGGCTGGTAATTTTGCCACTCGTAGAGACTATTAAAACTTTTGATGCACTTCAAACTGAGTACTTATAAGTAGTCGACTGTTAGTAGGTATTTCTGTCATTATCTCCAACTATGCTTGCAGTGGATAGGTACTATCGACAAACGCCTTTTCAATTTTGAAACAATTTTGCTTGCAAATGTTTTGTGCAGTCCCGATTTGCGTTTGTTGGACGAGAACAAAGGACCATTGGGGCAGAGTTTCTTCAATGGATCAGTGTATATAAAAAGCAACTTAAAGGTTTAAAGGCGTCCGTTTTGTCGATAGTACCTACCTATTCGTTATGAAATAGCGGTGTTCAATCTTTTGAGCTCTTGTTCGCCAGTTCGGATGCCCTAGTAGTCGTATTATCACTTAGAGCTTATTAACAACGGTATTTATAAGCCGACCAAGACAATTGGGTGGGTCGTCGTAGCCTTGCCGCATGCTTTCCGTCTCAGTTTCGTACATTTATGGATACTTCGTCAGTCACGTTGCCATCTGCAAATGAAGAAAAGAACACTTTAGGGTAATTGTAGAAGTCTAAGTAACTGTCAAGTATCGACTATTCAAAACAAAGTCACACGAGCGGAACTAGTGCAAAAGAACATGTATAATTTAGATGTAATTTTTAATGATTACAACACTGATATCGCAATGAGGTAGTTTGTAAGGTTTTTTTATGAATCTCTCATGCGAGTGGTCCTTGAATGGAGTATGTACTGAGTGGAGTGGGCCACTGGTGATGTAGACGTATGTAAATATGTTAAGATGGCTACTGGGTGGGGCTGGCCCAGGCTTTACTCTTTAGTAATTCATTTGATAATTAATTTGTTTATTAATTACTTGTTGTAAGTGGCTTATTAAAAGCTCTTCTCTGGTCAAGCTTTTCTTGGCAATTGTTCTGAGCACACTACAAGCTCTTTACCCAGATATTTTTTTTACATGGTAACATATTTTTTTGTTTCAATACTTATCTATGCTACTAGGTACTTGTTGATGTCTATCTGATGTAGTCTAGGTCTATAGTTCTTTTGGCTTTGGCATTTCCTTATTCCTTTTAGTTAAACTTAGTTTTGCCTAATATTCATACTAAATTAATTTCAATTAGAGTCGACTTTTGATTGACTAAGTTGTATGTAAAGACGAGGAACAAGATGCTTTTATTATCCAAATATTTTTCAAAGGATAGACTTTGCACGGATGAATTAGACGACGGCATTATAAAGCTCAGTTTACCTTAAGATAACACCACTATATCATCATTATTCGCTTACCCCCCAATTTATTTGGGGTCCGCCAACATATCTTTTCTTCCATACTTTTCTATTTACCTACAACACAAATTAAAGATCTGAATTTCACACTCCTAAAAAGGGTGTACTCCTCTCGCATTCAAAGGGATTATCCCACTCCCCCGACCACACATAATAATTAGTGGCTATCTGGCTATCCGTAGTGTTACACATGTAGGTGAAACTTCCCAAAAAGGTTGCTATGGCAACAGGCTAGGTATATTAACACGATCCACTCACGGAGCCATTAGTGATAATAATTGTTGGAATAGTTCCATTTCGCGACTGTATGAGAATAATGTAGAAAATATAGACATGTAACGTATAAATTGTGAATGCTACCTACTTACGACCTTTTATATCTATATTTAATCTTGACATTTAGGCATAGCTACTTATAATCATTCCAATATTTTACTTTAGCGCCCATGAAGTATTGCATTTTTTCGTCTATGGTTGCCTGTCAATAAATAAGAGACTTCATAGGCGTGCTGCTTATGTCAAAAAAAAAATTAATGTTTGGAAAGAGTATAGATGCACGCTACGGAATGGTTCGGCTAAGGGCCAGTTTCTTGATCCATAGCTAACTAAATATATAATAAGCAGCACGCCTATGAAGTTACTTATTTATTGACAGGCAACCATATATACGAAAAATGTAATACTTCATGGGCGTTAAAGTAAAATGTTCATTGATTCAGTTCAACCAATATGGTTAAAAATAGTAACTAATGGTTGAATTTTGGCTAAATGTGAAAGGCTAAACATGAATGAGTTGACATGAATGTATTCATGTTAACTCATTCATGTTAAAAAATAGTAACTAATGGCATTTTGGCAAAGACATTCAGCCAAAATTCAACATATAGTTACTATGTTTAACCATTGGTTGAGTTAACTACGGATCAAAAAACCGGCCCTAAGGGTCAAGAAATCGACCCTAAGTGGATTTGTATTTGTGTTATTCGACAAAATTATTAAAAATTAAATCTCATTTTTGTCAAAGTTTACGAAACATATTTATAAACTTCAAAAAAAAAGTGATTTAAAAAAAGAAAGGAATTGAAGATTGACTCAGATGGCATGAAGCATTGGCTCTGAAAACTTGTCAAGACAGACTTTCTTGGAACATAAAACTGCTGAAACGATTCGACGTAAATTGCATTCCAATTTTGTTTTCTTCTTATTCAATAGAAAATTTTGTCTCCTTTATGATAAATGAAAAAACAACTTCCAAAATTAAATTAAACTTATTCTAAAATTAAATCTACAGACACTACGTTACTGTTTGTTTGAATCTTCTAAATGCCACGTTCAAAACCACGGGAGGTCGCAAATCGTCATACACAGTAAGAAAAGGATTCTCTCAGCATCTTGCACTACAAATTCTCACGTCAATTTTGGCTCGATCATAACCACAATAGACCACATTTGTGACACATTACTAAAAGAAAGAAAATCCTTCTTTTCCCCATTATAACTTGATCTGTCAAAATGGCACCACTTGTAACAAACGTCAAATTCGGTACAATTTGAAATTAGTTCTTACTTACGCCACGGGTCAACTTAGACTGGGTCGTTGTGTTGAAGACGTGACAGTTTTGAATAGCCATGGCTTAAATACCTGCCGTTATTGGGGACAGTGTTAATGCAATCATCGCCATTGTCTATGCTTTTGTGAGATAATCTTTGGTTTTTTTGGAAGGATTGATGTTGGTTAGGGTTGTGGTAATAATGTAAAGCTTTTTTGGCAAATTGCGTGTGTATTTGAAAGGACTAAGATGTGTGAATGAGTACCTACTTAATTGATATTTTTTTAGTAAGGAAGTTATTATTTTGTTAATTTTAGTTTTTGATATTATTTTTCTTGTTACTTTCTGATAAAACTAGAATAGAATAGAATACTCTTTAGTACCTACACCCCTACACCAGGATTACAGGTATAAATGTTGAATTTTTACATAGGGTGACATCTGTCAGTTGGACGATTTCTAGTTGTAACAAGAATCAAATTCACAAAACACATATTCGTCAGTATGAAACTGACAGGGGTCAAGTACGCATTCTCTCGACTGTACCTAGTTACTAGCTTTTTGTGCTAGATTTGTTTCTACCCGGATGCTTTACATGGAGCTGGAATGGAACTGGGTTGTGGAGTTCAGATACAACACCCCAGTTACTGGGTAATACGATACCCCTTGGTAAGACTGGTTGTCAGACTTTCGGGCTTCTGACGACCCGTATCGACTGTCAAAGATCCACGATTGACAACCGGGATCAACGGCTTAACGTGCTTTTCGAGGCACGGAGAGGTCTACAATCAAATCAAAAATGTTTTTTTTTTAATTCAATTTTTTTTTAATTTGTAGAGCATAGGTAAATAAAAAAGTAAAGATGTTTGCAATATTAATAAAATTAACGTCTTGCCGTCAACGGCGCAAAAATATTCTATCATAATTGTAATGTCTAATTAATTAGTAATACATAAAACTAAATTATAACAATTTAAAATGAATAAATAAAAATAGGAATGTTAATAAACTATAATCTGTCGTCTAGATTGTGTAAAATTTATCATTTAATAAATTAAGAGCAGCCATTTTGAAATGGTGCATGTCAAGATCTTTTTTGGATTGGGTTTATTCTATGTTTTAGGTACCATCCCTGAAATGTTTTTAAATGGTAAATAGGAACCCTTATGGAGCGACTCAGTCTGTCTGTCTGTCTGTCACAGCTGGATATCTCAAGAACCACTAATGCTATCAACTTGAAATTTGGAATAGTTTGAGATGACATTTGCCAACTATTTTTCAAATAAGAAAGAAATAAAAATAAAAATATATTTTTGCAACCGGGACTGAAAGGGGGTCATAGCATGTGGGTTACCATATGAAAGAACGCTGTTTGCACATTCTCAAACATTATTTCTTTTTCCCTTATCTCCGAAGTTTGCACAGAGAAAAATCTGAAATTATTCTATGAAATAGAAGTTTATGTAAAGATTACAGGAAAAATAAAACGATGTCTCTAAACAGCACAGTTTTTTTTTATATATGATGGTACGGAACCCTCGGTGCGTGAATCCGACTCGCTCTGGACCGGTTTTATTGAATATAGCGCAGTTTTGTGTGGAATAGCACATAATCTGTGTTGCGTCGCTTTGATCTCAATGTTTGAAACAAATGCAAGTTTGATTTTCAAATACTATTGGCTCGTAGATGTATAAAATCAAACGTTTATATGCTACAAATACAAATCTGTCTCGGTATGTAAAGATGGTCACTCATCCACGGACCAACCGCGGCAAACGTAGCTTAACCTGGTCGATAGACCCGTGCGGCTGTTATTACTTAGCCACAAGCCCCTCCTAAGTGATCTTAATTAATCCAGAATTTGCATTATTTTACTTAGGAAAAGTTTCAGTTCAGCAATCATCTGCCTAGCCTTTTCCCAACTATGTTGGGGTCGGCTTCCAGTCTAACTGGATGCAGCTGAATACCAGTATTTTACATGGAGCGACTGCCTATCTGACCTCCACAACCCAGTTACTGGGTAATACGATACCCCTTGGTAAGACTGGTTGTCAGACTTTCGGGCTTCTGACGACCCCTAACGACTGTCAAAGATCCACGAATGACAGCCGGGACCAACCGCTTAACGTGCTATCCGAGGCACGGAGGAGTCTCGGTATGTAAAGATGGTCACCCATCCACAGACCAACCCCGGCAAGCGTAGCTTAACCTAATGAATTGACCCGTGCGGCTGTTATTACTTAGCCACGAGCTCCTCACTTAGCCACGAGCTCCTCGAGTTTCAGTTCAGCAATCACATATTTATTTGGTTCTAGAAGCGGGCTTTGCTATAAAGGATACATTTCTTACCGAAAGGGAAACACAGCCCAGTACACTAGCTCTTCGCTGATTTATCAGTAATAAACAAAACATTTATAAAGTAAACAGTCGTCGAAAACAAACACTGCTAATTAGCTAGCTGCCGTAATCGTGTGCAAACAACAAAGTTCATAGCACAGCTTCACTGATACAACGATACAATTACTGCTGTTATTTCCTTATTTTGTTCATATCTTAAAATGAGTAGGTAGGTAGGTTCTCTTAAGCCTGAGGAGCTTGTGGCTAAGGGCCGGTTTTTAGCCAACTTCAAAAAAGGAGGTCCTGTATCTGACCCGTATGTATGTATGTTTGTATATCCGCGATTTTCTCAAAAACTAATCCAATTTTGATGATTCTTTCATAAACGTGATCTACGTAGTTTCACAAAGGTTTATTATCCTTATATATTAAGTTATATACATAAAATATGTACTGTATCTCCGGCATTTCTAAGCGGATTTTGATGATTCTTATGTTCGTAAGTCTTGGGTTTATCTAGATAATGGTATATTAAAATAAAAATGAAAAAATATATTTACTTTTAAAAAAGTGTAATCCGATTTCAAAAAACCTAAAAGGAATAAAATAACTTTCATAAAAAAAACTTAACAGCTTCTGAAGTCGGTGTCTTCAATTCACCTTAGCTTGGCACCGACTTCAGAAGCTATGATTTTTTTTTTTAAGAAAGTTATTTAATTCCTTTCCGGGTTTGTAAGTTGGTTTTTACTTTTTATCCGTAGTTAGCTCAACCATTAGTTAAAAATAGTATCTAACTAATAGTTAAATTTTGTCAAAATTTGTTTGGTTTGGATAACATTTTGCCAAAATTTAACCATTATTTATTATTTTTAAATAATGTTTGAGAACCGGCCCTTAGTAATAACCTTAGTAATAATAATAGATTAACCTACGCTTGCCGCGGTTGGTCCGGGGATGAGTGATCTTCTTTACATACCAAGACCCCATGCCTCGGAAAGCACGTTAAGCCGTTGGTCCCGTCTGTCATTTGTAGATCTTTGACAGTCGTTACGGGTCGTCAGAAGCCCGAGTCTGACAACCAGTCTTACCAAGAGGTATCGTATTACCCAGTAACTGGGTTGTGGAGGTCAGATATACACTCGCTCTATGTAAAATACTGGTATTCAGCTGCATCGGGTTAGACTGGAAGCCGACCTCAACATAGTCGGGAAAAGGCTAGGCAGATGATAAGCCAAAGCCAAAGTAAGCAAATTGTTCTACCGGAGTCGCAAAGCGCCGTCGTGTTGCGCCTGTCTTTGGGAACCTTTACACGGTGCGATTTAATTGCCTGCGCCATGCCATAAATTGAAGACACAATAAAAGTAACACCGTCTAAACAGTATTTAGATGATGCGTCATTTGTTGCTTCAATTTTATGGTATGGCACAGGCAAGAAACTGAGCATCGTGTAAATGGGGGCTTTACTTTAACTTTAAAGTTAGCTATTTTGAATGTTTGTCAGATTTTTTTACTTACTCAATCAAATGGCGCTGCTCTAGCACCCTAGAGACAAAGCCTCATTTGCTGGAGAAGAAATGTCTTATGTGCCTGTAGGTACCTAAAAACGCCGGCTCCCATATACTAAACAACTATATCAGCATGCACCGTTGCTGTGTGCATCTGAAGCCATTCATGCACACAGCAACGGTGTATGCTGATATAGTTGTTCACAACAGCTGCACTGCTACAAATATTTTAGTTATAATGGCGAATTTATGTTACCGTTTACCATGTTGTGGGTATACTAGTTCCAACATTTTAGCAATTCCAACATCCGCTGCTTCTTACAAATTACGCAAATCCATACTTCCATACTAATATTAGGTATATCGGGTGCTTTTTAGAGGGGATAACTTTATATTGAAATAAAACAGAAAAATGATTTTAATATCCATGAAATTGGCTTTATTTGATAGATAATTTTATGGCATTAATGTTTGAATATGATTCCGGGCATGTGGCCGCCGCGGCTGACACCGACGCTTAATTTATGGAAAACTTAACAATTTTATTGGCTTAAAGGAAACATTTGATAAACGCGAAATTTGGCCACCTCGTTCGTGCGATTTGAAGCCATTACTTTATTTACTCTGGGGATATATAAAGTCGCATATTTACTACGATAAACC
Organism: Dicycla oo; assembly: GCA_948252095.1. Classification (NCBI taxonomy): domain Eukaryota; kingdom Metazoa; phylum Arthropoda; class Insecta; order Lepidoptera; family Noctuidae; genus Dicycla; species Dicycla oo. Next base: position 10,112,569 of record OX411721.1, on the reverse strand, counting down.
AGTAAAAATTGAACATTTGGACGCCAACATTCGATATATTATTGCCGAAATACAGCCTGATTTACTGCGATTAGTGTTTAAAAATTTGACCTCCAGATTACGCCATATACGCGACAGCCGCGGCGGTCTCATGCCCGAAATCATATTCAGACTTTAATGCCATAAAATTATCTATCAAATAAAGCCAATTTCATTGATATTAAAAACATTTTTCTTTGTTTTATTTCACTATAAATTTCTCCCCTCTAAAAAAAAACTCCTTTTACTTAATTACTATAAATATTTAAGTGTCTGTCTGTTACTTTTTCACGCCTGAACCACGAACAGGAGTGATATTCTGTAAAAATCTCACCGTGAACACTTGGGTGAAGTGAGCTTCAAGTGAGCTGTCAATAGTGTCAATCCCTAGCATCAGGTGGAATAACAGCTCACTTCACCTAAGTTTTCCCGGTGAAACTTTTTGCAGAATAGATCGGCAGATCGCTATGAAGTTTGACAGGATTTGGTAGCCTGAGACTAGAGAAGGACATAGCTAGGCAACTTTTCATCCGCATATTTGCTAAAAAATTCATCGTTTTTGGATGAAACCACACAGACGAAGTTACGGGCAACGGCTAGTCTACTATATTTGCTTACATTACCTACCTATCTAATTAAGTCGTCACTCCGTCAGCTTATGTTGTTTTTAACGACATATTACAGTGTTTTGCTCATTGTCAAGCGGGGTACTCTAGCCAATTAACACCAAGTACCAATGTAATGAACTGCGTACAATCTAACGCAGGGTACAAAGATCGGCTGTCAGTCATTTGTCAACTGAGTGATTAACAGATTGAATAGCTAGTGGGCTAGGAATGTGTGGTGTGTGCTACTACATTGATAGTCTTTTTAAGGTGGATCCGCGTTGGTGGTCGTGGTGATGTGGTGGTAGCCGCGAAATTCAATTTTTCTTGCGTTCCTTACGCTATATAGGGTGACTGGTAATTAGTGACCGATACTTAAACACATGATTGTACTCATGATAACAAACAACTTTTACTACGAGTGGTCCCATACATTCATGTTCGCATAATTCGTCGAAATGTAGGGAGCAACTGATTTTTTTCGCGATTTCAGGTTTGGTCTCGTAGTAAAAGTTGTTTGTTATCATGAGTACAATCATGTGTTTAAGTATCGGTCACTAATTACCAGTCACCCTACATATTATCGATATTACAGAGACTTCTACGAGTAGTATGGTCTCACGTTTCAAGCCATCTAGCCATAAAAAACAAAAACAAAACCTTTTGACACTTGAAAGTGACTTTTCCGGGCATAACACTTTTTAGTTTCGTGGCGATTTCAACCAGTTTATTCTAACTAGAGAATCCAATCCCGCATACACGGGATCCCGCAGTTTTCAGGGTTAGTGTCAAAAGTTTGTCTTTGTGGCTTGAAACTTGAAACCATGCTAGGTGGCTCTGTATAATGGCACATAATATACAGCGAAATTAATAATATTTATTCAAAATCACAAGGCATAAAAATTGTACAGTTTTGCTTAAATGTTAATCATATTCCTAAAACTTACGTGCCTGAACAAGGTAATCCTGTGTTAAACGAAACGAGCTCACAAACTGTTATAAAATTAATTAGTAATCAAAGACGAAGAAATGACCTTCGTTCCAGCCGGGTGTACATATTAAGTAGTGGGCATACCATAGATATAAGAAAGAAGGAGATGCGCCCAGTAGTTGAAAATGTATCAGAACCCTATGTCTCCATTTTGTCCCTAATCAATCTTCATGACATATGCAGTACCTAATTACCACTAAACAACACGGCATTCTCATAAATTGTCACGATCACAGTCGAAAGCGCCTAGTGCTCTTTCGACTGTGGTCGCAGTGACGGCCATTTCACTATGACATGAACATACAGCCGGTCTATTCTGTAAAAATCTCACCGTGAAAACGTAGGTGAAGTGAGCTTGAAGAGACCTGTCATTCCACCTGATGCTAGGGATTGACACTATTGACAGCTCACTCCACGCTCACCTCACCTAAGTTTTCACGGTGAGATTTATACAGAATAGTACTGCTGATCACGACACGCGGACAGACACGCCCCCTTGCCGCTTCTGCTGATTTTTTTTATATTTCTATGGGGCAGACGCTACAGTATGTACGTGAGTAGCCATTTGCATTATATCCGACTAATAAATGATCATTTTCATGACGACATAATTTCAAACTTAACCCTTGAACTGTCCGAATATGTGGCCGAATGTCAACCGAACCCCATACGTTCACAACTACTGTAAGCCCGTGGACGCCATTGGATGTTAGGTTTCTACGTTTATATATATATGATATACTTTTATATACCTACATATTACATAAAGATTTTTATTAAGTACACATGGTGTACCTACGTACGCGAGACAGTTCAGGAGTCAAAAACCAATGGTATCCTCTCTCGTCTGCTTTCCCTCTAACTGGACGAGACATTAGAAACACAATATACTTAATATTAAATACATAAACAGTTAATACAATATGGTTATAAGGCGGGCTACACACGTAGCGACTAAAGTTGCCGCGAGGGCGCGACACGCATCCACCATTAACTGAGATCCGGTGTCGAGTTGCACACATTATGGTGTGTTCCTTTTGTAACTCAATAGATACACGTAGTAAGGGATATAATATAATAATAAAAAGGGGAAAAGGAAGACTTTATTTCTAAAAAAAAAAAACTACAAAAATGGCAATAGCGAAACTAAAAACACACACACAAAATTACTGTAGGTAGAATCATTCTGAAAAAACAAATACTTTCTTGATGTGGTCATCCACAAACACTAAAGCCGTTGGATAATATGGATTCAGGTAGCTTTACTTTCAGGTCCATGTTTGTTTGATATCGTATTATGCGGGAAACTCGGGCGATCAAGTATGTATTTGCATTAAAACACAAACTGCCTTTTGGTTAAAAAACTGTCGCTAATGAACAAAGACTGTGTACTATAGGTACACCTCTGCTTAATCCTTCGGGAAGGAGCGGCGTGATGTTATGTGGTGCGTGTTACTAGCAGCTCACTTCCTCAATTGCTTTGTATCTATCTATCTAGTTTAAAAGATAGAGTCTACTATTGCATAATAATACAAATATTATTTTCAAACTATATATACAGTGCAAATTGTTATGTTTTTGTGAAATAAATACTTATTATTATTATTATTATCATTGTGGTTTGAATTACCTACTGCGTGTGGGCGTAAATACACAGACCTGTAGCTGGTACAAAACTATGCAAGTATAGTTTGCGTTTTGAAACTAGGCTTTCCGATGCGCATGGCATGGCGCGCTGCTGTTTTAGTATAGATATTGACTACTGCGCAGTCATTTGTAGCCTACTTCAGAGCGGCAAACTTACATGACGCGAACGATACTTGCATAGTTTTGTACCAGATACATACAGGCATGTGTATTTTTGCCCTTAAGGACATCATAATATAATGAAAACTGTCATTACCAACCCCAATATAGCGGCCTAGAGTTATACACAGGGTGTGTATTCCCGGTCCCGTCAGGAACCCACCATTCTATTGCCTCCGTTGGCCTCCCGCGCGGTCGAAGTAACATTATCTCTTTCCATTTAGGTACTTTACATTCATATTCACATACGATGCTCTGTAGGGTACCCTATGTATGTCTAGTGATGGGGGTTTTTCTTTTTGAGAGAATAATATACTCTTTTTGTTGCTAAAGGTAAGTAAGTAGTTGAGTTCAGTAACATAAAAGTTGAAGGGTGTGAAACTATTTACTATCTATTTAAAAAAAAATGTAACTTGACTGTAATTTTAGCTAGAAATAAGAGGATGCAAACCGTATAGGTGTAATCATAAAGTACCTAACTAAATCTTATATTAAAATTCGCGTGTGTTTGTAGCCCACTAAGATCAGCAGTGCTATTCTGTACAAATCTCACCGTGAAAACTTAGGTGAGGTGAGCGTGAAGTGAGCTGCCAGTATTGACAATCCCTAGCATCAGGTGGAATGACAGCTCACTTCAAGCTCACTTCACCATACATGTTTTCTTGGTGAGATTTTTACACAATAGACCGGCAGTGTTCAAATTAATAACGTTACAACAATATCATCAAAATTTTAGTAAGTTGACTTTTTTGTAACATGGTAGCTCTTTTTTTTCCAATTTAATTATGTACTCACTTCGCCTTAATAAATGAAAATGTTTGCCTTACTTGGGAAGAGACGACCCCACGACACAGGAAATCCTGTTGTGGGGTCCACGGAATTTGTAAAAATCTAGCACCTAAGGCTCCTATGTTCTCTGTTACTAGGTTTTTTTTTAACTGAATAACATTTTTATTTATTTACAAGATGGCCTGTAACTGTGAATATTAGTGATATTACTAAAAATTGTTTACTGAAAGCAAGTTTGTTAGTAATGTACAAATGTACAATTCCTACTGCAATTATTGACCATAAAAAAATTTGATCGGTTTGAGTTGGGATTTCAACTTTAAATTCTAATTGTTAGGTACTGTGACGGGGCTTGTGACTAAGTAATACCAGCCGCACGGGAAGATCGATCAGGATAAGCTACGCTTGTCGCGGTTGGTCCGTGGATGGGTGACCATATTTACATACCAAGACCTCTCCGTGCCTCGGAAAACACGTTAAGCCGTCGGTCCCGGCTGTCATTCGTGGGTCTTTGAAGGCCTATTCAAACCTAAGCGGTATTCGCTACCATCTGCGGTAGAGAAAACCGAGTGGGTATGCGGTAATATTACTGTTCATTCATCTGTACCGCTTTTGCCGCGAAACATAATACTAAATACCTAAGCGAAACCCGCGCGGTATTACCTCTACCCATAGCGGCAGCGAATACCGCTTAGGTTTGAATAGGCCTTGACAGTTGTTACTGGTCGTCAGAAACCCGAAAGTCTGACAACCAGTCAGCCAGATACCAAGTGGTATCGTATTACCCAGTAACTGGGTTGTGGAGGACAGTCGCTCCGTGTCAAATACTCAAATACGGGTTCCAGTCTGACCAGCTGTATCTGGTCAGACTGGAACCCAACCCCAACTTAGTTGATAAAACATATAGGTAGGTACCTACATAGGCACTGTAAATCAACACCATGACATAATGAAGCCATTAAACAAAAAAACTCTCGTTTAATAGCCCAGGGTCGTGTCCCCGGCCGTTTCCTACAACTTTACGAGCAGACAAACATGGCGGTGTATGTTCACGGACACACATACAGGTATCGAGCAGGTTCGATGGCGGCCAGACCTTGGTATACCTTATGAGTTATGGGTAATTTAATGGGAATTAGCAAGATGTTCATTTACCTACTAAAACTTTTATTTTATTCCATTATTTGTTAAGGAAACTGAGGAAAATGTCGTGAGGCAAGTTTTGAGTATGAATTTCGATGGCTGTAAGAGTAGGGAATGGCCGAAGAAACTATGGATGAACTGTGTGAAAGATGATATGGCTAGAAAGAAAGTGACTACCGAGATGACGACTAATGGAGAAGTATGGAAAAAAAGGACATGTTGCGCCTACCCCAAATATATTAGGATAAGAAAGAAAGAAAAGAAAGAAAATATGTTTTTTTGCGATAAACATGACGCAAAGAAATATAACAACAAAATAAAATAATAAAATAACAAGTTTGGGGAAAATATGCGTCATATTCACGCAAAACGGCCGTCGCTCAGCATAAGGGCAGGAGAATTGAGGGAGATGATATTTGTTTCGGAAACTTTAATATTACTGAACAGACATCATCATAATTATCATTTCAGGCGAAAGACGTTGACTGCTGGACATAGGCGTCCACCAAGCACCGCCACTTCGATCGGTTCTGAGTTTCCCGCATACAGCAGATTACCAAACTTAATTGGCAGTGGGAAGAGCACATTGCTCGCAGAATTGGTGGCCGATGGGGCTGAAAGGAGGTACCGGAAGACGTAGCATTGGAAGGCCTTCCATGAGGTGGTCCGATGAGCTTGTGAAGGCCGCACATAATTATAACATTAATAAAAACCTTTGGCCGGTCCGGGAAGAGTTGGCGAGATGATCTAGATGCGTACTGCAAGGTCTGGTTCGAGGTGTCTCTGGAAAATGATACGTGGAAGAGTTTGGGCGAGGTCTTTGCCCAGTAGTGAGACAGTGTGGGCTTATTAGTGTGGGCTTAGTGTGGACAGGCCCGTTGGCGTGGTTGGTTAAGATACCACCTATCATGCCGCAGGTCGTGGGTTCGATTCCCATCCAGGACAAACATTTGTGTGCATGAACATGTCTATTTGTTCTGAGTCTGGGTGTAATTATCTATATAAGTATGTAGTTAGAAGAAAAAAAAAGTAGTATATGTAGTATATCAGTTAGCTGGTTTCCATAGTACAAGCTCTGCTTAGTTTGGGATCAGATGACCGTGTGTGAATAATGTCCCAGGTTATTATTTATTTATTTATTTAAAAAAAATAAGAAGGTACTTACTGCCTCGTTGGTCTAATAGTCGCAAGCGCTACTGCTGAGCATGAGGTCCTAGGTTCAATTCCCAGGTTGGGTAAAGTGTTATCTGGAATTGCTCAGTAGCAGCAGCCCGAAGTCTGGATCTGTACCTGGTTGATGGCAATAGGCTCGCCCCAGCATATAACAAAAAATACAGTTTGACATATTTTCTAAACAAAAGCTGTCAAATTGAAGTATTTATTCTTCAGATAAGAGTTATCTGACTATTGAAAAATAACCCCTAAATATTAAAAATGAAAATGTCTTAAAACAGTATGTAGGTATAGTACCTATAAGGTTTCGACCTCCTTATGTAAATGTTCCAAATTCAATTTAAATTTTCTTATGCTTCTTGTTTTGTCACTTCTAACGTGTATGGAGATTTTATGAAATGCATTAAACAAAACACGACTTAAACATAACTGGCGAAATGTTGGTGTACTATAGCTCCCCCTCTGCCTAACCCTTCATGGAATACAGCGTGATGTTACTTATGTTGTGTTATATTAAGTAGGTACTTAACTTTCCCATCTGATTCGAAGGACATACTTAAGTAGTAAGTACACTACTGCCGATCTATCTTGGCAGGTCCGAACATAGGCACTACGAACTTTCGCGCATGTTCTCTCACTCACACTCGCCTCATGTCACCATTTGGTTCCTAAGAAATCTTACTGCGCAGCCTTCTGCGCGAAGTTCGGACCTGCCAAGATAAATTGGCCGTACTGTATAATTACAGACAAACAATAATTTGAGACATTCCAGTTTTATTTTATTTATTGATTTAGGATCTTCAAGAAAAGATGTACTTACACAATACATGACACATAAGTAAAGGGCAACATCAGGTATTAAGTTGGTATACTCCTTCACTAATAGGAGACCACATCATGCACAATAAAGTTAACAACTAAGCTAAGTTAATATATGAATAATAGGTACAATTTGGAAAAGTTAATAATTTTTTAGAGGACATAAAAAGAAGAAAAATTAACATTTAGAGATACCTAGTTAAAAAGTAGTTAGTTTGTCTGTAGGATGACATCAATGTCTTTAGGCGACGGTCCTTAGCACCTACCATCGTGGGACACGAGCTGGTTTGCTGGAAGTGATATCTCAATTAAAAAGGTTCTGTCCTAAACAACAAAATCAATCAATCAGATGCCTAGCCTTTTCCCATCTATTTTGGGGTCGGCTTCCAGTCTAAACAGATGCAGCTAAATACAAGTATTTTACATGGAGCAACTGCCTATATGAACTCCACAACCCAGTTACTGGGTAATACGATACCCTTCGGTAAGACTGGTTGTCAGACTTTCGGGCTTCTGACGTCCCGTAACGACTGTCAAAGATCCACGAATGACAGCCGAGACCAACGGCTTAACGTGCTTTCCGAGGCACGGAGGAGTCTCGGTATGCAAAGATGGTAACCCATCCACGGACCAACCCCGTCAAGCGTTGCTTAACCTGATCGACCCGTGCGGCTTTTATTACTTAAACAGCATGAATTAATTATTTAATAGTAATAGTTTTCCAGAGTGAATTTCGGCCATGGCGTCAAATCTCAGCGGAGACCCGCTTTCGGCCCGGGAGATATTGTAGTGTGCGCAGACACAGGTGCACTCTCTCTTCCCCCAGAAATCAGGTGACGCCGAGGCACGGCGTATCACACCGCCATCTTCCAAAGTCCTAATGGAAAGAAAGAAATTCCTAATGGAAAAATGCTATAACACTTTGCCTGACCCGAGAATCGAACCCGAGTCACCTCGCTCAGCAGTCGCGCTTGCGACCACGAGACCAATGGGGTAGTCAATTTATTATACGTATATCACACTAATATTATAAAGGCGAAAGTTTGTAATTGTGTGTGTTTGTATGTTTGTTACCTAATCTTTCACGCAAAAACTACTGAACGGATTTTGATGAAGTTTGGCACACAGATAATTCATAATCTGGATAAGCACAATATCATCATGGCCATTTTTAACTTTAATTATCTAGGTAAAGTGACAGTTTAGGACATTATATCAATTGCATTTTTTGTTTTTCTATATGCCCCCTATCCATATATATAGGTATTATTGTGCGACGCCATTTTGAAAAATAATCAAGATGGCGAACCGGGATGAGGCCCAAAAGGTTCAAACCCCTTTTTCGGGCACAGATCTATTTACAAAATCAAAATCAAAAGTCATTTATTCAAACTAGGCTGAGAATCAGGACTTTTCGGACTTCAAAATTATATAAGACAGTCCCCCAAAACGCCCGCCTTTCATTACTTCCTAGTGCTTTAGCTTAGGAGAAGAAGTGGCGCAACAAACTCCCCAGCAGCACTGCTGTCTGCTCAGTTAAAAAAAATATATATACAGCACTGCGCAAAATAATTTAAGTATTACGCAAGAAAACATGAGATTAAATTAAATTCATTGCCATAAGTCAGCTAGCACACGCCAATATATCAAAAAAAGAAGAAATAATCGAAAACTATACTCAAGCAGAAATAAAAATACAAAACTTAAAACGTAAACAGAACTTTAAAACTAAATAAAAGCCTCCAGGCATAAAGGGCGTGCCCACTTACACATAACCATATAATAATAGTAACTCGAAGTCACAAATGATAAACTAGGACCATTGAAGTAAAATAAATAAAATAAGAGTTAATTACTAATAACAAAACAAAACCAAAGTCAGCAAGACGCCAATCACCGCAAGCAGCACCCGTTCACGAGCATAACGCAGAGATCAGCCATTACCCCCCTCGCCATACATTATCATCTAACAAATTTAAAAATACTTTAATCCAAATATTAACAAACTAAATTTACTTTATAACTGTATCCGAAACATGATGTTATGTAAATTTCACTCACATGCCTAGTTAGTTCTTATATATAAATTTGAATATCTGGATAACGTTGAGAGCTATACATACGCTATTAACTTTAGTCACAAAGGATTTTTAATTAAGGAACTTTTGTGTGTTTGTTTTCCCAAAGAAATAAATAAACAACACATCCTAATTTAAATAACTAACCAACTATTAAAATTAAAATAAAGCTAATCACTTGCCATCGTCATTAACTACCCCGCATTCATTAAGAGGGTACATTACCTACTTAAAATATCACTAATAGGGATGATGCCTGGGTAAAAAAAAAGTAATTCTATTTAGTCCGTCAGTCAGATAATAAAAAAATATTAGACACGTATTTTTTGCTTTATCATATTAATAAAAAATGACTTAGATAACACGCATTAAAGTTCGGGAGTGGGGGCTTGCTACGTCACTTCTACGTATAAAATCTACGAAGACGTGACGTCATGCCACATTTTAACTCAATGTATCGCCGTAATCTTTTGATTACGTAGAAAAAGAAAAAATACGTGTCCAATATATTTTAATAATCTACATGACGGACAAAAAAACATTTTTTAGTCATCATCCCTATTACCATCTTGTCGTGTGTTAATTGAAGAATAAACATCATCTTCATCAGGCTCACTTAGCTAATAGTAATACCTAACTATCGTTTGATAATATGTTTGTTTGTCTCGCATTTACACAAGCAATGTCATTCGGATTACAATAGATGTATTAGATATTAATGATAATGTCTGTTTGTTGGCGTGGTTTTAAGACGCAGATAAATGCCAATGGCCTGGAGTGGTTAGCTTGCGTGTTCTGTGCTGAGCTCACGCAACGCGTCGTACGTCCACCCAGAACTCGCCCATCAAGGAGCGCTGTCCCAAATTGGACGCATTATTAATTTATTACACAGAAAACAATAGGTAGTTTAATAAAATATATCTACTAAAAGATAAATAATAGGTTGGGGAAAAAGTTTCTTCGCATTTTTTAAGAAAATTCAAAACATTTTTTAATATAGTTTATTTACATTTAACTAAAGTATGTAGGTACCATTTTGTTCGATAACTTTTTGCCATCTTGTAGGTAGGGACATGATCCCATTGCTATAGAAATTTTGGGACTTCTGGTCAAAATAACGCGACAAGTGATTTTGGCAGTCCTCTCGTGATGTTAACCTGACACTGCCTAAAGAATTCTGAAGAGACCGAAACAGGTGGAAATCTGAAGGTGCAAGGTCAGGACTATACGGCGGATGCATTAACACCTCCCAGCCAAACTCTCTTAATTTTTGCTGAGTGGCTAAAGATGTGTGAGGTCTAGCGTTATCATGATGAAATACCACACCCCTTCTGTTGATTAATTCCGGCCGCTTTCTCTCAACTTCTTGCTTTAATCTCATCAGTTGTTCGCAGTAGAGTTTAGAATCGATGGTCCTGCCTGGTGGTAACAGCTCATAATGAATAATGCCCTTCCAATCCCACCACACACACAGCATCACCTTGTTGCGAGTTAACCCGGGTTTCGCCACAGTCTGTGAAGCCTGACCGGCCTTTGACCACGACCTTTTTCGCACGTTCTTGTCATACGTGATCCACTTTTCATCACCAGTTATCAGCTTCTTCCAAAATGGTTCGGTTTTATTACGTCGTAATAAAGAATCACAAATGAGTACACGGTTCATTAGGTTTCTTTCAGTGAGCTCGTGAGGTACGCAAATGTCGAGCTTTTTTGTGTACCCAGTTTTTTTCAAATGCGCCAAAACTGATTTGTGGTCAATCTCCAGTTCTTCAGCTACGTCGTAACTACTAATATGCCGATCTAGCTCCACTTTTTCAAAAATGGCATCAATTTTATCCGTAATAGGGCGACCAGAGCGACGTGCATCTTTGACATCAAAATTTCCGGATTGAAAACGCTTAAACCAAACTTGTGCTACTCTCACAGACACTACACTAGGTCCATAAACATCGCAAATTTTTTTCGCGGCTTGCGTTGTATTTTTACCTTTTTTGTAGTAAAATTTTAAAATGTATCGAATTTCTTCATTAGATTCACTCATCTTGACGGTACGAAAAACAAATGAAAATCACACATTTTCCTAATTTGAATTTGGAATTATGTTCTTTAAAATTTAAACTTTCAATGATACCAAAACCAGCCAGATACAAATAGTATAGCCAAAGAGATTTTATTACAAGTTCATACATACTATAATGCGAAAAGACTTTTTCCCCAACCTAACAATTAAATTATCTTTAAAATGGTGAAAGTTTCATAAAAATACGCTTGATAGTTTTTGCGTGATACTCAGTTTTTTATCCGCATTAGACATAACTTTACAAATTAATGACACTATGTAATATATGTGTATACATGATCTAAAATATGTTGTTGTCGTGTTATAAAATGCTCTTATTTAATACCTATATACTTTTTTCCAAATCATTAACACTACTGAAACTTAAACTGAAGATCATGTCTAAACGAGTACCTACTCGTTTAGACATGATCTTCAGTTTAAAATCATTAAAAGTCTCTTATCGTCGCCTTACAGAATGGCCTGTGATGGACGTATACTTACCTACTTTATTGTCAATTGTGAAACCTACTGTACTAAAAAATGCAGAGGTACTACCGTTTTTATGATCGGTGACCTGTTACTATAATGAAGAGAGATGAAATTGTTTTTTCTGCAAATAGGATATTGGAATCACTGTTATTCCGCGAACAGTCGGCCTGCGGTGTCCTGTCGAATTAATGGGATGATCCGTCAAATGCTCCGCACGGGCCGCGACAGGCTTCGATAGGCATGGGTTGCAACAGGCCTCGACGGGCCGTGATATCGTGGCATTACACGTCATGTTAAAAAATATATATAAGCTAGTTGGAGTCGACATTTCATATCTGACTATCTTCCCTGAGAAGAAATAGTGAAACAAACTCAAGTCTCTTTTAAAGTCCAGACATAATCTTGGTCAGATCTATATTTGTACTATAGCATAATCAGAATCAACCTACAATGTTCCCACTATTATACAACTACTGTTCTAAAAAAAGTTAATAAATACTGCATTTAAGTGGTTCATAAAAAGTATAGAGGTACGAGGAACAGGGTGTAAAGGTCACTCATCCTCTATAGAAAAAGGAGGTTGTTCCGATCAGACGGGTATTGCGTCTGGTGGGCCCGACGGTTGATATCGGAAATAGTCAGGATAGCAATATCCTACTATACTGGCATATATACAAATATATGCCAGTTGCGTGGTAAACTCTGCTTGCGCGATGCAGGATTAGTGTGACGTCAGGTCTTTGATGCATACTTCGCAAGTGGCGTTATAGATGTCGCCACAAAAGCATCGTTCTATTTCTGTTGATCATTTGAAGATGACAGGGACAGGATGCTATTTTAAATATGTTTAGCGCTAAAGGTATTGAGTGATTTGTGTTTGGGTTCCAGGCGACTAGATCTAATATACCACACTATACAAAACTTACAGTGAAGGAAAACAGTAGGTAGGTATCTAGTATTCTAGCCTAAGAAAATAAGTTAAATTAAAGGAAAATCTGCAAAATAAATCCTAGTTAATATTCATCACCGGGATTATCTTTATTCAAGCATTAGAGTGACTACATTATCTAAATAAGTTACTAAAGTACTCGAGTAAAACGCTTGTGATCAATGCTCATCATCATTTTCCTGTCGTTGTCCCATGTTACTGTCTTAGGCGCCGGCGCACCAATTTTTGTTCTTCCATGCTCCAACGTCAAACGTCACGCATCATTCACTCCTTTACCTTTCACTCTCTCTTTTTCTCTTTCTGTTTTTCTTTTCTGTCTTTCTCTTTCTTTTTTTCTTTTTAGGGTTCCGTACCTCAAACGGAAAAAAACGGAACCCTTATAAGATCACTCGTGTGTCTGTCTGTCTGTCACAGCCAATTTGCTCCAAATCTAATGGAGCGATTTAGTTGAAATTTGGTACACGTATGTATTTCTGTGACCCAAACACGTACGTGTAACTTACGTTACACATAAATGATTTTTTAATATAAAATAGTTCAATACCTAGGTATAAATTACAGGAAAACTTATAAGAAGTCTATGGTCTTAACATGGTAAATCTCTAAATATTGTGCATGCAAACTTACATTTGCAGTTGGAATGTATGGGAGAACATGTTTTTCAACTACAATGTTAAGTTTGTTCTTGGGATTCAACCCAACTACGGAACCCTTCATTGTGCATAGTCCGACACGCACTTGGCGGGCTTTTTTTTGGTTTTATCTTTCTTTTTTTTTTATTCCTCACACAATCCATCCATCTTTTCTTTAGCCTTCCTCTCTCTCATCATTCTTTTAGTCACCAAGCCAAACGATTTCCTTTCAACTTTTCTGCCACTGGCGCCACTTTCAAACTTTCCTTAAACATCTTTTCTTACTTTATCCACTTACGTCACTCCACACATCCATCAAATTGCGTGCGATCAATGCTCGTTCTCTATAATAAAACTGACTGGTGACCCACAGTCATACAGGGCCGGCAGTTCGACATAGATAGCGATCGCTTTACAACCGAATTCAGTCGCAAAGTCCTAGAGGGGTATGTACCTAGATGGTCATAATTGCTTGACAAGTACGTGATTTTTTATTGCTTGTCTAGTAATTAATTTGGTCGTAAAGCGATCGCTATCTATGTCGAGACCACAGCCCCTGGTCGACAATCCGACGGCAATGACTACGATAGAAATATATCACGAGCAATTCAACCTATTTAATGCAGTTTATTTAAATGATGGGTAATCTCTATCTATTTACCTATTAGCTTAAAATATGAAGCTCATCATCGTGATCATCTGTCTTCCAGTCTAACCGGATGCAGCTGAATACCAGTATTTTACATGGAGCGACTGCCTATCTGAAACATTAGACTAATCGTAGATCTATGATTAGTCTAATGTCAGGGTTCGCAAAGAAAACATTCTATCGTAACCTCCAAGTTTTGCAGACTGATCACAAAAATATTATATGCACGAACATCAAAAAAGTCGGCTATCAATTTTCGTGTGACTGGTAGCAGCTAGACGAGGGGTGCCGAGAATCGAGTTGAATGCAGGGCCGTCTTTAACCTATTGGAGGCCCTGGGCATTTTAGAAAATAGAGAAAGCAGCATACAAGAACGTAATTATAGCACGAAAATAGTACGGGGTCTCGGATAGGTCAGGATTTCTTTTGACCGTTCATACAGAAATAGTAGTTAATTTGTCAACTTATGTAGAAAAGGTTGGGAACTAAGAAAATGCGAAAATGAAAAAAGTGGAACTCACTACCTGCGTCTGTGTTTCCGAGCGCATACAACCCTAATTTCTTCTAAGTGAGAGTGAACAGGCTTCTTCTGGGTAAGCTCACTCCATCGTCGACTCTGTTTCTGTCGCGTCCGACCTAGACTAGAGTCAAGAGCAAACCCATCACAAAAAAGAAAATGTAGGATGTTATTTCTCGAAAATGACCCCGTCTGAGAATTACTAAGCTTTTCTTTTGACAGCCTCTAGCTACGACGCCACCGGTAGGAACTCGGGGGCCCCATGGATTGTGGGGCCCTGGGCACTTGCCCAGAGCGACCAATGGCAAAGACGTCCCTGGTTAAATGGAGAGATATCCAGCAGCGGACTGCTGTAAGCTGATGATGATTTTGGTGATACTTCCATTGGAGAACAGACTTATGTTTCTGGACATGTTTTATCTTTGTAATATCTGTAGTGGGAACATTGAGAGTACCTACCGCTTTAAATGATCTAGTTGTAAGATTAAACCCTCCATCTCGACGGACTAGGCACACACAGTTCGCACAATGGTACAAACTACGCTCATAATTCTGTCATTGGTGTTAAGAAATTTTAACAAGAAATTCTCTCATCTTGATATATTTAACACCAAAAAAGGTACATTCAGGAAACTATTAGTAGGTAAACTTCTGTATGCGATGAATTGACTATTATAATAATTTTAAATATAATTAAATAAAAGTACCTAATCCACACTCGACTACAACTCTTCACACTTACCTACTCCTACCCACACACCCAGACTACACACTTTGATAAGCTTAGATGGTGCTAGGCGTGCTAGCATGCTATCTTGTTCGTTTCTGATGCATAACAACAAGTGTAACTACTAAATTCTAAATCCGTAATTAGCTGTAAGATTAGTTTATTTATTTTAAGTAAAATTGTTAAATACTTGTGGATTTTGTGAATAAATAAACTGTAATTCATGTTCTAAACGTATCCCTTACCTAAGTCACATTTCACAGTATCCATGAGTACTTTCTTCCTATATTAACCGGCAAAATCCATGCAACCTATACACTTATCGCGTGCACGGATTTTGAACCTATTCAGAGGTGAATTTGACAGTCAACAAAACCATAGGTATCATCTGCTTTAAAACATCAACGCTAAACATAGGCCTGTCTCAAGCATCGCCACAACGGCTGGTCATACCTATATACGTGAAACTAATTTGACGTTTGACGTAATTTGACGTTCAAAAAGTGCTGATTCTCAGCGTAGTTTGAATAAATGGCTTTTGATTTCTTTTTTTTTAATAATAAATTACATAATATGTAGTGTATTTGGCAATAATTATTTTTATATCCGAATATGAAAGAGGAATAAAAATACTTATACTCGTACCTACCTACATAATAAATGCACCCATGTTTTACTACTTTAATTGAAATTCTCTGTTTGTATACCTATTAGTTACGGGACTACACTGCCTTCTTAGGCACCTGTTACCTACTTCGTCATTATTATATTTACATATGTACTTATAATATATCATAGTTCCTCATGTAGGTAGGTAATATTTAATCGGCTAAAACATTTTGTATAATATAGATTCACATGCTTTTCACGAGAAGTATATAGGTACCTACATACCTATACCTACATACTTCTCGTGAAAATAATGTTTTTGCTACATTGTCTTATCATTTCGTAGCGCTGCGTAACTGTAGCAGAGCGCTACACCGACTTTAATTGAATTAAAGTTAATAAGATTCCGTTTGGTTCGTTTTTCATTACCAATCATGATTTTTTTCTATGTAGACATGTGGATATCTATTAGATGGTATCTGAATAATGATGAAATAGGTATAGAATGAATCACTCATTCACCACAAGAATCAACTTGATTCGTATCAATATGTTAACTGTAAAGATTAGGCCTAATTAATGGGAGATAACTCAACAAAATAACGCACATGTAAGTTAATCTGGTATCTCATAAAACCACAACAAAGGACAGTCATGTACGCGTACTGAAAATATCAGCAAACAATTCACGAGAATTACTTATCTCTGAAAAACATTTTCTAAGAAAACGGATACCAACGCACCGTGTGTGAATACTTGTAGAGCCTTGTACGAATGTACGGCGTATCCCAACTTCGTCACGAGCACACATTCCTGCCGAACACTTATGATAATTCCATGGTTTTATCGTTTAGAGCTGCGGTATTATTAGCGGCGGGTCGCGCACGGCGGCGGCGCACGGAGCGAGCGGCGCGGGGCCAGGGGCGCGGGGCCAGGGGGTGCACGGGGCGCTGTGCGGGGGGAACCGGGCCCCGGGGGGAGCGGGGCGCGCGAGTCGCTGGGCGGGTCGGCCTGGCCCCGCCCCACCGCGCGCCAATCCGCGGCGCAGTGGAGGGGAGCGCGGGCCCCCGGCCTCTATTTACTCTTTCAATCAGTGCGAGTGTTTGCCCCTGGCCGGCGTGCACGCGCGGGTGATGCGCTAGCCATGATCTCGCAGAAGCTGTCGTACGGCGACGTGCCGACGTCCGCGTCGCTGTCCTCGCTGTCGCCGGGCCTCGCGCCCCCGTACGTCAACAGCATGGGCTGCATGCCGGCGCAGCCCTACCCGAACCTATACTCCAACAACATGGTGGCCGGGAGCTCGTGCATGGGGTCCCCGGGCGTGGGCTACAGCCCGCCCAGCACCATGGCGTCCTGCATGGGCGGCGGCGGCGCCGTGCCGTACGGCGCGCTGCCTCGCGAGCAGGAGGCCGCCTCTCCCACGTCGGCGCTGCAGCGCGCGCGCAACGACAAGACGTACCGCCGCTCCTACACGCACGCCAAGCCGCCCTACTCCTACATCTCGCTCATCACGATGGCCATCCAGAACAACCCGTCGCGCATGCTCACGCTCTCCGAGATCTACCAGTTCATCATGGACCTGTTCCCGTTCTACCGACAGAACCAGCAGCGCTGGCAGAACTCCATCCGACACTCGCTGTCCTTTAACGACTGCTTCGTCAAAGTGCCACGGACGCCAGACAAGCCGGGCAAGGGATCGTTCTGGACGCTGCACCCTGACAGTGGGAACATGTTTGAGAACGGATGCTTCCTGCGGCGGCAGAAGCGATTCAAAGACGAGAAGAAAGAGTCGATACGACAAGCGCAGAAGGCGCACCCTGGACACGGCCACCACGGTGGCTCACACGAGAAGCGCGGCGAGCACGGGCACGAGAAGGGCCCGGGGGGCGCGCCGCCGGGCAGCGAAGACAAGGAGATGCGCGACGAGCTGCTGGCGCAGCTGCACGCGGCACCCGAGCTATGCCTGCCCGAGCACACGCCGCTCGCGCTCGAGCACTATGCGCAGTTGAAGCAGGAGCCCACAGGCTACGCGCCGGCGCAGCACCCCTTCAGCATCACGCGGCTGCTGCCGGGCGCCGACACCAAGGCCGACCTGAAGATGTACGACGTGAACTACGGCTACGGGCACTCGCCGGCCGACAACTACTACCAGTCGCCGCTGTACCACCACCACCACGCGCACGCGCAGCCGCCCTTGTGACAGTACCCGCTGGCGTAGGCGGCCCGGCGCGCCTGGTGCGTGCCGCCTCCCGCGCCAACCCCTGCTCTGGCTAATCTCAATCCCTGATATTGATGGACTCCAAGTGAGCGTTTCGTGTTCTGGTGATATTACCGCGCCTGCTGCTCCCCCGACTGGACCCGCCCTGACCTGACGGTTGTATATTGTGTAAATATTTGCGATTATTTTAAACAAGTCCATTTTGTGTGCGTTTTATTAGTAGGTATAGATGTTTAGTGCACTGTGGACGATGTGCGACGTGTCGGGGCGGGCGGCGGCTGCGCGGACTTAGGCCTACAATTGTTTGTGGAACTTCTGAGAAAGTGTCCTTTATAGTCATTACAATCGGTTTCCCCTTGTATACCAACTCTTAGTTGATCGGTTGTGTGTGAAACTCATGGAGAGCTAAGTGGAAGCTTTGCCCGCCTAAGTCAGCGTACTCAGGTAGATAAAGCCGTGAACATATCGCGATCAATACGTTATCGGTTTGTTTATCTATTGTTGTTTAGATAAATTGTTTGTGTCGCGCGTTGATGTCTTTTACTTAACTAAATATTGATTGATTCAATTCAAATGATATTCAATCAAAAATCGATAATTTTATTCAAGTTGAGGCAAAAATTACAGTTTCTTTTAGTTTTTACACTCTCATCTGTATTCTCTACTTCGAGAAGAGGAAGCCCAGTGATAATAAATATTACAAATTCACTATCGGAAGTTGATTCGTTATTACAACATAATTTTTAATCAAA
Organism: Dicycla oo; assembly: GCA_948252095.1. Lineage (NCBI taxonomy): Eukaryota > Metazoa > Arthropoda > Insecta > Lepidoptera > Noctuidae > Dicycla > Dicycla oo. Next base: position 10,093,543 of record OX411721.1, on the reverse strand, counting down.
AGCTCAGAAAAGAAACACACTCGTAGCTTCAGTTACGAAAAAAAAAATACAGCAAAAACTATTTTGGAACGGTGACAAAAAAAGGTTAAAACATCAAACAACAGAAAAACCACATAAACAATAATTAAGAGTTGGTATAGGACGGAACTAGAAGTGACGTCATATCGTGGACGGTTCAACTGTGCAATGTCTGTGTAACAAATTGTGTATAAAATTTAAAAATACAATATATATTAAAATATAATTTAGCTAGGCGAAAATGGAATCCGAGTTCTGTCATCAACCAGCGATAGAAGTGTAGATAAGTTTTGTATATATACTCATAAGTTAATTAGGTATATGACTAAATAACTAAATAACGGTGTTCGGTGTAACATAGGTACCTATCTCAGCTTCTGCACATTCCATTTGAATATATATTTATATGCAAGCGTCAATTTAGCATTTATGTCATCGGAGACGATTGGCAAGCGCGTGAGGTGAGTTTTTAACCTTTATTTTACTAATTACGCTACAATATATTCCTGATTTCAATAGTGTAGATTTTTAGACGATATTTTGTTTAAAACGCGATAGAACTTGAAAATGATATTTAGGTGTCGCGGTCACAGGGTTCAGTAGGATTTTCTGATTTCTTTTCTATTTTTTATTATTATTATTTTTTTAAATTGTTGCTAACAATATTATATGTTGAGTTAACAAGTTATTGAAACAGCAGAACTACGTCCTAAACAGTAAGCTGTAAATCTCTTTTCGTAGTACTTGTATTATCGATTTCTGTTTTCCACATATTATTTGATAAATGCAAGAAGCAATTGCAATTTATTCATGTCAGCAGCAAATAAAAATAATAATAAAAATCTTCATAGCCTACATCCAAATGACCCAGAAATGAATCCTCTCTTTTAAAGTTTTAAATACTTTATGTGACAAGGATTTTGTCAATCAATAGTGAAATAACTCGAAGTAATCGGAGGCTGCAGAAATTGACATAAAGATGCTTGCCTTGACAGACGTACCGATTTAGATGAAACACCTTGAAAACAACCTTTGCTGGCGTATAGAGGTCTTGCGCTTGCGCATAATGTCTGGTATATTGGTACCTACTATGTAAACAGCCGTAATATTTATTCAATGGCTAGAATATTGACTGTATTTGTTCATGGAAAAATGCGCACCATATAACAGATAAATAAATTTAAAAATTGTGACACGCACGAAGTCTTGTTTAAATTATATTTGTCAATTTTAAAATAATGTGGTTTCCTAGTTTAAAAGAAAATTGCGTGATATATCACGATATTATTTTAAATGTAAATTGAATCATTATATCGTGTTAGAGAAAGAATTGGATGACATTTTTTTTTGTTGTTGAATACAACAACTTGTCATCAATACTTGTTTTATAAATAAATCTATGATTTCATTAAACAATTAAACTAATTAAAGGAATGTCACAGAAGTTTTATATAAAATATAATTTTATTTATGATCTTGATCTATTTTTGTATAAAAGATATTTTTACTTTTTCGAATTATATTACTTTAAAATTTATATGCATTGCTCAACTTAAGTTTATATTATTAGTTAGGTTCATAAATACTTTAAAAATGTACACATTTATTTTCTGAACCTCACACGCTTACCAGAGCTTGGAGATTTAAGCACTAATTTGATAGTTGTGCTAAATTCATTCTTGTAGCTATAAATAAATATTTATGTCGTACTACTCGAATCTAGATAGGATACTTATATATCATCTGTTAGTTTCAGAATTAATAAAATTAAGTATTTACAAATCTCAGTTGTTTTTCTTTTTTTACATTAACAATAATCCCAGGTACTTTTGGGGCTGATTGAACTGATTAATATGCAGTAAGATTTCAATATATCTACGTCAAGTTATATATAATATTGAAGAATTCACAGGCATTTGTATCAGGCTTGTAAGTCTGGCACTAGGTATCAAAACTGAAATGAACAATCCATTTCACATGTGTTACAGTTTTGTAAATTATTATTACTACATCATGCAGGCCTTTTCATAATTAAAACAGCTTTTCAACGACTACAAGCAGTTACAATGATTATTTCACATTGACGCACAAAATTATTTAATTTAAAATCATTTCAATTCTTTAATTCAGACTTTGCTTAACTCACACATGACCTACATGATTGATTATACTTCAAAATGACAAAAACAATGTGTTGCAGGATTTCAGAAAAAAACTCTATATCGACGGTATCGGTATTGTTAAAAAAAAAACTTTAACCCTTTCTTTGCAAACAAAGGTACAACGCAATAAAACTGTTAAAAAACGGGTACTTATCGTGCAACTTTTACTGCCGGACATTTTCACTTTTGTCGGCTTGCGCAAGAGCCGCTCCGGCCGTCAACGGGTTATCTCTTAAGAACGACAAAGAGCAACAATAAAGCTATAAAAGTACACAAAAGGGCTAACACGTGGACTCGGGTGTTAATTTGTTTAAGAAATCGGCAAAAATGCATTGAGAAAAAAAAGTTTTGTTGAACGAAATTGTCAATGTAACAAAGAATTGATTTACTTTGTTACCTTTGCAATTGAGATAGTGCAATGCGATTTCATATAATAAAATATCATTTCGCATAATAATATGTACGCATATCTAATGTTAATGTTCGTATAACACAAGTTTTTATATCTAAAATATTATGTTGCTAATTTAGTAACAATTTTGAAGATTTGCAAAATAATGGGTGAGTGGAAAGTGCTTTTAGCATTACTACGAGTACTAGGTATTTAAGGTGACTGGTAATGGATACTTAAACACATAATTGTTCTCATGATAACAAACAACTTTTACTATGGGACCAAACCTGAAATCGCGAACAAAAGTCAGCTGTTCCATATATTTTGACGAGTTATGCAAACATAAATGTAGGGAGCAGCTGGTTATTTTAGTCATCATGAATACAATCATGACTGTGTTTGAGTATCGGTCACTAATTACCAGTCACCCTATATATTACCAACGATTATGTCATGGTGTATTTACCTACTCTATTTTAAATAGTTCAAGAAATTATGTATTTATAAAGACACCTAAATAGTACTTACTTACCTACTTAAAACTGTTCTGCAGTGCTGAGTTTTATTTTGCTGTTATGATGGCTTGTTTTTCAATAGGCTGAAGTAGGCCCATAAAGCTTTTAATTCTTACAATGAACCCAACAAACGTAGGTGATGAATACGTATTAGGTACTATAAAAAAATAAAAAGAAACTTAACTCATCTTCGCATTAAAATTTTAACAATATAGTAAGTCAGGGGGAGATGGGTCTACTAACATTATAAATCTATAGCCAGGAAACCAAGTACAATAAAACAACCATTTTAATCACAAACAAAACAATATATTTTCTTATCAAATTTTCAGTTTTTCTTATCAAAATTGAACACAGTCTTTGAAACAACGAAACATAGAAATATTTTAAGTTAAAAAAAAATACGACTGGCCATCTCACCCCGAGTGCCCGAAAGTGATGGCCACGGAGCTGCGGAGATGGTCATATAAATTTCCAAAAGTATGATGCAATCTCCAACGACCGTTTTTAGGTTAGAATACGAAAAAATTTATTGACTTCACAATAAAACATAAAAAATATGCGAAATTGAAGAAGTATTATTGTGACCACATAATATGTTAACCTCTTAGTTTAGATCATGTTCCTGTAATAAAAACAATGTGGAATTTACCTACTTACTTTGCAATTTATTTTTGCAAAAAAAAAAAAAACGCTTAGCAACTTGTCGCTGATCACATTACGAAACCAACTAAATTACTATTAACGCCACCAGTTGTTTCTAACTCGCAATACTTTCAACTGGTCATCTCGCCCGTTCGGCCATCTCCCCCGGACTTACCCTATTTAGTCTATACTGACGTATGTAGGTATATGTTTATTGCAAAAAAATGTTTTATTTTGTGACTTCAGTTTTTCACGTATTCCATTCATCTCACAACTCAAAACAATCACAATTTCATACTCAATTAGTGAATCCATTCATTCCATTCATATTTCCCAACTATTTAGCGCCCCGGACTCGAAGGCGGGACGCTGCGGGTGGTATACTGCCGTCATAAAGCTAACCACAGTACTGCTGACCCACTGAGTGAACAAAGCGTGAGGGACAGGTATCCACTGTGGCACGATACGATTGTAGGGCCTTTTTGATACTCGGTTTTTGGAAGGGAGGTTCTTTATAAAATAGTGGACTATTTTTTATTGCATTTGATTCGATATTTTTCAAAGTGTTTTCTACTCATATTACTTTAATCATAAATTTGCCTAATTTTTTCAGGAAAATAACTAAAAATAAATATATTAAATCGTAATGAGCTATTGCTCATTTTGATTTGAATCTAGACTTATTAGTCTAGATTTGAAATCACCTGAATGAGTAAATTAATGTACTTATAAATAAGAACACTGAGTTTGACTAAGGTTGTACTAGTCGTCGGCTCGAACTCTTTGGTGGTGTGGCTAATATTCATGCTATTTAGTTTATATTTATTTAGTTTTTACTTATATAGTGAAACAGACGATGATTTATAACGAAAACGAGCGCATAAAACTTCATGAACAGACCGTTGGGCGTATAGATATTATGAAAAAACTACTGGATATATTTAATGAAAATAAAATGATTAGAATTTTTGAATAGATGATCTATCCCTGTCAAGAGTTTTGCCATTTTCATACTTCTGAAGCTATTTATTTACGCACATTAGTGTTAAAATATGGAAGCTTCGACGCTCATAACTTCCAAACCTATATTTTTTCCCATTCTGCTTCCGTATGGGGCTAGATAATGACAAGAAATAATATAATTTTTAGTTTTGAAAATACACCGTCCAACAGTCGGTCATTCTTCTATATAAATGTACTCGTATACTACATTTATATAGAAGAATGACCGACTAGCGTAACCTTAACTTGAAATTATTGTAATAAATCTATAGATAGAATCAGTGCAAACCGTAATCATTGGGATTCACTACGAATGCAGCCGACGGGATGATTAATTTGTAATCGGCCTAAGAACTTAAAAGTTTTATCTAACTATTTACTTAACTATTAATCTAATATTATTCCCTATATTATTATAGAGGCACCACTGATTTTAACTTCAAATATCGAAAGTTAATTTACTTATCCGTTTTTTGATCAAACATGGAACAAAAATAACCTAAAAAAGAACATCGAGAATGGACACGCGTTCCTCGCCTCAATGTGTGGGCGATACATTTTTATTTATCCATCTTTTGATTTTGTCTGTCATTCCATTCATCTTGTTACGGGTAAGCTACTGCGCTACCCACCTCCCAACGCTTTACAAGTCAACATCTTTACAAGTCATCACTTAAATCCAACTTAATTTTAACCTCCACCAATTTTTTGTAATTATGAATCACAACTTTATATCAAAGATGATAAGTTCTATATCACATTGGGGATGAACTATTTCGGTTGTATTAGTAAGTTGGTCGATTTGTTAAGTTTTATAGTGAATCACTTGAGTTGTTGAAGGTTTTTTTTGCGTGTGTCCACGTTTTAGTTTTGTTGTAACATTTATTTGGATACGTGTGATATTATGTCAGTGGTCTTAGTGATAATAAACGGCTTCATTGTTCGGCTAACGGTGTGTGTTTTGAATTGTGACGTGAATCGAGGATTTAGGTGGTTTTGGGCTCCATGATTCACGATTGAGTAATATTAATAATATCTTGTCTTTTGGAGATTTTGCGATCTGTTCTTTAGTAGTTTCTCTTATTTAACCACTGTTCTTTTATGATCAACTAACTTTTGCCACTGGATTAACCCGCATGGAGATCAGAAATTATCGCACGGGAACGTACCTGCTACCGGGATAAAGATCCTATGTCCTAACTCAGGTCATGGTCTATCCGTGTGCCAAATTCATCCATATCCGTTCAGCCGCTCAGGTGTGAAATGGTAACAGACAGACAGACAAAGTTACTTTTACACTAGTTTCCGCCCGGGGCTTCGCTCGCGTGATATGTCCGATAAAAAGTAGCGTATGTCCTTCCCTAGGGTTCAAAGTATCGCCATACCAAATTTCATCAAAATCGGTCTGGGAACACAAACAAACAAAAAATCAAATGTTATCTCTTTATAACATTTTTCATTTGAGATGGGTTTGCTTTTGACTCTAAGTCTAGGTCGGAGGCGACAGAGACAAAGTGAGCTTAAGTGCCCAGAAGAAGAATGTTCACTCACTCTCACTTTGAAGAGATTAGGGATGTATGCGTTCGGAAACACTGACGCAGGTAGAGAGTTCCACTGTTTTGCTGTGCGCATTATAAATGACTTTTTGAAATGCTTAGTACGAATTGGTGGAATAGCAACGAGGTAGGGATGGTAACTAGCATTGCATCTAGATGTCCGATGGTAGAAGGGGGCCGGTGGAATGAGGTCGTAGAGTTCTTGGGCACGCTCACCGAAGTACAATCTGTAGAAGACCGACCAGCAGGCAACCTTGCGGCGATGACCCAAGCTGTGAAGCTTGGCATCCACCAGTTTTACGTCGCCAATGACCCTCTTAGCTCTGCGTTCCACCGAATCAAGCGCGGCAAGTTGGTATTTTACATTAGTTTGTATTATTTTATAATATTAGTATGAATTTCGATTCGATTTGAGCGTCATTGACTCGATGCTTTCTGCTAGATTCCGTCTGTAGATTCTGTCTTACAGGAGTTGTGCAGTTGTTGGGAATAGTGTGACGGATGGGGCTTCGATTTTAGCTTTGATATGTTTTACGAATTTGATCCTTATTACCTAAAACTAGAAATTGCCCAACTGACAGGTGTCACGAGCGAATTCTCTGAACGGCCGGACTGTATAAGATTCTACAATTAATATCATTTCAATGTCCGGTGACAACTCAAAATGAATATTTTATTTGTAAAGGTTGAACGAAAGTGTTAATTTAAACATGTTTCCGCTTGCCTCTTCTAGGAATTATTATGAACAAGTGTTTTTAGCAAGTCGTCGTCTTTTTACATAGCCATGCTTAGTTATAGAATTCTAAGAACCGAAGTTAGTACGTTCGCATAGGCGCTCTTTTAACGCGACGTTTCTTGTCGCGCACTGGATTTTCAACGCTCGGCTTAGCAGCGTGAGTTGAAAATCCAAGTGTGCACTTTTTCAACGCGCTAGGTACCTATGCACTCTGTTGGATTCTCAACGCTCGGTTCAACTGAGAGTTGAAAATCCAGAGCACGGTGATATGTAAAAGGCGAACTGAACGGCAATAAGAAAGTGACAGAATCAACTATTTCCACAAGCGAAAAAAAAAAGAGTGCAGCACTGCGCTGTAACCAAAATAAAAGCGCCAAACCAAATAAAAATTGTTTAAATATAAATTATAGCTATCTGTCAAAAATATTTTCAGCCAGAGTTTTCAATTAGCTAATACGCACATTTTGAATATAATTTCGCGATGAAATTACTTAAAGATAAAGATAAAGATAAAGATATATTTATTGCGTAACTGTGTACATTAAGATCGTATTTATAAACATTACATTTTTAGTTTCAACAGTCTACCCAAGTCGGATATGCAATAGTTTTGATGGAAGTTAGGCATTCACATAAATATTATTTTTTGTCAAAAAACTCATGCAGATTATAAAATACATTATCAATCAAAAATTTTTTCAATTTATTTTTAAACATATTTCCATTTAATTGCTTAATGGCTGGCGGTAACTGGTTGTACACACGAATAGCAGTAACATAGGTACTTTTGTAATACATCATATTATTGATAACTGGTAAATTAATGTCATATTTATATTGTTTCCGAATGTTTCTTTTAGAATTTGATTTGAAATTAAAATATTGCATATTGTTTTTAACAAATAAACATAATTCAAGTATAAAAATACCAGTCAGCGTCAGGAAACCCTCCGTTCTGAAGACATCTCTTAATGATTCAGTACTATGCATGTTATATATTGTTCTAAGACATTTTTTCTGGAGAATGAATGTAGATTGTACGTTTGTCGAGTTCCCCCAATATATTACACCATAAGTTAACAGTGGGTACACATTTCCAAAATAAGCATTTCTAGTTACACTTAGATTCGTAGTTTCTGCAAGAACTGACAAGGCGTAACATGCACTAGATATTTTTTTATTAACTTTCTCAATATGTGCCTTCCAGTTTAAGTGTTGGTCTATGGTAACTCCTAAAAAATTTGTATCTTTTACTTCTTCAATCACTGTATCAGAAATGGTTACACTCAATTTACTGTGTTTACTTTTATAATTTCTAAATTGAATCAATTTGGTTTTTAAGGCATTGACTTTTAAATTTATTGATTGCAACCAATCAGTCACCATTATTAATGTTCTATTTATTTCACTTTCGTAAATAATATTATTGGAATATTCATTTGAAATAAATATAGTAGCGTCATCAGCATACATTACACAAAGGTGGTCTATAATATTCGGAAGCTCGTTAATGTACAATAGGAAAAACGGGGGTCCCAATATACTGCCTTGCGGTACGCCTAGTATTACAGTTTCGAATTTAGATTTCACAACCTCCACCATTTTTGTACGTTCATTGTATACATCAACTTAGGATTTTAGTATTACAGAAAAAAATATGAAGATATCTTCTCGGAATTAAATTCTATTAATTAAATTTAACCCAATTGCAGTTTCCTTCAGTTAGAGTATTAATCAAATAGTCAATAAACATATATCCAAAAATTTAAATAATAATAATAATAATAATACCATTTATTTCAGGCGACATAGGCCCATAGAAAAATACCTTAACCTAAACATACATATTTTTATAAACAAAATCTTGTGTTAATAAATGAGGCTTAAAACTATGTTAGTAGCAACCATACATGTGAAATAAATGGTTACGAAAAAGTCCCCAATTTATTTTTGTATCGCCTTAAAAAAAAGCGCCCGTGCGTATGTGGGTTTAAGAGCTAGTTCACGGCATAGCATTGTGTTCCCAGATCTTGTGGTTAGAAATTTCTACTGGAAATACTGCTTAGTATATTCTATTCTACTAGGTTTTAGACTGCATGCCTTTAATAGGCATGTGCCATATCACCGTACTTCGGACTGCGTATCATCTTTATGCCAACGATTTGCAGGTTTACAGCCAGGCAAGTGTTGATAACATTTCCGATGCGATTGATGAGCTGAACCGAGATTTGGGTGTGGTAAAGGATTTATCTGATCTATTTGGGGTGGCGGTTAACCCTGCCAAGTGTCCGGCTATCACAATTGCGAGCCCCTATAGCATAAAAAAACTGAATGGCTTAACTATGTACTCACCTGTAAACTTTAACAACTCCGTCATTCCGTTTAGCTCTGATGCTAAGGATCTTGGTTTACACGTCAACTGTTAAGAAAAAGTCACCGGAACGTTGCGGTCGCTCTATGGTTGAAAAACCTGCTCCCATCTACAAAAAGGCAATGCTTGTACAGTCCCTAATCATTCTCATAATTGACTATGGTGATGTGTTGATGACCTGAATGCAGGTCGCCTCAATAAACTTGACCACCTTCACAATAACTGCATTCGATTCGTTTTCAATCTTTGTATCTAAGTATGACCATTTATCCGCGCACCGATTGCTTTTGAAATGGTTACCCATTCGTCAGTGCAAAGAGGGCTCTGTCTATGTTGTTTTCTATTCTCGACCAACCCACTTCTCCTTCTTACCTGACTTCCCATATTCAATACTTATGGGCAGACCATAGTAAAAATCTTCGTTCCACCAACAATCGTCTTCTACGATGTCCTTCTCACCGCTCTGGTTTCATACACTATTCTTTCTTTGCCCGTGCGGTCTTTCTTTGGAATGCGCTCCTTCTGAACATCAGATTGGTCACCAATCGGTTGTCTTTTAAAGTGAAGGTACGTAAGAAGTTGGCAGAAACATCCTCGCGCTGATTTGCAAGATTCATTTTCTCCTCTACTGAATGTTATTTCTCCTGACCAAGTTTAATCTTTTTATATGTAGGTATGTCTATATCGATGTATTTATTCTTGTATTTTATAGTTAGTTTCGTGTTGTAATATCCTTTATATTGCACCTGCCATGTTTTCTCTCTGCATCACCACATGGTTGACTGGTAGAAAATGCTTCAGGCATTAAGTCCGCCTTTGTACGGTATTTGTTTTTTTTTACTTGTGCATAAAGTTTATTTTATTTCTTTATTTAACCATTTATGTACACACAAAGAAACAGACAAGAATAAAGGACCAGAAAATTACGTACAAAGATGATGCTTATTTCTAAAGAAATCTCTTCCAGCAAATATCACTAAAATAACTAATAACTATGACGAAATGGAAATGTAGTGGTCTTTTACTCTTCTTTTAAATACTGCAACAGTTTGGCAGTCCCTAATGTCAGGTGGAAGTGAATTCCACAACCGAACCGCGTGCACAGTGAAGGAGTAAGAGTAGAAGTCGGTGGAATGGGAAGAAAATTTTTGGAGATTTCTAAGATGCGACCTGCAAAGCATATCAAAAGGACGGGCGTAAGAAAACCGTTCCCGTAAATAGGAAGGTGTTTTAATGAAATAAGATATAATAACTTTTTTTATTTACAGCTCTTATTTTCCCAATTCTAAGTGGCTGTCTAGCTGAAATGTTATGTCAGGTCAATGTGATTAATTTCAATGAAATGCCTTAGAACATAGGGCAACTAATGTAATTAACACTAGAAATAATATGACAAACTTGAATAAAAGAAAATAATCGATTAAATCATCTCTCAAGCATTCTTTATTGAAACTTTCATTTTCAAATCGTTGGAGCTAACAGTGTCATCAAAGCTTCTTGTAATAATGTAAAATTAATTCAATACTTGTTACAATATCTGATAGGTCACGTTATAGGCATTATATAATTATATCCTTGAGTTCATGCAGAATTTCATACAATTTGTTTTAAAAATAAATTATTTTACCAATACGGGAGGTATTTTAATTTTTAGGTACTTCAATTAATAAACGATCAATTGCATTTGACAATTTTTACGTGGTTGATGCATATTGATGCGCAAATTGATCGTCCACCAAGTGCAATTGAAGCGATTGACAATATTACTTCAATAAAAATTTATGGCAAGTGATCAATTGCGATTGATCGTTTTGCCACCGCGACGTAGAAATCATTTTACAATCTGTAATTTTGTCATTCGATTCTTCCGTTTCTTCGCTGGTCATGCTACTACAGTTTTACTCGATAGGTCAATCTAGCTGAACCTGCGTATGCGTACTTATATATTACCTTGGAATATTTCTCCATTTTTATATAACCTCTATTCCAAGGAGGTTTTATCTCGGTATCACGAGGGGATGACGTCATCGCATTAATTTATCTCTGATAATGATAAAAAGCTCGTTTGTCGGTTAAAGTCTTCAAGAGATAACCTGCGTTACTAGTTTTGTAATTATGTACTATACTTGGTATATACTTGGTGATAAATTATTCATTATTGGTATGTATTGATTGAGTTGGTTTGATTGGGAATCAAATCATTGGGGGAGTGGGAATCAAAAGATAAATCATAGGATAGACAAATGACTCGGATTAATGTTTTAAATGAGTATAGACGGCTACATATCAAGCTATAAGTTTCCAGTATAATTTGACCTCTCATTGTACGGAAATCCTATACAATGCCAGATCAACTTTTATGGAAATATATCCTCCGAAAGAAGTTGCAAAGGAAATTCAAATCATTAGCCTAAAGAAATCCCAGGGTATGACCTTATTACAGGAGAACTCCTAAAATATGTCCCGGGTAAAGACATAGTTAAGCTTAGGTATTGGGTTCATCAATGCTGCATTCGTGCTAATGCATTCTGAGCCATGGAAAGTTGCTGAAGTGATTATGATTACAAACCTCGGTAAACCACCTCACGAAGCATCATCATATAGGTTCATTTACCCGTTGCCGTTGTTAAAACGCCTAAAATCAATCATAAACGTGAGAAACCTGATCCCTGACCATCAGTTTGATTTCACCGATCTCACAATAGACCAAGTACCTACATAGAATTATCAAGATCATTCAGAGATAGCTTGAAGATAAAAAGTCTTCTCCACCGTATGTTTAGATGTATCACAAGTTTTTGATAGAGTTTGGCATAAAGGCTTGGTATACAGGCTAAGACATAATCTTAGCTGCTTGCTGCCCAATGATTTTGTCAATATCTTGCAATCATACATTACAGATGTAGTGTTTCGAGTAAGACACGAGGATTCTTTTTCGAGTTAAAAATGATTAAAGCTGGCGTGCCTCAAGGTACTGTGCTGGGTCTAGTCCTCAATCCTCAACCTGTTGTACACGTATGACATACCAGAGCTAATAATACTATTGCAACCTTCGCAGACGACACTGCCATTATGGCTACAGAGTCATACCATACGGAAGCACTCAAAAAGGTACAAATCGCTGTAAATGAAGTTCATTACTGGGCACAAAAATGGAGAATCAAATCGGACGAAGCGAAGTCACTTCCCATTGATTTCACCAACAGGAATTGTGATTACCACCAAATATACCTTGGCATAACGCTTGACGTGAAACTGCGCCGGAAAGCGCACGTTAAAAACAAAAGACAAGAACGACATGCATTTTAAAAACATATATTTGTTGATTGGACAGAATTCCTGCCTATCGATACATAACAAAATTTTATTATATAAGCATATTCTTGTACCAATATGGACATGTGGCATCCAACTTTTGGGTTATAATAAACCGACCAACATCAAAATATACCAAACATTCCAGAATAAGGTACTCAGGAGTATTGTTAATGCGCCCTGGTATATAAGAAATAACGACCTCCATCGTGACCTAAAATGGAACCCGTTACCAACATAATCCAAAAATTTGCTGAGGCCCATGAACACCGACTCCACCAACATGTGAACATCAAGGCAATTCAGACGTTAGACCAAATAAATATAGTGCGAAGACTAAAACGAACCAAACCTTTTGAATTAGTGCAGTATAAAAAGTGTAAAAATAATAGTGAAAATGACGCATATATAACACATGAACAAAGTGTTTATAATATCATATCAGACTAAGAAAGTGGAACGGACTTGTATGAACCAACACTATTCTAAGTTATAAAATAATAATCGCGTAAAAATTAAGTTACATATATTAAAATTGCTTATTAAAATTTTGAATAAAGGATACCAAAATATGTAGCCGTACAATAAAAATTAACTTTAAACAGCGAGCTATTTCAAATGGAATCCTTGCTAAAATCCAGTCAGCAGTTTTCCATATCAGGTCAAACGTACGCCAACAGACGTACTTACGAGACCATTCTCATCTCAATAACAGCGATCTAGTGATTCTACTTATATCATCATGATCATCTTAAAGTTGTTTGCTTAGATACGGTCGAATCTCTCACAAGTACCAAGCATTACGTCATTTATCTTAGACACTTTGACGTATGCGTGAAATTTCGTAATACACCTGTGATTTTAAGTGATCCTCACACGAGCCACTACTAGTGGTCAGCGACAACGGCAACCATCTTTTATATATTATATATATCGGCGCAACTACTCATCGTGTTCGTCTATTTAAATAATTAAAATGATAATTTGATTGTTTGAAATTAATTCACAAAATAATGATTGATTATTACGATGTAAAATTAACATTACTACTTAAAACATTAACAGAATAATTGTAATTTACATAGTTCAATACTTAACCTAAAAATGTGCACGTGCGACGATCCCTACAAATACGGCCGCACTGTAAGCGCTAAGATTCCCCCCCGTCCCTTGCTCGGGTATGAAGTGCCAGCTGGTGGCGTAGCTGAGCCAGTAGCTTTCTCCCCTGACAATAATAATCATTCTAATCTGATCCAGCCTGTCCCATCTTGCTGTCCTCCCCCCAGCGACGCCCTAAGCCGAGGCCCGTTCCCGGAGCCCTTAGCGTGTAGTCGCTTAGTCTGTAAGTTTTATGCCCCTGGCTGGAGGCTTTGAGTCATCTTAAGGCAGCCACAGGATAGTCCGGTTAAGTAGTCACGACCTCTCTAGGTCAACTACGAGATGACATGCAAAAAAAAAAAAGCGCTTAGATCATTCTTGTTCAAGCCGCCGGACAGTGCGGACCTCTCTGGGACGTCGTCACGCTGTCAATTGAATAAACGAAGCCTTGAAACAAGTCGTGAAGTTTTGTTTTGGAAATCGAAGATGAGTGATCACCACGAAGACGATATCAGTGACGTCAGCTATGCTGACGTCACACTTTTTGAAAATACTATGGAGGTTCTTCCTCTGTCATATATTTTCAGAGTGGTCGCCACCGTCGCTAAATGTATAAAAAGTTGCTGGGAAATATTTAATTTACCCTCTAAAAACTAGACCGCCTGTCTGATCCTCTAAAATGTTTGGATCATCTAATACTAATCTCATATTTAAATAAATAAGCCTGTATCAACTTTCTGGCCTTTTTTTTTAAGTTGGTAGCAGTAACTAGGTTAGGGAACATCACAAAAAGACGATCTAGTAACTATATTAGTGTATCGTTTAGTAGTTTTAGGAAATCAAAATTAGATTTATTTAGATATCGAAAATAATATACACTCTTATTATATTAGCGTACCGATTTAAATTTTTAGGAAATCAAAATAACAATTATTTGTAAATCGATTTCAGATATTCCAAATTAGCTCTAACCACTTTTGCCGATCGCGAGAGGCCCGTGTGCGGGGAGCCTAAAATGATAGTAGATTGTACGATCGTCGTAGGTTTGGTGGTTCTATTAAATTGGTATGAGTTTCATAATCGTTTTTGTAAAAGAATTATCAATAAAATATGATCACATAACACTTTGAGTAAATTAAAAACGTAATAGTCTGTGTATGTTTGTGCACTAATAGCTAAAGAACTGCGTTTCCGAATTGTGTTAAGTGTATTAATTCATAGATAGTTTTATAATATATTATTTTGAAATAATATTTTTCCGAAATAATATTGTTTTTGCCGAAAAAAAAATCAATAAAAAAAATCATTTTATTATCAGGCTACTGATGCCCATAGAAAAAATACACAAAATAATATTAACAACAAAAATAAACTAATACATATTAAAAACCTTATTAAACTATAACTGTACACGTAACATTGTCGGCGTCGGCGTCGTGTGTCGCTGCGCGGTGTCGCGTAACCGTCCTCGGAAACGTCGATATACGACACCTTTCGGCCAAAAGTCCTCCTTCAAGCAGGTTTGTAGATGGTGGGTTGGAACTCGCACCACGTATCACTTAAAGTTAATGTCGTGCGTAGAAATAAAATATCTATGAACTTAGGTAAATTGGGAAATAAATCGATTTATATTCTCTCCCAGACCTTCTCCATCCTTTTGCTAAATCGTCCTCCCATCTTTTGATTTGATCTTCTCGTTGTCTTTCCCGTTCCTACTATACTATTACATCCTTAGTTCATTTTTCTTTGTTATACTTTGTTGGTAACTGGTCTTAGGTAAATTGAGAAACAAATTACCTGTACTTAATCCGTTTAGTAGGTAACCAGCGTGCAGATGAAACATATTTCTATGCATATCCATATCTGTTCATAATAAAAGTTATCTGACGATTGAAAAATTAGCCCTTATTGACATAAATAAAATTATCTTCCTTTTAAGTAGATATATTGAAGAATCCATCACAAATAGATAGTTAGTTATATCGTTGGTTTAAGCTTTGCCAAATGCTGAAATTGGCTAAAACCTAGGATATAACTATATGGAACAAATATGGCGGTTTGACCGCTTGCTCTGTATGGAAAATATGTCAAACTGTCATATTTATTCTTCGGATAAAAGTTATCTGACTATTGAAAAACTAACCCTTAGAGAGATTATAAATAAAATTTTGAAATAAATGATATTTCCTCCATTACCTCTTTGCACTACTATGATGAATTGATGAACCTTTTTAAATAAATTATTTGGATTTGTGAAAGAAGTTAACAGGAACACCTACCTACTAGTTATTTGCGCAGTCTATATAAAAACTGCAATAGTAAAAAAAATCAACTACTACCCAGAAAAACATATTTTCGAAAGCTTTAGATTAGCAGGTGTCTGGTAAGTAGGTATATCCGGTGAAATAAATATTAATAATAGCTCTATCTGCTGGAAGTATATATTTCCGAATTATGCTCTTCCGGTGGATTGGATCTTATCAATAAGCATTATATTATCTGAATAAATAATAATAATAAAAGCCTTTATTCGCTGACCTTTTTAACTTACATGCTATTCTTATAAAACAGTAGTATTCTTAAATCTAATTTAATTTTTAAAAGATAATATATTTATTAGCAACCACATTAGTCAGGTTGTCTGTCGACATAGGCCTCCCCCAATTGTTTCCAGTTCTCTCTATCCTTGCCAGACCTTCTCCATCCTTTTGATAAATCGTCCTCCCATCTTTTGATTTGACCTTCTCGTTGTCTTTTCCTTTTCCTCGGATTCCACTCTATTACATCCTTAGTCCATTTTTCTTTTTTAGTCCTTATTATATGTCCAGTTCAGTTCCATTCAAGTTTTCTTATTTTTGTAATACGTCACTGACTTCTTTTCCTTATTTTTGAAGTTGTCCATCGATCCTGTAGTCTTATGTTAAGCATGCTTTTTTCCATGCTGCGTTGACAATCTACTAGTTTTTGGTTGTTTTTGCACGTCGCTGGCCAGGTTTGACATCCATAAGTAAGACATGGTAGAATACATGTATTATATAATTTGCTTTCATTGTTTCATTTTTAACTATTTCTTTTAGAGACCAGTACCGTTTCCAAGTATTCTTCTATCTATTTCTTTAGAATATTGGTCTTTTATTGAAATACGTTGTCCTAAATATATATATTCATCTACATATTCTATAATTTCTTGTCCAATTACTATATTTTCTTTTACGGTATTCGTCATTACTTTAGTCTTCGTTGGGTTCATTCACCTCTCTTAATTCCGCCTGTTTCATATTATCTGAATACCTGCTATCGAATAGATTCAATGTAGTTAATAAAAGTAAGAAGTAGTTAAAATAGTATTATTTTGAAAAAAATCAGTAGCCAACCAAATTGTTTCAATAAATCGAAACCTTGCTAATTTATGTATGGATATGTACAATATACCTATATAAATGCTAGGCCTAGGTTAACCAGTCTTACCGAGGGGTATCGTATTACCCATACCCAGTAACTAAGTTGTGGAGGTCAGATAGGCAGTCGCTGCATGTAAATAAAATACTGGTATTCAGCTGCATCCTGTTAGACTGGAAGCCGGCCCCAACACAGTTGAAAAAAGGCTAGGCAGATTGACTCTCTGAATGTAGTCTGCTTCACCAGACATCTGGATTCATATAGATTATTTACATCATTGTCTGAACTCGGCTTTCGGCACAGTATGACGAGACTAAACTGGGTTAAAATATACGCAGTAACGTAAACGCAAAATAACAAAATTCATGCTTACTATGTATTTATTTCCCCATTTATCTGTGCCCCTGGCTCATTGTCTCTCTCCTGGGCCTGCAACACTATTACGTATTAAAACTTTCTTTTTATATGTTGTGCCCCACTGTTGGGCAAATGACTCCATTTTTTCGTTCCAAAATGATGAAATGTTATAGGTGTGCTTACCTACTTACCGGGTACAATGCATACTTTTCTTCTATGTCTTTACGAGTTTTGAAAGACCATAATAATATAGTATTGAGCTCAAGTGAAACTAAAACACAATAAATTGATTACAGCCATCAGCCATATTTCCTGGCACACGTATGTTTGTACTATACATACCGACGTCGGTACCTGGACGCATTAGAAGTAATAAAAATGCAGTTGAACAGACAATACCACCAGTTCCTTAGCGGACGATAGAATGTCTTTTCTAAGAACATAGTTGCTATGTGCCTACGATCAGCTGGTCGTTTCCTTACTACAAATTATACAGTACGGCCGAAATATCGGAGTATTCCCGTTTGAGCACCTATTTTTGGAGCACCTATGCCTTTTGCACCAAAGGTTTTCCCGGGAATACCTTTGGTGCAAAATGCTCAAACGGGAATACTCCGAAATAAGCAAGTCCGAACTTCGCGCAGAAGGCTGCGCAGTAACAATTTTTAGGAACCAAATGGTGACATGCGGAGAGTGTGAGTGAGAGAACATACGCGAAAGTTTGTAGTGGCTATGTTCAGACACGCCAAGATTTTAAGGCCGTAGTGAAAGTATAAACGTGGATCAATGAAACAATGACAAAGTATAATTGGACCGTGTTATGCAGAAGGCAGCCATGTCGGGAAAAGTACAAACAGAGTTATAAGCATTTTTCTGTATACATGGACATGGCTGCATTTGACGGCTCATATCTTCGTGATAAATAGAGATATCGACAGGACTGTTTTTGTAAAAAATCTTGTATGTCGAAATTGGTGGCTGTGTTTATAACTCATTTTTGGAAAAAGAGCCATATGGTTGCTTTCTGCATAACTAGGTCCAAATTTGGTAGGGACGTTTGCTGCCATGCTGAACGTCGTGTCTTTCTGTTTGCTTCGTGTAGCCTGTAAACTGCACCGTGTAGGTATATGCCATGTTTCAAGTACTAGGAGGTACAAAGAGAAATGAGGACGAAATGACTCACGAGATTCTGATGAGGCTTATGAAGACAGTATCAATCTCCGAATAAGTAAGTATCGTATACCGTCTCAGTAAGTAATGCTTTACCGGGTGAACTGAGGTTCCCCGTGAACGTTATGTGCAGGATACAGAGGCCTTAGGACGAACACACGACGTAAACGTAAATTCGAACGATTTTTAGGGTTCCGTACGTCCAATGAAAATACGGAATCCTTATACTGCCCTTAATCACTCGTGTGTCTGTCTGTCTGTCCGTCTGTCACAGTCAATTGGCTCTGAATCTACTGGGCCAATTAGGTTGAAATTTAGTTTTGTGATACATGAATTTCTCTAACCTGAACACGGACGTGTAAAGTAAATACCTAAATGAATTTTGAATATGGGGGTCACTATTGGGGCGTAAATAAGAAAATTTAAAAAATGTTTTGCAATCCATGTGCCGTTTGACATATCTAATGAAAGATCTCGTTGTGAGGGTCTCAATTTATTTTTTTAATAATTTCATAATAAACAATTTTAAAGTTATTTAAGAAAATGGATGAAAACTTAACATTTCTCTGAAACTACTGAGCCTAAAATTTTAAAGGAAACTTAATTGTTTATTGTAATAAATATTACGGGAAAACCTATAACAAGTCTATGGTCTAAAAACAACATGGTAAATCTCTCAATATTGTGCGTACAAACTTACATTTGTAGTTGGAATGTGGGTATGGGAGAACATGTTTATCAACTACAATGTTATGTTTTTTCTTGAGATAAATTAATCCCAATTGCGGAACCCTTCATTTTGCGAGGTCCGACTTGCACTTGGTCGGTTTTTTTAATCGAAAATACAAATAACCATTTTGGTTGAAATTTTTGCCGTGAATGCATGCAATAAATATGAATAAAGTCTTCAAACTATACGTGAATATTATGTGCAGAACGAGTAGGTATTTTCAATTCTAAAATCTTTCCAATTTACTTTTAAGTACTCCGCGCGTTCGGTTAGGCCCATAAGAGAGCCTGTATGCAGCATATTAAGTGGAATTCCTATACAACATGAGTGCCAACACAGCAACGAGTATTTGTGTCTATGTAAAAAAATTACCATCAAAATGAAGATATTTTTAACACGCTTTTATTAGCTTGGTCTGTATCTATGAAACTAAATCTTTGAACGTGATTTTCACCGACTTCAAAACGTTGGATTGAATTCGCAAATTTGTCTGATTATCCTAATCAGACAAATTATCCGGATCTTCAGGATTAACATTTTTTTTCATATCTGGAAATACGGTAGTGTCTTGTGTCGGCACGCACAATGGTCCACTTGAAGGATTAAGTGCGGAAACCAAACCCAATAACATAGAACATAGTGTCTTGTGTCACATACTAAGGCGTGTATATGTGAATTTCGTATATTTCCCAACGACAAACATTATAGTTTGAAAAATTAAAAAATCATGTTTTCACGATTGATCAATCTAAAAAAAACTAAAAAGTAAAAATTATCATCGATAAGGGCTAAAAAAGCAAAAATAAATAATAGTTTAAAAAACTAAAAAACACGCTTTTGTAGCTAGCCGAACTAAAACATAGCAAATCATTTTCTTTAAGTTCAAAAAAGAATAGAGTGATTCAGAAAAAATAATTTTATCGTAAAAAAACGTGAGGTGCTAGATGTCAATTGTTGTAAATATTGTATTGACAGATGTTGGTGAAAGTAAAGTCATCATAAAATATTTTAAAAAGCACCCCACGGTTTTTTACGATGAAATTATTTTTTCTTATTCACTATTCTTTTTTGAAATTCCTGTAGAAAATTATTTTAGCTACAAAAGCGTGTTTTTAGTTTCTTAAACTTTTAGCTAATTATTCATTCAGACGGTTTATTTAGGTTATTAAAATAAAACGGGGCTAAGGGTCAAATACTGTTGGTCAATTATTTGTCGCAGTATCTCTACAAAAATCAAATCACCTAAGCCTTTACATGAATCGAGACTTGTTACTCAAAATGAAAAGATTTCTAATTTTTTGTTTTCACCTTCCATCCAACATTATGAACGTGTAGGTTTGTATGAAACAGCAGTTTTTTTTTTTTTTTTGATAACCAACTAAACATTTCGACACGGGGGAGTCTAAAATCATATGTTTAATCCATGGTAACAGTTTGCACAGCGATGTCCCATAAGCTCCATATACACGGTGCAAGTGTCTGGAACGTTCAATAATCGCACGTTCAATTTTATTGCCATTCAAAAATTGAATGTAAGTTTTGCCATTCAATAAAATCGCATGCGATTTACACAAAGGCAATAAAATTGCAAGGCGATAAGTGCATGTAAGTTTGGCCTCGTCTAAACACAGAGTTGCACGTCCTTGTACAATAGATTTAAGTAGGTACTACCCGTATTTGCGCTGCCAAATATTTCATTCAATTTTATTGAATGTCTTGTTTCGTTCGCTCATATTTTGAGATATACATTTTATAGTAAGTTGTTTACAGCTATACCAGTTTTGAACGGCAACTAAATTGCCCGTTTCGTGCAACAATATTGTACGTGTTGTATAGACGGTGCCAGTTAATTGCCCTTCAATTTTATGGTATGCCACAGGCCCCGTGTATTCTAGGGCCACAAAATTCAACATAAACTTGAATATTTTATGAGAACCTCACCATAAGCGAAATCCAGCCGGTTGGTCCGGTCCGCAGACGAACGGGGCGCGGCACGCCTTCGTAAAATTGAAAACTATTTGCGGAACAAACACCATCCATCATAGGATGCCACTTGGTCGCACTGCCGTAATCTACCCGGACTAGGGCTAAGAAAGTGGTTGGTGGACGTTTCACAGCACTGTACGTAGTAGTCATTTTGGTAATGGATTTTGTGTAATTTCGGGTAGTGTGTCGTTGAGTATGGAGAATCGAAAGTGTTGTTTTGATTTAAAGAGAGATTAATTAATTTATTTTATTTTACAGTTTCTGGAAGCTTACAGCAACAAAATGAAGGTCGATTAAAATTTTCACATATAGAAAAGAGCATATAATAAAATATTTGAGAAGGTAGACAGTGTTTTAAGTAAAAACCGTATCAAGTATAATAGTAATAGTAAACATGTGTTTAAAACAGTGTAAATTGCAATCAATTAGTAGACGTGATCAAAAAAGAAATCACAAAGAGAGTCCTCTTTAATAAAAAAAATGCTAGTATTGAACACATCGATGTCGACGTCCCGGCAGACAGCATTATACGTATGACTCGCTCTGATTATGTAAGAATTTCGTCTGTAATTCGTTGCGTGCGTTGTTGCGCAGAAACGCAGATGGAACCCGCAGTCTGATTTTGTTCAGCAATTCGGGAAGCCCGGTGGATCAATTAGCAATTCTAATTAAAAACGCCAAGTCTGCAATTTTTATACGTTCAGAAAGAGGAAGTCAATGGAATCTTTTACAGCGCAGGAGATAAGTGGGAGAATAAGTTTTAGACCGGAATTGAATATACCTATTATCGCATTAATATTGTATTATAAGTTTGAGAAAATTCAGCCATATGTTGTTTGCTCTACTTATGGTATTATAACTTAGGACAAACTACAGCCACTTTTTTTTTAATATTTCAGCGGGCTTAGCATGACTACGTCTATCTTTACGAAAAGTAGACACATCTCTTTCTATACAAAGTGACATTTC
Source organism: Dicycla oo (assembly GCA_948252095.1). Taxonomy (NCBI): domain Eukaryota; kingdom Metazoa; phylum Arthropoda; class Insecta; order Lepidoptera; family Noctuidae; genus Dicycla; species Dicycla oo. Next base: position 10,071,120 of record OX411721.1, on the reverse strand, counting down.
GTTTCTCGGTTTTTGACATCGCACCGTAGAAATCCTTCTACAGTTTGTCATTTTGTCTTTCGTTTCTAACGGTCTTTGTCTAGGTCCTTTTTTATGTAGACTATTTCGGAAGAAAGTTTTCTATCCCAACTGTCAAAATCCCACTGACAACTGATACTTGTCTAGGGTAGTGAAGACAATTTGATTTTGTAATCGCCATGCTAAAGACAGTAGAAAACTTTCTACTAGACGTCCGCAAAGTGTTCTCTACAAAATCATTTTTTTTTTTTTGTCTTTTGATAAACAAAATAAATACCGGCGGAAATATTTTCGATTTTGATAAGCATCTGGAAAATCATCACCTTTCTCTACCTAAATACCAAATAATGTAACACAAATGAACTTTTCCCTATATCAACCTGGCAAGTTCCAATCATGGCGAGACGTGGCGAGTGTGGCGACCCATGATTTATGGCTTCGATCAGATATCTAGTCGAACGTCCCACGTCCACAAGATGAATGGCTTTACAAAAACTTTGGCTCTATTAGGGTCATTCAATCCTTTTCTTTTTGATAGTTACGTGGGGTAAAGGATTAGTTCCATTTTGTAACTTTTTTAGATATTTTTCTTCTAACATAGGACCGAGATATACAGAGTGTTTGGAAGCTGGTCTATTAGGGTCGTTCAATCTTTTTCTTTTTGATAGTTACGTGGGGTAAAATATGACTTCCATTTTGTAACTTTTTTTGATATTTTTCTTCGAACATAGTACCGTATAACTTACACCTTACACTTAACTTACAGGATGTTTGGAAGCTGGGTGCAAAGCCGTAGTATGTTGTTTTTATTTTTAACTGCAAACATTTATTAAAAAATAACATGCCAACATTACCAAAATTAACTTGGGACAAAAATTAAAAAAAACCATAGACGAAGTGTCTAAGACATGTATGGCTCAAAATGCTCCAAATGGTGTCAAATAGCCTTAACGGGGTGAGGCTTTGCTCCCAGCATCTTTCATACATCCTGTATTAGATGCAGAACGTAGGTAACTTACATTTCGCACGGAGTAATTTAAGATTGCACAGAGATAACAGTAAAATAAGCGAGTGTCGGTTAATATTCTTTTTGGGGGTCGGACCTTTGGAAGGCGTACGAGGGGCCGAATCCCTATATTCACATATGCAATTGCACCCAAGAACTACCCCCGTTTGGTGCAGGACTATTTCAGAACGTGGAAACAAAACATATTGGGCTACGGGTTTGGGTGGCTAAAGTGGATTGGGTAACTTGAGCTATGGAAGACAATGTTACATAATTATACACAGATAAGATGGCAGGAGGTGACTTGTACACTCAATAATGGGCCCCCGGAAACGGTCGCTAGCACATAGTGACGTAGCGACAAGGGGGCAACACCTCCTGAGGTGCTTGAGAAGTGGAGAGGTATTCCACGGCTATCCGGTCAAGACCCCTACCAGCACCTTCCTAGAATACTTCGTTCCTCCGAGCACGTTTGCTCTTGCGAATCTCCACTCAAGCCGGCTAATAAGGCAAGAGAAGAGGTAGGAGCTCTGTTACTCGTCAGTGTTCGCTCCAGCCGGCCAATAAAGGCAAGCCAGGGGTGAAGAATAAGACTTCTCCAGGGAGATAGGGTCCGTGGGGTCGCTACTGCCCAGCAGCTCGCCACATGCTGCCCTGCGGGTTTATGCATCTCTTTTGGTCTGGCTCCCCACCCTAGACCTGTTTCGGCAAAGTAAACTCTACCGGCACAGACCTAGAGTTCAGGACCGCGCAAGCCTCACCACGACGTCAACGTAGAGATACGGCGGTAGGGAATACTTATTATTATAGTTTATGGTAATAATTAAGTATTTCGCAGTCAAAACCGAGTTGATAACAAGGTATGTAGTGTTACTTTTGACTCATAGTTACACCCACATTGTTGTGTTCAGGGCCGTCTATCTATGGGATAGGCCTATGGAATTTATGATTTCTGTCACGCATTTTATTTTTTAGATAGAATGCCTTTCTAGAACTCCATATAAAATGTCAATGTTCTCTTTACCACCATAGATAGTATAGGTACCGTTCTGGTTACGGTTCTTAAAAGACTCGTCCACAACATATCTACTATAATTGTATGCACGTGGTTATAGGGCTGTGCCAAAATCACACTAGATTATCTATGCTAGATTTATCTTTTCCAGTCTCCATCTTTATTCAAATAAACAATTTTTTGGTTATCTAGGTATCGTAAACGTAATCTGGTCATGTATGTGTCTCTTAAAGCCTTCAAGCCATTAAACCCATATTTATCTAGATTCTACTTAACACTTTATGAATCCGATTAATTTGATTGTTCTCGGTACAGTAACACTTTAAGCTTGATTGCAAATGGCGCGGGAGCAACGACCCGGCGGCCATTTTGTGATATCTCTAATTATTGCATCATGGCGGCGTAGACTAACCGTTTTAATGGATGCCTGCTAATAAAGACTCATTAATACCTACGTGTATGAGACGGTAAATATATAGCAGTAGCGTACGATGCACTCTAACTGATTTAAGAAATTAATTTCATTGTTACGTATTTCCGATATCGTAGGGTACTGAAGTTTTAGTTACTCCATTCTTGAGAACGAGGATACGGGCTCAAAACCTAGAATTTTGAAAAAGTGGTGTTCTCAAATTCATATATTGGTAAGTAGGTACTTACTGAATTGAGCTTGGGGAAGCTGGAACTGAATGATCTGCTATTGCCAACATGCAGTGTGAAAGTTTGGTGATCAGTTTTATCTAAGATCAACAAACTGAGTAAAGGCTGAATTTGCTCGGACTATTCATCGCTGCAGACATTTAGGGTAGGTATATATATTTTGGAGGCCCATATCCACCTGTGGACATCTGTCACCTGATATATTATGTGATACATTGAAGAGCTGGTCTGGTAAGTACTATAATGATGTAATCATTACACAAGGTAAGTAAGTATATAATTTTATTCCTAACTGAAACTTTTTCAACTGACTGCCCAGACTGTGACATTCTTCAAGCGGTCCTGATAGGTGTTGAAGGCTAGATAGATACTAGAGTCAAAGTTGTCTGCAGTTTGTTAGCTTAAGGAGATTAGATTAGCACGTTTCAAGGGTGATCGTTTCACACATTGAAAACTTTTATTAGTACTTATTTACTAGTACCAAGGTATGTATGTATTTAAGTACCTAAGTACATATTGTATTTTATGTTATTTTATGTCTAGGCATAGACAACTAACATAAGTAGGTCACACACATTGTTTCAGTTGAAAAGGTAGTTCTTTTTCATGTAGGTAGCCTAGCCTATCTACATATAGTGTCTGAAAAACATACGCGAAAATTTTTCGAGATTTCTTCAAAGTTTACGTCTCAAGATTGCCTAAGAGTAAATCGTTATCAAAAGTCATCAATATGGCTTCAAATGACTCAATGCTGTTACACCAATATTTGTGTTACCGATTAGTATCGATCATACACCTACAAAATTTCGCGAATCATCACAACAAAGTCGCGATCGACGGTTACACAACATTTAAATCGATAACGATCGCAAACAGACTGGCTGATAAAGATTGTTAGTGTGTACGAACTCGTATTTCGAACATTCATTGAGAAAAAGGTTCGCGCCTTTTTGTAAAATATGGCGCCAAAGTAAGCTATCGTAATGAGTGGTTTCTTATGGGTTTTCATTGTGCCTTTTCGCGACTTTTTACATTGTTGTAGAATGTAGTATGATAGTCATTAAATTAGGATTATTTTAGTAAATTGGATGATAAAGCTAAGTTCAAGTAGATAATAAAACTCAAAAAACCCAATGTAGTACAACCGGGCTGGTGAATATGGCAATTTGCATAGACTAACTCTTACTTGTCTTAGAAAGACTACTTATAAGGCTAATATTTTTAGATGCTAGGTAATAAATGCCGATCTACGATCTACGTTCAGAAGCATTCAAGGCGCGCTACAGAAAGTAAAACAAAAACTTTTTAGCAAAAAATAAAACCTACTTCCAAAACTTCCAAAACAAAACACTACAAAGTGAAAATTAACTTTAATTTCGGTAGTCGATGTCTTTGGTTTTGTATTTTCGTTTTTTGCCACCGACTTCCAAAATTAAAGTTATTTTTCACTTTGTAGTGTTTTGTTTTGGAAGTTTTGGAAATCGGTTATATTTTTTGCTAAAAAGTTTTTCTTTTTCACTTTTTAGTTGTGGCACCTTCCCTACACAAATTCGAATTCCACTACCTGCTATGTAAATGACAGTGATAGGAAGTTATAAAACATCCTCCGCATAGATTAAAACATCATCCACATAAACTAACGGGGAAAAATACGCATTATTGAAGCTAACTCAAAAACTACCCAAGCAAAGTTAATAAAATTTATGTGGGACGACCTAGGAAGCCTTTCAAACGAAAAATAATTTTCCAAATCGGCCCATCCGTCTTTGAGTAATCACGAAACAAACATACAAAAAAAAAAAACGTACAAACGAATTGAGAACCTCCTCCTTTTTGAAGTCGGTTAAAAAGGAATAAGGACACAACAGAAGTCACAACAAAGTTATGGCGTCCTGAATGCCCCAAACGTCATTGAAAATTCAAAATAAGAATGTGCAGTCTTCGCGAGAGGCGCGTTCAGTTTTTATCACGTACGTTATTTGCCGATCGTCGCGGTATCGGGTCAGTATCGATTCGCGTCGTAGCCCCTTATCGAATAGTCGATATATTTGTTTACTCAGGCCCATCAATGAGAGAGGTTCGAGTGTATCTTGCGTATTTGAGCAATAACTTGTTTGATAACGCTTTACAGTGCTTGCACTGTGATTAGTCTCGGCCCTCTAGATTGTGTTCATGATTTTTTTGTTCTATCTATTAGTGCTTGATTGCGGGTGATTTGTAATGTTTGTTCTCTGTTATCGACGATGATTTAACTATAAAAATGGTTAACACGTTCGCCTATCTCGTTTGTAGTCTCTTCTCTGATGTCTAAATCATACTTATTGTGGTTCAGTCATTCAAGTTAGTAGCATATTTACGAGCAATATTTTATCACCAATTAAATAACAATAAAGTAGCTACTGCCACCACATTTATTCGATAACCAAATTAATTATCGTAAACCAAAAACAAATGGAACAATAAAACAGGCCTAAATCTCCACACATTATCCATCCTAATCGGGCCGCAACAAAAGTGGCGGCCGGCCCCCTTCCCACAGACGGCCCGGCCACTCAAGACCGCATTTTGGTAATAAAATACCTCCATGTAATATAAAAGCCGATCGCATTATCCAAAGGAGCCATTATTAAAAAGTATCGAGTTTCGGAACGCACCGCGGCTGCGCGCCGGCCAATCACAATCTCCCGCCAACCCGCCAGCCAATCAGAACGCGAGCTGTTTTCTTTTTTATTGTAGATCCAGTTAATGGATTGTTCTTCATTTTGATTTATGTATTGTTTCTTTTTTTGGCGTCGTGTTGTTTTTAACTGCTGTCGTTACGATTTTGTGTTTGTTAAATAATGACTAAGCTTATAACGATGTGAAAAATAAATATTGTAGGTACTGTTTTATGTCTAAGTAAACTGTTGCAAAGTTAGTCTTATTTATAAAATGTTGTGTTTATGGTTTGTGAAACAACAATATCAATCAATCTGTCTAGCCTTTTCCCAACTATGTTGGGGTCGTCTTCCAGTCTAACCGGATGCAGCTGAATACCAGTATTTTACATGAAGCGACTGCTTATCTGACAACCCAGATACTGGGTTATTACCCAGTATCTGGGTTGTGGAGGTCCCCACTACCCCGATACCCTCTGGTAAGACTGGTTGTTAGACTTTCCGGCTTCCTACGACCCGTAGGTAACGACTATCAAAGATCCACGAATGACAATCCGGACTAACGTCTTAACGTGCTCTCCGTGGCATGTAAAGATGGTCACCCATCCACAGACCAACCGCGGCAAGCGTAGCTTAACTCATTATTACTTAGCCACGAGCTCCTCCTTGTGAAACAACAGTAGAAATAGATTACGCTGCGAACTGGACCTAGTTATGCAGAAAGCAGCCAAATGGCACTTTTTCCAAAAATAAGTTACACACACAGTCATACTAATTTCGACATACAAGACTTTTTGCAAAAACAGCCATGTTGATATCTCTATTTATCACGGAGATAGGTATCAGCCGTCAAATGCAGCCTTGTCCATGCATCTATAATGCAACCATCGACGTAAAAACGCTTATAACTCAGTTTGTACTTTTCCCGACATGCCTGTTTTCGGCATAACACGGTCCAACTGTGAGACAGAACTTACCTACTCAGATTATCAGTAGGTACTAAACATTCCCAAAAAAAAATTACATCCTATTCTACGGCTGAAAAACAGTTCTGAAGATTCATTAAAAAAGTGAAATGATTCCACTTGGTGTTCATTTTTACGGTGGTCTTCTAGTGGGAAGAGCAGCACGAAGTAAGTACATTTTTATTTACAAGCTACTATGTAAATTACTTGGGTGACCTTTGCTTTAATAGCATCTTGGATATCGCAAAAGAGCAACCAATTAAATGATACCTAGAAGAGGGGGGCAGCACACCAACTTAGTCCTTCTAAACAGAAGGACTAAGTTACACATAAGGGAGATAGTTGATATTAGCTAACGCTAATAGGTACCTAACAACAATTCTATCACTTTTATGTGTATTAATACTGTTAGGAGTAATTTATATGTTTTTTATTTATATACATCCACAAGCTTGTGATATTTTTCTGTCGAGGTTTTGTAGTGTGACGAACTGATTATGTTTGCCCAACATGTCCAGAGATCGCACAAAATACAGAGTTTTCGAAGGAAAAATAGAGGCTTTTGCCCAGCTTTTCACTTGAGCTCAATACTATATTTTTATGGTCTTTCAAAACTCGTAAAGAGACGTAGTAGAAAAGTATGCGCTGTACCCGGTAAGTAGGTAAGCACATCTATAATATTTCATCATCTGCCTAGCCTTTTCCCAATCCAAAGATCGCACAAAATACAGAGGTTGGGAACGAAAATGTGCAGGCCTTAGCCCAGCTGTGGGACAAAACATAGGCTAAAAAAAAGTTTTAATACGTAACAGTGTTGTAGGCCCAGGAGAGAGATAATGAGCCAGGGGCACAGATATGTAAATGGAGGCAATACATAGTAAGCATGAATGTTGTTATTTTGCGTTTACGTTACCATATTTTAACCCAGTTTAGTCTCGTCATACTATGCCGAATGCTGAGTTCAGACAATGATGTAAAGAATCTAGATGAGTCCAGTGAAGCAGACTACATTCAGAGAGTCAATCTGCCTAGTCTTTTCTCAACTATGTTGAGATTAGGCTATGTTGGGATCTAGGCAGATTTGTTGAGGGACGGTCTATCAGACCTCCACAACAAATTGCTGGGCGAGATCACAAAATTGGTGTGCAAAATTGGTCTGGTTACTGTGTGATGGTTTTCCTATGCGTTATTGTCGATTTGACACAAAGTCGATTCGTCACAGAAAAATGTACTGACTGCAGAAAAATCAAACACTTGACATAAATGAAATAGATATTTATTCATTCTAAAATCATAGGTTTTCTTATACAATTCAACTTACATTGAGATATAGTAACTTAAGTTCAATTAGAACTGTAATTTTTATAAAGACTTATTTTGAATTGTATAGGAAAACCTATGATTTTAGAAATACATAGGTATCTGTTTCATTCCTATCAAGTGTTTGATTTTTCTGCATTCTGTACAGAGAGAACAAATGTGACGAATTTACACATACATTTTTCTGTGACGAATCGACTTTGTTTCAAATCGACAATAACCCGTTTACTTAGTCCAAGGAAGTTGGGTACATTTTTTATGCCATCGCAAAATATCTGTGTTCTGTTTAAAAATTATAGGCACCTGGCTTATTACCAACCGACCAATATACTACACACTTACTTTACTTTTAACATTAACAAAGTACCTTCCTTCTCTACCAATTCCCCGTCCACCTAGTCACATCCAGTTCCCAAACATCCGTTCTAAACCCGTTGCTGGGTAGGCATGCGCAATCGGCACAGTCAATACTACGCGTGTTGCTGCCTGGGTAGCCTCCCTCAGTGACGGCTTACCTCGCTCGTCACTAGTAGTCTATGGCACGTTTGTACCTACTTTGATTTTGGAATTGGAATAAACGGTATTTACTGGGAATTTCGAACAAACGATAAAGGGTAGGTACTGGGAATTTGGGTGGTAGATTGAATGTAAATTAGAGTCGGTGTTGAATAAACCTATATTTTCATTGAATTTGTATCAAAGCAGCGAAAACTCTAATCAACAAATCATTTGTTACTTGGCTAATTAGTGCCAATATGTTTTTTTTTTCATAATATAGTCCTCAATTCAATTCAATGGGAATGGCCAATTTTCGTCTATTTTCTTAAATAACTTTAAAATTACATGTTTGAGACCTTCACAGTAAGCTCTTTCATTTGATATGTCATACGGTACAGTTTGCAAAACTTTTTAAAAATTTTCTTATTTGCCCCCCAAAATTGACCCCCATATTCAAAATTCATTTATTTACGTTACACATCCGTGTCTGGGTCACAGAAATACATACGTGTACCAAATTTCAACCTAATCGGTCTATTAGATTCGGAGCAAATTGGCTGTGACAGACGGACAGACAGACAGACAGACAGACTGACGAGTGATCCTATAAGGGGTTCCGTTATTCCTTTTGAGGTACGGGAACCCTAAAAATATATATATAATATATACCCGACGGATTGAGAACCTCCTTTTTTTGAAAGTCGGTTAAATATAGGCTGTCATGATGCATGTCGGTGACGCGAACCCGTAAGAAGAGTAAGTAAGTAACCACACCAAAAATCACTGTACGCGCTTAAATAAGTTTTCACTTAAATAACAATTAGGAAATTAGATTCAATTCAATTCAATTCATTTATTGCATCAAATATGGTAGGTACATGAGGTTCTTATATAACATATTTAGTAACACACATTTGGCCAATATTTAGCATGCAATTTTTGATGACATTTACATTAGAAAGAAAGGTCTAATAATACCTGAAATCATACATAGGCCGTCTACAAAGTAGGTACTGTAAAGGTTCCATGCAATGTTGTACCTTAGCTTTATATTGTACTAGCTGACATTTTATCACTCATGCTGTTTTAGTGTACGAACCGAGTGAAAAAGCGTCCAGCGGGGCGTTCAGCGTTGCGTGCAAATTCACCGAGCGCCGCGAGGCCGTCACTCAGGACACTCGCGAGTGTTTAACACGAACGTCGCACGCCCCGCCCCGCCGGACGCTCGACGCGAGCGTGCACTCAGACCGTACACTTATAGAACTCCTTTTTTAAATAAATTAAAAAGGTAGTTCGTGTTTCTGTTTTAGGCCGCACTTCGGCTTTAACTAGGGTGTCAGTTGGAGTAGTTTTAAAAAGTGCGCGATTTTATCCGAAGATTTTATTGATTCCCTTTTGAAAATAGTCAAACATTATTCTGCCTTAAAACTCTATAATTTTGTAGTGGAGTCAGAACTTCGACATAGGTGGAGTCTAAACTTCCACTGTAATTATAGAATTATGTGCGATAATCCTGAACAAGGATTATCGCTATGTTGATGATATAACACTGAATTTAAAGAAAAAAATTAAGTAAGCGCAGTTCGAGTCCGCGTCGTCGTTTATTTTCGTGAAAACTTTTGGTCACAGCTGCAACCTAACCTAATATAGTGAGAGGTATTTGCTCAGCACTGGACTTTTTACACTTATGTATTCTTCACTTTATGTATTCCTTATGATGCAAGCTTTCATCGACTGGATTTTTTAAAATTTCTGAAAAGATTTACTTCCGATATGAGACTTTTGAAATTATTTTGCTATTGTCGACTTTATATGCATTTTTGACCCTGCTTTGGTTAATATTTCTCTTCAGGTTCTAGAAGGTTGCTTTGTGAACTTTTGACAATGACGCCAGAATCAACTTTCTAGATAAACACGTTTTTGCGCTATACGAATTGGAATTTGGACACATAGTGAAAAATAAAGAGTCGCGCGCATGCGCCTGCATTCGAGATGTGACGTCATAGGCAAATGAAATCCTGCGTCAAAATTGTTACAAATATCTTTTGATTGAACCATTACTCTAGCATCAAAAGTCTCGTAATTATTAGCGGTTGAAATCTTACATATTTTTGTCGGTCAGAAATATTGAATTTGCCACCAGTACACCGAGCGAAAAGACGTTTTCGCGTTAAAATACGAAGAATAACGGAAAATCCAAAGATAATTTCGGTGTTAGTTCGTTCCTTTTATTTTGGACATTATACCTACCAAGTTTAGATTATCAGAGAGAAACTAACAGCTATTCCTGTCATACATACCTAATGGTGTCTACATGTCTCTAGTATCTACATCTTCAAACAATGAGTACGTCATCAACAGACATCTTGATACAGATAATTATTACTAGATCTACAACTAAATATACTGATACATAAATTCCTAGCGTAGGCGTAGGTTTCATCCGCAGGAGACGCCCTGGGCGTCGGGAATTGAGAGACGATTCCCGGCCACCGTAGGCGCGGACTTGCGGATGGCGAGCAAAGGGTAGCTCGCCGCCCGGTAAGGACCAGGCCCGGGTCGACGACGCGTTGTGTTCCACGCGCGCCTCAAAGAGATATCAGCACTAACTGATGGAGTCCGCTAGGGCCGATGTCTGCCCCCCAGGTTGATTGAAAGAGTTACCGTGGCCCTGTCAAAGGCAACCGAAGGAACACGGGTGGGTTTGAGTTAGTAAAAGTCTGACACGCCCTCCCGCTCCGCCTAGAGCGGGAGAATTTATTTGATGTATTCCCAACCTAAAAAAAAACCCGTCGGTTTGGTACACACAACTAAACCGTTTGTCTTTCTTCTTTCTTCGAAATGATTCAGACACAAATTACAATCATTCCAATTATGTGACTTACAAGCTGACTATATTTGATGATAATAGACGAACATAAGTAGATAGCTAGTAGCCGTTGGTCCCGGTTGTCATTTGTAGATCTATGACAGACGTTATGGGTAGTCAGAAACCCGAAAGTCTGACAACCAGTCTTATCAAGGGGCACCGTGTACCCAGTGGTTGTGGAGGTCAGATATAGGCAGTCGCTCCATGTAAAATACTGGTATTCAGCTGCATCTGGTTAGACTGGAAGCCGACCCCAATATCGTTGAGGAAAATCTAGGCCGGTGATGATGAAGAAGTAGATAGCTCGTCAGTCGCGAAATTGCAGCTTTAGCTTTGTAACTCTTCCACAAAACTTACTAATCAAGACTTAAGACACAGATATATCCCAATGGCCTTGAGTGGTTAGCTTGCGTGTTCTGTGCTGAGCTCACGCAACGCGTTGTACGTCCAGCCAGTAATAGGACTCGCCAGTCAAGGAGCGCTGGCTCGACGCATTATTCATTAACTATACATAAAACAAAAGGTATTTTAATAAAACGCGTATATTATAAGATAAATAATTACTCGTATATTATCTTTAAAATGGTGAAGATTTAATAAAAATACGCTTGATAGTTTTGCGTGATTCTCAGTTTTTTTAACCGTATTAGGATTACACTATGTAATATAAACATAATCTAAAATATTCACATGTTAAGTTATTAAGAAAATGCTCTAATTTAACATATATTTTTTTCCAAATCATTAACACTACTCGTTTAGATGTGATCTTCAGTTTAAAACCATTAAAAGTCGGTTATCGTCGCCTTAAAGAAATTAAGAAGCCGTCTAGAAAAACATAGCGTTTCTTTTTGCCTGTGTGTTACTCTCATTTATTATTATATATGATATTTAGTACAGCTCGTGTATTCACGTAGAACACTGCTAACCAGCGCCGATATGCCAGCGTTCGTCTGCGTCGACCCGTTGACAACCAGCTCTTGTCAGCCTACAAACGCTGTCATATCGGCTCTGGTCACCAGCTTTATACGTGAATACAACCTATATTAAGTTATAACCCTATAATTCTGTCTTCTCACAGAAACGCAGACGTTCTAACATTATCGTCTTCTAGGTACACGTATTAATAAACTCAGTCCGGGGTCCTTGTCTATTTTGTTAGTCTAATATTTTCCTGACAACAAAACTTCCCACACATCCCTACACTACACAACACTGAATCCCTACGCGTATTACCGTCACGTAGAAGGCCGTATATTTATTTTTATCACGCCAAAACGTGACGCTGTCGCCATCTGCCGACGGAACGCAATACTGTGCTGTTTATTTGCTCAGCGGATATATCCGATGGCCGGTATATACGCTTTCACCGCTCTATTGTTTCATCATTAGGGTATATTGTGCGGATAAGTTGGTTTTCTGCGGATGTTGTAGTGGTGTCTTTGTAATGAAAGGTGAAGTAAAAATATCTCTAGGTAGGTAGCGAAATTGATATAAAACCGAAGGAAAAAGATGCACCTAAAGAGGGTCACATGACTAACTATTAACTAACTCTGTATCTATTATTTTTAATCGATTAAAAAAAAGGAGTAGGTTCGCAATTCGACTGTATGTTTTTTTGTATGTTTGTTACGCGATTATTCCGCCAATTATGAATTGATTTTGACGATTCTGTTTTTGTTTGGTAGGACATACTACAGAGGTGGTCGGACCCATTCAAATTGTATTAACTTTACATGAGTAGTTTTTAAGTTAGCTTCGATAATACGTAGGTATTTAAACCACTTTGTATATATCTTGATGATGTTCTAATAGTTTCCTTTCACTGTTGTTTACATAGCAAGTAGTGGTGCACGAATTGTGTGGGGTAGGTACCATAACTAAAAAGTGAAAAATAAAAACTTTTTTACAAAACAACAAAAAAAAAAAACAACCGACTTTAAAAAAAAGCACTGCAATGTGAAAAATAACTTTAATTTCGGAAATCGCTGGCAAAAATCTAAAATACAGATCCAAAGACACCGACTTCTTAAATTAAACTTATTTTTCACTTTGTACTGTTTTTTGGAAGTTGGTTGTTTTTTTTTTTTTTTTTCTAAAAAAGTTTTTATGTCAATGCTCGTGAATTCGTTCATTATCGAATTCGTTATTCTCAGTTTTTTGGTATGAGTATGAACACGTCATTATCTGCACCCTAACTGCGTGATACTGTCATTCAAAATGCCTTTTATTTTATGAAACATGTGCTGGTTTTAATTTATTTTTAATTATTAATATATTAATTCAATCAATCTGCCTAGCCTTTGCCCAACTATGTTAGGGTTGGCTTCCAGTCTAACCGGATGCAGCTGAATACCAGTATTTTACATGGAGCGACTGCCTATCTGACCTCCACAACCCAGTTACTGGGTAATATTATACCCCTTGGTAAGACTGGTTGTCAGACTTTCGGGCTTCTGACGACCCGTAATGACTGTCAAAGATCCACGAATGACAGCCGGGACCAACGGCTTAACGTGCTTTCCGAGGCACGGAGGAGTCTCGGTATGAAAAGATGGTCACCCATCCACAGACCAACCCCGGCAAGCGTAGCTCAACCTGATGGATCGACCCGTGCGGCTGTTATTACTTAGCGACGAGCTCCTCTATTAATATTAATATATTAATTATCTACGTATTTATACAAGAGAAGTTCAGTAGAAAATATTTAGGCAGTAAAATAATTTGCTTGTATTTCCTTCTGAAAATGCTTTCAAACAATTTGTTTTTAAACCTTAAATAACAATTAATCGGGATAACATTTCAAAGTTGTAATATTAGGGTATATATAACTTAGCACTATAATTACCTACATATTTGTTGGTACGGGTGTTAAGTTCGGGTTACATGGAGGAACTTTCACAGAGTTGAATAAGCTAACTGAGTCAACTGCATGAGTCACGAACCGGGATTATTGAGCCACTAGCTTATCATCTTAACTTGGTTGTGTTACACGAATGCCGCCCGTTTTTCGTTATTGAAATGTCACATGTCAAATTTCACGGGCGGCATTCATGTAACACAACCAAGTTTAATGATAAGCTAGTGGCTCAACAATCCTATATGGCTACTAATATTTTAAATAGGTACCTAGTCAGTTTGTATGTAGGGGGTGATCTTCGGAACTACTGATCCGATTCCGAAAATTCTTAGGCAGTAATCTCAGACCAACAAAAATAGGAAGGCGGCTGCGGCGCGCTGTGAACATCAAAACTGATGCCACAAAACCGTGTTCCTTCAAGTAAATATACACGCTTACGCACACACATACACATCCTCACTGTTCTTTTCTTCTGTGTATAGTACGTGACGAGTCGTCGTCTAGTAAACATAGATAAAAAAAAATTATGGCCTTCCTGTGTAGTGAAAACTTGTAAAAACAATAGCAAATTACATAAAAAGTCTCACAGAACTCACACTCACACACACATACACACACATTTCACTTATAAATACATATGTACTTGAAATAACATCGTTTTTTTATGATTAAATAAACTATGAGTTTTAGGTAAGGTACTTGGAACAATAAAACCTCAACGAACGAATGCAGTGACAAAGTGCGAGGGTTGCCATAATTTGTTTTAAAATTTCCCCATTCGATTAAACAAATTTATTTAATACCCGTACAACATTAATTCCCCAAATTATAAGGAAAACAATTAACAAATGGCAACCCTTCGCCACACATATTGATAAAAAGTGGCTTTACTTTTGATGGTTGCGGCGCGCCGTCTTCCTTTTTTGTTGGTCTGAGGCACTAATGGTAAGCTACAGTATTACCAAGTGTCATAGGATAAATTTTATGTTAAAACAAGAAATTGCACGCGGACTAAGTCGCGGGCAGAATAAATAATAAATAAATAATATCCTGGGACATCACACACGGTCATCTGATCCCAAACTAAGCAGAGCTTGTACTATGGAAACCAGATAACTGATATACTACATACACTACTTTTTTTTTGTAAATACATACTTATATAGATAATTACACCCAGACTCAGGACAAACAGACAAGTTCATGCACACAAATGTTTGTCCTGGATGGGAATCGAACCCACGACCTGCGGCATGATAGGTGGTATCTTAACCAACCACGCCAACTGGCCAGTCAAGAAGCTAGCTTCTGAACGCATGCATTGCTTGACTATGAAATATGCTAGCAAATACTAAATGAAACCTACTTTTACTATAATCAATTGATTGGTGGATAACCTTCTTACTAAATCAGTACCTACTAATTAATAGTCAATGCAATGTGCAAGTTTGCGAATAAACGCTTCTCACTTTTCAGTTTCAACTAAAAGCTGTTAGCCAATAAACATCAGTGTAATTGCGCAACACAGGAGGAGCTCGTGGCTAAGTAATAACAGCCGCACGGGTCGATCCATCAGGTTAAGCTATGCTTGCCGGGTCGGTCCGTGGATGGGTGACCATCTTTTCATACCGAGACTCCTCCGTGCCTCGGAAGGCATGTTAAGCCGTTGGCCCAGCTGTCATTCGTGGGTCTTTGACAGTCGTTACGAGTCGTCAGAAGCCCGAAAGTCTGACAACCAGTCTTACCAAGGGGTATCGTATTACCCAGTTACATGGGTTGTGGAGGTCATATAGGCAGTCGCTCCATGTAAAACACTGGTATTCAGCTGCATCCGGTTAGACCGGAAGCCGACCCCAGCATAATTGGGAAAAGGCTAGGAAGACTTAATTGCGCAACACACCCGCAATGGAAATGCCTTTGAATGTGCATGTGTTATGAAGCAATGGTTATTCAAAATTTCAAAATCCGAATCTCTTCAAAGTTAGAATGAACAGGCTTCTTCTGGGTAACCTCATTCCATCGTAGACTTTGTCTCTGTCACCTCTGACCTAGACTCTAGTCAAGAGCAAACCCATCTCAAATAAAAATTTAAAAAAAGTTGTCGGATGGTGATTTAAAGTGGGTTATACAATTGGGGTGCAGATATTAAATTACTCACCAACTACTAAATCTTACCTAAATTATATCGTATTAAAATTAATTAATTAATTATATTATATTAATATATATTAGATTTATCAAAACAGCAAGATATTTTTTCCAAATTTTTCCTGACCTGTCTTTAACTCCGGCGTCATGTGAGCCCTCCGCGCTCGTAGACGTCGCAAAGCCAACAGAGTTTGTTGGCTCATTATTGTTTAAGACCGTCCGAGCTTAACTCTCCTTTAATATTAGCTATTTTTTGCCCAGTATCGTGTTTTTCCACTTTAATTCGTTTTCGTTTTTATATATTTGAATTTTCTGTTGCTATTTTTGGTAATAGGTTAACTGAAGAGAGAACTTTCTATATGTAGGAGCAGTAATGAGGAAATATGGGTCTGCTATCCAAATATACACCTCGGCATAACTCTACGTCATATACTCGTAGATGTGATGTTATGTGTTGTTATGTTGTATAAACTAACTACTTATGGGCAGAAGAAATCTTAGGCCACCATATTATTATTATACAGGGTTATTTGTAAAACACCAGCAACCTCTTAAGGGGTCATTGTACTCATCATTATGAAAAACTTTTACTATGGGACCAAACCTGAAATCGCGAAAAACAAATCAGCTGTTCAGTACATTTATGTTCGCATAATTCGTCAAAATGTACTGAACAGCTGATTTTTTTTCGCGATTTCAGGTGTGGTCCCATAGTAAAAGTTTTTCATAATGATGAGTACAATGACCCCTTAAGAGGTTGCTGGTGTTTTACAAATATGGTGTTTAAGTATCGGTTACCACATCGGGAGCTGCCACGATAATGTTGTACTCATCATTATGAACCACTTTTACTATGGGACCAAACCTGAAATCGTTCATAATGATCAGTACAAAACTATCGTGCCAGCTAGCCAACAAAAAGAAGCGTGTATATAACAACAAATCCTAATTCAAATCTTCATGAAACATGTTTTGAAGAATCTTGGTTCAAAGGAGTGTATTTAAATAAATATTTAGAATGCTGCCTAAATTAAAACAATGTCCAATAAGTTATTTAAACATTAATACAATTACTTAACTAGCAATACATTTTTTCTACAAAAACATCGTCTACTTGATTAGCCCAGTGGACAGACGAGCGACAAATTCGTCGCAATAATGAGATCAAACAATGATCAAGCACCTACCGGACGGACGAACCGGACGGGGCGGCTGCAACACGACGACGCGACGCGACGCCCGGCACTTTTCATAAGTTCAATTGGGTGGAAGAAATCGCTGGAGACTAATCACAACGGTACTTGGACTGGACAATGAGAGAGTGAAATATTGAAAATTCAATAAGTAACAGCAGTTAAGAGATTAGAGAAAGATTTCTAGCAATTCGGAGATAGTTTGAAAAGTTCAAAAACCTTGAAACGATGTAGGGGAAGGTTGCGATCATTGGACTAGCTCTTTCATTGGACTACCAAGGTATTTCCAAAAGTGTGCAAGCTAGCAACACCTAAACTATTCGAAACGAGTCCGTGGCGTCTCAGTTGCACCCCCTTCTTTGATGCTGCGACACGAGGCGAGGAGTGACGCCTTTTTTTTTTTGTGGATGGGAAATCATCAAATAACTTCTCCCGCTCTGGGTGGAGCGGAAGGGCGTGTCAGACTTTTACTGACTAAAACCCACCCGTGTTCCTTCAGTTACCTATGCCAGGGCCACGGTATCTTTTTCAAACAACCCGCGACCCCAGCGGCATCGGCCCCATTGGACCCCATCTTTTGCTGACATCTCTTCGAGGCGCGCGTGGAACACAACGCGCCGTCGACCCGGGCCTGGTCCTCACCGGACGGCGAGCCACCCACTACTCACCGTCCGCAAGCCCGCGCCTACGGTGGCTGGGAATCGGCTATCGATTCCCGCCGCCCAGGGCGTCTCCTGCGACGACTGAGGGCGTGAGGCTGCCTCTCCCTCACGCGTTCCGCCTCCGCCTTCGCGAGCATTACCGCTTCGCAGAAGGAGGTGACGGCCTCCCATGCACTCTCGCTCCGCACCATGGCCTGGACCAGGCTCGGACGCGAGAGATCGCCGCCGCCGATCGCCTCCGTGAGAACACGGCGGTGCTCTGCCCAAGCCGGGCAGACCTCCACTGTATGCTCCACCGTGTCCTCTGGGCGATCCACACAATGGTGACACCCGGGCGTTTCCTCCCGCCTTATGCGAAACAGGAACCTCCAGAAACAACCGTGTCTGGTAAGGACCTGCGTCAGGCGGAAGGTGAGGACGCCGTGGCGCCTCTCTAACCACTCCTCAAAGAGGGGACTTATCGCCGAAATTGTGGCGTGCCCAGCGCTGGGCTGCGACAGTCGCAATCTCCATGTCGCCATGAGATCCCGCCGGAGCTCTGTCCGCTGTACCGTGATTTCTCGCGGCAGCGGAGTTACGCCCCGGCGTTTCGCCTCCTCACGCCACTCCCACACGTGCGCGAGGACTTTCGCCTCCAGATCCCACGGCGGCAATCCGGCAAGGAGGCTCGCCGCCTCACCGGAGACCGTGCGGTAACCCCGGACTAGCCGAATGGCCATGACCCTCTGGGACGCGTTCAACCGGCGGACTGGCCGCAGCCTCAGGGAACGCGCCCACACCGGTGCCCCGTAAAGGGCCATGGACCGCACGACCCCCGCGTAAAGCCTCCGGCAGGAGGCGTTTGGACCACCTAGATTGGGCAGGAGCCGCTTCGAGGAGTGACGCCTGTGGATGTGTTTGCGAAGGTCAAAATCGAATTATTTGACATTCGACAATTTGACGTAAGTATCATTGTGTTCCTATTTGTCTGCGTGCACTTTTATGAAATATTAGAGTATTTAATTGTGATTCCATATATATTATTCAATTTTGTCTAATCATATGAATGAATATTTTAGATATTTTTTTCTTTACGAGTACCTTGTTGCCATCAGTGGACCTCAAGAGATATCCACCATTGGACCGGTCCAATCTTAGAAATTTTTATTGTATTTTTTGGTCATAATTATGGGAATAGGTCGCGAGTATCTGTATTTCACAATTTATGAAAATCCAGAATGTCGCCAGAAAAAAGAAAGTACTTTGCATGGAATGAAACAAGTATGAACCTTGTTAGAGAATAAGTAAGGAAACAAAAAGTTGGTTTAAATAAAATAAGCAGAATTTATGGAGTCCCGAAAGCTACACTGAAACGTAGGTTAGATGGAGTAAACCATAAAGCCAAAGAACACGTCCTAATACCGAGTTCCGAAAGTGACCTCCCTCCAGAATTAGAAAATGAGCTGTGAAAACTCATTTTTGAGATGGAAGGTTGCTTGTTCGGCATTACTCCTCCAGACATTTGAGTAAGCAGAGAAAAATAATATAAAACAAAAATATAAAAAATAATATAATATAATTAGTTGCCTTGATTGGACCTCTAGAACAAATTTCTCGAAGTCCATTGATGGCAACCTGGTGGTTCGATGAAGGTGTTCATGGTCCAAAGAAGGCAACAGCCCAAGATTTAATTTTCTTCTTTTATATCAAAAAGTGTACACAGAATTGTTTGTGCGTTTAATTATTATGAATAAAGGTCCTACCAACTAAAACTAAATTTTCATAAACTGCTTTCATTTTATCACTTTTTGAGATATGAGGTCGTAAAGTTAAGTGGTCCATTCATAGCAACCTTCCCCTAAGTACTTGTGTTTCTATTCTATACTAGCTGACCCGGCGAACTTCGTACCGCCTAACAGTCGATTCTTCAATTTTTTATTTTTTGAAATACTTATTCTGCTATATTCAGGACGGCCTGGTCAGCTAGTAAGATAAAAAAAGAAAAAAGAAAGTTAATAAGTCAACAATTACATTATGTAAAAAAATAAAAATTATAAACCACCAAAAATTATTTTAATAGTCACTAATATTGACATTAATATTTATACGATACCAACGTCACTCAATTGTTTTGCCTTCCCGGAACCTCTCCACTAACACTTAAACTTTACGGTATGGTATTAAAGTTCAAATTGACTTTTAAGTATTATTACGTATCGATTGTATGGGAGTATAGAAAAGTGTTGTTTTTAGACCTTTTCAGGCATTTTTTTTTTAAATTTTTCTCGCCGTAAGAACCATCCTCGTACTTCTAGGAATATTCTAAAAAAAGAATTTGCAAAATCGGTTCAGCTGCTCTCGAGATTTGCGCTTAGCAACATTCAGCGATTCATTTTTATATTATAGATATTCACGAGATATTAACGAGAGAATAACCCATATGCCCTTGCGGAACATATTCACATGTCAGCTAGGTTGCTAAAGTGGTTGATCGCCCAAAGTTCGCAAGATGTAGGTACTTCAGTTCAGTATAGTAAAATCGAAATACATACATACATAAAGTCACGCCTTCTTACCATAAGGGTAGGCAGAAACTACAGAACGCCACCAAAATCTATATAATGAATCATGAAAAGACTATAAGGCAAAGTATTTCGTTAAAAATGCTTAGAGGAAAGTCCCATTTTCAGACGTAACGAAAAAGTAATAGTCACTAACTAAGGGCAAAATAAATATACATATAAACCTAATAATTAAACACAAATATTTGCTAGCAAATATGACGTACGTTCAGCTATTTTCGAGTAAATGACAATAAGGTTAAATTATATTTCTAAGAAGTAAAATATTGTTATCCTTATTTGAAGACATATTCCACTTCTACTGGTAATTGGTAGTATACCATTTATTAATTTACAGCTAAATGTTAATTTTAGATAAGTCATCAGAAGGACAATTCCAGTATACAGGGTCAAATTAAATTAGCTAGTGAAACTCCGTAGACGTGACAGGTATCGATGTCTAAACGATGTTTTTCCTTTGGGGTCACTGACCGCAGGTAATGTATAATTAGAAAAACTGTTTTTATTTTTGTGTAAACTTCACAGACGTTATGAGTACATGCCAATATATAAACACGATAAAACAAAATAATTAAAAAAAAACAGAATTTCTCAACTCATTCTTCAAGTTAAAAAAAAAATCAAATCTTTTTTATTTTTATTTTGTCGTGTTAAGATATCGATACCTACCCATCACGTCTGCGGAGTTTCGCTAGCTAATTTAATTTGACCCTGTATTTAAGAACGCTCGCATCCTAATCTCAGTCGCAATCTGTCTTAGATAGGTACCTCTAATTTACCTATATTTTTGACAAGATTGCGACCAGATTTTAAATGTTTTTAATTAAGATACGCAAATTGGCGTTCAGATGTAGAGATACGAGTATCAGGAGTCATCTCACTACATTTACCGAAATTCTCCTTCTATAACTAGGGTCGTCTTTCAACAATCTAGAACTCCTGAAAAAAGTCTTTCAGTAGTCTCTAAGTAACCTTATTCTTATAATACCTTTGTCAAAATATTGAAAATCATCTCCTTATTAATTTACTGCTTCACTCTCATCGAAAACTCCTCAGCTAACAATTAAGGTTGAATTTAAAAAATCTCCTTTATTTAAGAGAGATCGAAGATCGGTAATTTGTTCAAATTTCTTCTTTAAATTTCTCCGCGATGTCCGTTTAATAGAGTACCTTCAGCTTATGTTTATTCTAACTTCTGAATCATTTGAATTGTTAAATGTTTCATGATTAGATTAAGACTTAATTTTGTTTTCTTAATTACTTTCCGAATAAACTTCGGCATTATTTTTTTGACGATTTTTCTTGGATTCAGAATAAATTATTAAATGAAGTTCGTAACGTTTGATTTGGTTTTGTTCTAATTGTAGGGCAACTTCAACTTTACTCGTTTTAAATCTAAAAAAACCTCAAATACAATGACATGTTCATCAACTCATGTCGAAGAAGAACAAAATTGACATGATAAAAATATGCAAGTATAAGTATGTATTATTATATCCGCAGATAAAAAAGAGAGTTGTAACAAATCTATATCGCTAGCCCAGTGGTAACGACCCTGACTTACGAGTTGTAGGTCGCGGGATCGAACCCAGGCAGGCGCATTACTTTGTGTAATATATTTCATCACAGCTGCTCTAAAACGGTGAAGAAAAACATCGTGAGGAAACCGGCATGTCCTAGAACCAAAAATTCGAAGACATGTGACATTTACCAACCCGCACTGGACCCGCGTGCTGGATTACGGCCCACTCCTTCTCATCGAGGGGAGACCTGTGTCCCAGCAGTGGGAACATTTCAGGTTGATTGTGCTACTCTATACATATTACAAATTGAAGTCGCTTTTCGTGTCTGTTTCTGTGACCGCTTTGTTCTCCTAAACTATGCCACGGATTTTGATGCGGTTTTTTTTTATTTAAGATGGGTTTGCTCTTGAGTCTAGTCTAGGCGACAGAGACAGAGTCGATGATGGAGTGAGTTTACCCAGAAGAAGCCTGTTGAATCTCACTTTGAAGAGATTAGTGTTGTGTGCGCTCGGAAACACAGACGCATGTAGTGAGTTCCACTCTTTTGCTGTGCGAATTATAAAAGAGATTTGGAAACGCTTAGTGCGATTTCGTGGAATAACAACTAGGTAGGGATGGTAACTGGCAGTGCGTCTAGATGTCCGATGGTAGAAGGGGGCTGGTGGAATGAGGTCGTGGAGTTGAACGTGGTTTCCACCAACCGTTTCCTAAAACCGTGCGAAGCAGGGACGGGTTCCTCTCACTCTCTCTAATTAGACTAGCGTGCTTCATCATCGTCTGCATCATTTTCCAGTTTCGGATAATAAGCAAAACTCAAGTTAATCTAGCTAAATTATCCAAAAAGTTACCATATAACCGTAAAAGGAGCCAAATATGTAGATATTTGCTAATAAACCAATACCGTTTTCAGCTGTTCTGCTCAGTTCAAAAATAAACCCACAAAGCGCATCCAAAAAGTTTTTATTTAACACTATCCCCTCATAACGACATTTATAAGGAAACTCAAGCAATATCTCGGTGCATTAGAGGTAGCGAGTCCTGTTATCAGTTCTCATTAGATAAGGACGGCGACATCCCGGAACCGACGAACAAACATGGTTATCTGTGGAACAGGGACAGCGCAGGCGCAGCTTGTTATTAGGGGGATAAGTTAGTGTTATGTGTCGTAGGTATTAAAGAAATTATGCAGATGAATGAGGTGTTTGATTGAAAACGATTATAGGTTAGTGAATAATTTATATATGTTTATATGCTAACTTTTAACTTCTGAAACCAAAATTCTATCCTATTGCTTACAACGTAGTTCTGCTTACTTAAAAAAAATAGATATATTTAGAAAAGAAAAGAATTTAGTATGTATCAGATGATGCAGTGATTAAGCTCCACAATGAGTCGAACATCTCTGCCGTCATAAGGAACAAAACCAGTCAAGAGTGAATCGGACTCACGCACCGAGGGTTCCGTACCATCATATATAAAAAAGTGTGGTATTTAGAGACCCGTTTTATTTTTTCTGTAATCTTTACATAAACTTTACATCACACAGAATAATTTCAGATTTTTTTCTATGGACGGAGATACGGGGGGAGCGGTATTTTTTTTTACATTTTTGATCAAAAGGTGAAACTATGCGGCCTAAAAAAAAAGAAAAATGTTTGACAATGTACAAACAGCGCTCTTTCATATGATACCCCACATGCCTTAGTAGCCCCACTTCGAATTTTTAAGACCCCCTTTCAGTCCCTGTTGCAAAAAAAATATATAATTCTTTCTTATTTGCAAAATAGTTGGGCAAACGTCATCCAAAACTATTCCAAAATACAAGTTGATATCTAGCTGGGACAGAGGGACAGACAGACTGAGTCGCACCGTAAGGGTTCCTTTTCACCATTTTGGTACGGAACCCTAAAAAGACGTAGGTATTTGACATTTTTTTCGAAATAGATTTATTTACATATTCGGAATCAGCAAAAAAAGACGCATCTACCAGTATTTTTATGTTGGTGTAAACTTAACGAAAACTTAATAATTCTTATTATTAAATAAGTCGCATCTGCTTTTGTATTTTGTATAATATTGTTTGTCTCCATTTCAATATCTCTTAAAAAAAAAACGTCCTTTTTCTTTACGGCGGTGGATCAGTGAACTACGTAAGTTTGAAATATTATAATACAGTGGTAACTAAAAAGGAAAGTCTTCTCGTGGATTTCGAAAACATGCCATATTCTGTACGCATCTGGATATCCTGTTTTGAAATCTACATAGGACAAAGCAAAAAAAAATGTTAGCAAGTAACAGTATACCTACCTAAAACTACCTAAATACATTGAATGCTTATGTTACTTTGAAAACTCATTAATATTTTATTGTTTAGCACATACAGTCGACGTGCAAATGTCTTCACATACGATATTCTCATAACGAAGTTATTGTACAGTAAATATTATAACATTTTCGTATGTATATAACAAATGGGAATGTCTGTAGTCGTCGGCGGCGGCGGTTCCGCGCCAATGCATCGCCGCCATCTTGGAGAGATAGGTAACGATTGCAGCGTAGTCGGATGAGGAAAATTGTATTAATATATGTTTATGAGGTTTTTTCCTTTTGTAGGCTATGTGACTGTATTTTGGTATTTTACAAGAAAATTCAATGCACGCTTTTTTTGTAAGTAGTCGGAGACGGAAAATTTTATAAATTTTTAATAGTTTTTTTTATTTTTTATTTGTGATGGGTTTGCTATTGACTCCCGTCTAGGTCAGAGGTGACAGAAACAAAGTCGATGATGGAGTGAGCCTACCCAGAAGAAGCCTGTTCACTCTCACTTTGAAGAGATTAGGGTTGTATGCGTTCGGAAACACAGACGCAGGTAGTGAGTTGTGGAACTCACTACCTGCGTCTGTGTTTCCGAATGCATACAACCCTACCACCAAGGAGTGGTCCTTTGCTGTGCGCATTATAAAAGACATTTGGAAGCGCTTAGTGCGAATTGGTGGAATAGCAAATAGGTAGGGATGATAACTGGCAGTGCGTCTAGATGTCCGATGGTAGAAGGGGGCCGGTGGAATGAGATCGTGGAGTTCTCGGGCACACTCTCCGAAGTACAATCTGTAGAAGACCGACAAGCAGGCAACCTTGCGGCGATGAACCAAGCTATGAAGCTTGGCATCCACCAGTTTTACGTCGCCAATGAGCCTCTTAGCTCTGCGTTCCACCGAGTCAAGCGCGGCTAGTTGGTATTTGGCTTAACTGTGTTGTAAGCTGTAGATATCAATGAATGGGCATTGATAAAGCAGTGAGACGTGAAAAGTTCGCTCTTTATTTTCAACATTATTGCGTGACAAAAAGTATCTCCTCACAAAATGTTAATTTGATCTTTGTGATTATTTTCTCATCACAGGCACGTCTAAGGTTGAGTGTACTTCGGTAGAAAGGCTGTAATGCGACTGATTCGAGAAAAAATGCACCTTCAAGAACACAATAGGGTCGTAAACGGACGTTCGTAGCGGCCGTAGTGCGACTCCGTCGCTAATATTACATGAAAATTCTAACTTGTCAACCAAACGGGTTGACAAGTTCTAAATAGTAGTGCTAAGGATGTTTGAACTTTGATGTGGGACTCTAGCCCTTTTTGTCATTTATTTTTAGCGCTCATTCGATAAGTATCAACATGTAGGTACAACATGAGCCAATGCTTCTTGGTTCAGCCTTGGCCTTCTCTGTCAGGTCAGATCTCAGAACTAAACGGACTCTTGTTAATTAAGAACAATAATAATAACATTAATAGATGGGTCGTTGCGTGATGGGTGGATGGGAAATAAAACCATGAATACGAATGAAGAATCCTGTACTGTCCGAAACAACTTGGTAACATTCAGACATGAAAATAAGTTCGAATTTCTCACATGAATGTTTTTGCGCCCAGTACTCAGTATATCATAAGAAATATTTTCGAAATCGTCTGTCGAGCCGGTTTCAGCGTTTTTTCGTCTCCGGTCGCCGTCTCAGTTGAGCAAACAAGCCAAGTGTACGCTTCGAGCATCGCACGGATACAGAAAATGGCCTTTTTCTGTACAAAGCAACACCAACTTACCTATATAAAACATTAATTTAAAATCACCATTAATTTCTTAGCTTTAAGGTTTAAAATAGTCTGAGTTTTTCCAGTTTCCGTGCAGCCAACCTTATTACAAGGTTTGGCATGAGTTAATTTCGAAATGCGAAACGTATGTTTAATATTTTAATGGTATTTTTGAATCGTTATGAAATGGTTAGGTAGAAATTGTTGACTCATTTTTTGAAGTTGGCATTGACAGAATATTTACGCAGATTTTATATTAAAAATGTTGTAGTAGGATTTCTTTCATTAAGCCCTTGGTGGATATGCATAAATTGCCAAAGGCACCCGTCTCTTGCGTACCGAAACCCACTATATCCCAGTCAATCAATCAATCAACTCAACCTGTCGCAGTCTACAGCTGGACATAGGCCTCTCCCAGGTTACTCTACAACACCCTGTCCACCGCCTTCCGCATTTAGTCTGTTCCAGTCACCTTCTTAAGGTCGTCGGTCTATCCGGTTCTCTTCCGGAAAACTCTGTGTCTAATTTTATCCGTCAAAGAAACTCCGAGCATAACCCGCTCCACAGCGCGCTGAGCGAACTTGAATTTGTGGACCAGTCGTAGGGGGGTAAAATTTTCGAGCTCGCTCTCTTAGCCTAAACTCTCTTATCTGCACAAGTCGACAAAGTTACTACTATTTCGGTTGAATGTGCAAAAGAAAACCTAGCCGAGACAGGAAGGCAATTTTTTTCGAGCTCGCTACGCTCGCTCTCGTTCCTACGTTCTCTGAGTTCTGCATGAGTCAAAAATCTAACTTCGATTCTGTATGAATGGTCAAAAGAAAACCTAAGCTTTCCGTGATGGGGTGCTAAAACCTTCGAGCTCGCTGCAATCATTCTTGCATCATGCATTTTCCTAATTCCCAAACGTTCAAAAGAAAATTTAACATATCCAAGCAGGGGTCCAAAAATTTTTCAATTTGCTTTTCTGCGTAAATTGACAAAGTATCTACTATTAAACTGTATCATTGTACTCGTACAAGAACAAGGACTAAAAACTTTAGCCCTTCTACACTCCAAGTATTGTAGGGGTGCCGTAGAAATCTCGGCCAGGGTGCTGGTAGTGATAAAACCGGCACTGCTTTTACACCTACCTAATAGTGGCGTTTACTGGCGAGTTTATAGGCAGGACTAGGCGACACCACGCAGGGAAGTTTTTGAACTCATAAAAAAATTAAGCATCCAACTCCACTCTTAGCAAACGGTTTGATAATGACATTGTATTATGTCAACGATGGTTAAAAAAATATCATTGTACCTTAAGGAACCTAATTGATATGAGAAGACGCAATTCAAGACGTTCCTGAAGAATCCTAAAGGCTCCTTTCTCCTGTAACATGCACATCATCATCATTCTCCTGCCCTTGTCCTAATATATTTGGGGTCGGTGTAACATGTCTTTTTCTTCCATACTTCTCTATTAGTCGTCATCTCGGTAGTCACTCCCTTTCTGGGCATATCATCTTTTACACAGTCCATCCACCGTTTCTTGTTCTTCCCTTACTCGTATAGCCCTCCACGTTCATACTCAACACTTTCCTGACGACATTTTCCTCATTCCTCTTCATCACATGCCATAAAAACCGATTTCCACACAACTTTTCAGTCACCGGTGTCACTTTCAGACTTCCTCTTACATACTGATTTCTTATTCTATCCATTCGCGTCCTCTACCATACATCCCTCTTAGCATTCTCATCTCGGCTGCATGCAATTGCCTTTCATTCATTATTTTTATGGCCCGACATTCTGATCCATATAAGACAGCAGGTCTAACCATTGTTTTATAAATCATCCCCTTGACTTTAAGGGGAATGCGGGAGTTGCAGATTGTTCCCGTGACCTGCCGCCATTTCATCCATCCAGTGTTAATTCTGTGCTTAACAGTCCGATCTACTTCGCCATCGCTTTGCACAAGTGAACCAAGATACCGGAAGTCGGAGCAGACCGGGAGAAGCGCGGCATCAACCGCTATGACTCCAGAACTGGAGAGACCGCCGAAATCGCAGAACATATACTCGGTCTTGGTTCTGCTGATTTTCAAGGCCGTCATTCTCCAGTTTCCGTTGTCATTTCTCCAATCTGCTCTGGATCTCAGGTCCATCTTCACCGACAAGAACAATGTCGTCGGCAAATACCATGCACCAGGGTGCCTCTTCATGTATGTCCGCCGTCAAAGCGTCCATAATCAACAGGAAGATGTAAGGATTTAAGGCCAACCCGTGGTGCAAGCCTACCGCCACACTGAACTCATCTGTCTTGCCAGCAGCCGACCGGACGTAGGTATAAGATTGACTGTACATAGCACGAATTAACTCTACATACTTCTCGGGCAAACCTTTCGCTTTCAAGGCCCACCACAAGACATCCTGAGGTACCCTATCATACGCTTTTTCCAGATCAAAGAACACCATGTGCAAGTTATTGTGTGCACGTCTGTACTTCTCGCACAATTGGCGGAGTGCAAAAGTGGCGTCCACTGTTCCTCGACCTGACATAAACCCAAACTGGTTTGGGGTAATCTCACTCTCCTCTCGCATACTATGGGACATAAGCTTTATCCCTCGATAGTTGTTGCAGTCCTGTGCATCACCTTTATCCTTGAAGATGGGCACTAGCAAACTATTGCACCATTCTTATGGGATCGCTTCTTCATGCAACGACCTATTGAAGAATAAAGTCAGCCACATACATCCATCTTCTTTTAAACACTTCCATACTTCTACTGGTATGTCATCTAGGCCCATGGCCTTTCCATTTTTCATACTTTGAACTGCCTTCCTTACTTTATCCATGCTAATTTCCCTCACCAAACCCATATTTTTCTCACGCAGGCGATCGGCGGCGGCGATCTCTCGCGTCCGAGCCTGGTCCAGGCCATGGTGCGGAGCGAGAGTGCATGGGAGGCCGTCACCTCCTTCTGCGAAGCGGTAATGCTCGCCAAGGAGGAGGCGGAACGCGTGAGGGAGAGGCAGCCTCACGCCCTCAGTCGCCGCAGGAGACGCCCTGGGTGGCGGGAATCGATAGCCGATTCCCGGCCACCGTAGGCGCGGGCTTGCGGACGGTGAGTAGTGGGTAGCTCGCCGTCCGGTGAGGACCAGGCCCGGGTCGACGGCGCGCGGCGTCGTGGCGGCGGTCATAGGCAACTGAAGGAACACGGGTGGGTTTTAGTCAGTAAAAGTCTGACACGCCTTCAAAGGCTTCATATTTCATACACTTAATGTGAATTATATCCCTCATTCTCCTTTCTCTTACTTTTGTAATCCGGTATTGCTCCTTCTGGCCTCTTGGGCTGTGCAGTGAGTCATACAACTTCTCCTGCGCCTTAGTCCTGGAAACTGCTACCACCTTTTTTGACTTCCTCTTCCATTCTTTATAAATTCTCTTCTTATCTTCTTTCAGACTATCATTCCCGTTTTCTACACCCTGCCATTCTTTAAACGCCACTTTCTTTTCTCTAAGCATCTTTTGCACTTCTTCATTCCACCACCATGTATCCTTTTCTATCGTGCCTTTCCCTTTCGATTCTCCAAACACGTCTTTTGCTACTCTCCTTATTTAACCCGCCATCTCTTTCCAACATTCATTCACAGTTTTTCCTTCCATATCCTTCATTTCAATAATTTTATCTACCACTTGCCTCTTAAACATACTTGCACATTCCTCGTTTTCTATCATACGCCACCTGGTTTTGGGTGCGGGCCGTTCTTTGTACTTACTGGACGAGACACTGATTTTTACCTCCATTGTTATTAGTCTGTGTTGTGTGCTTCGCCTGGTAGTACTTTACAATTTTTGACACATTTTAGGCTGTTCCGTCTTACCAGCAAGAAATCAATTTGTGTCGCGTGGCGGCCACTTTTGTAAGTAATAAGGTGTACGTTTTGCTTTTCAAACCACGTATTTGTTATTGCCGGGTCGAAGGCAGAAGCAGCTTGCAACAGTGTCTCGCCATCAGTGTTACGGGCTCCGTATCCCCAACCGCCATGCACTCTCTCATACCCATGCTTCTGTCTTCCTACATGCCTGCAACACACACAATACGCCATATTTGTCCCAAGAGTGCAACGTAAATACGTTACTAAGCTCAAGTAGGTATAAGATTATTAGATATAATCGCTGAAGTGCAGTGGACGCCTTGGTAGTAAACTTCGTCGATATCGCGAGGTCGATGTCCGATAGAGGCGCGTTGCACAATGATACCAGTGACACTGAATTGCGGGTTTAATTTAAACCCGTATCACACTTATATCAGGTATTTTTGATATTATCTGATTGTGTGTATTTTTACGATTTATCTGTCCACGTGTTTGGGCTTTTGAATTAATGGGAAGAGTTCGTAGTTTGTGATTGATGTAGCCGCTGTTACAGAGACGTTTAATTATGAAATTATCTGTCGATATGTGACGAAATTCACGGCATTGGTTTGTTTTTGTAGGGTTTGTAGGCTTTTAAATATAGACAAACTATTTTGGACTTAATTGTAATATATCAAAACGATAAGAGTATTTTTTTTTTTTTTTTGTATCCTGGAGGTGGGGTTTGTTCTCGATTACTGGCAAAAGGCTCGGCCTCTATTCTTTCTTTCTTTCTTTCTTCTCCTACACATTGTTTATTTATATTGTTACTAATAATGAATTTATTATTATTATTAGTTAATTTATACCGGGAAAAACTATTTTTATGTGATAAAACTACATTATTCGGACTTTTTCTTTTACTTGTGCTACTTTGCTTCTTGCCTAATTTCATGATTCTATGTCAACGAGAAGTACCCTATAGGTTTTGATTTACTTGCGAGTATCAAAATATCTCGCATAAATGGCCGGATTTTTTTATTGCATTGACTTAGAATCTTGATTTTTTTAGAGCTTTGTATTTGATATTAATTTCAATTTGATACCTCCACGCGTTCCTGAGAAAAAGGGTCTTGACAGACAGACGGACAACGAAGTAATTCTATAAGGGTTACGATTTTTCCTTTTGAGGTACGGAACCATACGGGTTGATCCATCAGGTTAAGCTATGCTTGTCGGGGAGGGTCGTGGTTGGGTGACCATCTCTACATACCGAGAATCCTCTGTGCCTCGCAAAGCACGTTAAGCCGTTGATCCCGGCTGGCATTCGTAAAATGCTGGTATTCAACGGCATCTGGTTAGACTGGAAGCCGGCCCGAACAGAGTTGGGAAAAGGCTAGGTAGGCACATGAGGCAGATTATGAGGTACGGAACCCTAAAAATATACATGTATTTTGATATCATATTAAAAATGAAGAGATCGTTTCAATTTCTACCACTTTGCACTGGTGAAACATTTGGTACCATCTCCTATAGATCTAGTACATTATAATAAGTGTTACGAAATACCACATTATTTACATTACATATAGAAAAAACTAGTAATAGTCGGTCTGTAGACATGTAATTTTATTTTCCGTTAAGTGGGCGCGGGCGGTGCCGGGCGGCGCGGCAAGCGGGGGCGGATCAAAGGAGCCGACTGACCGCCGTAATAGGACCCTATTATCTAAGTTCCACATATAGAAAGTTTAATGGTTTTATGATCAGGTTTTCCTATATGATTATATAGTGTTAAGAAGCCTTCTATATACTTACATTTTTATCGTAGGTAGTGGCTAGATTGTTACCGCTTGTTTTAGCTATGTATTTCGACTACATGTATAAAGCTTCCATATTTATTGCTGTTGATATGGTCCTAACTATATTTCTATTACGGGACATTTTGATTTTACTCAATGAATGGTGATTTTTACTAGCTTTTATTTAACTTGTATGTAAATATGTATGTATGTTCGGGTCAAATCTTACAACTAAATTTTAAAGCAGTTATCCTCAACCGACTGAGATGAAATTTTGCACACACCTTTAGTTTGGATGACAATGGTAAGCTAAGTGACGTCATTCTAAATCCAATATGGCGGACGGTCCAAGACGGCGGACTAATTATGTTTTATGCACTCCCATGACATGGGTATCAAATGAAAGAATTTGCTGAGAAGAATACGAAAAAAGTAATAAAAATAAAATATAAGTAAGAGAATATTAAAGTTCTATATTTACATAAGTTTTATTTAGTACTTTTAGTTCAATAAAAGCTTGTTTCTAAAAAGATTTTTACTTATATTTTTTTATTTTCAAGCATCAACATTCAACATCTAAATTCATTCTTGGTGTCATGGAAAGATATTGTTTAAAATTAGCTGAACAAAAAGGTTAGGTTAGTTATGTTACACCAATTTGAAATTATAACTGTATTATATTGCTGATGTACTACACTGAACTAATTTGTTGTAACAGCTACGGCTCCAATGACCAAATTTGTAATGGTTAAAAACATACCTTTAATTACACTACATGTTACATTTAGTCACCCACCTCCAGTAGCCTCTCGCAACCATTCCCCCAGAATAGTCCCCCAAGACGGTGGGGTACAGACACAGGGAATATTAGATGGCTCAATTCTGAGCCAAGAGCAGGCCACGTCGAGATTACAACCACGAACAGCTTTGATGTGGACTAGTTTTGGAATAGCTAATGATGGACCGGATCTGGGGACCCGTGTTTAAATACCTGGCCAATGGTTGAGTGGTTTTGAGGTTAGACTTTGCTATTCATTTTAAATAAAGAAAAAAAAATAGGTAGGTAACCTACTAAGTATTTACTATGCATTTTATTTTCTGTGTGATTTTCAATCAGTTAAGAATCTAATTAGACATAGGATTTTTTTTTAGAAAGATAAAGCTTTCGGTTGAACTTTCTGATATCTGTTTATTCCTCACATGAATACTTATGAATTATAAGTACGTGATTTTCCATCCAAATGGGATAAACATGAATTATGTGTTTTATAAAAAGTGCGATTCCCAAATTGTACAGTTTGCGTCATAATTTTTGAGGCGTGTTTTCCATGCGCCCTCCTCGTTTAGAGGTAATCTACATACAGCTTATAATGTTGCAACTACACGGATTGTAAAGATCTAGAAGTGTCGCTAAAAGGCAAAGTGGTAGCTAGTTTTTTTAGTATGTTTGTTTATAAATGGTGATCTTTTAGTTCTCTAATTTGACACAGCTTGATTGGTTCCAAGTAATGAGGACACAAGAGTATGAAAAAAAATTATTTTGATTAGAGTACGTAGTTTTGGATTTGGTTATTAATTATCAGAAAATATAATAACAAATTTGGAGATTTTGGGGACGCCTACGCCAAACAGGTGGCTTCTACCAGTGATGTAACAGGAAGTAGTAGAAAAATTGCATGCAATTTCAGTAATAGAAATAAAATATTTTTTTATTTATCAATTACTAGCTGACTCGTCACACGTTATCCTGTCAAAATTTCAATTTCTACTTTTCAGCTGTTCCTTTGGGTTTTCCTAATTTTCTTTTTCCTAAACCATCCCAGTATCGAGTCAAGTCGAGCCATTTACGAGTTTTTGCGAGAGTAATGCGCCATAATTGATTTGTATATATACATATATATAAATCGATCGATAGCTCGTGGCTAAGTAATAACAGCCGCACGGGTCGATCCATCAGGTTAAGCTACGCTTGCCGGGGTTGGTCTGTGGATGGGTGAGTATCTTTTCATACCGTGACTCCTCCGTGCCTCGGAAAGCACGTTAAGCCGTTGGTCCCGGCTGTCATTCCTAGATCTTTGACAGTCGTTACGGGTCGTCAGAAGCTCGAAAGTCTGACAACCAGTCTTACCAAGGGGTATCGTAATACCCAATAACTGGGTTGTGGAGGTCAGATAGGCAGTCGCTCCATGTAAAATACTGGTATTCAGCTGCATTTGGTTAGACTGGAAGCCGACCGCAACATAGTTGGAAAAAGTCTAGGCGGATTGATATATCGATAGTTACAAGATCATGCTTGACTACCACTTGTTTAACAAAGAGTCTATTATACGTAATCAATATTTGTATCAGTATTGTCTACCACATCCAGCAACACCTAACCCCATTCAGAGCACAGTTGTATAATTTTTAAGTAAAATTGTCCTCAGACTCACACAGTCGCTAACGACGCACATTGGTTCAAGGGCGGAAAAAAGTCCTTTGTTTCAACCTTGTTTAAAATGTCTACAATTTGGTACACACATACTAGAATATGAGTAGAAACAAGTCCTAAAATTAATACGGATAAATAATTATACAGTATTTAATTATATGATGCCAAAGTAGGGTGATCGAGAATTTACAAATTTCGTGCAAAAAATATTGTTATTTCAAGTATGAATAGAACCAAAATACTATAATTATCAACTTTCATTTTTAGTTTAGTCATAAGTTTATTGTGTGTATTAATAAAATAGTAAACATAATGTTATAATATAATGAATAATTACTTGCTATTACATTTTTAGTGAAGAAGGTCATTTGGAACCTTTTGTTTTCAATCATGAGATCATAACTAATCTCCGTTATCGACCGATACGTAATAATATACTTTCGGAGATTAATTAGACCCTATAGATTAAGAATACATTAGTTTTGGCTGCGATAACCTGCGATCTTGGAAATACCAGGTACTTAACTAATGACGCTCTGTAATTAAGAAAAAGTGCATTATATTAATAAGTGTTTCTAATGAGGGTAATTAACATTTTATCATATCGTGTAAGTATAAATAGCATTGAATGGTAGTTTTAACTTCACTTACAATTATTTTCTCTTACGATAACAGTGTTATTATAGTGATGGATAGCTTTACTATTGTCTATGCCGATTTAGTGGAAATCATAATATCAAGTAATCGTGAGATACATAAATGCCTCGAAAATTTAAAACTTATGTATCCACAGCTTACAGAAAGTATTTGGAATCAAGTTTATGAAAAGTTAAGCCGTAATTTTCTACCCGTATTTACAAAAAAGTGGCAAACTGCAGCGAGAAATAAAAATGCTTTTATGGCAAAAAATGAACAGTGGCTGAAAAATATTTTTACCGTTGAGACATCTTCGGTGCAGACTGATGTGGTGAATTGTGACAGTAATGTTCCAGGGCCATCAAAACGCTCTCATAGAGGACGACCAGAAAAATCATTTGATGAATGTTGCGATCGAACAAAGCGATATAAAGTTAAAAGATTGTGTGAAAGCGTTCCTGAAGAAATGATTAAGAAAGCTGCCTCTAAGGTACTCGTACAAGAAGAATCATCGGATACTATCAAGTTTACTCCAGAAAAAGCGTTGGCATTATTACTTGATGCATCACTTTCGAAACATCAATATCAAGTACTGAGAAATGCAGCAAAAAGTATTGGTTGTGATATTTTTCCCGATTATCATAAAGTACTTGAAGTAAAAAGGCAATGCTACCCCACGGATATTGATGTAACGGAAAGCTACGCTTGTGTAAGTTTGCAGTCATTACTGGATCACACAACCAGAAGATTATTTGAAGTAATGTCTGAAGACGACCTTACACAGATTAGTGTAAATTCAACGTTTTTACACAAGTGGGGATGTGACGGATCATCAGGTCATGCTGAGTACAAACAGTCATTTATCGACGAAAATGTGTCAGATTCATATATGTTTTTGACATCATTAGTTCCACTGCGTCTGTATGAAAAGGAAAATAAATCTGTTGTGTATTGGACAAATGCAACTCCTTCTTCTACAAGGTGTTGTCGCCCGGTACAATTCCAATTTCAAAAAGAAACTACAGAATCTACGAAAAATGAAATTGCTAGAATGGAGTCTGAAATAGCAAACTTAAATGAAACTGTTATTAGTTTAAAGGAAAAGACTTACAAAGTCTACCATAAACTTGTGTTCACAATGATAGATGGCAAAATAGCGCAGACAGTTACGGACACATCATCATGTGCAGTGTGTTTTATATGCAAGTCAAAGCCATCAGAAATGAATAACCTTGACCAAGTGCGAAATAAAACTGTGAATACGGAGGCTCTCAAGGTCGGTCGGTTTATCCCCGCTTCACGCACGGATTAAAT
Organism: Dicycla oo; assembly: GCA_948252095.1. Classification (NCBI taxonomy): domain Eukaryota; kingdom Metazoa; phylum Arthropoda; class Insecta; order Lepidoptera; family Noctuidae; genus Dicycla; species Dicycla oo. Next base: position 10,035,068 of record OX411721.1, on the reverse strand, counting down.
TTATGGAATGCATATTACATATTGCGTACAATATGTCATTTACCAGTTGGAGAACGAACGCAACTACCAAACAACAAAAAGATGAAGAGAAGAAAAGAATCCAAAGTGAGCTGTTTCAACGTTTAGGTCTAAAAGTGGATTTTGTAAAGCAAGGAATGGGAACATCTAACGATGGAAATACGTCTAGAAGATTTTTCAATAATGCAGACATTGTAGCTGAAGTCACAAGAGTCGATAAAGAACTTATTCATCGGTTTGGTATAATATTGCAAACAATTAATTCTAGTGCATTAGTTGATTCGGATAAGTTTGGTAGTTATTGTTACGAAACTGCTGAACTATACGTAAGCATGTACAGCTGGTATAATATGCCAAATACTGTGCATAAAATCTTGCTGCATGGCAAAGAAATAATAAGTGTTGCTGCCTTACCTATTGGGATGTTATCTGAGGAAGCTCAAGAAGCGCGAAATAAAGATTACCGCAATTATAGGTTAGGTCATTCAAGAAAATGTTCTCGTCTATCATGTAATGAAGATGTTATGAATATGCTCTTAGCTACCTCAGATCCCCTTATCAACAGTTTACGTGCAGTACCGAATAAAAAATACTATCCTCTTCACGATGATGCCAAAGCTTTATTAGTGGATAGCACCCATCTCTAAATCAATGTCTTCTCTATTTAATATTTAGTTTATTAATATTTATTTATTTAAAAATGCTGATTTAATTATATGAAATTCATGTGAAAAAATTTGATGAATATTTTCAGGTTAATAAAAAAAAAAAACGTGTTATATCTTTCTCTTTGTAAACTGGTACATCCATTATATCATTTTAATAAAGTATTATGAAGAAACGCAACGTCTTTTCATTTAAAAATAATATTTTCCGCATGCCCGTACTACCTGCACCACTGTGCGACGTGCCAGCACTTCGGGGAACCTACGTGACGCGTCTGTTTGAGCACCATGTACATAATATACATACAGCATGTATTTACATACCCCATATACTGAGAATGGAGATTGTATTTTACTTTAGTGAGGAAACTAAGGAATTTCTCACTTGGTTATGATTTTGATATGTTGGTGTTTAAATCTGATATGGTGGTCTAAATTGCGTAAGACAACTTTTTGATCCTTCAATGTATACAAGAAAATGCTAAGAACGTTCGATTGAATTCTCATAAAAGGTTTTTTTTAAGGCCAAGCAGGGCGCTATTCGCATTTGAATCCAAAAAGGGACAAAGCACCACAATGGTAATAAGCTTCGAGTCTAAAAAATATGATTATTTAAATCTGTATATCTATAAGTGTAGGCGCTCGTGTAGGATTATATTATAATACCTACATATTAAGCCACTATAATCATAAATCTTAATTTATATGTTTTTTTTTATGTTCATGTATGTTGTTTGTAATTTGGCTATTGCTTGTTAAAAGTTCGTTTAGATTTATCTCTGGTATGTAGATCTTATTGCAAAAATGTTATTACAACTTGGTTACAAAGTTTGTCTTATTAAATTACACGGAAAAGTTACTGGTTGTTTTAAGTAAAAAAATATTTTTAATTCAATATTGTCTGTTAAGTTATTCACTATTTATGTATATAATCAATCTTAGGAAATATTTATGTAATATCTCAGGTATCATAAGTGCAAATTAGCTGCACTTATGATACCTGAGATACAGCTTTATTCTAGTTCCGGTTGATCCCTTTATTATATACCTACCACTTTAGTTCAAGGCTTAATATTGCAAATATGCATTATTAAATAAAATAAATATCGACATCAAATTACAGAACAACTGGCGAATTGTGGGTGACTATAGGTGCATCTTTGCCTTTCCCCTTCGATGAACACAGGCGTGAGGTTTTGTTATAAAAGCGACCATCTCTAATAGAGAAAGGTGCCTGAGGTAGTAAGGTCCGGAGTTACAGATAAATTGGCTCTCTTAGATAGGACATCTTAATTTACAAATGGATAAAATCAAGTATCATTGTCAATGCGGTGAAGGAGTCGACTGCTTCAGACACCATGGCCTATACTGCAGCAAGAGCGCTGGCTGGATGGCACGGCACGCCAGCATTAACGACATCATCCGTCGGGCTCTTGTCACCGCCGGGGGTGCCAGCTGTTTTAGAACCGAATGGCTTGGCACGCGACGATGGGAAGAGGCGAGACGGAATGACCATAATGCCTTAGAAGTTGGGTAGGTCTTTGGTGTGGGATACAACATGTGTCGACACCCTTGCGCCAATCCAACTTTTTAGCACGGCGGGCTGTGTTGGGGCGGCTGCTGCGGGTGCGTAAAACCTAAAACGGCGCAAATACTCCAATATTATTGGCACTTATATGTTCGAGCCGTTTGAGGATGAAATACTAGAGCCATGGGGTCAGAGTGCCCTCTTAGCTTTTCAAGACATCGCCAAGCGGTTGGTTGACTCTACACGTGACCAGGAGGGCTGGCCTATTTTTTGCCAACGTGGCAATGCTCCCAGCCTTTTGGGACAGCGATGCGGACTTTTTTGATGCCCTATGATTATTTTCCCTCCTTTTTTATATAAGTACGTACTTGTACATATTATTATTATTATTTTAAGACTGTTAGTATCATTGTGATTGTTTCCTTTGTACCTATTAGTAGTACCTATAGGTTAATAAGTGGCATACTACGAGTGGTTCCAATGCAGCGGAATTTAATTATAGAACGTATTATGTATGTAATAGATATATACTGAACTTTCGAAGCAGGTAAAGTTTATAAACGGTCGATACCACAAGACCGTTCGCGAAGACCCTCACGTAGTGAAAGATCCGTCGGTACACTCGACTACACAAGTACCTATAAATGATTTTTTGTTCTTCCAGATTCCGCATAAATTGTCTGTCAATTTTATAAACGATGGTTTCCATTACTAGTGCTGTGAGGAAAGTACCCTATAGGCGAGTATTAAAATATGTCGCATAAGTGGCCGTATTTTTTTATTGCGTTAACTTAGAAGCTTGATTTTTTTAGAGCCTCAAGATACTGTAGACCTACGTATTTGATATTAGTTTCAATTTGATACCTCCACGCATTCCTGAGAAAAAGGGTCTTGGCAGACTGACGTATTGTAGCCCACTCCGAAATGGTTCGTTTGATTTTTGCAAGACGTCAGTATATGACCCAATCTACATATATTTACAACAACATAAATTCTAAACTACAATTTCATCCTAAAGTTATGTATGAATGTAAGAAAGTTATAACTGAGTGGCTAAAAACTTTAACGTATGAGGAAACTGAGCACATTTTAGTACGAATTTGCTAACTTGACACATACATACATAATTATACACTTAACAACACGCACACACTCACACACACACACACACACACACACACACGCGCGCGCACATACACACACAAACACGCATGTATAGAATAAGTTCATAGAAACTATAATAATCACATATTTTTACCGGCTTTGCTTCTTAGTCGGGTTTTGTTTTATTTCATTTTGCATTGTTTTATTTTATTTTATTTTATTTTGTATTGTTTTCTAATAATTTAGTCTCAATACTGTATTAAATAAGGGAAGTAGCGAGTCAACCCCAACATAAGTGTTTCTGATTACTTACTGCGGCTGTCTCAACTCATGTACTTATAGAATGTAGCATTTGAGACACAATAAACATTCTGTTTTTTTTTTTTTTGACAGACGGACAACGAAGTGGTCCTATAAGGGTTCCGTTTTTCCTTTTGAGGTACCTACGGAACCTAAAAAACTGACAAGATTACATGACTGCACACTAACTGCACTTGGATGTACCTACCAACCCGCCAATAACTGACTAAAGTAAATATTGACAGAAGCGAGACAACGCCGAGGTTTTTGAGAATTTTCAATGAAGGTCCGTTCGTGTTGTATTTGTGTGTTTGTCCGGGCGGCCGGTATCATGTAATCTCGCTATTTGTCCGGACAGGTCGCGCTCGTACGGTAATACCACACTATTGGTATTGTCTCCCTCGTTGTTCGTAATGTTACTTGCTTTTTGGTGCGGGAGTTTTCGTGGTGATGGGATTTAGTGGTGCTTCGTTGGTATGGTAATTTTATTGCTGCATGAAACAGTGCAGGGTAGGTAATCTTCCTAGGGTATCAGCATTTTGGTGAGCAAGTCATTGCTGGAGGAATTCTTCATTTTGAAGACGGTTTTCGAACTTTATTATGTTTATTTCATAATCGTTTTGTCTGAGGTAAACTGACTCAATGCTTAAAATATTTATATAGCTTAGCGACTATTCGAACAACTTTTGAAAACAAACACTCTTGCAATATTTTCTTTACTCATTCGGAAGCATAGTCTTCATAGCTTCACATCTAAGGAAACCCTCACAAAGTCACATAATTTACTATATTTTATACCCTTGCCACACTCATCGCGCTGCCGCCATGTTTCCCTTTCTCCCGACACACTGCTCTACTCACGCTATTAATCACGACGCTCCGCACTAGGTCGCTCGTCTTTTGCGAAACAATGGACGTTGAAACTGTGACAACGTGTGCGCTGTGCATGTATACTACCTATGGCTAATTATATCAATGTCATAAAAATAAATATACGTCGTCGTCGTCCTTGCCAACGGAGATGGTGGATGACATCTATTCATCGCAATAGAACGAGGTATCAGTACAAGTATTCAAATTATTATAGATAGGAAAGGGGATTGTAAATGCGCTCGATGCGGACTGCGTCCGAGCTAGGCGCGCGATTATGTGAGACAAAACAGAGAGCAGTGGACATGACGAGTAATGTTGCCACACTACGTCTTTTCCTCTTTTCCTTGCTACTTCCCATGCCACTCGACAAGTGTGTGCAGGTGCATTACACAATACTATTTTGCCTCAGAGAACCAACTATTACTTACAAAAGACAACAATCCTTTAGTATTCCATAGTAATGTTTCTTTTACATAACTAATGATTACACCCTACAATTCACAGTACCATGAAAAAGTTGCGTTAATCCTTGCGACTTTATCAGTCGCTCACGAAGTCGAGTGACAAGTAAGTACAACGAGGTGCTAAAGCGAGCCACTAATGAGACGACGCTAATCGTCGACAAAGTGAGTGCGCGTGAGTGGCCCACTTGCGATGAGACACTTTGCATCCGATATTGCTTATTAGAGGTTGTCTGGTGATGAGCCTTCTGGAAAGTTAATGAAGGCTGCATAATTGCGATCAAAATCATAAATGGAATGAGTTTAAATTTTTTTTCTTTGGATTGTTAGCTAGTGATTTTGGTAAAAGAAGTCCGATAAAATTTTTCGCTTTGTAAGCTCAAAGTAAGAACATATTACGTGACCCCTTTACATGTATTCTTGTGCAACTAAACAGCCTCTAAGGCCATAAACATCAAACAATCTGGCTAGCCTTTTCCCAACTATGCTGGGGTCGGCTTCCAGTCTAACGAAAAGCAGCTGAATACCAGTATTTTACATGGAGCGAATGCCTATCTGAACTCCACAACCCAGTTACTGGGTAATATGATACCCCTTGGTAAGACTGGTTGTCAGACTTTCGGGCTTCTGACGACCCGTAACGAGTGCCAAAGATCCACGAATGACAGCCGGGACCAACGGCTTAACATGCTTTCCGAAGCACGGAAAAGTCTCTGTATGTCACCCATCCGCGTACCAACCCCGGCAAGCGTAGCTTAATCTGATGGATCGAACCGTGCGGCTTTTATTACTTAGCCACGAGCTTCACTGCCTCTATGGCCATCAGTGGACTGATAAATTTATTCAACTGTACCCTGATGAACCCTTCGCCGATTACTGGATTAGGTGGGACCAACTGTCAGTATAATTTTATTTCAGGGTAATAAATAGCTGCGCGTCAAGGCTCACGTTTGCTTACCAAAAATACTATGACGTAGGTATACCCACGTTCGTTCAAAAGTTCGTTCTTTAAGGAGAATGAACTTTTGCCCTAGACTGGATGTTTCTACTTGTCTGATAATAGTTCGACCTCGTTGAGATAAAGAAATTAACACAAGATTTCTAAGCCTTTCCAGTGATTGCCATATATACCTACTTAAATACTTTCAAAAGACGACCCCGATTGGATATGAAGCAAAACTCAAAGACGGTAAACAATAGGTATGTCAGCAGTTTTAGAAGATCGGTTTGCTTTTCCGAACTATGTTGGGGTCGGCTTCCAGTCTTACCGGATGCAGCTGAATACCAGTATTTTACATGGAGCGACTGCCTATCTGACCTCCACAACCCAGTTACTACGTAATACGATACCTCTTGGTAAGACTGGTTGTCAGACTTTCGAGCTTCTGACGATCCGTAACGACTGTCAAAGATCTAGGAATGACAGCCTGGACCAACGGCTTAACGTGCTTTCCGAGGCATGGAGGAGTCTCGTTATGTATGTAGTCTCGGTCACCCATCCACGGAACAACAAGCGTAGCTTAACCTGATGGATTGACCCATGCGGCTGTTATTACTTAGCCACGAGCTCCACGATATTAATACTTCTACCAAATATATCTCTCATCACAAAATCAACAATTTCGCTCTATCAATTAACCTAATTCTGTACGACACAAACATATATAGGTATAGCGAAATGCACAAGGAGCCATATTGATCAACATGCCGTTGGAGGCTGGGACAAACAACGCGGTTGCTGGAACCGGCGCCCTTTGATCATGACGACCCGTCCGTGCGCCACTTGTTACGGTACCAATGGCGAGGAGATGGCAGAAGGTTAGTGTCAAAGTAACACAGATCTGCTGTCAAATCTTATGTTAGCTGCAAAGACATTTAATTAAATATATCTGGTTAGCTGATTGATAGGAAATTAGGCCTTAAAGTGTTCCCACTGTAAGGATACAGAGAGGCCTCTGTGGGAGCGGGCAATTTTTGGCTTCGTCTACAAACATGAGCGAATATTTACACCAACTTTGGCGCTGTCAATTACGACGCCGAAGTCCTCCATCAAGTGTTCTTTAAGGTTGGCGGATCAAACTGAAAAACAACCATATTAGTTAGCATACATTATAATTAAACAAGCTTGTAGAAACCAAATTATCATCATGTCATCATCATCTGCCTAGCCTTTTCCCAACTATGTTGGGGTCGGCTTCCAGTCTAACCGGTTGCAGCTGAATATCAGTATTTTACATGTAGCGACTGCCTATCTGACCTCCACAACCCAGTTACTGGGTAATACGATACCCCTTTGTAAGACTGGTTGTCAGACTTTTGGGCTTCTGACAACCCGTAACGACTTTCAAAGATCCACGAATGACAGCCGGGACCAACGGCTTAACGTGCTTTCCGAGGCACGGAGGAGTCTCGGTATGAAAAGATGGTCACCCATCCACAGACCAACCCCGGCAAGCGTAGCTTAACCTGATGGATCGACCCGTGCGGCTGTTATTACTTAGCTACGAGTTCCAAATTATCATAATGTGTTGGAGGATAAAGTAAGATTTAAGAATAAGTTTTATGACCACTTGATTTTTAGGGTTCCATACCTCAAAAGTAAAAACTGGAACCCTTATAGGATCACTTGTGTGTCTGTCTGTCTGTCCGTCTGTCACAGCCATTTTGCTCCGAATCTAATGGACCAATTAAGTTGAAATTTGGTACACATATGGATTTCTGTGACCCAAACACGGACGTGTAACGTAAATAAACGAATTTTGAATATGAAAAATATTTTGCAAACTGTACCGTTTGACATATCAAATGAAAGATCTTACTGTGAGGGTCTCAAATATATATAATAATAATAATAATAATAATATTCACAACTATCACACAACGCCGTCTAGCCTCAAGCTAAGCAGAGCTTGTGTTATGAGTACTAGACAACTGATAAACATCTCGTACTTATATATTTCTAAATACATACATATATAGATAAATTACACCCAGACACAGAACAAATGATCATGCTCATCACACAAACATTTGTCCTGGGTGGGAATCGAACCCACGACCTCCGGCATAGCAGTCAGGGCCACTAACCTGTCACATTTGACATATATTTTTATAGTTATAAAACAAATTGTTTTAAAGTTATTTAAGAAAGTAGATGAAAATTGACCATCCCCCCCCTTATCTCCGAAACTACTCCTAGTTCTATAGTTCTACAACTAATAGTTCTATACCTATAGATTACAAGAAAACTTTAAAGAAGTCTATGGTCTTAAAATAACATGATAAATCTCTCATTATTTTGCGTACAAACTTACATTTGCAGTTGGCATGCATGGGAGAACATGTTTTTCGACTAAAATGTTAAGTTTGTTCTTGGTATAAAAACATCCCAACTACGGAACCCTTCATTGTGCGTGGTCCAACACGCACTTGGCTGGTTTTTTCTGGTCAGGGCCCATACCCAGTATGAGGCTACTGACAGAATCGGTCTATGAACTGACCTTCAGCAATCTAGAGGCCCAGGGATACGGAGTAGTTGTTTACAATGAAACTTCTGTCCAACTTTCCAACGGCACCGTTGTCTCTTGCGGCCCCAACAAAGTGCTACGTATGTGCTGCTTTGATGGGAAATGTACACAGTAATGCAGTTTTTGATACGCCACTCGGCGCCATCTTAGTTCCTCGCCTGAGCTTTGTGATTATAATGTGGAGGCAGGACGCTCGTACTCCGAATATATTATCTAAGGGTATCTATCTGCTGTTTTCTTCGTGTTGTTTTGTTTTGCACGAAGTAAACAAGGGAAATTGTGTAGCGAATATAAAACCTTTCTCTGCAATATGGTATATATTTTCACTGTCTACTGTATTTTACATTGCTTTGAAACGAGTAAATAACGTAGGTAGATGTAAATGTAAATACAGGGTTATTGGTAAAACACCAACAACCTCTTAAGGGGTTACATTTATGATTTTTTCTTGCGATTTCAGGTTTGGTCCCATAGTAAAAGTTGTTCATAATGATGAGTACAATGACCCCTTAACAGGTTGTTGGTGTTTTACCAATAACCCTGTATAGGCAAATGTAATTTCAGAGTTGTCAGGCAGAATTCTTGTTCAGTATATAGGATAGCAACCCATACATAATAGTATCTATCGTAAAACATAAATTAAGTATACAGGTGACTTTGAAAATATACGACAAAATTTAAGAGGGTGTTCTACCCATCAATATGAATAATTTTTACTATGGGACCAACTAAGAATTCGCAAAAAAAATCAACCTTCCCGTGCACATTGGATCATTTTGTATAAGAAGGTCGAAATTATTACCTCCTAAATTTTGTCGTATGTTTTCAAAGTCACCCTGTATAGTACTGAGACATTAGTAAAACAAATATCGCACTGCGATGTCTGCTGTCACCCTGTACCTATACTGTTTTTACCGTCTTAAAAAAAATAGGGTATAATAGGTGAACGGAGTAGAAGCCTATGGCATACCTATTTTTAAAAAAAAAAAAAACGAACAAATTGAAAAAAATATATTTTATATCAAGACGGTAAAAAAATCATATAATAGTGGCTGTTGCATAGCTAATCATTAACAATCAGTGTTTTAATGAACCGTATAATTGACGAAGATATGTCAATGTCAAAAGCTTTGAAGCCTAGCTAGACTGTAGGTACTTCGAAATGCTGAACAACTAAAGTCGGTGATGTACGATATAAAAATTAAAATAACACACAAGCAAATAGACCGCGAATACCTACACAGGATAATCTGCTAAGGCTCTTTAAATAAGTGAGGGTACATTGAAACAGCAGCATGGTTGCAATAACGGCAAACAACGCCCTCTCCCGGTGATTTGGGCATTTTATTAAAAAGCACACAATACCCAGCCCACTACACTGGGATCGCTCTTTTCTATTTTATTTTTAATATTAAACCCCCCGGCTACTGCTCGTTGGCATAGAGTAGTGTGACGGACAGAGTTTGCAATTTTAGTAGAATTTCGGACTCTCGCAGTCGTCTGACTGCATAGAAAAGAAAGAGAAGCGCGATGACACAACACTGGTAATTTATGACAAAGTATGAAGCAATGATCTATTTACAAAAAAATCTATTAATTTTACTAAAAAATTAAAACACTATTACGATGTTGCTTATTGAATAATCTGACCAAAAATCAAAATGATTGCATGTATATTAGTATAGTTTTAATCGTTAAAATACATATTTGTATTTTTTTTCTATCGTATCAAATTAGTTGTACAGACGCCAGCACATCAAGCTACCCGAAACTGTCAAATTTTCCCAATCAACCTTGAATCTAGTGCTTTAGCGATAAAGTTGAAAATCTATTAAAGAAATTTGACAGATTGTAGTAGCTTGATGTGCTGGCGTCTGTACCATGTTTTCAGAATACTATTTAACTAGCATATATCCTGAAGAATATCATATATTTTTCTGATTTTGTTTACTGCAGTAGATCATATACTTTTAGGCATTATAAATCTTGCGTTTAGTTGCGTTTAGTTCCTGTATTCCCCATAAGATGGTTACATAGTTTGGTCATATTGAGAGGATGAATGAAAGGCGACTAATAAAAGGTATTTACATGGCAGAGATGACACACTAGAAACGAGAAGACGCACTATAAAGACATAGTATTTGCCAAGAGACGGTCGTAAAAAATTATGAAGAGGACTCTTTGCTAACAGCGACATCTAGTGGTCAGAGTTAGCGTTAAATTTGCCTCGCTGTTTTCTTAATGAAATTAAGCCGTTTTTAGTAGCTATGTTAATAATTAGGGGTGGAAGAAGACACAATGTCTATGTAACTGCGAGATTAGTATGGAAATGAGAATATCAATATTATACGCGCTATTGTAAGTAGGTATATCGAGTCGTATTAGGGAGGTAGTACCTCATGTTGGTAGGCTACAGAAGGGAATCTAAAGAACAGTAAAAGTAAAACTGTAGTTACTTTAAATATAACGCCGGGAGGGAACGCCATAAGAGGACATTGTGACCTTATTGGTGATGTTCTTCAGAAAGGTCAGGTACACATGGTACTCGCAACCGGCGTGCGTGTATGACCAGATGTATGAACGTAAACGCAAAAGGAGTGTGTAAGAATCAAAGCAGTGGGCGTTCTAAGGTATCTGCCTGCCCCCATGTGAAGAAAGCGTGATTTGTAAATGATTACGTCTCTGTTCTTTATTGTGTTTTATAAATGGGTGTATAAATCCTCATGAATATTTAAAAGCATGTTTTGCTTCAAATTTTAGTCGCTTACTGATATTGATTTGCAATTTGTAGCTGATAGATATTTCGTAGCAAGTGCTACGAACTTTCGTAGCACTAATAAATGCTACAAAAAAAGTGAATAAATATAAGATGCGAACTTTTGTAAGTTTGCCAATGTTTACTGTGTAAATAGGCTCGTTTAGTTGACTTTTGGAGCACTCATGCAATAATATCCTTGCCGAAATTCGAAACTTCAAAATATAATTCAATAAAAACAAAACACAAACGCAGTCTCTGATATTGACTACTCTGTACCATCGCTTTCCAGAGAGGACGGCGAGGGCCCTCCACAGCTATTATTGAGATTCAGACGGCAGACTCTTCATCATATCTACTCCTGCCTGAAATATGTACTCTTGCAATAACTGTTTATGTAATTCACAACTTTGTTCTTATATCTACTGAATTCGACGAAGTTGCTTGGTATATAGAGCAGTATTTTGAAGTGAACTTCGCTTAGAATCCGGTTGTGTACTTCATTTCTGTTTATATTTGTATTAAAGATTTCTATCCGTTATAGCGACTTATTGAGAAAGATTGGTAGCATTGGATATGAGCGATCAAATGTCGGAATATGACACAACTATGATGGTCGTCATGGGCTAAAGATCACATGCACTCTCATTAGTCTTATTTTCATATCAAGATGATGTATGTCATCATCTGTCTAGCGTTTTCCCAACCATGTTTGGGGTCAGCTTCCAGTCAAACCGGATGCAAATTAATACTAGTATTTTACATGGAACGACTGCCTATCTGATCTCCACAACCCAGTAACTGGGTAATATTATACCCCTTGGTAAGATTGGTTGTCAATCTTTCGGGCTTATGTCAAAGATCCACGAATGACAGCCGGGATAAACGGCTTAACGAGCTATCCGAGGCACGGAGGGGTCTTGGCATGTAAAGATGGTCACCCATCCACGGACCAACCGCGGCAAGCGTAGCTTAACCTGTTCGATAAACCCGTGCAGCTGTTATTACTTAGTCACAGACCCCTCTATATCATATACAGATGATGCGTCAGATACAAATACATATTATCATAATAAATTGTCCACATAAGTATTTCTTTCAAATCAAGCTTTTATTTAATTGTCTTGTTAAATTAAGATGTTTTTTTTTTCAGATTCTAGCAGATTTGTCTATAAGGCCAAGTGCTGAATGAAGACACTGCAGTGGTTCGGACAAACAGTCAGCCGAACAATTACCGAGTCCAGCCGATTCTTATCAGCTCGGCTGAACATCGCGTGCAAGTCCGGTGCTGCAGTGTGAGGATCAAGTTAGGAGTGGAAGCGGATTGATAATTACTTGAAACTACTTATAGGAGTGCATGTCATCAGCAGCTCAACTTCTATGTGAGGATAAAGATCCTCATTGCGAACCTAGAAGTTGACCAAAGCGTTGAATTGTCGTTGTAGACAAAGATCTCGATCTCAGAATGCCCATCTTTTAACCGTTCGTGACCAGTTCTTCGATTATGCTGTAAAGCATCCCAATTCCATGGTTGTGTCGGGCGCACGATACTTTTCCTCCTGTATCAGTAAGTAATCTTTGGAGCCGCCTTTTTGTTTAAAGAGAGGCCAAATTTCATTTGATAAAATCTTGATTAGTGTTTGAAGATTAGACATAATGTCAACTTATGTAGGTACGTTACACATGGAAGGTTACACAGGTATAACCTGGAAATAAATTCTGTAAGCACATTCTACATCTTTAATCATGGAACAATAGGTAAATTTCAGGTTTAAAAAAAGAGAAGCCAGCCAAATCATTGTCAATTTGAAAGGAGCACACAGTTTTTCCAGGTCTTGATAAAAATATCAAAATAGAAGCTAAATCCATTAAAACATAGAAGTAGTCTTTCACAGCTTGGACAGTGTGATAAGCAGTAAAACAGGAGTATGTAACAAAGTCAATTATAAGGGTTGTGCAAAGTTTAACAGAGGTTGTTTGGCGTTACCCTGTGCTATTTAAAGCATGGTTATAAACGAATTCCCTATTAATCACCATGAAACAAAGTGGGAACAATAAAATTAATTATTAGTCAAGCTTGTAATTGATTTCGTCTTCGACTGTTGTTTGTGACACTACATCGTTCATATTATAGATGATTTTTGTATTTGTTTTGTGGCTCTGCTACCCAAAAGGCCTAATAATTATCATGATCGGATCGGGAAATATATTATCCAGAATTGTCGCATCTCCTGGCATTTCCGTTCAAGAGTTGCGATGCTATCAAATAGGCTCGTTGCTATATCAAAATCACTCTTAAATAGTATTACAGGACGGTTCTGTCATAGCAGAATTTGCTCTTATTTAAGAGCGATATATTCCCACTATCACATCTGAACCACCCGGAAGTATATACCAAACAAATTCACACAGAGTCAACTTGTTCCACACAGAACTTTATCTGTAAGTTATTGAGGGTTACAAACATCGACAGGTGTGGGTAGGGCTAATAGTTGGAAATTCAAAGTTGCGCTCAAACAGAGTACGGTAAACACTAGGCCATCTGGCGGGCTTTGCCGAATACTCGCGGACTTGGAGTGTCGGAGTGTTGAGTCTTGTCCCCTGTGTTGTGTGACTACATCGGTTTTGGCGCGTGGGTTTTTTTAAAGTTTAGTTGAATGTCGGTAAAATATTGAAGCCAAATTCGGATAGTTGAGTTATTTTTACTTATATTTTTACATGAAAATGATTCTTGAAATTCAGTGAGTAGTTGGTCTTTGAAAACAATATCTATCAGAAAAATCTGTAAAACTTTTACGAGTTTAGGCGAGACAAGACAAATAGTCGCACGACGCACAGAAAAGGCCTGGAAGAACTATTGGCCGTTGAAACATCTCCCGCTCTCACCTATGGAGCCCAAACATGGTCTCTTATAAAGCGTCGAAAGTCCGCACTTGGATTCTGCCAACTGGCTATGGATCGAAGTATACTAGGTGTTAAACTCACATATTACACACACACACACACACTCACACATTACATATTACACACATATTAGGAACTCTATACTTTGTTCTAAAAAACAAATAGCTGACGCTGGCCACACAGCGGCTGGACTTAAGTCTGGACTGAACACATCTGTTGCATGTCGGAGCAGCAATATGCAAAAACCACACTCAGTGGAGCCCAAACAATAGGTAAAGACTACGCGACAGGCCGAGAAAAAGATGGCGGGAAGAACTGGACTCCTTAAAGTATTTGCCCACAATCGCAGTAGACCGGAAAAAGTGGAAAAAGGGGAAGTGAAGCCTTTGTCCTGCAGTGGGAGAACGCAAACTTATAATAATAATACGAGGTTTATATCGCAACAAAAAAGTCACGTAGGGAAATAAGACATGAAAGACACACACACACACACACACACATGACATGTTAATGAGTTTTCCGCTGCGTTTAGAAGTGTTGCGATCAATAAATTTGATAATAATAACAAATTCATATCCTAACTTAACAAAAACTATTCACAAACTAAAATATGGCGTTTAAAAATTCATCCACGTCGCTTTCAACTGGTAATGTACAAGAGACTGGCGGCATTACCACGTTGTATAGCAATGCTATGCCTCTGGCCAAGGTAAAAGCCAGCCCTTGGGTCACGGGAAGTTTCAACCAGCCGTTTCGAGATTTCTTTAAAGATACCATGAGCACTCGCACTCCACGGCCCGAGGGTTTCAACATAATAATAATAATTACACCAACTGGGGGTTGTACTTGGGTGCACTTGGAAGAGGGGAAGGGGGTGGAAGCGATAATCATCGGTTGGTGCCCCCTCGTCATTTAAAATTGTCTAAGGTGCCTCTGCGAGTTAGCTTCGGCCCCTCGTACGCCTTCCCAGGGTCCCAAGATATGTCAAAAAAATTTTTTTATTAAAACATCGCATTTAGTACTCTCCAGCCATGTTCCAATCCATAAAAAATGAACCACCAACCGACACAAACCACAAGTACTCTAACCAAAGTCGTCGTATTACACTACCAAGTGCGTGCAATACTTGTCTTCAGAGGGAGAAGTAATTGACAGCTACAAGGAGCGGCTGGTGCAAAAACATGGCGAATTTTTATTGCTGTCAAACCACTTGTGCAGTGCAAGCAATACGCCGTGTACCTTGCACTTGTGGCGCGAATAGATAGGGTTCGTTTCGTAGTTGTGGTGTTAATTGCAAGTTTAAATTATTCTTTTTGTAGGTTTTAAAAGTGTAGGCGTAGTTATTTGTTTTGATATTTCGCTTGATAGTTCGAAATCGGAGCAATAGAAGATGGAATGTCGCTCATGATAAATGATAAATGATGATAAATGATTTTTATTTCAGTAAGTAGGTTTGTACAAACACTTTTACACGTCAATCATGTTTTTTTTTTTAAACTAGATGAGGTCGGCGTTTCTTATCTGACTACTCTGAGAAGAAAGGCCAAAACTAACTCAGAGGTCACAGTCTCTTATAAAGTCCAGACATAATCTTGGTCAGTTCATGACCATGTAGATTGGTGTCTGAAATGGTCTTTTGAGGAAAGAACCAAACAGATTGAGAGGACCTGTCCAGTCAGTGCACGCAATACAACCTATCATAAATCAATGTTTTAAAAGCATCTATTTCCTGATATTTTCTTACTGCTTGTCATGCGGAACATTAGGGGAGGAAGATCGGCGGCGGCGATCTCTCTCGTCCGGCCCTGGTACAGGCCATGGTACGGAGCGAGAGTGCATAGGAAGCCGTCACCTCCTTCTGTGAAGCAGTAATGCTCGCGAAGGAGGAGGCTGAACGCGTGAGGGAGAGGCAATCTTTGCGCCCTCACGCCCCTAGTCGCCGCAGGAGACGCCCTGGGCGTCGGGAATCGATAGCCGATTCCCGACCACCGTAGGCGCGGGCTTGCGGATGGCGAGCAATGGGTAGCTCGCCGTCCGGTAAGGACCAGGCCCGGGTCGACGGCGCGTTGTGTTCCACGCGCGCCTCAAAGAGATGTCAGCACTTACGGATGGGGTCCGCTAGGGCCGATGCCCGCTAGGTTTGCGGGTTGTTCGAAAGAGTTACCGTGGCCCTGGCACAGGCAACTGAAGGAACACAGGTGGATTTTAGTCAGTAGAAGTCTGACACGCCCTCCCGCTCCACCCAGAGCGGGAGAAGTTATTTGATGATTTCCCATCCACAAAAAAAAAAAAAACGTAAATCAAATAAGCGAGTTTCCTTGTACGTTTTTTTTTACATATCTCTGCTTTGTCTAATGCACTATTAGTGTTCCTGTTCTTAGCAGGAGCTTACACAAATGTACAAATTCATATGTATTTATACACATAACTATTTTATTAGGTAAGTCAAGGTGAAAACTAAACTATTCGACAGAACACACTGTTTTGATGTCATTATTATCCTCGCGAGTATTTCAACCAGAAATTATTCTGATAACATACCCATAAAATACTTTTATCGTCATAATAATCACAACTTACGTAGCTAACCCTGCTGGTTAACCGGGGCTCAAGTGTTCCCCACGGGGGGGTAGCGTGTACCTCATAGCGTGGGGTCGTGGGGTACTTCTATACCCCAGAGGATTCCCCGGTTATTGCCGACGGGGCTCGCGGGTACAACCCTCAAATTGAATATTTTATTAATTTAAACTTGCCCAAAAATTGTCTGTTAATTTTAAATTGGTACGTTTTACTTCATTTTGATGGAAGTTACGTTGTATCTTTTATTAGCTATCGTGAAGTAATTTGCTTCGCTTTTATATTATATATTTGAATGAATTTTACTAAATTTATGTAAGTAGTAACATAAAATTAGTAAATTTACATACGTGAAATTTTTTGTGAAATGAGCTTCATGTTTATGGTAAAAAATAAGCTTTTCATTTACCTACGATGATTCATAAAGAAAAAAAAATATCAACTTACGCAGAGTAGAGAAAGGTCAATAAATAAATGAAAAAAAAAATCAAAAGAAAACAGCAAACAGAAATATCAATGTTCGTTTCTTAGTTGGTGTTTATTTCTTGATCTCAATCTCGGTTATTTCCCTCGGTAATTTTCGGCCTTTTCGCTATTGAATCTGTAATAATTTCGCATGCATCAGAAGACGGCTTACAACTTAGGTAGCTGAAATAAAACTTAAAGTATTTTTGTGGTTTTGGAAAATCATTTTTTTATAATATCTTACTTAATGTTTAATGTCCATCAGAAATCTGACTAAACAGTTGTGCCACAATCAAAGGGTGCAGACATATGGCTAACATTATGGGCAGCTTTTATTAACTTTGGCTGTCACTCAATTTGGAGTATTAGCAGTGTAGCGCGCCGCGGGCCGGCTTAAGCAAGTACAGGATGATACTAAAATGTTAAAGTACTAGATTGTTTTTATTAGATGTTTATTTTTTTTACTATACTTTAAATTTTTCAAAGGTGATTTATTGTGAAGTCAGACTAGTGAACTGGCTCTCAAAAAAAAAGGTTTATAAATGGCTTATAAACCGCTTTGCGCTTTATGGTTTATTAATTGTTAAAAAGTAACAGAAACGTTATAATAATAATAATAATAAAATTTATTGAAATAGTATGTTTACAAAAGTGTACATATGTTTCAGTATATAACATTAATCTAGGCCTATAATAGTATTATAATAATCTAGGTAAAAACTATGGTATGAAACATATAAGATTACAGTTGCAAAATCAAATAAATAAATTAATAGAATTCTGAAGGTAGTGCGTTGCCAGAGCTAGGTTTATTTAAACCTGTGTTTCAGACTATATCGAACGACAGTACTTTTCAAATAGGGCAGTTGAATTTATTTAACATATATTTTCAATATCTAAGCAGTAGCAATATTTTGCGTTACCTTATCTTAAGTTTAAACTAGGCGTATAGGATATATTTATATCTATAACAGTTAAGTCAGCTATTTTATTTCAGCACCTCTAGAAGTTTTCCGTGTCTGAGTAATTAAGTTGTGATATATGTTAGAAACCTAACCTAACCTAGCCTAGTTAACCTAACCTAGTTTTTTTTGTTTCTTTAAAAATGCGCGCATTTTAGTCTCCTTGGTATTTTAAATATATCTAAGTAGCTCTAAATTCCTAAAAATATCAGAAAAAGCTCAGGAACATGTTCGAAAAGCATTAACGACCCAAAATTAACCACATTTCTTCGGATTCCGAAAAGACTATTTTCTACATCATCTTCTAAAAGGCGCCAACAGCAAGCTCTGTTTCCGCTAATTCCTGTTAACCCCACTAACGCGCCCGTATGAACGCTAATTACAGGTCGATAACACTTCGTTAGGAAAATTAAAGTACTTCGCACTCCAACCACGGCGAGTAAAGCTTCAGAAATGTAAGGAATTTCAAGTTTTTTTTTTCTCTCACTTCGGTTACGAGGAATCCGGTAATGTTTTTCGCACGTCTATGTTTGTGCAAGTGAGTGTGCAAGTTTTTCAGTAAGTAACTGTAGACTTCTCAAGATTCTTAATATTTGTTAAGAGGATTGTGAAGTGCCGATACGCGGCGCAATTCTTGGATGCGATTACCTACATTACATACAATTATTTACATAAATATTGTTTCGGGCGATAACGTTTTCACCCCCTTAAACCTTCACAAAATGAGACAAAATAGGTTTCATTACATACAATGCCCCTTAATCTAGGTCTGCACGTTTTTCTTTTTTAGTAATTCAATTTAATTTAATAAAAAATAAATAAAAACGCTCGTGGAAGTTTTTATGTCAAAAATATAGATATTTAGATGCTAATAACTTATATCGTATGCAATATTTCTTTATAATAAAAACGTACGGACCTAGTTTTTTATTATACCTACAACATTTCCAAAATTTTTGAAAATTAGACTATGTTTACGGGGAGAAAAACGTTATCGCTTTTTGTATGAAAACTTACAGCTTCACAATCCTCTTAAGTTACAAATATTATATTCGTTGATGCAAATAGAATGGCGTCCGTGTAAACCAAATTCTTTGCAAACATTTTAACCTTTATTGCTTGTTGTTTTTTTTTTAACTTATATACCTACCAAAGTTTTATAATTAATATCCTTAAATCTTCAAATTTTAACAGAACTTGTTTTTAATACGTAGTGTAGGTACTTTTAGATAAAACAATTATTGGTGTTACATTTTACCCACCCCCTGTACAACATCAATAAGCCGGAATACCGCAGGCGTTTAGCCGCTGACAAGCATTGTCCCGCCCTAACAATTCGTACTATTATATGCGCGGGAGTCGATACCGACCCCGAATGTTGTGCCCGCGAATAATTGATTAAGTTGCGCGTGAAATTCCATAGTACCGGGTTTGTTTTGATTTCATTCGCTTCGGTTAATTATTATAAAGTTATTTTGAACTATGAATAATGACGTCACGGTTAATAGAGCTGTTATTATTCATGAATTTTGACGTAAAATATTTGTATAGTGATGCGAATTTGAGTATGTGATTATTGTGTATTCTTTGTGTGTTGATAAATAATAATAAATATGTAGGTACCTATTGTTATTAATTATTGTAATGAAAGATGGTTAAAGAATGTTGTAAACTGTATATTGGTACTTATCTAAAAAAAAACCGGCCAAGTGCGTGTCGGATCACGCATAGTGAAGGGTTCCGTAGTTATCCCAATATCCCAATTATC
Source organism: Dicycla oo (assembly GCA_948252095.1). NCBI lineage: Eukaryota > Metazoa > Arthropoda > Insecta > Lepidoptera > Noctuidae > Dicycla > Dicycla oo. Next base: position 10,015,161 of record OX411721.1, on the reverse strand, counting down.
CCAGTTCCGTTTATCCCAAGAACAAACTTAACATTGTATTTGAAAGACATGTTCTCCCATAGATTCCAACTGTAAATGTAAGTTTGTACGCACAATATTGAGAGATTTGCCATGTTATTTTAAGACCATATACTTCTTATAGGTTTTCCTGTAACCTAAAGGTATAGAACTATTTTCAGTATTTTTTTAATTTTAGGCTCAGTAGTTGCAGAGACAAGGGGAGGGTCAATTTTCGTCTATTTACTTAATAAGTAACTTTAATACAATTTATTTTAAAATTTAAAATAATCAGTTTAAGACACTCACAGTAAGCCCTTTCATTTGATATGTCACAAGGCATAGTTTGCGAAACTTTTATTTTATTTTCTTATTTGCCCCCAAATGCAACCCTCATATTAAAAAAAAAAACATTTATTTACGTTCCACGTCAGTGTAAGACATAGAATATTATATATGTACCAAATTTCAACTTAATCGGTCTATTAGATTCGACACACGAGTGATCCTATAAAGGTTCTGTTTTCCTTTTTAGGTACGTAACCCTAAAAAAAAAAGAACAGGTATTTATTCAGAACTAATGCTGAGATTACTTATACTCGTATTAGTATAAGCACAAAAAGTAATATCGCATTTTTTATTTTTTTGTATTTTAAACTAAACTTATTAAACTAAGCTCTACCTAATCAGATCAGCAATCAAAAAACGAAAAAAACTCAATCAAATTAAAAATAAACAGTTTCTGTCACATATGGTACCTACATACCAACCCTCGTAAGGAAACCACCCCAACTACACATCAACAGTAACAACACCCTAATAAAACACCAATAAATAAATTTATTCAGCGAAACGTAGCATTTATTCAATGAAATCCGAATAAATTTATTCAATGAAACAGCTATAATAATAATTCTGATGTGTCCTGGTAATCCTTGAACAAAAAAAATCTCAGCACTCTGCCCTCTGCACTCTTTGGAGGGATAGAGGAATGGAGGATAATCTTCAGTTTGGGATAATCGCAAATGTGGGGTGATACTTATTGTCCCTTATAGTGTGCTTACCTCTATGTGTGAAGACAAAAACCAACTTATTTATTAAAAAAAAAATACTATGTATAATTAAAAATGTATGCTCTATGACAATTAATAATGAATTCTGTAAAGGTAGCCCAATAGGTATGGCCGCGACTTACGAGTTTGTAGGTCGTAGGTTAGAGCCTAGACAGGCGTTTTACTTTGTGTAAATTATTTCATCACCACTGCTCTCAAAACTGTGAAGAAAAACATCATGAGGAACCTATGTCCCAGAACCAAAAAATCGAAGACATGTGACATCTCTTAACCAGCAAGAGAGGAGGCCTGTGTTCCCAGCTGTGGGGACATTATAGGCTGATCATGCTATGCTTATGCTGTAAAATAATCTCACTGCAAGGGAAAGCCTGCGACAAGTAAGGCCCCCGGTAAAGGGAGCCACGGAACGCTTGCGGATCCCGTTATACTATACCATGAGAAGAGGTTCTCATGGTATAATATAACGGGCTCCGCAACTTCACGTCCAAGCGCGTATATTACACTCTTTTCATACAGAGAAGGAATGAGCTTGCCGCGGTTGGTCCGTGGATGGGTGACCATTTTACATACCAAATCCCTCATGCCTCAGAAAGCACGTTAAGCCATTGGTCCCGTCTGTTATTACTCATCACAGAGAACGAAAGAGCATTAATAATCATTATTACACGAACGAACGAGCATTAATAATCATGATTATTAATGCTCGTTCGTTCTCTGTGATGAGTGATGAGCGAGCAAGCAAAGTGATTACTTTGCTTGCTCACTCATCATCTGCCTAGCCTTTTCACAGCTTGGGGTCGCCTTCCAGTATAACTGGATTCAGCTGAATACCAGTATATTACATGGAGCGACTGCCTATCTGACCTCCACAATCCAGTTACTGTATAATACGGTAACCCTTGATAAGACTGGTTGTCAGACTTTCGGGTTTCTGACGACCCGTAACGACTGTCAAAGATCCAAGAATGACAGACGGGACTTAACGCGCTTTCCGAGGTAGGGTCTTGGTATGTAAAATGGTCACCACGGACCGACCGCGGCAAGCTGTCTTAACCTGATCGATAGACTTGTGCGGCTGTTATTACTTAGCCTCGAGCCCCTATTCGATAATATTTAACAATTTGAAAAATAACCGTGAAGAAAGAACCGTACTATTAAAATAGCATAAATCGTAGTCGTCCTCACATGTAAAATCCTCCTTAAATCGCGAGGGCCCGCACAGGGGTGCCAACCGAAAACAACACGATTTGTATTTATATCTAAACCGTGCCTTTGTCGTGCGATTAGTAGCGTATTGTTGCGACAAATGGGTGCGCAAGTGTGCGGGAGTACTTAGAGGGCTTATACAGGGGTTAAATGTTATTGCCGAGGTCTTAGTGTGGGTGTTGAGATGATAGATATTGTGATGTGGAGCCTGAATCATTGTGATTTATTGTGCGATTGAAATTATTGGTGAAAGATTTAATGTATAATGTTTTCGAATCATTAGTAGAGTAGGTATGTTTAGATATGATTTGAATGATGTCCCTCCATTTTGCATAAATTGAAAAATTGGCATATTATTGTAAGGCGATAAGTAGGTATCTTATCTAGTGTGGATGACTAATGAATATACTTAAGAATAAGGGAATACAAAAGAAACGATGGATGGACTGTGCGAAAGATGATATGGCTAAAAAGGGGGTGATTACCGAGATGACAACTAAAAGAGAAGTATGGAAGAAAAAGACATGTTGCGCCGAGGCCACGTAAATTTGGAGAAGAGCAAGAGAATGATGTTGATGATGAGGTATCTAACTTATTAATGGTCCTAAAAATTTAAATCCTAAAAACAAATGACAATTTAACCATCTTGAATTGACGATGAATTCCTCAATTGCAGGCCTCACAACGCTTCAGCGCGTGAGAGTGCGCTACTGTCGATATGTCGCCTTGTCAAAATTATCCAATATAAAATCATTTCTAAACTCTCAATCTATTATACATGGAATTCATATTAGCAGGGAAGTTTTAAAAACTAGAGACTTGAAATTATAAGATAATAATAATATCCTGGGACATTACACACGGTCATCTGATCCCAAACTAAGCAGAGCTTGTACTATGGAAACCAGATAACTGATATACTACATATACTACTTTTTTTTGTAAATACACACTTATTTAGATAATTACAGAATTACTTTGCCCAGACTCAGAACAAACAGACATGTTCATGCACACAAATGTTTGTCCTGGATGGGAATCGAACCCACGACCTGCGACATGATAGGCGGTGTCTTAACCAACCACGCCAGCTGGCCTGTCGATTAATACCTTTTAGTTAGATTACTTTAAAAAATGTAATTAAAAAAAAGTGTAGTGCTTTCCGTTAGGAAGGTTTGTCGTTACGATTCACGTCGTCACACACAATAGGTCTAAATCTTCTTCTGTCAGTTTTCTTTCATACTTCGGATGAGCCCTATTCATTTGCGTTATCAAAGCTTTCAAAAGATATTAACAAAAATCGATAACATTTCTTCAATGGTATAAAGGAACCCTTATGGTGCGACTCAATCTGTCTGTCTGTCACAGCTGGATATCTCAAGAACTACGAATGCTATCAACTTGAAATTTGGAATAGTTTTAGATGACGAAAGAAATAAAAATATTTATATATATTTTGCAACAGGGACTGAAACGGGGTCTTAAAAAGTTCGAAGTAGGGCTACTAGGGCATGTGGGGTATCATATGAAAGAACGCTGTTTGCACATTCTCAAATATTTTTCTTTTTTATCTCCGAAGTTTGCATAGAGAAAAATCTGAAATTAATCTGTGTGATAGAAATTTATATAAAGATTACAGGAAAAATAAAATGATGTCTCTAAATAGCACAGTTTTTTTTTTTATATATATAGAACCCTCGCGAGGGTTCCCTCGGTGCGCGAGTCCGACTCTGTCTTGACCGGTTCTATTTACGTATAGAATAAGAAATGAGTATATAAGACGAAGTTTGAAAGTGACACCGGTGACTGAAAAGTTGTATGGAATTCGGTTATTATTGAATGGGCATGTGATGCGGAGGAATGAGGAAAATGTCGTCAGGAAAGGATTATGAATGTGGATGGAGAGGAAGACCAAAGAAACGATGGATGGACTGTGTGAAAGATGATATGGCTAGAAAGGGAGTGACTACCGAGATGACGATTAATAGAGAAGTATGGAAGAAAAACACATGTTTATGAGGACCGCAGATGAGGACTTATCGTCAGCATGTTTCTGTCTGTGAGGCGTCGACACTTTTGGATTTTCCAAATTTTTTTTTTCATTCACTTCATGAGGTTTTATTTCAAAGTTCCATCACTAGTTGTCTTTGACTAATACACATCTTTCTTACAATTATACCTCCTACACAATAGTATAACCTGTTCCAAAACTAAACTACATTAGGTACAATCAGTGCCGACACCCACAGCGTCACGGCAGAGTTGTCACGCACGGACGGGCTCTCCTCGTGCTAATGAGAGATAATCCCGGGACTCAGCCTTGATTTCTGTTGCAGTCCCTCCCTGCATAATATAGGAGGGCCAGAAGATTCAATCTGTACAAAGCTTGGTAAATGAAACAAAATAATTGCGATCATGCAACGACGACGGCTCAAGACTACTAAGCTTTGTTTTATCTGGCGTTTTTATCATCATTCATCACCACGCAGTTTCTTCCTTGTAGTTGGCAGCCATTTTCAGTATAACCATATGCAGCGCAATGTCAATGGGTAAAAATATCCACTTCTTCATGGGAGCCACTCGTCGCCGTCGTCATCGCGTTTCGATGGAGTAACATAAAGAAGTGAGTGGAGTGAGAGACATTGAAATCCCAGAGCTAGACTTCGATCGTCAGATATTTTTTAGATTTCTGTGAAGTCAATTATTTAGGAGGAGCTCGTGGCTAAGTAATGCGCCGCGGTTGGTCCGTGGATAGGTGACCATCTATTCATACCGAGACTCCTCCATGCCTCGGTAAGCACGTTAAGCCCCGGCTGTCATACGTGGATCTTTGATAGTCGTTACGGGTCGTCAGAAGCCCGAAAGTCTGACATTCAGTCTTACTAAGGGGTATCGTATTACCCAGTAACTGCATCTGGTTAGACTGGAAGCCGACCCCAACATAGTTCGGAAAAGGCTAGGCAGATTGATTGATTGATGACAATTATTTACAGCTCCTCTCTCTGTCTTTAGATATGTTCTCCGAGAAGAATGTCCATTGTGTGTAGACTGCTCACTGAAACTACATCTCCTCAGTATGTCGATGGCAATACAAATTGTTTCAGCGTAGAAATTATCTACGAGTTCATTCGTTCAACTGGAGCTTACAGGCGTTGGAGGCCGCAGTATCTTAGCCATGAAGCCTTGCCCTTCTGCGTGTTCCTCTCTATTGTCTCCTGTCTCCCCAAGTCTCCCCAGTCGGACTCGTCGTGATTTCTATTGCAGTGATCGCGCCATCCCGCCGACAGCGCACAAGGGTTGTATACAACATTGTGTGTTTATTGCATAAACGTGCTGTAACAATTACTTTGAATTGAGGGTGTGGATTACAGTTTTAATTAGACTTTTGTGACGGAAAGATTAAAGTGTGAAATGTTTTTGAGCGAAATTAGAGAAAATAAAAGGTACGTCTTGTAGCGTTAGCGAAAACAAGTTGAATAAAAATTATGTGTTCCTTTTAGGTGCTCCCACAGCTGAAAAGATAAGTTTACAGAAAGACCTAACAGCTTAAATCCCAAAAGCTGCATTTTGTCTAGTCCTACCAAAAAATATGGTGAGGCATGTAAATAGCCCGCACCATTGAGATAATTTTTAATTACTAATTAAGTATCAACGGTATCAAGATGGCGTACGCATGAAAATAAAATTCCCTCAATGATGAATCCTCGAAACAATCCAATACCATAAAGAAGAACTTGAAGCAAAGCATACCTTTGAACTGCCTTTAAACGTACCTTTGCAATTCAGAGGTCCCACTCTGACCCAGAAAGATGGGAATTCCTGGTTCGTGCACGCGTGATGTGCTTGAAATCTGCTGCCGGCTGGCGAACTAAATCTTCTTAAATCCACCGTTGTAATGGTTGAACTCCAAAAACCAAGCATAGATGCAGGTCCAGTTATTTTTCGAAAAACTTCAAGATTTCACCAGAAAAGAATTTTTAAAAGCGGAGCGGGTCGCGGAACAAAGCGATGTTAATGGCAGCGGGTAGATTAGACAAAATGCAGCTCTTGCTTTAAGAATTCCCCTAAAAATACTGCCTACCTACCATCTGGACCCATTTCTGTTGCCTTTTCCATAGCTAGTTCGTAGTTTGTGAGACAAATGCAGAAGTAAAAGCATCTCTGAGTGAGAATTACATTACAAATCTCATTGTATTCACAGGTGTAAATGGTAATCACACGACAGTGTATCAAGTGTACCACCAGTAAAGTGTGTATGTGCGTGTTACGTGTGTGAAAGTGTATCAGTGTGTGTGTTTATGCACCGTTACCATAGTAACCGAATTCGATGAAAAATGAATATTCTTCCTCACATAAAAATACAACACCTATCTATAGGTATGTTTACTGCAATATACATCCAATGTTCATTTCATTTTAACATCGTCGGATAAGTCTTCCAAGAAGGAAGGGTGTGTCTTTTTCATAAAGAAGCGAATTTAATATTTGAAACTTAATTTTGTGAGATGAGTCTTGCCTCTGAAGCGAAGACGTGTAATAAAAAGTTTGAGCTTCAGCGAAGATGTACGTACTTATACCTACTTGTGCTTGTTACCTGTATTGTAGCTTTAAGAGGGCCCTTTCCGTCCCGTCGAAAAGCTTGTTGTTTCACCCAGCACAACGCCCGTTTACTAACAAGCAAGTGAGAACGCGATAACATTGAAAGAAAAATAGTGTGCTAGGAAATACGTGTTTTTTAGCAAGCCTTACAAGTTTGTGAAATAAATGTTTGTCATTTAGAATCTCCATTACATGTGCAAGGTTTCTATCGTTATGTTGTGTTTACTTTTACAATTTATGAGTACATTATGAACGCCCAAATTTCAGGTAAAAATTGTACTGAATTTGTTTCTCCAAATTTTTATTTTTCGCTTTGATAGAAACCTAGATACAGTGCACAAAATACCTACTAGTTCAAAAATTTCTTAGAAAGATATGTTAAAACGCTATAATCACGTACGAGCATTTGTATGAAAAGTATGATGGGAAGGCCCCTCTTAAGGAAAATTTTAATAGCATGGTATTTTTGGTAGGAACTTTGACAGCGGTTCGAGTCTAAGAATTTGTAAACGAAATTAATTCCTGTGGCGTTCTGTCAATAATAATTGGCATTCTTGAAATTGTTTCGATATTATTACGTATAGGTAATGAGTGGAGGAGCTCGTGGCTAAGTAATAACAGGCGCACGGATCGATCCATCAGGTTAAGCTACGCTTGCCGGGGTTGGTCTGTGGATGGGTGACCATCTTTTCATACCGAGATTCCTCCATGCCTCGGAAAGCACGATAAGCCGTTGGTCCCTGCTGTCATTCTTGGATCTTTGACAGTCGTTACGGGTCGTCAGCAGCCCGAAACTCTGACAACCAGTCTTACCAAGGGGTATCGTATTACCCAGTAATTGGGTTGTGGAGGTCAGATAGACAGTCGCTCCATGTGAAATACTGGTATTCAGCTGCATCCGGTTAGACTGGAAGCCGACCCCAACATAGTTGGGAAAAGGCTAGGCAGATTGATTTAGGTATATAGGTAACGAATAAAAAAGTGTACTGTCGGTCTTTCTTCTCAGAAGTCGGTTAGAAAACACGGAACACATCTAGTTTTAAAACATAATTTAATGTTGACGTGTAAAAGTGTTTTTGATGTGAAAACGTCTTTTCGCTCGGTGTACAGGTGGTAAGTTCAATATTTCTGTAACCCTAAATCCAAGTAACCCTAAAGGCAAAGCAAGCAATACATTTATAATAACGTAATGTCTAATAATGTACGCACACAAATTTACATTATTATTATTATATAAATTTACTTTATTCGGAACTTAATAATCGGAATATGAGTTCTAGGAGAATTACTATTATATAGGTATTGTATCTGTGTTCCTAGCTAGTTTTAAATACTTTAAATTGTAATCTGTGGAGAACGTAGTGGGTAGCATAATTTAAAAAAAAATGTAATAATTAAGATATTATGAGTATTTTTTATTGTGCTACTGTTTGTTTTTCCTTAAATAAATAAATATGAAAACAAACGGCGCGGACTTGAACTGAGCCTACAATTTTTTTTTATATGTACAATTCACAGAAATAAATATTATAAATAATAATTATCATCATTTATCGTAAAAGAAGGAATGATGTAATATTTTCCGTAATCCATTAAATACTCATAGGCCTTAATCATTTACCTTGACATGCACCTATAAATACCAGTTAAGATTTCCATGAAAACGCTACCCAACCATTATAAAACAATTCCGCCCTACAACTATGTCATTAGGTCACAATTAAAATTTATAAGCAAACACGCTGTACCGTACCTATCTGTTGATTTTATCTGCCGGCCGACCAATGAGCAAACAGAATTTGAATAAAGAACTGGACTAATGGAACGGCCGATGTTTGCCGATGTTTGCCGAGTCGCGCGATAACGAATAGATGCGAGTGCGAGTTGCAAGTAAATACTGGCGCAAGTTGGCTGGCTAGCGAGTAAACTGTGACCTGGCGGATAAATACAATGAGCGTGTGACGGGCTCGTGATAAATAGAAAAGAGCTGACATTTATTTTGTTTGCTAACTAATTAATAATTATTCATCTTCACTGTCATGCATGGGCCAAAATTTTCCATCAATTATATGTCTCCTCTTTTGGTGGCACGAGCTGCTCAACAGCTCAGTAGTGTGGTAAAAAGATTGGCCAATCTGGAAAAGTTGGTAGTGGGACTGATGTCCAGGTAGAACTGGGCGTAGGTACTCATGGATTCTCAGGGAAGACGGTGCATAGTGGTCACGTGCTGCTTTGCACTCTTGCACAGAGGTATTGGGGAGACCTCCTTTAAAGTCTCCCCAGGGCTGTGCCGATGATGCCGGACCGATCTTTTAAGAGGTAACGGTGCCCCCTTCCATGTTCAGATGGTGACCACTGGGGTGGTTTTAGTGAAGTAAAAATCCCACGATCCCCAGTCTTGGATGCTCTTGAGTATCAGTTTGGCAGCCAAGGCTGTAAGATGAGGTTTACCTTGACATGATCTTTAGAAAAGTCTACGTTTAAATAGAAAAGTCTGGCGAGTAAAGTTAAGGTTTTATGAATTCAGATGAAAAGGTCCGGATAAGCGGTGTGGTTATGCGCATTTATTAATACAATATGTAACAAAAACCCTGTTGTTCCTTTTAGGGACGTATACATTTACCTGCAAGCACAACATGTTGGAATTAATTAGAACATTATCCATATAAAAAGTGGGAAAAATACTTATTATTGAAGCTAACTCAAAAACTACCGAAGTAAAGTTAATAAATTTTATATGGGACCAACTTAGAGAAATACCCTCCCGATTAAAACAAAAATCTTTCAAATCGAACCCCGCTATAAAAAGTTATGCGTGGTCATACATAAAAAAATATATATACATGTCGAATTGAGAATCTCCTCCTTTTTTTCGTGGTTAAAAATATGTAGGTACTCTTCGTATTTAAAGGTTTTTTAACCAAAATTATAATAATGGTGTTACCTAACCTACTAACAACCATGAACAACATAAGAAAATCAGTCAATCCTTCAGTTGTCGTAAAAAACCGGTCGGCTTGCCCTAATTTTGACCCCTTTTTTTTGTGGATGGGAAATCATCAAATAACTTCTCCCGCTCTGGGTGGAGCGGAAGGGCGTGTCAGACTTCTACTGACTAAAACCCACCCGTGTTCCTTCAGTTGCCTGTGCCAGGGCCACGGTAACTCTTTCGAACAACCCGCAACCCTGGCGGCCATCGGCCCTAATTTTGACCCCTAACCACGCCACTGGATGGAGATAGAGAGGAAGGCCAATGAAACTATGTATGGATTGTGTGAGGAATGTTATGAGAGAGAAAGGAGTGAATGATAGCGTGGCGGTTGACAGGGGAGAATGGAAGAAGAAAACGTGTTGCACCGACCCCAAGTAACATGGGATATGGAATAGCATGCAATAGCAGGAAGATGATGATTAAAGTTGAGATTTTTAGGTGGAGATTTCTACACCGTTCAAGTAATACCCAGTAAAGTATTGTTGTAAACCTTACAAATATAATTAAGTACATATTTTCATTATAATCAGCAGCCTAGAACGTTCTCTCTGCTGAGACACAGGCCTCCTCTCTTCGAGAGGGAGTGGGCTGTAATGTACCGCGCGGGCCCAGTGCGGGTTGGTAGATGTCACAAGTCTTCGAAGTTTTGGTTCTAGAACATGCCGGTTTCATCACGATGTTTTCCTTCACAGTTTTGACAACAGTGGTAATGAAATTATTTACGCAAAAATAAAGCGCCTGCCTGGTTTCCAACCCACGACCTACCCTGGGCCAACACTTCTCTCCAAAGCTTGCAAGCAGATAGATTGAGTTAGTAACTTATATACAGTATGTTAACCAACAGAGGGCGTTCCCGTTAACCCGCAATAGTATAGCATCCATACATGCTAAAAAAAATATTACCATTCGAAAACAAAATGGTTTTTATTTTTTTTTTTCACTAAAAATGTTAAATTGATACGTAAAAGAAACACTCTGTACACGCGTACTTGAAGGACGGAAACATCGCAATTTAGTTTTTATGTTTAGTGAATATTTTTATATTTTTTTGAATATTTTAGTGAATATTTTTAGCATTTTTAGTGAATATTTTAATATAAAAAAAAAATAAAAACCATTTTGTTTTCGAATGGTAATATTTTTTTTAGCATGTATGGATGCTATACTATTGCGGGTTAACGGGAACGCCCTCTGTTGGTTAACATACTGTATATGACGGCAGTTTTAGCCAAAGTATGTCTCTTGCGTAAGTAGTACCTAAAAAACTAGAAGTAAAAACGAACCCATCTCCTTCAGTTACAGCCAGCACTTGGTATTTAGGTTGACAACGCACCTGCACAAATATTCAATGAATAATTAAACAATTGCCGCAACATTTCGTTTTGTCGGTGACATTCAACCATCGCTGATAACCTCGGGAACTTGGGTGTTGTGTAAGGACAATAATTCATAGAAGTAAAAGGTTTTTTAAAGTAATTAATTGGGTAGCAAACAAGCAAACGGGCTACCTTATGGTAAGGCCGTTTGTCCACCGCCACGTCAACGGGCAACCTGATGGTAAGGCCGTTTGTCCGTCGCCACGTCAACGGGCAACCTGATGGTAAGGCCGTTTGTCCACCGCCAAGTCAACGGGCAACCTGATGGCAAGGCCGTTTGTCTACCGCCACGTCAACGGGCAACCTGATGGTAAGGCCGTTTGTCCACCGCCACGTCAACGGGCAACCTGATGGCAAGGCCGTTTGTCTACCGCCACGTCAACGGGCAACCTGATGGTAAGGCCGTTTGTCCACCGCCACGTCAACGGGCAACCTGATGGTAAGGCCGTTTGTCCACCACCACGTCAACGGGCAACCTGATGGCAAGGCCGTTTGTCCACCGCCACGTCAACGGGCAACCTGAAGGCAAGGCCGTTTGTCTACCGCCACGTCAACGGGCAACCTGATGGTAAGGCCGTTTGTCCACCGCCAAGTCAACGGGCAACCTGATGGTAAGGCCGTTTGTCCACCGCCAAGTCAACGGGCAACCTGATGGTAAGGCCGTTTGTCCACCGCCACGTCAACGGGCAACCTGATGGTAAGGCCGTTTGTCCACCGCCAAGTCAACGGGCAACCTGATGGCAAGGCCGTTTGTCTACCGCCACGTCAACGGGACGTCAATGAGAACCAAATGCCGGCGCTGAAGTAGTGATACATACGTAGTAATTTTACTTGGAAAAATCAGTTCGAATTAATAAAAAAAAAAAAAAACAATCAATTCGTGTGTGGTTTAAAAAGAATTTAAAATATTACACCTTTGCGTACCGCTATAATGGTGTATCACGCATGTACCGTCTGCTCAGTACTACGATACGGTATAGTTGTGTGGGGAAACTCTTCCGAAATGGCGAAGATTTTCATCTGCCAAAAAAGCGTATTCGTGCATTATTCAAAATGCAGTGGTCTGACTCATGCAGTCTGTCTCAGACTGTTCCATCCATTTATATTTACGAAATTGCCAGGTTTGTGAGGTCCAATCTTGAACTATTTGTACGGAAAGAAACACAAATAAAAGGAAAATTACACATTTAAATTTTGAAATGCCCGTTCCAAAGCTAGAACTTTTTTGGCGGAGCTGCGTTTACATGGCTCCCCTAATTTATAATGCTTTTCCTAGGTCAATTACTCAACTACCCGTTCAATAAGTTTTGTGTTGCGTTGTGGAAATGGCTGTTACAAGAATGTTTCTTTCAAAAGTGTCCCTGTAAATTGAAAGCATTTAAAATCCTTCGCAGCTTAATTTAAAGCTGTACCCAGCTTGGTATTGGCTTGGCTCGTGGCTAAGTAATAACAGCCGCATAGGTCGATCAAGCCGATCATCGTGGAAAGCATATTAAGCCATTGGTCCCGGCTATTCTTTAATCCAAGGGGGCCAGTGCACCCCTCCGCCTCGCCATCGAAGACGACGACGCAAATCCCAGCCCTTGCGTCGGTCACAACACCTGAGATTCAAAAATGGATGTCAGCCATCGAAGAGCACTTAAATGAAGTTTGCTCTATTGCCGCGGATGGTAAACTCAACTCGGAGCAGAAAATGAAAATTTCTACCCTATGCCGTAAAGTAGGATCTGGAACATCACAAATGACAGTCCTATATCAGTCGCTCAAGCAGAAAGCCATTCACGCGTATAACATGGTTGATGCCCTTCAAGAAAAGCGCGACCTGACGGAACATATTTCGGAGCTCAAGCAGACGATTAAGGACTCTGGTTCTGCGGGAAAAGTTTATTATTCCGAAAAGGTGAAGAAGGGAGCAAATGGTTTCATTCGACCGGAAAATTTAAGTTCTGTAGCTATTTATCCCAAAGATAAATTAAAGTCGAGTGACGAAACAAAAGATCTCGTGAAAAAAATCATTCGCCCGGATCAAATGAAGCTGCAAGTAAGTACGTGGTGTCCGCAAGACCAAAAATGGAGGCGTTATTATTAGTACCGAAACGAAACATAACGCTGATAAACTGAAGCACGCAGTCCAGCTCTCTACATCAGGACTTTCCGCCGATGAACCCAACAAGCGCAATCCTCGGATCGTGGTTGTAGGTGTGCCGACTACTTTGGCTGAAACTGAAGTCTTCAGGTGCATTTACGAACAGAATGTAGCCGACAAGTTTCCAGCAATGCCTATGGAGTCCTTTTTGAGCTTGATTAAATTAAGCCACAAATCTGGGAAAAGAGATGCGTCGACCTACTAACTACGTCATTGAAGTTACAGCCAATATACGTAAAGCCCTATTATCCCAATCGAGGCTTTTTATAAATTGTACGTCCTGCCCTGTCAGAGACTTCACCCTGGTTACCAGATGCTACAAATGCCAACAATATGGTCATACAGCAAAAACATACAGAGAGCTGAAATCTACGTGTGGTCACTGTGGTGAAGAAGGACACTCAATGTCAGAGTGCGCGAAGAAAGCTGATACACCAAAATGTGGAACTTGCTCACGCTTTAAAAAGCCCAATGACCACAAAACGGGAGACGCCGAGTGCCCTGCTAGGAAAATAGCGGAATACAGGTACATCAACTCTATCAACTACGAGGGCGCCTAGAGCGTCATACTCAAGGCCAGACTTCCGTGCTGAAGGCCTGCTGCCGACTCAACAAAACACTGCCCTGGCCTACAAATCCTCGATATTGTTGATGTCTAAGCACATTTGCCACCCGCTGCAAAAATCGAATATACACATAGCCTCTAACGTGATTTAATTATGTGCATCTTTGACATTAACCCACTTACCAAATCTGCTGACGCAAAATCATAATAATATAATAAGTATAGGTAATAATAAATAAGTATGTGTTTAACCTAAGTAAGGTTATAAAGTGCAAGAATCTATTTTTTCGCAAACTAAGTAAGAAATTACGTAGGTATATAAGACTTTTTGTTATTTTTATCTTTAAGGTATTTAAGTAAACTACTAAGTAAATTGAAGGAACACGGGTGGGTTTTAGTCAGTAGAAGTCTGACACGCCCTCCCGCTCCACCCAGAGCGGGAGAAGTTATTTGATGATTTCCCATCGACAAAATAAAAGGTATAAAATTATGAATTAATTAAATATAGTCATTATTTCAAGACTTCTAATGTTTAATATTGTTAAGAATTTTATAGTCCATATTACCATAAAATATAAGCTCATGCCGCCTATGATACAGGTTTATCCTAGTACAGGCACCTAACATTATCATACCTTTGTAAATAATTTCCAAGATTTTAAGTTAATATTTTACCAATTTTGAATACTGAATAAACATTTATTTTATTTTTTTATTTTTTATCATTCGTGTATCTTTGACAGTCGTTACGGGTCATCAGAAGCCTGAGAATCTAACAACCAGTCTTACCAAAGGGTATCATGTGACCCAGTACCTAAGTGGGTTGTGGAGGTCAGATTGGCAGTAGCTCCATGTAAAATACTGATATTCAGCTGCATCCGGTTAGATTGGAAGCTGACCCCAACATAGTTGGGAAAAGGCTCAACAGATTGATTGATCCAGCTTGGCTATTAGAGTAATAAATACCAGAATAAACTTTCATGACTCAAAAATATTTCAAAGGAGGAACTGCTTTCAATTGTTTTTCTTTAAAGCTTGTTGGCAGATAAAGACTATTTTCACAATCCTATAAACAAATAACAATCATTAGATAGTGTGTAAATAATCTAAATCAAAAAGAGGGTGTGTACCCCGGTTTACCCTAAGGAATAGTAGGTAATGTTTACGCCGCATCTCATTAAGATGCCGCCTACGCCTCTTCTCCCCTAGGCCTGCGCGAATTTGTTCGACCATAAAAAATAAATAAACCCATAGCCCCTAACTATATGGCTTTGATTGTTACGATTTGCGCATTGCAATGCATGGGAAAATCGTGTAAGGCAATTTGAGATGTAGAAACTTGGAAATAGGTAACAATTTTGCTTGAGGTATCTATGGTGGGAAGTTTTTCTAGTGAAATTAAAGTAAGTATAATACAGTAACAAAATGAAGATACTTACATGTCTTTGAATAGAAGCAATACTTTAAAGAGTTTGTTTTATTTGACAGCTGCGAAAAAACGTTTTATATTCACAGAGATTTTGTAGAGCTGCGAATGTAAGCTACGGACGATGTATACTATAGGTAAGGTAAGGATATAGGTACCCAGGTAGACTGTCTAACGTTTAAAGGTTATAAAAAACTCATATGTACCCTGAAAACATTACACTCCTTTGAATTAATGTTATGTCAAATTGGCCTGAAAAGGCAACATGGGTCGTAAAAGACTGTTGAGAACCATTTTATTTGCCTTGAAGTGAAAAATGTTGCAATGATAATGATGGCAGTTCAGACTCCACCTATGTGGAAGTTCTGATTCCATTGAGGGGTGACTATTCTACAATATTATAGAGCTTTAAGGAAGAATAACAGCTTCACTATAATCAAAAGGGAATCAATACAATCTTCTGATAAAATCGCGCACATCTTAAAACTACACCGCCTAGCTAAAGCCGAAGTGCGGCCTCAACCAAAAGACGAAGTAATTTTATTATTTATTTTAAAAAGGGAGTTCTATAAAACAGCATGAGTGACAAAATATCAGCCAGTACAATAAAAAGGCTAATGTCCATTATGTGGAACTTTTAAAGTAACTACTATTTAATATGACCGTTTAAAAAAATGAACACATATTACACTAAACCTTTTCCGAAACATCAATTTAAAACTAACAATCAGAATCGCAATAATCACCTCAAAAGGCCGTTATCACCAAAACGATAACTGTCCAATAAATCGGTATCACGTACCGGTACAAATGGTACCACGCACATAAATCTCGGTACCAATCCCGAGAGGCGAATCGCAGAGGATAGACGAATGCACATATAATACCCCTTAATAAAGATTAACAGCCAGGGTGGGAGTAGGATGGATATTGGAAGGGAATTCTGTGAGACACAGAGCTCAAAATCACTTCAACTAGGCTAAGAATCATCACTTTTCAAACGTCAAGGGTAACAAAAAAAGGCTCGATAAATTGTACACCTATAGTCCAGCCGCAGAGAGAGCGCATGCCTGACGCAGTTAGTTGGACAATATCAATAAGGATCATTAGTACAACTTGTATTCCCTTTCATAGATCAAATAAAAAAGGGAATACAATTTGTACTAATAAAACAGAGACCTTACCTAATCACTCGAAAACATTGTGTATGTATCCAACTACACCCCAAGTAATACACAAAATAAACATAAAAAATACCAAAAGTACTGGATCCGATGGTATATCGACTAAAACTTTAAAACAATTGCCAATTAAAATATCCTACATTTTAAGTCATGTCATTAACCTGTCGATCCTAAATGAATACCTAAATGGATCCTAATCAACTTAAATTGACAATTATTAAACCTCTTTTCAAGAAAGATGATCCCTACAATATGAATTGTTATAGGCCTATAGAAGTAGTGTCGGTGCTATCTAAGGTCTATGAAAGAGATATTTATGACAGGATAAATAACTACTTTGAAAATTTCAATTTATTTGCTAAAGAGCAGATAGGGTTTAGGAAGAAAATACCATTAATATGGCCGTCTATGAATTTTTGACCACAGTTATGACTAGCTTAGATAATAAAATTCCGGCGTGCGCATTTTATATGGATCTAAGTAAAGCATTTGATTACGTGGATCACCAAATTCTGTTAAATAAATTATACAGGTATGGAATTCGGGGCACTTCTTTAGAGCTGATAGCTTCTTATCTTACCAACAGAAAAAAGTTCACATTAGTTACTCGAGTATGCACTAAAACCAGAACAGAAATTAACTATACTTCAGAATTCAGCGTAATCAAACAAGGCGTCTCACAAGGAAGTGTTTTGGGCCCTCTGCTATCATCATTTATATAAATGACCTTCCCAAAGTAACTAATCACTCAACCATACTTTTTGCTGATGATAGTACTGTCGATTTTACAATTAAGGGCAAGTTATCCCTAGAACAAGATATAAACAACGCTCTAAGTGATATTTTAAGATGGCTAACTAATAACAATTTAAAAATGAACTTTGACAAAACTAAAATTATGAAATTTCGTAATCGTAAAGCCCGATTTACTGACATTAATATAGGTAATACAAGGAACAAAATAAATGAGATAGCAACTACAAAATTCTTAGGCATGTCAATTGATTATAATTTGAATTGAAAGACACATGTTGATACTTTAACTCAAAAATTAAATAAGAAATCATACGCTCTACATGTGCTGGCAAAAACGGTAGACCCTTCTGCTATACTTGCAGCATACCATGGCTACGTGGGATCCTTGATAAAGTATGGTATTATATTCTGTGGGCATTCCACCAATAAGGACATTGCATTCAGGGCGCAAAAGCGGTGTATTAGGGGTATGTTTAATATTAACCAGACTGACAGCTGCAGACCTTATTTTGTCAAATATAATATACATTTGACATGGCCGTGTGTCTACATTTATGAGATTGCAAGCTTCGCAAGAACTAACAAACGTCTTTTTGATAAGTACAGAAGTAAGCGGCATAGTGATAAAATTAGTTGCAAATCTAACAAGACGGCCTTATATACCAGAAGTATTTTCAGTATGACACCGCGTATACTCGTACACAATCACATACCAAAGTCTATACTAGAAACTCCATCCATCGATGAGTTCAAAAAGAAATTAAAAAGTTTCTTGCTATTTAAATGTTATTATAGTATTCAGATTGTTTAATAGAGGATGTAAGGACATATTGTTCTCGGAAATATTGATGTCGATGTGTTTAATGCACTAATTAATTATCTATTACTAATTAATTATTACTTTAACATTTGTGAAATATTCCAGGATATTATTATTATTATTTATTTACAAATATATCTTGACATTCTCATTTAATACATGACATTTTAAATTTTAATTATTCTAGTGACATATTTGCTAATGTTTCATTTACCTCATTTACATCTCACGGTGAAATTACCAGAATTGTTGCAAGTAGTTGTATAATATAATGTTGAAGCTTGAGTTTGCATGCCTCAAGGCGTGATATGGTTGAACTATGCTTAATTTTTAACAACTTTATGTAATTACCCATATTAGCAAATAAATGAATTTGAATTTGAATATTAAATTCGCAAAACAGATATTTGTTAGTATGAAATTGACAGGGTTAAGAACGCATTCTCTCGACGGCCCGACTGCAATTCTTCCTAATGTATATGCTTGTAAAAGGAAGCGTTGGGTAATGAAAATGCAATCCTGGGAAGGAAACTTCGGCGAATAGGTAATTTGTATCACCATATTATGAACTTTTTTAGTTGTCGACGGAAAAAGAATGAAATTAGGCGAGAATTTGGCCAAATATTTTTGTATCCTATTTCTAAAAGGAATTTCTCTTTCCATTCCTTTAAAATTAGGGACTTTATCCCAAAGATATTTACTGTATAATGGAAACCCTACCAAATAGTCTTCAAATGTCATCAACACAAAACCAAAACATCGTAAAAGCATAGCACGTGCCTCCAACATTGTCCTTTTCACCCCCACAGTGTAAAACTAAAAATTTACAACATTAATTTGTGATGGCGGACAAAAGTACGCATGTTGCGTTCTTTTGACAAGCTGTTTGATCCTAATGTGTCGATTTAAAGTTACAAATAGTTGGGGTGTTAATCACTGGGTCATTTTAATTTATTGCAGTGTGGCAGAAGTTTGAATCAGCTGTGATTGCTGTGATACATGTGTTGTTTTATTGTTAAATTGTGAAACGTAGATTTTTCTTTTCGAAAGAAAAGTCATGGCGAATAGCTAATCTAACGCAGAGGAACTGTCGGCCGATCCGGAAGAGGTAGACCATTTTGAGAATTAACTGTCTTAAAATAATAATAATATGTACAACAAGTATATAAAAATAGGAAGGGAAATAATCATAGGGCATTAATAAATTCGTCCACATCGCTGTTAACAGGAAAAGTGTCCAAAAGGCTGGCAGCATTGCCACGTTGTATGGCAAAGCTAATTCATTGGCCAAAAATAGGCGAGCCAGGTCACGTGTTGAGTCGACCAGCCGTGTCTCGAAAAACTAAGAGGATACTCGGACCCCATGGTTCTAGTGTTTCAAGCATAAACGGCTTGAAAAAATAAGTTTTTTTTTTTTTTTATTTGTGATGGGTTTGCTCTTGACTCTAGTCTAGGTCAGAGGTGACAGAGACAAAGTCGACGATGGAGTGAGCTTACCCAGAAGAAGCCTGTTCACTCTCACTTTGAAGAGATTAGGGTTGTATACGTTCGGAAACACAGACGCAGGTAGTGAGTTCCACTCTTTTGCTGTGCGCATTATAAAAGACATTTGGAAGCGCTTAGTGCGAATTGGTGGAATAGCAACCAGGTAGGGATGGTAACTGGCAGTGCGTCTAGATGTCCGGTGGTAGAAGGGGGCCGGTGGAATGAGGTCGTGGAGTTCTCGGGCACACTCTCCGAAGTACAATCTGTAGAAGACCGACAAGCAGGCAACCTTGCGGCGATGAGCCAAGCAATGAAGCTTGGCATCCACCAGTTTTACGTCGCCAATGAGCCTCTTAGCTCTGCGTTCCACCGAGTCAAGCGCGGCTAGTTGGTACTTAGCTGATCCATCCCAAAGGTGACTGCAATACTCCATGCAGGATCGGACTTGCGCTTTGTAAAGGGTTAAAAGCTGTCCAGGCGTAAAGTATCGCTTCACCCTATTTAGGATGCCCAGTTTCTTGGCCGCAGTTTGGGCCTTGTACTCGATGGTGGCGCCGAAGTTGAGACCAGATGTCAACTCCATGCCTAGGAGCTCAAGTCGATCAGTTACAGGAACAGATGTACCTCGAAAAGTAGGAGTTTGGGCGAAACGACTCTTTTTAGCGGTAAAAAGACACGCCTGCGTTTTGGTGGCGTTAAAAGAGACCAGATTATCATCACCCCACTGGGAGACAAAGCTTAAGGTCAAATCTGTCCGCTCTACCATGGCCTCTCTCAATAAGATTGGAGTATTTGCGCCGTTTGAGGTTTTCCGCATCCGAAGCAGCCGCCACAGCACAGCCCGCCGTGCTAAGAAGATGGCGCAAGGGTGTCGACACACTTTTCATCCCACACCAAAGGCCTACCCATCTTCCAATGCATTATGGTCAATCCGCCTGGCCTCTTCCCATCGTCACGTGCCAAGCCATTGGGTTTCAAAACCGCTGGCACCCCAGCGGTGACAAGAGTACGACGGATGATGTCATTGATGTTGGCGTACCGTGCTATGGTGTCCAAGGCAGTCGACACCTTTACCGCATTGGCATTGTTGCGCAGCCACGCAAGGAGCGCCCAGACGCGGACAGGTAGCGAGCCGGAAGGTAGGGTCACTTTAAAAAAGTTTTAATTTCAACTTAAGGGGGAAGTCAGGGTAGCTCGCGAAATTAAAATTTTCTCACGTTTTTTTGCAATTTGCAAGTCAGTTGTGTGTTAAATAAAGTATAATTCTCGACCGTAACAAATATGTATTTTCAGAATTATAAATTATTAAAATCAGTAATATAACTCCTTAAGTTAGTATAATCCTCAAATGTCAAGATTTCATGAAATAGTAATTCATTAGGATTACCTGGTCTTAAGGAGTTGTATTGATGACTTTAATAATTTTAATTCTGTAAATACTTATTTATTACGGTTGTGAATCACATTTTGATCAACGTAACCTAATGCTGACTTGTAAATTGCAAAAACGTAAGAAAATTTGAATTTCGCGGGCTACCCTGACGCTTTCTTCTTAATTTTCTATATTAATTGTTGGTAGACATACGTGCAGAACTGCAGATATAGGTAAGAAAGAACATAATATACTTGAAACCTGTATATTTTTAACTACGCATTCGGCATTGACTGTCTAGTTGGCCTTCGCTCTATATGCTTACATACATATTTCATACATGGGTATGTACGAGTTGCGCCATTATACAAAATGGTTGCTGGCTAATGAATTATTAACTAGGCACGCCTTTTACTAACGTTATCTAAAAATACACTTATAAACTACCTAGAAAAAAGCTTATGTCTTGGTAAGTAAAAGCTAGGGTTTCCTAGGACTGCGGTGGCCGCCACATAGGGTCCGCCATTTAACATCGAATGACGTCACTGAAATGTTATTTATTCTTACATAAAAAAAAAGATTCCTACGAACTGAGAACCTCCGCTTTTTTTTGAAGTCGGTTAAAAATTGGCGTTTTCCTAGAGAGCGTTTTTTGACACCGTAAAGTCAAACTCCGCTGTCATCATTTTCATGACAGCCGTCACTGCGGCTGTTATGTGGCGGCCACCGCTTTTCTGGGAAACCGTAGCTGATCCAATCAGAGTGGCTGGTAGCAAAAATAAGGGAGCACGTCCAAAGCATTTGGGTAATATCATAATTACTAGATACTGAAATGCGATATTAACACAAGAAACGCCACAATAATAATAACAGATGAATAAAAACAGCTCTAGAATGCAGAATGAGGAAAAGTTGAAAAAAAAAAGTTTAAAAGCACATCCACACGTTCGTTTAGTCCCAGTTCGTTTAATCAGTCTATAATTTTCCCACTGATGAGACACCGGCCATCCACACGTTTATTTTAAATTTATATTTTTATATTTTTTTTTTGACTGGCCTGTTGGTCTAGTGGTTAGTGGCCCTGACTGCTATGCCGGAGGTCGTGGGTTCGATTCCCACCCAGGACAAATGTTTGTGTGATGAGCATGATCATTTGTTCTGTGTCTGGGTGTAATTTATCTATATATGTATGTATTTAGAAATATATAAGTATGTTTATCAGTTGTCTAGTACTCATAACACAAGCTCTGCTTAGCTTGAGGCTAGACGGCGTTGTGTGATAGTTGTGGAATATTATTATTATTATTATTATTATATTATATATATATGAGAAGTTGGCAGCATTGTCCCACGACAAAAAACCCGTGTCAATACCACCACGCATGAAGAAATTATCCCAAGAAGAAACTTACATTGTAATTGAAAACAGGTTCTCCGATACATTCCAACTGCAAATGTAAGTTTGTACGCACAATATTGAGAGATTTAGCGTGTTAATTTAAGACCATAGACTTCTTATAGGTTTTCCTGTAATCTATAGGGTATTGAACTAATTTCCGTATTTTGTTTTCAAAATTTTAGGCTCTGTAGTTTCGGAGATAAGTAGGGGGGGGATGGTGAATTTTATATATTTTATTATTTATTTACACTCAGTAAAATACATAATAGTATTTTCTTTAATTTAATTTAATTTTCGTTTGTAATCTTAAATAACTTTAAAATCAATTATTTTAAAATTATTAAAAAAATATCTTTGAGACCCTCACAGTGAGCCCTTTCATTTGATATATCACATGGTACAGTTTGCAAAACATTTTTATTTTATTTATTATTTACCTCCAAAATTGACACGTTCATGTTTCCGTCACAGAAATCCATACGTGTACCAAATTTCAACTCAGTCGGTCAATTAGATTCGGAGCAAATTGTCTGTGACAGACAGACACACGAGTGATCCTATAAGGGTCCCGTTTTTCCTTCTGAGGTACGGAACCCTAAAAATGATTACTGTCACCTTCAGACAACTGCAAATAAAACAAAAATATATCAGCGTATTATTGGTACACTGCAGGGCCTCTTCTCATACAGAGAAGGCATGAGTATTGATGATGATCAATGCAGATTGGCGATTTCAGACTTATGTTTATTTATTAGTCCAGGTTTCCTTCACTAAACTACAAATTATTTTAACAAAATAATTATCATGTCAATTTGAGTATTTTCATTGCGCCACATCAGTAAATTAACAGTGTATGTAGGTATGTTGTGTGTGCGGTCGCTACAGCCTTGATGCGGCTGCAATTACTGACGTTGGGCGGAAACCGCCGCCCGCACGCCACCTACCAGCCGCCTAATTATAATTACTGTTCCGGTTTATGTGTAGCTATGATATCTATATAAATTGCTTAATGTAGCTAAATTAATATGCGCAGTGTTGTAGAGATTCGCATGTTTTAGCTGAACAGACAGCTGGGCTGCTGGGGAGTTTGTTGCGCCACTTCTTCTCCCCAGCTAAATCACTAGGAAGTGGTGAAGGGCGGGCGTTTTGGGGAGTGTCTTATGTAATTTTGACGTTCGAAAAGTACTGATTCTCAGCCTAGTTTGAATAAATGATTTTTGTTTTTTTTTTATATAAAATTCAATTGCCGAATGTTTGTAGGTATACGCATCACTTCAGAACGGTTGCAACTATTTGGCTAATTTTCTTTTTGTGGTGTTTGTAATTATCACGGCAAGGTTTGTATGAAATAAAATGTTTAAAAAGTTGCCTATAAAGTTTCTATTGGAGTTTTGTATGATTTATTGAAATTTTGACAGGAAAACGTTTATCGGGTCAGCTAGTTGTTTTATAATAGTTTTATATAATCACCTCTAAAGAAAGTGCAAATATAATGTATATGTACAAGCTGGTGTATTCGATGAAGATCTTACATACAAACTTTATCTATACTTACTTAATACTATAAAGAGGTAAAATTTGTTTGTAAGGTTGTATGTAGTGGGTAATCTCAGGAACCAGTCGGATTTGAAAATTATTTTTGCATTTCATAGCCCAATTCTTGAGGCTATTTAACATAATGCCTGCTTTGACTGTAAAGGTCAATTTATTTTAATTTTATTTTTATTTATCATTGACATAATCTACTCATTACAATGTTTTTTTTTATGAGTGGTATTGCAATATGTGGTTAGCTAGTGACCTCGACAATTGAGCAACCGGCAGCAGGTTCGTCATGCTCCCTTAGATGTCACTGCTTGCGGTAGCGTCGGGGGTCGGGTTGCCTCCTTCCCTCAAATATGGCGAGGGGGGTAATGGGTGATCTTTGCGTTATGCTCGTGAACGGGTGCTGCTTGTGGTGACTGGTCGTCTTGCTGACCTTGGTTTTGTTTTGTTATTAGTAATTTAACTCGTTGTTTATTTTACTTCGATGGTCCTAGTTTATCATTTGTGACTTAGAGTTACGACTACATGTACGGCTATATGTAAGTGCTAAGCTTTGTGGTTAGGACCCTTAGGAGCCGAGCAAACGGAAAAGAAGTCAGAAAGAACGCTAAACTAAAACTAAGAAATAGCGCGGGCGGCAGATGCGACGACTAGGTGAGTCCGAGGAACATAGTACTTACTTTCATTCTAGATTTTTAACGGCACAATTTATATTTTTTTGAAACCGATGTTATATTGTACCCTTATTTAGGTACATTAAAATAAGCAACCCTCCCCCCTCCTCCGTGCGCCGCTTCACAAAGTGCTTCATAAAGTGAGACACTTTATGAAGCACTTTGTGAAGCATTTACGATTTTTCGTAATTTGTAGAAAACCGGTGTCTGATAGGGGAAAATGACCAAATAGTGAATTAGTTCTTATGAAATTACCTACAAATAAGTTCCTAACCAAGGTCTTACTCTTTTCAGACTCCACCAGAGCCCTTTTCTTCAGCTCGTCAGATGAACTTAAAAATTTTCGGTGTTAATTTGTGGCATCAATCCGACGTTATGTTTAAACATACATACATAACCTCACGCCTTCTTCCCATGGAGGTAGGCAGCAATTACATTACGATGCTACGATACATAATTACTTTTGCCTCGTTTACGCTCATACATCTGGTCATACACGCACGCGGGTTGCGAGTACTACGCACCTGACCTTTCTGAAGAACATCACCAATAAGGTCACAATGTCCTCTTATGGCGTTCCCTCCCGGCGTTACATTTAAAGTAACTACAGTTTTACTTTTACTGTTCTTTAGATTCCCTTCTGTAGCCTACCAACATGAGGTACTACCTCCCTAATACGACTCGATATACCTACTTACAATAGCGCGTATAATATTGATATTCTCATTTCCATACTAATCTCGCAGTTACATAGACATTGTGTCACTTCCACCCCTAATTATTAACATAGCTACTAAAAACGGCTTAATTTCACTAATAAAACAGCGAGGGAAATTAAACGCTATCTCCCGCCAGTAGATGTCGCTGTAAGCAAAGAGTCCTCTTCATAATTACGACTCGCTCATGGCAAATACTTGGACGGTAATTATATTTTTTATTACCCTCTTTCTAAAGAAGGGCAAATAAATGAATTATTAACGAAATTTTATGTTGTTTTTACATAACTAAAAAAGAAAAACAAGCTGGGACAAACAAAAGTAACCCTGCAATTTGTTATATTTCAAGCTTTTTGATCACTCATTACTAGCTTTTGTTTAATACCAATATTGTTACATTTATTAAAAAAAAAAACTTTCACTCCCTTTTTTTTGTATTTCCAGATGCAATATAGAAATATTATATAGCCTATATCACTTCCACAATTAAGACGAATCTAACGACACCTCATATGTTAAAATCCGTCAAGCCGTTTAGTCTACTGGAGGTCACAATGGAACGGACACATATACAAGGTGTAACTTAAATAACGCACGACCTCTTAAGGGGTCATTGTACTCATCATTATGAACAACTTTAAGTATGGGACCAAACCTGAAATCGCGAAAAAAATCAGCTATTCAGTAAGTACGTTTATGTTCGCATAATTCGTCAAAATGTACTGAACAGCAGATTTCTTTTCACGATTTAAGGTTTGGTCCCATAGTAAAAGTTGTTCATAATGATCAGTACAATGATCCCTTAAGAGGTTGTGCGTTATTTAAGTTACACCTTGTATAAATAAATACATTACCGTCCTTCTGGGTCAGTCTGGTAATAATATGTGTATATGCCACACATATACTCCCAACAGGATCGGGTAGGTACCTACAAATTTTGTCAATTAATTATCTTCTTCTATTTTATTGATTTGAACAGAACAAAAATAGTTCATGCTGCGATAGATCGAAGGAAACCTTCAAATATTTTAGATATCATGACATAATTTCGGGGAATACCTACACCTGAAAAGTATACTACTTAATTTTAGAAAAGTATTTAATACTACAGTCCGGCCATCGATAGAATGCGTTTATGACAC
Organism: Dicycla oo; assembly: GCA_948252095.1. Classification (NCBI taxonomy): domain Eukaryota; kingdom Metazoa; phylum Arthropoda; class Insecta; order Lepidoptera; family Noctuidae; genus Dicycla; species Dicycla oo. Next base: position 9,988,688 of record OX411721.1, on the reverse strand, counting down.
ATGTAAGTTGGACAATTTGTAGTAGTAATAAGGATCAAATTCGCAAAGCACCATATTCGTTACATTCACTCGACGGCAGGACTGTAAATGAAAGTATTGTGATATAATTATAAAGCAATAGTAAGTAGTACCAACGTTTTAGTTTTTTTTGCAAAACCATACTCAATACATATGTTATAACAACGTTTTCAATATTTAGGTAAATAGTTTTATTAAATACTCACAAGTTTATTGTTCTACTTCCCGAAACGTTAATTTGAGTAAACTGCATAACGACACGGAAGCGACAAAATTTTAAATAAATGGTGTCTATTAAAATGCATCCATTGTGTCGCATACAGTTTCCTATTAGTACAGTTGTCGCCTGTACATCGTCTGCAAGTAACATATTTGTTTAAAAAAATGTCAATATGTACACTGAAAAAATATGGTTGCAATTATTAATGGTTATATAAAAAGATAGCACATCGTAGTGGATGGAATGACAATAACATGACACAAATATATAGCAAAATTCGCAATTATTTATTTTCTACGTATACGGCTTATGTAAGCTTCAAATAAGCTACCATACCATGCTTCCACCTTTGGGATGGATCAGCAGAGTGCCAACTAGCCACGCTTGACTCAGTGGAACGCAGAGCTAAGAGGCTCGTTGGCGACGTAAAATTAGTGGATATCGAGCTTCATAGCTTGGCTCATCGCCGCAAGGTTGCCTGCTTGTCGGTCTTCTACAGATTGTACTTCGGTGAGTGTGCTCAAGAACTCCACGACCTCATTCCGCCGACCCCCTTCTACCATCGGACATCTAGACGCATTGCCTGTTACCATCCCTACCTAGTTGCTATTCCACCAATTCGCACTAAGCGCTTCCAGATGCTGTCTCTGTCGCCTCCGACCTAAACTAGAGTCAAGAGCATACCCATCTTAAATAAAAAAAAAAGCTAAAGAAAACTACAAAAGAAAAAAAGTAACAGAGAGTACGTTGTCCTTTTGACACGCCTCTTCCGTTAGTTGATGTCACTTCCGTCACGCGACCTGGCCTCAGCACCACCTGTGGCCAAACCTGGAACTAACTGGACACCACAGAGCAAGCCGCCATACCTTACGTATGTCATTGTTCGGCTCATAATGATATTGATGCAACAGGAAGAAATTATTTGGACTTCAGACGTCATAGGAAATAGAAATTTTATTTTAAGGTATTTTTTTATATTATGTGTTCCGTTAGACGTCTGAAGTCCATTATAAGAAACCTGTTTGTTATCTCCTGGTAGCATGCTTCATAAAACGCAACAATGTGATTAGAAATTATGTTGCATAATAATACATCTAAAGAAAACCCAATAATAAAATGTTCCAGCAATCTGACTCTAATACACAATCAACATTGCTGAATTAGAATTAATAGGTTTACTGCTTGTAAATTGTGAAGATTTTTAATTATAAACTGCAAAGAATTGAGAAAAGGACTTCTCTGACTCAATACTATTTTTGTGGTTTGTATTTTCTACCTCTCTGTAACTCTGTAGTAATATTTTACCTATAAAGGCATTTAAATTAAGTAACTTTACTAGCATCTCTGTAACAATACCTATGCTTACACTCTTCATCTATAATAATTACACCCTATCATACTTACTAAAAGAAATCATTATTTCAAACAATCTTTACTTAGCTATTTATGAACAATAACTAAATAAATTCTACATATTTTCGGTCAAGACTTGAAGACGTCCTGCGTCTACGCCGTAGCACTTCCAGACCGCGTAGCGAAGGATCAGTAACTACGCAGCTACGAAACCGCTCTCTTCCCAATTCACTCATACATAACCAAATACACGTATAAGTAGGCTTATATCTAGTAAGATGCGGCTGCGTGCCGGCGATAGCGTGGCCGTGCCGACCCGCCCAGCGGACGGATTAGACCCCGGACCCCAGCACCAAGAACTCAACTTTATAAGAGCGTGATGCTCCCAAGATATCGGGACATCTCTAATTTATAATGGCTGTGGTACTTATATTTTAGTAGGTATAGAAATGTAGGTATGACGAGGAAGGAAATTATGGTTAAAGTCCTGTAAATTTCTACTGAAATTCATTTTTTTTTTATATAAGGAGCTTAAACTTTACGTATCCAGAGATGAACTAGAAAATACAGCCTTCAAAAAGACACGTGTAAGTCTGACAGTATCTTTAAAGCATCTGTCCAAATGTTGTATGTTAACAATTTTATGTAAGTAAACAACTTTATTTTTCATCTCCTCAGCCACACCATCTTGTAAAGCCTTTAGGCAGCTACGGTCTTTATAAAACTCATACTTTTCCTTTTCTGGCCTATTTTACTCGAGCCTTATCGCCACCACTTTCAAGCAGCTTTTTCCTTATGAAACTTGGTCCTTAATCTACCCTTCTTTACACAAAAAAAAAAAAAAAATTGCAAGTGATAGAAAGGCGACTTGTTTTTGACTGGTCATGTCGACAATTTCACACTTAAAGGGGGTGATCGGCGACTGTTAGGTGACGTTAAGTACTTCAATGTTACACGAATAACAATGTGGAGTAAATCTGCTGTTGGCAGAAGAGATTGCGGATTCGAGGAGTTCTGTACAGGGTGGTGTGAAAATTTGACAGGCGATGATAGAATAGTTATTGAAATTAGGCATATTACATATTCCTTTAGAATGATATGCTAGTTTCAAGGTAAGTTAATAAATAATTGCCAAATTTTTTTTAATCAGTAGCCAAATTTTCACAGGGTGTTCTACCCATGAATATGAACAACTTTCACTATGGGAACCACTCTGAAATCATGAACAAAAATCTGCTGTTTCATACATTTTGATCGAGTAGGTAATGAACTTTTCTATCAAACGACAGATTTTTTTTTCGTGATTTCAGAGTTGGTCTCAGAGTGAAAGTTGTTCTTATTCATGGCTAGAACACCCTGTGAAAATTTGCCTACTGATAAAAAAAATGCTCTGTATATTTGTTTAAATACATACGAAGTTATAAAAATTCAAATTGCAAAATACAATTTAATATATGTAATGCAAGAATGACTACAAGAATATGTTTGCAAGAATGTCTTGCTAGCGAGAAGCATTATTTATTTATTAAAACTTGTCGCAAAAGGTACAAAGAAGATTATTAATACTTAAGAAAATAAGCTGTATTATATAAGCCGGAACGGTGTTCTTAGATCTATATTGCATGGAGATATGAGCTAATAGCATATGGGCGAAGACAGTAAAGTCAAAACAATTGCCTTTGTCCCAACAATTTCACTTCACTATCATTCCCGAAACACTCTCTATCACATATTAACATATTCCTTTTAATATCGGTACGCGTTGCGTGCACACGCGTTGGTGTTTGCTGCACACGGTCCGCACGCGTTTCGCACGCGTTCCTTCGAGGGTCGGGACCAACACTAATTTCAACTAACCCCAGTAATGAGGGTGGATGTCACACCATTGTATTGTGGAAATCGTTTGCTCATTTCGCTTCGGTTTTTGGTCTGACGAGTTTATTATGGCGAATAGCTTATTGTTAGTTTGGAATTTTCATTTTGAATGGTTTTTGTAATCTATAGGAGGTAATAAGCTATAGCAGCTCATTGTGCTTCTAAACTGCACAGTGGTCGCCGCATATACCTAGGGCAAAGTACTTCGGTAACCCAGGTACCCTCCGTGAGGGTATCAGTAACACCAAGGCACTGCTGGCCTTCTTTGAGGAGCTGGGGTGGATCGAATAATCCATTTTCGCGTTATTTCCTATCAGCCACCATTGGACGAATGTGGTAGTTTCGTAAGGCTTAGATTTAGATTGTTTTCTTACATAAATTAATTTATGAATTTAAATTGTGGCATATAGTAAAATTATATTTAACTTATTGATTTATTACCAGATTCTATGGCATATTTTAATTTAATCAATTAAATAATTCATTATTATCTATTTATGTATTGTGTAATATTTTAGCCTATCTGTTGTGTGAAAAAGTAATGGATGTAATGAGTTATTATTATTGTTTGTTATGTATGGAACCAGTTTTCTGAAATAAATGAATTTTTTTTTTTTTTACATGTATCGGGATCCTGGGGTCCCGGTCCTTTCGAAGGCCTACGAGGACCCGAAGCCAACTCGCAGAGGCCCCTTAGATAATTGTAAACGAGGAGGCACCAACCGATGATTATCCCTATCTGCACTATGCAAGTGCACCCAAGGACAACCCCCGGTTGATGCAGGACTATTGTTGTACCTACGTTTAACATTTTTAACTATAATGTGTAACTTCATTTTCATACCTACATTTATACCATCCTTCATTTGATGGAAGTCGATAATTTGTTCTGAAACGTTACATACTTGTATTTATTCATTTCGTTTATCTCATTGTAAATATGTCTAAATTACATTTTTAAATATATGAATTTAAAAATACAATCAACAAAAAATTTCACTCAGGAACAGGTACCTATTTGATAACGATGTACTATGTGTGAACCTTTCACTACTTACTATTAAAATACAAGCAAACTAACCTGTACCTGTAATACAAATAAAATATTAGACCAATCAGTGTATTTCTCAATGAATTTCCATCTTCATTTATATACACCTAAGTGCGTATTCACGTTGAACACGCGGGCGCGGTCATGAAATATCAAACACATAGCTTGTATGCAAGTGTTCACGTGCCATCACACCGCGCGCCGCCGCGTCCGCGTCCGCGTGTTCCCCGTGAACAGGCCCTAATCCAAGTAATCCAACTATCAATACGATACCAAAAACAAAAAAGCATCTTAACAGACAGACACGTCCCCTTAATGTTTGATTCGCAGAAAACTATCGGGCCGTTCATCCCTGATTGATACGGGCAGCAACAATGCCTTGTTTACATTCAATTACACACCCCGCCTCGCTGTCCAATACGGCGGACACATGGATATAGAGACTTTCAATAATGACGCCGTGATCGTGGTTCTTGTGGCCGTGATAGTTACGAATTTGGTGGAACTTTTGATCCGGAAGTATAGAGTCGATCTTTAATCTTTTTCAGGTGACCTCTGAAAATCAGCGCTGTGCTGTGGGCCCCCCATAGCACAGCATCATGCTGAGTGGAAGCCTTCTTGTCAGTCATGGCGTGCCAGCAGCTGCCGAGTATTTAAGTTCTGTGCTCGTGATTATATATAGACTAGCTTTTGCCCGCGGCTTCGCTCGCGTTAATTTAGAATAGCGGTTTAGGGCGTGAAAAAGTGTCAAGCAAACAATCTTACTTTCGCATCTATAATATTATAGTTAGGAGGATGACAAACCGGTCTATCGACACTCTACGACTCACAAAATGTATTAGGAACTTAAAATATAAAAAAAATAAAAAAAACTCTTAACACACTGCTAAAGTTTCTATAATAATATAATTCAATCATGATTCGAAAGATACGTGGCGCCATCTATTATCATTACAACGTTATTGTTGTTTTCCTCGGGACTTTTCGGGATGAAAGGTACCCTTTGTCCATTTCTGTACACGTGAAAACATAAATGCAAAATTTCAGGATGATCGGTTCAGTGGTTTAGGCGTGAAAAGATAACAAACAAACTTACTTTGCATATATATATTTGCTTTGCGTGCATTTATAATATTAAAGTTAGGATCTACTACAAGACCAAAACAATTAGGCGCATGACAGCTTTGATGTTATTGGAACTAAGGAGAGAACCTCGGAACGGTGATTGTTATTATACGTATTATCATCACTGCTGAAAGCGAGTATACGACTGCGCGTCACTAGGGGAAGCGCGGGGGGATAGGTGCGGGGTGCGGGCGCCGAAAGTGAATTCCTGTCATGCGCCTAATTGTTTTGGTTAAGTAGTGTTTTGTTTTATTTTTCTGTTACTGCATTACCTATTCGAGTTAATTATCTTTTTGTATGCACGTGTTTCGGTGACAAACATTTTTTTTTTCTTTATATCAGATATTTTGGTATTCTCTAGTTTTACTACAGTGACATTAGATATAACGATGACGTCTCACTACCTATATAGTGCGCTCCGTTTTCTGCCTTAAATCGAAGTCCACCATTATAAAACATCTATGATCTTTATGACATGCCAGATGGCGTGGTTGGTTAAGATACCACCTATCACGCCGCAGGTAGTGGGTTCGATTCCCATCCAGGACAAACATTTGTGTGCATGAACATGTCTGTTTGTCCTAAGTCTGGGTGTGATTACCTAGATAAGTATGTATTTACAAAAAAAAAAAAAGTAGTGTATGTAGTATATCAGTTATCTGGTTTCCATAGTACAAGCTCTGCTTAGTTTGGGATCAGATGACCGTGTGTGAAAATGTCCCAGGATATTATTATTATTATAAAAACTGTTAAATTGAATCAGTCAAAGTGGTCGTCTCACGCAGAGTACATTATCAAAAGTTTCAAGACCAATTTGGAAAGCACTTATTTCTGAAGGATTCGATTTAAGTTTCAGTTACAAAAACCTCTTATCCTCTTTTCTAACGATATTTGGACCTAGTTATGCAGAAAGCAGCCATATGGCACTTTTCCAAAATTGATTTATAAACACAGCCATACTAATTTCGCCATACAAGATTTTTTGCAAAAACAGCCATGTCGATATGTCTATTCATCACGGAGATATGAGCCGTCAAATGCAGCCTTGTCCATACATCCATGATGCAACCATCGACACAAAAATGCTTATAACTCTGTTTGTACTTTTCCCGACATGGCTGCCTTCTGCATAACATGGTTCACTTGTCATCGAAACTGGGGTCAATCTCCACCAAGCGGAAAAATCCTCGTCATCCACGAGGATTTTTCCTCGAGCATCCTCCTGGCCGCTCATTCACACCTAGTGTCCGTTCACATAGAGAGGAGAATACATTTTTATCGCGTTTAAAAAAGAGTTTTGAGTCATTGAAATTGAAATTTATTATTGTTTTATAGCGCGTTAGGTAGGCTCTTAAGCATTCTCATTTAAAAAATAACTGAAATGAAAATCAACCTTATTTCAATGACCCAAACTCATTTTTAAACGCGATAAAAATGTCACCAAGGGCAAAAGTGCGCATCAGACGTGAATGCGCCGCCGAGGATCAACATAATGCTCGAGGATGTTCGGCTCCCCGCGCGCCGCCTGCTTCGGTTGAGCTCGCGCGGCCTCGAGGATGCTAGCGCGAGCTCGCGGATATCCGCGACAGGGGGCTCGCGCATCCTCGAGCATGTGCAAGTAAACGCTTGATGTCTGCGTCGAATTTTATACTTAAAGTCAATATTGATATAGTTACTTATTCAGTGAAATTTAAAAAGTTCTCGAGCATCCACATGGGTTTTATCCGTTTGGTAGAGCCTGGCCCTAAGTAGATTTATTTTATTTTATTTCAGTGGTACCTACAAATCAGATCCTGGTCAGCAGGGTAATTGTGTAATACACGTTTATACACACATGCTCACTCATGCATGATAGTAATTCATAAATTAATATATTGTATTACTTCAGTAATACTTACTTTTGCACCGCACCACGCTTGTAACGGCAGCTCGAACACGGTGGTGACGGAAGTAACTGGTGCTTATAGCACAGGAATCCTCCTAGTTTAAGCCCAGTTGCACAAGTTTTGTATCTTGCTACTAATTTTGTTTAATTTTAGGTACAATAATTGTAAATACTCAGACGATTTTCATTTCGTTCAGGGCGTTATTTAGGTGGAGACGAATTTTTCAAACATAAGAAGCAATGGATTAGGAATTTCTTTTAAAATCCTTAGGATTGTGAAGGAATGTTCCTCAACTGGGGTGCAGGTCTTGTATTATCATAACAAACTTCCCGTTGTTATTGTCGTGTTCAGAACAAATAAAAAACTAAGACATAGCGCTGCAAAAAATACAGTGAAGCATGCGCAAAACTACACCTCGCTTGTGCATACACGCTCACGCATACATTTACACGAAACTACAACTAAACTACACCCCACTAAGTGCACACATGTTTACGCAATCGGCCTCATGTCACTGTTGAAAACGCTGTCTTGGTTTTTTATTTGGTCTCAGTAGTCGTCATAAATGTGGACTTAAGTCTTAAGTTTATTGTCACATCCGTCACATCCGTTACATCCGTGATAAGCCACACGCGCCATCCCGCCATCCCGCCAATCACTCAGTTCTCTGATTGTCGGATATCTACTTACCGAGTGCTTTGCATATTCACACACATAGCCACCTGCCTACGTAATAGGATGCGGAACTATAAAATATGTTGGGATGCGATGGGCTGCCATAGGGGAATTTGTCTTGAATCTGATAGAAAGTTTTTGTAAAAATGTTTAGCCCTTGAGTATCGGATGATATGACATAGGCTTATAAGTAAAATCTCTCGAAGTCCACAATTTTTAAATATATAATTTTGATTTTTAAAATATATACGATCCCTGCGGGGCTGAGACTGATACTGAATGACTGTCCGGATTAGATGCCAGCAGAAGGTCCAAGCAATTGGGTGTATGGCCGTCAACATCCGCTACCTCGTTGCCACATTCACCATCTGGCGTTCTAGCGTTCTAGCGTTATAGCAAATTTGCGCGCCTCCAACCCAGCATGGTCAGTTTTCTGGTACGGGAACAACCACTCTTTATGATGAGCGTTCAAGTCCCCCAGAAAAATGAGCTTCGCTGTTGGGTACCATTACTGGGCTACGTCAGTTGACTCCACGAGGAAATTAAAGAGCGCTGATGTCTCCTGGTCACCGCTGTGCGATCGGTAGACGCCGATGTAGAGAGATTTCTCCACGCCAGTATCCAGAAGTAGCCATCGTTTTCTCAAAGCAACGGAGACGACAACAACAAATGTAATCGCGAACATACACACAGATCGCAGTTTGCTTCTTAAACTTGTGTTCAAGAGAGTAACCCGGGTAGTTGAGGTACGCCACGTCCGAAGGGGTTGTTATCTTCGTCTCCGTTAGAAAAAACAGGTGCGGCTTCTCGGTTTTAAGGTGGTGATGGACCGGATCGAGTTTGGAGTGTAACCCGCTGATGTTAGTGAGGTGCACTTTCAGTGGGAAGAAGTGCAATTAGTTGTTTTACCTTATTTTTCCTTGCTTTGGTCATTTTGGTTATAGTTGTTGGGGAAAAAAGTCGAACCGTCGAGGCGATGCTCAGTGAACCAAATGGAACACTAGAGCTAAACCAACCTATTGGGAACTCATTTGGAGACTGCGGGGACGCCTGAACCCCCCCCCCCCCCCCCCGATATGACCACCTGCTCCTCCCACCCAGTCACCAGCTGGCACGGTGGAGCATACCAGGATTTTTCGCGAGTTGGCGGGCAGCCATTAGCACGTGACTGGCTACTTGGGCCCTTACTGACTGCGGTCGGCCAATGGCTGGTAACGTCCTTCGGATCCCGCTACACTCCAAAATTCAAGTCCTAATCCAAGACCCCCACCCTAGATTTTCTGCTAAATGAAGTTTATGCTATCCGTTGTTATGCAAAATAATATTATGACATAAAAAGTTCTGCTATACGTAAAGGGTGGACCCGTTAAAAGGAACAACAGGGTTTTTGTTACATATTGTATATAAACGTAAAATACCATCGTCCAATGGCGACCGTGTGCTGACAGTAGTTGTGAACCTATGAGGTTCGGTTGACATTCATAGATACATACACAGATAGTTGAGCTTTTTTATTGTAAATTGAATCCAGCTGTACGAATTTCTAATTAAAAAGCTTTTGATTTCTATTATTAGAGCTCGAATGACGCTATTTTCTTCGTTAATTCGTGGTAAAGTCAGTGTTACAATTACGTCATAAAACGTTATATAAGTAAACTAGTTGACCCAGCGAACTTCGTAACGCCTTAGCAGCGCCACCTACCGGGTCCAATTGTGTTTTTAAACCATCTAGGAACCCATTGAAATACACACACAAAATTTCATCCAAATCGGTCCAGTCGTTTAGGAGGAGTTAGGTGACAAACACACGTACAGAAGAATTATCTATATAAAGATAAAAGCTCATCATACTGAACTGATCACACACATTAACTATTTTTCGCTAATTCTCCAATTGAAATTCAGTGACCTTTACCAGTATATTATATGTCGCAATCAGATTGTTTAAAATGCCGTATTATATAAAACGCATAGCTGTTTTGTAATACGGCTGATTGACGTTCAGCCAAAATGTCGTAATGATACGTTCGACAAAACGGCGGCCAACTTTTAGCCCTATTACAAAATGTAAGGTATACAAGCCAAGTAACTGCGACCAACTTGGAAGTAGCGCTCGCCGGCCGCTGCCGCGGCACCGCTCGCTTGGCTCGCTCAGCTCGCGCGTGAATGGTCACAGTTCTAACCTAACCATTTTGGAACTAAAAACTATAAAGCGATGCGCCAAATTGCTCGCACGGCTCGCGCGTGATTGGTCACAGTTCTAACCTAACCATTTTGGAAATAAAAACTCTAAAGCGGTACGCCAAATTGCTCGCTCGGCTCGCACGTGATTGGTCACAGTTCTAACCTAACCATTTTGGAACTAAGAACTATAAAGCAGTGCGCCAAATTGCTCGCTCGGCTCGCGCGTGATTGGTCACAGTTCTAACCTAACCATTTAAGAACTAAAAACTACGTACAAAGCGGTGCGCCGCATTGTATTATGGCGGAACGTTGATCAGCCGCTTTGACGAAAATATAGTGCTCATACAATGCGGTGTACTTTATTTCAGCCGAACTGAAATCCGGCTGAACGGAAGGTATCCGCATTTCAAAACGTCGCTGACGTTTTTCAATTGGGCGCGCCTATTTGTGTTATACCTACGATATAGCTGCGACAATATATAGCTTTCAAACAGCCAATTAAATTCCGTGAACAAAACATGAAAACAGATCCAAAACCAGCAGACAATCGACGGCAATATGGCGCTGCATAAGACATGGCGTTTCCACAATCGACCACTCTATAGACAATGTTTTAACTAGTTAGTCATAGAATCATAGTTCTATTTGATTTATTTTCCCAGTGCTCGCCAGGGGCATGCGCCCAACTATTTTAATATTACATTACAACTAGGCACTCGCTCTAATAGCTTTCAATGTGAGGTTTTTATTGTAGTTAGCTCCACCACTCACAATTTGACTTTTGAGTTTTTGAACAGTTCAATTTTGCTAAATGCTTTTGTTCCAGCCGCCGCGCCTGTGGAATATTGAATCGAATTCGTTATGTGCCCACGTTTTAGCAAATGCCAACTGTGTGTCTGTATTTGTTGTATCCTGAAATGAATATTGGATTCGTTTTTTGATATTTGTTATTGCATCTACTGTTTCGTTAGACATTTAGTTTAATACAGTTAGAACTACTTTGGGGTACTACTCAACACCAAACAATATCCTTTTAAATGTGCTTATAGGACGCCATTTTGTAACCCCCATAACAAGCAAAATAACGATCAGAACCTACTAATAAAATACAACATAAAAGTACTGTAAGCAAAACTGAATGTGCCGACTACAAGGGTAGCGCGTTCGAGTCCGCGCGGGTAACCCCATCGTATCGCAAGCCCGCCTTATTTAAAACACAAATATTTGCCGCCGATGAAACTTTTCCACCGTCTACGGGCGTTTATTAATATTTTATTATTTTGTCTTGTTACTCCGTTTCGGAAACTCCCAACTTCCCTTGTTACGAACTCCAGCTTTAAAGCGATTATATTTTAAATTATTTTAATTAAAACACCGTGCAAACGTCTAAGTACGGACTTTGCTTTTGGGAATTATTAAATGAAATGTTATATTACTGGGATTTAGTCTCGTTTGTACCTTAGTTTAAGTATTTGGTCCTTTGGCCCTTAGGTACTCTGTCAACAGAGAGGGTAAAGAAATGTTTTTAATAAACGTTGGCATTCATTCGTAAAAAGTCTAATTACTATAATGTATATTTTTTTATAAATGGCCATTTCTTGCTCCATGCTTGTTTATCGTGTTAAGTAACTAAGGGATCAAGAGGGCGAGCAGTGGTGTCCTTCTCTCTACCCTTCTTTTTATTGTGCCTACCGTTAGCGTGTTAACCCTGAATTGTGCCGGAGTCCACCACCAATTCGTCTGCAAAAAGAGGTTGTGTTGGGAGATTTACTTTAGATATGTGTCCTAATAGGATGACATTTAAATAATTATGTACCTAGGCGAATATAACCAACCAGCACCTGGGCCAGCATAGTGGATTCCAGTCCACTTCCTCTCACAGAGAGGATGCCTAGATCCCAACAGTGGGAACATTATAAGCTAATTTAGTGGGTATGTTTTGTATACAGGATGAAATTGAATACATGGGCATCCTTTTGAAGGGTTATTGTACTCACCATTATGAACAACTTATACTATGCCACCAAACCTAAATTCAGGAAATAAAACAGCTGTTCCCTGCATTTTGACGAGTTATGCGAACATAAATGTAGGGAACAGCGGATTTTTTTTTTCGCGATTAAAAAATCTACACATAGCGCTGCGAACAATACAGCGAAGCATGCGCAAAACTACACCTCGCTCTTTGCATTCACACTCACACGCACACATTTACACAAAACTACCACTAGACTACACCTCACTAAGTGCACACCTAGTTTACGAAACCGGCCTCACTTCACTATTGACAGCGCTATGTCACAGATTAATCTGTGGCTATGTCTTGGTTTTTTATTTAGTCTGAGTTTGGTCCCATAGTAAAAGTTGTTCATAATGATGAGTACAATGAACCCTCAAAAGGGTGCCCATGAATTCAATTTCACGTGTATAAATGATAAGTAGAAGAAAATATTTGCAAACATTTTCAGCAAAAATATCGACTTATTCGCTACAGGTTGTCTTAGTCTGTTTTTATTTTGCGTCGAGTTTCGCTAAGTGTAAGCGACACAGTTTGCCGAGTCGATTAAAAATATTGTTTACAGCCGCCCCGGTGGTGTTGCCACACGGAAAATACTGTAAATATTTATCTCCCCACCCCACGCAGTCTTACTACTCGAGAAGAATGTTTAGGTCAACAGCGATGAGTTTACAAATAGGTTCTTGTGGAAGTACTGGTTAGTGTTATAAAGGCATCTAATGAATGAATGAAACAATTTTATATAATTTATATCATAATGTGTGGGACAAGATTGGCACAAAACAGGGAATTGTGTAAAGGATCAGATTCTTCTGCAAGTACCTAACAAAAAAAGCTGTGGAAGAATGATTTTCATTAAATAATGATAGGCATTGATTGAAGGAGGAGCTCGTGGCTAAATAATAACAGCCGCAAGGGTCGATCCATCAGGTTAAGCTACTCTTGCCGGGGTTGGTCCGTAGATGGGTGACCATCTGTACATACCTAGACTCCTCCGTGCCTCGGAAAGCACGTTAAGCCGTTGGTCCCGGCTGTCATTCGTGGATCTTTGGCAGTCGTTACGGGTCGTCAGAAGCCCGAAAGTCTGACAATCAGTCTTACCAAGGGGTATCGTATTACCCAATAACTGGGTTGTGGAGGTCAGATAGACAGTCGCTCCATGTAAAATACTGGTATTCAGCTGCATCCGGTTAGACTGAAAGCCGACCCCAAGATAATTGGGAAAAGGCTAGGCAGGTTGTTTTTTCATTGATTAAAGGAGTAATAATCTATTTAATAAATATCGTAAATTCATTAATTCACTGACAGAAAACAGCCTAAACCGCGCCGGGTCTAGAAGCAGGAAATTTTACATGAGTACGTAATGAAGGTGAACATAAAGGAAGGATTTTTGAACGGTGTGTTTCATTATGAAATTATAGATCAGCAGTCAGCACCCGTTATTGAATCCGAATCATTTTGAAGCAATCTATTGCTTCATGTTCGAAAAATTTGTCTGCTCGACAACGTAAATAACGCAATGAATTTTGTTGAACTATCAAAATTTAACCGAATCCGATTGATAGCGTGTTACGCAATTGCCTCGGAGCTGATTCTGACCAATATTGACTTGACTTGACTTGAATCATGTAGGTAGGTAGGTGATTACCGCGATGAATTAAAAAAAAAAATAGGTCCGTTTTGACAGCCCATATCATTTCATATGCCAAAGAGAGACAAACATAGCGGGACAAAGAGGGACACCCTCATATCAAAACGGACCTATTATTTTGTGGCGAGTTTAAATATCGAAGATAAGTCGTTTGCAGAAATGGTTCGCAGTAATATCGTTCCTTAGTCACCATTCAAAACGCCTTTGGCCTAAATCAAACCGGTAGTCATTTAAAACATAACCAAGGATTCAGTTAAAACAATTTAATATTCCAACATTTATACCTAATAAAATTAATATCCCGATTAGGTACTCCCACGCAGCACAAAGTAAACGTCTGCAGCCGTTCAATTAAAACAAAGGGAACACAAACATTAATAACCGGTGGACCGATTGTGATTTCAAAATTACACTGTAGACAATTTAAATATTCAGAGTATAAACCTATTACAAGTTCGCTACTCAAACTACTGGCTCGCGCAGCCGGCTTAAAGTTTTTGTGAATTTTACACTGCCAGCCAGATTAACGTTTTCCGAAGGCCGACGGAACTTTCTTGTTCGTTGATTAATTAAATTGCTTCGTAGAAATATTGCTAGCGGAATTTTAGCGGGAGTTAGAACGAGGAAAGTTTTATGATTTTGTCTTAAGTACGTCACAAAATTGCGTTTTGACAAATTAGGTATATGGAAGCACGGCGACGCATCGTATTATGTAGCAATTTGGCAGTTGTGATTACGTTTATTTTGAGTTTTATAATAATTTTTTTGTTTTTTTTTTTTGTTTGAAGTATGAAATTTTAATTTCTTATGAACTAACGTTTATCCTGATATAAATTTTACGTAATAATATTAATGTAGTATGGAGTTTACTGGTGAGCGTTTTTAGTAGTTTTATAGTTTGAATGGGATTTTTTTTATACATTTACATGCATACTGAGGGCGCTATGACCTTTCCACTATTTAAGAGATATTATATATTTTTAATTTCATTTGCTTATGTACTTACATAGTTCAATCCACGAGCTCGAAAAAATGCCGTCGCGCATTTTATAAAAAAACTTGCTTCAGAATTTTAGCTTTATACAGGTTTATGGGTAAAACACCAACAACCAAAATAAAATCAGCTGTTCGGTACACTTTGACGAATTATGCGAACATAAATGTACTGAACAGCTGATTTTTTTTTCGCGATTTCTGGTTTGGTCCCATAGTAAAAGTTGTTCATAATGATGAGTACAATGACCCCTTAAGAGGTTGTTGGTGTTTTACCAATAACCCTGTATAAATAGATAAGAAAAAATTGCGAAAAGCGAAGTCGCTATTATATAACTGTTCTCCACTACTCAATAAATCAAAGTGGTCGAAGACTTTCAGACTCACAGAATAAGAACGCCAAAGTCGGCCATTTACCACAAAAAATCACGGTCGAAATGTAATAAGCCTCTTAATAGGTAGGCATTTATTTTTCGGTAATTATCTTTGAGACGTTACGTGAGGGTTTCCTTGTATTTTTCGTTCTGTGTGGTTCGAGGAATATTAATATGTAGTCATATACGAGTATGTGTTTGCGGTTTCCAAGCAATTCGTTTTGGGATTGAATGCGTTATTTTCCACGGAAAATCAGAGAACGGACAGCGGAAATTACGTCATTTTACGCTATTCAGCAGAAAATATTATTATTGTTGACAAAAAAACGCAGTACTTAATCCTTATTATTCGCAAAATGTGATATTGTCATATGAATAGAATCAACGCAAATAAAAATCCCTACTTCAAATTGCGGGAACGCTTAATAAAAGCGGTTAAGGTATTATCTCCCGCCATTTTGTTTGTTAATTTAGCTAGGAGCTGTCAGTTTGCGCGCAATTTTCAAGGACCCTTAATGCTGGCAACACATGACATGGCAAAGACATCGAGTGATTGTGCCTGAGATTGTGAAATGCATGTTTTTGTATCTTTATTTTCATAGGATTTGTTACTAGCTGACATTTTAGTGGGGCAAGTTGGCATTATTTTATATTATGTTGGTAAGAGTGTGACAGTAGAACATAAACAGTAATTAAAGTGAAAATTGGTCGGTTATTTCATCCTACAATGTCAGTACAAAAATTACTCAAATGTGTAATAAATGAATGGCCAGTAAAAATGTTGGTATGGGCAGTTAGATAAATAGTAGGTACGGCAGTTCATAGGTTACACACGCGAGCCGAATTGATTGCAGTAACTAAGCCAAGGCACCCCAGCCAAATGGGTTAGGTTAGGTTAGAACTATGACCAACTGCGTGCGAGCCGAGCGAGCGAAGCGAGCGGTGCCGCGGCAGTGGCCGGCGAGCGCTACTTCCAAGTTAGATTTCTTACCTACTAATTCCGATTTGTTAACTGCCCACACGTAGCTACCCGTTCTGTCATTTTACTGCTTAATTGTTTATTTAATTACACATTTAAATATTTATTATGACTCATTTTTATTTAGTTTACTGCTCAGTTTTTACTGTCGAACTTATTAGTAAACATGCATTTTGTATTTTTTTACTTACCAAAACTACAATAAACCACTGTCGCTTTAAATCAGTGCCCTATTTTCTCATTGACTACCAACGTACCCAGATGACAAAATTTAGCGAGACTGCGAATTTCAGTTGCAGTTCTTCAACTGTTTAAAAAATAAAGTATGGTATATTGTATGTATAGGCTACATTTACGGCCATTTAACGTAATTGGACCGTGTTATGCAGAAAGCAGCCGTGTCGGGAATAGTACAAACAGACTTATAAGCATTTTTCTGTCGATGGTTGCATTATGGATGTATGGACAAGGCTGCATTTGACGGCTCATATCTTCGTGATAAATAGAGATATCGACGGCTATTTTGCAAAAATTCGTGTATGTCGAAATTAGTATGACTGTGTTTATTACTCATTTTTGGAAAAAGTGCCATATGGCTGCTTTCTGCATAACTAGGTCCAATTAATGTTGTAAGTAAGTTATAACATAACCAAACTATTAGAGGCTTACGGCCATATCATAATAATGAATGATTATTATACTCGGATACCTGTAATATGTAACTTTAAGCCACCGCACAGTTATGTAATGATAACGCGCTCTAATCCCCATATAAATCACGGGCTTGCGAATTTATGAGCCCACTGAGCACATATTATACGTAAATTATCACATGTCACGCGCGCTTAAAAACACAGCACCCTTTTGATATATCGTCTACGATAACACGCGAATTACGCGCACCTACTATTTATAGGCTTTACTTTTAATTTTTATACATGGCAAGTATTAATAACATCAGAAAAAAAAACCAACGTCAAAGGAATACGTTTTTCACAATTTGAAATCCTATTGTGTTCTAAACACGTGGCGGTGTTGTCATATCTCAAAACTTTTTTTTATTCTCAATTCCTACCGTCCAACATGTGTTATTATTATTCAGTTCTTCATTCACCTTTCTTTGTGCGGACAAAGACTGGTCCACGGAACTATGGCCCTCTTGTAATGCGTGACATTATGTTCAAAGCATAAAAGAACTGAGAATGTTGGAAGAAATATGTTACGCGTTTATTCAATGTGTATTTCGGATGTAAAACAAACTGACATCGAATGTAAATACTATTGTTGAGTGTTGTCATACGTAAAATAACATTCATAATGGGTATCTAATGGTCTTTTTGATGAATGGACAGTTTGTAGGTGGAACAATTTCATAGGCTGCGTGTATTTTATTGTTTACAACAGACTGTATGAAAACTACATTCGTCGTAAATTACGAAGCATTAAGAATGACTTACTAGATACGCATCGTGTCTCTTTTATTATGAGCCTGACTGCAACAGAATTAAGTGGGTACATATTTCAAACTACGGCTATATCTTTTAACATCAGGGAGTAAATCTAGATACGACACAATGTATAAGTATTCCATCTTTATAATAAAATATTCATCAGATAACAGTTGTTAACAACAAAACAAACCTCTTTTAATTAGTTATTTATTTATTATTTATTATTCATCACGCTGACAATACAGGCTCACAATAAACTAGGGCAACAGAAAAAGAGAAAAAAAAGTAGTTTTCATTTGATTGTGTATTTTATCGCTGTGCATATTCAACGTGTTGTCTGTCTGTCCGTTTATCCACGGTAGCACAAATACGTCACGGTACTTTGACCGACAACATTACTCTTACTCACGACCAACAATAAATGCATTGGATAATGCAGCTTATTTCGTGAGTCACAAGTGCATTAACCCGTTTTTCGGGACGCAAAATAAATATTGTGGTTCTCCGTACACGGATCTGGAGACTTCGTTGCCCAATAGGAACCCTGCGCGTGAGTTGAAACTTGAAATTTAATGTATTGTCTTTTGGACGCTTATGCTAATATATACTTTGTCATAATAAAATATATTTTTATGGAAAACCCCGGTGACTAAGATAGTTTTTGGATACGTTGTTTTATATTTTCCAAGGATAAAAAGATCCGTTTATGACTAATGAGACGTGGCTAATTTACCTATGCTAGAATTTTTGTTGACCATTGAAATTTATGTTTTTTGGCAACATTTGTATGGCTCAATAGTTGTGTGCCTAATGAAATGTTAGCGAAATACTACATAATAATAAGAGCCCGAGGACTTATTTTTATACACTTACAACTAACTAAAACCAAACCACATAGGTAACCTTTCCATATTCTATCCTGTTTTAGAGGTACCTATTTCTGCCATTCCTTTTTGTTTTTTTTTTTTAATATTAGATATATAATTTTCAGAATCATCTACCCATTTATGTGCTGTTGGACTAATCACATGATTGAGTATTGTGGTACTATCTTTAGTTGATTTTGGTAAGGTGAAATAAGATCCTTCTCTTCTCTTCAGGCGTGAGTCGACCATAGTACTATTTACGTATTTGTTTTTTTTTTCTAAACTATAGGTATTCTATTGTGTGTATTTTTATTTTTTTATTTTATTTCCTTAAGGATTTATAGATGCCCGTAGGTGTGTCCGTGGCATCACATCAGAATACCAGTGCTGCGGTATTTATTTATTTATTTTTTTAATTTCGCAGCTCTATGCTTTGGCCTCGCACCGAACTTTTTTATTATTTTAATGTTAATTTTGTTAGTTTTGTGAGCTCCTTTTCTTACTGTTTGTATTTCCTGTGCGTGTCCCAAATGTTTTTTTTTCTTCTTCATGATTTTAAATTTAGGTTTTCGGTATTATTTTACTTACTATTAGTAGAAAGGGTCCACTACTGTTCTACTGAGTGGACCAGTAAATAACTGGAACTGGTAGGACCAGTAGTCCTATGTGTAATTTCATGGTTGAAAGTTAATAGACAGACTGAGAAATATCTCAAAGTATACAACAACAATTTACTCTACTTATAACCATTGAAATATTATAACAAGTATGCAAAGAAACCAGCAACAGAAGCGTATCGACATTGAACATAATTTATTTACAAATATTAACCATTTCAGCACAGTTAACGTCCACAATGCGTGCCTCTTTACTTCAAATGGAAGCCCTAATATGCGTAACGCAAACACAAGTGTACTAAACTCCATACATTCCATACAAATGTACCTGTTACAGGACATAGACGTTGCTAAAACTTCCTGTAACCGACAAAGGGAATCGCGAATTCGACACGCCCAAATCAAAATATATTATCGAGTTATTCCATTATAAAAACTGGCAACATTGAAAAAAGAAAAAAAGTTGCGTCGATGTTCGCACAATCAATCAAGCGATAAGCCAATAAACCTCAACGATGCGCTTTTGAATCGCGAATTCGATTTTTGAATCAGTCTTTTGTTGGCATGGCCGGCGGCGCACGATCTGACTTGGCACAATGAAGGGGCAACCGGAAGCGAGTGCCGGTGTCTCCTTATGAATGGGATGAGTCTGAGCGTTCAGGAACTGTTGGACGATGTGGATACGTTAGATCACGTACCGTCGGAAAAAGAATTGCACAGTTTTAGATAACTTTTGGAGTCGAACTGAATGTTGGTCGTTTTGACGACTTTTATGATTGTAGTTTTCAGTGTTTCAGTTAGCAGTTTTTCAAATATCATGGAAAAAGAAAACCCTCTAGTTGAAAACTGTAGGTAAATGGTGAAATTTCCGTGAAAATTGGAAAAGAAAGCACTGAAATCATACACATTACCTACACACAAATACACATAGGTAAAGTAATCTACCACCTTAGCATAAACTATTTAAAGTTATTCGTCTAACCGTACCTACATGATTATAAAACTATCTATCAACAAAAAAAAAACATTGTACAACAATACAACGCCCCCTATTGTCAAACGGACTGGCATTGTAGCATCGTACCGTGGCCTTATAAAAAAATACGTCCGGGGTTGCCACAGCAATAAAATTAAGCACCATAAAAGGTGGAAATTAATAATGAAATATGTATTACATCGGTATAATGTTGTTAGGAGGGTCCCGTTTAAAATGAATGTGCTTTGTGACCATTTGACTTGTACCTTTTGTGCGGAATTGTCCTTGAAATCGGTCGAGATGTATGGATACAATGAACGGTGGGAATCGTCTTGCTAAATGTTTGATGATTTTACTAATTACAGGGGTGGGGTTTGTTATTCGGATACAGTGAATTATTCATCTGTTTGGGAATGATAAATGTGTTGTTAGAATTGTAACAAACTGCTACATGTTATAATAGATATTTAGTCGAAAAGATATCCAATTAGAAGATAAACAATTGGAAGAACTAATGTAGGTAGGAAAAATTAATATCTTTTTTGTAGTGTGTATTTTTCTGATTTTTTTTTTGTCATATGATTGTCTTCAATGTTACTTTCATGTCACAAAAATCTGAAATATCAATACAAAAAAAAAATGAATTTTTGAAGCTCCACCGGCAGAAGACTAACACCCATATTCCAAGACGTTTCCTCGAAACTTCCTCGACTCCACTCAACCTCATTCAAGGAAATCGGTATTCACAGTTGTAAAAAATCACCTTCACTTGGCGTCCCTCGAAATTTTTCCTCAGTCGAGGTGAGGAAACAACTGTCAAACTCAAGGTACATCGCGACGTACCTTAAGGAACACTCAACACTTACGCCATTCTTTACGTTTTTAATCCACCATTTCGCTCACGCTTGTAAACAGTGATTAATTTATTTAAATAGTTTTGTAGTGTTTTCAATGGATTTCCAACAGTTTCTGAATTATCTGTATGATAACCCGTACGATTACCCTGCACGCCGTTATTTGCGGGATGTAGAAAATCCCATAGAATTTTATGACAATGATGAATTCCAAAGACGCTATCGTTTTAGGAAAGAAACAGTGCTGAATATGTTGTTACCGCTTGTGTTCAATAACAGAGCTATACCCAGTAACAGAGGAATACCCATTCCGCCTATAATTCAGTTGTTAATTGCGTTAAGACTTTATGCAACTGGAAATTTTCAAGTAGGTAAGTAAAATCTTGCTGTTTGCCTTGTCTATAACCATTATTTCTTTAAGTTTTAATAATTTTTATTTAAGTACCTAACATATTTTTTTTACTTTACAGATTGTATAGATTTGCACAAATTAAGTCAATCCGTAATATCTAAAATTGTGGCTAAAACATCAGAAACCATTGCTCACAGAACACTAATACCCCTTGCTCTTAAAATAAGATAAAACAAACCTATCAACACAGGATGACAGGACCGACGCGATCACACAGATAAAAAAACCACAATCTGACAACTTTTGAGTGACCATAGACAAAAAAAATAACAAAAGTATACTGTAATCTATGATTCAATGACGTTTTACCTTGACTCGACCTCGACTCAACCTCACTGGAGGACCCTCAAGATTACCTCATGACAAGACCGAGTTTTAACTAAGAATACCGATTTCGAGGATTCCTTGAGGTAGTTCTTAAGGTAACCTCGAATGAGTGGAGGTGGAGGAACTTTCGAAGTTACTTCTTAGAATATGGGTGTAAGTAATTACAAAAACAAAATTAATTCGGAAACTACAAAAAATCGTGGAACATACATGGGGTATTTTCGAATACCCCTGTAGGTATGAGGAATTCATATTTTTCTTTTTACGTCACTATTTGGTCCACCCTGTATATTTACCATCAGCAGTCCTGTCAGAAACGAGGCTAACTGCCCAGGGCGTGCGGGAAACCACAAAACGAATACAAAAGTACGTACCTACTAGTCTCATAGAAAAACTTAAAACAATCAGTCAACACAAAACTGAATCGAAAGCAGCCAATATTTCTGCAATAAATTAAAATTATGACAAACTATTACGGACTTGTAGAAAGTTACTTTCTCCATCTCACAAATTGGGTTTACAAAACCAACATAATTTTGCGTTTCTGAAAAATGTATTTTGGCGTTTATTTTCAGGGCCAAAAGACCGTTGAAAGTGTGTCTATAAATCTTTGTGTGAGCTCGGCGCTTTCTTTACATCGCCGGCGGATGAGGCAAAGCCGGTTCGACTAATTAGTGGTAATCAAATAATGTCCTCTTTGGCTTTAAACTAGCATTTGGTGTACTTACTAATGTAGAATTTGTACCTCTCTGTGGGTGGGAAGCATGGGAGAAACGATGTGTTAAGGTTTGGCGAGAATTCGACCTTTACATTCGAGGGAATCATTGACGGTTTTGGAGCATTATGGAGCAACTATAGCTACTCGTTAAGGATATTTCCTTAACGAGTAGCTATAGTTAAGGGGAAGCGCTAAAGTAGCCTGTGTCATTTTAAACTACTTTTACTATGGGATCAAACCTGAAATCGCGAAAAAAAAATCAGCAGTTCCCTACATTTTGACGAGTTATGCGAACGTAAATGTATGGGACAGCTGATTTTTTTTCGCGATTTCAGGTTTGGTCCCATAGTAAAAGTTGTTCAAAATGATGGTCTCATTAATGCCCTAGAGTTATGGTATATAAATAAAAACACGTATCATATAAATAAGTATCTATTGAATTAGATTTTGCAATCATATAGTTTGCTGAGATCACTTTTCCTCATAGGTAGGTAGGTGTCCCATATATGATGCAAGACTGCAAAATAAAGATGAACACACCCATTTCTGGCACACCTTTAAAAACAACTATAAACAAATGTTCTATTAATACTAATGAGCCAAACATTATAAACTGTCATTTATTTAATCTTCTACCACTCTTTCTGCGCAAACAGAGGAAATCAGTTCTTATCAGTAATTATGTGAAACAAAGAATTTACAGCTCCGTCAGTCATCAAGACAAATACACACTGACAGGTACAGTCAGCCTCAAACTGACGTGTAGGTAAAAGTATTTATATTATACAAACCTGCTTACAGAAAAAAATACAATTTATCAAAAAATTATCGACAAGAAGATTCATTTAATTGTATACGATCTGTGTTCCATAATATTGTATTGACAATGTGTAGCCATGAAACATGCCTATTATAATTACACATTGGGTTCTTAATTATAGCTACACAATGTACAGTAGGTATTATGTAACACAATTTGTAGACCAAATTAATTCTTGTCAATGTATATGTCACTGGTAATGCTAGATGATTGAGTAAATCATATCTGGAAGTTCCTTGGAACTTTAGGCATCGGCAAATCGCGAGATTCAGACCTGCTTAACACAATTGGCTTGGATGATCTATATCGCCATTTCTCCACTGTTCCCATTCTAGATAGTTCAACCAAACGTCAAACTCTCGACTACCTTGCTGGTCTGACGCGTCCCAATATTAACCCCTTTGTCTTCACCCCAGTCGACCCTGGTGAGATCAGAAAGATTATCCTTTCTATTAAATCCAAAGCCGTTGGCTGCGATAATATCAGTCGCCATATGATCGTAACGGCTCTTGATCAACTCCTTCCTGCAATTTCCCACATCATAAACTTCTCTCTTTACACCGGTGTTTTCCCCTCCATGTGGCGTAAAGCCCTTGTTCGGCCCTTACCTAAGATACCCAAGCCCTCTCTTCCTAGTCATTTTCGCCCAATTTCTATCCTTCCCTTTCTGTCTAAAGTGCTCGAGGCCAGTGTTCATAAACAATTCTCCCACTTTATTTCACCACAACTCCCTCATCAGTCCCTATCAGTCTGGTTTCAGGTCCGGGCACAGTACCGTTTCAGCTCTCCTTAAAGTGACTGACGATATAAGGCGAGGAATGGAGGACACTAAAGTTACCGTTTTAGTGTTAATTGACTTCTCCAATGCTTTTAATACCGTCAGCCATGAAGTCCTTTTATCCATCCTTTCCTATCTTATGGTCTCTCCGGAGGTATTGGAATGGTTTTCCTCTTATCTTCGGGGACGTCAGCAGTCTGTTCATGCTGGAGACTCTTCGTTGTCTTGGTGTGATCTTGCAGCTGGCGTCCCTCAAGGCGGTATATTATCTCCTCTTTTGTTCTCCGTTTTTATTAATCTCATTACCACCGTGCTTCGCACTGCGTATCATCTTTATGCCGACGATTTGCAGCTTTACAGCCAGGCAAGTATTGATAACATTTCTGATGCGATTGATGAGCTTAACCGGGATTTGGGTGTGGTTAGGGACTGGTCTAATCGATTTGGGGTGGCGGTTAACCCTGCCAAGTGTCAGGCTATCATAATTGGGAGCCCTTACAGCATAAGAAAACTGAATGGCTTAACCGTACCACCTGTAATCTTTGACAGCTCCGTCATTCCGTTTAGCTCCGATGTTAAGGATCTTGGTCTGCATGTCGACACTTGTCTTGACTGGCGAAAGCAGGTCACGACTGTTAGTAATAAAGTCACCGGAACGTTGCGGTCGCTCTATCGGTTGAAAAACCTTCTCCCAACACACATAAAGGCAATGCTTGTACAGTCCCTAATCTTTCCTGAATGACCTGAATGCAGATATCCTCAATAAACTTGACCGCCTTCTCAATAACTGCATTCGATTCGTTTTCAATCTTCGTAAGTATGACCATGTATCCGGCCACCGATTACTTTTAAAATGGTTACCCATTCGGCAGCGCAGGGAGGTGAGAGCTCTGTCTATGTTGTTTTCTATTCTTGACCAACCCACTTCTCCTTCTTACCTGATTTCCCATGTTGAATACTTATGCTCTGCCCATAGTAAAAATCTTCGTTCTACCAACAATCATCTTCTACGATGTCCTTCTCACCGCGCTGGTTTCATTCACTATTCTTTCTTTGTCCAGGCGGTCTTTCTTTGGAATGCGCTCCCTCTGAACATCAGGACGGCAACCAATCGGTTGTCTTTTAAAGGGAAGATACGTGAGCATATACGTAAGAAGTTGGCAGAAACATCTCTGCGCTGATTTGTTGGAATCTTTTTCTCCTCTACTGATTGTTATTTCTCCTCTACCGATCGTTATTTCTCCTGACAAAGTTTATTCTGATTATATGTATGTATATATGTATATATTGTTGTATTTATTCTTTTATTTTATAGTTATTTTCGTGTTATCTATCCTTTATATTGCACCTGCCATGTCTTCTCTGCATCATCCTAAGGTTGACTGGTAGAAAATGCCTCAGGTATTAAGTCCGCCTTTGTACGGTATTTGTTTTTACTTGTGCATAAAGTTTTAATAAATAAATAAATAAATCTAGGTTTACCCACGTGTACTTAGAATCACCCAAGGAGTTTGGATAATGCCCGAAAAATAATTTAAATAAATTTTAATTTGGGATTTACCCATACTCACCTAGGTCTACCCAATGCTTGCTGGGTAATCTTAGAATGGTTAAACTTAGGTGTAGGTTGAAAGGTTGGTTAGGTTAGAACAGTGACCACACAACGCACGAGCCGAGCGAGCAAAGCGACCGGTGCTGCGGCAGCGGCCGGCGAGTGCCAGGTCCATTTAGGCACAAGAGAATGTAATTACCCAGACAGTCATAAGCGTCTACAGGTAAATCCCGAATTAAAACTCATTTCAATTAATTTTCGGACTTTACCCAAAAAGCTTGGGTAAACCTAGGTTTACTCAATATTCTAGCATCACCCGTAACTTATACTTAGTACATATTTTCAACGCTGACTGTACCTATTCCTTATCATAGCATGATACTGATGTGTTCGTGGAAAATTTTCTTTTAATTACTCATTAACATGCATGAGCCATCTGTCGCCTCTAGATAAGTCCACGGATCTGGGTAAATATGAGGTTTGATGCATGGAAACTGTTGATAAAAATAGTGATGAAATTGTGTCGAAAACTTTGACGGAGTTTGGTTGAACAATGTTGAAATATAATGTATTTTGATACTTTTGAAAATTAGGTACGTATGTCGTTATTATAGAAAAAAAAGTTCGTGGAACTATCAGAAGGACACAAAGAATCAAATACCTACTTAAAGATCTCGTATGTTCGTGATAATCTGTTAGCAACGAATTGATTTCCCATAATTGAAAGATTTCGATTTCTCGAAAAGAAGTCCGGTTTTCTGCGTCGGTTGTTTGTTCAATCATTTCTGTTCTTTTTTGAAAAATAAAATAATGCTTGAGAAATATATTTATTGTTCTCGTGAACATTGAGTGCAATTATCAACTTCACACTGACCTTTTGTCTGAGTCAATGGGGACAAGAAATTAAAGCGTACGTGTAAATGCATTCTGTCACCCACTTAAAAAGGAATAAGAAGTCAAAAAAGAAATTTTAAATGAGCATAAAAATCATTGTCTTTTGTAATATTTTTTTTATTCAACCTGTACCAAGTTCCACTGCTGGGCAAAAATCATTGTTGTCTGAAATCAAAGGTAAAGCATCTTGCGATTCTGAAATAATGTTCTGGCAAAGAGTTCGGGAATAGTCTATGCTACATGATTCCGACTCCTCTTTGTTCCTAACCCAGTGTTTAAGACGCTACCGAGCGCGCAGTGGCGCCCTCATCGTTTGTTTTGTTATTTCTTTTAATTTAAAAAGAAACACAAGACTATACGTTATTATTATTATAAACACTAGTTTTATATTGTTAAGTTTTATTGTAATCATTAAAACGGGAAATGGTGGCCACTTTTTTCCGTTTTAATGATTACAATAAAACTTAACAATATAAAACTATTGTTTATAATAATAATAACGTATAGTCTTGTGAAGTACAACTTAACGTGCTTATTTTCTTTTTAAATTAAAAGAAATAACAAAACAAACGATGAGGGCGCCACTGTGCGCTCGGTAGCCTCTTAACATACTCTAAATATATTTTTTTTTATGTGTTTGTGACATCCAGATTTAAGAAAGAAAATGAGAACTTCTCATGTTCATATTGCTAGAAGATAGGCACTGTAATGTCGCGGTCCCACAGCCCGCTTTCTCATATGCCAGACCGCGCCAGGCCATGCCGACGGGCCGTGGGAACAGTCGGCCTGCGGTGGCCTGTTGTCGCCCGTCCAATCGAACGTATGGGATGATCCGTGGAATGTTCGGCACGGGCCTCGACAGGCACGGGCCGCGACGGGCGTCAACAGGCCGTGGGAACGTGGCATAAGCGCGTTTATAGTTCCCGAAACTTAAGGGGTAGGCGCTACATAAGAAAATGAGAAGAAATAGTGAATTTTCACTACTTATTTCGAGAGGACGTGCCCACTTTTACGCGCCTATCAAATAACTGTAGTTTAATGAAAACAATAGGCGCATATTCAATTTTGGAACTAATTCTAAATTCGCTTGAGATCGAATGCAACCAAAGTTTTTTTTTTTTTTTTGTACCAGCATACATGATGCAAGGTTCCCTTTTGCAGACAATCTTTACAGTACCTAAATAATTATGTTCCTAAGAGTTCTATAACTAAAGTTAAACTTTGGTTTCAGGTTGAAAAAGAGCTATTAAGAGTTTGAAAGAAAGAAAGAAAGAAAATACGTTTATTTGCGATAAACATGGCGCAAAGAAATAAAATAACAAAATAAAATAATTAAAGAACAAGTTTGGGGAAAATATGCGTCACATTCACGCAAAACGGCCGTCGCTCAGCATATTGCCGCGACCCCATACAAGACAGAGCCTCAGCGCTGGTTTTCAGCGACAGCCGGCGTTGACGTAATGACGTCGACCGGTGCATCATGCAGTGGAAGTACAAATGACAATTAAAATCAGATAAATAAGATTATTGAATATTTTCAAAGTTTATGTAAATATAATAGGTATTGAAGTTGAGAACATTGCGTTCCGTCAGTTTGACAGTATCACATGAGGCAGTTGAGCCATGACGGTGACGATAAAAGCATCAGCGGGGAACTATAGAAGTACAGGAAAAGGTACTCATTTCAAAATAACTTCTTCAAGTTAAGGGCCCTATCTCACTAGAACACCAGTGGCAGCACCACCAGCCGCGCTACAAACAAAAGGTATACACCTCTATGGAGGGTCCCTACCTCACCTGGAGTTCACTTGGTTGCCAAAAATGTTACCTTTGTCAAAGTGTACGCTACCATGGTACATGTACATGGTGTCTTAGTGAGGCATAAGACTGATAACGCGTGTCCACCCTGCAGCAAACATCGCGTGATAAAACTATATTAGTACCCCAAATATTTGCTCAAACTTATCGGTCAAATTCTAAAAACGCGACAAAATGCTCCTAATAATGAGACAGTATACGGATCAAATATTAAATATTTACACCAATAAACGAGGACTCAATGTTTACAGGCAAAATAATTCCTTAGTCTGAAGACAAATTAATTTATAATGTTGCCAGAATTGAGCACAGATAATTAAAGCGAATACAGTAACGGTATGATAATATTAGTTGATACAAATATTTGCTGTTTGCAGTGCTATAGTCATAGCGTTGACTAAATGAGTTTGATTGGCGTATTTCAAATAAAGAAGACATATTTTACTAATATAACGGTCATTTACACAGAAGCTGCGTGTTATGCTGCGTTCCCATGGCGCGTCGAGGCCCGTCGCGGCCTATGCCTGTCGAGGCCTGTCGCGGCCCGTGCCGAGCATTCCACGAATCATCCCATACATTCGATCGGACAGGCGAAAACAGGCCACCACAGGCCGACTCTTCCCACGGCCTGTCAGCCTGGGCTGACGCGGTCTGGCCTGTGAGAAAGCGGCCGCGGGATCGCGTCATTAAGTTAAAAAAAATTGCCATGGAAATGGAAAACACTAAGCACCTATCTGGGTTTATAGAGTTTAAAAAAAAACGGTCAAGGGCGAGTCGGACTCACACACGAAGGGTTCCGAAACACCGTACAATATTTAACACTATATATTTATTTAAAAATGGGTCAAGTGCTTGGAACACACACAATGATGGGTTCCGAAAACGATGTTTAGAAAACAACAACAACAGATGTGTTCTAGAAAGACGAAAAGTGTATTACCATAAAATCTAAAGTAATTAATTCTTTAATCACCTAAAACTGTGAGAACTGTTAAAGTTATTATAATTTGTATTTAATAGTCCTAATATTTACTAAATATGTAACTAATTCCTAATTACACTATGTAATGTTGTTTACTGACACACTACTGTTACTGTACGTTACTGTTGTTGTTGTTTATGTAATGTTGTTTACTCGTGACTAAGTAACAGTCGCACGGATCGCTACGCTTGCCGGGGTTGTTCCGTGGATGGGTGAACATATTTACATACCAAGACTTTTCCGTGCCTCGGAAAGCACGTTAATCGGTTGGTCCCGGCTGTCACTAGCATATTTTAACAGTCGTCACGGTCGTCAAAAGCCCGAAAGTCTGAAACCAGTCTTATCGTCTTATCAAGGGGATCGTATAACCCAGTTACTGAGTTGTGGAGGCCTGATAGGCAGTCGCTTCATGTAAAATTCTGGTATGACTGGAAGCCGACCCCAATATAGTTGGGAAAAGGCTAGGCAGATGATGATGATGTTCAGACAGTAAATCAGTGTTCTAAGAAGACGAAAAGTTTATTAGGGTGAATGTGGTCCGCCGCTTTCGCGGACAAGTGCCACCGGAACTCCAGATTTAGTGCAACTAAGTGATACTAACATAGTTTTATGTTTCATTTACTAACACAATTGTTATTATATGTATAAGTATACTTACTTAGGTTAAAGTATTTTTCTATGGGTCTTCTGAAAATATTTTTTTTTTTTTTTACATATTTCGGGACTCTAGGGTCCCAGACCTTTGGAAGGCGAACTAGAAGCTCAAGCGTGGCGTTGGCGTGTGCTAGCTTACTTATAGCAAATAATTTAATTTAATGTTTTGTGTTGCGTAATGTACCTACATTATTATGCGCAGTGTTATATAGATTCTTTTTTTTTTTTTAACTGAACAGACAGCTGTGCTGCTGGGGAGTTTGTTGCGCCACTTCTTCTCCCCAGCTAAAGCACTAGGAAGTGGTGAAGGGCGGGCGTTTTGGGGGACTGTCTTATGTAATTTTGACGTTCAAAAAGTGCTGATTCTCAGCCTAGTTTGAATAAATGACTTTTGATTTTGATTTTGATTTTGAAGCCAACTCGCAGAGGCCTCTTAGACAATTATTGGTTTATGCATCATTATTTTTAGAGATACCTCAAAAGGAAAAAACTGAACTCTTCTAGGATCACTCTTGTGTCTGTCTGTCTGCCTGTCCGTCTGTCACAGCCAATTTGCTCCGAATCTAATAGACCGATTAAGTTGAAATTTGGTACACGTATGAATTTCTGTGACCCAAACGCGGACGTTTGACGTAAATAAATGAATTTTGAATATGGGGGTCAATTATTGGGGGCAAATAAAAAAAATAAAAAAAGGTTTTCAAACTGTACTGTGTGACATATCAAATGAAAGAGCTTACTGTGAGGGTCTCAAATATTGTATTTTATTCTATAATTTTACAATTTTTTTTTTAAGTTATTTAAGAAAATAGGCGAAAATTGATCATTCGTCCTTATCTTCCGAAACTACTGAGCCTAAAATTTTGAAAAAAATGCAGAAAATAGTTCTAAACATTACATATAGTTCTAAGATTACAGATTTGCAGTTAGAATGTATGGAAGAACATGTTTTTCAACTAAAATATTAAGTTTGTTCTTCATCCCAACTACGGAACCCCTCATTGTGCGTGGTCCGACATGCCCTTGGCCAGTTTTTTTGACATATCTCGGGACCCTTGGGTCCCGGACCTTTGGAAGGCGAACGAGGGGCCGCAGCCAACTCGCAGAGGCCCCTTAGACAATTATAACCGACGATTATCCCTATATGCACTATGCAAGTGCACCAAAGGACAACTCCTTGTTGGTGCAGGACTATTGCAGAATGTGGAAATTTCATTTTATTACCATAAAATATACAGTACATAATTATTTAATTAACTACCTATAACTGTGAGAACTATTAAAGTTATTATAATTTGTCAATAGTCCTTCCGAATATTTACTAAGTCATAATGTTATTTACAACATCTAAACAACAACAGCTTTCCACTATTTGTCACAAGTCAATAAGTAAAATCATCAGATAATAAAAACGTCGCCAAGTGGAGTGCACACATTTAACATTGAAACATTCCGTGTTTCAGTTATTTATATATATTGTGTTTGTAGTGTTCATTTCAGCACATAGGTTGGTACTTAGAACGAAATGTCTACACTTAAGAAATCGATTCGTGACTGACAGATTGACTAGCAAATTGCCTACGCTACTGGAGACAAAAACAAAATTTGCAAGATACGAAATTAAGTAGGTGAGTGATTGACAACATAGCCCAAACATGGAGCCTAATGCTGCTGTGGTGACGTATACCAAAACCCCCAGCTCCAGCTAGATGGGCCGACGACCTTATGAAGATGGCCAGCAGTGGACGGCGATAGGCTAAGTTCATTGATATTTTTTTATTACCAGTGGATGTCACACGAATAAAAGAGGCTCGTGGCTAAACCATAACAGCCACACGGGTCGATCGAAGGTTAAGCTACGCTTGCTGCGTGGATCCATTACATATCGAGACCCATCCGTGCCTCAGAAAGCATAAAAAAGAGAGGGAGAGTTTTGCGAACATAAATTATATACTTTTTTTTTGCAATTTCAGGTTTGGCCCATAATAAAAGTTATTCAAAATGATAGTACCCTAGAGTTATGGTATATCAAAAAAAAAACACGTTGTATAGCAGAGGCATCAACAAACTTTCATTAAAATGACAAAAGAGCATCGCCAGTATTTCTTTTAAAAAAATTGTTTAATATTTTTGTATATAAATCGGCAATTTCGTAGGTAAAGACCTATTATAAAACTAGACTATTGACAACGAAAAAGAAAATACCCATTTCCCAACTGTGTTACACAGGGTTTTAGACAAAGACACCGGTACAAACTAGTTGTATTATTACGTATTTGATTTGTCTGTGATTTTCCATAGCGTTTTGTTCGTGGATCGTCCAAGATGGCGGTCGCTGGCGGCTCTAACGATTTCAGCAAACATAATTATTGGAAGTCGCACGTTCAGTGTACTATTTGATCTTGCTTATTGGCTAACACGGCTCTTGGTTACAATTTTCATATTGTCCCAGCTATTTAGTATAAAATGAATTGATTTTCAATGTTTTTCAACGCTTAGTACTTACATACATAGATATTTATTTTAGTATTTATCTGTTATTTTTCTTGTAAATGCTTCAAGTTGTCATGTACATATTGATGGAAGATGCTGTATGATTATAATATTTTTATCTGCGATCTTACGTCTTATTTCTTTGTAGGAATGAAATTAATTTGATTCATCGATTGGAGGCGTAGCTACCTTAATTATCTTCATGACTCCTATGTATTTGTATTCTTACAATCAAAATCAAAATCAAATCAAAATCAAAAGCCATTTATTCAAACTAGGCTGAGAATCAGCACTTTTCGAACGTCAAAATTACATAAGACAGTCC
The DNA here is from genome assembly GCA_948252095.1 of Dicycla oo. Taxonomy (NCBI): domain Eukaryota; kingdom Metazoa; phylum Arthropoda; class Insecta; order Lepidoptera; family Noctuidae; genus Dicycla; species Dicycla oo. Next base: position 9,955,750 of record OX411721.1, on the reverse strand, counting down.
CCCAAAACGCCCGCCCTTCACCACTTCCTAGTGATGATTAACTACGTATCGATCTAAAATATTTGAAGCCTATTATAAAAGGATAGGTTCGGAATACAAGCCATTAAAAATAGAAATTAAATTTTTATGTGGCACTTTGTATCACAGATGACTTTTGGCTTTGTAGATTGTTGTCTCTGTCATTATGTGTGACTGTCTCTTTCTTAAGCTGTACAGGAACGTGTGCCCTATTGACATCCGGGTTCTAAACCTAGATACCCACCTACCTACGCCATTAAAGTTTTTACCAAAGATCCATGACCGAAATATACGTCCTCAAGTTGAGTGACATGTGACCTACCACCAAAACAGGATATTTTCGTGCAACGTAACTTGAGTAAAGTAGTAAATTAACATGGTTGCACGACATTCGGGCGAAGCCATCAATTACATGTGTATCGCTAAATAAATACGCGTTAGCTATACGAATCTGTACACGTCAGAATTGTTACTGCAAACAACTGAACTTGCGCTTTTGGAGCTGATGCTGCGTTTACATGACTATTTGAGGCTAGTGACTGGAGTAAGTCTTAGTTGGAAGTTTGTTGGAGATGTAATAATTGAAAAATACTGTTGAGGCTTTAATCTTAGCAGATGAAATAGACTGAATGATGTGATAAGATAACGGTACGGTTTAAAAGAAGTTGTAGTGACAAAAGTTGAAAAGAGTATGCTTTGATGGTTTGGTCGTGTTGAGAAGATGAATGAAAGGCGACTAACAAAAGATGATGTGAGTGGAAACGCTGGGACCACGCCCTAAGTTATGTTCTTCAGAAAGGTCAGGTGCGTGTACGACGAACGTAAACGAGGCAAAAGAATAAGTAAGGATCGTAGCAGGTGGCGTTCTGTAGTTTCTGCCTACCCCCATGGGAAGAAGGTGTGAGTATGTATATGTACGTACGTATGAAATAGACTGATATGATTGACTGATACTTGTACTTTCCTAAAAAAATAAATACGGCGCTACTCTACTCGCTCGAACACTATCACTAAACGAAGCACAGCACGTAAAAGGGTACGAGAGGGTCACATTACAGTGTGGCCGATAATTTGTGCAGTCTGGACCCGCCGCTCATCTCATTAACACCCGAGCTGCGTACGAGATGCTATAACGTCGGTGAAACGGACCTCGGAGCAACGCTTGGTCGGTTATCTAACTGGGAAATACCTATAGTAATATTTCAATAGATGGTAGATGATATGGTGGTAGACATTTCTCTTTTTAAGTACTTACCCACAACGTCTCTAATACAGTGAATTACCTCAAACTAATACAATATTCCTAATTTTGTATATTACTACTATGGAGTTCAATATACATCCCAAGGCTATGTTTATAATAGATTTAAAATTAACCAGCATTAAAATCCCAAACTATGACTGAATAGATATAAAATTAACTAGCTTTGACATCCAAAACAATTACTGAATAGATTTAAAATTAACCAGCATTAACCGCCAAGACAATTACTGAATAGCTTTAAAATTAACATTAATAGCCAAAACAATTACTGAATAGATTTAAAATTAATCAGCATTTACATCCAAGACAATTGCTGAATAGATTTAAAATTAACCAGCATTAACATCCGAGACAATTTCTGAATAGATTTAAAATTAACCAGCATTTACTATCCGAAACATTACTAATAATTACTTACTACTCGTACTAGGAAATTTTGAGAAATTTGATGTGAGTTGTTCGTTTTGGCTGAACCAAGCGTAGTTATGTAGATTAATTCATAAGAAAAAGAATATATTTTTAGTCACTCAGTAGGTACGCGTAGGTACAAGCTGGCCTGACATCAATCATTCACTGTTATCACTCGTATATCCAAAGGTAGTGTAACAAAGACATATAAAGGTGGGTACCTTTATATGTCTTTGTTACACTACCTAGCTACAAATGTTTTTTACACACAAAACTAACAATCATTGCTCGTAGCATCGCTCGTAGCCTCGTAGCAATGAGTGCTACGAATTTATTGAAAAGTTACATCTATCTATCCATATAAAAACTTGTGAAGTACCGACTAGTCGGACATATTTGTAGTCGGCGACTAGTCGGCCCATTTTTTACTCGTATTAATATGCTTAAAATTTTAAAAGAGGGTGATTGAAATAAAATTGAAATCTTTACTGTTTTTTTTTTATTTTTATAGAATCAGTTTTACAGTTTACTTTCAGTGCAAACTAGAATAGGATAGGAAACTAGGATAGGAAACTAGGATAGGAATAGGGGAACCCATCGTTTGGTCCATTAATTAATTGGGCTTAGATCCAGAAATGAAATAAAGTAAAATTAATTAATACTTTTTTTTATTTAAGATGGGTTTGCTCTTGACTCTAGTCTAGGTCGGAGGCGTCAGAGACAGAGTCAACGATGGAGTGAGCTTACCCAGAAGAAGCCTGTTCACTCTCACTTAGAAGAAATTACGGTTTTATGCGCTCGGAAACACAGACGCAGGTAGTGAATTCCCCTGCCAGGGTTGCGGGTTGTTTGAAAGAGTTACCGTGGCCCTGGCACAGGCAAGTGAAGGAACACGGTTGGGTTTTAGTCAGTAGAAGTCTGACACGCCCTCCCGCTCCGCCCAGAGCGGCAGAAGTTATTTGAAGATTTCCCATCCAAAAAAAAAGGTAGTTAATTCCACTCTTTTTTTTGTGCGTTTTATAAAAGGCATTTGGAAACGCTTAGTGCGAATTGGTGAATAGCAACCAGGTAGGGATGGTACTGGCAGTGCGTCTAGATGTCCGATGGTAGAAGGGGGCCGGTGGAATGAGGTCGTGGAGTTCTAGAGCACACTCACCGAAATACAATCTGTAGAAGACCGTTAAGCAGGCAACCTTGCGGCGATGAGCCAAGCTATGACGCTTGGCATCCACCAGTTTTACGTCGCCAATGAGCCTCTTAGCTCTGCGTTCCACCGACTCAAGCGCGGCTAGTTGGTACTTAGTTGATCCATCCCAAAGGTGGCTACAATACTCCATGCAGGATCGGACTTGCGCTTTGTAAAGAGTTAAAAGCTGTCCAGGCGTAAAGTATCGCTTCACCCTATTTAGGATGCCCAGTTTCTTGGCTGCAGTTTGGGCTTTGTACTCGATGGTGGCGCTGAAGTTGAGACCAGATGTCAACTACATGCCCAGGAGCTCAAGCCGATCAGTTACAGGAACAGATGTACCCCGAAAAGTAGGAGTTTGAACGAAGCGACTCCTTTTAGCGGTGAAAAGACATGCCTGTGTTTTGGTGGCGTTAAAAGAGACCAGATTATCATCACCCCACTGGGAGACAAGGCTTAAGGTCAAATCTGTCCGCTCTACCATGGCCTCTCTCAAGAAACGAACATCGGCTCCGCTGTTTTTTGCGCTGGACAAGTATCTCTCTGAAACTGTACTGTCATCTGCGTACCCAACAATACCAGGCAGAAGCAGGTCATTGATGTGCAGCAGGAAAAGAGTTGCAGAGAAAACAGACCCCTGAGGAACTCCGGCATCAATAGCCATAAGGTCAGAGGAGCAGCCGTGAACAACTACTTTGATCGACCATTCACTAAGGAAATCTAATATCCAGCTACAAAATCAGCTGGGATGCCATAAGCAGGAAGCTTGCTGAGCAGAGCAGCGTGCCCGACCCTGTCAAAGGCCTTCGAGATGTCAAGTGATACAGCAAGTGCTTCGCCGTGTTTCTCGATGGCTTCGCCACAGCAGTGCGTGACATACACAAGAAGATCGCCAGTTGACCGTCCCCGGCGAAAGCCATATTGACGGTCACTGAGGAGATCATTGTCATCAAGGTCGGTCAGCAGCTTTTTGTTCAGTACCCTTTCCATAACCTTGCATAGAGTGGAGGTAATGGCGATCGGACGGTAATGGGCAGGGTCTGCACGGTCGCCCTTTTTGGGCACTGGTTGTACATTTGCAAGCGTCCAGGATTTCGGTACCATTTTTTTTTTTTTTTCAAGAGAGAGGCGCAATAAAAGTGTTAACAAAGTAGGCAGTTCAGGCGCACACTGCCTCAACTCTCTCGCTGGAATGCCGGCAGGCCCGCTGGCCTTGTTCACATCTGGATTGCACAATACTCACACAAGTATAGACTGCAAAATACTTGTAACAAAAAAGAAGAAACTACAGCAAACAACTGGTAATAAGTAGGTTTATAATAATAATAATAATAAATAATTTATTGATCCAAGATATACATAGACATAGAGTTGTATACTAGTTACATGCTAAGACTTAAGACACAAAGGGAGAAAAATAATAGTCTATAATAATATTAACAATTATTAAATCCTGTCTCCTAAACTAGGGATGGCCTGTATCTTAGGAGACAGTGATTCGACCGAGCTGAACAGTAAATTGGTGTTGGACCTTAGGTTTCGAGTGTCGATGTTATTCTACCATAAAACAAAAATGTAAGTCAGCTGAGTAAGTTATTTTAGATTTATTTATTTAGAGCAAGGATGCAGGTGTGGAGGAAGAGTGAGTGTGTGAATGGGAGAGGTGTGTGTAACTGTTAGTGAGTGTATGTTAGTTGTGTTGTATGTGTGTATGTGTGTGTGTGTGTGTGTTGTTGTGTGTTTATAAAGTAGAAATAGGAAGTTAGACACTCTTCCTTTGACCTAATAATTAATCATTAATTAATTAATTTGACTGAGATCCAGAAATCAATTCAAAATAATAATAATACTTCTATGTAACAAAAAATAAACAAAATTATATAACAAACAGTTTGCAGTAGGTTCAATCTAGAAATAGGAAAGGAACTATTTCTTTGAACAAATAATTATTTAATTGAAGTTAGATCCAGAAATCAAATAAAATAAAATAAACTTCTATCAACACATAACAACTGAAAGCACTGAACGGCTTGACCGACTAGTCGGCCATTTTGCAGTCGACTGATCGCCTAGTCAGCAGTATTGTACATTCTGTATGGACTCAAAAACTGCTGGAGTAATTTTGATGAAATTTGGCTCACGGGTAGACCGTGACTTGAGTTAAGACATAGAATACATTTATTTAGCGATCGGGCTACCCGTGCGAAGCGGGGCGGGTCGCTAGTCATAATATAATTATTGTTTTATTAAAATTGTACCCGCAATACTACAGCTAATCTTGAAAGAAGTTTTTGACTATCTATTACACGTATTCTTATAAAACGAACAAACATTTTTCATAAATCATAGCGACACCACAGATATTGATAGCGACACTATAATCAGAAATGTATACTTACATATTTATGAAACAATAGCACCTAAATATTCAACACAATACAGGTGTACAGGTAAGTAGGTAGTTACTTACCTATTATTAAATAAAAATCCGGACAAAAGGACAACGAAATCGTTCATCGAACTTTACACTACAATGTCATGAAAATATCAATCAGCACACTAAGTACATACCTGAATCACAAGATTATTTTACGATCATTTGACCAAGGGAAAATTAATCAATCAGTCTAGCCTTTTCCCAACTACCTTTTTTTTTTTTGTGGATGGGAAATCATCAAATAACTTCTCCCGCTCTGGGTGGAGCGGAAGGGCGTGTCAGACTTTTACTGACTAAAACCCACCCGTGTTCCTTCAGTTGCCTATGCCAGGGCCACGGTATCTTTTTCAAACAACCCGCGACCCCAGCGGCATCGGCCCTATTGGACCCCATCTTTTGCTGACATCTCTTTGAGGCGCGCGTGGAACACAACGCGCCGTCGACCCGGGCCTGGTCCTCACCGGACGGCGAGCTACGGTGGCCGGGAATCGGCTATCGATTCCCGCCGTTCCCAACTACCTTGGGATCGGCTTCCAGTCTAACCGGATGCAGCTGAATATCAGTATTTTACATGCAGCGACTGCCTATCTGATCTCCACAACCCAGTTACTGGGTAATATGATATCCCTTCATGATTTCCCTTTCGGGCTTCTGACGACCCGTAACTACTGTCAAAAATCCACGAATGGCAGCCGGGAGCAACAGCTTAACGTACTTTCCGAGGCACGGAGGGGTCACGGTATGTAAAGATGATCACCCATCCACGGACCAACCCCGGCAAGCGTAGCTTAACCTGATGGATCGACCCGTGCGGCTTTTATTACTTAGCCACGAGCTCCTCAATTCCCAAGGAAAAATTAATGTTAAAACATAATTATTTTCCTTGCATCAATGCATTGTAGATTTTAAAGAGAGATGATCTTTTATGATTTTCGTTATAAGCTATCAACATTATCATTTCAGCCGAAAGACATCCACTGCTGGAGATAGGCCTCCTCCAAGCATCGCCACTTTTACCTGTTCTTTGCTTCCCGCATCCAGCGGATTCTTATGGCGTTCACAAGGTCATCGGTCCTCCTTGTGGGAGGCCTTCCAATGTTACATCTTCCGGTACGCGGTCACCAATCCAGAACCTTTTGGCCCCATCGGCCATCTGTTCTGCGAATAATATGCCCAACCCACTGCCACTTAAATTTGGCAATTCTTCAGGCTATATCGGTTACCTTGGTTATCCTGCGGATCTCTTCAATTCTGATTCAAAAATCACGTAGGGAAACTCCAAGTATAGCCGGAGAGGGCTTGCCCTTTGGGCAACTTATGTTTGGCAATGGTTCAGGCTTTAACAGTTACCTTGGTTATCCTGCGGATCTCTTCAATTCTGATTCAACAATCACGTAGGGAAACGCCAAGCATAGCCGGAGAGGGCTTGCCCTTTGGGCGACTTTTGGCTATACTGCTACAGAATCAGAGGAGAGCAGCCCAGATAGACCAGGCTAGCAATATCTACGACACATTCGAACAATCAGTCACTTTTGAATAAAAGCTTTACATGCTTTTGTTCGGATGAAAAATTCATTCGAAATACGATACGGGTAGACAGAACCCCCAAGCCCCCCCCTCCCCGCCTTCGGTTGAATCCAGCATTGACAAGACGGGGGGCTCAATAGCCGTGGCTTGGTCACCCACGGTGCAGCGAAGAGGAACCCGAGGAGGGGCCACTCGTCAGGGCTTTTGGCGGTAAGATGACGATGTAGCGGCCAACAAGTAGGTTGCGGTGCCGCTTGGGCGACATCGTCTGATGGCGGACGCGGTGGGGCCGCAAGGGAGGAGGTCAGTATTTCGTTGGCCGCTCTCCCTATCCTCTGCGGCCGAAAAGTGGTAGGCGGCCGGACTACTAACCTGACCGATCGCAGGGGGACCAAGGGTGCCTAGACACGGGGTCGTCTAGCGCCCATGTGCTGGTTTGGTCCCTGGGGTGGTCACGGCGTGTAATGTGTCCTGGAGATGGGGGGTACTCCGTACAGGAGGGTCCGGTGACGGACAGCCGCGGCGGGTACGCGGTGAATGCTAACGCGTGCCCGTGTTCCCGCCACAAGCGGCAGAGGAGGACACCGTAGAGTTTTAGTGGGTTGGAGTCCCACATAACTGCACTGTCTCCCCGTGGTAGTGCAGTATGCATGAGCATTTCTCCACGCAAAAAAAGTGGGGTAGACAGTATGTAGATATTATAGACTAAAACTAATAATCGAAAAATATAAGCTTTAATAGCTCTATCTTCTTTTATTTTTAGCTTATTTTATTAGCATTGCTACGTCCCTGTAGAAACCTCACTCTCTACAGTACCTACAGCACCTGTTTCAGTTAGTGATTATTTGCGACAAATTTAAGTTGCAACTATAATGTACTCTCTAATGCTAAGAAAGCTGATGAACGAATCAAAAATCAAAAAGTTTCTTACAATACCATTTTGAAAAATTCGGCCGCAGGACTAAGTACAAAAAATACCGTACTTTTAAAAGGAAGAACTCTTCATTGCCCTGCCCTAAATAAAACCTAAAGCCAGCAACAAACAAACTATGACGTCACAAATGTACATAGACATACAGATTATCAGTTTCAGAGACAAATTACACAAGTGCTCATACTAAGCGAACCAAAAGCGCTTCATATATAAATATTATGTTTATATATTGATAGAGTAGAGCGTTTGTCAAACAGTTCAGTGTACGGTGCCAATATTAACTCTAGTTATCGTCCGCTGGTGAACCCGCCTGCCAAGGTCACGGTCAAGGTCACACAGTTTACATTTACACTGTCAATATTTTGATGTGTTTTCTACGAGTTTACACCTCTGAAATAAATTGGTTTGCGTTTATTTGGGATGTGCAGGCGAATTAGGCTTGTTAGGACTTCATTTGAGGACTACCTAATGTGTTTTTTTGCTTGGAAGGGAAATAAGTCAGCAGGTTTTCAAGTTTGGTAGTTACCCTCTCTTTGACCTGATATGACCATCGAACACTGAAGCTTTGACGTAATGAAAACTACAACTGAAAGTATTTCAACACATGACACTTGAGTTAATGTAATGAGCTCTCAGTGATTGATGTTTTGATATCTATGTACGCACCGGGACTTACAGCTTAGTACGGCCGTTATTCCAAATGCGTACAGTGCGGCTACGTTAGAAACAATTGAGTCTGGTACCTATGAAATACCTAAGACCCTACTGACTCTAAACCTAGCCCTATAGCAATTACCTAGCACCCTAGTTACCCTAACGCCCTAGCCTATCATACAAACCACACCAAACGTAAGTTACGTTGGTTTTACGTACGGGAAGTCTGTCACAAGGAGACCTACGGTGACAGACGGAATTTGGGTAGGAATAGGGGTTTGTGTACGTCGTGCAATGTACACAGGAAATGGCTTTCTCTCTGCCGATCCCACAGACTCATAGGACCGATGATGGCTAAAGGTGTCTTGGCCACAGTGAGAGGAGTTACGGGAGATGAATCAAACTCGACTCCAGCTTGATGACTGCTTTATTACAGTAGTTAACTTAATTATATATAAATTTTGTGGTCAATACACATTGATACCTATTTACATGTGTGTTGTGTGTGTATCGAGCCGATGAAGCGAAGATCTCAGCAGGTCACTTCTTAGTGCTGATGGTGTGCCGGTGTTGCCGGCGGAACGAATGTATGTCGATCTTAACGCTGACGCTGTAATGATGTAGCTGGCTCGTGTAACTACTGTTCATGGTTGAACAATCTATAATAAAATACTGATATACAGTGTAAACTCTTTATATCGAAACTCAAGGGAACGAGCACTTTTTTCGTTATAGAGAGTATTCGCTATGAGTAGTCTAGAGTGATGAACAGTGAGAAACAACCAAATACTAATCAGAATCACGATACTTTTTAATATTTTTTTATTTACTTATTTACGACTGCGAGGTGCCTAGTGTACACATATTTAGTAACTGGGGCCAGTATTCCCAAAGACAATGCAATCCAAGTGTAATGTCACACGTGTTCTAGGCAATTAAGAATATCAAAAGCAAGGCGGCTGTTTACAGCCTGTGGTGTCTTTCTTAGAAATTTCGGCATCTCAAGGATTTATTGCCGAGCCTTTTGTAAACTGGTAACACACAAGTAATGTTGATAAAATATATTTACTGACGTCTAAATATGAACGTATTTCTTCGTAATAGAGAATGGCTGTTGCGCTATACAGGACATTTTTTTAAGCAGTGCGCAAATTTTCACAGGGTGTTCTACTCATGAATATGAATAACTTTCACTATGGGACCAACCCTGAAATTACGACAAAATCAGTTGTTTCATATAAAAGTTCAATACCTACTCGACCAAAATGTATGAAACAGCTGATTTTTTTTCGTGATATCAGTGTTGGTCCCATAGTGAAAGTTGTTCATATTCATGAGTAGAACACCCTGTGAAACTTTGCGCACTGCTTAAAAAATATCCTGTATAGTGTATCAATGTATGGGTTTTAAGGTAAACCAACCAAATTGAACTAATTTATAGATTATAGGGAGTTTTACGTTATATCGAAAGACGTTATAAAACATTTACACTGTTACTAACCTATAAAAATAAGTACATACGAGTAAGTGCGTTTAAACTGGTAATATAAGTTGATCAATAAATAAATTAAAAAAAATATATCTTAATTTTCATTCTGAACAAAGAAAGTCTCGATTACCTACTGACATCGATGACCTATTTAGATCGGACGCAAAAAAACGTACACACGTATCAACGTACAAGCGTATCAACTGACTTGTATCGTCAATTCGTCATACCTAGCCAAATATTTAAAAGATTTGCAAAGAAAACCAATTCAAACTCTAATAGGTCCGCAACAATCGGAATTATCTCTAGGTATATTTAATTTATTAAGGTAAACCTCCTTGGGTTACATTGGCTGTGTTACCAAATATTTTCCGTGCAAGCGGTGTGTGTGCTGTGTACATATTGTGTGTGTTTGTGTGTAGAGCACATATTTAGCTGGGCCCAATACGAAGCCCCCTTGGCCTTATGCGACAGAGAAAACTTGGTTTGCTTTGTAACTTTTGAGCAAATGATTTTTAATTTGGTTATGGGTTTGCCTAGTTATGTAATGTTCGCACCTGATGGAATGAGGAGTGAAGTTTATATTGTTTAGTAGTGGCTAAGGTTATAATAGCCTCTTTTCAACGTCTCATCTAAATAAGATTTGGTCCCCCACTTCATAGTAACTACCAACCTTTTCAGTGATACTTCTTCAGTAAATCTTCAGGTATTACTATAAAGTAGGTATTTGTCGGAATATCTCAGTAGTTAATTTCAATTTCCAAAAATAAATCCATCAGTTCCCTCCAAAAAAGTAGGTACAAAACCGCAGGCAATCAAAATTCAAAGTAGGTATCCACCCATCCGAGATATTTGTTTTCAAACGTAACGCCTTCAGCCTATCACCTCCACACTAACCCTGCAAACACGGAGTTTTTAAACAAATATACAAAAAAAATACGCAAATAAAATACTCCCAGTGTCCTCATTAATATTCTAGAATAATGTATTATATTATAAACGTTTTTGTAAAACAGGTCTCCAGAGAGCAAACTCTTGCGCCGCGCGCGCCGTCCGCTCAGCAAACAACATGGCCGCGATAACCGACGCCATCTTGGTTTTATCGAGGTTACACATACAGGAATTTTAAATTATTATTTTATTACTACCGTTTTAGCTTGCTTAGTTGGTAAGCTTTATTGGGTGTTTAAGTTTTTGTATTTATTCATTGTTATTAACTCATATGGGAATAGACTAGAATTAAACATGGGTTTAGGAGATGAATAAACTAAATAGGAATATAAGACTTACCTAGGTAGTACTATATTGAGAAGTTGGCTACTATTGTTTTTGCCACTTATCAGTCTATCACTGGATAAAGATCTGAGAAGCCTGAATTTGGTTAAAATACCTATAAAAATAAAACATAATTAGGAAGGTAGTGGTGTTACCCTTCGTTTTTGATCACCCCTTTCCTGCATAATTTTATAAATTGCTGAAAATCTTTCAACTTACATTTGCTTGACCTAATGTTATTTTGTAATTACTCAACAGAAAATCCAACTACGTATCTACAAATTCAATTTCAAGGTAAATCGTTCTGTATGTCTGCACGGTCACCAGTCACCCAACAATAATTAGCAACGCTTAGGTATACAGAAACGCATCAATACTCCACAGTGCGTCAGCGCATCAGTTTCGCAAGACAAACATGTACAATTAACATTCCCTAAGATAAAACTGTTGTGTTTAGTATAAAAACAGGCTAATCCAGGCGGGGTGAGAAGAGAACAAATTTACTGTGCCAACAATCAGCCGGCACCTAACATCGCATCGGTACGTATGAATAAGGGTGCGGGCATATCTTGCGAATAATTGCGACGTTTGAGGGTGAGTTTGATCCTAGTGTAATATGCGACGATTGGTGAATCTCTCTGGGTTGGGCGATAGGATTATGGATTTATACAGTACATGCTAAAAGTTATTGTATACTTTCCGTATTTTCAGAAAATTTTCTGACCAAGGAATTAAAAAGGATGTCCTTTTGCTATTACATAGTAGATTTTACAGGACTAGGTACTTTATCTTGGTACCTTTTAGCATTTCAGATACGTGTCAGATTCCAAACCTGATTTGGTAGAGCTTTAGTATTCGGCGCAGTTCAGTTTCATTCAAAAACATACCGTTCATCTGTAACATTCGACAAGAATCTTGATTTGGGTGAAACTGGGACTTTTATAATCCTCCCATGTAGTCAAGCCTTTACTCAGAGTCACCGCTTACACTGCAAATATTTCAACAAAGATACAAGGGGGCGCTCAACTCAACTTTGACTATCCCAGTGCACACACGGCTTAAAACTCCACGTTATAATAATTATATACGACTGTTTTAATTGCGATTAGGACTCAAGTATAGTTTAGCACAACAGTGGCTTAAAATTTCTCAGAAGAACACGTCGCGCGTCATGCTTTTGTGAAATTTCGAAAAGATGATGTCTTGTTATTTTTGCAGAATGGTAGATGGTGCGATGGTAAATATTACATTATTAACTGAAAAGTTAAGAATGCAATATTTATTATCATTACTAGCTGTTCCCGCGACTTCGTCTGCGAACCAGGATAAATAGTAGCCATGTTCTTCTCCGTTTTAGCGTGAAAGCGTTATCAACAAACAAACAAACGCGCATTTATAATAATATTAGTTAGGTTAGTTAGGAAGATGAAAAACCGGTCTATCGACACTCAGACTCACAAAATGTATTAGGTACTAATTTTTTTTAAACTCCTCTCTCACACTACTAAAGTTTCTATAATAATATAATTCAATCATTCGAAAGACACGTGCGCCATCTATTGTCATAAGAACGTTATTGTTGTTTTCCTCGGGAATAGTACTTTTTTCGGGATAAAAGTACCCTATGTCCGTGTCTGTACACCTCACAATGTATATGCAAAATTTCAGGATGATCGATTCAGTGGTTTGGGCGTGAAAAGGTAACAAACAAACTTACTTTCGCCTTTATCTTAGTGCACTTCTACATGTTTCAAGGAAGTTTTATGTACTTAGGTATTTCCCTCTACATCCTCCGGTTTTGTTTGGTATTCATTATCTTCTACTGTTTCTGTCCCCAGTGGTTTAGACTATGCGTTGTCTTAAAGACAATCGCAGAACTGCTTCATATAATTAAAGTTTAATTTAATTAAAGTTTTTTAAAGACAAATGAATAGAAGAAGAATTTTCACAGCTTTTCAAACATTTAGAGGTCTTGCAAAACTTGCATGCTTCGCAAAAGTAAATAAATAAATGACATGTAAGATGTCCTCATTGTTTTATCTTTCATCACCTTCTGTAAGTATTAAATTATTTCCATATCTTATTAATAATTATCCGTACAATTGTAATAATAATAATTTCATCCCATGCACAATAGATCCAATTTACTACCGAGTACTGACGAACGCTCGATGTTTGCACATATGCTTTCATGTCTGTGGATGATAACGTATGTATCTTGAGCAAGTGAAGTAAAGTACTTACAATGCATAATTATTCGAATATTGGGAAAGTTCTAGAAGATATCGTTATGTTTTTGAACTGCCTGAAACCCTGAAACATATCACTTGTTTATCATTTGTAGGGTTCCATACCTCAAAAGGAAAAGCGGACTCACTATATCACTCGTGTGTCTGTCTGTCCGTCTCTCACAGCCAATTTGCTTATCAATGCCAACGCCAATGGGTTCATCCCAACTACGGAACCCTTCATTGTGCGTGGTCCGACACGCACTTGACCGGTTTTTTTCAGAGACTGCTGGCGTTGTAGCAAATAAGGCCGTTAAGAAAACCCATAACAGCTGACAGGCAACAGTCCTACAATCTGTCAATTTGGTAAGTTTCTTTCATAGATTTCAGCTTTATTGAACGGCAGTTGCCATGAAAGTGTGACAATTAGTTCTATTAAATGGAGCCTGGGTAGGTATTATCTAAAAGATTTTTTCCATGTTAATAAAAGTGACATTGAGAGGGAGCGTAGGGCTCCGGCGGTCAGGGGTACTATGTTGGCGCGAAGATTTGTTCGGTTTACTGAGCTTATTGTCAGACTTTTTACACCGGGAGTCTTTGGGTTAACTACTCGATAAGGTCGCTGGATGTTCTACGCGTCCAATATACTAATGTTTTTAGGATGCTATTGCGACTGCCTCGTTGCTGCAGTGCCTGTTCGCGGTAAACCGTACCGACCGATTTTCCACGATGTTTTTAATAACGTTTTGAGGAATATGTTCCCACTCTTCTGCAATCACTCTTTTTAGCTCCCTGATGTTTTATGGAGCAGGTTGCACTGATCTTACCCGTCTCTTTAGAACATCTCAGACATGCTCAATTGCATTGAGGTCAGGACTTCGAGCTGACCAATCAAAACGACGGATCCCAACTTCTTGCATGTCCTCACTCCTGAGCAGAATAAGAGGCAGTCACAATAGCAACCTGAAGGCTGTGGCAGCAGATACTTCCTCCAACATAATAAAGCAATTTGTGAAAAGACTTACACCGTAGTTTCCATTTCTTGGGAGATCTTCTCATTAATTCGTCTTTAGTTTAAGTTACTTACAATAGTGTTTTAAGTGCAAACCTGTTACTAACAATTTGTGGATATCATAGTTGGTGATAGGTACCTTGTAGGCACCGTGCATAGCATACAATAACATCTTCATCGCATTGACTTTCTCTATATCACCTTTACTAATCTTTCTACTGGCTGCAACTTTAACTATCGGAGAGAAATCAGTGTCAGTTCAGTCAGATAGGGCCCTGGTCAGTGGTCACTCATTCGTCACAAGCCTGAAAGAATGGCCCTGAAAACAGTCAAAGGCTAGGTTTAGTTTTTAGACAATAAGGAACATTTTGACACCTGCAAGGAATAACATCGTAACTCATTTGAGTTACAATCGTATTCTTGTTGTACAAAAAATGCAGATTTTTTACACCCCTTTTTCTAAATTCCTTTGCGTAAAGATTTTTACAAGTTTTCACAACTCAAAATGGCCTAAAACGGAGTAACGATGTTATACTTTGCATATGTTGATTTGTTCATGGTTGGCAAGAAGCTACCCCAGAGCCTACGGGAACCTACGAGGAAATCCGGGTAGGTACCTAACTGAAAATACATTTTAAAACACAACCAAGCCCAACATCATTGCGGGTACTAGGTATAGGTATGCCTAGGCTTTCTACCATCGCGCATGCGCAATCCAACCATGAAGATCACACTGTAATCGCGACGAGCTTGGTTTTCAAATATTAGTGTTTGGCAAAGAAATCAAGCCGCGGCCGGCCGACCGTTTGTCCGTCTGTTTGTACGACACGACCCCGATCGAGTTGTTAGCACGACCAACTATATTATCCTGACACTCGACCACGGTTTTGTTTGGCTGTGGTATGCAAAATAGATGAGGAGGTGTCAGAATTTGATGGCTAAAATAAACAAGAAAGAAGTTCTCATTACCCTGAACCACTGTTGACATTCCTGGAGGCGATAAAATCGACAAAGAACGAAAAAACAAGAGAAAATCGACAAATTATTCACCTCAGCCATTAAGTAACAGTTAGGTAATCCCTTAAAAGCCCATAATGATCCGAAAGATCAAGAACAAGTAAAAAACGGCGAAAAAAAAACAATCAAATTACGATAATTAAAAAGTATTCGGAGTCAATTAAATATAAAATTCTAACATTTCCGAAGGTTCCGTCTTCCGGCTTCGATTAATCCGTTTGACGGCAAGTTAAAAATCGTTTAAATGCTACCTGAGCGGGCCAACCAATTGAATTATTAATGCTGCCTCCACAAACGGTGAGGGTACATATTTACTCGTCGCGTAAATAGATGCGCACACACCCAACACGCGTTTTCTGCGCAGTATATGTAAGGAAAACCGA
Organism: Dicycla oo; assembly: GCA_948252095.1. Lineage (NCBI taxonomy): Eukaryota > Metazoa > Arthropoda > Insecta > Lepidoptera > Noctuidae > Dicycla > Dicycla oo. The sequence continues at coordinate 9,939,918 of OX411721.1, read as the reverse complement.
TATATATGCGCCGGGAAATGAAAGTTTTGTGACCTTAATTTGTTTTTCGTAAGTTAAATATTGTGCGTCTTAACGAAAGTTGTGTAAACCATTACAGTGAAACAAGAAAAAGGAAGGCCTTGAATGTATTAATAACGATTAAATATTTTAACAGTCTACTCTGAGCCCTGAAACATCACTTCTGACTACACAATACTCTACATAGTAACAATCAATCATAAATTTGAGATATAGCAATAGCGTGATCAGAATTTTCTATGAAGAATCCATTTTTTAAGAAAAACTGCAATTACATTAAATATTAATATCTGACAAACCTTGGATATTAATCATATTTTCCTTCAATATACTACAATCGCGTTCTTGTACACAATACGTACGTAAAAGGCCGTAGTTTTCCCGGTTGCGCGCGCCCCTTGAGTGTGTGTGAGTGAGCTCGGGTGTGTGTGCGTAGGGTTGGCCTTTTGCGACGAGGGGGAGGGAGTAACGAAGGGGGGGAGGAGACGTGCCTTACCAGGAACCGTGGAGTCGCTCTCTCCTAGTATTTGCCGACTTGTGCAATTAACAGCTCTTTATGAATATTCAACAAGAGTCGAGATGCGAGTTTTTATATTAATTGATGTGTAACTTACACGAAAACGGCTTTTGTGGGCCACTTTTGTATGTTTACTGTTAACATTCGACGCGTTACCACATTTTATTGTGAATTAATATTTCGTTGATCTTTGTGTCTGTTGAAATGTCCGTAAGTTTACATCTGTAGGTAGGTAATATGATTGTGTAGCCATGTTGCCTTTCAATGGCAGTTTACCATTAAATGCATTACTCAACATAGGCAAGCAGTCATGCCACCATTGAAGATCTACAAGCATGATTCATTTAGGACAAAAAGTAGAATAACCCAAATAACCAACACCCAAGTTCACGTATTTCAATACCCAGCTATCTCAGACAAAACACATCCCATTACGGCCTCATTACCATAATCCATTTTTCCGATAAGAAAATGGTACATTATGTATGATTTGTTCAACCAAATCCACATACCGATGCTCCACGCACCCACTGGAAAACTGCGTTGGAAAGAGACCACATTGCGTTTGAAGAGAAAGCAACAACTGGGGATGAGTCCACAGCTTTGGGACTCAACAAGTCATAAGTACACAAAACGACGAAGACGGAAATTGAACTGTAACTTCAAGTCACAAGGTTAGTTTTTAAATGAGGTTTTGTGTGTGAGCATTGTGCGTGTATTAAGGCAGAAGAGTACGGACAACAAATATTGATTCGAAGGAGGGTGTGAGCGGGTGTACGCCGGGTTTTCAGGAGGGGTGAGGGAGGCTAGGCGCACATAATTTGAACTAATTCCCTGTATGTTGACTCTGGCTTGTCTGGCCGCTCGCTGCGGCCGATCAACTCAAAACGTCTTTTACGAAACTTCAAAAGTTGTCAACTGATTGAGAGTTGAAGGACGAGTAATAAAAACCTGGAGATTTAGTGCTTAAATGTTTTGACACGAGACTTGTCTTGCTTGAATCAATATTAAGAGACGTAAAGGATTAAGTTTTTGAGAACTTAGTTTTTGAAGACTGAATACATTTTAATCAACGCGCTGGCTAAGACCCTATTTTAACATTATTTTTAGGTTACTAGAACCATCTATCTTTTTCAGCGGTTTCACTTTATTTTTCTTTTTACGTAGCAAGCTTCATCCATCTTTTTCAGAGGGATCACAGTAATATTTGGCTTTCCTAAATAAAAACGGTCTCAACTCCCAAACGTTTCGCTGTTCTCATGTTGCTATAGGTACCGTAGGGTACTCCGAGATCTCGAAAATCACTATACTATTTACAAATGATAGAGGTTAAAACCATGGGATAGGACGAATATCAGAATTCCCATAAGATAAACACACTCTGCCTCTAGGTCCTATCGTATTTTGAATAACTTTTCCCTAGAAAAAAGCGAGAACTACTTTTATTCAAAAGTAGTTCAATATTTGCTTGAGCGATAGAATGTCAGCCTGTATCATATAAGGTTGCCCATTGTTTGAAACCCATACAGTAGGTACCGCCCTAACTGTGGCAGATAAATTGGTGCAGAATATAGGTACTTTAAAAGGTAGGTATTTTAAAATAAATCATGCATGTAGGATAGTGCCTTTGTGACGTAACGAAATCCTCTCACACAAGATCAAAGTGCACTAATTCTACTAGCACATCTCTGTAACGATATACAGACATGACGTGAACGACAAAGGACAAGCTATGTGAACATACTGACAAAGCCATAGTAGATTTTGCAGTATTTGGAAATAATACTAGTCTATACTTGATTGATGTGCCGTGCTAAGTAATAAAAAGCCGCACGAGTCGATCCGTCAGGTTAAGCTACGCTTGCCGGGGTTGGTCCGTGAATGGGTGACCATCTTCACATACCGAGACTCCTCCGTGCCTCGGAAAGCACATTAAGCCAGTGGTCCCGGCTGTCATTCGTGGGTATTTGACAGTCGTTACGGGTCGTCAGAAGCCCGAAAGTCTAGCAACCAGTCTTACCAAGGGTTATCGTATTACCCAGTAACTGGATTGTGGTGGTGAGATAGGCAGTCACTCCATGTAAAAAACTGGTATACAGCTGCATCTGGTTAGACTGTAAGCAGAAGCTAGAAAGATTGATTGACTTGATTGATATGCCTATCATGTAGGTTTTGCAAGGCAGGATATCGGATTATTCCACTTAGCCCCAGCGGTGGAGCAAAGTGAAATAATCCAGGATTATGAAACCATAGCAGTCCACTACATGTAACCTTGCTGAAATTCAGTTAGGGCTTTAATGCAGGGTCAATTTGGAAATGCAAAACTAGTTACGGTTGTAGTTAGAGCTGGTCAAGATGATGAGGAGCAGAATACCTACCTACCGTGTCTGAAGTGTGGTGATTATGGAAATCTTCGTCTCGAACTTTAATTGAGGCTAAGAGAAAAGCATACGAGGTCTACAATATTTTAGTAATCGCATGCAGGAAGTGGAGCAGTGGTGGCTCAGTGGTAATGACCGCGACTTACGAGTTGTAGGTCGTGAATTCGAACTTCGAACCCATGCAGACACTTTACTTAGTGTAAATTATTTCATCAGCACTGCTCTCAAAACGGTGAAGGAAAACATCGAGAGGAAACCGGCATGTTCTAGAACCTAAAATTCGAAGACGTGACATCCACCAACAAGCACTGGGCCCGCGTGGTGGATTACGGCCCTCTTCCTCTCACAGAGAGGAGGTCTGTGGCCCAGCCATGGGAACACTCTAGGCTGGTTATGTATTCAGGAATTTGCTGTTTTCTGTCTAGTAAAAGGAGAGCACCGCTACTACCCTTGTTTTTACATCCACAAGTAGAAATAAAGAAGCTTATTATTTTCAGAAGCGATACATACAAATTCAATAAATAAAGTCCCTTGCCTACGTACTTACCTATTAACATACCATACCATAACATGAGGAGCAATATTACCATGAGAAGTTGTGTCATCTTAAACTTGTACCTACATTGATGGCAAATAAATAAATCTGAATCTGAATCTGAATCTGAAGATTTCTGGTGCCCACTTGCAATAAGTATTATGGTTGAAGGTGTAGAATTTTTTTGGTTCCAACTATTTTGAATAACCGTCCAGTCGATATAAACAATTTTACCATAAAACCCTCTTTTAAAAATAAAACATATATCGTCGGGGATAGTGCCAATCCGCGAATCTACCATACGTAAAGTGCGCGTATCTGCACTACTAGATTTACAAGGGAAGGTTATAAGTTTTGTTTTTATTTTTTTATTTCAACGGCCTTTGACCTCATTTTTACATGGAGAGTAAAAATGAAGATTCATGTGTTTAGCCACGAAAATCACGTCAGAGGTGAATTAGGATCTTGCGTGCATTGCCCGCAAAATTTTAAATTGGCTACATTTTTCAGATACGCGGAATTATCCAATGCTAGTTCCGCGGATTTGCTCTATCCCCGACGATATACGTAAGTACCTCCTTGATAATGTTTCGTGAAGGCCTCACTGTAGAGAATATTTAGATTACTTGTATGTCTGTTTTAAAATCTGCTGGATAAAACTTAAGGAATGCATAGATAGTAGTGGTAGTAAAGTGTAAATTATGTAATAATGTTAAAAAAGAAGGAGCTACGACGTAGGAGGAGGTAATATTTGTTGTCAAAAAAAAATCTGTGAATAAACACTTTTTCATTTCATTTCATAGGTTAAATATTATAGGTACGTGCCTAGACAGCCAAAAGTCAATAGACACCTATAGCTATTCTAAAACTGAAGGCAAACCAGCAAATCTAATTGAAATTCACGTAGGTATATGATGCCTGCACCACGCCTCAAATATGAGAACAGAAAACAAGCCATCAGTAGCGCTTAGTGTATACTCACAAACACATCGGCATACATAATTTATTCATGTCATATGTCGCAGTCTGTAGTGTGCTGTTGGGATGTTTTGAGTTAGTCTGATTTTATAGACATTCGATCCGAGGAAATTGAACGAATGATGCTGCTATGGCTTCTGGATGTCGTATGGCAATCATCATCAGATATGATGGGGTTGGCTTCCAGTCTAGTATTTTACATGGGGCGACTGCCTATCTGCCTACCTCCACAGCACAGTAATTGGGTAATACGACACCCCTTAGTAAGACTGGTTGTCAGACTTTCGGGCTTCTGACGACCCATGACGATTGTTAAAGATCCACGAATGAGAGCCGGGACCAATGACTCAACGTGATCAATGGCTTGTCTTTAATTTAATTTTCTTTGTGCAAAAATTTTATATTTGTCTTTTATATTTGTGTTTTATCACCGAGCCGAAGAATATTGAATATTATGTACGCCATTATTGTCACGTGCTTCAGACCACTTACGAAGTAATTTTTATAAAAAATTTAATGTTAGATGTATGTGATGTGTCAGTGCTCTCCGTAAATAAATAAATAAACGTGCTTGCAGAGGCACGCAGGGGTCTTGGTATGTAAAGATGGTCACCCATCTACAGACCGACCGAAGGAAGCATAGCTTATCCACCCGACCCGTGCGGCTATTATTACATAGCCCCTCTATGGCATCCTCGTATGGCAATATGGTGATAATAAATTATATACTTATCGTTGTTACCATGATAATAGCTGGATGAGAGTTGCCGAAAATCGAGTTCGAAATCGAGTGGCGTGCAATAGGAGAGGCCTGTGTCCAGCAGTAGACTGATATAGGCTGATGGCGTACATCGCCATTGGCAATGTACAGACGCCAGCACATCAAGCTACTACATTCTGTCAGATGTCTTTAATAGATTTTCGACTTTATTGCTAAGGCATTAGGTTCAAGGTTGATTGGGAAAATCTGACAGTTTCGGGTAGGTTGACCTGCTGGCGTCTGTACCATGGAACATATACGTACATGATTTTTTCCTACCCATATTTACAAATAAATTATTTGAATTTGAGTCAGTTCTGATAATGAGATGATAGGTATTTTGATGACTTTGTTTAGGTATAAGCTGATCTACAATATATTGAAAACAATAAAAGCTTTCTGCAACTGCCTACCGCTACAATTCGAGCGTTAGAAGTCGATTACATATTACAAACATCAACAACAGAATAGTATTCTTTTCTTTTTCTTTTTCTGTTTAAGATTTAGGTTTTGGTAATTAGACCTGAAATAACAACCATAATTAAGATTTGTCCTTAATGCTTATCTCGATTCAGAGAGTAAGTACCTACTCGTAGCAACAAACAAGTGGCAAAGTTGTTATTAATCCAATATTTATAAGAGGCTGCAGGAATCACATAAACTTGGGCCAATAGCCAGTTTTTAAAAAGAGAGCTTAGGCTTCAATACCTAATTGGCTTGGTGCAGACACATTTTCAAATCGTAAATGTCTTCCATCAACAGTAGCCGTTATATTTTGTATGAAAACTTAGGAGAAGTTATAGTTCATGTCAAATAACTTTGCCGCTCTGAAACCAGGCTTTCCGGCGCGCTGCTGTTTTAGTATAGATATTGACTACTGCGCAGTCATTTGTGCGAACTTCAGAGCGGCAAACTTACATGACGCGAACTATAGCTGAGCTGTCAATAGTGTCAATCCATAGCATCAGGTGGAATGACAGTTTTCACGGTGCAGAATAGACCGGTAGAAGCCAAAGAAATGCGCAAGACCATATGAAGTAATTGAACATCAATTTTGATGATTATGGACTAGGTAATTTATTATTATTCTATTATGTACTAAAGTATACTCCACGCAACAACCGTGCCCGTGTATGTATACCTAACTATACACGAATGCAAACAAGCCGGCATCCGCTACATCGCTTATCTCACTGAACAAACTTCGCTCGCTGTATCTTAAAATATTTCCATACTTACACCTCGAGTAACGTAAGAAATTCTTCGAACTCAGATAAGTATTTAAAAAAACTCGAGGAAACTTACCCACGACAGATTATTTTCAACCTTTGGAAAGGAATTCATAAATGTTCGTTGGCCGCCATTTTGAGGAATCGTTTTTAAGCGCCAATCAAAGGGCTCTAGCATTCGTTGTTCTGCCTGTGCTGTCATTATAAAAGCGTCTGAATACATTGTAAACGTTCGGTTAACAAAGTAAAAAAAAAACAATCTCAGCAGATTTTCTCATAAATATGAGTAAATAGGCTAGGTACTCTTTTTTATTTAAACTGTTATCTACAGGTTTAATTTTAAAATTCATCACGTATTGCGTGTGAAAAAAAAAAATCCATTGCCTTGGTTTTTTATTCCTATATTTTCTGTGATAGATACCTACATTTTTAGATAGGTACAGGTGGAGCTGCAATATTTAAATTTACTGAAAAAAGACAGTAGTTACCAAACACAAAAGAAATCTAATTTTAATATCGCTTGGTTCCTACCTTAACATATTTGTTAAGGTAGGAACTAAGTGATATTAAAACTAGATTTCTTTCAGTTTTTCAAGCGAAACATATTAAAACTATTTTAAATACAACAACGATAACAGTTTGTTCTAACATAAAGCGTTACTCAATAAAAATCGTATAAGTGACGTGGTGCATAAAATCGCTTATGTAGCCCCCCGGTGCCGATCCCTTACTTGGGATGATCCGCGATCTTGGCCGATATTAGCACCGCGGGCAATAAGGGCCTATAAATAAAAAATACTTATTACAATCTGTAGGGTGGGTTCCGGTATTTATATGTTCCAAGATTTTTATTTTTGCTTTTGCAATTTGAAGGGATGATTTGAATGGAGGTTCCTATACATAGGGGCTTTGCTGATAAGTTATTGTTGGTATCTGTTTATATTATTAATGTGCTTAGAAAGAACATGAAATATTTTTGTGTTTTTGAGCAGTTATTATTTATTTCATCATCATTTCAAAAGCGTTTAATTAACTATTTATATATTTCTAACACTTAGCCTATTTCATATTGGTTTTAGCCACACAGCGAAAACCTCTCAGGGTTTATCAGTGAGCTGGCGAGCCGTTCATATAAATTTTACAAAAAAAAAATCTACAATGATACACAATACTTTTTAATTATGATAATAATTCATAGGTTCATTAGTACATACATACTTTAGAAGTTTTGTGTAAGGATACGTTTTGATTTGTACTTATAACTCATTTTGTTTAACGTTTGCAAATCTTCTGGAAAAAAGGAACCTACTAAATATTCTGCAACCCTTCCCTTCCCGTAGACATTATTAAATTTTGGTAGGATGTATTTATTTTTAAGTGGTATCGTTTTCAGAAAGTCAGGTCTTGTTTTTTCGGTTAGCAGCTTAGGTCTATTGTCTATTGACTAAGTTAGTTTAGATGAGACCAAAACGAAGACAACCGCACCAAGCCAGACATCCAGTCTGAAGGATGTGTGACATCTTCGTCACAATAACTGGGAAAAGACTACACCGATGGAAAAAAGGCCTTAGGTAAGTACCTAATTAGCTGATTAACAGCAACTGTGGTACGTATGTTACGTACACTGAGAGTAAGACATAAAGCATGCAACTATATATCAATCTGCCTAGCCTTTTCCCAACTATGTTGGGGTCGGCTTCCAGTCTAACCGGATGCAGCTGAATACCAGTATTTTACATGGAGCGACTGCCTATCTGCCCTCCACAACCCAGTTACTGGGTAATACGATACCCCTTGGTAAGACTGGTTGTCAGACTTTCGGGCTTCTGACAACCCGTAACGACTGTCAAAGATCCACGAATGACAGCCGGGACCAACGGCTTAACGTGCATAAAGCATGCAACTAATCTAGGATAAAATGCCTCCCCAAATTGACAGCTGTCTAACTAAACCAATAAAAAAGTAGATTTATCTACGCCAGAATTCTGGGTCAAAAAGATTCAGCTCGACCTACTCGTGCAAATCGACTATAAATCTATTGGCATCACTCCTCGACAGGCCGACAAGCATTCGATGCTTTCCATCTCTATTTACTTTAATCGCTAGTTCGTTCGCAAACACCGCTCGTAGGCAAATCCCAGATATCCGGCCTAGGCTCCAATTTTTTTGGCGGGTCTATGATTTGCAATTGGTGTTTCACTATAATAAAGGCATTTTTTGTGATGTTGCATTAGAATAAAAATCTGTTATCTGTTGCTAAGATCTCTTACAGGAAGGTTACCAATTAGTCTGGTTTATAGAAGTAAGTTCCTCTCAACCCGCCAGCCAGCTAATTTGAACAAAGCTTTCACCATTTTCTTCCAGAATACTAAAACACAGACCTTAACTTTATTGTCCTCAACTTTGAATATGACCTAATCCACTATTACCTATTTGCACAACAACCAACCACCACAGCCCTCAACCGTTCAATAAACAATAAACTGTCCACGTTCCACCCGTGCCTAATTCATAATTAACGGTCGAAGCATCGTAGGCGCGCGGATCGCAAGATGGCCGACGGGTCACGTGACCCCGCAATGCGTTTTTAATTGCAATCATTCCGTGTTTTATGTTGTTTGCGCACTTTCCGTGTGTTTGCTGAAGCGAGGCCTTTATTTATGGCCGGTGGGAACGCTGGGGAATTAATTCGCTGGTGTAATACTGCTGAGCATTAGCTGCGATTTTTCTTTTACCGTATTTTTGATGTTGATTAGAAGTTATGGGGATTTTGGGGATTAAGGATCGTCTCTATGTATTTAGCTTATGATAGTATTTTTCATGGGTTTTTAGATGTCATTGTGTCTAAATTTCATTAGCCAAAAAAAATGCAGGGCAAGGCAAACGCCTAAATCAGAATATAAATCTATATTGTATTTTGTTTTAAAGGCATATTGGAACAATATAAGTACCTAAAGCCTGCAACGCAAGGATTTCTTCTGATTCAAGCACCGTCCGTCGCCGCAAATTTCCAGATACTGAATGAAAACTACAAAACATCAATACCTAAGTGTAACAAAGTCGGTAACCAAAGTAAGTACTTACATACTTAATCTACTTAGTACAGCGAACAGTTACCAAGTATTACCGAGTAGTGTGTTTGCACATTGGCGGGCCCGTTTTACATAAATTGTAGATTCGGCGCTTAAGGCCCCGCGACTTACTTAAGTTTAGAAAATTAATGAAATCGTGCAGGCTCAGATGTACTTGGAACTTAAGTAATGTAATAAATTAGAATTTGTTCACTTAGAATTTTGTTTTGTATTGTCGTAAATTGTGTTGGAAAGCAACAAATGAATATAAATAAATATCTAAAGAAAAATAAAATAAGGTCTGATGAGAAGCTTGCTCGTTATTCGAGTAGAAAATGTACTGGGTATGTTATATGTTATCAAGGAAATAATTGCGATGTTTTCTAATGTTAGTAGGTACTACATTAGCATATTTTAAATTAGGTACTTAGGTACCCTCGCAAATTAAAACCAACAACTACAGAGAAAATTACAACTAAGTACAAAAATTCGCTAACAAGCAAACACACTATAATCCTTAAATTCCGTTATTTATGACGTTCCATCAATATATTTAGGTGCGCATCGAGCTTTCAATTATTCTGTCAGGCGCGTACGATCAAACGAGGGCCCCAGACATGCATAGCTCTGATAAAGCGGGCCAGCCTAAGTAAATATAGAAACTTGAACGCATCTGCCTCTATGCGGCCCCTACATAATCTATCGAACAAAGTTGGCTGTTGCTACGGCCGGATCATTCTTGATAGATATTGCTGTGCTGTACCGTTTTGTTTAAATATTTTGGTGAAATTCAAGATAGTTTTATAGTGTCTTTTGTAAACTTTTTGTAAGGCATCTTCTACAGTGTCGTCGAAGGCAGCGCAGGGATCACTTTGGCTTCATGTTCTGGGACACTGAGAGCAAGATAGGATGTTGAACATAGTTTGCGACATTGCTCCACCGACATCGCCTTGGAAGTGGCGAAGTTTGGGCCTACAAGTACTGCAATACTGTCATGCCAGCGACACGATGAAGAAGAAGGCATCTTCTTGGTGTGCTTTTACTATCTTAGATCTAATCAATTGCTGTCCATCAGGCGAGATCGAGTCAAGAGCGGAACTATTGCCATGTCAACAGCGGAAATACCAAGAATCAGAGGAAATTGATGCTTTCCTAGGTTCTTTGAATTTCTTTCGGCGCAGCTCGATGTTTTATACATTATCTTTACAGGGTGTATCAGAAAGATGTGGTCAAATTTAAGGGTGTGGGTATAGATCATCAAACTGAACAACTTTCTCCATGGAACCAACATCGTAATCGAGAAAAAAAAATCAGCTGTCCCATACAAAACTTCAATCAAGGCTGGTAATTTTTTCTCGATTACGATGTTGGTCCCATGGAGAAAGTTGTTCAGTTTGATGGTCTGTACCACACCCTTAAGTTTGACCATACCTTTCTGATACACCCTGTATAAAGTAATAAAGGCTCTATTTAATTTAAAGTAACAAGAAAATCTTTATTATGTAAGCCCCTACCTTATAAACATTTTATTTATCGAAGAATGTTTGCAGATCGTTCAGGGGAATAGTTTTCTATCTGGAGCGCTTATTGTAATAATAAAGGAAAATGCAGACGGTGTCGCAGTTCACATCGATTAATGCTAAATAATGGTCTACAGATAGGTACGATTTGATTGTTTCGATTTGACGTAAGTATTAGAAAATATATATATATATATATTTTAAATTGTAGACGTATATATTCATATAGGGTGACTGGTAATTAGTGACCGATACTTAAACACATGATAACAAACAACTTTTACTATGGCACCGAACCTGAAATCGCAAAAAAAAGAATTTGTTCCCTACATTTTGACGAGTTATGCGAACATAAATGTAGGGAGCAGCTGATTTTTTTTCGCGATTTCAGGTTTTGTCCCATAGTAAAAGTTGTTCATAATGATGAGTATATTAACCCCTTAAAAGATTTATGTATTATATTATGGAGACTGAAAAAGGTTGGCAATATCTTGCATGTCGAGGAGTCATTTTCAATTTGTTTTTATGTTACGTTCATGTACATACCTATGTCAAGTTGCTAGATAGGTACTTGAATGTTAGGTACTTGGAAGAAGTGATTTTCAGTAATCGCGCCTTGCTTTATTTTTCCGAGCCAAAAAAATTCTGCCGTCGGACTCATATTGTAGCTACTGTTGAGGTTCCATGCAATTGACCTCAATCTTATGTTGTACTGGCTGACATTCAACTAGGTACTTACGCCAGTATAAGACTATATTTTTTTAAATAATTTAAAAAATAGTAAATAGTTCGGATGTTTTTTTCTAGTCCGCAATTCGGTTTTACCTAGGACGCTAGGCGGAATAGTTTAAGAAGTGTGCTATTTTATTAAAAGATTGTGTTGATTTCCTCCTGATTATAGCAAAACAGTTATTCTGCCTCCCTTCTCTATCATTTCAAGTAGTCTAGATCCCTGAGTAAAGTGACGATCTCTCCGGCAATCGTAAAAGGATTATGATGTTGAGTTCTTTATTTTATTAAATTCCTTCTGGGTTGATGTGAATTATCATCACACCATGTTATTTCATAATGGGAGGCTCGTCAATCCTTTCCGCCAGGTGTAGTATTTGCGAGTGCACTTTGGCACAACTTAATGCTTAATTTATCTGACACTTAGCGTAGTGTCAAATTTTCGTGAGTCGTCTGTCCTAAGCCTGCCCTTGCAAGGGTATGACCTCATATTGTGATTTTTATTCCTGGCGTTAGATAATTATTTTCATAGGCATTGGGAAGGATTAGCCCGAGTACTCGAATGTCATGTTGTAAATAAAAGTGTTATTTGGAAATAGGACTGCGTCGAGACCTTTTATTCAAAGGGGGTGTAGCTCATGTAAAAGTCCCGTGCAATCATAGAGAATATAACCAGTCTTTGCGTGCAATGGACCTTAACCTCATGTTGTACTGGCTGATATTCGACTACTTGCTCCAGTATAAAACTATCTTTTTTAAATAATAAAAAATTCGGATGTTTTTGTCTAGTCCGCACTTCGGTTTTAGCTAGGACGCTAGGCGGGATAGTTTAAGAAGTGTGCTATTTTATTAAAAGATTATGTTGATTCCCTCCTGATTATAATAAAACAGTTATTCTGCCTCCTTCCTCTATCATTTCAAGTAGTCTAGATCCCGGGGTAATGTGACGATCCCTCCGGGAATCGTCACAATAACTACTTAGGTACCTACTCTTAATATGGACGCCGATTTCCGCAGGAAGGTGTTAATTGAAAGAATATGTTACTAACGGGCTTAGAATTATATGTGTGAGAGTTAATTTCCGTTTAGCGATTAATTGACGTAAGATTTACCAAGGGATTACATTGGATCAGTCATTAAAATCAGTGGTTAGGTAGCTATAATACCAAAAATATAATAAACTAAGCTAAGTGGGTTAAACAGGTCTATCTCTACCGTTCTAACAGAAAACTTGGCTCCCAACCATTCACCACCTTCCATCTACACATCTACACAACTGAATAATGTCAATGTAAGTCCAGTACGTAAGTGGCCGTACGAAATTGGATCCGTACCATCTCCACCCTACGTTGGTCCGCGTTTAGTCTGACCAATCCAAGGATTATCTTTCTTGCTCCGAAACTCCGAACGCTACCCTAGTGTAATGGCGGGAAATCCGAGACAAGATGGCCGACCGGGCCCCGCTCGTTTAAGATATTGCTTTCATTAATACACTTATCCCTGCTTTAATGGCTTTTAATTATCTTAAAACGGCCGAGGAATAAACGGTGAATAAGTAGCACGCATGTGTGCGTACTTACATCGCAGTACCTACCTATATACCTATAGGTTCAGAATAAGCATGAATATTATGGGTTAGTCCTACCTTTGAGACATCCTTTTCGTCTGCCTAATATCTACTTACATTCAACTTGTCCAGTGCCTATATATATTCTTACGTACGTTACCTAATATTTACTCTTTCTTTTACTAACGCAAAACTGTCCTAAAAAACGAGATTTTATTGTCCGAAGTGGATAAATGAGCAACGTAAAATAAAACCTAATTTTAACTCTTAGACAGGTACGACTCTTCTCTTGTGTAACAAAATAGCCTAAAATAAAACAATGCAAGTAGCGCCATCTATCCTTGACTACTCCACCATATTGACTACGAAGACAGGATCATCAAGTACAAAAATATGTCAAAATATCTTAATTTAAATCCTATATTTTTATAAGTTTACCTATAAAAAATAGTATTTAAATAAATTATGATAATTATGCTTTACAGCTTACAAAATCACGTTGAACGTCCCATTAAAGCGACAAAGCTCATGGTTTAATAACGGGCCGAAAAAAGTTTCGCACACATTCACGCCGGCTCTTGTCCACAATTTTATTTGCGGAAGCAATTTCCCGAAATGCCACAATTTATTTAAAAATTACGCCCTTGTTTGTGTTGGTAAATATTGACGTGTTTGGTTTATGATAATGGCAACACTGAGAGAGCAGGTAGACTCGGCTAGCGACAATATTGTTTACCTGTACACATATTATTTAATATTTACCATGCTAATGTAAAGTTTACAATATAATATTTGTTAAGTATGCTCCTCTTTTGAAAGTTAGTGTTTACTCCTTACATGTGGTTTTTAATCATAGGTAAATTTGAAAACTGATATACAGGGTTATTGGTAAAACACCAACAACCTCTTAAGAGGTCATTGTACTCATCATTATGAACAACTTTTACTATGGGACCAAACCTGAAATCGCGAGAAAAAAATCAGCTGTTCAGTACATTTATGTTAACATAATTCGTCAAAATGATGAGTAGGTACATAATATAAGTGAATTTTAATTGTTGGTTCACTTTTGCTTATTAGATTGTAATGTGTTGTAGTGTCGACAATTGGCATACTTGTTGTATTTATTTATATTTATCCCAGTTTTTGTAAAAAATAACTACACATATGAATCTCAATACTTAGACGACCGAAAATGTGGGCATCAATGAAGACAACCTATTTTCCATTTCAATAAGGCTCTCTAGCTTTTGAATCTCATAAATAGAAACACATAAATGAGTTGCTACCAGGCGTCAAAGTAGACAGTAGCACACCGATCATCATAATCAATATACAAGTGTTGACTTATTACGACGTCGGCACTAGGCTGTCAAACAAACTCCTCGATCGAACGCAAAGTCAAACTGCAAACAATATCATCGTAGTATTTGTACTGAAACAACAAATTTGTAGCTAGCTTTAAATGCAAGCCTAACACGCGGGCACACACTCACCTTGTGTACTGAGACAATATGTAGGAGACTACTACGATCTTAAGCAACGCGACAAAATGAATCTCCGCTAGCGACTGATACGGCCCAATTCAAACACAGTCAGCGCCATTTTGTTTTGACAAGCGGCTATCTCGACGAACTCGGCACACACAAAACTTAACCGTAAGAACAGATCACTTAGAATCATATTGGAATAAAGGCCCGATGGTGTAGAAACATCGGAAATTAAGGGAGGACCAGACACGATTCTGTTTGCCGTCTAACGTGGTCCCAGGACGAAGTTACAAATATTTGACGTGTCAATTTTGTGAATGTTGACCGAGAATTGCGGTTAATATTCCCGACCCGAACAACCTGGGTGTGCGCGGCCACCCTTTAATTAAATGACTGAAATAGTCCAATTGTTAATTTACTAAGTCTACTCTCGGGGTGGATATTATTAGGTGTTCAATTATTAATTGTTACTTGGTACAGCGTGATTGGTTGGACTGTTCCAGACCATACTTTACCGTACCTACCGAAGCTCAGACAATTTTGATAGGTAACAAGAAATTAAATATGACAAGGTGGTTCCAATTACTTAGATACGTACGACAAACATGATTAATTCATCCAACGTTAATCTAACCCTTTGGGAAGACTATTGTAAGTAATCCTATTTAAACAAAAAGATTTATAAGATTAAAGAAAAGCACTTACACCTAAAGCTCACAGAACTCTGATATCATTAACCGACGAAAAAAGGTTCTCTAACTATCCACTCATCCCGGTTAAACAACTACCCACCAGCTTCACCATCTCTTTATTCATTAACGATCCAATAACCTCGTTGTTTTGCAATTGGCTCGCGAATCAACGCGAAACTCAGTTGTTATCGAGGCGAGATGGAACAATAACAAACAATCGCGAATCGATTGTAAAGACAAAACATCGTTACAGCTTGTTAGGCCCATATTGCTCGTTACCGCGCGGCTATTTATTTTCGAGTGGCAACATCGAAGAGTCTATAAACAAAAAAACACTCTGGCGGTGACTGTTTTCATTGACAACAATGCGTGGGACACTCCAGGCGTAGTGTTAAGAGCTTGGTTGGAGTACGCACTTACTTTTCGCGACATAGGTATCCGAGTAGGGGCTCTCGGTACTGTATTTTCATTGTGTGCTTTTAATTTTGAGTGCGCGAACTAGCTCGCTCTCTCGGGACGTATGTTTGCGAGGGTAATATTTGCTTCCGCTGTATAATTCAGCCGGCCGCCATATTTGCCAAAGAGCAATCATTTTAATATCGTCAGGCATCACATTAGGGCTGAGTGGATACTTACTTTGTTGTATTAATTAACTTTAATATTTTAATCATGGTTTTAGCTCTATTGTCCTTTAGACTAGACTTTTGGGAATAGGATTCATCGATAGACTTACTGCCTCATAAACGTGAACTGAATACGTAACCACAAGGTGTTAAAAGAATTCCCCGATAGCTGCATACACGAGTAGCTAAAGTTCGATAATGATGGACTAGGAGGATGAGCCAATTGGTCTACTGGCTTTTTCTCCTACCTAATCACAGTGACATTAAAAAAAAACAATACTCGCTGTTTACCTACTCCAAGATTACAGGATGAATTTGGATCGCTACAAAAAAAAAGCTGCAAGACAAACACGGCTCAGTAGTGAAGCCTGGGTAGTGGTTGAATTGAGCAAAAGAACAGTCTGTTGTTATTGTAACTATACCTATGGCTCAAGTGTACTGCCGTCATAAGGAAAAAAGACGTATGTAAATTTTTTTTTTTCGAAATAGTTATTTACATATTCGGAATCAGCAAAAAAAAAACGCATCTACCAATATTTTTAAATTGGCGTAAACTTAACGAAAACCTAATAATTCTTACTATTAAAAGACGCATCTGCCTTTGTATCTTATAGTTTAAACAAGTCAAAATATTTATTTCTCCATTTCAACATTTTTGTAGATACGTCCTTTTTCCTTATGGCGGCAGTGTAAAATAGAATCCTAACTAATATTACCTACAAATACGAAAGTGAGTTTGTTTTTTTGTTTGTTACGCTTTCACGCTAAAACGGCGGAACAGATTTGGAATAAATTTGGCACATGGGTACACCATGACCTGGAGAAGGAGATAGGCTACTTTTCATCCTGTATCTCAGACGAAGTCGCGGGCAGCTAGTAGAATATAATATTTTTATTTGCATTTAAGCATGGTACAGTAAGAATGAATAGATCACTCAATCAATAAATAGTGAGCGACATTAAACGAATTTGTTATGGTCATGTGTAGCCGGAATTTCTACGGTCAGGAAAACAGATAACACGGGATACGATCCTAATGGTTATAGGTACTAAGCAGTGAAAGTAGACAAGACCCAATAAGAAATACCAAGCCTGATATGCGTTTCATACACATCATGAAAATAAAGGGACATGGATTTAACCATGACAAGGTTCAAAATCAACTTGACTCAGATTAGTAGTTGATCTTCATAATGAGTAAAACATCACAAGTGAGTTTTCGAATCCTCCACAAATCCAGAACGTTCCGTTTGAGCAAAGGTAGTACTAGCGCCATCTAGTGTTTGCTAATAACACTGACACACTGCCATATTAACAAGCCACACCATCTATCCTGTTCATCTTGAAACTTATAGTACCAAGAACTGCCATCAGAACTAATAATTGTTTTGTCGTCAAACGAACCGCAGAATAATAAATTCAAAGAGACCAAAATGAAACAAGAAATATTAGAAACGCTTATTTTTATTAAAACTTATTGTGACCGTAGGGCAAACAAAATCAGAGACGCAAAAACCAGTATTGAATCTCGACGCGACGCCTCGCGAATTTAAAATAAAAATCTGAACACAAAATGAGAACAAAATTTTTTTTTTTCAATAATACTGACATTCAAATTATGAGACAAAAACCCAAAATTAAAATCATGATTAAGTAGCATAAGGGGGAAGCGCTAAGGTAGCCCGCGAATTTTTTTTAGTAATTTGCAGGCCAATTTGATCAGGTTGCATTAATCTGTATAGTATGGTTCGTGACCGTAACAAATATGTATTAAAATCTTAAAACAACTCTCTAAAGTTCATATTACCCTAATGAATGACTATTTCATGAAATCATGACATTTGCGGAGTTGTATTAAGTACTTATCCTAATTGAACGAGCGAGCGAAGCGTCTTTGCTTCAAGTCTGGCAAAATTTGCTTTGCTTTGTGAGTTTGTTGGTACTCTCTTATACAGGTCGTATTTTACAACCGATCTGAAACTTGGTATACAGGTTTTACGTCTTTATAGACTTTTTTGTTGTCGGGGATTTTTGATTGGAGGGATACTTCCTCCAATAAACCGGCCAAGTGCGTGGTCCGAAACGCACTTGACCGGTTTCTTATTTGTCCCCCATACTCAAAATTCATTTTTTTACTTTACACGTACGTGTTTGGGTCACTGAAATTCATACGTGTACCAAATTTGAACTTAATCGGTCCATTAGATTCAGAGCAAATAGGCTGTGACAGACGGACAGACAGACAGACACGAGTGATCCTATAAGGGTTCCATTTTTCCTTTTGATAAATGATTTTTTTTCTAGTAGGTTCGTGCAAACACTTTTACAAGTCAAAACTAGATGAGGTCGGCGTTTCCTATCTTGGTCAGATAGGAAACGCCGACCTCTGAGAAGAAAGGCCGAAACAAACTCAGAGGTCACAGTCTCTTATAAAGTCCAGACATAATCTTGGTCAGTTCATGACCATGTAGAGACTGGTGTCTGAAATGGTCCTTTGAGGAAAGTACCAAACAGATTGAGAGGACCTGTCCAGTCAGTGCACGCACTTGTCAGTAATCGCGCAGCTCAACTCAGAACTTAAGGAATCAGAATTTGAGGCACGGAACCCTAAAAAGGGGGGCAAAAAGGGGGCTACTGAATTTCTTCGCCTTCAGATCCGATTTCAATGGTTCTTTTTTTATTTGAAAGGTATTAACTTAAGTTGGTCTTAAAAAAATTGATGTGGATCTTCGACGTGATGAGCAGAATAGCTCCTCAAAATACAGTAAATTGCTGACTTTTAGATTTCTGCCAGTGGAATCGACCCTTTAACTACTAGGTAAGGATTGTTGGAGCATCTCATCACAAAACTAGCGAATTCTGAAAATAATTATCAGAATTCTCTAAAAGAGGGCCGATTCGTTTTGTCACCTTTCAGCGAGAAAGGTGACAAAACGAATCGGCCCTCTTTTTTTTAATCCTTTTTAATTTTTCCCAATTAAATAGGTAATGATTAAAAACACATTTTTATTGCATCATTTATTTCAAAAACATCAAAAACAAATCATAATACTTTTTGAGCTGATTACATTAGATAACACAAAAAATGTGTTTTTAATAATCGGGAGCGAAAAAGAGACAAGACGACGAAAATGTGGGTAATTAGCCACATTTTGACGTGCCACTTGCGGAGCGTTTATAACCTATCTACCTCTTTTTACTTATAACATCATTGTCTACTGGTGTGTTATAATAAACGGCACGAGTCGTGAGCTCAGATGGGCAGTAGTAGGGGGAAGCTCACGCATGCACACTTTCGGCCAAATTTATTCAGTGCCGTTTTTACGAAAATTGTTGATAGGGTACTTACACAAACTATAATTAAAATATTAGTGGTACTTGAAATTTTACTTTGATACAGTAATATTGGAGGTCTTCGTGACTAAAGTATAAATATCTCAATTACAGATCTACCCTGCTATTTTTACTTTTCCTAAAGTCCCAGAAGAATAAGATTTTAATATTAAATTGAGGTACAAAGTCTTTAAATTAAGAGCTTCTGCTTACTTATGGTCCCGTACTAAACTTAAACATGCAGTAATTCCTACACCTAATTAAAATTGCCACTGATGGTTAACAATAATTACGCTTTGTGAAAAGAAGAAGACTGCTATGACAAACTCGACAATATTTTATTGGTTTCTAGTTCAAACATTAATCCTAACTAATATTATAAATTAAAGTGAGGTTTTTGTTAAGCCACGCTAAAATGGCTGAACGGATTTGGATGTTTGGCACACATGTAGACCATGGCGTGGAATAAGATAAGACATGGGATAATTTCCGCCCTCAACGCGGGCGAAACCGCGGGCAAAAAGTTAGTTTTTCATAAGTATTTTCAACAAAGTCATAATTATTGTTAATTCTGTGTATAAATTAAACAATTATTCGAATTAAACTTAATTTCTACTTAAAAATGTCTTGTGGTAGTCACACTTTCCTAAACTAAAATGGCAAATGCACATGGCCACAATATAAAACTCTTGATTCGAAGTTGTACTTTTTTGAGGTACACTTATATCATAATTAACCAGAATTAACTCTAACCTATCGTATAAATTAAATTCAGATTATTTACAAAAGAATTACAAAGAATTTTTAATTACATTGTAAAAATGTTTTGTGAACCCATATTGCTATTTGAGATATCTTTTTTGTCTGCATAGGAATGCATTTTTTTATAGTATGAGTATTGTAAAAGTTACGATTATTTTACATAATTACCAAATTAAAATAAGTTTGAGTTAATATTGTCATGATTAGAAAATATATTGATTTTACTCAACAAGTAGGGCGAAATCATCTACTTCTTCACACATTGAGTTGAAGTCTGCTGCCCATGCTGCTGCCTCTTTTTCCTGTAAAGCACAAATTATGTTGTTAAATTATAAAAATAAATAACGATTCAGAAAAAATTAATCCATAATGATCAGAAAGGATTCATAAAAGATAAATAAATTAATAGTAGGCACTTTTTCTTTTTTTGGTAATATTTTGTATGTAGGTATGATGTGTCCATTTCTTTAGAAAGGGCATTGTCAAGTTTTTCCCTTAAGTTAAGGAAGGAATCATCATTTGCTAAAATAAATATGACACATGAGAGTGCAACCTTTCGGATGCGTTTCCACTGACGCGGAGCTGAGTGGAGAAGAGCAGTGAAAAGTGGCAAGTGTTTCCACTGAAGCAGAGTGGAGCGGAGTGGAGACTTTGAGCACTTTTATTGGTACCAGACCGCCCTGCTCATTTTGTTCATATTTATTTGAAAGTCCACTCTGCTCCACTTACACTGTTTCCACTGACGCAGAGTGGAAATTTCAAACACTGTGATTGGTCAATTCACAGTACGCTTCTCTCCACTCAGCCCAGCTCCGCCTCAGTGGAAAGGCACCCTTATTATTTACCTCTTTTTTAGTTCTCAACTTCTTAGGCTTTTTTCTCTTAGAGACTTTCTTTTCCTTTACATTAGGGATCTCGAAGGTGAGGTCTCCCAAATCATCATAATCACTTTCATCATTCTGATCTGCTACAACGGGTTCTTGAGTATCACTGTCTGATGAGGAAGGTTGGTGGAATGTCACTTTCTTGGCTTTCCCATAGCTTTTTCGTGTTGGCTGTAAATGTTAAAATATTATGATTTAATATTGGTTACAAAATGTTCCAATATTTTTTAAAATGGTGCCATTTATATAAGATATCTTTTTTCATCCCTCTGTCACATCCCACAAAATATTGTACAATAGCTTACCAAACATCATTGAATGGAAAATAGAGGCTAGGATGTAACAAAGAAGACCTAAAAACAACTAGTAAGTATACAGACTCAGAAGTAAAGGAAAAAGCAAAAATGAAATGAAAAGAACTTGCAAAATTACTGCAAAGCTACTACTTAGAATAAGTAACATAAGTTAGTGTGAATTACCTTCAAATGATGTAAAAATTCAATATCCTCAAACAAATGTACAGACTGTGAATCATCATTGATTTCTGGATCCTCAACATTGGTTGCATTCTCATCAACTTTCTTTTCAGGGAACACTGGTGCATCAGCAGCTGACTTCGCCTCCTCATACACCTTATTGACTGCCTCAGAACTTGTGGCTATCTTAGTTTTTGCAGAAACTGGCAACACTGCTCTTGTTGGCCCATTGATTTCTTGAAGCACACCTTTAGTTTTAGGCCTTAATGATCTTCCTCTGATAGGATTATTATTTATTTTAACAGGAGATACATTCTCATCCTGATTTTCACTTTCATCAAAGCCAAAGCAAGTGCCATCTTTGTCTTTCTGGTTTTGAGGTGATTTTGCAGGTGAATTGCAAATGTTTTCGTCATTCTTACGCTTTCTAATTCGTCTTTCTTCCTTTGAGTTTTCTTTATCAAAAGAAGCGTCATGACTACTACTGGACTTCTCTTCAGAAGTATTATTAGAAGGCAGGTCTGCTTTATTCTCAGTTCTATTCTTAGCTGTTTTATTTTTATTTGGCTCACCATTAATATCAACATTATCCTGATAAATAGCCTTAGTGGGTGTAACAGACCTCCCTCTTTTCTTTTTAGCACTCTTCTCTGCCATTTCTTTGATAAATAATATTATACTAGGCTGCTTAAGATTAGGTGTGTTATCTACAATATCTGTAACTGTTTCATTTGTTTGAGGTAGCATGTTAGTGTAAACATGTTTCTTTTTATTAATTGAGTCCTCAGGGTTGATGAAAGAAGTCTCAACTGCTGGTGTCATGTTAGGCTTTACATATGTATTGTTAGGCCATTTTATGGGTAAGCTACCAAATTCTACTCTCCATGGGCTAGCCAATGGGTCTCTGACCGACATATTCATACTACTACTAGCAACAGGCTGCTCATCAAAGAAACTGAGTTCTTCTAACAAATTGAGAGGGTCATGATTGTGTACAGATCTTACTGGAGTATCTCTAACAAATTCATTAGTATTAGGAGTTTTTAATCCATTAGGCCTTGGTGAGTGAACTGGTGAATAATTGATATCATCATGGTGATCCATGCTTGGTTCTATATCTGCCGCTATATCTTCCACTCTTATTGAAGGATAGTTGCATTCATGTACTGAGTTTTTGCCAGTATCATTGAAAGCCATTGGATTTTCTTTAGTAACATTAGTTGTTTGTACTTCATTTACATTATTAGCTACATTCTTTTGTACAACATTCTCTTCTTCATTGCTATTTTCTGTTATTTGATTTAGTTTTGCAGCGTCTGTAGCTTTACCAGGTTTTATAGCAGCTTTTAATGCAGCTAATGCTTTAGATATATTCTGATCATAACTGCTTTTATATACAACCTTTTTAGGCTTAGCAGCAGGAGCAGGAGTAGGTTTCTTAGTTACAGTTCTTTTACGTTTCTTTTTCTGTGGTTTAGGTTCTTCATCTGGGTCAAATGTGAATTCATAGATGTCCTGTTCATTATTGTCACTTTCCTGTGAAGTTTTCTTACTTCCCAGTAATTTAAATGACAGATTCTTACCAGTATTTTTGTTGTTGTTAGATTGTTTAGGGCTAATTTTCTTTATTGGTGATTGTGTTTTGTTTGTAAGTGATGAAAATCTGCTCATTGGTGTCAAAAATTTCCTTATTGGTGACTGGGCTTTCTTCACTGGGGACGGTTTTGTAATGGCTGGGGACTGAGTTTTAGTGGTTTTCTTCCTACATGTTCTGCCTTTAGCATTATTGTTGTTATCAGGACTACTTTTATCAGATGAGTTATCACTGGATTCTTTATGTAAAGCATTGAGTTTGGCTAATCTAGTTGGCCTTGCTAATGCTACTTGTCTTTTTTCTTGATTTTTACCTACAGTTTTGTCTACATTTTCAGTGTCATTTAGGGCTATTACAGACTTAGTTTTATTCTGCTGTATCGGTGTACTGGCATTTGCAGGTTGTATTGGTATGTACTTTTTAGGGCTAATGGAATGGTCTTCAAAACGTGATGGTAAGCGACAAATCCTCCTGGGACGGTTAGCAAGTAAACTACTGTCAGCTTTCGCTGGTGTTTTGAACGGAGATGGTTCAGGCTTGTCATTCTTAAATAAACTTTCCTTGCTTGTAGGTGTATTGTCAGCTCGAGGATTAGTAGTAGAACTGTTCAGTGTCAGATTAGGACTATCTTTACCGTTTGACAAATGATTCAGAATGGTATTTTCAACAAACCGATCTGGCAATCGCCTGTCTCGACGTGGCCGCACATCATTTGCAGGTTCTGAATTTTCTTTCGATTTTACAATTCGTTTCGGTTTCGTTTCAACATTTTGTTTCTTTTCTACATTCTTGTTTGGAACTGTCTTCGAAGTTTTTGTGATTGTTTTCTTAGTTTTCGTCGGGAGCTCTAAGGATGCGTCATCTGATGCGGAGTTTGTTTTGTCTGCTAAAGCTTTTCTTGGTTGGTCTTGGTTCTTTACTGGTTTCAATTTGTTTGCAGTGACATCAATGTTCTCCTTCAGAGCTTTAGAAGCTCGCGTTCTAATCCGCGGGGGCATGACGCTATGTAATAACAAATGTTCAACATGGATATACGGCACTTTTACACGTTTGTATTTTCACCAATGTAATCTTTAAACACGCTGTGTAATAAACATCACAAACTAAAACCAATAAATACACAAAACGTAGCAATGTGTGTGGAACTTGGTAGAACTTTCTTCTTTTCACAATTCATTTTCGCTCGTTTTTTTGACAGTTCTATTTTTGACAACTGCCCATTCATAGATATTCATTTTTTCTCATAAATTTGGGTTTAGGCTAATCAAGCTTTTGAGATTATAGTACCAACACATTTTTGTGTAATGTCAAATGTGACGTACACCGCGCGTAACACCAATCAAAAGAAAAAAAAGAATGCACCAAAGTAGCACGCGAAACGAAATTCAGCGCCACTGTAGCCCTCAAAAATCAAATTTTCTTACGCTTTTTGCAATTTGCAAGTCAGTATTAGGTTGTATGTTGAACAAAATATGATTCGCGACCATAACAAGTATGTATTTACGAAATTATAATCATTAGGGTTGGTATCAAAATGCTATCAAAACTCCGCTTCGCAGACAATATCATACTTTTTACCAACTACAACAAAGGCTCCAAGAACTGAGCACTGCAAGCCTTGAGGTTGGACTGCCGATGAATAAATTGGTCAAAGACTAAAGTCATGCATGATGACCAATACCGCTAAACATAAGGTGGAGGTAGATAGGTAGGAAATAATTACAATATGTCGACAAATATATCTACCTGGGCCAGCTAGTTTCCTTCCAAAACAGTCAGGACAAAAAAATCTACCGTCATGTCGAAAACGCCTGGAGAAGCTACTGGTTCAAGAAAGGGCTAATGAAGGGTGACCTTCCAATATCACTAAAGCGTCAAATAATTTTGTCACTCTGAAGTTCGCGCAAATGACTGCACAGTAGTCAATATATGAACTAAAACAGCAGCGCGCCATGCCATGCGCATCGGAAAGCCAGGTTTCAGAGCGGCAAAGTTATTTGACGCGAATTATAGCTCGTCGATATTTGTATCCTGCCTATTAGTATAGGCAGGATACAAATGTCGACGAGCTATAATTACCTACCTATGGCGGTCGAACTTGGTCTTTGACCGAGGCTCAGAAGTCCAAACCTAAGCATTTGCCTAAGAGCGATGGAGCGTGGTATTTTGAAAATTAAACTAACGGAGAGATTTCACGCAACACAATAATACGCTCGAAGACAGGCATTGCCGATGTTGACGATAAGACCGCGAGGCTGAAATGGGACTGGGTGGGTCACACCTACAGGATGCATCAGGACAGATGGGCCAGGGTCATCACGCAGTGGGTGCCTGAAGACGAGCATCGTTAACGAGGCAAGCCGAAGAAACACTGGCGCGATGACCTAGACTCGATTTTAGCTGATTGGCCGGAAAATGCAGCAAATAAAGACGAATGGAAAAGTATGGGGGAGACTTTTTCCAAGCGGTGGAACAATACTTATAGGTTAAAATAAAAATATCATTAAAGTCATCATTAAAGTCATCAATACCAATCTTAAATACCAGGTACTCCTATTGAATGACTATTTAATGAAATCTTGACACTTTGAGGATTATACCAACTGGAGTTCAACATACAACCTTAAACTAACCTGCAAATTGAAAAAACGCAAGAAAATTTTAATTTTGCGGACTACTACTGCGCAATTTTCCTAGGAAAGCGATTGCGTAATATTATAATACAAAAATCTGTAATTTTCACGAGTATATTTATGCCATTATGGTTCGTTTTTTAGCTACGGTTTCCTAGAAAAGCGGTCACCGCACTTAAGGCGAAAGCTCCAGGTAGCCCGCGAAATTCTAATTTTCTTACATTTTTTGCAATTCGCAGATCAGTTCCAGATTGTATTTGGATTTTAATATGATTCGCGACCGTAACAAATTTGTATTTATAGAATTATAATCATTAAAATTATCAACACAACTCTCTAAGTTCACAATTATAATCCTAATGAATAACTATTTCATGAAATCTTGACATTTGAGGTCTTTTCTAATTAAGCAGTTGTATTACTGATTTTAATGATTTTGATTCTGTAAATAAATATTTGTTACGGTCGTGAATTATATTTGAATCAACATAAAACCTGACCTGCAAATTGCAAAAATGTTAAGAATATTTGAATTTCGCGGGCTACCAGAGTTGTATTACTGATTCTATTTATTATAATTTTGTAAATACATAATTATAAGTAACGGTCACGAATCATACTCTAATCAACATACAACATAATACTGACTTTCAAATTGCAAAAAACGTAAGGTACTCCAG
Source organism: Dicycla oo (assembly GCA_948252095.1). Lineage (NCBI taxonomy): Eukaryota > Metazoa > Arthropoda > Insecta > Lepidoptera > Noctuidae > Dicycla > Dicycla oo. Next base: position 9,913,446 of record OX411721.1, on the reverse strand, counting down.
GTGCTCGAGCTTTCCCCTTAACGGCCGCAGTGACGACTGTCATGAAACAGTTGCAAAGATTTAAATCATTAGATTCACCTTGACGTGTCAAAAGATAGTCGCGTTTCTGTTTCGGTATAACACAAATCTGACAAACAATAACGCAGTGACTTGACTTTATTGTCATGGAAACGCTAATAAATGTGTGAGGCACTCAGTAAGGACACTTTTTCGCGTAACTAAGTACGGTGAAAGCAAATCTAGCGATTTAAATCTTTGTGGGGCGGGGATTGAAAATGACAGATTTTCATGACGGCCATTACGGCCACTTTCCTAGGAAACCCTAGCAATACCAGTTTGAAATTTTCACAACACGAAAACATTTTTTAATGTTGTATCTATATTTTTTTCTAAAGACTTTTTTTAATAATAATAATTAATCATTTATTTTCAGGTTACATAGACCCATAGATAAATACCTTAACCTAAGTATACATATAATAACCTCCCGTCCGCTAATAAATCTCCAGGAGATTTCTGTCAAAAAACGCGCGTCTGGTGGGAATCTCCTGGAGATTTCGTGGACCGGGTCGGATTAAATGCCAAATATTGCCTGTCTAGAGTATACCTTTCCTACTCTAACTTACACAGAGTGTTGGTGAAAGAATAAGAAAGGCATAAAACATCACATGCATTCAACAACATTTGTTATCGGAATGTTTTTCTGTTGTGACGGCTTCATTTCGTTTATGTCAACGACGTTTTTCTGTTGTGACGGCTTCATTTCGTTTATGTCAACGACACATTTCTACTTGTTGTGAGTAGAAAATACAATAGAGACGACAAAATGTTGTTAGAAACATGATTTAGGTACGTTACTACGTATGTATTAGGCATTTTATTAGTAAAATTCGTAAAAAAATTGTGTAAATATTGAAATTAAAAAACGTAATCGAAAATCGAATCTCAGGAGACTTATTACCTGATTACCTGAGCCGTGTTTTTGTTCAGCTTGCAGATGCAAAATATGTATAGAAATGTCTGTTCTTTTACTTGATTATTGTACAATAATGTGTTATTATGTAAATAAAACAATAACTTTGGAAAAAAATGCATGTATTTTATTAATATGACGACTTTTGTACCAAAAACTGGGAAAAAGTAGCTAACCCTACTTTCAATTTCGAATCAACAATAGATTTCACGATAAAACTGTACAAAACTATAGAAAATCAAATAGCTTATTTTATAACAATTTCAGTGACATAGGGTGTGTCGAGCTGCGCTCTTTAATTTCAGAGCTATCGTAGTTTTAGTGAACGCGGAGAAATTACACGATTTCGGCCGGGCGCACTGACAGCTCCGCGGAGTTGCGCAATAGAGGCCAAACGTTTGAGGGGATAAGAATTGTGTTAGTAAATAAAACTTCCAGTGGCACTTGTCCACGAAAGCGGCGGAATACCACATCCTGAGACCAAAAGCTTTCTTCCATCTGAGGCAGTTAGGATGTTGGTATGCTCACCACAAACGCCTTAAAGTTGACGTTGCGATGCGACTCCAGCAGCTGCACTCTCGGCGCGTACTTCAGCCTTCGGCTCACGTACTTCACGCAGCGGTTCTTACAGCTACTGTCGGCTGTTCCTCCTTTGCACCGTCACGAAGCCGTCATCATCAGCCCGGTCCGTTTCCTTTATAGGCGGAGGCTTTGCTGGAGTAGCAGTGGGAGTGCTCAAAGTTACCAACGGGTCAGATGGTGCGGGGAGGAGCTGCGGGGATGGGAGTGGGGTTATGAGGCACGCTAGTAAAACTCGTGACCGATTTGTCTCGGCAGCCGACACCTCGGCACGTATTTACATTGCTTACACGCGGCGGTGACCCAATTAACGCCACAGAGTTGCGCAACTCATCGAGTTCTGTGCGCAGGTCTGCGACGGTGTTTTGGGATGTCTCCAACATCCTTTGCACTTCAGCTAGACTAGGTTTCAAGGACACAATGTCTTCAACAGGCTTGTAACGTCGACGTGGTCGAATGTGACTGGATGTAAATTATTCAGATCCCTCGCCACAAACGTCGGCACATCGTCTGGATCGGTAGCCTTCAGAAGCGTGATGATGTCTAGCACACTTTTCTTTGTCCGGTCGCGTCGACGAGACACCATCTGGTCGATTTTATTAAGCCACCGGAACAGCAGCAGCTTCGCAGCAGCGATGTCTTCCTCGCTGAAGTTCGATACACAGTTCTGGATTGCGGACACCTTGTCCATCACGTCCAGTTTCTGCTGCAGGAATGCCAGCAGTTCATTTGACACAAGTTGCTTGCACCGCGCTATACGATAATAATACCACCATGTCACAACGTCCGCCTCAGATCGCGGTCGGCCGGACCTTTAAACCTGACATTTAGTTACGATAGGTTTTATCATGGAATTTACACCAAACAGTACTTTGAGCAATATGTTTGAGTCTTATGTATTCTACTGGGGATTACACACCTCCAGTTTTATCTGTGCGATAAAACTGTGCTGTCGAACTGTACCGGTAAATCGTACGTCACTACAGCCCACACACGTTCAAGTTACATTGCACAGTTTATTCATTTCGTTCCGCGATGGCATCGACACGACGACGCATTACCTATTTGATAAAAATAATAAGAGGCCGAAAAATCATAGGACCAGCACCCTAATTGCGTAACACACTATCGATCGGAATCGTTTTCATTTTAACAGTTTAACAACATCATTGTGGTATTTACGTTGTTGACCAGACAACATTAACGAACATATGAAGCAATGGACTAGCAATTTGCTTCAAAATGATTCAAATTCCGATCGATAACGTGTTACGCAATTAGCGTGCTGGGTGCAAAGTTAGCTAATGAAAAGAGAATCAAATTCTCATGTTAATTTGTTAATAGAATAGACGTTTCTATGAGTCTTGCATTTTTTTTTACTGTTCGATACGCGATCCACGCGAAAACTGAGCGCTCGACACAGTTTCCCCAGATTCCGTTTTAGCTTTTCTAATTTTCATAACTCCGCATGACGGTACAGTTTTAAAAAATCGTAAAAACTGTACAGTTTTTTTATAGAAGAAAGAAAGAAGAAGAAAGAAAATACGTTTATTTGCGATAAACATGGCACAAAGAAATAAAATAACAAAATAAAACAATTAAAGAACAAGTTTGGGGATAATATGCGTCACATTCACGCAAAACGGCCGTCGCTCAGCATAATGCAGCGACCCCATACGAGACAGAGCCTCAGCGCTGGTTTTCAGCGACAGCCGGCGTTGACGTAATGACGTCGACCGGTGCATCATGCAGTGGAAGTACAAATGCCAATTAAAATGAGATAAATAAGATTATTGAATATTTTCAAAGTTTATGTAAATTCAACTTCAATACCTATTATAGGTATTGAAGTTGAGTACATTGCGTTCCGTCAGCGCTAGCACCCATCGACTCCAACACCAGCGCTGCGGACGGAAGCATTATCACACACACGTGTCGATTATCGGTGCAGTTTAAACAGTATAATGCGATCGTAAGGATTTCTCGTAGTATGTGCCACCCATAAGGTTTGAGTAGTCAGAAAATCTGCTGTTTGGCCATAGACAAACTTAAAAATCTTATTCCGTGTTTGGTTTGTGTGGTTGTGATTTTTGAGTACGGTAACCCTAAATTTGAATATGTCGTTGGTCCTGAACCGTTGTATTTTTAAACGGTAATTTCGTGTTTTGTGCGGTTTGATAGTATAAAGTCAATTAAAATCATTTATACAACCGCTCTGTGTGTCACAATATTTGTTTTACTAGTGTTTGGCATTGTCTTTGTTTAGTTTTACGGTAAGTTATCGTTTACCCAGGCCATGTATGTTACAGTTTTAGTCGCCCTCGACAAACACTTTACAAAACTTTGTAAAGTATCCGAAAAATGCGTTTGAAAGCCAACTTCGCTAGTTACGCCTTCTAATTATCACCTTTTACCCGATTTACGCTAATATTCAAGTGCAAAACAAACCTTCTTACAGAAATTGTCACCAATGTCAGACCTGACGAAATTAGAAGCTACGAACTGGGTTTAAAATAAAAAAAAACCTGACAACTGACAGTTCCCTAGTCATCCAGAAAAGCAAGAAAACGAGGGACATGCGAGATATGTTATTGATATAGGAGAGGAGGTGTATTTTTACTGCAAAAAAAGTATCAAAATGGTAGAGGCCGACAAAGCTACTATTGACACAGTGCAAGTTGCACTTCGGATTAGGCCGTTGATGCAACAGGAGACAGATAGAGGATGTGACGAGTGCATTGACGTAGTGCCCGGATCACCCCAGGTCCAGATAAAGGACTTGGCATTTACATACAATCATGTGTTCCCACAGCACATTACTCAACAAGAGTTTTATGATACTGCGGTCAAGAGTCTCATTGGGAGACTATTTCAAGGTTTGTCCCCAAGACATAAAGCGATTACTGTGTTATAAGTAAAATTTAAAATGCAACAAAAGTCTCCCACGAGTCTAGTGTGTAACAATTTGTGTAGAAAACTTTTTGAAAAAAATTGTGTGGAAATCTTCTTAAAAACTTTTTGATTTCAGTAGTAAAACTTGAAAGTTTTACTACTGAAAACAAAAAGTTTTTAAGTAATTTATTTTAGTAAGCGCATTTCATTATTTTTTTACTCTAAATGTCTTAGGTGTGTAACCCTTGATGATATTGCTGAGACACAATGGCTTTTTAATTGTTTTTTTAACTGTGGGACTTAAACAATTGATTTTTATTTAAACTATCATTAATTTTCCAGGATACAATGTAACAATATTAGCATATGGCCAGACTGGATCTGGCAAGACATACACAATGGGGACCAACTATTCTGGATCTGATGGTGACTCTACTAAACTGGGTATGTTTAAAATGTCTCTGCTCACTCATTTTGTAGGGAAAATCCCCTGTGTTGTTATTTTTAATTGACTGCATTAAATGCTATACAAATTTTGATATCTAATCAGAATTTATAACAGGTCCTCTTAGCCTCTGGGTTATTCCGTGGTGACAGGTGTTACATTTGTATGCATTGAAACTGTTATAATTCCTAAATTAGAAGAAAAATGTCTGTTTTGAATATAATTCAATTCATTTCAATTATTTTTTTTTATTAAAACAAAAACACATTTTTTATTATAATAATACATTTAGATACAATAATATATTTAAACCCTGTGACGAGTGTTACAAGTACTCTTCCAAAATGCTACCTTGTTGACCAAACATCACAGATAAATTGGAATATTTTGTCACAAAATGAATAGGGAGAGAGTTAAAGAATTTTCCTTTCTGATAATTCAAATTATTTTGTGGGTTTATTACTTTTTAATGTTTTTTTTTACAAGCAATGCATGTGACGGGTGTTACGAGAACAAATTAAACCAAAACTTGTATATTTTGAGACTTTTATGTATTAATATAGCAATCAACAAGTTGATTTATAATATTTTAGATATAACTTTTGGCCATGCAGATTCTGGAGGATGAGGAAAAATAATAGGAGTTATGGTCATTCTTTTATTTTATATAATTAATGTTTATTAGTCTGATAAAATGTTTCTGATGCTTTTATTGAAAATAGAACAAAGCAAATATTTCAATTACAGCCACACTTTAACATTGATGTTTTATTAAATTTTTAACTTAAATTTTCCAGGTGTAATACCCCAGGCGGTGGCAGACATATTTGATTTCATAGAGGCACATGGAGATAAGTTCATCTTCAAAGTGAATGTCTCCTTCATGGAGCTGTATCAGGAGCAGTGCTACGACCTCCTCTCTGGTAAGGAGAGGGGACACAGTATTATAGAGATTAGGGAGGATATCAATAAGGGTGTTATTCTACCAGGTAAATAATAATTTTTTTAGTTGTATTGTAAATTGACTATCATTCATTATACAGTACTCTTGTGAAAAGCCTCTCTTATCTTACTGTAAATAATCTTGAAAATTTGATACATAATACACACTGCTTTACTGCTGAGCTGGCTTTTTTTGTACTTTTATTTTTATTCAGACAGGATGACACTATCCTCTCGTATTTTCAATTAATTTAGCAATAATACCTATCTGCTTAAAATAATAATGGCCCGCTTTGACATTTATATGGAACCAATCTGCAGGGTACGCACTACTTCTTTTCCAAACTTGGAACTCATTACAAGCTCTTTTTCATTAAAAAAAAGGGTTGCGATCAAAACTATCATAAGTATGGTGGAATAACTTTCTACCTCTGATAGAAAATTTGAAACAGACTAAACATGTTATTCCTTTCCAGGCATAACAGAACTACCAGTGTCTTCAACAAAGGAGACCATGATCGTTTTGGAGCGAGGGTCATCAGGTCGAGTGACAGGCTCCACAGCCATGAACCAGGCCTCCAGTCGCAGCCATGCTGTGTTCACCATAGTTATTTATAAAGAGAGTAGGACTGACAAGTGAGTTCAATGTTATCTAGAAGCTTATTTAAAGTGCCAATTTTAGAACATTCCTTTTTATTGAGCAACCAGATTCCAGAAAATTCTAGGTGGTGGGTATTTTGCATATTATGTCATTTATTTAACATGTTGAGAGTCGGGAGCCCTCCTGAAAGGCTCACTCAAGGCGCATATTAAGGCATGCCAGGAGCCCTCGTGGGAGTGCTCATTTTAAACTTATGTTTTTCGTAGCGAATACAGCATTGTAAACTGTGAAAATAAAATCAGTCAACAATAGTATTACAACAACATTACACAACAATATAACAATATATTTTATTAATATACTCACTGGATTTCATTACAAGCGTTTTTACTTTTAAAAAAAATTGTTAGAAATACTTATTCACTAGAACTAATAATTATTTTGAGATTATAAGACACGAGGATGAGTTTAACAATCGAGGCCGATGCATTTTCGTTTGTCTACACTCCCAGAATCCTGGGATTTGAAATATTTATTATTAAATATGTAGAAATTACTTTGTAAAAAGGTATTCACGTCTTAAGGAATTATGAACGAACACATATCCCTCCACCCCTCCGACGGGAACCGAAGTTATGGAGTGAGTAACAAGTTAAATGCTGTAGAAAGAGACGAAAACAGGTGCGTTCCTCTAGCAGCACAGACCGCTGATGTATTCTTTTGTTTCCACTAGTCATGTCGCGCGTTACACTTGAGCCGGCAACATCGCGCGTTACACCTGAGCGGCAACCTTTTATGTTCCGTGGCGGCAAAATCGCGCGTGTTCCCATTGGAAATTAGCAACCTGCACTGATGTTATTTTGACAACGTCGCCTTGTTAATCAAAAATCAATTTATTGTTTCGAATCCCGTTTCCGTTAGAATCCCGGGGAATCTCCACATTAACATCAACGTTTGCGATCACTTAACCAAAATAGCTTTACCTATTCTGATCACTGGTAATGAAAAAATCCTGTTTTTTCTAGTCCAAAATGACCATAGTTTTTTGGAAAGCGAAATTTCTGAAATTAATAGGTACGGATGGAGGGGTTCGGGGTTGTATCATCATTCTCCTGCCCGTGTCCTAATTTATTTGGGGTCGGCGCAACGTGTATTTTTCTTCCATTTTTTCTTTTTCTATTTATCGTCATCTAGGTAGTCTTTGTATTACACGAAAAATGAAACAATACCTATTCCTAACTTGCAGTTTTAGAAAAATCAGCAAAAATCCTTTACAAACAAACTCAGTTACTTATCGATCGCAAAAAAATAAAATTTTGTTATGAAAGTTTTAAAATATTTTCCTACTTAGGTACGGAACTCTGGGTGCGCAAGTCCGAATCACTGCCGGCTTTTTTTAAAATTATGAGTGACGCTTAAGTAAATTAATAAGACACTGAACGTTTATCAGCGGTTACAAAATAATTACGTGTGTTTAAATTTAAAACCATAACGTCCTTCAATTTTAATAATTCAAATGCTTACTTTGCTTGAAAATTTCACAGCTAGGATACCTCCGTCTCGGGATCGGAGCGAGCAATTATACTTTTCTTTTAATTTTATATATTTTTTATTATTTCACATGTACATACCCCCAGAGATGTTCTATGTTATTGGGTTTGGTTTTACCCCCAGAGATAGGTACTAATTATTGCGACAAGACCTCCCTGAAAATACTATATTACTTCGTTTTACAGTGTTTTATAACATGGTTTCAAACCTAAAGCCGGTGACCCTCTTCGAGGGTTAACTTTAGCGCAAACGTGGACTAGACCTAGAGTCAAGAGCAAACCCATTCAAATAATAAAAAAAAAAACGTAATGCCAGTGACACTCTTGGAGGGGGGGTCAACTTATCAATCCAACAGTCACTGGCCAAGCCAAGTCCATATTTATTAATAGTGTAACAGAGACCGCCATATTATGGTAGACTTTCAAATATTTGTTTCATTTTACATTTCCTTTAACAAATATTACTATTCTTCCCACAGAAACGTAGCAACAACATCTAAGTTCCATCTGGTAGACTTAGCTGGTTCGGAACGTATAAAGAAGACGAAGGCCAGTGGTGAACGTTTGAGGGAAGGCGTCAAGATCAACCAGGGTCTACTGGCGCTCGGCAATGTGATCTCAGCTTTAGGAGATGGAACTAACAGGAGTTTTATTAGTTATAGAGATAGCAAGCTTACTAGGCTTTTACAAGGTGAAAAATATAATATTTAATAAGTTTTGGTCTGCTAAAAAAAAATTGTAGAAAAATCTAATAAGATTATTATTTCGAGAATGTCTTGACTGTTCTTAAGGCGGAGACTGACTTGTAACGTTTGTTTCTAATGTATCGAGTTATTGTAACGCGTTACAGTAGTCAGTGCAGCGAGCCAAGCCGCTCGATGCGAGCGCCGGATCCTCTTCTCGGCTCGGGTTTTTCGTGATTTCCCTTGAAACCTGTTACAGCGAACCGAAACGGTCGATACGAGCATGCGAGTATCCAGGGTACGTTTATTGTATCGCCGTTTTGTAACCAATCTCGCCTCGAATGATACATTACACGCAAACGTTACAAGTCAGTCTCCGCTTTTATGCGTAGAACTGCAAGCAAGCTTGATTATTTTAAGGGTTTTAAAATTTTTGCTAAAGATTTTATTGCGATTATTATACTCCTCGCTATGTTAGTTGCGATAGGCTTTGTGCACTAATCGTAACGAAAATCAAACGTGTATGGCTAGTAGATATACACATCAAGCCGATTAATGCATTATAAATTGACGAATAATAATAATCATCAATTTCTGGGTAGTTTTATAGTCAAATTACATGTTTAAATATGAAAATTAGTCCATGGTGTTCATCAAAAAGTACTAACAAGCAACCATTTCCACCTTCCAGATAGTTTAGGCGGTAACTCCCTCACACTGATGGTGGCGTGTGTAAGTCCAGCTGACTATAACTTGGACGAGACAGTCTCCACGCTGCGATACGCAGACCGAGCGAGGAGAATACGGAATAAACCTATCATTAACCAAGACGCTAAAGCTGCTGAGATTGTTAGGTAAGTCACTCAATATTATTTTAGCTCATTAGTTGGTGCTAACGTCCTGAGCAAGATTATTTTATGTTTGTGTCATACAGCTAGTCAGAAACTCGCACCCAGTAAGGGCCGGTTTTTTCGATCCGTAGTTAACTCAACCAATGGTTAAACACAGGAACTATTGGTTGAATTTTGGCTAAATGTGAAAGGCTAAACATGAATGAGTTATGCCATTAGTTACTATATTTTAATATGAATGAGATAACATGAATGCATGTTTATCCTTTCGAAAATAGCCAAAATTCAACCATTAGTTACTATGTTTAAACCTTTGGTTATGTGCATTACCCCAGCAAGAAAGTGTCTCCTAGAGAAATATGAGTGGTACGTATAATTAGTGCGTAATCGCGCTTTGTCGTTTTGGAAAAAAACGGAAAAAACGATTATATCTACTTAATGCGAAACATTCCAAACTGAATATTTTTACTATATATTTTCGATTATACGCACTAATTTTTGGTTAAATCTCCACGTCTTGGGTTGAGCCGGTTTCTTGTATTTTGCCGTCAAAGTTATGACACCGTCGTTTTGACTTTTAGCAGTATTATTCAATAATGCATGCATGTACCTTTTTATGGTTATTTAACTCGTTAAGAAGGACCGAATACAGTTTTCAACGAGCTTATACGTTTTTTTTTTCATTTAGGCGCTGAGATATTTTTTCGGGTTTTCAAAAAAGCGCGATTACTTGAAAATTATAAATATTTTCTTAAATCTAATTCTGTCACAAATACGCACAAATTAAGAGCTACTCGTGAATGTTTATTCTACAGGCGCACATACAATGGTTTTAGAGATACACGATTCTGCAAAACGTTACTCCAGCAGGAAACGCAATATCTCGAAATCCTGAAGACGCACAAATTATATTTTCGGCGCACATTTACAGCAGATTACGCACTAATTATTCGTACCACTCATGCCACTCTAGCAGACACTTTCCTGCTGGAGTAATGCACACCCATTGGTTGAGTTAACTACAGATCAAAAAACCGGTCCTAAGGCCACACTAAACGCAAGTTAAACAAAAGTTGCAAGTCCTTTAACAGAATTCATAAAAAGTGCTAGTTAAAAAAGAAAAAAAAAATGCTTGATTATTACTACAAGTAATATCCTAAAAATAGGGATGATGGCTGGGTAAAAATAAAGAAATTAGTCCGTCAATCAGATATAACAATATTAGACACGTATTTTTTGCTTTATCATATTAATAAAAAATGACTTAGATAACACGCATTAAAGTTCGGGAGTGGGGCTCGCTACGTCACTTCTACGTATAACATAGACGTACATTTTAACTCAATGTATCGCCGTAATCTTTTGATTACGTAAAAAAAGAAAAATATGTGTCCAATATTTTTTACTATTCTACATGGCGGTGAAATAAAAAAAAAATAGTCATCATCCCTATTAGTGATTGGAGCCTCCTTGAGCAAACGAGTCTGTGTTAGGAGACTCTGCTCTTCCAATATCAATAAGTGCAATTTACTTGTTTTATTTTTGATTCTATACAATTGAAATAATAAGTACTCAATATAAAGAAATGAGAATTAAAAATATACATTAAAAAAAAAAACTAAAAACGCAGCCCATATTCAGGCATGCGATTGTATGAGTGAGAGAGTGTGTGAGTATGAGTATGAGTGTGAGTGCGAGGGTGTATGATGTGATGTGAATGTGAATGAATCAGAGTGTATGCGTGAGGTTATGAATGGTGCAAGCATTAGGTGTAAGGTTATACATATTTTGTTCCAGCAGCTAGTTAAAGATGGGAGTTCATATTAATGTGACGCGTGTCTATGTAGGTAGTTAGCCTTATTACCAGTATTTTTACCAGCGATGTCTCTCGCGTAGTTAACTGATTAGTTAGTAATACTAGTAAGTAATTCACAATAAATTTAGGTTTTTTCTATCTGGACTTTCGTAGTAGCAGCCCAGAGTCTGGATTTGTGTCTGGTTGATCGCAGTAGGCTCGCCTCCTATTACATGGGACTTAACGCTTTGAACGACAAAACGAGACACAATACAAGTTTTGTTGTTATTACTCGTACTGCTATGGCCGTATAATGTCCTTCAAAAGTTCAAAGCGTTAAACATTACTGGTGAAATGTGGGTGTGCTATAGGTACACCTCTGCCCAACTCTTCGGGAAGCAAGGCGTAATATTATATTATGTAATTCACAGTAACGAACATTTCTTTCCCCATTTAGGTTGAACAACTTAGTAAATGAACTAAGGCTACAACTCGTCGGCAAAATGCCGACCGCCTCCGAACAAAACAACGAACAGCTCCAAGAAGACCTAGAAAGAGAAAGAGGTCGATACGCCGAATTATTAAAAAAACACAAACAAGTCACTGAACACTTGGGCAACATGTTGATCGAAAATACAAACTTATGTGAAAAGGCTTTACTTGCTGAAGCAGCCAAAGACAAGATAGAACGGAAGCTAAACGAGCTGACAGAACAATGTAATCAAACCATAGAGAATTTGAACACCACAGACAAAGACGATGAGCATCAAAAGACAACGGTTGTGGACTATTTGAAGGAAATTAAAACAAAACTGGAAGATCTACAGTCAGTTAATTTGAAGAGTAATGAAGAGTTGATTGATCATGAAATAAAACAATCGTTTGTTAGTGATGGTGATCATGAGAAGGCGGATGATATGATGCCCATGAATGAAGATCAATCTGTGTTAGAAGAGGAGAAGAGAGCTATGGGACAGGTATGAAGAAGTTTCTTTATTATTTCTAAAACTTGTTGTGCTCCCACCATACTAGAGGTAAAACTGGGTTTTGTTTAGCCCACTAATAATGGAGAAGGTAATAGCTCAGGATGGAGGAATAGTAGGAGGAGTTGGGAAACACTAAGTTAATCTTGTTTATAAATGGATTTTAACACAAAATTTTGCTGTCGTTACTTTAAAAAAGACCTTACATTGCGAAACCACACACATAACTGTTGCTCACTGAATAGTTTCACAAGTTTCAATTTCTCTAATTCCAATATCATAATCACCAGGTGGCCCTAAACCAAGAGCTTCAAGAACTGAACCGCGCGATGGCGATCAAGGCATCTGTAGTGCAAGCAATACTAGCCAACAATAAAGATATGTTGGAGGGCCACAAGAATCTACGAGACAATGAGGAGAAGATCGCGCGTCTAGAGAAGGAGAGGGATGAGTTGTTGCAGCAGCTGAAACAGACTAAGGTGAGATAAAATAATTTAATTGGTAGCTGTCGCCCGCATAGATATAAGGAAGTTGAAAATGTATCAAAACCCAGTGTCTCCACTTGGTCCCCACCACTCGCCACAACTACACATGCAGTTCAGTAAAAGCAATAGATACGAAGTCGCGCACACACTCGCATTCATAAATCAGAACATACTACACAATCAATTATAAACCTCGTCCCATCAAACACAGCATGCATTTACCATGCACCATACAACTTACTCACACGAACACAACGGTCGCGATCGATGTGCTGTGCAAAAGCCATGTATTTTACATACAGAGTTGTTTTGACAGAAAGGCATTCAATTAGTCTACGAATACTAATAATTATTACTAAACACGTATTGTTTAGTATTAATTCGATACGGTACAAAAATAAAAAGCACCAAGAATGAGAATATTTTTTTTCAAACAAACTAAATAGCTTACAAATCAGAGTAAAACGCAACCACCCTTTATAAATAAATTTAACTGCCCTTAGATACCTAGGTAACAAAGCGGCAACGTCGCCAGGCATACAATGACTGCTTGAGCTGTCGACTGCTCTCGCGCAGTTACCTCCGCCCGCACTCTTCATTCCACATCGCGCGCGCTTCCCGTCCGCACGCTTGTCTCTTGAGCAAAATGGACGACGTAGATTGTGACGCGCTAATCAGTGCAAATAAATCGCAAGAACTTAATTGGAATTATCCATGTTGGTACTGATTTGAATGACGAGCACTTGGTATCAACTGCGCCAGCAGTTATCAAATGGCAGCTTCAAGCTGTTGCCTATGACTGCAAGAGCGGTCCGTGTATGTTGATCAATGGCTAACTGCTCGAGCAGTCCGAATATGGCGGCCTTTAGGCCTCCACTCGCGCTGGCTTTTACGGTGCGCGTACTTCACGTGCACAACATCAATCACAATAAAAACACTAAATTTTTACATTCTCGATGTGTCCGCCAATCCCATTAATGCACAAATTATACCGACGGAGAATGTATTCTGATGCCGTGTAAGTTACACGAGGCATTGTTGAACAGTTTAATTACACACACACAACCAAAGTTCAATTACGTGTCATATCACAATAAAACAGTCAATCACAAAAAAATGACGAACACTAAATAATAATAATCCCAAGTTACGTGTCCTGTCACAATAAAGCGCTCGAGTTATACAAAACAAGAGCCGCGCAGGACATACGTTCCGAAAGGATAGCATCGGCGCACTGAACCAAATATTTTTTAGAGGCCCACCGATGGCAGGGATCTAGGATGCAATAGCATCACATTGACCTATTTCCATTTCTTTTACGCGCGGGATGTCTTGCTATGATTGTCACTCACGTCATGAAAGTGTGTTTCGCTTTTTAGCGAAAATTGGTTGTACTTGTGACTTGCGTCAGAGCGGCAACAACGCATCGATTTATCGTTTTAAGGTGCTTGACCTATGCTTAAAGACATAATCAGCTGTTAGGAAAGATACATCGTGTTCATACGGGACAAAAACTTTAAAAATTATTTGCGACTAAACTACTGCTCCTATTTAATTGATTTTTGGTACAGAGCTTGAAAATGGTACCTACTATAGGCAGGTTGAAGGAAAGCTTCTATGTTGTATCAAGGCTGTATATGCTAGTGATTGACTAAATTGGAAAGTTATCGATTCTTCCATTTATTAAATTGTATTAAAAATTTTGTGGGGTCCTGAAAATAAATTAAATATTAAATGATATACATATACTAATATAATATAAATAAACAGTATGTACAGACGCCAGCAGGTCAACCTACCCGAAACTGTCAGATTTTCCCAATCAACCTTGAATCTAATGCCTTAGCAATAAAGTCGAAAATCTATTAAAGAAATCTGACAGATTGTAGTAGCTTGATGTGCTGGCGTCTGTACCTAAAAAATATTATTAAGTAAATAAAAACAATTAAACATTGTGAGATGATCAAAATTAGTAAAAAACATTATATCACACGAGTCTTCCCACCGGGTTAAAACTGAAGATTAGTGTGAAGGTTTGTTATTAGTAATTAACTGTTTATTTATTTTACTTCGATGGTCCTAGTTTATCATTTGTGACTTCAAGTTATGGCTATATACATATATAGTTATACAATGTGTATCTGGATATACGACATTAAAATGAGCACAGTACTAGTCCATCGAAACGTTTTAACACATTCACTGCTACAAAAAACCCACAAAAAACCCACAGGTGCGGCGCGCCGCATTCGAAGGAAGTACATAAATTGTATGGACACGCATATGCGACGGTAGCACTTGGTGAAGGTTCGAAAATCGCACATACGTGTCGGCCGCACAGAACGTGTTAAAACACGAAGATTAGTAGTTAATGTAAAATTTTAAAATTGCAATTTTCAAACAAAATAAATAGCAAAATCAACTGCATAAAAAGTAAACACGCTTTATCTACGAAAAGTCACTGGCCTTTGCGTGGCGCGACGCGGGGCGCAGCGGCGGCGGTGCGGGGCGTAGGTAGGTACTTTAGTTGGAGGACAAAAAACACGACGAAAAGACACGACAAAAACTCACTAAGTTGCGTGTTGTTAATTAAAATATCACTGATTGAATTCTGTTATATTATAATTATTTAATTACATGGTTATAAATAATTAATGTTGACACTTCCCGTGACCCAAGGGCTGGCTTTTACCTTGGCCAGAGGCTAAGCATTGCCATACAACCTGGCAATCCCGCCAGTCTCCTGGGTACATTACCAGTCGATAGCTATGCGGAGGAATTTTTCGACGCCATATTTTAGTTTTTTAATAGTTTTAGTTAAGTTAGGTTATTATATTTTTAACCGATTGAATGATTAATCACATAATATCAAATCACAATCAGAATTTACATCATCAATAGAGTCAAATATTAAATTTTCAAAGTGTCCACCCTTGTAACAGTATATTGGCGTGTGGCTAGCACACGCCAATATACCATATAATATGGCAAATAATTTAATGTTTTTGTCTAGTATCAAATTGTATTAAAAATTAGTATTAAATTGTATTAATTACTATTATTTGTTTTAATTGTATTAACTGAACAGAAAGCGGTGCTGCTGGGGAGTTTGTTACGCCATATCTTCTTCCCAGCTAAAGCACTAGGAAGTGGTGAAGAGCGGGCGGTTTGGGGGACTATTTCCTAAATATGTTTGTAAACCAATGTTGTATATGCTGTTGGTGTTCTTTAATAAATAAAGTAATATTAAAATAAATTCTACTACTGTCAGGTTCAACAACCATTGAGAAATCGAGCTCTAACTGACATCTTTTCTCTACAGAGCAAAGACCCATCTCACGAGGAGCGTCGTACAAAGGTCTCGAGCTTAGAACACGAGATATCAGACCTTAAGAAGACGTGTCAGCAGCAGGCGCACATTATCAAGACTAAGGAGAGGAATGAGGCCAAGATTGCGTCGCTTAATGCCGAGTTACAGGCCATGAAGGCCACTAAGGTAAGTCGGGGTTTTAGTAACGTCGTAAGATTGTGAAGAGGCAAGCGGTAGCCAAGCGGATTTTGATATTGAGTTGTTATGAGTACGTAACAGTGACAATTATTGCTATCTCGTTCAGCCCGCGTAATAATTATGTCTCTCTATTTCGGTTGTTGATGCACATGCATGCACGACATCGAAAAATGTAGTTGTGTGGGTGTGTTTACATGTAATTGTTTCTAGTCCTCCTGTTTACGTGCCATTAGAGCGTACCTTATCTTCCCGTTTTTTTATCACGACAAAATTATTTCCATATTATTTTGGACTTAGAGAGGTGTTTAGTTAAAATCTTAGGTATGTTTTGATTACTTCATCTTGCGTTTAATGCATGGCATGCGTTATTGCGCATTATCGGCGACACAACTCTAGTCCCCGTAAAAGCTCGGTTGTGTAACAACTAGTTGGTTCCTTTCAACTTTTTCAAGTTAGCACCTAGTGATTGACACTGCCACCTCATTTCCGTGAAAACCCCGTGAACGAACAAGAAAATGTCACCACCCAAACCAGCACACATTTCGATCTAGCGTCCCAAACTGACAATTTATTAAAATTCTAGGTAAAAATTATAAAACAAATGCGCGAAGAAAGCGAGAAGTTCCGCAAATGGAAGGCGGACAATGAGCGAGCGATGCTGCGCCTGCGCAACGAGGATCGCAAGCGCGCCACTGCCATGGCCAAGATGGAGAATCTTCACGCCAAACAGCAGAACGTACTCAAGCGCAAGATGGAGGAGGCCGTCGCTGTTAATAAGAGACTCAAGGTTTGTAACTGTTTCACGATGTCAATAGCCTACTCACCGAAATAAAATCGGGAACTTAATAGGTGGTGAATCAGACCCTATTACTGGGCATAACCCTGCCTACCGAAAGGTGTCCCACTTATCATCGATTTTTATCTATGTGCATCTGGGGTTTCTAGGTGTTCCCATAGGGTCGTGCGTGACGTCAAAAAATAATGATAACAGTTTGGAAATCATTGAGAGGCTGTCAACTGTCACTGGGCAGTGGGTAACCTCGCATAATAATATCTAAATGGAGGAATTATTCAAATTCAAAACCGCTATTTTAGCGAGTTTAGCGGTGGTGATGCTGATACGGGCCTAGCTGGGTTGCTGGTGGAATAGTAACATATAAATCTTCTAAGCAATTGGCACATTCACAAGCTTATCCCAATACTAAATACTGTTACAAGCACATGAATAATTTTGATTTAATGCTGTCATTTGCTGTATAATATATTATAAAGTGTGTTACTGTCACTGATATACTTTTCAAAAATATTGATCTTTGTTTTGTTTTCCCTCTTCAGGATGCCCTAGAACGCCAGAAGTCTACTCAAATGAAGCGTAACGCTAAGGGCAGTGTGAAATCAGGCGCGATACAGCAATACATCGAGCAGGAGTTAGAAGTACACCTCAGTATTGTCGAGGCTGAGAGGTCGCTTGAAGAGTTGATGGAGTATAGGTAAGTTCTAATTTGATAGAACCCTAGCCGGCCGTAGCAATCTTCACAAATGGGGGTTAATTAATGGACGGCTGAGATCTCAAGTATATATGACGTGTGTCTCCACAGACAATGGCTCATCCTGTGTCGAATGCCAGTCATGTGTGCACTTGAGAATCGTATGACCTCGTCAGCAAATAATATTTGAACTTTCTCAACAATTTTCTTATTATGATAAGATTAAGATTATGATAGGAGAAATAAAACGATTTTATTCTTACAGAGGCAATATGTAATTGTTTACGCACGCTGGTTTTCTTTACCCGTCGGCCTCCTTATACGTTACTTTTCATATAAGTATAAAATTACTATGGTTATGGAAGCTTATAAAGCTTGCGGGCTTCTCATAGGTTAATAAGGTTGATTTTCGCAGGAGTGGGCGCATGACTAAAAACGCCCATAGGTAACAAGCAGTGTTTCTCTTTCCATGAATAATAATGGTTCTTCTTCTAATTTTTAAACTTAACGCTATCTTCATACAAAATTGGAGACCAGAATTATTTTATATATTATTCTATATAAATAAAAATCAATTGCCGAATGTATGTAAGCGCATAATTTCAGAACGGGTGCACCTATTTGGCTAATTCTTTTTTGTTTGTAATTGTCAGGACAATTTTTTTTTTTTTTGAAAATTCACCGTAATTGTCGGGGATGTTATTTTTGTATGAAAACAAATAACACATAGCCTAAACCAAGGTTCCTCATACTTATGGCCCCACGTACCCTTGTTAAAGTTCCCAGACGATAGCGAACCCCTAAACCCCCTCCCCCCACCCTGTCAAGAATATCTAGTTGTAGCTAGTAGAAAATACAGTTTTTATTTTAAGGAAAGATCAAATACAGTGTCAAAAAGAAAATTAATGTGATGGGTGGGCTTGTTTCTTGTCACAATTTGAGTCGATTTTAGGAGTAATTTTGGTCATTTCCGACTGGGCTCGCTTGCCAGCCATCCAGCCGCCATTACGTACATGTTGTCGCGAACCCCCTACCGTCAAATGGCGAACCCCTAAGGGTTCGCGTACCCCACTTTGAGTAACCCTGGCCTAAACCACTGGACATAGAGACATGAAATTCATCCGGGTGACGCTGGGCACAAACAACTAGTTATAGATAAAACGCGCCTAAGGCAGTTGTCTCACCGCCGGCGATGAACGAGTAGCGAGTAAAACTACCAACTGAAAACGAGTTGGCAAGCAGCGAGTGTGTAGTTCTGATAGTTTTGTTGCTGGGCTATCAGCGAGTGTCCGAGTGCGACGGGCGATTACTCGCGCCATTCGCTCGGGACGGTTAGTCCCACAAAGGTTTCAGTCGACTAATGCATGTTTTCAAACTCAAACTCATCTTTACTAAAAGAATGATAGTTCTAGTAATTGTTCTGAATTCATAATATGTGCACTCAGATCCGTACTCTAGATAGAAATGACCGTTGGTTGGTCTCTCGGCGTGAGCTCTGACCACCAAGAGAGCATCGCTGAGCGAATATTGATAGCTCTTGTCGCTCAGCGACAAGCCAGTGGAGCGAGTCCTCGCCGACAGTGTGATCAGTCAGCGATTCAACTATTAATATATGCATCTCTTTTGTTTACACGGAATGTAATCCTAATGTACGTTTCTTGAGCGAGAAAATAGCCGATAGTTAGTCGCTTCCTCGCCGGCGGGTGGGACAACTGCCTAACATACCAGATTTTAGTATTGTCCGTGAAAACATTTAGCTGTTGCGAACTTTTACATAGGCGAATATACCAAGTAACATTTTTGGGGCTACGTTTGCTAATATCTCATATCCACAGGGCATGGATAACCGAGAAGATAGAGAATCTACGTAACAGCACAGATGAAGAAGCGAATAGGAAGAAGATAGCAGAACTAGAAGATGACCTCGCGCTGCGTAAGGCACAGATATCTGATCTGCAGCAGAAGATACTTACGGCTGACCAAGGTAAGTTTACAATGTTGCATAACATAATATCATATTTATTCCCAAAAAGGTATTTGGCGAAGGTGTTTAATATACCCATATTTTGCCAGTAATGCTTGTAACATTTTTCTTAAATTGTATGGCTGAAAGATCTTTGAAAGCTTTTTTGACTTCAAAGATGTTACGCCAGTATACAGGGTTAAGTTAAATTAGCTAGCGAAACTTCGCTGATGTGATGGATATCTATATACTGGATGATTTTTTACCGTCTTGAAAAAATAGGGTACAATAGGTGAACGGAGTAGAAGCCTATGGCATACCTAGTCTTTTTGTTTTTTTTTTTTTGTTTTTCCAATAGGTTAGATAGAAATTGCTCTATCAATAAACACTACACACATTTGAAGTAAACTAGAATAATAAAAATAGAAATTTTGAAAAATCTTTATAGATCGTTAAAAAATATCGAAGTTCAAATCATACGCACTACGCACCCTGCGTAGTGCGTATGATTTGAATTTCGATATTATTATTAAAAAAAAAAAGACTAGCCTCTAACTCCGTTCACCAATTTCCAGTTTCATTTCCATTTCCAATACCAGTTCCATTCCCATTTTTTTTTCAAGACGCTAAAAAGGTCACCCAGTATAAAAACACGATAACATAAAAATAAAAAAGACTGGTAGTATTGCTACTTGAAGTGTGAGTTGATAAAATATGTTTTATCGTATTGAGATATCGATAACCTAACCATCACGTCTGCGAAGTGTACAAAAGAAGAAAAAACTGATTTTTAAATTGACTAGCTTTTTTGCTCGCGGCTTCGCCCGCGTGGATGTCGGAAAACTATACGTATAAACCTTCCTCTTCAATTACTCGTATCTATTGATGAAAACCGCTTTAAAATCCGTTCAGTAGTTTTTAAGATCATCGCGAACGTACAGACAGACAGACGCGTTGGGGGACTTTGTTTTATATTATGTAGTGATATTTTACGTGACTACACAACCGGCAGTCGACGACCCAAAAAAAAAAAAACTTATCAAATTAATTCCTATTTTGTTAATCATGTTCAGATGTCGGTCGGACTGCGGAGTTTCGCTAGCTAATTTAATTTGACCCTGTATATGTACAGGGTTATTAAAAACTGTTAAAGGTAGTTGTCATTTTATGGTTGATTATAATGTATTGAATTTTTTGTAAGCAGCTAATAATAATATTAAAACACTATGCATTGTTTTTTTTTTCTGAGATGTATACCACAAATATCTTCAAAAAAAAAAAATAAAATGCCAAAGTACTCGAAAATGGTTGACATTTGCATAGGGGTGTCACTGTCATACTCATAAGGGGTCATTAATTTGGTTGCATCTCTTACATCCCGTCATATTACTAATAACCCTGTGGAATAGCAAACGGCTATAAACAGCTCTTATGATATCCATATTTTTGCTCCAGGTTTTAGATATTTATGACAATAATGTGGTTACTCCTTTTAGATATTATAATTTGCTTATAGCTTGTTGAATCCAACTTTATAAATTTGTGCCTTGTCCTAATCATCATTTGCCTAGCCTTTTCCCAAGTACATATGTTGAGGTTGAATTCCAGTCTAACTAGATGCAGCTGAATATCTTCTTAAGCCTTCTTGTCACAGTCATGGCGTGCCAGCAGCTGCCGACCTTTGTTTTGTGCTCGTGATTTGTGTTTTATTTTTCTTACTGTAAAACTCGAGTTAATTATATTTTTGTATGCACGTGTTTCTGTGACAAATAAACATATTTTTCTTTCTTTCTAATACCAGTATTTTACATGGAGTGACTGCCTATCTGACTTCCACAACCCAGTTACAGGGAATATGATACCCCTTGGTAAGACTGGTTGTCAGAGTTTTGGGCTTCCTAATATTGGTGTTAATATATCTCTATACCCTTTTCCAGCCGCCACTTATAGGCCTATGCTAAGCCATTACGTAAAATATTATTATTAATTTACAGAAAACAAATCCCGTACCCAATGGGATAACATACAATCGATGTTAGAAGCTAAAGTAGCCCTGAAATGTCTCTTCGATTTGCTTGTGGACGCTAAGAGAGAGTTGACCAATCAGAGCGAGAAAGGCTTCCAAGCGAGATATGAGGAGATCAAGGAGACTCATGACAGGCTCGCTATGGAATTTGAGAATAGCAAGGCTGAGTTCGAAAGGCAGTTGACTATGGTGAAGCTGCAGAGTGAGCAGAAGGTAAGAAATAAGATTGAACGATTTTGGTACTATCTTTGTTATCTGTCTAGTTTTTAAAACAATGAAAAAATAGCTTTCTGGTACTATACACTCAATATTTGACGAAAAATTTTCCTCATCTAGTTTTTAAAAAAACGTGATTGACTTGTAAAAGTGTTTGTACAAACCTACTTACAGAAATAAATCATTTATCATTTGAAAAGCATGTTAATAGACGCTCAATATTAATGTCGAAAAGTGAGGCGCTAATACTGCCCCGCAAATGATTATAGTACGCGCCCTTGTCTCTGGAAACAGCAGCATGTCGATGTTTTTTACTTAGCTACTGCCATACTATTAGAGTGAGGATTATCAATTTACGAAGATAAGACTGTCTGGCCGACGACTTTTCTTTTTTCCATGAGAATTCATTCTGCCAGATTCAATTCAGTGCATGTATTCTATTTCTGATAAGGGATATCTCGCACATATAGCTTAATAAAATCACCATTATTTGTGTTAGGGAAAGCTGTTTGTAGTGCCTGCTCAGTAAGAAAACGTGTTATAAAAAACTTTTTGTTTCTTAATCCGTTGTGCTTACATTGTTTTAATTTTTATACTTACAGTTATCAGCTTTAGTGGCACTCCAACGCGGCATGGTCGTCAGAGGCGACAAGAGTGAAGCGTGTAAACATCTGCAGAATGTGATACAGTTCCAACAGGAGAAGCTGGAACAAGTCGAGGAGGAGAATGTATGATTGTGAACCTTATTGCTTTATATTAAAGATCAGTTTAGATGACATGAGCGTTTTATGTCGTAGTTAGATTATGTAGGGAGAAGACATTAGACAAATTCGTATGGGTTACTCGATCGTGAACCTTATAAATACAGCGACTAAATATCAATTTGGATGAAAATGATTACATTCGGCGCATTTTTAATCATAGATTTTACACGGAAAATGTTTTGGTGTGACTTAAAACTTGATAGGCCCACTCAATATTTTGATTTCATGTTCTAACAAATTAAAAAACAGTATCAAAATATTACTTCTTTTTACACTAAGCTCAAATGTACAAACAAAAAAACGTAATATTTCAATTTTGTATTAGCTATTTACATCAAAGTTAAGCCGTTGGTCCTACGCCTGATCTCTCTCCGATCGTGTCAGATTGCCGTCCCATCGGACTACGAGAGAGAGGGAAGGAGAGTGTACTTGTGTCTTGTGCCTGCGCACACACTTGTGCACTATAATATCTCCCGCGCCGAAGGCTGGTCTGGCTGAGATTGGTCGGCAGAGCCGAAATTCAGTCTGGAGGACCATTTTTCTATTACATCAAAGTTCTAAAAATATATCTATAAAATCCTCCTCTTTCACAGAAAAAATTAGTTGACGAGCTAGAACAACTCCGATCATCACGTAAGAAAGTAAAGAGGAAGCCGAAAAAAGAGGAAGAAGGACCCAAGGTGGAGAGAAACATTGATTATGTGGAGCCTACTGATGAGGAAGACGATGACTTTGAAGACCACAACAAGGATCCTGATTGGAGGGCCACGCCGCTTTTGAAACGTATACAGGTGAGCACGAAAATAGGATGTTAATTCGTATAAGTTCATGTTTGCAAATGATGTGAGCTTATCTTCCGCAATTTAAAACTTTCGATAATTATCTTCCGTCCGTAATTAAAATTGCTTGTGGACGTCAATACCATCATGCTCCATCAAAAAGAGCCTACATGAGTGAAATACAAATCGCTTCATTGCCAACTTTTCTGAATGGGTAACCTTATTTATGAACTCGGTAAGTGATTTTACCTTATAATTCGGCTTATGCCACGAAAGAAAAATTGGTGGAGAAACATCCACTATTGAATATGGGCCTTCTGGTATGCTGAAACTAATAGTACCACGTTTTTAATCTGTATTACTTTGTGTACATAATTTAGCCTATAACATTCCCACTGCTGGGACACAGACGTCCTCTCTTCGAGATGGAGTGGGCTGTAATACACCACGCGAGCCCAGTGTGGGTTGGTAGATGTCACATGTCTTCAAATTTTTGGATCTAGAACATGCCGGTTTCCTCGCTATGTTTTCCTTCACCATTTTGAGAGCAGGGGTGATGAAATTATTTACACGCAAAGTAAAGAGTCTGCCTGGATTCGAACCCACCCATGATATACACGGTGACATTTGAATCACAGTTTTGCTAGAACAAACGTTGTTCAGACCATGGTCTACTACTATTTTATAGCACTAAATATGTAATTAAAATAAACAAAACTAGGCGTTCTCAAATAAGTCTTATGTTGCTCAAACGTGTTCAAACATTTACCGTAACATTAAAGTACTCATCGCGGTATGGCATTCAAAAGAGATAAGAGAAGTCCACGTGGACTACAAGGATGTCCGGCCAATGCGGGCTGAAATGCAAATAAATCATTAGCCAATGACATGTAATCTCACGAAGTTCGGTTCCGCCCATTTCTTTTGTTTTCTACTGTGCGGTAGGTCGTCACTGGTCAGTGTACTGAAATCGCTCGAGCGGGAACGCGTACGCATCCGATACGTTACGTCACAGGCACACGTCACAAGTGTTGTTGAAAAAATGAGTTCAAACTATTCCAATGTGGAGTGGTTGGATATGGTGCGTTTTTACGCAATTGCTGGTGACAATCTGGCGGAAGCTAGGCGCATGTACTCTCCGATTTAACTCCACTGGATTTTTATTTGTGGTCGGAGGTAAAAAGGCTGGTCTACACTGAAGAAGCTACCAGTCG
Organism: Dicycla oo; assembly: GCA_948252095.1. Classification (NCBI taxonomy): domain Eukaryota; kingdom Metazoa; phylum Arthropoda; class Insecta; order Lepidoptera; family Noctuidae; genus Dicycla; species Dicycla oo. Next base: position 9,888,710 of record OX411721.1, on the reverse strand, counting down.
GGACCAGCTAAAACAAAAAATTGAAAGTGCGTTCGAAGTAGTGAGGCGCGATACAAACACGTTGCGAAGCCTAAAAGACAATTTGCAAAAACGTGCCCGTCTGTGTATTAAAGTTAATGGACAACATTTTGAGCAATTACTTCAATACAGGTAGGAAGTGTAAATAATGTCATTTAATTGTGTAAATCCCTAGTTGATTCTAATTAATCGTTGTAAATAATCTGATTCCAATTTTTTAAATACTCCTGAAATATTCGCCGTCAATTTTGTACCTACATTCTGAACTGTGATGTGAGTAGGTAACTAAAATTTAGGTTATTAATTTTGGTAAGTTAGTTACTCACCAAAATTAATAATTAACTTTAGATAGAATTTCTGACGGTCCTAAGCCCGATAAGTATGAAGGGAAAATTGGAGTCAATGACCGTTGTCTTGGTGAACGCGGAAATAATTAAAACTGTGCAGACCCCTTGGTTTAAGTTAGCGTGGTAATAATTTTGGACACATGGGAAAACCAATAGTTAGGCAACTTTTAAATCATAACCAGATGTTAGAAATCCCACAGCGCTCGGAATGTTGTCGCATGGTTTTCCCAAATTGAAATTAATTGTTTTATTATTCTTTATTGTTATTGGTAGTGTAAACAAAATTGTCGGCGGCCTTTGATAAAATTATGCTTTTCATAGTTTGTAATAAACACATCTAGTGCAGGCATTGCATTGTTATCTGCACCCAGACGTGTTTTCAATAGTTTCAAATAAACGAGTAGGTACTCCTGTTGGAATTCATCCCTGTACGCACAACCGCCCAATGCTCTGTCTCGTGCGTGCGCCGCGCCGCAACTACTTTGAAGCGGTGTCTGTGTTGTACGGAGTAACGTAAATTCGGACTATTTTAACTTTGTCTACTTTGTGTTTTTTCAAAAACCGATGATGTTTTTTTTTTTTTTTGATGCTATTAAATGGTAGTAGACCATGGTCTGAACAACGTTTGTTCTAGGAAAACTGTGATTCAAATGTCACCGTGTATAAATAATAAAATTTCCATGACAGACAGCGCACAGCCTAAACCATTGGGTCTAGATTGGAAGCTTGAAGTTCTGCTCAAAAGTTTCTTACACAACGTGTTTTTTTTTATATATACCTTAACTCTAGGGTATTAATGAGACCATCATTTTGAACAACTTTTACTACGGGACCAAACCTGAAATCACGAAAAAAATCGGCAATTCATAAATGTATGGAACAGCTGATTTTTTTTCGCGATTTCCAGATTGGTCCCATAGTAAAAGTGGTTCAAAATGATGGTCTCTTTAATACCCTAGAGTTATGGTATATAAAACAAAAAACAAAAAAAAAACACGTATAAAGTGAGCACGAAGAAAAGATTTTTGAAAATTAATCCACTAAAGAGGTTTAATAGGGGACTACAGTTTGCATTGAAGGTCATCATTTTCGCCAATGGGAAACCCTATCAGGCACACTTGCTTATGAATAAATAAATAGTTCTCTCAGTAGTGGAAGCAGATTGAATATTTCCACTCTTCTCTTTTATTAAAATTTTCTTACGTTTTTTGCAATTGGCAAGTCAGTTTAAGGTTGTATGTTGATCATAATATAATTCGCGACCGTAACAAGTATGTATTTACTAAATTATAATCATTACAGTCGTGAAACTCTTCAAGACCAGGTAATCCTTTGAATGACTATTTCGTGAAATCTTGACATTTGAGAATTATACTTAACTTAGGTTAAAACTCATGATTATAATTCCGTAAATACATATTTGTTACTGTCCCAAATTATGATGAGAAACCAACATACAGCTTAATATTGACGTAAAAATTGCAAAACACGTAAAAAAAATTTGAATTTCGCGGGCTACCCTGCCGATCCCCAACTGATCAACGTTAAAGTTACACAATTCATGCATCGTTATTATGAAAGTTTTCTTTTTCCACACAGGCACAGCGCTCTCGCCTTACAATGAACTTCACCCAAGCGGATGAATCCATACCCGATTCCTCAGCCCGCGCCGTAAAACGCGGTTCGGACGGCGCCGCACACTGCATGTGCAAGGGAAGCTGCTCCACCAAGATCTGCGGCTGTCAGAAATCGGACCGTGGCTGCAGTAACACATGCCGCTGTCCGTCCGAGTTGTGTAAGAACAGAAGGGTGTCTTCTGATAGTGAGGATAACAAGGAGAATAACGTGAGTTCAGCTATGTTCGTGATTGTAGGTTCAACACATGACATTGTTCAAATTCCAATGCTATACTAAAATATCTAATTAGACTACATGATGTTAAGGTTGAGTAAGTGGCAATGAATGTAAATTATATAAGATTCTGAATTATATTGGCCTAGCATTTAAATTGTACTACGAAGCCGATTAAGCGCCTGTTTCACAGCGTTCGGATAGGCACTGTCTAGTAGGCAAATTGGGAATTGGATTGGAGTCAATGTAAAATTATTTGCCAGATAAGTTAACCAGAATTTATAGAAAGTGGTGAAACAGGTTGACAGTAAAGTAGCATCAATGTGTTGATTTCGATTAAAATAATTTCCCATGCTCTTGCTACGACAGTGATACAATTATTATTTGACAAAGATTAATAATTTTTCATTTGTTCCACAGCCATCAAGCACAGAGTTATCACTCGACAAGACGCCGCCATCATATTTTTACAAACCGTAAGTCTTCCACGCACATCCCTATCTACAAACCCTATCCTTTCTAACGCCTATTCCTCTTCAGATACGAAACATCAGAAGAACTAAACCTAACAACAACGGAACTCACTAACGACCATACAGCATTAGAAACCACTAACCAGCAATCGACAGACCCAAATCTCCCCGGATCATCAACAAAGGTCGCACCACTTCGAGTAAATCGTCCTCTGCGGCCTATAACCAGCAATTCAACTCAGAAATGGATGTATGCGCTACTGGTATACAATAGTTGTGTTGCACCGATATCTGAGTACTGCGCGAACAATATTCTGCAGTACGGCATGGATGTCGCAAAGTATAACGTGATATCTAACGTCTTCAAGTACCTGATGAGAGAGGTTACTTGTTCATTTGATTGGATTGTGGCGTGGCGTGTTATTTTTTTATTGTTTAGTGTTATAGTATATGATTTGAAAGGTCTTCTATTATTCGATTTTCAAACTAGCCGAAAAACTGAATGACAAATTAAACTAAAAAGACGAATTTTGTTTGCCGACATTGACTGTTGCTCAGAATTTCAAATGGACTAATAAAAATAGTTACGAATTGCTACGTACTCAATGCTATGCTATGTTTGCTAAAAATTATTCATTCATTTATTTATTTCTAAAACACTTAGCCTATTACATTTTGGTTTTAGCCCCACAACACAAATCTGGTCATGCATGTATGAATAAGTACTGCCAGCGCTATCACAATTTAGTAGATGTGGTCGGTTGCTGTGACCAATGCTTCTATCTTGTTCCAAATTGGAATACATATTATCGTTTCTTAAAAACGAACTTTTTTACGAACCGTTGGTTATCATCGGCTGATAGAAGTACCCTTTCATTTATCTATTAATTTAACTAATTTAAATCTTAAACATGGTTCGATACCAATACGCCAGGTCATAAAATCTCGCGTATCAATCTCAATAATATAATTGCGGACTATGCTCTTACAAAGGAACTTCACGAAAAAGTATTTTAACAAAACTTTTTTTCTTGTTTCCTAAGGCACACAAAGAAGTATTCGTTTTATAAAAACCTTTCTGGGATTTGGCACATTTTTAAGAAGAGGAATTCGCTATAAACAAGACTTTCTATGTAAGTGCATAGTTCTGCAATGCGTAGATATTTTTTAGTAAAACACAATACACACAGTACAGTACAGTTTTGAAACAAAATAGAAATCATGGTTTGTTAATTGTAGCGGTTTTGTATAAAATCGTAGTGTTTTGAATGCTTTTTAGGGTATTTAGAAATAAGTTAATTGCGTTAAATGATTTTGTTCTTATTTTTCAAAACTTGCAGAACTATGTACTCGTAATAACTGTCGTTAGACAACACTGCTTAAATTTGGCGAAATATAGGTGCCGATTCTCTTGTGCAATAACTAAACTAAAATTAGATAATCGCTTTGCCAGGGTTGCGAGTTGTTTGAAAGAGTTACCGTAGCCTTGGCACAGGCAACTGAAGGAACACGGGTGGGTTTTAGTCAGTAGAAGTCTGACACGCCCTCCCGCTCCGCCCAGAGCGGGAGAAGTTATTTGATAATTTCCCACCCAAAACAAAAGAAAAGATATCTCTATACTAAACTTATACTAACAGGCAGTGCGAGAAAAGGTTACACCATGCGCTTCACAGTGTTATTAGTCGACATGTTTTTACTTGCCGTCTAAATTTGTATGGAAATATTACTTGCAACTAAAGACAGCTCTAATTTACATCTGTCTTTTTCTTATTTTATTAGAGAGAAAGAGTTAGCCATAGCCTAAATTAAGTTAGTTTGTGCACAACAGAATCTGCACCAATATTCCATATTCAAAGGGGCAAACTTGGTCATTTATTACCAATATAAAATTTTAGTCACGTCATCTATAAGGTTTTAATCATGTTGATAGCAAAATGATCCATTATTTACATCTTTAAATGAGCAATTTAACGCCCATTCAATAAAAGTCATTAGTCAAGTTACCTATGTTCGTTAGACTGTATTGTTGTACTAATTAACTAATTATTTATTTGCAGAGGACACCTTGATGCTACATTCGTTAAGAAGAAGAAAAGTTACTTTTTCCCACATGATTAGTGAAATGCCGACCTCAAAGCAATTAAAGGTATATTTTTCTTAGAGTATTTACCCTACGTTCGCACAGGCGCTCTTTTTAAGAGGATTGTGAAGTGCCGATACGCGGCGCGATTTTTGGAGGCAATTACCTACATTTCATACAATTATTTACATAAATATTGTTTCGGGCGATAACGTTTTTACTCCCTTAAACCTTTACGAAATGAGACAATTTTGATGTCATTACATTCAGTACACTTTAATCTAGGTCTGTACTTTTTTCGTTTTTAGTAATTCAATTTAATTTAATTTAAAAAAATAAAAATGCCCGAGGATGTTTTTATGTCAAAAATATAGATATTTAGATGCAATAATAACTTATATTGTATACAATATTTCTTTAAAATAAAAACGTACCGACCTAGTTTTTCATTATACCTACAACATTTCCAAAAATTATGAAAATTAGACTATGTTTACGGGGAGAAAAACGTTATCTCTTTTTGTATGAAAATTTACAGCTTCACGATCCTCTTAACGCGACGTTTCTTGCCGCGCACTGATTATTCATCGCTTGGCTTAGCGGCGTGAGAATATTATGACTTGACAAAATATAGATATTTCATTATTATGATGTTTCAGTATTAGAGGTTTAGGGATTTGATTTGTATTATACATGACGTATCTACAGCATTATTAGCACCTTCGTCCGACACCATGCGGGCGTTTAGCTAGGGTGATCGAGCCAGAGAAACGGCGAATACACTACAATCACGTTTTATTATCGATCAACAATTAAATTATCAAAATTATAACCACACCGAGCAAATGAAACGAATGATAGTTACTAGGGTGGAGGTACTGATCTCCTCGACGGCAGAATGGTAAGTGTCCTCTCGTCACAGCGCTCCTTCATCAGCCAGGCTCTGTCATAGCACGAAGTTAACCGAGTAGCCACGTCATCGCGACGGTGCTGCCACTTCTCGGAACTCGTGCTGCGCTTCGTTTAATGTCCAACTAATGACCGTCTCCGACATATAGTCTCACAAACTTATCTGGCCCGGTGAGAGAGTAGCTGTTATCATATTTGGTGCCGCCAGTAAAAATAAATTTTGTAATAGTGGGTAAGCAAGTCGATGTACTATCAACGATTTTTGTGCATCACCCCCATAAAGGCGCTTTTCGTATGTAACAATGCAGGCAGGGTTAGCCACTGGCCCGTACGGGCAAGTGGCTAACCCCGCCTGCGTTGTTTTCATCCACCAATAGCGCTTCGGCGCACATTATAAAAAAATGGTTCTATACAAGTTAAGAAAAAAAAAACTGTAAACATTGAGCTAATAAGAATGTTATTTTTCCTTAAAAAAGGTTCATCATTCATTCATTGGTCAAACAAAAAAAAGGCGTTGCAAGCTAAGATTTCAACGTGCATTCGAAAAACTTTTGAAAAGGGTCATGCACAACGACCGCTGACTGTACCAAAAACATTTTTGTCCAAATCTTGAAAAGTACCGAACTGATTTTTCAATCCGATTAACAGTTTCTGAGAAATGCGTGGACAAATATACATACATACAAACAGACATACATTCATAAAAACTTATAAAAAAAATGTATATTTGTTTGGAAGTCCTAATAGACTACTATATGTAAAAATATTGCAGTTCCAATAATAATACATAGCTACATACTGCCGTCGCACTGTGGGCTGGATTTTGAGTTTCATAGAACTTCGTTTACTTTTTTTGAAAGTGGGATTTTTTTGACTGGAAATGGATTCCTTGACCATTATTATACTTCGTTATGAAATATGGGATCATAAAAGTCAGTGTATCTATTTTTAAAACATAAAAGTTAAAAAAAATGTATGGAGCCAGGGTAAAAATATCAAATATCTCCAGAACCGCACGTTTGGCCGTAATATCCTGACACACGGTAATACCTCTATTTATTTGGGAATTTTTGGCGTACTTCATATATCGGGCATAGGTGCGGTTTTTTTTTTTTAAATCGGAGAATATTTTAATTTTTTATGTTGTATTTACCGATTAGATTTTAGGAATAATGGGTAATGCTGATCTTAATAATTGAAAAACTGAATGAAATTTATATTTTTCAAGACCGTTACCAACAAAAACAATTGTCACACTAGGAATATAGACTCAAAAATTGTTAAAATTATAATGACGTCGAATTGGTAATGAGCTAAGATCTGACATGAAGGGTCATATGTTGATACCAGGTTTTATGCGTGCATTAGTTAATTTATGTACTCATTAGTTAAATACTACTCTCCGATAATGCTAATTTGTGTCATTAAGTAATGAGTGGAGAAATTCCCAGTGATTTACAAAATTTTTGAGAAAAAATTACTGTGGTTCTAAATTAATTAGCTAACGATCGACACTTAGAGAGGATTGATTAGCAGTCAGTGTTTGTTGTTCCAAAATATTAGTAAATTAGGTATAATGCTATCTTAAGTAGTTAGCAACCATTACCTAATTATCTTTTGTGACGGATAAATATAATTTCTGACTGCGAGATACAGGTGCATTGTATATTTTATTACTAATTTTAATTAGATATTTTAACAAAAGTTAATTAAAACTCAATTTAGACAAAATATAACACTTAAAACAATTCAAACATATACTTGGCTGTTTGAAGAGCATAATCCTTAAATTTTTCTGCGTTAATTTTTTCACCACTTGTAATGGCTTGCAAAATTACGGCAAATCTGTGAATCAACTCTTCGTTTAGTCCAGTGATAGCAGCTGTTTTAGCGGGATCCTCGAAAAATCGTCTAGCAGTGTTGCCGTCATTAGTTGTTCCGGATCCTTGTTTCACAATATCTACTAGAAGATTTAATTCGGATTTAAAACGATCCTGAATTTCCTTTTTCCTTGTTTCAAATACAGTTGTCTTCATTACTTCGTACTGCCCATTTTTTCAGATCTAATCTGTATGCTATATGTAAAAGACATTCCATGCTTTTAATCCGCGCATGTAAGGATGATAAGCCAAACTTATAAAGGTTTAATGAGACGTCTCTTTTCAATATCTCGTTAATGTTGTTCATCTCTGATGGTTTAGCCGAACAGAGGTAACACGTAGCACTGGATTTTACTTCCGAAAGATATGTGCACACTTTCCCATCAATTATGGTCATCATGAGGTCATGAGTAACCGAGTTGGTACCACATTTCAATGGTCGAAGATTTTTTATTTCTTCATCCATCTGCTTTGCATGCTCCACTACTACAAACTTACTTTCTTTTATAAAAGTAAATTGTACTGGGCGACAATATGATGGGGAGCAGGGGCTTGGATTGGTCCAGACATTTTCGTCACCACATGTTACTCTCAGTGGAACCAGAGAGGTCATGAATATACTGGAATCGTTATGCTCTCCATCCATTTTTTGTTTATATTGACTTTGATTTGAGGCTCCATCAAAACCCCACTTGGAAATCATAGAAATCTGTCTATTTTCTATGTTTTCGGACAAACTCTCTAAAATTCTTTGTGCTGTTTTATCAAGAAGGCTTTGTAGGACAATTTTAGCTGATGAATCAGTCACTGTTATGCACTCTTTTGGTGGGTAGCACTCCAATTTGGCTTTCTGTACTTTGAAGTACGATGGGTATAAATCTTTTACCCCTTCTCGAATGGCAGTTTCTCTTAATATTGCCATTTCGAAAGTTTAAGAGACAAAAGGATACCTAGTGCCTTTTCTGGAGTGAATAGTACAGAAGCTAGCTTTTTAATCATATCACTAAACTTGTCAGCGGCCTCTGGATGCTTGAGCATATACTCAATGACAAAAGCAATATTGTTGTGTCCTTCATTTTTTAATTGAGATGTAGCTGCAAATAATATTTCATTACTCTCGCGGTCCTTTTGATCAATAGTTCTGACTTTTTTCTGTTTGGACCCCAAATCTTGAAAAGGCTTTCGAGGTGAAGCTTTTCGTTTTGTCATAGTTCCAACTGATGACGTTGAAGGTCCAGGATCCAAGGAACTTGGCTCTTCAATAACTGGAATTGGTGCAACCAATTCCACAATACAACTTGGCCAGTCAATATTTGACTCTAGCCAACCTTCATATTGTTTTTTGAAGTCTCCGAAATTCCGATGCACTTGCTGCCATCTCTTCATTGCATCTCGAGTAAATCTTCGGCAAAACTCTCTCAGCGTCAAACTGTCCTCTTCAGAAAAGGTGTAGTCTAATCGAGACACCAATTCTTGAAATAAATTATCACTTTTGTTGTTACCACTTCTTAAAATAACAAATAAATCTAAGTTAGTAGCTAAACTCTCCATATTTAAATCTGTTAAAATTACTGTTGTCAGGAAGGTAGCTCTAGATGAACTAAAATATTTGACTAACGCAGCACTATTTATATTTAACTATTTTTTATCATTAGGGTAATTAGCTAATGGTTGCTAGCTACCCTACTTAAGGATATCATTATACCTAATTTACTAATATTTTGGAATAACAAACACTGACTGCTAATCAATCCTTTCTAAGTGTCGATCGTTAGCTAATTAATTTAGAACCACAGTAATTTTTTCTCAAAAATTTTGTAAATCACTGGGAATTTCTCTACTCATTACTTAATGACGCAAATTAGCATTATCGGAGGGTAGTATTTAACAAATGAGTACATAAATTAACTAATGCGCGCATAAAACTTGATATCAACATATGACCCTTCATGTCAGATCTCAGCTCATTACCAATTCGACGTCATTATAATTTTAACAATTTTTGAGTCTATATTCCTAGTGTGACAATTGTTTTTGTTGGTAACGGTCTTGAAAAATATATTTCATTCAGTTTTTCAATTATTAAGATCAGCATTACCCACCTATTCCTAAAATGCAATAGGTAAATACAACATAAAAAATTAAAATATTCTCCGATTTTTAAAAAAAAAACCGCACCTATGCCCGATATATGAAGTACGCCAAAAATTCCCAAATAAATAGAGGTATTACCGTGTGTCAGGATATTACGGCCAAACGTGCGGTTCTGGAGATATTTGATATTTTTACCCTGGCTCCATACATTTTTTTTTACTTTTATGTTTTAAAAATAGATACACTGTTTTTTATGATCCCATATTTCATAACGAAGTATTATAATGGTCAAGGAATCCATTTCCAGTCAAAAAAACCCCACTTTCAAAAAAAGTAAATGAAGTTCTATGAAACTCAAAATCCAGCCCACAGTGCGTCGTAAGCAAAAAGGGCACAACTAACATTTAAAAAAAAAATGAGTTACATACATATTTAGAATCAGAAAAAAAAGGCTAATCTGCTCAATTTTTTGTAGATTTTTTAAAAAAATGTTAGTTGTGCCCTTTTTTCTTATGACGGCAGCATACGTATCAAATTAATAACCTCCTTTTTTGAAGTTGGTTAAAAATGTGAAATTTAAGTAAGTAAAGTAACATCTGGTGATTTGAAAGAACTTAGGTAAAATGTTAGTTAGGTACCTAAAAACAAAACAAGCATATTCCTCAAAAATATTTATATTTTAACACAATATTTGTGATCATCTACATAAAATGTAATGGCGAGTGTTCTCTAACGGGAATATTCCAAGTATTCCTAAGCCACCACCCTATTTGAATCATCAGCAGTGATCGGATAATCGGGCGCTAATATACCTGAACTTCACCTTTTTCCCCACGAAAGAATAATACGGACATGCCTTTCAGAATCCCTTCTGTTCGTATAAAATACAATAAATTAGTCGATCAATTTCCACTACTTAACCACATTGTGCACATTATCATTTTTTTATTATTGATATTCTATTTGTTTTGAATAAAATAAATCAAAAGTCATTTATTAAAACTAGGCTGAGAATCAGCAGTTTTTGAACGTAAAAATTACATAAGACAGTCCCCCAAAACGCCTGGCCTTCACCACTTCCTAGTGCTTTAGCTGGGGAGAAGAAGTGGCGCAACAAACTCCCCAGCAGCACCGCTGTCTGTTCAGTTAAAAAATTGCATCTATACAACACTGCGCATAATAATTTACGCAACACAAAACATTAAATTAAATTATTTGATATACAAAAAAAAAATCGAAAACTGTACTCAATCAGAAATATAAATACAAAACTAAAAACGTAAGCAGAACTTTATACCTAAATAAAAGCCTCCAGTAATAAAGGATGTGCCCACTTACACTTACTTATCCGTATATGAAGCCGAAACTCGACTAAAATAAAGATATTAATTCAAAATAACCACTGCTATAATTTCATTAAGTTTGTTATAGTTGTTTTTACAAAATTGTTCAAATTCGGGAACTCGGGATTACTTATTTATACAGAAAGGAATGCCCATATTATTCTTTCATGGGAAGAAGGTTAGGTATATAAGCGCCCGATTACTGTACATCAATCACTTCATCATCAGAGTCACTACTTTCACTTTTACTGTCACTGGCCAAATTAATGATGAGACACTTGTCTTTGAAAAATTGAATACGAGTATAAAGTAGGGATGCATACTTATGCATCCCTACTTTATACTCGTATTAAATTTTTTTTACGTCATAGCAGTGCTTTTGCCATTCTTTCACTTATTTTATTGATGGCTTTGCAATTAAAGTAGGCATTTCACACCGTCAATTTCATCACTCTGCCAACAGCGTCCAGCTGTATGAGATGCGTGATATAGGTCTCGTCGGAAAATATTACTAGTTTTTGTTCACCTCGTTCTTTCTCTTTAATTTTTTGAAGATAATTTGTCCTCCATACTTAAATATTATTTTGTTCTATTAGAATTTTTGTTCGATTTTGTTTTCTTGTAACGAAATCCAATTTTGTGGAGTATTTTCCGAAGTTTCTCGACTCCCTTTAAAATTCTTCTGTCCGCGACTTTGTCCGCTTGAAATTTCTTGTTCCACCGACCCACCGCGACGGGCATTGTATCGCTAGTCCGCGCTGTTACTTCGTTTTCGCTTGGCGTTCTTTCGGACTTTTATATCTTTTGGCTCGGCTCCTAAGAAAAAAAGAAAATCACATTACTTCTTTATCGAAATAACCGCTCTGTCACCGGATCGGTGAGCGATATATAGCTCGAAAGCACAGACTGTCCAGCGCCTTGGAAATATACAGGATGTAAGGGACATCGACGCGAAAACTATTTCCATGAATTCAGCACATGATTGTGTAACACACACTATCAATCACAACCCGAATGATTTTGAAGCAGATTGCTAATCCATTGCTTCATATGTTCGAAAGATTTGTCTGCAAACAACGTAAATGACGCGATGAATGTTGTTGAACTGTCAAAATGGAACCCATACGTACTGTGTGTTACGCAATTGTCCCGATGTTCAATCAGCTGTTTCATACAAAAGTGCAATACCTACACGGCCAAAATCTATGTACCTCACAGCTGATTTTTAGGGTTCCGTATGTTCCAATGAACGGAACGCTTAGGGTGTGTCCACATCTGGTGAATGAGCCCCTCATGACCCGCTCACAAACTGCTCATGAGCTCCACGCGTGCTGTTTCTGCAATTGTTTCAAATTAAAGGGCTTACTGTGAGTCTCTGATATTTTTTGTATATAATTTTAAAATAAATTGTTTTAAAGTTATTTAAGAAAATAGACCAATATCAGAAAACACTGAACCTGCAATTTAAAAAAAATATTAGTTCTGTACGTACTTATAGACAGCGAAACCTATAAGAAATCTATGGTCTTAAAATAACTTGGTAAATCTCTCATTATTGTGCGTACAAACTTACATTTGCAGTTGGAGTGTACGGGAGAACATGTTTTGCAACTACAATGTTCAGTTTGCACCTTGGGATTCATTTCAATTACGGAACCCTTCATTGTATGTGGTCCGACACGTACAGTAACCGGCATGAGTCGTGAGCACAAACTGACACCTACGCAGTAGTTAATTTTCGGGTCTCTTTAGCGGAATGAAGAAGCTGGGAGGCGCCGAGCTGCACGCGATGGGTTCCTCAATCGATGCTCGTCGTTTATTGGACTGTCGCTTGTCATTCGGCTACTGTACACTTTCGTGCAATTTTAGTGACTTACATTTTGATTTTAAAATAGTTTATTTTTGTTATATTCGTATTTGTTAGTGTCCGGAATCGGTAATCCGGAATAGAGACGATTTTTTGCCTACAACCAAGAATGCTGTAAATTATTCAAAACGTTGTAAAAACATAAATAAACATAGAAAAAAACACTTATAATCAAATTATATTGTTTTATTGAGATAATTATATTTTATTCACAAAGCCTACAACTAAAGTAAAATTTCAAGTACCACTAATATTATAGTTTGTATAAGTACCTATCAACAATTTTCGTGGAAACGGCATTGAATAAAGGCCGAAAGTGTACATGCGCGAGCTTCCCCCCACTACTGTCCAACTGTGCTCACGACTCGTCCCGGTTATTATATTGACCGGTTTTTTTTTAAATATAACCGATGTCCCTTATTATACCGTGTATGTACTTCCTTTGTTTAGTTTTATCAAAAAAATCCAAAGGTACTGTCTGTTCTTTACGTAATCATTTGTTAGTTTGCTAGGGTTTCCTAAGACTGCGGCGGCCGCTACATTGCGTCCGCAATATACCATCAAATGACGTCACTGAAACGTTATTTATGTAACACGTTGTTTTGACACCATAAAGTCCGGAAAACTCCGGTACCATCATTTTCATGACGGCCGTTATTTGGCGGCCACCGTTATCGTAAGTAACCAAAGCTTTACTATCCACTGTTCTGACGGCCGCCCTATATAAACATGTAGAATAGAAATAATAAACTAATACAATCCTTTTCTTTTTTTTTTCAGACTGATAAACATTTCCTGGACCTATAAAAAATTGCAAGTAACTAATTATTAAATTTTGATTTTAGTACGTATACAGAAATACGAAATTTAAGTGGCTCATTTATTATGAATAATTTACAAATAATTCTTCTCAATATCTCTATTGTAAACTAAATTAGGTGTAAAATGTATTGTAAAATGTATTTAACGATGGCTGGATTTGTAAAGTCGCCATTGAAATTTTGCGCGAATGAAATCCAGTCTGATAATAACAGTTAATTTCATAAATTGATGGGGTAGAGCCCCGAATAAATATTTATTGTATACTTTGTATTTTTATTCATGCATAAGCTATCCATCCCTTTTTCTCTCCTTTGTATTTGTCTGGTAAGGTCCTTTTCGTTAGCAACAATCTCATCCTTAAAATTAAATTAAATGTATAAGCCCCTAACTTGTGCTTTCTTTTTGGCCGCAGTAACTGAGCTAGGGCACCTCGACAATGTGGGTTAGGTTAGTGCCATATCTTTCTATTAGCTTTATCATAGACGTTACACACACAAATAATCCACCACACACACACCACCATATAAATATTTGGCGGATTAGACTTCTACCACGTAATAATAATGATAAAATTTTGATAATTATGTGGAGTCAGGATTTGTGCCCGGTTGATGGCAATTAGGCTCGCCCCTTATTAAATAGGACTTAAAACGCAGATATATGCCAATGGCCTTGAATGGGTAGGTTGAGTGTTCTGTGCTGTGCTCACGCAAACGTGTACTCGTCCAGCCAGTAATAAGACTCGCCCATCATGAAGCGCTGTCCCAAATTAGACGCATTATTAATTAAAAATAAAAGGCATTTTAATAAAACACGTATATTAAAAGAAATAATTAAATCATCTTTAGAATAGTGATAGTTTCATAAAAATACGCGTTATAGTTTTTGCGTGATTCTCAGATATGTATCCGCGATAGACATATTATCTAATAATCTAAAATATTCACAGATTAAGTTGCTAATTTTGACATAATTTTTTTCAGTCATTGAAACTCCTCGTTTATACGTGATTTTCAGTTTAAAATCATTAAAAGTCGGTTATCGTCGCCTTATACATAATTGGCGAAATGTGCGTGGGCTGTTGGTACACCTCTGCCCAACCCTTCGAGGAACAAGGCGTGATGTTATGTGAACGTATTGACAAGACTGGTAATAGTTTCGGAGGAATTATGAAGGTGATGGTAAAAGTTTAGAAGGAACGGTCATTAGACGGCCTGACGAAGACCCCAAGGCCTAAGGATGTCCCGGTCATCGGACGAAACCAAGCAATGATGAGGTACGTTACTGTAAGCTAAAGTTCTGGTGTGGTTCTGGTCACGCTGAGGTGAATAATTCGCGGAAAGCGCGATTCGACTGCGCGCGTCGGTTCTTTTAATGATTAGGAAATTGCGCGACTATTCGCAACAGTTTTAACACCTTCATACAAGTTAGTCGAGGCAATCGGCGCGAGCAAATCCGGGCTGGATTCGCTTCGGTTTGGCTAGAGTTTAATATCGCTCCGCTAAAACAATCGCCAACGTCCAGGTGTATTCCCTCTGTTCGTCCCCCTGCCGTCGTCCCGGGTGTTTGTTTGTTACCTTTTCACGCCTGAACCACTGAAACATCATCCTAAAATTTTGCATATACGTTGTCATTGACAACGTATATGCAAAATGTTTGTCATGTGTACAGAAACGGACATGGGTACCTTTCATCCCGAAAAATAGTAATGTTACCGAGGAAAACAACAATAACGTTCTTATTAATATAGATGGCGCCACGTGTCTTTCGAATCATGATTGAATGAGGAGCCACACTCAAAGCTGTGTGTAGATGTCGCTGTAGTCGACTGTACCTTGTTTAACTTTCGTGACAGTAATGTGACTGCTATTTATGAGATTTTAAAGTGTAATTTGACTATAATATTTACGCGTTTATGACTGTGCTTCAACTAAAAGTTGAGCTCCGTAAAAGGAACGCCGTAACTGCCGACAAAAAGGCCGATTTGATTGAAAGGAAAATACTTAAAATATTTGAAGTTATGATTTTTTGTGAGCCTTTTTCTATAAGCCACGGACGAACATTCTATTTTTTGTTTATAGATTACATTCGTATGATCGAAACCAAAACTTTGGTGCTGACTGCGACATCCTAGACGACACTGCACACCTATGTCCACCTTCTGATATTTTCAGAGACATAAATGCAGATACTCCTTTACCAATGATTAACAGATAGGCAATACAGGAATATTTTGAAAACTAAGGACCTATATTGATTGTTTAAATCTTTAGGAGACTCTTTTACTACAAAGATACTCTTTTTTTTTGTGAATTCGTGGACAATGTTGTGGGTTACATGTGTAGTAACATAAATATGGAATGATTGTGTATAAATGTATTTCTAAGTATTGTACTAATTTAAGAATCTCTAGTTAAGCTTGGCATGTAACTGTTTTTTGTCCCTAACAAATAAAATAAAATAAGATTAGCTAATATAGATTTTTTTATGACACATTTATTTTGATGGCATTAATTTTATTTTATTAGTTAATAGTCTTGATTTTATTGTTTTATAGATATAGGGCAGCTTCTTTAATAATCCAGTTCTCTTCCGTGAAATGCACGGCAGACAATCGTGCAGTACTACTTGCCTTAAAGTTTTTAATACGTACCTAATGCCAATTCCCATTGTTTTCTGCCCTTACTTTCTTTAGGAAACAAATGTAATCCTCTGTTTTTACAAGTTAACGCACTAGATTGAGGCATTTTGGACAAAATTACGGGAAATAGGAAAGCTAAACTTAGCAAATTCCAAAAATCCATACGATTTGACAGCTAATATATAAAAACAAGGTACAGTCGATTGTGCGCCATCTATCGTGATAAAAAGTTAGTTTTCCTCCCCATTATATTGTTATAGAAACTTTTTGTGGAAACGGCTGAACAGATCTGGATGAAATTTGGCACATGGGTAGACCATGCCCTGGAGTAGGACATAGGCTACTATTCATTCTGGATCGCAGATGAAGTCGCGCGGAACAGCTAGTTTATTATAATTACACCAATTCTCGTCTGAGCACTAAAAAGCAACGTAGCGCACGCGCTGTGAGTATCTAGATTGGTGGCGGCTTAAAAACACCCCGTTACATTGTCTTTTTACATCTCCACATTCATTGTTTTGTCCATCAACAAAATCGTTTACACAAAAATATGTTTGTAAACAGTTTTATTTGATTTCTCGGAATGATGAGATTTTGATTATTTCCGACTATTGTGTTTGGAAAGAATTCTGTTGTGTATGAAAGAACATTGACAATAGTCTTGTTGTGAATGACATAATATTTGGTTTGTTATTAAATGAAACATAGCTACCTACTTTTGGAGATGATGTTTTACTAACAAAAGGACCGTTACTACGCTTAGTATGCTTATGCGCGTATTTTTTCTTGTTATGATTTTTCCATCATAGGCAAGGCAAGCCGACGGAAGAGTATACAAAATGACACATTGCCATGCTTAGACAGATATTACACGTTCAGTTTGGCATCAGTTCAGTCCGTTATTGATGTCAGAATGACGGGAAACTGATTGTGTACGCGTAGTTTGATGGATTGTTATTTAAGACAGAGGTTACACGTTCAGTTTGGCATCAGTTCAGTCCGTGATTGATGTCAGAATGACGGGAAACTGATTGTGTACGCGTAGTTTGATGGATTGTTATTTAAGACAGAGGTTACACGTTCAGTTTGGCATCAGTTCAGTCCGTGATTGATGTCAGAATGACGAGAAACTGATTGTGTACGCGTAGTTTGATGGATTGTTATTTAAGACAGAGGTTACACGTTCAGTTTGGCATCAGTTCAGTCCGTGATTGATGTCAGAATGACGGGAAACTGATTGTGTACGCGTAGTTTGATGGATTGTTATTTAAGACAGAGGTTACACGTTCAGTTTGGCATCAGTTCAGTCCGTGATTGATGTCAGAATGACGGGAAACTGATTGTGTACGCGTAGTTTGATGGATTGTTATTTAAGACAGAGGTTACACGTTCAGTTTGGCATCAGTTCAGTCCGTGATTGATGTCAGAATGACGGGAAACTGATTGTGTACGCGTAGTTTGATGGATTGTTATTTAAGACAGAGGTTACACGTTCAGTTTGGCATCAGTTCAATCCGTGATTGATGTCAGAATGATTTGATGTAGATTAATGGATTGATGGTCCCGATTGATGATTGATGGTTATTTAAATATTTTTGTCAATCTGGTCAGATTGACGAAAAACTGAACGTGTGTTTACTTGCTATCAGTCTGCTGTCAGTCACCGCTTAGACAGCGATGGAGTCGCACGCCGAGTATTTTCTTCTTTATTTTCTGGGCTGGTTGACTTCCTCGTGTAGGTGTCTTGTTTAGTTAGGTATGGTTTTACCATTTGCAAGAAATTAACAAAACAGGCTTTTTAATTCGATAATAATTGGCAAGGTCATCTTCTTCTCCTGTGTTTCTTATCTCATTCAGTAAATTTGTGTAAAATAAAGTGTGTGTAGAATTCTCTTTTCATTAGCCACTTTTTACACCACTATTTTCTTTTTTTATGATTCCTCATAGATGAATTAATTATAGTCGCCCCTTCCAAAAGGTAGTTTCTTATGGAGAAGAATGGGCAAGAAACTCCACCGTTACCCTTTACAATATTTTGTATACATTCATTATATTATTATATCAATACGTGAAGACGATGCAACTAGAATAAAATTACTATAGGTACCTACCACAATAGATAATAAGAATTAAAAATGAAGCAATGACAGATATATTAATTATGTGATTGATACATTGTGCTCACAATCATTGTAAAAGTAAGTATACGATTTTCTTAAAATTAATAAGTCAATGTGTGAGTTAAAGTAATCATAATCACAGAATGTAAAATTAATGTCATAAAAATAATAAATTATAAGTACAGTTAAATTAGCAACCAGTTTGATTTTGTATCGACTCTAGATTGTTCTATGGAGCATGAACAGCATGTTTCCAAGCATCTGGGATATAATCCTCTAATTTGTAATATGTTTGTTTATAAAGTGTACTTTTAATGAGTTTTGAATTTTCTTTCATTATTTAATTGCAATATATCACAAGTATATTTTGTTGTAACATTTGACACAGTACCTACACCATAACAGATGTATGTATTTTAGATAATCTGAATAATGGTTGATCTATTTTATTTTTATTTCAAGTATTAAAATTATGTCTATCACTTATTTTATTAAAAATAGGTAGATTTTTTCTTAATATGAAAGTACATTTATTTGTTGCTCACCAGACCAGTAGTGCTATTCTGTACAAATCTCACCGTGAAACCTTAGGTGAGGTGAGCGTGGAGTGAGGTGTCAATAATCAACTCCATAGCATCAGGTGGAATGACAGCTCACTTTAAGCTCACTTCACCTAAGTCTTCACGGTGAGATTTTTACAGAATAGACCGGCTGGTCTAGTCCTAGGATTCGCAACAGTCAGATGTTCGTCATTATCATCATCATAGGTCTATCTATGTTCTATGTTATTGGGTTTGGTTTCCGCACTTAATCCTTCAAGTGGACCATTGTGCGTGAGCCATAGCGGCCGTCGGGGTTTATTCCAACCAGCCCACCTCCCTCCAGAAGTTGGTCACGGCTTCTGGTCTGTTCAGAACATCTGTTAAAGATTTGGGTGTCCCGAGGGTTTCTGTTCTAATCTGGGCAACGCCTGTGCACTCGAAGAGCACATGCGGAACGGTTTCCTCAGCCTCCATGCAAGCTCTGCACAGAGGGCTGTCCGTTATGCCCATTGTGTAAAAGTGTTTGTTCAGCGAGCAGTGTCCTGTGATGGTCCCCGTCATCAGGCGCAGGCCGTTCCTATCCAGGCGTAAGAGTCGCCTGGTCAGTTTGCCATCCAGGCTTGGCATAGCCTCCCTGGACTGCCTGCACCCTGGTGCCGAGGACCACCACTCCTCTGCTTTTGTTTGGGTGATCTCTTGCAGCCATCTGCGTAATTGATTGAAGGGGATGGGTATGATTGGTTCGGGCCCATAGACTGACGCACTGGATGCCCTCCTAGCAAGTTCGTCCGCTGCGTCGTTACCCAAAGACCCACTGTGTCCTTTTATCCATTGCAGTGTCACTGTGTTGCGGTTAGGTACCGTTGCTCGTTCTAACGCATTGTGACATTCTAGTATTAATCTTGAAGTAATATATTTTTTTTCTAAGGTTTGGAGTACTGAGGCACTGTCGGAGAGTATACGTATATGGGTGTCCGTAACTCTCCTGGCCTCTATGGCATACGCCGCTTGAATAATGCCCACACATTCTGCCTGGTAGACAGTGTTGAACATTCCCAGCGGGCTGGATATGTTTATGTTGAGGTCGTGCGAGAAAACTCCGGCACCGGTTCCGGAGTCGGTCTTTGACCCGTCAGTGTAAACCCTCAGCTCGTTCGGGCCCGAGTGGTCACGCTGTTCTTCCGTGAGTATTATGTTGTAATGTTTTTTAAAATAATGCTGTTTCGGGGCTCTGTCGCAGGCTGATGCCATCATTGGCCGTTTTTTGATCGCATCCTCCCTAATGCGTATGTGTTTAACCCTGGAGTCTTTGCTCAGGGTTCCGGTTATATTGAGCCTAAAGGCGGCCAAGGCTGCCTCCTCCCTCACAATGAGATGTAGTGGAGGCAGTCCAAGCATTGCTTGTAGTGCGGCCGTAGGTGCGGTTCTCATGCAGCCAGTGATTGCCACACAGGCTAATCGCTGTAGTTTTTCGAGATCTTTCCGGGTTGTGCTCAGGTCTGTCCTGGGCCACCAGACTAGTGAGCCATAAGTAATGATCGGTCTGATAACTGCGGTGTATAGCCAGTAAGTGACCTTGGGGTTAATCCCCCAGTTCCTGCCAAGCAGTCTCTTACACTGCCACAGGGCTATGCTGGCTTTTGTGGTGATGTAATTAGTATGTCTAGCCCAGTTCAACTGTTTGTCCAAAAAGATGCCCAGGTATTTGGTTTCAGTCGATAGGCTTAGGGTAGTTCCAAAGAATCGTGGTAGTTGTAGTGTTGTCAGCTTCCTCTTTTTTGTAAAAAGAATCAGCTCGGTTTTGGTAGGGTTCACTGATAGTGTATGTTTATTGCACCAGTCCTCTACTATCTTCAAGGCCTGACGCATGAGATTACATAGAGTGTTTTCGTGGGTGCCGTTTATTATTATGGCTATGTCATCAGCGTAGCCAACAGTGAAATATCCTTTATCATTGAGTGTCTTAATAAGGCTGTCTACGACCAGGTTCCATAGCATCGGAGAAAGGACGCCCCCTTGCGGGCAGCCCTTTGCTACAATGGCCCTTGTAGTGTCGTTCACTGTCACTTGTACAGCTCTCAGTTTGAGCATGTTTGTGATCCAGCCACTCAAGGTTGAGTCTATGCCGTGTCTATCTAGTGCCATGCCAATACTGTTGAACATGGTCTTGTCGAAGGCACCCTCAATGTCAATGAAGGCGGCCAGTGCTGAGCATTTGTGGTCCACTGCGCACTCAATCTTGGAAACCACAGTGTGTAGTGCAGATTCCGTTGATCTGCCAGTGGAGTACGCATGCTGTTGTTTATGTAGTGGTTTTATCCTAAGAGGTCCATCTCGGATGTATCTATCACATAGTCTCTCGAGGGTCTTCAGTAGGAAGGATGTGAGGCTTATAGGTCTGTAAGACTTGGGTTGTGTATAGTCAGTCTTTCCAGGTTTGGGTATGAAAATGACCTTCACTTCGCGCCATGCGAGGGGTATATATCTAAATGCTAAGCAGGCGCGGTAGATTTCCACCAGCCATGGCATCAGATGATCTACCCCCCACTGCAGTAAGGCTGGGAAGATGCCATCCAGTCCTGCGGACTTGTATGGCTGGAAGGTATTTATGGCCCACTTTATTCGGTCTTTTGTTACTATATTGTGGGCTCTAGTCCAATCGTGATCCGTTGGGGTCCATTCTGGTTCAGCCCCCCACGTCCTGTCCTCCAAGAGCTTACAGTTTGGGAAGTGAGTCTCCAGAAGGACCTTACTGGTTTCTTGGTCGGTTAGAGTATATGAATTATCGGGTTTTTTCAGCGCGCCGAGGGTTCGGTCCTGATCGGTTGATAGGATCTTCCTTACCCTCGCAGCTTCGTTGTTCGTCTCAATGGATTCGCAGAATTTACGCCACGCAGTTCTTCTGGCGGTTCTGATCTGCTTTTTGTATGTGTATTGGGTTTCTTTATATATTTCCCAGTCATCCGGGAGTCTAGTGTTTTTAGCTCTGTTGAATTGCTTACGTAGTGCATTTCTGAGTTTGCTAAGTTCAGCGTTCCACCAAGGGTTTCTCTCGCCCTTGAGTTGTGGCGCTCTTAGCTTGCAGCATGCATAGTAAGCTTCGGTTAGATATTCTGATAATTTTGTCACGGTATATTCTAATTGTGCTTGGTCTTTTATGGTTATTTGTGATAGGTGCCTAGCTAGTAGTGAGGCTAGTAGGCGTTTATACCCTGGGACATTGGTGCGCCGTGGGTTGCGTCTCGGTTCTGGTTTCCTTGTGTTGGCTGTTAGTGTAAATCGGATCCTTCTATGGTCTGAGCAAGAGGGCTCGTCTGATACGTGCCAATTTGTGATAAGGTTAGTCGCGTTTTCTGTAGCAAGTGTCAGGTCTATGATTGTTTGACCTCGAACTGTGACCCAAGTGGGTTCTGAGCCGCGGTTAACAATGTTAAGGTTAGTAGAGAATAAATATGTGGATAATACCTCTCCTCTGGGGTTCGGTGCGTCGCTGCCCCAGAGCGGGTGATGGGCGTTCGAGTCAGTGCAGATGATTAGGTCAAGTTTGGCGTGCTCGCAGTGCTGCACCAGGTCGGCCATCTCCTTCGGAGGGCAGTCTGCGTCCTCCCCCGGCATGTATACCGAGGCCAGTACTATGTCTGGGATGTCACCTGCAGTCTGGAGCCTGACAGCCGTCAAGTCTCTGGAACAGAATTGGGTGAGTGGTGTGCTGGGAATATGTTTGGGTATGTATGCGCATGTTCTTGGTTTGTCTGAGCCGTGTGTGTTGAGGATTAGATCATCATAGGTCTCTCTTTGGTTGTGCCATACTTCCAATCTCGCACCACACTCCTGTCTACCCGCAATGGAAACATTTTTTGCTTCCGATGTTGGACACTTCCTTGGCACTCCTTAGACGCCACTTTGTCACATCAGTAAGACGGTAGGCTATCCTAATTACCTAATTCATTAGTGATAATGAGTTATGATATGACGAATGTATCCTACCAACCCCTTTCTAAAATTACACGCTTATCGCTTTTGTTTTGTCTGCATTAACTGTCGTGACTGGGTCAATGAACTTCCCACGTCTGTACATTCGTCAAATTGATACTAGCTAGTCGAGATTTAGCTCGAAAGTTTAGAAAGTTATGGGTTACTTATAAAATTGAATAACTTGGGTATTAGCGCAGACTTGAATACCGGTTATTATTTTACAATGCACGTGCTCGATAAAGCGTTTTCCAAGCAGTCAAAATGTGCGGAAATAGCCACTTTCTTGCACTAGTGCTTTATACTTTTCACTTTTTTTTTTAACTCCGTCGTCAGCCCGACGCAGTTTTTATTATTTGAGAAAAGTTTTACAAATTAGTCAAGTACATATTATCATTCATATAAAAGGTGAAAATGTTTGGCTGAATCATTTTGCTCGTGCCTTTTTGCGATACGACGTGGCAGCTATTTGCACATGCGCAGTAGTAGATATGCTGAGCTGAAAATAAGCCCGCCGTATTACTAATTTCTTGCCGGTGTCGATTTGTGTAAATCTTCTAAAAATATCGAGTTGAAGTGAAAATGCCAACAACAGCCTCTTTCCGGCTACAACAAAAGAAAAATACTTTTTCAATATTGTGTATTGTTTTATTTCCTCGCACAATGCATAGTAAAACGTTGTATGATACACGTGCTTAAAATGATTTCTGCCTCGTGTCGACTTATACACTCACTCGCTTCGCTCGCTCGTGAATAAAAATGCCGCTCGTCGGAAATCACCTACTTTCCGCACTTGTAGCATAAATATTATCAGGTCTCGGACTAAATAAAAAACCAAGACAGCGCTGTTAATAGTGACGTGAAGCCTCACGTTTCGGGTTTCGTAAACATGTGTGCACGTAATGAGGTGCAGTTTAATTATAGTTTGGTATAAATGTGTGCGTGTAAGCGTGTATGCACAGAGCGAGGTTTAGTTTTGCGCATGCTTCACTGAATTGTGTGGAGCGCTATGTCAGGGTATTTAGTCTGAGTATCAGTTTATTGATTGATGTACCAGCCCCTGATCTGGCAAGCCGAGGCCCGTCCAACTTCAGGGGGCGGCAAATTCAAGCGTGGCAGTCAAGTGCACTAACCCAGCGCACCACAACATGGCGATTTATGGGACGCGCAGCGCCTTTCGCTGCGGATGCCGCACTGAATAAATCACTATGTGATTAGTGTAGGCTAGGCATATATAGGTCGTCAAACGCTGTGAGCAGGTTGCGGGCGCGCGCAATTGAATTCTGCCAGGAACTCTCCGTTTTTAAAGCACATGCTCCACTCTTATTTGGCGATATAAAAAAGGTTAGCTTTCTTTCTCTTGCAACAGATCTATGCCGCGGCGAACCAGTAAAAAAATTAAGGAACAAATCCTTTATTTTAGAAATATTAAGCATTTAAACCCAAGACTGATAGTCTTCGTCAATAGGTAGGTATATGTGCTTAAACGCAGTAACGGTCTAGAAGACCTTCGGCATAGAGGTATAAATATAATATGCATGAATGGAATGAACTTCAAATCTCGTTTGGCGTACCTAAATTATACATAGTGTAGCTATTCATACCGACATAATTATGTCTACATTAAGGTCAGTGGCAGACTGATCGATCAAGTCAATAACAATAAACTGTACTACTTATCTAGAGAGTTATAGATGTCGCTTAAAGCAACTCGAAGCAAAAACATTTTGACTTGGTGACCTATTTCTAGAAGATCTTTTGAACTTTCCGTTTGTATCTTGTTAGTTGTTTAATACTTTATTTTTGTTTTGACATCTTTTGTGCTTCTGTGTTACTTATGTATATTAAACCATAATTTATTTAGCATACCTAAACTCGCAACCTTTATATTAGTCGCCGCAAGGTTGCCTGCTTGTCGGTCTTCTACAGATTGTACTTCGGTCTTGATTCCAGCCCCCTTCTACCATCGGACAGATGTCCGATGGTAGAAGGGGGCCGGAATCAGGACGCACTGCCAGTTACCATCCCTACCTGGTTGATATTCCACCAATTCGCACTAAGCGTTTCCAAATGTCTTTTATAATGCGCACAGCAAAAGAGTGGAATTCACTACCTGCGTCTGTGTTTCCGAGCGCATACAACCCCAATCTCTTCAAAGTGAGAGTGCACAGGCTTCTTCTGGGTAAGCTCACTCCATCGTCGACTTTGTCTCTGTCACCTCTGACCTAGACTAGAGTCAAGAGCAAACCCAACTAAAATTTAAAAAAAATGTTGACTTCGCCGCACGGTCAATAAAATTAGACCTCGTACCCATCCTTTTGACAACGATACATTCTCAGCATTATTTCAAAGCAATATGATTACAATACATTATCAATTCAGAGCCTCTTAAAATGTCACCTCGAATGATTCAATAAAAATTCAATTTTATCCTTCTCATCTCGGAAACTTGATTCGTAAAATGTTAAAACTTCGGTAAGTGTAGGTGGTGTGGTAATATGTAAAATTTGCATATTTTTAGTCATGTGTGTCGTCTCCACCTTCACCGAATATGTGAATCCTGACTGCATGTTGCGTCATCGAATGTTGTGACTCAAAGACTTTGAAAGCTGGCGTGACCTCTACTACTTGTTTGGCTCTGGGACGTCCGCCAAAGCAAGTACCGAAGTAGGATCTAACATTTCATAAGCTTGAACTTGCCTTCTCGTAAAATCGCGGTCACTGTCGGACTGCATAGAAAAGAAAGAGAAGCGCGATGACACAACGCTGGTACTTTATTGCAAAATATGAAGCAATTATCTATTTACAAAAATCTATTGATTGATGGACTAAAAAAGTAATGACATGAAATCATTCCTTATTATTTTGCAGAGAACTTTATAAAATTATGAATACTTAATGAAAATTGTAGGATTGATAATGTAAAAACTAGAAAAAATAGACCTGGATTCAGTTTTTTTTTACTTCCATATACTATAATAGATTTCAGCACAAATGAAATATTTTTTTATGTATACTGCCGCCGTAAGTAAAAAGGACGTATCTAAATGGAGAAAAAATATTTTGTCCTGTTTAAAATACAAAATATAAAGTACCTAATAGAAAGGCAGATGCGTCTTTTAATAATAATAATTATTAGATTTTCGTATTATTAAGTTTACGCCAATATAAAAATACTGGTAGATGCGTCTTAAATTTTGGCCAAGAGGACGTTAACTGAAGACGACTGAACATTAAACTTGTCTTAGAAATGAGTGAATATTGATTGGTTCAGCAGATCTCTATGTTTCCACCGCCAGAGTTCTGAAGACTGGTAGAATATCTTAGGCGGAATTTTGCGAGCCGAACTTTGACTTCTTCAGCTCGTAAAGTCAAGACAAGGGGGGTTCGTGAGTCCGAAACGAGTGGGACAATCACGGAACAACTATGTAAGTAAAACCATAATTTTGAGTCGTTTTCTCATTTAATAAACATTGAATTATGTAATAAATAAATAAAACGGTAACAAAACACCAATTTAATTTCCAGAATCTCCGTACAAGGCAAATCGGAACGCTGTCTATCTTCGAGTGTTCGAGAGCCGCTTGTAGGGTCTCTTTCACGTTTCGCCATTAGCACAGATTAATACAGATGGGACACTCCGCAGTTTTGGTATGAAGCTACAAATACGCGATGGGCTCGACTTGTCGGGCCAATTCAGTGCGGGCTACCGCGCACCGGCCGGCTCGCATGATCAGTTCGATACTCACTCACACGCCGCGTCGTAAACGAAGACAACCCTAACGAGTCAGAAGGTATAAGAGTTACGCGATAGAAAGAGAGGCAACTTGTAGGTGAATATAACCATGGTACAAATATGTACAACAATTTATCTTCATAGAAATGGTCGGAATGCGAGTCGCGTAGGTATCTACGCGCCTCGAGTTTAGTCTGCGCTAAGTCGGCAAACAGTCGCGAATGCGCCGCAGTGACGACCGGAAGGTGTGATGGTTGTGTAAGCAGTAAGCATGCGATTTGTGACAAATATTCATTGAAATAAGTACAAGTACTTACTTTAATATGGCAAAGAGCGATAATTCTTGAATTCGTTAATAACGCACCCAGAGATAACATTTTTTATATTACCTGGAAACTCCGAAGGTAAGACTATAAACAAGTTTTTGTTTTTTTTAATTTTTATTATTGTTTCTAGTACGTACGTAGTTTGTTTCTTTTTTAATAGGTAGGTATTTCGCTTTTTCCACAGAGTAAAATACCTAGATTAATAAATAAGTGGATAGGGTGAAAAAGTAACACACGAGTGACCTACTTACGTTCGCGTTAAAAACTAGTAGGTAGTTTCCTAGGCTAGGCTATCTACTTATTTAGCTACTTACATATATTATTGAGTTGAGACGAAATATCTTTATAATATGATTATAAGAGTAATAAATGGTAGTAGGTACCTACGTAGTAAGATTTAAGTACTTTATAAGTAAGATTTTGTAGTACGCGATGAGATGGTTGCTAATGGCGCCGATTCCCTTGTTCACAAACTAAACTAATTTTAAGTTCAGTGCATCTTTTTCTTTCTATTTCATTAATAAACGGACAGAAAATAGATATTAGTTTAGTCCTGTCAAATTAGTCAGCGCCTGATGTAAACTAATATTTAATATGATAGGACTAAACTAATATTTATCGTCTGTCCTTTTCTTAATG
Source organism: Dicycla oo (assembly GCA_948252095.1). Taxonomy (NCBI): domain Eukaryota; kingdom Metazoa; phylum Arthropoda; class Insecta; order Lepidoptera; family Noctuidae; genus Dicycla; species Dicycla oo. The sequence continues at coordinate 9,861,050 of OX411721.1, read as the reverse complement.
AAATTGAATGATAAAGATGCCCTGAATTTAAACTTAGTTTTAATTAAGTAACGTTTGCAGAGTGGTTCGACATTGGATGGGTGAACAAAAGAACTGTTATTTCGAGGTGCTCCGTGCTGTAGGTAATGGGGACGTTAATAAGCTAACAAAAATAATTACTCGTCTGCTGTTTCTTGCATTTTGGTTGAATAGGTAGGTGTTGAAGTTTGTGAGGATTGGAGTTTGGTAACCTTCTACGACAGCAGTTTGTTTTTTTTAAACAAAATATAATATTTACAATCACAAAACTAGAAAGCAACTCAAGTAGGGGATGGTGGTAGGTAAGATGAAATTAAAATACTGTAGCCCTATCGCGTGTTTACGTACTGCGCGGCTGTAGGTTATTATTTCGAGGCCAGGGACCGAGTCACAGTACTGGTAGATATTTATACTGTGATATAACTGTAGGTAATAAGCGTTGTGCGACCTGAATTGCACTTAATTGAGTCGTAGCAAGAGTCGCTATCTATTTAAATGATTTTGCGGAGTGTCCCTTCTATATTAATCTGTGCCACTAGTCGAAGAAAGGCTTGGAGGCTCGCTTTCGTTGTTTACGGGGAGAAATCTCGACCGGTCGGCGGCGGCCGCGCATCGCGTCAGTCCCGCGCACCGCGTCTACACTCCACCACGCACGCGCGAGTGCGCACGCGTAATACCAACAGCTTCTCGTGTCATCAACATACAAACATTCTTAAAAACCTTTTACAAAACTTCGACTTATTCTCCTCAAGTTTTTTGATCCAGTGTTGTGCCAGTGAATGTGAATGGACTGTTATTTTTTTTTTTTTTTTGTTAGAAAGTGTTCCTACCTGCCAGGAGTGTTTTTCTATAGTCCACCGGTATGTTGTTTGAAGTTTTAAGCGTATAATAGCGGTATTATTTAGGGACGCATCGCCGCCCGTCAACGCGTTAAAACCGAGTTTGGGACGAAGCCTCTCACTGCCGCATCTCTGTGTCTAAGCGTTTACAAATGGTTACAAACATAAATATAAACTTTCCACTTCCTAAGAAATTAAAGGCTCTTATAGCGGTCAGCAAAAATTTGGAATTTAATGAGGTTTTTGACAGTTCTTGTAAATATTAACAATTATTACTTTATCTAAAATATCATAATTTCACATTATATATATTTTTTTCATAAAAACCAGCAACTATTATGATTCGTCTATAATTTTCTTCGGAAATTGAGAACACCATTTATCTCCATACAATAGACATCAACGAGAGCTTCCATCAAAGAAAACCTATCTTCACTGAAAAAAATATTACTAAAATCATAGAAACGGTTAACCTACATGATTATAACCAGCAAAAAGCGAAAGTTTACCACTACATGTTGAGAATAACAACATTGTCGACACCGCCGATAACCGCAGTGCACAATGCATTATTTTTCTCATTTCCTATTAGGGTGCGTTAACCCGCGAATCTATTAACACGTACCGTTTTTACTAGCGGCGTTTACATAATGTGCTAGGAATATAGACGTTCCTTCCTACATGGGTTATCTTTTGAACGGGATTTCGGATAGCGTTCCCAGATAGTAACCTACCCCAATTGTTCCTGTCAGTGTTAGTTGAGAGTAAGGGCATCAAGGGACTAAAACTTCACTATCAACGAGAGTGGCGGTAATCTTCTGTCATCTTAAGTTCTGAGTTGAGCTGCGTGATTGTTGACAAATGCGTGCACTGACAGGACAGGTCCTCTCATTTTGGGTGGATCTTTCCTCGAAAGACCATTTCAGACACCAATTCACATGGTCTTGACAGGCCAGCTGGCGTGGTTGGTTAAGATACCGCCTATCATGACGCAGGTCGTGGGTCCGATTCCCATCCAGGACAAACGTTTGTGTGCATGAATATGTCTGTTTGTCCTGAGTCTGGGTGTAATTATCTATATAAGTAGTGTATGTAGTATATCAGTTACCTGGTTTCCATAGTACAAGCTCTGCTTAGTTTGGGATCAGATGACCGTGTGTGATATGTCCCAGGATATTATTATTATTATTTATATTCTTCACATGAACTGACCAAGATTATGTCTGGACTTTAAAAAGAAACCTCCGAGTTTGTTTCGGCCTTTCTTCTCGAGAGTAGTCTGATAGAAAACGCCGACCTCATCTAATATTTAAAAATATGATGACGTGTAAAATTGTTTGTACAGACGCCAGCACATAAAGCTACCCGAAACTGTCAAATTTTCCCAATCATCCTTGAACGTAATGAATAAATATAAATTAATGATAAAGTTGAAAATCTATTAAAGAAATTTGACAGATTGTAGTAGCTTGATGTGCTGGTGTCTGTACAAACCTACTTACAGAAATAAAATCATTTATCGTAATCATTTCAACTGAAAGACGTCCATTGCTGGAGTTAGGCCTCATCCAAGGGGAATCTTCTATATAGTTACTAAAAATAGATTCGATTAAGTCATTTCTGTAACTACACAACCACTCCAGTCCATACAAAGGTTGTTTGAAAGAGATCTCCAAGAGCGATAAGACTACCGATTTGCATACATTTCATTGTTTTGTTTAAAACGTGTTAATTTTTGCTATGAAAATGTTTTCTATTCTATTCTACCGAGCATTGTAAAAGCTGATTCGGAGGCCCGTTTTTAGCAGTTAACTCATGTAGATACCTATGTATGGCATTATAAAGTTAGAAAGAAATAAACTTAAAAGGGATGCCATAAAGTAGCTCGCACAATTCAAAGTAGCCTCTAATGTCGTGAACTCATGTTTTTATGAAATAGTCATTCATTAGAGCAATTTGAACTTAGAGAGTTACTCTGATGATTTTAATGATTATAATACTGTAAATACATATTTGTTACGGTCGCGAATCATATTTTGATCAACATACAACCTGATACTGCCCTGAAAATTGCAAAAAACGTAAGAAACTGAATTTCGCGGGCTACCCTGGCACGTTCGCCTTAAAAGTATAGATAGGTATAGAAGAAGTGGGATTGTTTTACAAGTGACCGTATAGTGGCGCCTGCGCAACGTGGGAGAAATGCTATCGCGTTAAGTGTACCGGTCGATTGGCACGGTAGGGTTGGTACGAGGTTTTTCTCATTGATTATGTGAGGATATTATGTGATTTACTCAGTAATAAGTCAGTTAATAAGCACTTGAAAGTGTTAGAAAGTACATAGATACTGCTAGACTGAGTATGAAGTAGGTAGAAAACAGAAACAAAAATTAAAAAGACTGTTTTTCTAAGTATTTTATACCTATATTTCATTATGATGCAGTTGAATACTGGTATTCAGCTTCATCAGGTTAGACTGGAAGCCGACTCCAACATATTTGGGAAATGGTGATGGCAGATGTTGACTTCATTAGAAATGATCTTCAATTTCTGTTGTTAACCCCTGTAAAGATGCGTCGACAACTCTCTTGCCATCATCTATCCCCAGACCACTAAAATACGTTTTCCACCTTCCTATTCAAAACTTAGTCAATATATTCTTTCACCAAAACATCGTTTTTAAGATGACTAATACTCCAGTCACTCGTCAGCCCTGCTTTTCAATCCATTACATCAATATTCCACTAGCATGCGACGACGGTTCCTTGCCTTGCGCTTGCGTCGAATTTACATGCAAATGTGGTGGGTGCGAAATTGCGTCTAATACGAACACATATTACGACGACTCGAAGGACCAAGTGGTCCTGTTTGACGTTACATATGAGCGACGTCAACTATATTTGATTAGGTCTACTTTTCAGCCGTATAGGTAGTAGGAGTTTAGTTGATTCCCAAACTACCTGTCTGCTCGCTGAATGAGGCGTCGGGTTACCAAACTATACAAATACTTTTCTCTTCTTACATGCAATATTTTTCTAGAGACATAACGAATTAAGCGTTAAAATCGTGTTTAGTAATTCGTGAAAAACTTTATATTTTATCTAAATTTCGCCAATAAAGGAAATCTAAGCAGTCTATAATTCGTTAGAACTAAGTAGAACGTTGAGGTCAACGAGGCTATACGTATATAATAGGAATTGAAATCGTTCAACAATAACTAAAAGTTTCTAGACATCTTTGTTATTTCAAATCACAGTCTCCTCACATTTTTTTTCCTTTAATAAAATGTTGTTACAAAGTCAACACGTGAACAGGCTCCTTCTGGGTATAGTTGGCGGCACGAGTCGTGAGCACAAATTCCAAATGAAATGTTGTTGCCATCGTCAACGGGCTCTTGTATTCTGTTTTCTATCTGTACATAAATAAGCCATGCTCCTGGGCAATGAGGTTAATATGAGATCAAGCTTATCCCGTGTTCGAATCGCCGTAATAGGAAAAAAGATTTGTGAGGTTTAAAAGTTGAATTTGTGCTCGTGCCGGATACTATAAGCTCACTCCATCTGTCGCCTCCGACCTAGACTAGAGTCAAGAGCAAACCCATCTTAAATAAAAAAAAAGTAGTTTTTTTTTATTTTGTTTTATTGTAGGTACTTATAATTAAGTAAGTACTGGATAATTATAATAGATCGATAAGATTTACCTAACTACCTCGATACTAACAACCTACATGTTATTGATTTTTTTAAAGTAAATATTTATAATCAGTACTAAAACCATATCTAAGTGCCAATTGGTTCGTATTGGTTCTTTTAAGTAAGCACCTTTTTATATGACCATCAAATATAGCCGATCACTTTCGAAGGCCAACCACACATCTGCTTATTGGCCCTGTCAAGGTTAAGGTTATGTGGCCTGAAGGGTCGAAAGGCCATAACAACTCAGGTAGGAATTTTTTACCAATAACTATGTATCTTTGTTTCAAAATCCGGTCTGTTTTCTATGCGGGCTTTAATGATTGATTTTAAAAAGGCTTGTTTACGACATCAAATGAGTAGTTTTCTTCAAGAATTTCCATTTTAAATAACAGCGTTTTTTCTGTTCAACAGTTAGAATGATGTGGGCATTTAATCGACACGCTTTGGATTTTCTAAACCGGTCAACTAATGTAGTCTTAACTTTATTAGGTTTAACAGGTGACCTGATGTTGGTCAACTTACGGTTTTTTGCCTTTTTTAACCGACTTCAAAAAGGAGGAGGTTCCTAATTAACTTTTTAAAGTAATTCGTCTGTATGTTTGTTACGCGATTACTCAAAGACCGATGGACCGATTTGGAAAATTCTTTTTTTATTTGAAAGGGTATACTTTCGAGGTGGTCCCATATAAATATAACTTTGCTTGGGTAGTTTTTGAGTTAGCTTCAATAATGCGTATTAATATTTTTAATATTTCCCACTTAGTTTATGTGGATGATGTGATGATGTTTTAATAACTTCCTATCACTGTTATTTACATAGCAGGTAGTGGTATTCGAATTTGTGTGGGGTATGTTTCACAACTAAAAAGTGAAAAATAAAAACTTTTTAGCAAAAAATAAACCACTACAAAGTGAAAAATAACTTTAATTTCGGAAGTCGGTGGCAAAAAGCGAAAATACAAAACCAACGACAACGACTACCGAAATTAAAGTTATTTTTCACTTTGTAGTGTTTTGTTTTGGAAGTCGGTTTTATTTTTTGCTAAAAAGTTTTTTCTATGATTAAGGTGGAAACTTTATCATGTGAAGTCGTGTTGTTTAATAGTAGGTACAAACTCCTCTTTATTATTTAAAGAGGAGAGGACCTCTCCGTGCCTCGGAACGCACGTTAAGCCGTTGGTCCCGGCTGTCATTTGTGGTTCTTTAAAAATCAAAATCAAAAGTCATTTATTCAAACTAGGCTGAGAATCAGCACTTTTCGAACGTTAAAATTACATAAGACTTTCCCCCAAAACGCCCGCCCTTCACCACTTCCTAGTGCTTTAGCTGGGGAGAAGAAGTGGCGCAACAAACTCCCCAGCAGCACAGCTGTCTGTTCAGTTAAAATTAAAATGATCGTATAAATATAAAATAAAAATAAATTGGAGAAGCCCGAAATTTAAATCAGTCTTACCTTAGGAGTATGTTATTACAAACAAAGCAACTGGGTTGTGGAGGTTAGATATGTATGAGATACGCTCCATATAAAATACTGGTATTCGGCTGTTTCCGGTTAGACTGGAAGCTGACCAAATCTTTGGTTTCTGCAAGTTAGTCTAAATAACGCTATCACTACTCGAGTCATAGTTCGAGCTAAAATTATCAGAATTTGCCGAATTTTTTGTTTGTGACTTGATTTCTTTGTTTATTTAAAATAATATTGGATGGATTTAGCAAGAAAGGGTAAAATTAATTACGTTTGGTGGTTCATTCTTCACAACTAAAAGTGACTACTAAAGTCATGTCAATTTTTCTTATCTACACACTTCAAGTAACTACTAGTCATCTGCCTAACCTTTTCTCAACGATGTTGGGGTCGGCTTCCAGTCTAACCGGATGCAGCTGAATACCACTATTTTACATGAAGCGAATGCCTATCTTACCTCCACAACCCAGTTATTATGTAATACGATACTCCTTGGTAAGACTGGTAGTCACCCTCGGGCTTCTGACGACTCGTAACGACTGTCAAAAATCCACAAATGACAGCCGGGACCAACGGCTTATCGTGCTACACTAATACCTACCTATTATGAATGCGAAAGTTATTTTGTCTGGTCTGTTTGTAACCTTTTCATGCCTAAACGGCTGAACGGATTTTGATACACACAGGTAGACCATAACCTGGATTAGGACATATGATTCTTTTTATCTCCCTAGTAGGTACGTTCCCGAGGGATAATTGTCCTCCACGTGGGCAAATCCCCGGTCAAAAGCCAGTCATTAATAAAATAAACAGTCCTCAACTTCCCTTGAAAAAACATGAGATAATAAGCAAGTTATATAGCAACCGACCGCATTCACAGCGCCCTAGTTTCTTCGCAGTTTTCTTCGAAACGGTACTATAGCACCAAGCTGTAATCAACTAATTGATAATTTGTATAAATTAAACGTTAGCGTATTGTTTATTAAGAATTTTCAATGAAAATAAAAGCAAACATTGTAAAATAAAAATCTTAGAGGAAAATATTATTCAAGTTGAATATGGCGTGGATTCTGTTGGCTATCGAATAAACTGAAATAAAAATATTGCTTTCTCTTGCTAGCAAATAAAACAAGAAAGAGATGGACGTAAATTACGAGCTGTCAGGTTGAACTGTTTTCATGACACCTAAGATAGATATTATTACTTCTCTTTCTAGTGAAGTCTGATAAGCCCTGAAAAGTCAGCGCTATTTTAGATGCGAAAAAGATAAACCTAGGTAAATACCTAATTAATTCCTTACAAATAGTTAAAACAATTGTGCTATAAAAATGCTTTCTCTTTTGTTCACATATTTCCACAGTGGAAACGTAAATTGTATGATGATTTTTAAATTGTAGCGAATTGTATGTCATAGTATAAAAAAATTGTCTAAATGCTTTCACTTTGCATATATACGATGCTTTGGCACGAGGAAAATGTCTGAATCGTCCATTAATTTTTACAGGTTGTAAAAACGAGATTTCGGAACATAAATCATCGTCAGAACTATCATCATTTTAGCATTATCGTTGCTAAAACATTAATGAGATGAATTCACAAATTATCAGTTATGTTTTGCGTGTTTTAGGTACTTACTGACATAAAGAGAAACTAGAGAATAAAAGTATGATCGTAAGATTAATACAGAAAGTGTTTGAACTGCCCCAAGGAGTATAAAGCGCGTTCTTTTTTTTTAAACAAAACACGTTCCAAGAGCCGAGTATTTACCTTAATGACCCGCCGAAAGCTCCCAAGCTGTGAACATGCATGACCCCGCGTGCGACTTGAGTCTCAGTCCACAAGGTCACTGGTCAGCTTGCGCAAGTTACACGATGGGAACCTTTGTATAATCGACCATTCAATTACAATTCACAGAACAAATGCTTTGATAATTCGGGAATGTAATACTACCTAATAATAATTTTTAAAATTATTGTAGTTCCGATTTTTTCATAACGGGAATTTTCATTGTAGGTAATAATAACTTGCTTAGCGGGAGGGTTGACCCTTAGCATGATTTCAAATAAATTCATTGATTTCTAAACACGTTTGTATCCTAACTAAATACTACAAGGGCTATTGGTGTCATTAATATGCAACCGTGGTCTGGTCATGGAGAATCCCTAGTCGCCGCGCCCGTTGTGATTTTATTTATAGATCAAATTCCCATAACGGCTTCAGAGTTCTGCATGTTGGACTTTTGTGTTTTCCTGCTCAGTAGTAACTCATATTCAACGTGTGTTTCCTTAAGAGCATCTCAAGGAACCAAAATATCCTTGCCTCGAAGGACCAGTTAAATCCTCAGGGACAATGCTCTGTAAACAGCTGCATGCTAGGGTTGAAAAGATTATTTTTATTTATTTATTTAACCATTTATGTACACACAAACAGACAAGAATAAAATAACAGAAAATTACGTACAAAGGTGATGCTTATTTCTAAAGAAATCTCTTCCAGCATACCTGCGATAGGACAGAGGATAAAAAGAGATGTAGACACCGTGTGTAAGAATAAAAGCGAAAATAAAAATACATAAAATCTAAAAAAACAATTCACTAAGCAAATATATAATAAACACTTAAATACATACATACTTCTAGAATAAATGTCACTAAAATAATCAACAACTATGACGAAATGAAAAGATAGTGTTCTTTCACACTTCTTTTAAATACTGCAACAGCTTGGCAGTCCCTAATGTCAGGTGGAACTGAATTTCACAACCGAACCGCGTGCACAGTGAAGGAATCTAAGATGCGACCTGCAAAGCGCATCAAAAGGACGGGCGTAGGAAAAGCGTTCCCGCAAATAGGAGGGTGTTTTAGGGTTGTGAAAGATGTTAAATAGCAGACACAATATGCGAGAGTTCCTGCGAAGTCAAATAGGGAGATTGAGTGTCTTACGAAAGTTAGAAACGTGATCATACTTTTTAAGGTTAAAAACAAAAAGAATACAGATATTTTGCAAACGCTCGAGTTTATTCAAAAGCTCCTCGGTGGCATCCAAATAACAGGCATCTGCGTAGTCAATAATGGGGTGAATGAGAGTTTGAGTTTAATTTACTGTTGCCCCTTAGTGCAATGATTCAGCTTTATTTTAAATAAAGGCTCAAACACAACATAATAAAAAGGAAAAAAGAATAACCCTCAAAAGGAGAATTCCACTCAGCGATAAGATGATTTCGCAAATAGCGGACAACTGGTTGCGCTCCGTTTATCCTCCCTCGCTTCAAAGATAAGGGATCTTGACGTTTTTGACATCTCTGGCATTATGTGCATACCTTTGCCGGGTTGTATGCTCTATTAAAAATAGAGCCGAAGGTTTTTTTTTAGCGCGAATATGAGAAACAAAACAATGGCGATTGTATAAATCTGTGTTAAAATTTTAATAAGTTTTCTTTTTGTGTTTTTTAATGTTATGTCGACTGTGTGTTTCCTCTACATCATCACATTGATGTGAAGGAATTAAGGATGTCAATATAAGGTATGCTAGGTACTGACTACTGTCGTTATCTTTATGGATTGGTAGGTACAGTACCTACGTGATTCCCGGTAAAAATAAGGATACATCCTTTTCCTGGCACCTGCGTATATACTACCTAGGAAGGGCCAGACAAGGTGTGGGTTAACCCAGAAAAAGCCAGCAGGTTTCGGTTTCATTAACACAATGGCGCCAACCAAAAAATACGCCCATTAATTTCAGCACGTGTAGCATGACCACCATAGAAAGAAGTTTAGTTGACAAAAATGACGTTTCCAGTACGTTGACAGTAAGACGGCAAGAAAGTAGAAAGAGTCAACTGCACTTTTTACGAAATTCACTTTTTTACATAGTATGTAAAAAAGTGAATTTCGTAAAAAGTATTACTTCGACTCGGAATTCTTTGTTTTATCACAAGATTATTTTTCTGTTTATCCCTTTTTTAACCGAGTTCAAAAAAGGAGGTTATTTGTGTATGACATCCACTTGGACATGCCTATATCAAATAAGAAGGTGAAAACTATCGATCTAACAACGACAAGTAGGTAACCATAAAAGGCGAAAGAATTAAGAAAAATATACTTCATAAAGTAGGTAAGATAATAATTACTTCATACTCAAACATAGCGGTGTCTTTGCGTGATTGTTAGTGCAATTAACACGAAGAGTGATTATTTAACCGTAGTTATTTATTACAAGATATCTATATTTACCGTTAAGACGTAATGTGGAGACTGATTTATAACTAAAATAATTTTCATTTAATCGGAAAACATGGAAATCTGCGTTGTCCTGCACAAAGACCTTGCCCAGCCAGGGAGAGATCAAAGAGTTCTCTTGCTGTGGACCGGCTGTTGAAATATGATAAAAATTCAGTCGGGAGAATATTTAAAGCTACCTACCATATTTATAACTTCCTTCAAGCCATGTAATCGCCAAAACGAAGACCTACTTGATAAATTAAACTATTTGAACGTTTTCTATTTTCATTATGGTAATATTAGACGTTCTATCATCGATCAACACATTCTATACTTACGAATGGTCCTCAATTACAAGTGCGTATGCGCCGCCTCGTATTGTCGCAATGGTTTTTTCGAAGGTGCTGTAACACTTTCTCTGACGTCATGCGAGAACTTTATGAATTGTACAAATACGGTGCCGTGTCATACATAGTATTACTTAATAGAATATGATTGTATTTGATACGAAGCGAGATATGTTAACAACGTAAATATCGAAAGCAATGTAAGTTCGTAAGCCTTCCTTTCAAGCATGTCGTCCATTTTCCGTGTTATTTCCATTTTCGCAGTTTACGTCCCCCTCTGCAGTCTTCTGGGTCTGAAAATATTTCGCCTACCATCTCTTCTCATTCTGCGAAGGCGGCAGTGACATCCTCTTAGATAATAATATCGAAAAGCTACGCGTTAGAAAATATCTGAATTTTAACCGACTTCAAAAAAGGATGTTCTGGTTTACGATTTTCTCAAAAACATATGAACTAAGTTCTTTCACTAACGTGATGATTCTTTCACTAACGTGATCTATATACTTTTAGGAAAGTTTTAGTATATAATACATTAGGTAATCATTCTTATGTACGAAGTTATATGCATAAATGTACTGTATCTCCGGCATTTCTAAGCGGATTTTGATGAATTTTCTTTTCGTTTGAATTTGCTTACTTATGTAATTGTATAATCAACTAAAAATGTAAAAATAAATTTACCTACTTAAAAAAAAGTGAAAACCGACTTCAAATAAGTAAAACTAATAAAATAACTTTCATAAAATACTTAAAGTCAAAGAAAGAAAAGTCATTTTATTCGTTTTAGGTTTTTGAAGTCGGTTTTTACTTTTTTGTAAAATAATTTTCAGTGACACTGATTTGCTAGCGAAGTCCTCACGTAGAACTGGTAACAACACATAATATTAATTTCAATATCCTCTTGTATAGACACCCGCAGCACATCAAGCTACCCGACTCTGTCAAATATTCCCAATCAACCTGGAACCTCATTAGGTTCAAGGTTTAATAGGCTTTAATAGATTTCAACTTTATCGCTAAAGCATTCTTTAGCGATAAAGTTAAAATCTATTAAAGAAATTTGACAGATTGTACGAGTAGTAGCTTGATGTGCAGGCGTCTGTACATATTATGACAGCATGTTTACTCTAAACAACAACCATCAAAACAATGATTACGATATTAAATAATGATCTCACAATAATCACAACACGTAACGATGAATTAATTTTGTTTACAAAATATTAGGTACACGCCTACTAATTCGCCATACTTACATTACCAATGTCTGTGGTTAAACAATGCAGTTTTCTTACAAGAAAACTTACGTATGCATACAATAAGTTACGAAACCAGTGGCCGATTAGGCGAGAAAAACCGCGGGTGTACTATAACTATTGTTCTATCGGACGTGGGAATACGGCGTGTGGTAATGTAAGTAAGGGCGCAGTTAAAGTGACGAATGAGTACGCAATCGGCTATTTGGTACCAATCAGCCGATTGATTCTGTAAAAATCTCAACATGAAAACATAGGTGAAATGAACTCTCAATAGTGGAATGACAGCTCACTTGCCCTAAGTTTCCACGGTGTGATTTTTACAGAATAGATTGGCTCGAACTGAGTCTCTGTGGCCAATTTAAGAGATGAAATGTTTCTATAGCTTCTAAACTCAGCAGAGAGGTAGACCTATTAATTCTTAGCCCAAGTCTTGGGGAAAATTTGTATTACCTTATCAGCAAATTTGTTAGTAGATTTCTCTCGGTGATTAAGAATTAAAACCTAATTAACAGAGTCGAACCGGTCTTCTAATTACTTCAATATTTCTTTCGAATAAAATATCCAATTATATCCAGACAACAACTTGGTAGCAGATTTGACGGCCTATGGTTGTTTAATTTTGTGGTAAGTATTCGACCGAACAAGTCCGCAATTTTTTGAAATTGTGTGCGTCAAAAGACTGAAATGTTTTGGCAAAACTTAACTACTCATATTTTTGGTAACTAATCCTTGATTTTTGACGATCAGTTTTCAAAGGCTATTGGACTAGAAAATTATAAGTACATGCTAGATCTCGTAATCAGCATGATTACGAGATCTAACTTATTCTTCAAACCGAGAGCTGCTCGACAACTGGAGAAAGATTAATGATAGTGATTGGTCTTAGAGAAATGCTAATGACAGAGTAGTCACAGGAGACTAAATGTTAGTAATTATGGCAGGGCTTTGACATCCGTTAGAACCATGTACGTGACAGCCGCAAAGTGGATGTATTCTGGAATTTACAGTCAAGAGAAGGTGACGCGTGGACGTTTATGGTGGCCATCTTTTGTTAGGATTTTTTTTTTTTTTTGTGGATGGGAAATCATCAAATAACTTCTCCCGCTCTGGGTGGAGTGGAAGGGCGTGTCAGACTTTTACTGACTAAAACCCACCCGTGTTCCTTCAGTTGCCTATGCCAGGGCCACGGTATCTTTTTCAAACAACCCGCGACCCCAGCGGCATCGGCCCTATTGGACCCCATCTCTTGCTGACATCTCTTCGAGGCGCGCGTGGAACACAACGCGCCGTCGACCCGGGCCTGGTCCTCACCGGACGGCGAGCTACCCACTACTCACCGTCCGCAAGCCCGCGCCTACGGTGGCCGGGAATCGGCTATTGATTCCCGCCGCCCAGGGCGTCTCCTGCGGCGACTGAGGGCGTGAGGTTGCCTCTCCCTCACGCGTTCCGCCTCCTCCTTTGCGAGCATTACCGCTTCGCAGAAGGAGGTGACGGCCTCCCATGCACTCTCGCTCCGCACCATGGCCTGGACCAAGCTCGGACGCGAGAGATCGCCGCCGCCGATCGCCTCCGTGAGAACACGGCGGTGCTCTGCCCAAGCCGGGCAGACCTCCACTGTATGCTCCACCGTGTCCTCTGGGATCTTTTGTTAGGATGACGATCAAATGGTACTACATTTAGTCCATTTGAACTAAATGAATACCATGGGTACTGAGAGATCTTATTTCACGTTAATTTGCTGTTGCTAATTAGCAAGATAGCTAGGTAACAGACTTATCTGATCTAGCAGTACCTATAAAGAAAATCAACGGAAAATGAACTGTTAGAAAAATTCGTTAGCTGCAGTTCTTTCTCAGGTCAAATATAAATTAAATCAAGACGTGTAGGACGATAGGTGATAATATCCAAAACTAACTCCGGGGTTTTTGCTATTACGTCTATCTCTTATTCTAACTACACACGCGACCAATAAACTGGAATAACTTCATCGCGCGTTGCTCAAAACAATTTTTTACAATTTCTATGCAGTGAACTATGCAAGACATAAGGTAAATAATATTTGGTTATGTGGTTGAAAGCTAACAAAATTACCTTTCAAATGATATACCACAATCCATAGTTTATTGCATAGAAAATGTAAAAAATTGTTTTGAGTAACGCGCGATGAATTGATCCCAGTTTATTGCTCGCGAGTGTAGTTACACTCGCATTAAATTTTATTTTTTTATTGACAAGTAATCGTTAATACTTAAAGAATCATCAATCCCGTTACCCTTTTATAGTTACCCTTGTCTTACGGGTCTAGTTAGGCTCTAGATTCCGTCAGAACTGCCCTATTGTCTTTAAACTATTTATGTGTAGTCTTACATGTGAAATCGCCCTAATCTTCACGAATTACACAGCGGCTCATGATTACTGTGAGCAAACGAATTCCTTATTAACTTCTATTGCAACGAGTTGTAATTATGTGCTTAACTTAAACGTTAGCCAAATAACTTGCAAGTAAATGGTGGGACTTTAAGAGCGTTTATAATAATAATTATTACATATTGTCTTTGTAAGACAAATGGTTTTTTTTATGAATGAAATATTTCAGATTTTAAAGATTTCTCTCGCTGATTGAGAATTAAAAGCTAATTGACAGAGTCGAACCGGTCTTTTAATTACTTAAATATTTCTTCCGAATAAAATGTCCAATTAACATAAATATGGAAGTTTCTAACAATTTATTTACTTAATAGTCTCGATAAATCTTGTTGCTTTAACGTCAGTACTTACGTACTTTATTGGCACTTTGTAAATGTCTATGGCAGACAATGGCACAGTTTCATGTGTCACGCCTCTATGTAGTCTATGGGAAGACGCTTGTGAAGAAATCGGGTCGGTTCGATGCGCCTGCGCCTTTTCACGAGATCACACGTGGAAAGTAGATCTATACTAACAATGATTGGAGATAAAGCATTTTTAGTTTTTCTTTTTTGAGAACAATGTTAGCGCAAGTAGTGAGGCCCTTTGTGGCCTTTCGGTAATGATTAGTAATGAATAAGTTTCTAAGCTAAGTTCAAGTGTGTAGGTACTTAATCATCCATACTAATATTATAAATACAAAAGTAACTGTCTGTTATAGTGCACGCACAAGTGATAGTCACCGCCTGAGGTATGTGAGCGGTGAGACGGGGTAGGGCGCAAATGACTAGATTGGCAGATTGAGTTAGCTTGGCTTTGTCTACCTGCCCCGTCTCACCACTCACACCTCAAGCGGTGACTAGCACTTGCGCGCGCACTATACCTTTTCACGCTTAACAGCTGAACGGATTTCGATGAAATTTGGCACACAGGTTGAGGCCATGACCAGGTCACGACGTGGGATAAGTACTTTGTATCCCGGTAGTACGCTGCCGTGGGATAGCCTCCGACCTCCACGCGAGTGAAGCCGCGGTCTAAAGTTAGTGATTGATTAAGAAAACCTTGTCAATTTCATATATATAATGCTTCTAGAAGGTATGAAGCTATGAGATATTTTCAGGTTAATATGGATGAATTGATAGTGAACCAGCAACTCCAGATAAATTAGGTGAATAAATGCCGCAGTCATTTCATAATTTCGTATCCTATCTAATAAAACAAATTGCTGTCTGCAATGAAAGTTAGAATTCTCTGGATTCTTTTTACGCGTTTAACTCTTTTCTTCAGTAAAAGAAGTACCTAGCACCGAGAGTGTGTCCCATTTATATATATTTATTATAGGTACCATATTGTGATTGAAAAATCATCGACGTAAATAAAATTGAGGTTATAAAATATACTCATTTGTCGCATGAAAAGCATTATTGAGGTGATTTTATAATTAGAATTTCGGGTAGAATTCAAATAATTAAATCAAATTATAGTAAATGACACTACGAATTGACGTCAACAGGTAAATTTCTGATCCATTTGTTTACTATTTAATGACATACTTTTGTATCAGACTATACGTCGTATCTACGTTATATAACAAATATCTACACAACTACATAGCCCTACCAACGTACCTCAAGTAAATCAAAGTGCGCAAGCGGTGCGACTGCGATGCGCCACTCTGTGACCTGAATATGACGCAAGCGCAACTGAGATATACCATCATCTCGCGCTACCCACGGTGTCATGGCGGTTGCAATATCGATGTGATGTGTATTGTAATGTAAATACTCGTTTTTAGTTGAGAGCAAAGATAATGTTTGTGGAAGTGACATGCTGATTTAGTGAATGATGCGGTTAATTTTCTTGGTTATTATAATTGATATTTCTATTTATTGATGGTATTTTAATTTGGTTTTGCTGATGAGTTTATCTTGGACATTACTGACATCGGTAAAGGAAAAACATCGTGAGGAGACCTAGCTGGACTTAATTAATAATACCTATGTCTGCAATCAACAATCGATCTAGAGCAAGCGTGGTGATCAATGCTCGTGGCCTTCTCTGTACGAGAAGAGGCCTTTGCCCTGCATTGAGACAATAACAGGCTGGTATTATTTTCTCGTTTATTATGTTTCATTCTTACCTTATTACATTTTTAAATACTTAAAATAAAAAGATATAAAAAACCATTTAAAACTATTACAAAAATTCAGGTCCGCCGGTGTCGGGAACAGAGTCCCAGGGACCAGTGGTTAGGGCTGCAGAGACAGGAACCTCCTCACAATGCGAGCCGTATCGAGGAGTATTGCTGAGTATTATTCTGCCGTCATAAGGTAAAAAGACGTATCTAACATTTTTTCGAAACAGAGTTATTTACTTATTTATTCGCAATCAACAAAAAAAAAAGAGCATATAACAGTTTTTTTTTTATATATGGGCGTAAACTTAACGGAATACTAATAATTCTTACTATTAAATTATGACACATCTGCTTTTGTATTTTGTATTTAAAAAAAAACAAAATACTTTTTTTTTCTCTACGTATATTTCAATATTTCTGTGGAAACGTCCTTTTTCCTTATGAGGTCAGTAAGGATTTAACTCATTTTTAAAATGGTTTGTCCTTTTATCCTTCTTACCTAGGTATATTTTAACTAGCATGGCACGAATTGACGTTAATGTTTATTATAATTTGGATTCGCCCGATTAGTTTATTTTTTACACGGAACCTTATTTGTAAGCTAATCACTAGGTGTATTTTGTATCCAGGACTAGGTAAAACTAGTCTATGTTCTTCCCCAGGTCCCAGACTACTTTATTTTTTATGTTGTATATTTCATAACGATTGGTTCAGTAGTTAAGACGCCCCCGGAGCATGCGTAGTTCATACAAATGAAATACCAAAATAATTTGTAAACCAAACATATTCTAAAGGTAGTGTGTATTTATTCCGATTGGAGTACAGAATATCTAGGTTCCCAAATATAGATATATTAAATAAGAACATTGATTTAAACAGGAAATATGAGAAAAATAAGTTTCCTATAGAAATTTTAAATTCCTCATATCTCGTGTTCAAATCAGTGTCCTTTCAAAATATATGTTTGCGAACCTAGATGTTCTGTAATCCAATCGGAATAAATGCACACTACCTTAGGAATATGTTTGATTTACAAATTATTTTGGTATTTCGTTTGTACGATCTACGTATGCTTCGTGAGGTTCTTAAGGCCTGGTATGGTAACAGACAGACCCTCTCACCGAGAGGTGGCCTGTGTCGTAGCAGTGGGAACATTATAGGCTGATTATGAAGGCAAAGCATAGTTGGGAAAAGGCTAGGCAGATCAGATATATTGGTGGGGCTGCCCCGTTTCTGTAGTGCGTCAGGGATGTTCGCAGATGCGCATGTAGGTTGCTTTTACGCAACAATGCGTAAAAGATGCGCTTCGCTGGTGCGCAGGGTGTGGGGCGGCTCCAACAGTGTTTTAAGCATGGTTGCGAGTCGCCTGGACTGGATTACGTGGGTCACTGTTGTGCCGTCTCTCATGGGATGTCGCAGCAGTGACCACCCGTTATTTTATGAATTGTACTCCTTGTTTTTGTTTTGTGTCTGTGCTCACTACCATAGTCGTAAGTTTTACTAATAATCTTGTTGAGTCTTGATAACTTTAATAAAGAAAAAAATCTATTCTATTCTATATTAATTATAGAATTTTACAAACTGGCATGGCTATTTTCACTACTAAAGTTTTTTTTTTTTTTAAACGGGATATATACGGGATATTTATTGTTTTTAAAAACAAAAAACATGATAAATATCCCCTTTTAAATAAAGTGGTATTTTAATTGTTGCAACAGTATTTGTGCTCGCGAGGTCTAGTGTTCGCAGAACCACTATTAACTAATTTAGTATACAGGGTTATTGGTAATATATCGCCAAACGATTAAGGGGATGTAGGAGAGGTCATTTGCAACCAAATGACCCCATAAGACTCCTATGCAAATTGCAACCATTTTATTTGTAAAGATTGTAAAGATTTGTAGCTCCTGTTTAAAAACTATTAAAGATAATTGTCAATTTATGGTTGATTATTATGTATTGAAGTGTTACCAAGCAGATAATAACTACAAAAATATACTTAATTTTTTTTAACAAAATTTTCAAGGTGTTGTGTTGTTATGTGTATACTTACCACAGATCATATCTTAAAAAAAAAGTCAAATTACTCGAAAATAGTTGACATTTGCATAAGGGTCATTTGGTTGCAAATGACCTCTCCTAAATCCCCTTAATGGATTGCCGTCATTATTATTACCCGTAATCCTGTATATGGATTCAAATGTGTATTTCTCATTAAAAATTCTCCAGTATCCACAGCTGCACGTATGCACTTTTCAATGAGGCAGGAAGGATAAATCTAAGTAAGGTTAGGTACCACCAGAGATTAGAATAGGTAGAGTACAGCGATGATTATGATTTTATGAGAAAAACAATCACAATCATTTAAATAAAGTGTTATGTGTAGACACGTCTAAATGTGTATGACCTTTAAAGTTTTGTAAGTGGGATTCAAAATTGGCGATCGTGTAAGCTAAGCGGTAGGTAGCGTTTTCAATTAATAATTGTAGGTAATCAAATCATCCTATTTTTGGGTTTGTCTTAAGGTCACGAAAAGATCTTGTATGGTGGTTTTTATTTGTTAATATATTACATAAATTTATCGCTATAAAATTTACCAAAGTAGATATAAAAATTAGTTAGGTAGATAAGGAGGAAGTTTGAGTGCTGCCAAAGATAGTTTTATCCGTTACTAGCCACAACTCCTGCTTCGCACTGCTCACTGGTGCAAAAGCCACATGTCAAAATATTGAATTTTCTATGCTTTATCTGTCATAGATAATAATGTACTAGCTATTGCCCGCGGCTTCATCAATACTTCCCTATTTGAATCGGATTTTGTTCACAATTTCATGGGTTTTAATTTTTTTACGTAGAACCCTAATTCTTTATCAAGATAAAAGTAACTTTAACTTACGTTACTCCTTATAACATCAGCTATCTGTTAGTGAAGGTCCCGTCAAAATCGGTCCAGCCGTTTCGGAGATTAGCCGGAACAAACAGATAGACAGACAAAATTTTTTTTTTTTTGTTATAAGTACTTACCGTATATAATTTCATATGCATTAAGTAAAATGCTGTTATTTTGACAATACAGAAATACATAAAGTAACACTTTTCACACCTTTCGGAATGATGGTGATATAGTTTACAAGATCTAAGCGGTCACACAAACATACACGAATAGTGACTTTGTTTTATAAATACTATGCCACATACACACACACATACAGATTGTATATCGCCATAAGGCAATTCCGCGTTAATTTTTGTTCACCAGCTGGGTTGGGGATTAAAACTTCCATGGCATTGTGTCTTTGATCTTCCTCGTTTACTTGCTTTTCTCTATTTTTCTAAGGTCATAGGGCCATATAAGTTTTTTGTCCCACGGCCCCACCGCTGTTTAAACATACTTGGGTATGTTTAAACATACAAAGTTTAAAGTATCCATAAACACATTATCTGCTAGCTGATTTCCTAGCTCTGCCGCTAACCTGCCACAGATATAAAATATGCATTTTTTCGTCAATAAGCATACTTTCTTTTACCTTAAGGCGAAAGCGTCAGGGTAGCCCGCGAAATTCAAATTTTCTTACGTTCTTTGCAATTTACAAATCGGTATTAGGTTGTATGTTGATTTGAATATGATTCGCGACCGTAACAAATCTGTATTTATAGAATTATAATCACTAAAACCATCAATACAGTTCTCTAAGTTCATATAACTCTATTGAATTACTATTTCATGAAATCTTGACATTTGAGGTCTTTTCTAACTTATAAAGTTGTATTACTGATTCTAATGATTATTATTCTGTAAATATATGATTGTTACGGTCGCGAATTATATTTGAATCATCATTAAACTATACTGACCTACAAATTGAAAAAAAAAACTTAAGAATATTTGAATTTCGCGGGCTACCTTAGCGCTTCCCCTTAATAGCATTTATATGAGCCGCTTCGTAATTCCAATGGGGCCGTAACTAAGCTCAATAAGCGAATGCAAGCACATAGCGAGAGAATTTGTATTTTTTTTTTATTGATTTGGCATATATTGTAGTGTTTTCTTTTGTTATGTCTTTAAACAATATAAATGCAAATGGTTGTAGTTTTTTGTAGTTTACATAATCTATGTTTCTATTTTGAGGCTCATCTAGCACCACGGTATAGGCTCATAAAAATATTTGGTCGGGCAAAGAATTACTGAGTTTTCAAAGTCAAAGTCTAATCATTTATTTTAAATAGGCACATAAAAGGCACTTTTGAATGTAAAACTTTAAAAAAAATAATGGAATTGATTCAAGTCGCCTCTTCCAAAACGTAGTTTCGTAGGTATTGAGAAGAACGGGAAAGAAACTCCACCGTTACTCTTTTAAAACTGTTTTACAATATTTTGTGTAGGTGCATTAATTTAGTATAGCATATTAATTATAGTATACATTATTATAGAGCAGAACCAGCATGATTCCAAGCATTGTTATCCTGTATAATAGGTATACTTGTTTACAAAGTGTACTTTTGATAAGACTTTTGAATTTTCTTTCATTTAATTGGAATATATCACAAGGTAATTTCAATTGGGAAATATCAAGTACCAGCTCAGAGTCTGGGTTTTAATGCGATAGGCTCGCCCCATATTATTTAGGATTTTATAATAATTATTATCTGGTAAAATATGGGAGCTTGTACATAGTTACACACCTACGAGTTACAATACACCTCCCTGCCAAACCCTTTGCGGAATTCAGGCGTGACGTTTTCTGAACTTTTCATCCACTTTCCATGAATCTAAGAAAATGAAAATGCTTTATTTTGTAGCTGTTACTCAACCAACAGCTCTTTTCAACTTTTATTAAGTCCAAGAAACCATGTCCATAGCATTTTAAAACTAGTGTAATAAATAAAGCACCGTTATTGAAGTGCCATCTTTACCTACTCAGCACCGAGCATTGAAGAAAGTGGCCTTATTACAACCGCTCTGCGAATCGAGCCAAATATGTATTTGTGCTGTATTTACATAAGTAAATAATTAATGAAGATGTTTTATTATGTAAATATAAGTGGCAATTGTATATGTGTTTGCTTTGAATGGGTTAGTTACACTTTCTTGAATGAATATAAGAATACCTACCTACCTATAAAGTTCTTTAACGACTTAAGAAAAAATATCTTTCACTCTTTTTTTATATCGTAATCCCAGGGTCCCGAGATTATGTGAAAGATATTTTTAAAATAATATGTATATATATTATTTGAAAATGTCTTTGACATTATCTTGGGACCCGGTTGGTGCAGGACTTTTGCAGAATGTGGAAACAAAACATATTGGGCTATGGGTTTGGGTGGCTATAGTGGATTGGGTTATATAATTAATTATACACGATTAAAATGGCAGGGGAGGATTTCCACACTCAATAATGGACCCCGGAAACAGTCGCTAGCATGTGCTAGCGACTGTTTCCGGGGTCCAGTGACGCAGCGACAAAGAGGCAACATGTCCTGAGATGGGAATGGAGAGGTATTCCCTGGCTATCAGGACAATCCCGGAAGTATGGTCAAGATTCCTACCAGCACCTTACTGGATCACTTGCTTCCTTCGAGCACGTTTGGTCTTGCGAATCTCCACTCAAGCCGGCCAATAAAGGCTAGAAAGAGGTGGGCGCTCTGTTCCTCGTCAGTGTTTACTCCAGCCGGTCAATAAAGGCAAGCGAGAGGTGAGGAACAAGACTTCTCTCAGGAGATGGGGTCCGTAAGGTCGCCTTCAGCTCGCCACAACATGCTGCCCTGCGGGTTTATGTATATCTTCTTGGTCCGGCTCCTCATCCTAGAACTGTTCTGGCACAGACCACCTGAACCACCACCACCACCCGCCATTTTTTTTTAGTGCAGTTATATGGGACTCCAACCCACTAAAACTCCACGATGTCCTCCTCTGCCGCTTGTGGAATAACCCGAAATTCTAATTTTAAATCACTTTTGACAATCATCATCTGCCTACACCTAGCCTTTTCCCCAACTATGTTGGGGTCGGCTTCCAGTCTAACCCGATGCAGTTGAATGCCAGTATTTTACATGGAGCGACTGCCTATCTGACCTCCACAATCCAGTTACTGGGTAATACGATATCCCTTGGTAAGACTGGTTGTCAGACTTTCGGGCTTTTGACGACCCGCAACGACTGTCACTTTTGACAATATTGAGGTTAATTATACTATATAACCTCAATTTTCGTCGATTATTTTTCAATCACAATTTAATAATGTTTATCAAACAATTACTGGTGGAAAAAGTCGTGAGATATAAAGTTCAAACCTTCTAAATACATACTACGTGACCAAAACAATTAGGCGCATGACAGCTATGAAGTTATTGGAACTAGGGAGGGAACATCGGAACGGTGATTGATATTGTACGTATTATCATCACTGCCGAAAGCGAGTATACGACTGCACGTCACTACGGGAAGCGCGGGGATAGGTGCGGGTTGCGGGCGCCGAAACTGAATTCCAGTCATGGCCTAATTGTTTTAGTCAAGTACTACAGATGAATGTCTTTCAAGTCCCTTTAATGAGTGATTGTGTAAGGTGTTATCTGAACAGGGTTTGTTTACACTTTTGAAACAGACTATAGCTTATTTAAGCCGGGAAAAATATTGACATAAGCTTATTATATATAACTAAGACATAATTATGCCAACGACCTTGAGTGGTTCGAGCGGCATAGCTTGCGTGTTCTGTGCTGAGTTCACGCAACGCAGCGTACGACCACCCAGCAATAGGACTAGCCCATCAAGGAGCTTTGTCTTTTTTTTTTTTATTTTATTAGACGCATTATTAATTTACTATACATAAAACAAAAGGTAACTATAACATGTATACGGTAAATATTTAAATTATCTTTAAAATGGTGAAGGTTTCATTAAAAAACGCCTGTTTGTTTTTGCGTGTTTCTTAGTTTTTTATCCGCGTTAGACATAACTTTACAAATTAATTACACTATGTAATATAAACATAATCTAAAATATTCACAGATTAAGTTATTAAGATTATGCTCTAATTTAACATATATATTTTTTTCTAAATATTTTTTTAAAACAAAGTACCTACTCGTTTAGTCGTGATCTTCATTAAAATTCGTTTACGCTGATACCGTAATGATGTTCGTTTATTATTTTACCTTCTCACAAAGGATATCAATGATGTTGACACCTTGATTTCGATCGATGTCCTAATTATTTTTTGTCCCGACCTCGTACGAACGCGAAAACTAATTGTAATACAATATTATTTAAGACTACGGCACCCGAACAATGATTCTTTTAAATGGATGTCAGTGAATCATTATGACGACATAATGTAATGATATAATTAGGTAAATAAGTCTTTTATAAAGATAACAGGCAGTTGACATTTTAATCTATTGGCATTTATAAATAATAAGAAAAGCCTGTTTGTTCTGTTCTGTTTGTTTATTTGTGTTTGGATTTATGCAATTTTAAATGCAAATAATTTTAGTTGTTGTATACTTTCAGGAATGAGCTCGTGGCTAAGTAATTAAAGCCGCACGGGTCTATCCATCAGGTTAAGCTACGCTTCGCCTCCGTGCCTCGGAAAGCACGTTAAGCCGGCTGTCATTTGTGGATATTTGACAGTCGTTACGGGTCGTCAGAAGCCCAAAAGTCTGACAACCAGTCTTACCAAGGGGTATCGTATTATCCAGTAACTGGGTTGTGGAGGTCAGATAGGCAGTCGCTCCCTGTAAAATACTAGTATTCACTATTCAGCTGCATCCGGTTAGACTGGAAGTCGACCCCAATATAGTTGGGAAAAGGCTACTAAGCAGAATGATTGTTGATTTGAAGACTACAGAAATAAAATAATATTTCTATCTAGAAATAATGTGTTTCTATGAAGTCTAGATTATGAGATGCCTACAATAAATTTTCTATTGTTACGATACCACCAAACTAAAGAAAGGTATTATCGTAATACTGACGCCTGTTTTTGTGCTCTTATAATTTATCAAGAAGAGAATAAGTATTTACAATTATGTCGGATTTGCCAAAACCAAAAGAGTAGTACCTAAGGCTTTTTATAGTATTACGCAGAGCCAACGCAGATTTAAATAAAAATATATTATGCACCATATTTTCGACCAAGGTTTGAACTAATCTAAAATGCACCTTTACTACGATTACCTTCTCCCAAATGCGAATAAGACCATAAATAAATATGTATTTCTCACCTAATTTAAACCGCAAATGCAACCACAACTCGCGTTTGCGCCGACTTCGGCCATCATTCGATACAGGTGCGGATTCTGTCTCAAATAACTGTACAATACAATACAATACACCAATACACACTAACTAGAGATCAGATTACTTTAAAACAATGGAGCTTTGAAGGCTTCGACTAAAACAATTAGATACTTACAGATTCTTTTTAATGACTGCAATTCTTCCTAAGCAAACGGTTTCCATTGAAAGGAATCTCATGACTTTTAATCTGTAGACCGTAGGTATTTGTTTTGATTCAATTATGTTTCATTATTATATGCAGAGTATTACAGGGGGTTATTGTACTCATCATTATAAACAACTTTTGCTATGGGATCAAACCTGAAATCGCGGAAAAAATCTGCTGTTCAGTACAATTCGTCAAAATGTAGGAAACAGCAGATTTTTTTCGTGATTTCAGGTTTGGTACCATATTAAAAGTTGTTTATAATGATGAGTACAATGACCCCTTTAATAGGATAACGGTGGTTGTAAATTATTGTTTACTGCTTTAGCTATGAATTTAAAGGAAGAATATTTTTGATCAACTTTTGACTGCTAGCATGATTTCACCTTTCCTCCGTAATTAGCAGGAGTATAGGCTTGTTTCACATACTTAATGAACTTGAACCTGTTTTCGGAGGAAATAAGAATCTTGAGAGTGTAGGTTTCAATGGCGTGGTTGGTTAAGATACCTGCACTTACTATGCCGCAGGTCGTGGGTTCGATTCCCATTAAGGACAAACATCTGTGTGCATGAACATGTCTCTTTGACCTGAGTCTGGGTGTAATCCTAACTTCCTAACTAATATTATAAATCCGAAAGTATGTTTGCTTGTTTGTTTGTTTGTTACCCTTTCACGCCTAAACCACTGAACCAATCATCCTGAAGGTTCCCGAGGAAAACAACAATAACATTCTTATGATAATAGATGGCACCATGTGTCTTTCGAATCATGGTTGGATTGTATTATTAATACATTAGGCGCGGCAGACGCACATGCGCGTTTTCGGACGTTCACCAGGTGCTTGACGGCGCGTATGCGCGTCCATACAATTTACATAACTTTCTTCGAGTGCGGCGCGCCGCACCTGTGCGTTCGTTGTGCATCTCTATTGTTTCGAAAACATCGTAAAATAAGGGTCCGTAAGGGTGTAGCATAAAGAAGCGTTTGCATAAAGAATTAAGCAGATAATGTGTTAAAGGAACTTTATTAATGTGTTAAGAGTTTTTTTTATTTAAGCAAGTACCTAATACATTTTGTGAGTATCGATAGACCAGTTTTTCATATACTTAATACTATATTTAAAGTAATACTAAAAATGCGAAAGTGAGTTTGTTTGTTACGCTTTCACGCTAAAACCGCTGAACGGATTTGGATGAAACTGGGCACATGGGTAGACTATGACCTGGATTAGGACATAGGATACTTTTAATCCCGGTAGTGCGTTCCCGTGGGATAATTTCCTACAACCACGCGGGCGAAGCCGCGGGCTAAAGCTAGTTATCAATATACCTAAGTATGTATTTACAAAAAAAAAACAGTGTAAGTATGTAGTATATCAGTTATCTGGTTTCCATAGTACAAGCTCTGCTTAGTTTGGTATCAGATGACCGTGTGTGAATAATGTCCCAGGATATTAGATATATTATAAGTAACCTACAGAAGGTAAGTTTGTTGTCAAGACTTTACAGTGAAAACTTAATTCACGACATATAAGCCGACATTAAATCATCGCTAATACCTTGAACACCATTCTGCTATGTCCTCATTTACACTGTTCAGGTGCTAACACCATTAGAAAGAAAACCGCCAAAATCTATTACCGATCACCCGATGCTTAGAAAACGCGTCTTGTAAAATTCAAACGTTCTCGTGATTGTCGTGGTCGCGCCAATGCGGTCACGACCTTAATGTCATTGCTGTATTATTTTGATCCATACACAGCTGTTAATCGACTTGAGAGGTGCTGACTCACCTAATGATAATAACGTTTAATGTTGTTTCTCTTCGGAGAATTAGGTGTAAACAAAATAAGTAAATATTATAAGATAATGTCTCCTAAATGTGGATTGATCGCAAAGAGTATTAAACCACTTGAGAGCTGATAGACCGATTTCGTGTAGGCACACGATTCACCACTGCGGGCCGGGGGACGAAGAAAATACAGCGGTTGTGATTGGCCGATGCAACAATGTCAGGACGAAAGTTCCAAAGATGCACAAGTCAGTTTTACAACAATAATATCGATATCGATAAAATCGACGTCTATTAAGTCTACATTTTTTAAAACTATATTGATAGGGTGTTAACTGGGTACAAATAAAACACTTCAAATTTAACTTTATTCAATTAAATCGATCAGTTAATTTAATCAAAATAAAAAAAAATCAAAATCAAAAGTCATTTATTCAAACTAGGCTGACAATCAGCACTTTTTGAACGTCAAAATTACATAAGACAGTCCCCCAAAACGCCCGCCCTTCACCACTTCCTAGTGCTTTAGCTGGGGAGAAGAAGTGGCGCAACAAACTCCCCAGCAGGAATCGACTGAAAGTATATCTAATAAAAATAATAGCAATGTCCTGGTCGGAAAGAATAATCAATTCTTGGAAACCAATAGTTATCCCTGGAAACTGCAAGTATAATTAATGAGAATGACATAATCAACACAAGTGTGCAGGCGTAAGCTTGATTGCAGTATTGGTTCAGACGATTCCGCTGCACAATTTAATACCTTTATGCAACTCTGATTACAAGATTATGAGGTATAGAGTGAATGAAAAACCCTATTTATTTCTATCCTATTGTTAAATATTTTATACACTGTTACCGTTGCTATTCGGTCAATAAAACAATAAATATTAGGTTGGCGGAAAAGTCTTGCACTAAGATATAAGACTTAATGAATTTATTGATAACTTTGTTATTTACAATAATCAACCAGTAATGAATCCCCAAATAACTATATTACTCTGGCCCATCTAGTTGGTAGATTGTTGATGCGCTGCGTCCAGAATTCCGGAGGCTGTGCAGAAAAGAAATTGTCCACAGGCATTTTGAGGTCTTCGTAGTTTTGAAAATTTTTCTCACGCAAATAAAGCTTTAGTGGTCGGAACAAGTGATAGTCGTACGGCGCGAGATCCGGTGAGTACGATGGGTGGGTGGGCAACCGGGTGCCATCCAAGCTCTACGATTTTTTGTCGAGTCTCCGAAGTGACATGAGGTCGCGCATTATCATAGAGTAAGTGAACATTTACACGTCTTGGTCGTTTTTCTCTTATTGCGTCAGCCAGTTTCTGAAGCTGTTCAATATAAATGGAAGTCCTAATCGTCCTTCCCGCAGGGAGAAGCTCGTAATAGAGTGAGCCCTTCGCATCCCACCAAACGGAGAGAAGATGCTTGCGTGAGTGACGGTTCGGCTTTGGCTGCGTTGGTGACTCTGCGTCGTAAGGAAGCCAGACGGCGTGCCATGTGTTGTTATCATAGAGAATCCAGCTTTCATCGCCGGTTACCAGATCTTCAAGAAACTCTTTCCGATGTGGCTGAAAAAGAAGCGATTCACAAATACTAACTCTGACTTGACGATGACTGTCAGTTAGTTGATGTGGAATCCATCGTGCCATTACTTTACGATAGCCGAGTTTGTGTAAATGAGCCTCGTCGGTCGAATGATGACAGCCAAGAGTCTCTGCCAAATCACGCGTATTTATTTCTGGATTAGCCTTTAAACAGCGGAGTAATTCCTCATCGTCGAATGGATGGTTGCCCAGATCGCTCGTGATCTTCAAGAGTTATATGTCCCGATGCAAAGCGAGCAAACCAGCGGCTTATCTTCCATCGCGATACAACACCTTCATCGAACGCTTTGCTGATGTTAGCGGTAGTCACACTCACGTTGTGTCGCTGACGCCACTCGTAAAAGATGATCATTCGAAGTTGATGTTCACTAATAATTTTCACAAACTAACCAAATCCTCACTAGCGCGCCTTTATATACCCTTGATATGATAGCTTCGAGAACCTTCTACAATATTCTTACGTATCCCATATCAATACTAAATATTCCGGGAAATTCTAGTAATTTACAATTTCTTGTGCAATATTTTTCCACCAACCTGATAAGTATGATATTGTACAACAGATTTACTTGCTTGATAGGTTTTCAGACAATAGGTGTGAGCTATCAATTTTTTTTTAATGAATTGTTTAATCGACCACCATTTCCAACAGTTTTATTGCCGGTTATCTATTGGTCTCATAATAAATATTAACTCAAACTATATGTGTCTCCTCCAGATGGCGCTACGGTGACCTACGATGAGCGCCCGCGCAGTGGCGCTGTGTTGCGCGCTGGTGGTCGCGGTGAGCGCGCGCGCCGCCGCCTACACCGTCGACTGCAACCACGAGTATACTGACTGTGATACTGAACTGAGTGAGTTATCCTTTTCTTTTTTCATAATATAATAATAATCGAATCTCTACGTTGACGTCGTAGTGGGGCTTGCGCACTCCTGATCTCGGTCTGTGCCGGTAGAGTTTACTTTGCTGAAACAGGTCGAAATAATGATACATTAACCTACATATGGCTGGGCACGCCACAATTACGAGGATAAATCCACTCTTTAAGGAATGGTTGGAGAGGCGCCACGGCGTCCTCACCTTCCGCCTGTCGCAGGTCCTCACCGGACACGGTTGCTTCGGGAGGTTCCTGTTCCAGATAAGGCGGGAGGAAACGCCCGGGTGTTAACATTGTGTGCATGGCCCGGAGGACACGATGGAAGTCTTCCATAGTCCTTGATAACCAGTTCACTTTAGCCACCCAAATCCATGTCAATATCTTTGTTTCCATATCTTTCAATAGTCCTACACCAACCGGGGGTTGTCCTTGGGTGCACTTGCATAGTGCGAACAGGGCTAATCGTCGGTTGGTGCCTCATTTAATTAAAAATGTTTAACGGGCCCCTGCGAGTTGACTTCAGCCCCTCATACGCCTTTGAAAGACATAAAAAAAATAGTTTATTTAAATCAGACACCGGGATCCATATTTTTGTTAGTATACATATTTATAAATTATGTTAGTGACCAAAGATTCTATTATTATAACTAAATTAAATAACTGTACAGTTAGTAAGTGTAAGTACATAAATCAAATCATAAAATTACACTATAAATTCTTTTTCACGAAGGGATTGGGAGAGGCGTGTTACAAGTGACATCCACGTTTTACCAGCTAGGTCTGGCAGGTCCTATGTAACAGTTGGCGGGTCTATTGGCAGTATTACAGTACCAGCAGCATTAAAAACTATGCCTGGTGCTGCTGAAGTATCTTTATGAGAAATCACAATAACACGTTGACTTGGGAATCGAACCCAGAATGTCACAAACACCCAAGCACTTGCGACCAATAGATGAACGAGGCAGTTCTTTTTAACACGCTTTTATTATTTTAGCTGGTTTTGCCATCTAACTTGAACTTTAATAGGTCTCTCCTAACATAATCTCACTGCTGGTACACAGGCATCCTCTCTGTGAGAGGGTGTGGGCCGTAATCCACCACGTGGGCCCAGTGCGGGTTGGGGATATCACATGTCCTCGAATTTTTGGTTCTAGGACATACCGGTTTCCTCACGAGGTTTTCCTTCACCGGCCTGCCTGGGTTCTAACTCACGACCTAACACATAAGTTGGGGCCTTTGCCACTAGGTCACCACTGCTCTCAGTACTCTCCCAAAAATAGAGATAATCATAGAGATAATAATTTGCGGCCAAAGCTTAGCCTGAGCTGGACGTTTAGAGAAAGCGAGTTTTGAGACGATGGACGTAGCACGTAGTGGTCCTTGCTGATACACCAGAGGCACATAGTTGGAGCTGGTGCATACTGACTTCAGAAAATAGCGAATGTTGTTTAAATAAGCTTAGCAATATTGTCTGTTGTATAAAGACTGCGATATAATTATATCCGTAGAACAAATATCAAACTGCCTAGCCATTTTTCAACTATGTTGGGGTCGGCTTCCAGTGTACTGGATGCAGCTGTATATAAGCATTGTACATGGAGCGACTGTAACCTACACAATCCCGTGACTGTGTAATACGATACCCCTTGTTCAGACTGGTTGTCAGATTTTCGGGCTTCTGAGGACCCGTAACGACTGTCAAAGATCCACGAATGACAGCGGGGACCAACGGTTTAACGTGCAACGGATCCACGGACCAACCCCGGCAAGCATAGATTAACCTGATGGATCGACCCGTGCGGCTGTTATTACTTAGCCACGAGCTCCTCTCGAGTGATTCTGCGATATTTATCCGTAGAACAATTTCTATGAAAACACATTCGCTGAGGCACAATGCGATACGCCGTGCGACCAGTTGCGCCTATCTGTGGGAGCCTTAACACGCTTTACGTCTTCGTCTATTGGAGTTTGATTACTTACTACCGATTTCCGGTTTAGATTGGTAATGTTAATGTAAACTCACGCACAAGTGGGTAGTTATTGTTCTGCAAAATAGTAAAAAAATATCAACACGTTTATCGGCGCTACTTCCTAACACATTGCCTTTACACGCGCTATAAACCTAAAAGTGACTCACCAAGGGTTCCTAGAAGGCCTCGCACAGCGTGACCTAAGGTCTGACCTATGACGTCACAACCGGTCCTCATAATGCACAAACAAGCTATCGAGCGGCTACCTAAACAAAAGCGGGACCACACATGCTTGCGTTGCAACTTGTGTAAGCAAGTTGTCGAGTAAGGGATTTTATTAAGATACTAAGATACTAATTTTTGTTTAGTTTCGGATCCTCTGGTTTTAATAATAATAATAATAATAGTTACCCAATCCACTTTAGCCACCCAGATCCATAGCCCAATATGTTTTGTTTCCACGCACAACAATAGTCCTGCATCAACCGGGGGTTGTTGTTGGGTGCACTTGCGTAGTGCAGATAGGGATAATCGTCGGTTAGTGCCTCCTCATCATTTAAAATTATCTAAGGGGCCTCTGCGAGTTGGCTTCGGGCCCTCGTATGCCTTCCAAAGGTCCAAGACCCCAGGGTCCCGAGATTTATAGAAAAATAATAATAAAAAAATAAACCCGCAGGGCAGCATGTGGCGAGCTGTTGGGCAGGAGCGACCCCACGGACCTTATCTCCCGGGAGAAATCTTGTCCTCATCTCTGGCTTGAATTTATTGGCCAGGCTGGAGTGAACACTGACGAGGAACAGAGCTCCCACCTCTTTCTTGCCTTTATTGGACGGCTTGAGAGAGATTCGCAAGTGCAAAAGTGCTCGGAGGAAGGAAGTATTCCAGTAAGGTGCTGTTAGGGATCTTGACCGTACTTTCGGGATTGTCATGATAGCCGTGGGATACCTCTCCACTCCTCACGCACCTCAGGAAGTGTTGCCCCCTTGTTGCTACGTCACTATGTGCTAGCGGCCGATTCCGGGGGCCCATTATTAAGTGTGCAAGTCACCCCCTGCCATTTTTTCCGTGTATAATATATAACATTGATCAGGCAGGGGACATAGTTCTTCCATAGTTCAAGTTACCCAATCCACTTTAGCCACCCAGACCCATAGCCCAATATGTTTTGTTTCCACACACAACAATAGGCCTGCACCAACCGGGGGATGTCCTTGGGTGCACTTGCATAGTGCATACAGGGATAATCGTCGATTGGTGCCTCCTTATCATTTAAAATTATTTAAGGGGCCTCTGCGAGTTGGCTTCGGCTCCTTGTATGCCTTCTAAAGGTCCGAGACCCTAAGGTCCCGAGAAATGTAAAAAAAATAAAATAATAATAATAATAGTCATTCATTTCGGACAGAATCCGTGTTAGTAACAATTTTCTTAAGAGGGTACCAAGCGCGCAGTGGCGCCCTCATCGTTTGTTTGGTTATTTCTTTTATTTTAGAATGAAAATGTAGAAAATTAGCATGTTAAGTTGTGCTCCACAAGACTATACGTTATTATGATTACACACAGTAGTTTTATATAGTTAAGTTATAGTGTAATCCTTAAAACGGAGCTTTGTGGCCACAATTTTCCATGTGTTGCAACAATTGTAATTTTTGCATAAGCAAATGTTTTGCCATAGCCAAAAATATGCTTAAATAAAAATTTAAGTTACCATAGTAAAACATTTGCTTATGTAAAAATTACGATAAATTGCTACAATTATAATTGTTACATTGACATTGCAAATTCTTGATTTTGTCGAATATTTAGTATTTTATGGGTTTTAAGTGTGTCGATAACTTAAGCTTATAAACCGTAAAAGCTTTCAAAAAGTTGCAAAGTTATCACTTGTTTACATTGCCGCCATAAACAGTGTCATTGATGCAAAGAACAATGCAACTAAATAAATTAATTTTATATTCTTTTAATATCTTAATTTGTGAAGGTAAAAGGTGTTCATGTTTATTTTGTATTTAGAGCAAGGATTTCAGGAAGAATAAAATATAATTAAATTTTACAAAGGTTTAAAAAAAAAACAGAGTCATAAAATATATCATGCTTGCATGTCCTACCTATGTGGACTGTGATTGGTTATTTATTATTTTATTAGTTAATAAAGGAATAAACTATGCTTTAGTAGATGGATGGGAAGTCGCGGATAATTAGATAAATTCTATCTCTCACTCAGTCAGTCTTGACAGATGTTTACAAAAATCGTTCCAACTAACAGGGCCCCAAGTCTGCTATTTTTTATTAATTCGTCATTCCAACACGATCCCCTTGTCATTTTGCTAAAAGTTCGTAATCTGCTAAATTCATAATGGTCGATCATTGGTAGGTCAGTGGTCTCGTAATAGAATCGTGGTACTGATCAAAGGAACTGTCAAAATTTTAGCAGATTACCGCATACGTCAGTCTTTCATTTGTCATTATAGAATAGAATAGAATAGAATAGAATAGAATAAACTTTATTTCGAGCCAATTCATATAATAATATGGTTAGTAACATTGTTTTTAACATTATGTAAGAGATTACAATTTTAAGCCATTTCTTTCAATGGAGTGTCAGTGGTTGACCATTGGAAAGTCATAATGACGCCATTATATTAGTAGATTACAAAACTTATCAAAATCAACAATTATGAAATCAATGACAGACCATTCTGACACTGTTGTACGAGTAATAGCAGACTTGAGACCCTGGACACTGCTAATGTCATCTTACAAACCACCCATCATCCAATCTATATAAAATAACAAATTCTCATGTCATGTGTTTAGCGGTTAATAAATTAGTTATAACGGTAGCGAATATATTATATTCGCGACAACACTGTCTGCTGCTTAGTTGCTGGTGTCCAATATCAGATAGCGAGGACCATCTCGCGAGAGGTCATTGCCGTACTAATACTACTAATATGTTTCTTTTTGGTTTGCTTGTACATTATACATGATAAAAATGTAAAAAGACATAGTTGTATGTTTTATAATTATGTATATATTGTAAAGCTACTTGTTTCTATTCGATAGATTATCCTATTAAAAAACCTTAGATATTATATTAAAGGAATGAATGAAAGGCAATTGCATGCAGTTGAGATGAGAGTGCTAAGAGGGATGAGCGGTGTTACACGAATGGATAGAGTAAGAAATGAGTATGTAAGAGGAAGTCTGATAGTCACACCGGTGAATGAAAAGTTGTGCGGAAATTGGTTGTTATGATAGGGGCATGTGATGCGGAGGAATGAGGAAAATGTCGTCAGGAAAATTTGAGTATGAATGGATGGCAATACGAGTAGGAGAAGACTAAAGAAACGATGGATGGGCTGTGTGATAGATGATATGGCCAGAAAGGTAGTGACTACCGAGTTGACAATTAATAGCGAAGTATGGAAGAAAAAGACATGTTGCGCCGACCCCAAATAAATTGGTACAAGGGCAGGAGAATGATGATGATATTAAAAATCCTTAGAACATCTTATTACATATTTCTATGGTTACATATATACATGAAAATGATCAACTTATACTATTGGATCAATTCTGAAATCGGCTGAAAAAAGAAATCTGCTGCTCCATACATTTATGTTTGCATAGCTTGACAAAATGTGGGAAGCAGCAGATTTTTTTGATATGAGTTAGTCCCATATACTAAAATTTGTTGCTATTTGTATGAGTACCTACTTACTTTACTCTCTTGTTTAATCTATTAGCTTGTAGATAGTGGCATGATAAAGATTAAAATTAACAAAATCGAGTCAATTTTTTTATATTTCGAATACCACATAGAAGGTACTCTTGTACGTGAAAATTTACAAAAAAAAAAAAAACAAAACTGATTTTAGAGGGCAAGAATCTCCACCGTTACGCTTTTAAAATGTTTTATAATATTTGTATTATGTAAAGACGATGCCCCTAGAATAAAATTACTATACCATAATCAGTAAAAAAAACTCCGTCCTCTTGATTAAGATGTCAAAGAAATCCTTTGCAACATTCTCTTATATGTAGAAGGGAATGTTGCAAATGGGTCCACGAGGTTGTGGTCCACTTTGATTGAAGGTTTAACCACTAGTATTTAATTACAGAAACAGTAAAAAAACCATTGTGTCTCGCGTAGATCTACGTTCCGGCGACATACAAAGGGTTAACCTTTCGTTTCGTCGAAGGGTCATCAATAGTATGGGTCCGTTACTTGGAATTGAACACACAATTTATTAGCATGAGCGATGTTACGATCTAATAAATTAAATAGTGCGAATAATTTAATTATTTCGACGGCGGAAACGTCTCAAACAAATGAGCGATAAAACGGTTTGATTTATAGCGTTTTATAGGTTTATAGTAATGATTTGCTGTTTGTTTCAACCAATCAACTCAGTCTATCGCAGTCCATAGCTGGACATAGGCGTCTCCCAGGTTACTCTACAACACTCTGTCCTCCGCCTTCCGCATCCAGTCTGGCCCAGTCATCTTCTTAATTAATGTAGTCAGTCCGTCCAGCTGGGGGTCGCCCCCACACAACGCTGTTTGTTTTTTGCCCCAAAAATAATAGCCTATCCTCTAACTCCTGAAGATTTCTCCTTTCTAATACCTGATGGTTTTGTGATGGCCCAGTGGTTCCGCCTATGCACGACGTTGTGAGTCAAATCCGGGCAAATACTTTTCAATTCGTATCTAGGTACAGCCATGAACCGGGATTGTTGAGCCACTAGCTTATCATCATTACTTGGTTGTGTTACACGAATGCCGCCTGTTTTTCGTTGTAGAAATGTCACATGTCAAATTTCACGGGCGGCATTCGTGTAACACAACCAAGTTTAATGATAAGCTAGTGGCTCAACAATCCCGGTTCGTGCCTGTACCTACTTTCTGAGTTTATCTTGGACATTATTGACATCGGTGGAGGAAACCATCATGAGGAAACCTGGACTTATAGTCAATACTTATAAGTCTGCAATCGCCAACCGGTCTTGAGCAAGCGTGGTGCTCAATGCTCGTGCCTTCTCTGTATGAGAAGAGGACTTTGCCCTGCAGTGAGACATAGTCTTAAATAGTCTTAATCTGCCTAGCCTTTTCCCAACTATGTTGGGGTCGGCTTCCAGTCTAACCGGATGCAGCTGAATACCAGTATTTTACATGGAGTGACTGCCTATCTGACCTCCACAACCCAGTTACTGGGTAATACGATACCCCTTGGTAAGGTTTCAGGCTTCTGACGACCCGTAACGACTGTCAAAGATCCTCGAATGACAGCCGGGACCAACGGCTTAACGTGCTTTCCGAGGCACGGAGGAGTCTCGGTATGAAAAGATGGTCACCCATCCATAGACCAACCCCGGCAAGCGTAGCTTAACCTGATGGATCGACCCGTGCGGCTGTTATTACATAGCCACGAGCTCCTCGCAGTGAGACATAGTATTATTATTATTAATAATTTCAGGACACTGTCGTTATCAATCAGTCTGCACTGCACGGTGCAGTTACTTTGGTATTATTGAAATTTTGCCATTTCCGTTGGGTATGAAAAACCAGATTAACCAGTCATTTCAAGTCATCATACTCCGAAAGTCGGAACAAAAAAGGCACGGAACAGGGTTTAAAGCTGCATTGGTTATGGTGAAGTAAGTTCGATCGAAATTCGAAAAATTTTAAGTTTTGCAAGCAAGTCATGTTTTGAAATAAAGTTATGACCATCTGATGGCCATTGGTGGGCCTTTGAAATTGTCATCGTTTTGAATTCTGGATGATAATCGCTTATGGTCTTATAACATTATATGAATTTTGAACCAGACATTATGAAAAATATAAAAATACCTCATCGTCATTCACAGCTCGACTCGTCACAGAGCATTCTTATATTACGCCCGACTTCAACCACTGCTGGGAATCAGTCTTTGCGAAAAATACATAAGTACTGTAAAGGTTCCATGCAATGGACAACCTTATATTGTACTGGCTGACATCACTCCGGCGTATAGAACTCCCTTTTTAAATAAATAAAAAAGATAGTTCGTGTTTTTTGTTTCAGACCGCAGTAGCTTGCTACTACTATAGTAATCTGTGAGTTCGGCTTGAGCAGAGTCAAGGGTGGTAGGCTACTCGTATGTAGTTTAAGAAGTGTGCGATTTCCTCCGAATATTGTATCATTTCAACTTATAATTATGTATATGATACTTTTTCTGCGTCTCCATCTGTTATTTCTTATTTAGCTATTCCCTCTGGTGGAGTTAGATCCCTCACGGTACTTACCACCTATTTATTACTTATTAGCTGCGCCCCGCGGTTTCAGCAGCGGCACAAGCAGTAGTACTACAAGGTTTCACCTCCAGTTGGAATCTGATACCATCTGGAGTTCCTCAGGGATCGATTTTAGGACCTCTTCTATTTAATTTATTTATAGCAGATATTAAGAAATGTTTTATTAACTCGTACATTCTATTATACGCCGATGACATGAAAATACTTAAAACAGTACGTTCTTCATCTGACATATCACTACTCCAGGAGGATCTCAATAAGTTTGTAGATTACTGTAGACTAAACAAACTTCAATTAAATGTCTCCAAATGCTTCCATATGACTTATACACGGCAAAAGAAGACAATTGGTTCAAGGTACGCATTGGATAACCAAACAATCACTAAGGTGAACAGTATAAGGGACTTGGGCGTTATCCATTACAGTAAACTAATATTCGAAATGCATATTGATGAAATCGTAAAGAAAGCGTCCAAGTCTCTTGGTTTCATAATAAGATCTTCTACTTGC
This sequence comes from Dicycla oo, assembly GCA_948252095.1. Classification (NCBI taxonomy): domain Eukaryota; kingdom Metazoa; phylum Arthropoda; class Insecta; order Lepidoptera; family Noctuidae; genus Dicycla; species Dicycla oo. Next base: position 9,823,169 of record OX411721.1, on the reverse strand, counting down.
TTCAGCTCTCTAAAACCACTCAAAGTTTTATACTGTTCGTACGTACGCAGCCACCTTGAATACGCATCTCAAGTGTGGAACCCAAAATATGACGTGTATAAGTCAAGAATAGAAAGCATTCAGAAAAAGTTTTTAAGATACTTAGATTTGATACTTAGAGAACCTAGTTAGGAGATCAGAACTGCAACCACTATAATTGTAGCAAATTTGTAATTTTACCATTTATAATACCCATACTATATTGCAATACTTGTAAATTATCAATAAACATTTATTATTTATTTATTTATACTTAGATTATAAGACAAAGCAATGCTCAACGGATTACACTCATCGTTGCAAAAGATACCATTTTCTGCCACTTGAAAACAGACGCCATGCTAATGATATTACTTTTCTGTTAAATATTGCCAATAGTTCCATCGACTGTTCCCAACTTCTATCCAAAATATCACTCCACACCCATCACGTTGGCATCAGACAGCGGCCACTTCTTCATATTCCATTCGCATCAACAAACTACCGACAGAATGCCTTCTTATTACGTAGCGCAGCAAGCTTCAATAATCTTCCCTCTCACTTAGATGTTGATCTATTTAGAACCAGCCCTTACGCATTAAGACGATCTATAAATAAACATTACTTTGAAACAGACCGCAATGATTAACATTATTATGATTTAATAACATGTAAAACAAAATGTATATTTTCTTTTTTACTGTTTTTAGCATAACTGTCACGAGATAATAATAATATTTTTATGTTTTGTTTTTAAATAATATTTTATTTCATTTTGTTTCAAGAAATATTTGATAGGTTATATTTAAGGAGATTTTATTTTCATTTTTGTGTTTCTTTCTTTTATTAATTTTAGGTACATACATAGTTATTAATTTGTGGAAACTTGTAAATGGCAATTGTAAGCGCTACTGTACATAACTTACCTGTAAAGATGTTAGACTGTAAGCTTCCTGAATAATAAATAAAAAAAAAATAATAATAATATGAATGTTCAGATTAGCTTGTTTTTGTATAATATTTGCTATAGGGCACATGCTTCAGACACTGCGAACAAAACTTCGCATTATTTTGTATGAAACACGTGTTCATTTCTTGTGGCTAAGTAATAACAGCCGCACGGGTTGATCGATCAAGTCAAGCTACGCTTGCCGCGGTTGGTCCGAGAATGGGTGACCGTCTTTACATCCATCTCCGTGCGTCGGAACGCACGTTGGTTCCGGCTGTCGTTCGTGAATCTTTGCAAGTCGTTGTAGGTTGTCAGAAGCCCGAAAGTCTGACAACCAGTCTTACCAAGGGATATTGTTTTACCTAGTAACTGGGTTGTGGAGGTCAGATATGTAGTCTCTCCATGTCATTCTGCCTAGCCTTTTCCCAACTATGTTGGGGTCGGCTTCCAGTCTAACCGGATGCAGCTGGATACCAGTATTTTACATGGAGCGACTGCCTATCTGCCCTCCACAACCCAGTTACTGGGTAATACGATACCCCTTGGTAAGACTGGTTGTCAGACTCGGGCTTCTGACGACCCGTAACGACTGTCAAAGATCCTCGAATGACAGCCGGGACCAACGGCTTAACGTGCTTTCCGAGGCACGGAGGAGTCTCGGTATGTAAAGATGGTCAACCATCCACAGACCAACCCCGGCAAGCGTAGCTTAACCTGATGGATCGACCCGTGCGGCTGTTATTACTTAGCCGCGAGCTCCTCTATGTAGTCTCTCCATGTAAAGTAAAGAAAGAAGACATGCGATTAGACTGGAAGCCGACACCAACATAGTTGGGAAAAGGCAATATTCGTTTATTACTTTTATTGGTCTGGTTCGAGGTGCCTCAGGAAAAGGATACGTGGAAGAATTTGTGGGAGATCTTTGCCCAGGAATGGACTTGTCGACTAAATAAAAAAAAAAAAATAGTGGTAATCTCAAGTTAGAAATCTGCTTAGGCAATTCTAACTAATTCAACAGTTGACTTGACAACTTTATTGCGGCTCTTTCTTGTCAATAAACACTGCAATCTTACAACATTTTCTTAATTAACACAAAAACCTTTGTTTAATTAAATATTTGCGTAACAACAGCTTCATGGTTAATACAGCTGTTTTAAATGCTCAAAAATAACCTATCCGAGGTCCCACAGCCTTTACGGATATAAAAGTAATAAGAACGACCGGTTTTTTATCCGTTACGCGATGTTTCAATACAATAAACATATAAATTATTGCAAAACATATTTATTAATACGCCTGACTCATACATAACAATAAATATCTGTTTTATAAGTCTGTCTGAAGATTTCTGTTGACCTTATTTAATTTTGCACGTTTTCAAAATTGGACTGTGTTGGACTGTTTTATGCAGAAAGCGGCCATGTCAGAAAAAGTACAAACAGAGTTATAAGCATTTTTCTGATGACGGTGGCATTATGGATGTATGGACAAGGCCGCATTTGATGGCTCATATCTCCATGATAGATACAGATATCGACATGGCTGTTTTTGAAAAAAATCTTGTGTGTCGAAATTAGTATGACTGTGTTTGTAACTCATTTTTGGAAAAAAGTGCCATATGGCTGCTTTCTGCATAACTAGGTCCAATTATGAATGGGTTTGAGGAAAAGTAAATCTTTTGTTGAAATCAGGCACTTATTAAACTTTCTTTAATCCAATTTGAGACTGCGTAGTTTATAATATTTGAACAAAACTCCATAACATCGTTCCCACCTACTTAAAATCCTAAATAGAAACCATTAAACTGCCCTTAGTCGCCGGATACCAAATATTTCAACCATTTGTGACTCAGCTGGCCATTAGTTAGGCCTCGAGCCATGCCCTCCCAATTGGTAACGCTCATCTAAAAGTATGGCGGCTGTGGATAGTCGTGACTCCGAATGCCTTTTTCGAAGACCGACGCGTAGGCATGAGGAATCGTTACAAAAGTATCGATACCTTTACTAGAATAGAAGTGTCGATAATCGTCTTAAAATATGTATAGTTTAAAATATATTTTCTGTGTCTCTATAACTCCCAATTATTCAGCTCATTTTACTTTGTCGATAGTGAACTAAAAATAGCCTTCCTGATAGCATTGACTCCACATAAATAGTAGGTATACAAAATCAGTTTTAGTTTGATATCAATACTTAGTCAAGCAACGCATTTGTTTTTAGGGTTCCGTACCTCAAAAGGAAAAACGGAACCACTATAGGATCACTCGTGTGTCTGTCACAGGCAATTTGCTCCGAATCTAATGAACCGATTAAGTTGAAATTTGGTACACGTATGTATTTCTATGACCCAAACACGGGCGTGTAACGTAAATAAATGAATTTTGGGGGCTATAAGAAAATTTAAAAAAAAGTTTTGTAAACTGTACCGTGTGACATATCAAATGAAAGGTCTTACTGTGAGGATCTGAAGTATATAGTTTTTTCTTTTTAATAATTTGAAAATGGATCATTTTAAAGTTATTAAAGAAAATAGACGAAAATTGACCAATGGGGAATGGTAAATAGCCAGTAAGGGGGTCTTACCTCCGAAAGTACTGAGCCTAAAATTTTGAAAAAAATACAGAAAATAGTTTAATACCTATTAAATTACAGGAAAACTTATAAGAAGTCTATGGTCTTAAAACAACATGGTAAGTCTCTCAATATTGTGCATACAAACTTACATTTACAGTTGGAATGTATGGGAGAACATGTTTTTCAACTACAATGTTAAGTTTGTTCTTGGGATTCATCCCAACTACGGAACCCTTCATAGTGCGTAGTCCGACACGCACTTGGCCGTTTTTTTTTTTTCAAATAAGCCTCAAGTCCTAAAAACCTAACACTATAGTGAAAGCCCTCAATTAAGCTTGATTTATGAATACTTCCCTGTATCGTAACCGAACCATCGATACTACTGATTACTACTAGGACTGATTCGGTGTATAAGACACAGAGATAAACTACATCAGAGAAGTAAGAGATACCCTGATAATCTAATAATTCGAACCACCTATAAAAGATACAGGAATTTTTGCAATAATCTCTTAAAGAATTTAAAAAAATAAATACGATAAATATGAATTAAATAGAGCAGGTAACAATAGTAAGCAGCTTTGGAAACATATTAAAAACGTCACCAATATGTCTAAACAGCATGAATCAAATTCAAGTTTACTGCTAGCTAATATTTCACCAATCTTGTCAGCTAATAATGTAAATAACTTTTTTGTAAATGTTGGGAAAACTCTTGCTGAAAAAGTTCCGAAATGTTGCGACCAACCATTTTTCCAAAAATCAAGAAATAACTGTAACCCGAATTCTTTTGTTGTGCTGGACACTGATGAAGATGAAATAACCCGAATTATTTCTGGGTTAAAAGATGACTGTGCAGTTGGATGGGATAATATAAGCAATAAGATCCTTAAACTCTTTAAACATATTTTAGTGCCTCCCATAACGCATATATTTCGAATCTGTCTTTCCGAAGGGATTTTCCCTAGTTGTCTTAAAAAGGCAGTTGTAATCCCTATCTTTAAATCTGGAAGTAAAGACGTAGTAAATAATTATAGACCAATATCCTTACTACCATCGATATCAAAAATACTAGAGAAAATCATAAACAATAGACTAGTTAATTACCTAGAAAAAAACCACTTATTATCGCCTGCGCAATTTGGTTTCAGAGCCAAACTATCGACAGCCGATGCGGTGCATAGCTTGACTGATTATATTTCAGAAGAACTCGGCAAAGGAAACCAGACCCTGGGAGTCTTCCTTGATTTAGCCAAGGCCTTCGACACGGTGTCTGTTTCTGTTCTGCTAGACAAATTAGAGACCATAGGAATAAGAGGAACGCCGCTGAAACTATTTGCCGACTATTTAGATGGTCGGTACCAATGTGTTCGAATAGATAATATTACGAGCGATGAACAGAAAAATACTGGTTTTGGTGTTCCTCAGGGAAGTATTCTGGGCCCCACGCTATTCCTGATTTATATTAACGACTTATGTAATCTGAATATTAAAGACGGCAAAATTATATCATATGCCGACGACACAGCGTTATTATTTACCGCTAAAACCAGTAGCGAACTGTTCGAAATCGCTCAACTAGGCTTTAATACTGTGACTAATTGGCTTCAAAGCAATTTACTAACTTTAAATGCTGACAAGACAAAATACATTCAGTTCTCCATGCGCAAACCTCAAATTAACACTACTAACCCTCATCTATATGCCCACCAATGTGGAAACCGTACAGTCAATATGTGTAATTGTCCTTTTATTCTCCAAACGAGCAACATAAAATACCTCGGAGTAATAATGGACGACACCCTCTCTTTTAAAAAACACATTGAAAGCCTAGTTAAAAGAGTGCGCAAACTAATATATGTTTTTAAAAAATTGCGAACATTAGCTGATTCAAAATTAATCACACAAGTTTATTTGGCCCTAGGTCAATCTGTAATTCAATACTGTATCACTTCTTGGGGTGGCGCACCAAAAACTAATTTACTTCCTCTTGAAAGAGCTCAGAGAGCAATTTTAAAGGTAGCAAACTTCCATCCCTTCTTCTTTCCTACAGATCTGCTTTATAAATCCTGCAACGTACTAACGGTTCGCCAGCTTTTCATTATGCACTTAGTATTAAAACAGCACACCTTGCTTACCTACGATGCTGACAATACTAATAAAAGACGGAATGATATAGTATGCCTATCCAATGCGACCTCAAAACATGTCTTTGTAGAAAGATTTTTTACATTCTTAGGCCCATTTCTGTATAATAGATTAAATAGGAAACTAAGTATCTATAAATTAAATTACTTTAGCTGTAAAAAAATTATACTTAAATATTTACTAACCATAGATTATGCCCAGACAGAAGATCTACTTGTTGTCTGCAAATAGAACCACTAACATACTATTTTACTTCTATTTACCTAAGTTTTTAATTTAATTTTATACTTTATACTCTTTGTTAATTTATTATATACGTATTATAGCATACACTGCACTTTCTAGCCTGAAACACAGGTTCAACCTAGTTCAGGCAAATAAACAACTGTGTTCTAGTTTATTTGTTAAGCTAACCTTTTTATTGTAAATGTGACCTTTTTTTTTATAAATAAACAATTATTATTATTATTATTATTATTACTACTCAAGTATCGATATAATTTTCTCACATCCCTGCCGACGCATTCTCAGCCTCTTGCTCTTTTTCTAATCTGGCTCGTTTTGTGTGATGATTGTACAGATTCAATGTCAACGGACTTCATATCAGGTGCCAGTGACGATGGAGAGCTAGTTTTTAATGCCAATTCGGTAGTTGAGAGATCAATTGTCTTTTTGTGTGAATTTATATTTCTTCTGACAGTTTTTGTAAGAGATTTTTGAAATTCATTAGGTTCTTTTTGTTTTGTAATGGCAAGCTAATAAACTAACGCGCAGTGGTTATAACTCACAGATATAATATCCTGGGACATTATTCACACACGGTCATCTGATCCCAAACTAAGCAGAGCTTGTAACTATGGAAACCAGATAACTGATATACTACTTTTTTTTTGTAAATACATACTTATATAGATAATTACACCCATACTCAGGACAAACAGACATGTTCATGCACACAAAATAAATGTTTGTCCTGGATGGGAATCGAACCCACGACCTGTGGCGTGATTGGTGATATCTTAACCAACCACGCGAGTGATGAGTGATGAGTCCCAGCAGTCAGAAAATTATAGGCATGTAATTTTTTTGTTCTGGTTCTGGCTGGTAATCAACTGCCTTTTTTAAGGAAAATGTGATGCAAGTATCACACTTGAATTGTGAGACCGTACCTGCCTCTTTCGCAATGTTTGCAGTGTTGTCGAACTAATTTATAAGACTTATCTCGAAGGTCTAGAGGTCGCAAGCGCGAGGTGAGGTCCTGATTTCAATTCCAAGGTCGGGAAAGGTGTTATTATGCTTTTCTATCTGGAATTTCTCAGTAGCAGAGCTCGTGGCTAAGTAATAACAGCCGCACGGGTCGATCCATCAGGTTAAGCTACGCTTGCCGGGGTTGGTCTGTGGATGGGTGACCATCTTTTCATACCGAGACTCCTCCGTGCCTCGGAAAGCACGTTAAGCCGTTGGTCCCGGCTGTCATTCGTGGATCTTTGACAGTCGTTACGGGTCGTCAGAAGCCCGAAAGTCTGACAACCAGTCTTACCAAGGGGTATCGTATTATCCAGTAACTGGGTTGTGGAGGTCAGATAGGCAGTCGCTCCATGTAAAATACTGGTATTCAGCTGCATCCGGTTAGACTGGAAGCCGACCCCAACATAGTTGGGAAAAGGCTAGGCAGATTGATTTTTGAATATCTCAGTAGCAGCGCGTGTCTGGATTGGATGGCAACAGGCTCGCCCTCTATTACATGGGACTTAAACATAACTGGCTAAATGTGGGTGTACTATAGGTAGGTAGGTAGGTACGTACTATAGGTACCTACTACTCTGCCTAACCCCTTAAAACCAAGTGGTAAGGTATGTTCCTGGGCGGCGCGCGGGTCACTTTACATGTAAAAATGCTACGTGCGAGTGACCGGCGACGAACAGAGCTCAATCGAAAATCGGTCCATCTTGCCGGGCACCGGTGACCGTCGCGGCCCAAATGGAATAGAACAGTGCCGGTCACCGGTGACCCCCATGGCAGTTAATGTGTTAAGGAAACAAGGCGTAAAGTTACGTTATGTAACATAATTAGTCGATTTGTAAAACCCTTGATGCATGAATTTAACAAGAGTATCACTTAAACTAAAACAAAGTCTTTGTCTCTAAACTAACATTTCCTTAATTATATCTTTTACTTATTTAAATTCTTAAAAGCTTCATGTCCATGTTCATAGTTTTGTGAGTCATTAAACTCAAAAACTTCTGTTAAAAAAGTCGCTTATATTTTTTACTCTGAGTTTTGACTAATCGGATTCTTTTGTGAAAAAATACATACGTATACGAATAAAAGACTGTGAAGTTGTATTGTAAGATAAAAGAAACATTGGGGAGCGCGGGCGCTGGTTCTCGGCAACCCGCGAGATGAAACAAAAGAACGTTATTATAAAAAGTAAATGTTCTTTTTTATTCTCTTGTTTTGTCAAATCTTGGCGGTTATTATTCGTTTTGGTTATGTTATTATTTGATAAGAAAGCCATGATAATTATGTTTTATCATAGCCATAATATCTTTACTCTAGTTACATGATAAAATTCTTGTCAGAATTCTACAGCAGGTACAATTTGTGAATTCTTTTTGGTAGTAATTAATTTAGCTAGACGGATAATATGTTTTTTTTAAATCGACGAAGTAAAGCTCTTGTTAAATATTAATTAACAAGATGGCCTTTACCAAAAATATAAACAAACATTAAAAAAAATAACTTCAGTTGATATTTTATGTGAGGTCAATAAATCGAGCATTCAAATCAATTATTTATTTTTCCCTACAGTTATCATTTATAATTTTATTGATGTTTACCGGACTTCCGGCAGTAAACAACGTTTAAATTATTATAATTATCTTTGGCCACCAAGGTTTCCAAGGTTCATTTATCGTGATAATAATAACGATTAAAATGTAAAGCTGAATTATAACAGTGTTTGCCCTGCAGCGGGAGAGGAGAACAAAGCCTTTTTTTATTATAAAGTATAGTAATTTTCCTATGGTAAAATTTTGTTATCTGAAAAATCCCGCATTCCTGAAACCTACATAAACATCATCTGGCTAGCCTTTTCCCAACTACGTTGGGGTCAGCTTCCAGTCAAACCGGATGCAGCTGAATGCCAGTATTTTACATGGAGAGACTGCCTATCTGACCTCCACCACCCAATTGCTGGGTAATACGATACGCCTTGGTAAAGACTGGTTGTTAGATTTTCGAGCTTCTGACGACCCGTAACAACAGTCATTAGATCCACGAATGACAGCCGGGACCAACGGCTTAACGTGCTTATACCTACATAAAATAAAGAAAGTTATTACAGTACGGCCGATTTATCTTGGCAAGTCTGAAGCTTGCGTAGAAGGCTGCGCAGTAAGATTTTTTGGGAACCAAATGGTGACATGAGGCGAGTGTGAGCGAGAGAACATGCGCCAAATTTTTTAGTGCCTAGGTATGTTCGGACCTGCCAAGATAAATCGGCAATAGTATAAATGCCTACTGTCTTCGAACCATAGTTTTGTAGACATCGCGTAGGTGCTAAGTACTGTCCATTGTAGGCATAGAATTCTGCCACCCCATAACAAAACCCATAAAAGGGACGAAATAGGTTTTTACACCTACCGTAATGGTGTCGTAAATTGAAGACGCTAATTGTGCCCAGTTTGTGTTTGGAATAACGGAAACTTTAGTGGAATGCGTTTGTTTATGATGGTGGTAAATCGATTACATTTCGATTAAAGACATTAAAATCCCACTCTTTCTTTTTGATATTTAGAGACGTTCTTCTTCCCGTATCGTCACGTAATTAGGTACACAGTTATAATGTTGAAGAAATAGAAGTAAACACGTAAATAGCTAATAATTTGGATCATGAGATCTGAAATATCAGGTTGGCGGAAATGTCTTGCACCAAGATATAAGACTTAATTAATTTATTGATAACTTTGTTACTATAATTACTATAATAATAATGAATCAGTAATGTAATAGAGGAGGTAGAGGAGCTCGTAAGTAATAACAGCCGCACGGGTCGATCCATCAGGTTAAGCTACGCTTGCCGGAGTCGGTCGATAGTTGGGTGACCATCTTTACATACCGAGACTCCTCCGTGCCTCGGAAAGTACGTTAAGCCGTTGGTCCCGGCTGTCATTCGAGGATCTTTGACAGTCGTTACGGGTCGTCAGAAGCCCAAAAGTCTGACAACCAGTTTTACCAAAGGGTATCGCTCCATGTAAAATACTGGTATTCAGCTGCATCCGGTTAGTTATAAGCCTAGCCTTTTCCCAACATAGTTGGGAAAAGGCTAGGCTGATTGATTGAATCAGTAATATAATCCCCAAATAACTCTATTACTCTGGCCCATCTAGTTGGTAGATTGTTGATGTCATGCGCCCAGAATTCAGGAGGTTGTGCAGAAAAGAAACTGCTATTTTGAGGTCTTCGTAGTTTTGAAAATTTATCTGAAGCAAATAAAGCTTTAGTGGTCGGAACAATTGATAGTCGGATGGCAGGAGATCCGGTGAGTACGATGGGTGGGTGGGCAACCGGGTGCCATCCAAGCTCTACGATTTTTTGTCGAGTCTCCGAAGCGACATGAGGTCGTGCATTATCATGGAGTAAGTGAACATTTACACGTCTCGGTCGTTTTTCTCTTAATGCGTCAGCCAGTTTCTGAAGCTGATTAATATAAATGGAAGTCGTAATCGTCCTTCTCGCAGGGAGAAGCTCGTAATAGAGTGGGCCCTTCGCATCCCACCAAACGGAGAGAAGTTGCTTACGTGAGGGACGGTTCGGCTTTGGCTGCGTTGGTGGCTCTGCGTCGTAAGGAAGCCAGACGACGTACCGTGTGTTGTTATCATAGAGAATCCAGCTCACATCGCCGGTTACCAGATCTTCAAGAAACTCTTTCCGGTGTGGCTGAAAAAGAAGCGATTCACAAATACCAACTCTGACTTAACGATGACTGTCAGTTAGTTGAAATGGAATCCATCGTGCCATTACTTTACGATAGCCGAGTTTGTGTAAATGAGCCTCGACGGTCGAATAATGACAGCCAAGAGTCTCTGCCAAATCACGCGTATTTATTTCTGGATTTAAACAGTGAGTAAGAGAGAGCCTTTAAACAGCGGAGTAATTCCTCATCGTCGAAGGTGGATGGTTGCCCAGATCGCTCGTGATCTTCAAGAGTTATATGTCCCGATGCAAAGCGAGCAAACCAGCGGCTTATCTTCCATCGCGATACAACACCTTCACCGATCGTTTTGCTGATGTTAGCGGTAGCCACACTCACGTTGTGTCCCTGACGCCACTCGTAAAAGAAGATCGTTCGAAGTTGATGTGCACTAATAATTTTCAGAAACTAACTAAATCCTCACTAGCGTGCCTTTATATACCCTTGATGTGATAGCTTCGAGAACCTTCTACAATATTCTTACCCCAGATCAATACTAAATATTCCGGAAAATTCTAGTAATTTACAATTTCTTATGCAATATTTTTTCCGCCAACCTGATAGTATGAAATAAAACAATGATAGTCCCATTTTAAGAAGACTTCGCTACAAAATCTTTTCTGGAAAATACTTGTACCTACTGGCAAGAACACACTAAATAAAATTTTGTAGGTGCAGTTCGAGTCCGTGCCGTTTGTTTTCGTGAAAACAGACTAAAACTTTACTTCGGTTTCTGACACTAGACTTGTAGGCTTATTGAATTCCTCATAAATTAAGATTTCACCAATTATGATATTTTTCAGTTCTCGGCAGATTTACGGCCGATATCATATGATATCTGACATTATTTTGCTATTGCCAACTTCATATTAATTTTGAACTTCGAAGTATAATGAAGATGCCGCGACCAAGTATAGACGGAACACATTTCTTATCCGTAGTGCAAGGAGCTTTAATGATCTTGCATCGCGGCTAGACTTTGACCTTGACTTTTTCTGCACCAGCTCGAGAGCGATAAAGAAGCGCGCAGGTGAGGAGTACTTTGGGGATCGTGTGAACGTCCTTTAAGGAACTAGCTTTTCACTTGTGCATACACGATTACGGCTTGAGCTATAATCTATAGGGTATCGGCATAAATGGAACGTTGACGGAACTACACTTAAAATTGAACATAATTTCCTTCTGTAGTGTTTGTAGTAGTTTAAAAACTGTAATTATTTGTTTTTTTTTCTTTTAATTATTCTTTTTTCAATCTTTTAGCACTCCCCTTGGTTTGTAATAAACACTACTATTGCACTAAGTTACGTATATGTGTGGACTTGTAATTAGCTAAATAGTTACCTAAATTGTAATTACATATTTTAATTATTTGTCTGTAAGTCCTCCTAAAAGAAATAAATAAAATAAAATAAAATAAGAGGGCCGCGCAATAGGGATGATGACAACATTTTTTTTGTCCCTCATGTAGATTATTAAAATAAATTGGACACGTATTTTTTCTTTTTCTACGTAATCAAAAGATTACGGTGATACATTGAGCTAAAATGTGGCATGACGTCACGCCTTGGTAGATTTTATACGTAGAAGTGACGTAGCAAGCCTCCACTCCCGAACTTTAATGCGTGTTATCTAAGTATTTTTTTATTAATATGATAAAGCAAAACATACGTGTCTAATATTTTTTTATTATCTGACTGACGAACTATATGGAATTTCTTTTTTTTCGACGTCACACGTATATTAGATATATCTAGCCATCAATCATTACTCTAACACTAAAAGTCTCGTAGTTTTTAGCGGTTGAAATCTTACATGTTTTTGTCGGTCAGAAATATTGAACTTCCACCAGTACGCCGAGCGAAAAGATGTTTTCACGTCAATAACAAGAGTTAGAGCTACGGGCAAGTTGATTGATAGACAACTACTGAAAAGTGAGCAGCTAACAAAATTTCCGGAGATACACCACCCAACTTATTAACACAAAGCAATTATTTATAATAGGAACCTACAAAAACGATGAAGACTACAATCTGTAGTCAATAACCAAGTCAGCAGTGCATTGGAAGACACGTAACGTTGACATAACACGCTTCTGTCATGCGAGACAGCATGCGCCCGCGCGGCATTGTTCTGCGCGGGAAAGTCTGCGTGAAACAAAAACACGCGAGTTACAACCTTATCCTGCAAACAATAGAAGTTATAGTAATTGAGTTGTCTTGTCATATTGTGTGATAATTTTTGCGTGATGCAATATTTGTGTCAGATTAACAAAAAGCCGTTTAAAGAGCCTTACAAATGTCTGCGGGATTGTCTGTTGGTTTGCGAAATTGTTATTCTATCCGTGTTGGTTGGTGTGGCTTTTTTGGCGACTGTCTCTTTGGTCGCATTAGGTATTATTGAATGAGTGATTAAAGATTTAAATCAAATAAAGATTTTTGAATAGAACGCTGTGCTTACTACCTGTAGGTACCTAAATCCTTTAAATAAAATACATAATTACTACAAATACATAAATTATACAAATAGAGGAGCTCGTGGCTAAGTAATAACAGCCACACTGGTCGATCCATAAGGTTAAGCTACGCTTGCCGGGGTTGGTCCGTGGATGGGTGACCATCTTTTCATACCGAAACTCCTCCGTGCCTCGGAAAGCACGTTAAGCCGTTGGTCCCGGCTGTGATTCGTGGATCTTTGACAGTCGTTACGGCCTTACGGGTCGTCAGAAGCCCGAAAGTCTGACAACCAGTCTTACCAAGGGTATCGTATTACCCAGTAACTGGGTTGTGGAGGTCAGATAGGCAGTCGCTCCATATAAAATAGTGGTATCGGTTAGACTGGAAGCCGACTCCAACATAGTTGGGAAAAGGCTAGTCAGATCGAACATAATTACTACAAATAACACATGTGAACTGCGGTGAACCACCGTATTTAAACACGTCTCATTTCCATATGAATGTGACACATATTGTACGCTTGTATTGGCTGTTTGGTTAATGATGTTTCAAATACAAGCATAAATAATCAGAGAACATCCAACATACTGCTTGTACTATGTCATATTGACCGAGCGAACGAAACGTCTCCTCTCTCTTTTTAGGGTTTCGTACCAAAATTGTGAAAAGGAACAATAAAGTGGGTTCCTTTTTACGATTTTGGTACGAAACCCGAAAAAGAGAGACGAGTATTATATTATAGTGCGAGTCAGTCTGTCTGTCTTGTCTGTATGTCCGTCTGTCACAGCTGGATATCTCAAGAACTACTAATGCTATCAACTTGAATGTTGGAATAGTTTTAGATGACGTTTGCCCAACTATTTTGCAAATAAGAAAGAAATAATATATACAGGGCTATTTTTAAATCATTAACTAAACTTTAACAGGGTGGTCTACCCATGAATATGAACAACTTTCACTATGGGACCAACTCTGAAATCACAAACAAAAAATCAGCTGTTTCATACAAAAGTTCAATACCTACTCTACCAAAAAGTATGAAACAGCTGATTTTTTTTTGTGATTTCAGAGTTGGTCCCATAGTGAAAGTTGTTCATATTCATGGGTAGACCACCCTGTGAAAGTTTAGTTAATGATTTGAAAATAGCCCTGTATATTGCACATTTTCGAACATTTTTTCATTTTTTAGGCCGCATAGTTTTTGACTTTTGATGAAAAATTACAAAAAATAAAAAATACCATTCTCCCTTATCTCCGAAGTTTACATAGATTAAAAACTTAAAAGTGATGATGTGATAGAAGTTTATGTACCTAAAGATTACAGGAAAAATAAAATTATGTCTCTAAATATCATACTTTTTTATATTATGAACCGAGGGTTCCGTACCATCATAAGATGGTACGGAACCCTCGGTTCGCGAATCCGACTCGCTCTTGACCGGTTTTTTAAATAACTGACGATAAATTTCTACACTGGTGAGTCAGAATCAGGGGCCGTATTATGAACTATTAACGCCATCATGATTCCGTTGCGAAAAAGTGATGGTGCTATAGGTCATGTATAGCTCTGTCTCTCTCTAGCACTGGAAAAATGATGACATTAATTTTTCGCAATACGGACTCTGGTAGGTTAATTCCTGGTAACAGTTTGCGCATCTATATCCCTTAGCAGCATCAGCCTATAATGTTCCCACAGCTGGCTGGGATACAAGCCTATTCTTGGTGAGAGGGAGTGGGCCGTAATCCACCACACTGGGGCTGCAGTCTCGACATAGATAGCGATCGCTATACGACCGAATTCGGTCGCAAAGTCCCAGTGGGGTACCTAGACCGTCAAAATTGCTTGACAAGTATGTGATTTTTTCGTGTTTGTCATGCAATTTTGACCGTCTAGAGACCCCGCTAGGACTTTGCGACGGTATTCGGTCGTATAGCGATCGCTACCTATGTCGAGACTGCAGGCCCAGGTCACGTAAGTTTGCCGCTCTGAAACCAGGCTTTCCGATGCGCATGACATGGCGCGCTGCTGTTTTAGTATAGATAATACACTCACACCAGCACACCTCATAATTAACCATTAAACCCACTGAACAAAGTCAATAAATATGTTAGCATTAGAATATTACGCAATTATAAATATTTTGTAAAACGTGTCAATTCCACTAAAGAACACTGTCCTTCAAGATACAGGATTCTCCTAGTTTGAAGGGCAGGGGTCTTACACATTGTAATAGCCATACTCATCCCTTCTTGAAACAACACCGACGTTATCTAGGCCACAGATTATTACAGATGGGACCACTCCGTAAAATCATTTAAATAAAAAGCGATTCTTGCAACGACACAATAAAGTGCAATTCAGGTCGCACAATGCTTATTACCTACAGTTTTATTCACCTACAAGTTGCCTCTCATTCTAACGCGTAACTCTTATACCTTCTGACCGCGGCAGTCCTACTGAATTGGCCCAGTGAGATAGGCCCGCCGCGTACTTGTATCTAAACTGCGGAGTGTCCCATCTGTGTTAATCTGTGCCTAGGCTAAGATTTTTGGTAAAAATAAATTAATACTTACACTATTCACTATGTATTCACTAACTACAGCGCAGTCATTTGTAGCCTACTTCAGAGCGGCAAACTTAAATGACGCGAACTATATCAGACTAGCACACATCCACTGTGACACAGCTTTACGATTAAACTAAGTACCAAAACTTTACAAACAAAAAATAACGTTATCTTCAATCTTCGTTAACAATCTGTCTCTACTAATCATTAAGCCATAATAAATGATTGAATATCTATTGTTTAACCGACCTTGTCCCAGATATTTACCATCATACATATAACTACAATATAAACATAGCCAGTAGACGTAGTGAAAGTGTTCGACCGTGAAAGATGACACATTGCTGACGATTGCCAATTACATACACATACATTGATTGAAAGCGGATGTCTGACTTTAGCGTGTGACGAACACCTGTTATGCCTTGATCACACGTACCGAGTAGATGGGCGAGACTAGTGCCCTCGTCCGAGTACTCGGTACGTGTAGACACATCACCGAGCGCTTGGCCGAGTTAAAGGGCGAGACAGTCACTCGTACCCTGTTCTATATACCGAGTGCCTACCCCCGCGCTTCCCCGCACTGACTCGCTTGCCCACTCAGCAGGTGTAAACATGCACTCGGTGCGTAGGTACTCGCCGCTCGGCACACTCTTGTGTCAATCATCTTTTTGCGATCTACTGGTGCCGAGTCTCTTGTTCAATAACCAAACTAAAAAATGTGAATCGCTTTCTTTTACTAACAGGCAGCGCGAGATGGATATAGCTATGAACTATGTTAGATATGTCAAACTAGTTTACGCCTTGCGCTTCACCGTGTTTCACACATGACTTGTCGACAATCACACACACAGTGAGTCGACATGATTTTACATGTCGTCTAAATTTGTATGGAAATATTGGTTCAACTTAATATGACAGCTGTAATTTACGTCCGTCTCTATCTTTTTTTATTAGACAGCAAAAGTTAGCAATAGCCTAAATTAAGTTTGTGCACAACACAATGGTGCCGCTTTGGCTCGTAAGTCTGCAGCGTCGGAACTGAACTGATAGACTGATCAGGGCATTATATCCGCGATTGAGACAGACTAGTTACGGTGCAAAAAGGATGTGAAACCATGTTAAATGTAAAATAATAATAAAAAAAAATGTTTTAGGATTAATATAAGTAGGAAATAAGCCGAACATTTATGAAGTTATATTTGCGGAATTACGTGATATTTGTCAAGACCTTCCCCACGTGAGATTGGGTAAGATTCGGCTCGACACTCGCCCCGCCAAACGCCTCACGTAATTAATGGACGCCCCCTTACTCCCATTACGTAATTAACTTATGATAAGGAACGTTCTTTTTGTAATGTAAAATCCTTTAACTACCGATTACATAACGTATTATTTAATTATTGCTTCCTAAAAATACCAGTAACACTGGTAATACAGAGACCGCACCTGAAGCTCTAAATCCGGCTCGAAAGCGCGACTCAAAGAGATGTCAGCACTAACTGATGGGGTCCGCTAGTGCCGATGCCTGCCAGGGTTGCGGGTTGTTGAAAGATTTTCCGTGGCCCTGGAACAGGTAACTGAAGGAACACGGGTGGTTTTTAGTCAGTAAAAGTCTGACATGTCCTGACAAGCGGAAGACGTTATTTGATGACTTCCCATCCAAAAAAAAAATCTTTTCCAGTGTGATTGAGTAGCCATCTCTACAATTATTGTCCAGTGAACTAATACAATCTATCAGCTGCTGAGTGCACTTCCTTATCGGAGCCAAAAACCCGTACAGCCTATTGCACCTTCTTGAGCATCATCCTTATCCTGCTGCCCTTATCCTAATCTTTTAGGAGTCAGTGCAACATGTCTTCTTCCATACGAACTCTATTATAATTTCGTAAGAAGCTGGCAGTATCGTCACAACGGTAGTTTTCCCATTGTTTGTCTTATTTGGATATCCTATTGGCCACCGATTTTAAAAAAATCATCTATACTATACTTTATATATTTTTTGTTTTATACATTACCTACTAGCTGACCCGACAAACGTTGTCCTGTCAGAATATATTGTATGTCAATAATTCATACAAAATTCCGATAGAAAATGCGCTTTCAGTTTTCCCGAATTTTCCAATTGTCCCGGCAATTTTTAAAACATTTTATTTCATACAAACCTTGTCCTGACAATTACAAACACAACAAAGAAATAATTAGCCAAATAGGTGCAACCGTTCTGTGTAAGTGATGCGCGTACATACATTCGGCAATTGATTTTTATTTATATAGATAAAGCTGAAAAGTTTGCTTGTTTGGTTAAACGCCTTAATCTCAGGAACTCCTGGTTCGAATTGAATAATTATTTTAGTGTTGGATATCCCATTTATCACGCTACGACCAATAGGAGTGAAGCATCAATGAGGCAAGAACGGGGAAAATTTAATCCATTTGAGAGCTTCCGTTGCGTGCGCTGCGTAAACGGTTAAAGTTACGCAACAATCATGTATGAAGGAATTGTTCCTCATAAAAAGTTCTAAAAAAAAATTTTGCAATAGCATATGTCTATCTTTTAAGGTTGGCTCACTATAACTTATTTAATAGTAATAAAATTATTATTTGTTTATTTGAACACGCTAATCTCTGGAACTGCCAGTCGAATTTGAAAAATTCTTTTTGCTTTTGATAGCCCAATTCTTGAAAAAGGTTATACGTTATTGAATATCACGATATGACTCTTAGGAGCCGAGCGAAGCCGCTGGGGTCGCGGGTTGTTTGAAAAAGATACCGTGGCCCTGGCATAGGCAACTGAAGGAACACGGGTGGGTTTTAGTCAGTAAAAGTCTGACACGCCCTTCCGCTCCGCGCGGTGCGGGAGAAGTTATTTGATGATTTCCCATCCACAGAGCCGACCGAAAAAGATAAAACTCGGAAAGAACGCTAAGCGAAAACGAAGTAATCGCGCGGACAGGCTCGCTATGCGATGCGACGTGCACGTGGTTGGTCGGCAAGAAATTTCACGCGGACACAGTCAGGTAGCACCTGTGTTCATAAGTCTCTATAAATCTTAATCACTCCACGTACCTATCTATACGAAAACCAAGCTACACCCAAGTTACAACTTACAAGCTACCACTAAACATGTTGAACAAATGAAGTTGTTTAATTAACTTGAACAGAGGATGTTATAAAACAGTACCGATATATAACCTGTGTGTTACAACAGGTGATCCCATTCAAGCGAGAGATGTCGGACTTCCTTAAGAATATATTCGTGTATTTATGTGTATATTAATACTAGCTTCTGGCCGCGACTTCGTCCGCGTGTTCTTGTCCCCCCGACCCACCCCGTCGTATCACATCGCCAGTCCGCGCGATTACTTCGTTTTTGCTAAGCGTTCTTTCTGACTTTTTTTCTTTTTGCTCGGCTCCTAAGGGTCATAGCGTGACGTTAATAGCCTATAGCCTTCCTGAAGAATTGGGCTACCAAATGCATTTTTTTTTAAATCCAACAGCAGTTCCAGAGGTTAGCGCGTTAGCTTCTCTTCAGCTTTATAATTAGTATAGATTTATAATTTTTAATAGGTAGGTATATGTATATCCTATTATTTGTCTAAATATTTATTCCGCAAATTTCGTCATTGTACCCAAAGGTTGACTGGTAGAAAATGCCTATCGCATTAAGTCAGCCTCTATACATAGTAAAGCAATGTGTCCTCTAGAAGTTTCTCCATCTTCTGCCTAGCCTTTTCCCAACTATATTGGGGTTGGCTTCCAGCCTAACAGGATACATTTGACCTTTAAGAGGGCCCTTCCCGATCCGTCTATCGTCAACACGAGCATGGTCGAAAAGCTTGTGGTTTCATCCAGCGCAAGTGAGAACTACTTACAAGCAAGTGAGAACGCGGTAACATTGTACGAAAAATAATGTGCGGAAATTTAATAAAACTTGTTCCAGGTAATACGTGCCTTACAAGGTTGTAAAATAAATGTTTGTCGTTTATAATCTCCATTACATGTGCGAGGTTTCTATGATGGTGTTTTCTTTACTTTTATAATGTATGAGTTCTTTATGAATGGCCAAAGTTTAGGTAAAATTTGTGCAAAAAACAGATTTTTGGATGCTTATGCTGAATTTGTTTCTCTAAATTATTATTTTTTGCTTTCATAGAGACTTGCATATAGTGCGCAACACACCTATTAGTTCAAAATTTTTAAAGAAAGAAGTTTTACAACGCCATAATCACGTACTAGCGTTTTGTATGAAAAGTATGACGAGTTAGCAATTTATGGTAGTCCCAAATAAAGATCGTTTAGACCGGTGGAGTTTGGATTGACCTTCACGATTCCGCAGAGCATTGAATGCATCTAGTTCACCTTTGATTTTGTTAACGACAACAGTATTGCTTCCATTCTCTTCCTCTTGTTTGAGGACATAGCTAAAATGGATTTGTAAGCCTCCCTGAAACGCAGAAAAATATTTAAGGTTAACCAAAGGTACAACGTGAAAGGTCTTTTGCAATTTGCAAGTTAGATTTGTTCTAAAATGTTATGATTTCCGAAATCATAACAACTCAGAACAAATCTAACTTAGAGAGAGATGTATTGACGATTCTTACGGTTAAAATTAAGTATTGTAAATACATATTTGTTATAGTCGCGAATCATATTTTGATCAAGATACAACTTGACTGATACTTACCAGCAAATTAAAAAAAAAAACAAGAAAATTTGATTTTCGCTAGTGGAGCTCCTAGTGAAGTATAATTAGGTCCTGTAAAGGTTTCATGCAATTGGCAACCTTATATTTAACTGGCTGATATTCTATCGTTCAAGCAAGGATAGTTCAGAACCACCTTTTTTTATTCAAGACACTGGCTGACATTCCATCTTTGCGTAGATAGAGATAGTTCATTCTCTATCTACGCATCTTTGCTTGAGCGATAGAATGTCAGCCAGTAAAATATAAGATTGCCCATTACATGAAACCTTTATAGTAGGTACCTACGAGAACTACTTACTACTACCACTTCACTACACAAATTATGTTGTTTAATTAACTTGAACAGAGGATGTTATAAAACAGTTCCGATATATAATCGGTGTGGTACAACAGGTGATCCCATTCAAGCGAGAGATGTCGGACTTCCTTGAGAATCGATTCATTGAGCGGATAAACAAAATATCCGCTTGGACGCGTGCGTTTAGGGCTAAGACACATTGCCGCGGTAAATATTTGACGTGATTTGTTGTGCAAGCTTTTTTGAATGAAACATAGTGTCAAATACAGATGGAAATCTTATCGACTAATCGGCAGTTAAAAATATTAAAAAGTAAAGTGTCGGTACCTATTGTTATAACTTCACACGATTACATAAGGGTTCTTCTCAGAAAAAAATACTGGTATTCAGAAGAAGCTAAGAAAAGACAAGGCAGATTAATTTTGATAAAGATTTCTTCTACTTTACTTACTGTTGCTGCCACTGGTTTACTAAATATACAGTATGTTAACCAACAGAGGGCGTTCCCGTGCAACTGCATAAAGTAAAAAATTCACTTGCTAACGTTTAATGACGTCATTATCATTTAAATCCTAGCCTAACTGTCTAATACTATGTATTTTAATTTTAATGTTATTGAAACGTGGCTTAGATAGGTAGGTACATGAATTTATGTTTTTTTTATTTACCTAAAAAAAAATAAAAACCATTTTGTTTTCGAATGGTAATATTTTTTTTAGCATGTATGGATGCTATACTATTGCGGGTTAACGGGAACGCCCTCTGTTGGTTAACAAACTGTATAACTACTTATTACTCAACGTGGCATCTTATCACGGCCCAATACGCTGTTAAACCTACTGTCGTGACAGATGCTGCCCTTCATTCAGTAATCAACATGCAGTGACGAGCTAAGTCGTGAGCAAATCCATCATATCCGTCGAACCTTAAGGCGAATCGTGCGGTTCTTCGATCGGGGATATCTTAATAAATATCTGTTATTTCAAGCTATCGGCCTTGACAAAGTACATGGTACGCGTAGTAACGAACGGGACAAGTGGTTAAAACCTAGTCCCTAGAATATTGAATTCAAAACGGAATATATTACTGCTTAATACATATTCAATGATGCAGATCCTAAATTGTAGATTCGTCGCGTCATTAGCAGTCGCAGCGCGGCGTTCGTGACATTGTCTCACATTCTCGCGTAATCTTGCCGCGTCAATGTGTCGTCGCCCTTACGAGGCGGATGCTCGACGCGATTTACGCAACATGTATCGGTTATGGGCCACACTTGCGCGACTACTTAGTCATTGGAATTCCGTGAGGTGAATTTTCGGTATGCGTGGTGTAGCGTGGCCAAGCGTGGCCCACTTTCATGGTAACTGTAAGCGAATTTTCGTACAGGTTCAAGATGATAACGGTCGGTAGGATGTTGTTTTACTTTATTGGTTTTAGTTATTATGTAGGGTAATAAAATTGATAAGCCAAAGTCATTTTTTGGTGCAATAAAGACGCTATTCTGTAAACATTGTAATAAAAACTGGATGCTGCAAGTTTTGTTTAAGTTTAGGTAGTAAAAACGTCAAATTTATATCATTTTTATTACGAAATGTTTGTTTTTATACTTACCAATATACATGGCAAAAGTAACCCATGCTTGGAAAACTAATTTAAAATATAAATTAACCTTAATTTGGATAGTGAAGATACCTCAATTACATAGTGTACAAAGAAAGCGCTTCCCATGAGAACATAAAATAAGAAAGAGCACACTACAAAGTGAAAATAATGTGAAACATAAGATTTTTATTCGTTACTACGAGTACACGGACTTCTTAATTAGTATTACTAATTAGTGTTAATAAGTCATGTGACTACTGAACAGGTGAAATTCTTAACCGTATGGAGATTAAATATAGCCTACTTTGCATGACGTCTCGATGCAGTAGGTATAAAGATTCACACAGAAGCTACTACTTAAGACATTTTTATGTAATGCAATCAATGACGAAATGGAATGCAATAAATTCACCACTCCATTATCTTGTATTGTCATGGGTCATCATCATCACCAACTATGATGGGGTCGGCTTCCAGTCTAACCGGATGCAGCTGAATACCAGTATTGTACATGGAGCGACTGCCTATCTGACCTCCACGAATAGCCGGGGCTATTAGTTAGTCACAAAATAAAAATTATAATTATAGTAAAAAAATATGGAGATACAGTAGAAATATTAAGTTAGAAGTAGTAGCTTTAGCTTTAAGGTGAGTCTTGCGATGACAGGAACCAGGTCAGCAGCGAGTGACGCACGCAGTAACAGGATCAGCAAAGTAGGGACGAGGTTAGAATGCAGGTCTGCAGCGCTAAACGTGCGCAGTACTCGTAGCAGGGTCTGCAGTTCTGCAGCAGGCGGCTCTGTATTAATACATAAGTGGTCGACTGAGCCTGTTCGGGTGAAAATAGAGAAAACGAATTTTCCCAAATGAGACCTAGCTAGACCAATTTTTCGTCCCCGTAAAGCCCTATAATATAGCAACTTTCATCGAAATCGTTAGAGCCGTTTTCGAGAACGTGATTACAAATTTTTGTGAGTGTGTTTGTATGAAAGAAATAATAGAAATAATTACACAGGTGCATCACTAATGCCTTTTTCCCAAGGGGAACGGCGGAAACAGCTTTTGCCCGCGGCTATGCCTGAAAACCTATCTGACTATCCGGGTTATAAACTATATCTACACAAAAACTAACGTCGTCGATCCATTTCTAAAAGGACAAAC
The DNA here is from genome assembly GCA_948252095.1 of Dicycla oo. NCBI lineage: Eukaryota > Metazoa > Arthropoda > Insecta > Lepidoptera > Noctuidae > Dicycla > Dicycla oo. The sequence continues at coordinate 9,799,717 of OX411721.1, read as the reverse complement.
CAACAAACAATTTTGCATTTATAATCCTTAGTTCTAGTATAGGATTATTGATCTAATTAGCTAGTGATACAATTACGACATTTAAATCAACATTGCATACTACCTTCGACTCGCAATGAACATAAACAACGATCGGCAGACAGCTTCGCGTCAAGCGCACGCGCATAAAGTCTATTCCAAATCTTGTTTCCAGTTGATGTTATTTCCACTTAAACGAATACCAACTTTAAAGTGGTTTAAATTAAGTTGATTTCAGAATTACTACCTACTATTCAAGAAGCCATAATAATGTTTGAAATTGTAGCGCTACCTGACCTTTATGTGTGGGTTTTAAAGTTGCTTTTCCAAAAACACATATTTGTTTACATGTTTGGATACTAAATCGCGAACGCGGTATAGGTGCAACTGGTCCGGCGCTCCGCCACCCGCGTCCTTTGACTAACCTACATCCAGCTGAGGTCGAGTTGAGGCTATCATTAACATATGGATAACCGCAAGGTATCGATTGGATACTAGATTAAGTAACAGATTTAGTGATTATTGATTGCTGATTTTTAGAGGGCACAATATTGTGCCTTGAAAAATCTGGTTGATATATTTATGTATATGAGCCAGCGAACGAATGCTCGGCATTATATTTTAAGCAAGTGCAGCTTTTCTAATCTTTTCATAGATTGAACTAATCGCAGATTAGTTTTCGAAGACCTTGGTTGATGCTCGCCGCATTCAGCTTGCCACAGATACGTATAATTATCTTCTTTAGATCATCGCGATCGGTCCATCTGCCATTAATTTGTGTAGGTGCCTAAATTTATCAATCGTATAAACAAATTCCAAACTTGGCGTAATAAAGATGTAACACAAAATGATATAGGCTCTACACTGTGATCCCACGATACCAATTTTCAGGGTTATTGGTAAAACACCAACAACCTCTTAAGGGGTCATTGTACTCATCATTATGAACTACTTTTACTATTGGACCAAACAAAAAATCTGCTGTTCAGTACATTTATGTTCGCATAATTCGTCAAAATGTACTGAACAGCAGATTTTTTTTTCGCGATTTAAGGTTTGGTCCCATAGTAAAAGTTGTTCATAATGATAAGTACAATGACCCCTTAAGAGGTTGTTGCTGTTTTACCAATAACCCTGTATAAGGGGCAAGAGGACAAAGCTGAATGGAAAACCATACGCCAAAAGTAGCATTCATGTGCACTTACTTAAAATTCTTAACGTTTGCTACACTTAAAAGCAATCTAGCATAATGCACCTGAGAATAGAGCTAATGGTTGATACATGTACCAAGATGTTGGGTTATACAGGGCAAGGATATATATGCTAATGTAGTCCGCAGGTGTACACGAAGTCATTACCTTCATATTACACGTCATTTATTTTATACTATTTGACATTTCGTAGAGTAATGACACGTTTTTGAACACTCTTAATCTATTTGGTGCGCCTTATGTAATTGAATTCTAGCAAAGATTAACGCATTTGTTCTACAGGAAAAGTTTTTAAGCAGTGCGCAAATTTTCACAGGGTGTTCTACCCATGAATATGTACAACGTTCACTATGGGACCAACTCTGAAATCATGAAAAAATCAGCTGTTTCATACAAAAAAATCAATACCTACTCGACCAAAATATGTGAAACAGCTGATTTTTTTTCGTGATTTCAGAGTTGCTCCCATATTGAATGTTGTTCATATTCATGGGTAGAACGCCCTGTGAAAATTTGCGCACTGTTTAAAAACTTTTCCTGTACAATAAAAATAGCAGAAGCATCAATCTTAGATAAGATACAATGATAAATTAATTAATCCTGGGTCTGGGTGTAATTATCTATATAAGTATGTATTTACAAAAAAAAGTAGTGTATGTAGTATATCAGTTATCTGGTTTCCATAGTACAAGCTCTGCTTAGTTTGGGATCAGATGACCGTGTGTGAAAATGTCCCAGGATATTATTATTATTATTATTATATTATTATACAGAAGCTGTCGATTTCAGCATAGATGAAATTTCTTATACCTACCTATAAATACTGTCGAGACAACTAGAGGTTTCTGGAAACTTTTGGATTAGGGATCCAAGACTTTTCTAATATTTCGATTTGATTTGAACGATAATAATAACTTTTATTTTGGGATCAACGCTATGAGAAAACAGCTCAACCGTAATTTTGAGATCCACCAAACTACGTACAGAAAGTAACAAACACGTTGACGGGCATCGCAAATTACACGTCTTTTTTTCTTGAGAAAAGTTCAAGTAAAGTACATAATTGGTCAACAATGGAAAGATGAGACCCATCAATATCAAACGTGTGAAGTCAAGCTCAGGTATATGGTTACCAATATTAGGACACACGTTTCGCCTTCAGTAATTTATAGGAACCGAATACAATAATCATTTGTTTTAATTCCAATCACGGACAACTTTCTCACGTTCGAGAATCATTGTCTTAAGTTCCGCATCGTGCTAAATTCATCACACATTTTTCTTGGCAAAGTGAACAGTTAATACATGCCTTATGTTTAGATTCTTAAGATTCACAATAGCTTAACAGTATTTCGGAGCACCACAAATTGCTTTATCGTAATCGATGTTGGTTGACAGTTACATTGATTTCGATCGAGAGGTCGTTTACGGGTGGTTCCGATTTCATCTCTAGTTTATTTAGTTATGTACCTTATCTCTGTGCAGTAAGATTTATATTTGTACAGAGTAAGTCTACGGGTACATGACCAGTATCGTCTACTGACCCTGCCCCAGTTTTCAGACCAGTTATGTTACGTTTTTGCTGAGTCAAACGTTACCTGCTGGAGATTAACTACCATCCATCATGAAATTAGTTTTGATAACTTTATAATAAACTCAGTGTGAGAAATCAGTTTCCAAGCGATTTCAATTAAAAGTACATTATTTATAATCTACTTCTTGTTTATTTATGCAAAATAGATATGTATAATTAAACTCCCATTAAATAGCCAAGATTCTTTAGGACATCTTGTTAATTACAGAAATATATTGTTTTACAAAATCACTTTGCCTCACAAACACTGTAATAAAAGCCAACTCTCTTTTCCAGGCAAAATAACAGGTGAAGAAGAAGATGTGCGATCACAGACCTTACCACCAAGAGGCCTACCAACACAAGCACTGCAACCTCGAACAGCCACCACAACAACGACGACGTCAACTACAATCCCAGAACCATCGACAGACCGTAAACCAGAAGAAGAAACAACCCCATCAGAAGTAGGAGAAACTGTTATGTCAACCCAGGAATCAATAAAACCTAGGGCGAGACTATTAAACTTAAACGTAGATGAATTACAAAACTTTGCTATCGCACTACATAATGATACTAATGTAACGAGCGAAAAGAAGCATTTATCAGATTTAAGCGATGTTAATTTAGACGTTGATGATGATGATGAGCCGAGGATGATACCAGTAGAGCATAAGCATAAGGATATGCCTGAGAAGTTCTATGCTAATCTGCAGGCCCCGTTCCATTCGTTGATGACGGTGGATAGGACGGGTTCTGAGGAGATCGAGTGTAAAGAAAACGAGGTTGTTTTCAAGGTTAGTAAAAATTATGAAGTACCTACTAGTTTTAACTAAATATTAGATGTTTGAGAGATTTATTTTTTGTAAATGCCGTCAGTCTTGTTGAAATAAGCAAATTGCAGCACTGATTTACGTTGCATCTAGTATGTTGATCAAAATCCATTCGTGGCTATTATGTATTAATAAAATGATTAAGTGTCCATAGTTAAACGAAAAGGATCCAACCCACATTACACCTAACAAGTCGACAACAACACAAGACAAGTCATCATTCTCCTGCCCTTATCCCAATTTAATTTGTAGTCGGCACAACATGTCCCTTTTTCCCATAATTCTCTGTTCTCTTTGACACAGTCCATCCATCTTTTCTTTTAGTCGTCCCCTACTCTTGTTTGTAGCCATCGACATTCAATCAAAAAAAGTAGTGTATGTAGTATATCAGTCATCTGGTTTCCATAGTACAAGCTCTGCTTAGTTTGGGATCAGATGACCGTGTGTGAATAATGTCCCAGGATATTATTATTATATTATTATACTCAAAACTTTCCTCACGACATTTTCCTCATTTCTCCGCGTCACATGCCCCCTACCATGACAAAAACCGATTCCCGCACAACTTTTCAGTCACCGGTGCAACTTTCAGACTTCCTCTTATATACTCATTTCTTTCTCTATCCATTCGTGTAACACCGCACATCACTCTTAGCGTTCTCATCTCAGCTGCACGCAATTGCCTTTCATTCATTCCTGTTGTAGCCCAACATTCTGATCCATACAAGGCAGTATGTCTAACCATTGTTGTATATATCTTCCCCTTAAGTTTAAGAGGAATTAGGGAGTTGCAGATTGTTCCCGTGCCAATGGCGGCAGGTCACGGGAAAAATTAAAAACCATCCAGTGTTAATTCTGTGATGAATAAAATGATTAAGTACTTAATAATAATCATTTAAAACACCCAGCTATTGATGTTTTGATTGTGTTATATTATTCATTTCGAGTCTTAAATTATGCGAATCGTCATTATTTCACGAAATTGTCTTATTTTCATTAAATTTATTTTCGAGAGCAACATACAAAGAAAAATAGCTCTGTAATTTTCAAAAAAAAACTTGAAATATTTAACTTCGCGGGCTTCCTTGACGGATCCCTCTACGTAAAATTCTTAGATGTTATCGCTGGTGCTATTTTAAGAAAGTTTATGGCGAGCTATAGACAAACGTGTACAGACGCCAGCACATCAAGCTACTACAATCTGTCAAATTTCATTAATAGATTTTCAACTTTATCGCTAAAGTATTAGGTTCAAGGTTGATTGGGAAAATTTGACAGTCTGTACAAGTAGATTTACAGCCCTATTACCTACTCCTTAATATGGCACATATTCCTATTTACTTCATTTTTCACTTAATGATAATTCCCTTATTCACCAGCTCGGTGAGCGTATGGACCGGGGATGTGAAGAGACGTGCGAATGCGGCACTGGCGGGGTCTTCGACTGCTCCCCTCGCTGCAAGCATCCTTACATCCGACGAGGCAGAAGACTGAACGACCCACTCTGTTTTGAGTCACCTGTTGATGAGTGCTGTTCTATTATAGCCTGCGCTACAAATAATGCTGGTAAGAATCTCTTCATCTTCTTCTTCGTTACGGTAAAAACAGCTATAAGAGGTCATACCGTGGCTAAAAGCAAAAATGTTTGCCTGTCTGCAAACAAGTGCAGCAGTGACAGCGGAGCTGACTGCCTGTGTCTAATTCCTAGGGTATGTACATGTACAGTCAACCGCGCATTAGTGGTAAAGTGCGCGCGCAAGTGCTAGTCACCGCCTGAGGTGTGTGAGTGGTGAGAAGAGGGAGGGCGCGGTTGACAAGATTGGCAACTTAGCTTGACCTTTGTTTACCTCCCCCGTCTCACCGCTCACGTACCTCAGGCGGTGACTAGCACTTGCGCGTACAGTAAACGCTCAAAAGTCCATAAGCATGCTAAGAATTACATTGCTATGAACTGTGCGAGCACGAACCAGTACGTGTGCGTGTATGAGCCAACATTCCGCAGATAACACACACTAATGAATTGTCGCATGTCGTCGTACTACGCGAAATAACATTATATTTCTGTTGAATTTAGAATAATCGTCATAGTGGCGACCTGTTCTTACCATTGCATTGCTAAAATTCGCATAAATATAACATGTGCTGGTAGCTGTTTGGGCTAAGCAATGGTTTCACGATCAATGAAGTCTGAGTTCGAATCTTAATCACAATGTTGGACTGTTTTTTGTTTCTTTGGAACCCCTAATACCTAATACCTAATATAAGGAATACCTAATATATATTTCTATTTTAAGCTAAAACTTGTTAGATGCTTATGTTTATTTATTATTTATTTTTATAAGAAGTTAAATATTAGTTATTGTATTATTATTTAACTATTTTTGTGATTTTTAATTTATCTTTTCGGTGTTGGAAGGTTTAAATAAAAAAGTCGTGCTGAATGGTAACAAAACTGTTTATTCGTTTTATTTAGTTATTTATAAAATTAACAAACTTAAGAGAATTGTGACGTTACATTCCTACTAGATAAAAGAAGTTTTTTTGTAACCGTTCATAGGATTTTTTGTTGTATACCCACTTAGTCAATTCATAATAACATAACAAAGAAATGATATTCTAATAACACATATATAATTGTCAATACCTATTTAGTTTTCTATGATCTACCTTTCTAACTTTACGAAATGAGTGACCAAGCGAACAAGATAAAGAATATTATATTTCTGTCCCATTACTTAAATCAAGTAAAAACTTACAAAAAGTCAAGTACTGCGTGAGATTTGAACTCACGGCTCACTGATTCACGCATCTATCTGCACGCGCTTAACCGCTAGGTCATCTTTACACATGTTATAACTTTGAAATTATGAACTACAATCAGTTGTTGACGACAATAATTATGCATGTTTATGTTCTTGGAAATAGAAGGTCTTAAGTCAAACTAAACGCCAAGCTATTGCTTTGTGAGTTTGCTTATCGACTTTTGGTCGCGACTGTACAGTATAACACTTGCACTACAACAACCACCGTTATGTGCTACGACATACAGACGTTCTCAATGTTAAATTGCTTCCACATATATGCGGTTGACTGTATGCTGGATGTTTATGTTAATGTTTTTCTGTTCATTTGGTTAGACACACGAGCAATAAGCTTATGCGTGTGTGGACGCAATTTATACATACATTATATGGACCCTATTAGCTGCAGTCGATGCTCAAAGAATCTAGCAGAAATGATTTTAAAAGAGTCTATTCTGGCTTGCCTTTTTCCCAAGTATCTTGGAGTCGGCTTCCAGTCTAACCAGATGCAGCTGAATACCAGTATTTTACGTGGAGCAGCTGACTATCTAACCTCTACAAACCACTGACTGGGTAACACGATACCCTTTGGTAAGACAGATTGTTAGACTTTTGGGCTTCTAACTACCCGTAACGACTGTCAAAGATCTGTGCTTTCCGAAGCACGGAGGGGTAGGGTCTCGATATGTAATGGATGGTCACCCATCCACAAACCGACCGCGGTAAGCGTAGCTTAATTTTCGATCGACCCCGTGCGTCTGTTATCATTTAGCCACGAGTCCCTTTTTTAAAAGAGTAAAGTTTAAAAGAGTCCATATGTACTTAATTTTCTTGATATTTGCAGATCAGAAGATATCGAAGGGAGAATTGTGTCGATATGGGAATGATTCACATCCAGTCGGCGCCAAGTGGCACATCGGCTGTGCGCAGACCTGCTCTTGTGAACCTAAGTCCATTGTGACTTGTAAACCCAGGTTAGTTCTGTTAAGTCTGATATTTGTATAAAACAACAAGATAATTGACCATTTCGAATTTTAAAATTATAGCACACAAGATGCAATAAATCTTGTTTAAAAAATGTCGACACAGTTAAACTTAATTTAATATAAAAAAGAGGGGATGTGCTTATGACCACACGATAGAGGCGAAAACTTTCGACTGGATCCGAGTATACGCGATTCAGCGTAACCAACTCGAGCGGGACGATTCAGTTTCGTTCACTGTTTAGAAAGAGGGCAAGGTGCGCTTAAAGAGGTTTTCACATAGTCCCATAGTCCCCATACAGTCGTCGTACGGACACGCTAGCGAATATTTCTAAATTTCCGCTGTTAGAGTTTTGCAAAAATTAATTATTATTTTAAAATAAGAAATGCAGTTGTAAGATAAGTCATTTACCAATATTGCCGTCGCTAAGCCGTGAAAATGTCACTTGTAGTTTAGAAGCAGTAGCGAGTTTAAGATCGTAAACAATCTAATTTCAATTTTTTTTGCATGGTATTTAATGTTGCTTAAAATTTTCAAATGCTCAGATTGAAGTATACATATCAAAGTTTCATTTAAATTATTTCTGGAATTTTCTGTTTTTAAAGCATTAGGCTCTCATAAACGACCGTTCCACGACTATTATACTCGCCTGATTTGTAAGAAATATAATTGCTTCACCGCGACATTACGGTAAGAACTACCTTCTTAACGAATAAATAATTACTTATTACAATATTATTGGGTTGGCTAATAAGTAATGAGCGACATACAACTATTTTATTTGTATTTATTTATTAAATGAATAATTGTTAATCATTAATAATATATTCACCGTCGTTTTCTACTACCATTCGCCATCGATCTGGCAAAGAGTGAATGGCGTCCGCATAAAACTTCGTTGGTTTTGAATTGAAGAAGTCATCTATGTATTGTTTCAAGTGTGGTTCGATGAACCACACTTGAAACAATACATAGATAACAAAGCTTTTTTCCCGTAAATTATTACTAAGTGATGGGAACAAGCTGAAATCAGTTGGTGCTAAGTCCGGCGAATATGGAGGGTGGGGTATTATTTCCCAATTAAGCTCCAATAGTTTTAGCCTGGTACTGTTAGCAATATGCGGCCGTGCATTGTCGTGCAGGAAAAATATGTTGTCGTGTTGTGGACGTTTGCGATGGATGTCAAGCTTCAGTTTTTCGAGTTGATCACAATATACTGTTGCTGTAATCGTAGTATTAGTAGGAAGGAATTCCCAGCTTATTACTCCATGTATATCTCACCAGACAGAAAGCATTACCTTGCGAGGATGAAGATCTCCTTTTGACGCTGGCTTTCCCTGTTCTTTACATCCCAGCCACTGGCGCTTGCGTGTGTGATTAACATAGAGAACCCACTTTTCATCTCCAGTGACAAGATGATCTAACCAATTAAATGTGCGGCAAAAAGATAAAAGTTGTACACAAATCTCAGCTCGGTAGGTCAGCTGATCTTTACTTAATTGATGGGGTACCCAAACACTATATTTGTAAGTCTTTCCCAAACCATGTAAATGATCTATGGTGCCATGAGAGCACTCGAGCTGAACAGCCAAATCGCGTGTAGTTCTTCGAGGATCTTCTTCGATTAATAATTTTAATTTATCGATATCTATTTCCACGGGGCGCCCAGACCTTGGTTGATCGGTTAAGGAAAAATCATTATTGCGGAACCGTTGGAACCAGCGCTTTGCTGTTGCTTCAGAGACTGCATCGTGAGCTATCCTTTGACATATATTACGTGTAGCTTCTGCAGCAGAATGCCAAGATTGAAACTCGTATAATAAACAATGTCGTACGTGGGTTTTAATATCACTCATTTTTTTGTGAACTTTAACGCACTAACAGCCAAACTATCAATAACGCGCATGAGCGCGACTTGCTCTTTATATACCCTTTGCTACAGAACGTTCTCGAACATTTCCGAAAATTCTAGAAAAAAAAAAAAATTATAAACTAAAACCCTCATTACTTATTAGCCAACCCGATATGATCCCACATTCACCAACGATGCTGATCCAATACTTCTTCCAACAGATGTAATCCCCTACCGACATCGGACAAATGCATCAACGTGCAAGATCCCAACGATGCCTGCTGCGAGGTACAAGTCTGTGACGTCAGCCATGATGTACATGAAGAACCTGAGAACTCCACCACCTCCACAACATCAACCACTACTGAGGTATGTATTACTTGTTATATAGTAGGATTTAAATGGTTCTTATTTATTTTTTTCGTAGTCTTTACGATCCTTTAGACGCCCGAAAGTCTGACAACCAGTCTTACTAAGAGGTATCGTATTACCCAGTAATTGGGTTGTGGAATCAGATAGGCAGTTGCTCCATGTAAAATGCTGGTATTAAGCTGCATCCGGTTCTAGACTGCAAGCCGACCCTAGGTTAGTTGGGAAAAGGCTAGGCAGATAATGATGTATTTATTTTTGATTTTGGTAAAATATTGACTTATTCTTCCACCATTGTCATCGTCATCCACCCGCTCTTTTTTCAACCTTTATTGTCCTACTGCTGGATAAAGGTCTCCCCAAAGCTTTCCACTCTTCCCTGCTTGTTGTCTTCTCCCGTTCTTATCCAAAATTGTTTGGTGTCGAATCGATCTGAATCCGCGTCTGCCGTATTATTTGTAACTTATAATTGTCGAGGTATTTACAGTTTTATAATATTTTTGACTGGTAAGTTCAATGTAAAAAAAGTTTAACAATTTTTGATACCAATATTGATAAAACACAAGACCCCTCCGTGTCTCGTAATGCACGTTAAGCCGTTGGTCCTGGCTGTCATTCATGGATCTTTGACAGTCGTCCCAGTCTTACCAAGGGGTATCGTATTACCCAGTAACTGGATTGTGGAGGTTAGATAGGCAGTCGACCCGAACAGTTTGGGAAAGGGCTAGGCAGATGATGATTGATAAAACAAAGCCATCTCTGTGTGAGAAGATATTTCTGAGGGTAAGTAGTAGTAAGTCTGGAGACTAAAACATTCCTAGGGTATTTACACTTAGTTTCCTCAACAGGTTTCAATAAAAGGCTTTGCAGACTACGACGACCAAGACGAACATGTTCAACCGAGACCTTTAGTACTGACGGAACCCATAGGATCCGTGAAGGTTCTCCAGAATAATTCGGTTCAAGTTAACTTGATGCAATTGAACCAAAGCGAAGATCCTATTCACCTGCTTCTAAGCAACGATGGAGGAAAGTCCTTTAGCGATGTGGAATTGAAGTATTCCAATCTGATATTAAATTTAGAAGGTGGAAGAGACTATATACTGAAGACGAAAGAAACGGGGACGAAATTCAACTTTACTATAACGAATTTGGACAATGGAATCGGACTCAACGAGGTTCCGAATGAGGATATACACAATGTTTCGAAGGCCGGATGCTACCATAATGGACAATTTTATGCTATCGGTGAGTATTCTTTGGTATATGTTAAAGTAGCTGCTACCATATTATTATGTTAAGGTGATATGTAAAAGGAGAACTGGACGGGAATAAGAAAATGACAGAGTCAATTACTTCCACAAGCGCAAAAAAGATAGCGCAACAATGCGCTGTAACCAAAATAAAAGCGCCAAGCCCAATAAAAAATGTTTAAAAATAAATTAAGCTATCTATCAAAAAAAATTTTAGCCAGAGTTTTCAATTACCTTTATCTCACATTTTGAACACAATTTTGCAATGAAATTACTGAGGATTTTAGAATTACAGAAAACAAATAATAAAACTAGACGTCTTTTCGGAATTAAATTCTATCGAGGAAATTTGACCCAATTGCATTTTCCTTCAGTCAGAGTATTAATCAATTAGTCAATAAACATATATCCAAAAATTAAATCCATAGATGCTGTAATCCTTACTAATATTATAAATGTTAAAGTAAGTTTGTTTCTTTGTTTGTTACCTCTTCTCGCCTAAACCACTGAACCGATCATCCTGAAATTTTGCATATACGTTGTCAGGTGTACAGAAACGGACATAGGGTACCTTTCATTCCGAAAAAAGTACTGATCCTGAGGAAAACAACAATAATGTTCTTATGATAATAGATGGCGCCACGTGTCTTTCGAATCATGATTAAATTATATTATTATTGAAACTTTAGTAGTGTTAAGAGTATTTTTTTAAAACCTAATACGTTTTGTGAGTCTAGAGTGTCGATAGACAGGTTTTTCATCCTCCTAACTATCCTAACTAATATTATAAATGCGAAAGTGAGTTTGTTTGTTACGCTTTCACGCTAAAACGGCTGAACGGATTCGGATGAAATCGACACACGGGTAGGCCATGATCTGGAAAAGGACATAGGCTACTTTATATGGACATACCACGCGGGCGAAGCCGCGGGCGGAAGCTAGTAGTCAAATAAATGGTTACGAAAAGTCCCCAATTTATTTAGTTATCGCCTTAAGGGTCGACTAGGAAATCGTGTTATGAGTTTTGGATAAGTTTATAATATAGAAAACTTAAAGTAGGTACTAGGCCACGAAAAAAACACAACTTCTGTTGTGTAAAAAGTTCGGTTTCTGAATTTTCACGCCCGAAATCTCCATACAATGACGAAAATTCAGAAAATTTCCGAATGAGAATTCTCGTCTTTACGTATATCCGGTGACTTCATATATACGCCAAAGTTATACGGCAGTGCTTTTTGCACGTTTTTCGTGATATATATTTTTTTAACTCGAGCTGCTTTGAGCTTTCTATACAATTTGTAACATAAATAACGCACAACCTGATCGTTGTAGTCATCATTATAAAAAACTTTTACTATGGGACCACACCTGAAATCGCGGAGCGAAAAAAAATCAGCTGTTCGCTGCATTTTGATGAGTTATGCGAACATAAATGTAGGGAACAGTGATATTTTTTTCGCTATTTTAGGGTCCCATAGTAAAAGTTGTTGTGTAATGATGAGTACAATGACCTCTTAAGAGGTTGCCACTGTTTACACTTACACCCTGTATACATATCTATCTTGCACTTATGCCTATATCATATCTACTATAAAAAAAACCTACGTTATTTAAGTTACACCTTGTATAACTTATCCAAAATCCTTAACATGATTTCCTAGTCGACCCGTAAGTAAAACGGGTTTGTGTCAGTAACTTCAGTAGAGTTCTTCGGGCCTAATGCTGTGACCAATTTCCAGAACGAATTGTTTTTTTTTTTACTCAATTTAGCTGGATAAACTTTGAGCTATTTTAATACCGGTCGCTTATTCGATCAAGACGTAAGATGTGCTCGAACATGTAAACGATAGTTACGCGGAGCATCCTGGTTCAGTCATGCATAATTTATCACAAATCAGTAATAGACAAATGCTCCTGTGAATATTAAAACTGTAACTGACTCTTAGTCAATTTGTGATGTTTTCCTTCACATACACAAGTATGATCTAAACTACGAGTAGCTCTAACCTGAAAGATTTTTGTGGGTCCTAAAAAATGTTGATGGAAATTGGTGCAGCTTTTCCCTGGTTTACCTCTTCATCTCTATAGTATGTAAACTTCCCGGTCATTGGACCGATTTGTTCAACTTATTGAAGTGATACCGGGTGGAAGGGCGGACATCGACGCGCAACTTGTTATCATGGATTTAGTACTTACGTGAATTTGGACGACGGCGTTAATTTTTTTTGCCGGTTATTTAAAAAAAAATTGCTGTTCCACACATGTTGACCGCGTAGGTATTGCACTTTTGTAGGAAATAGCTGATTTTTTTTTTAAATAACCGAATAAAAATTTCAACCCTGTATACAAATATAATATACAGTATGTTAACCAACAGAGGGCGTTCCCGTTAACCCGCAATAGTATAGCATCCATACATGCTAAAAAAAATATTACCATTCGAAAACAAAATGGTTTTTATTTTTTTTTAATATTAAAATATTCACTAAAAATGCTAAAAATATTCAAAAAAATATAAAAATATTCACTAAAAATAAAAACTAAATTGCGATGTTTCCGTCCTTCAAGTACGCGTGTACAGAGTGTTTCTTTTACGTATCAATTTAACATTTTTAGTGAATATTTTAATATTAAAAAAAATAAAAACCATTTTGTTTTCGAATGGTAATATTTTTTTTAGCATGTATGGATGCTATACTATTGCGGGTTAACGGGAACGCCCTCTGTTGGTTAACATACTGTATACAGGGTTGAAATTTTGAGGAGCTCGTGGCTAGGTAATAACAGCCGCACGGGTCGATCTATCAGGTTAAGCTACGCTTGCCGGGGTTGGTCCGTGGATGGGTGACCATCTTTATATACCGAGACTCTTTCGTGCCTTGGAAAGCACGTTAAGCCGTTGGTCCCGGCTGTCATTCGTGGATCTTTGACAGTCGTTACGGGTCGTCAGAAGCTCGAAAGTGTGACAACCAGTCTTACCAAGGGGAATCGTATTACCCAGTAACTTGGGTGTAAAATACTGCTATTCAGCTGCATCCGGTTAGACTGGAAGCCGACCCCAACATAGTTGGGAAAAGGCTAGGCAGATTGATATATACAAATATAATGTATTCGTTCTAGTGTAAAAGGAAGCTTAACGAAGCCGCGAGTCACTTGTACTCCCCGTCATTCTGATGATTTTTTGTACCTGTGAACCTTCTGGTTACGAAGATATTGAAGATCCAACTTTTTATTCAAGAACATTTTTTTTATTGAAGTTCCAAGTTTTTATAACTTAACTTTTAATACGCTCCACGCCTTCTGTACCGTTGCATGCAACCAAGAACGGAATGTTTTGCGTGAATTACAGTGCGTGCTGCCTCAAAACATAGATTTTTTAAAACCAAAACTAAAAGTTGTTTCCCAGCAATAATGTTGGCAAAATGTTACTTAGAGTGATGTATAGAATACATAAGAAACGGCTTGGTGATGAGTCTTTTTACATCCTGTATTTTTAACCCCTGTATTTTCCTCCACACAGGTGCGGAGTTCCACATCGGTTGCACAGAGCTCTGTGAATGTACTGGTCCAGACAAACATGAATGCGCGGCTTTAGTGTGTCCCTCACACGTGGGGCTGGAGCTGGTGTCCAAGGGCTGCGTGCGCTGGGCACCCTCCCCGCCCGCCGAGCCGCCCAATTGCTGCCCGCGCTCCGCGAGGTGCCTCAGTGATGGGACCTGCCATTATAAGGGAGTCGCGTGAGTAGACCATCGACAAGCTTAGTGTGCCGTGCAACGATAATACACTGTATCTTCAGTAACAATGTTTTGTGGTAACATGAGTTCCTTTCGCGTGGTGACACAGGATGGCATATCAAAATTTCGATGAAGCCTCATTTCAGGGGTCATTGTACCCATCGTTATGAACAACTTTTACTATGGTACCAAACCTAAAATCGCGAAAAGTTAAATCAGCTGTTCCCTACAGTTATGTTTGCTTAACTCGTCAAAATATAGGGAACAGCAGATTTTTTTCGCGACGAAAAAATAACAAGCACTGTAATTTACTAAGATAAATATTCCCGTCAAGTTTCAAGTTAACTCAAGGAATAAGATTTTTCATAAAAACAAAATCCCCCTTTTCACACCCTTAAAGTTCAAATTTCCAAAAAAACCCTTCTTAGTGCTCCCCTACATTATAAAAAGAAACCGTGTGCAAAATTTCAAGTTTGTATCCACATCAGTTAAGTTTTTAAGCATACAGGAAAAGTTTTTAAGCAGAGCGCAATTTTTCATAAGGTGTTCTACCCGTAAATATGAACAACTTTCGCTATGGGACCGACTCTCAAATCACGGAAAAAAATCTGCTGTTTCATATAAAAGTTCAATACCTACTCGACCAAAATGTATGAAACAGCTGATTTTTTTTCGTGATTGGTTGGTTGGTTGGTCGTTTCGTGGTTGGTTGGTCCCATAATTTGCGCACTGCTGAAAAACTTGTCCTATATATGTGTACTGCTGTGAACGTGGTCACTTACCTACACTTGGTTGGGCCTTAGATCACAGATGACGCAGAAATAAACAAACAGCAGGTTAGGTATTATTATTTATTCAGCTCGAGGAGGTGATGCCTTTTGAGGCGCTTGTGATAATTGAATGAAGCAGATCTTGGGCCAACTACAACATCAATATATAGTCTTCTTTACTATGTTTACTTTTAATTACTCCTGGATTTCACTATTGGTGATGAACCATGGGGCATTGGAAATTGACTTCAGAATTGAGTTTTGTAATCGTTGTCGTTGCTGCTATGTTGATGTTTGAATCCGACGCACCATAGCTGTATCCCGTAAGTCCATATACACTCCTTTGCAAAAAAAAAAAAATCGGGCCCCTTACAGTCTTTGGCTTTGGAAATTTCTTATTATCAATGAGAATATAGTTTTTAACACTTAAATCTTGGAATCGGTGTTTTAGTCAATGTAAACAGAG
The DNA here is from genome assembly GCA_948252095.1 of Dicycla oo. NCBI lineage: Eukaryota > Metazoa > Arthropoda > Insecta > Lepidoptera > Noctuidae > Dicycla > Dicycla oo. The sequence continues at coordinate 9,783,853 of OX411721.1, read as the reverse complement.
AGCCGTGTTAAAATGGACATTTTTATGGGTATAATGAAACTAATTCTACGAGTACTTTTATGGTATTTTAATAAAAAAAGACATTAAAAAATAAAAATTAATAACCAGTATGACCTCTCCTTGCAGCGATTACGGCATGTAATCGTCTTGGCATGCTTTCCACCAGGCTTTTGATGGTGTCCTTTGGAATGTGTTCCCACTCAGCCGAGATGACACGTGTAAGCTCCCTGATGTTTTGTGGAAGTGGTTGGACAGATCGTACTCGCCTTTTTAGGAGGTCCCAGACGTGCTCGATGGGGTTAAGGTCGGGGCTCCGCGCTGGCTAATCCAAACTACGAATACCGACCTCTTGCATATAAGCATCTACGTCGCCAGAACGATGGGCCCGAGCATAAACTATTCTACTAAAAATAACGAGAAGTTAGTTTTAGTTGCCTGACAACCTTTTAACACACATCACACACACACACACACACACACACACACACACACACACACACACACACACACACACACACACACACACACATCACATTAGCGCGTTCAAAGAAACAAAAACAAACTACAGCTTTATTATTAGTATATAGATATATATAGATTACAGTATAGACGATATAGATTACTCTCCTTAAGTTCTGAGTTGAGCTGCACGATTACTGACAAATGCGTTCACTAACTAGATATGTCTACTCAAATCTGTGTGTTTCTTTACTCAAAAGACCATTTCAAAACCGTTCATTCCAAAGAATACGAATGTTATTCCTAAACCTTCGCATTCGTATATTCGCATATTCGCATTCCGAAAATTCGCATTCGCGAATGTGAAAAATTTTACATTCGTAACATCCCTAGTATAGATTACTCTCCTTAAATTCTGAGTTGAGCTGCATGATTACTGACAAATGCGTGCACTGACTGGACAGGTCCACTCAATCTCTGATGGATTTCAGACACCAATCTTCACATATTTGACCAAAATTATGTCTGGACTTTAAAAGAGACTGTGACCCCTGAGATTGTTCGGCCTTTCTTCTCAGAAAAGAAAGAATAATATTTTATTTGGGACACGCACAGGAAATATAAACAGTAAAAAAAAAGAGCATAGCAGCAAGAGCATAAGAAGCAGAGTAGTCGGATAGCAAACATCGAACTCATCTAGTTTTTAAAATATGATTGACGTGTACAAGTGTGTGTAGTACAAACCTACTAACAGAAATAAAATCATCAATAATTTATCATTTACTGACTGTAATATCTTAGCTGTTCAAATATTGTATCATGAAGAAAACGCCTTTGTTTCCAGAGTGCCAAACTGGAGTGAAGTACCAATAGTTCTAACAGGTTGCGAACAACGTTGTTTCTGCGAGAATGGTGAGCTGGACTGTCAGGAGGTCTGCTCCCCCCTCCCCGCCATACCTCCTCAGACGTTGCGCTGTTCTCCCGGACACCGACCAGCTGCCGTCAATATATCTGATGAGGACTGTTGCAAGCATTGGGGATGTGTACCCAATACCGGTAAGTAACAACTTTAAATATAGGAAGCTGATTGAAACCTTATTTAAACTTAACATAATGAATAACTTTTTGCGATAATTCATAATAGTATTTTACATTTCCAACGAACACATTTATTTACTGAAAAGATAACATCATTCGTCATTAATTCATTAAAAATCTCATTCTTAACATATTAAAATCATTAATCAGTTTCATCATTGTTCATCTCACATTACCACATGCTTGTCACTCATACACGTTATTGCTTGCAGCTGCAAATGGATCGTCTTTTCAGCATTACAGCATGCCGGTTCTCGGTGAAATCATGAACTATGTGACGCCTCTGGCACCTGACGTACCGACATCAGCACCTGTTATACCCACACCTCCCCGTCCTACAGACTCTATAGACTTCTACAGACACTTAAACCCGGTCAAATCCTTCCCTAAATACCTGAAAAGTGTTTTCCCCGCCACAGTGACAGCGGCACCGCAATACGCAACGGAAGCACCCGTCAATCCCACTTTTGTTCACGGAGATAATATCACGGTTTTCACTCTAGACGATATCGATACACCATTCAAAACAATACATCCCGAACCACCTATAGTTGTTTCTCATGATAACTGGCACGTAGAGCCCCGCAAACCTGACCCGCCACAGATGAAAGACACTTTCTGGAAAACGCAAACAACTTACAATCGACCTTCGGATATGCGCGCTGAACACATCAATCTTGTCAACGCAGGCATCAAACTGCACGACTACTTGCTTAACCGACCTACGCTTACTCAAAGACCCCCAATACCGTCCATGAAATCTCAAAAAGTACCGGTGAAATCAGTTTATGAGAAAGTCAAGAAAATACCAATCTCAAAAGTTGATAACTTAAATTACTTCTTACCCTCACTCGAAACGAGACCTATCTCTGTATCTGCTATTTCCAAAAGTCGTAATGAGCCTATATCTAATGCCTTGAGAGGATTGCCAGAGTCTCAACAGGCAATGAATTTGTTCGAGCCTTTTACAAAGAACAAATCCGTAGACTACCATGTCCCTAGAGTTATCCATCCCCAGAGTAGTTCCCGAGACCAGTCCCAATTTAAGAAACTTGTGACTATACTAAATTCTATGGACATGAAGAGCCCGAAGCCGACTGAGATGTACCATGAAGTATTGTGGCAGGACGATTCGAAAGCGCATCATGTATTGACTAAAGAACCTAACCCTTACGAGACTGTGCTACTAAGACCTGTACCTAACGCTAAACCTGGTGTTCCTTCAACGTACGCGCAGAATTCAAAGGCGACACATGTGTCAGCATTGGATCTGGAGCATTTGCTCAATCAGATGGAGGTGGAGTCTGTAGTGAATAAGAACCTGGGACGGTCAGCAGACAAAGACCCTGGAGACGCGGCAGGTTTGTTGCCTCGCCTTGCTGTTAGTTTCATGTGTCTCCTTGATGTATTAACGACTGACTCCCAACTTTGACTGACTTTTCTGGCCTTTTTTATATTTTCCTGCCGTACTTAGCTTTTGATTTTTACAGCAAGTTTAGGAAGAAACGCGGTTCTTGTAAACTAGAAATATTTTGGACAAACGCCGTTTCAAATGTATTCGCTCCTATCATGAATAACACAATCAATCATCAATCATTATGCCACCTCAGTCACCTCATAGTACTAACGCACAATATTTACAAACAAAACTGATTATTTGGATCTGCAGGAGACATTTTCTAATAGGAACTTAACAAAACGAATGATGAAATGTCTCTTAAGATCTCATTACAAACAATGTCGTCAGTACCAAAGCCTTCTTCATTTTCCAGGTCAATCAACAACAGTCGCGCCTCCTCAGCAGTCGTTCCTTCCCACAATTCCTCCTGAGATCCATTTCCCCCAAGATCAGAATATTCCTGACTACGACCAGAACAATATCCATCGGCCACCACACAGTGCAGACCAGCCTGCTCTGCAGGGTCTACCTCCAGGGTTGAACTTACCCCCAGCTTATGGGGATATGAATAAGAAACTGTCTGTGATCTCGATTCAAGCGGATTCGCCTACTAGTGTGAAGATGCTGTTTGGTCTTCCGCCAGTGCTCGTTGGATTGAGGGGTAGCGTCGATTTGAGATATACTGATAAGGCGTAAGTATTATTTAACTCAATATGGGCGGTTAAATAAAATATGAGTATACTTTTTTAGATTCATCTCGATGATGTTTCATATATCAGGCTAAAACTGATACAATTTTCGAAACGCAATAGAAAGACCTTCACTTGATTCATTAGCTTATACGTATAGTTGGACTTTGATTACCTCGCAAAATAATAGGTTGGGGAAAAAGTTTCTTCGCATTTTTTAAGAAAATTCAAAACACTTTTTAATATAGTTTATTTACATTTAACTAAAGTATGTAGGTACCATTTTGTCCGATAACTTTTTGCCATCTTGTAGGTAGGGACACGATCCCATTGCTATAGAAATTTTGGGACTTCTGGTCAAAATACCGCGACAAGTGGTTTTGGCAGTCCTCTCGTGATGTTAACCTGACACTGCCTAAAGAATTCTGAAGAGACCGAAACAGGTGGAAATCTGAAGGTGCAAGGTCAGGACTACACGGCGGATGCATTAACACCTCCCAGCCAAACTCTCTTAATTTTTGCTGAGTGGCTAAAGATGTGTGAGGTCTAGCGTTATCATGATGAAAAACCACACCCCTTCTGTTGATTAATTCCGGCCGCTATCTCTCAACTCCTTGCTTTAATCTCATCAGTTGTTCGCAGTAGAGTTCAAAATCGATGATCCTGCCTGGTGGTAACAGCTCATAATGAATAATGCCCTTCCAATCCCACCACATACACAGCATCACCTTGTTGCGAGTTTACCCGGGTTTCGCCACAGTCTGTGAAGCCTGACCGGCCTTTGACCACGACCTTTTTCGCACGTTCTTGTCATACGTGATCCACTTTTCATCACCAGTTACCAGCTTCTTCAAAAATGGTTCGGTTTCATTACGTCGTAATAAAGAATCACAAATGAGCACACGGTTCATTAGGTTTCTTTCAGTGAGCTCGTGAGGTACCCAAATGTCGAGCTTTTTTGTGTACCCAGTTTTTTTCAAATGCGCCAAAACTGTTTTGTGGTCAATTTCCAGTTCTTCAGCTACGTCGTAACTACTGATATGCCGATCTTGCTCCACTTTTTCAAAAATGGCATCCATTTTATCCGTAATAGGGCGACCAGAACGACGTGCATCTTTGACATCAAAATTTCCGGATTGAAAACGCTTAAACCAAATTTGTGCTACTCTCACAGACACTACACTAGGTCCAAAAACATCGCAAACTTTTTTCGCGGCTTGCGTTGCATATTTATCTTTTTTGTAGTAAAATTTTAAAACGTATCGAATTTCTTCATTAGATTCACTCATCTTGACGGTACGAAAAACAAATGAAAATCACACATTTTCCTAATTTGAATTTGGAATTATGTTCTTTAAAATTTAAACTTTCAATGATACCAAAACCAGCCAGATACAAATAGTATAGCCAAAGAGATTTTATTACAAGTTAATACATACTATAATGCGAAAAGACTTTTTCCCCAACCTAATATATATATTTTTTTATTTAGAATAGCCCAGTGTTTACACTATAGCATCAAGTTGGTTATTTGAACTTGTTAGGGTTCTGTACCATAATGGTAAAACGGAACCCTTATGGTGTGCGACTCAGTCTGTCTGTCTGTCACAGCTGGATATCTGAAGAACTACTCATTGATTCGAACTACTAACTCGATTTTTGGAATAGTATTATATGAAGTTTGCCCAACTATTTTCAAATAAGAAAGAAATAAAAATGTATATTTTTTTTTTTGCAATAAGGACTGAAAGGGTGTCTTAAAAATTCAAAGTGGGGCTACTAGGGCATGTGGGTATCATATGAAAGAACACTGTTTGCACATTCTCAAACATCTTTTCTTTTTTTATTAGGCCCGCATAGTTTTAGGCTTTTGATGAAAAATGTAAATAAAGACACCGTTCTCCCCTTATCTCCGAAGTTTGCATAGAGAAAAATCTGAAATTATTCTATGTAATAAAAGTTTATGTAAAAGTTACAGAAAAAATAAAACGATTTCTGTAAATAGCACACGTTTTTTTATATATGACTAGCTGCGCCCCGCGGTTTCACCCACGTAAGTCTCAAACCCGTAAGAATATTGGGATAAAAGTATCCTGTGTGTTAATCTAGGTTATAAACTATCTGTTTGCTGAATTTCATGAATATCCGTTTAGTAGTTTTTGCGTGAAAAAGTAACAAACATCCATCCATGCTCACAAACTTTCGCATTTATTTTATTAGTAGGATAGGAAGTACGATAAGTAGGAAGTAGGATGGTACGGAACCCTCAGTGCGCGAGTCCGACTTGCTCTTGACTGTTTTTTTTTAAACATTTATCCACTTACCCTAAAATCCACCATTTTCAGTGACGAGGACGTATCCCACTGGTACTCGCAAGTATTTGCGCCTGCAGACGAGGTGCTCACGACTCCTCGCCTAGAGTTCCGACTGACTGGCCTCACACCGGCTACCACGTACAAGATCAGGGGGAAGCTGTACCTCCACAACCTGCCTGTTGAACCAGAGAGTGAGATCTACACTGTACGGACTCTGGACTCGAAGACGGTATGTTGAGAAATAGGGCTATTTAATATACTGGGTCTGTTGATCAAAAACAATATCTGTGTGTATTACACTGAAAATAAATGATTTCATTAAATTGGTATGAACTATGTTCTTAGAGTTTGCTGTCGGGTTATGCAGACCACAACATACCACGATGTGCTATCCAATTTCAGATGTTGCGATTTGTGCTCCATATAAGTAATTTCCCTCATAATAGTCAGCCTTTGTGGAAACGTTAGGGCTTTATTTGTATGTCTTGTTTTAATAACAATCAGGAACAAAAAGAACAAGACACTGGTGGAAATGATGGAAGGTTCTTTCCAAGTTACATTAACATCGGCTCATTCATCCAGATTTTTGAAATTATATTTTCACCTCAGCATCTCAAACAAGCAGGTTTTGTTGTTTAAAACAGTGAGCAAAATTCTATGTGCTGCGAGCGTGAGACAAAGTAACTCTTTAATTTTTTTTTTTTAATGCCGAGAACAGTACTAATCAGTCGCTACGCTCGTGATTCAATTATAGAATCCCTCGTTTATTCGGGATTCAAAATCAATACTCGAATTAAAAACCAACTTTGCTCTCTTGTTGCACAAATAACTATTATCAGTAGGAACCTACTTGGATCACGGTGTCACAGAGTGTAGGCCTTTGTCCCAGTAGTGGTAATCTTATAGGTTGATCTAAATCCAATTTTTTTCTTATGCAGACGACTCCAACAACGGAGGAGAAAAGTAAGGAGATCGACAGTCGTCTAACGGTAATGGACGTGAATGACACCACAGCACACGTCACCTGGAGACGGTTTGGAGAGGATGAGCTGCAGTTCATTGATGCTATACAAGTCAGGTAAGATACGACGTTTTTGAGACGTAATTAGACGTATCAAGACAGCAAATTGGGTGAAGCTAGATGTGTTTTTACATTGAACTTTTGCGCAACTTAGCCGTTATACTAGTATCGGCATCTACGAAACCACAACGTCTACGTTGCGCAAACATCGAATGCGAAGAGCCACCCCCTTAAATTTGTATTACAAAACTAAAAATAAAATCTACGGACTTTACAACAATGAAAAACCTGTAATGGATCTTTCAGCTGCTGGAGAAGTCTGGCAGTGATGATTTTCAATGACAGACAGACGCCAGCACATCAAGCTACCCGAAACTGTCAAATTTTCCCAATCAACCTTGAACCTAATGCTTTAGCGATAAAGCAATCTATTAAAGAAATTTGACAGATTGTAATAGCTTTATGTGCTGGCGTCTGTACGTGTGGTTTTAATTTAAACTGTTGCTTTCAGTAACAATATTGTTATCCAAAATGTGTCAAATGGGACTTTGTTTGTCAATGTATCTGAATTCTGACGTTCATCACCAATTTAAGTGAACATTATTTTGTTATCAATTCATATCTACATTCATGATGTAATATTCGTCTTCTTTTTCCCCAGATACCGCCCAGTGGGTACTCCGATCTACAGTATGACGGAGCTGCTACACCACAGCCGCTCGTCCGCCGAGCTGCACGACTTGCGGCCCGCCAGCCGGTACGAGGCGTCTCTTGTACTCGTGCCGCCGCCCAGGGCTAGCACCGAGCTGACTGATCCGGGCAAAATCGAGTTCAATACTGCTCCTTATGTTGGTAAGTGAATCATCGTCATCGTCCAGCTGACAGATATCCACCACACATAGATATATCTAGATATATTGCGAACTATGAACCGAAGTATGAAAACACGCGGTAGCTACATGAGTGAAGCTAAACGAACTTAGCTTCGTTCCCAGTGTGGCCTGCGCTTTAGACGTTGGCCTAAGTATCGCCACGACGAACTTGTACTGTGTTTCCCGTATTCCAGATTAACACTAATCTATGGTTTCTAGCCTATAGCTACCTATATAAAATCACTTTTGTATTCGCCGAAGAAGAAAAGCAGAGATGTAATAGTACATCTAGATTTATTTAGTTTTGTTTATTTAAATCGCATGGTAGGCGAGCTTAAAGCCATCAACTTGGGTACAAATCCCTACTAGGGCTGTTACTGAAAAATGCAATAACACTGTGCCCAACCTGGAAATCAAACCCAGAACCCCATTTTTTTTTTGGGGTGGGAATCTATGAAATAACTTCTTTCGCTCTTCGTGTCAGACTTTTATTGACTAAAATCCACCAGTGTTCTTTCAGTTGCCTGTGCCAGGGACACGGTAACTCTTTAAATAACCCGCGTTCCGGGCAGGAGGACCCCCATGCTTAGATATCGCGTTTGTGACCAGTAGACCATCAGGGTAACTTTCAGTTCTTTGATACGTTAACTGCCATATCAGGCAATGAGGTACCATTGCCATGTCAGTCACCAGTGACTGACGACGAGACATAGAATTTTGAGAGGGAGCCGTTGAGCAGGTTTAGCGCGTTCTTTTCTATTTAAATTCTTCAGGCTTCTTCTGGGTAAGCTTACTCCATCGTCGACTCTGTCTCTGTCGCCTCCGACCTAGACTAGACTCAAGACACATCTTGAAAAAAAAATCTCTGACATGGCCCCAGACTAACTTTGTTGTCTATACATTTTTTAACCAACCCATTTTTCCCCCACAGACCCATACAACTGGACAGTAACAATCGAGGCTCGCGCGGTAGGCTCGGAGGCGGCCGAGGTGTGGTGGCGCGGCATCCCCTCCCCAGCCGAGCGCTGGGTGCGCGTGTACCGCGGCGCACATGCGTGTGGCGCCAGAAGGGAGAAGGATGCCTTCCGACTTGCGACGCGAGATCTGCCACCTGCTATTACGCTTACAGGCCTACAGCCGAATACCAAGTATGTCCACATTAATACATGAACAGCTATAATGTTCCCACTCCTGGATCCACGCTTTCCACTATGAGAGGGAGCAGGGCATAACCTATTTTCATTCGCTTCCTGTCTCACTCCATTAATCCCCCGGATTGTTGCACTAGCAGATTTCCGCGACCATCAGTTGTGCGGGGCTTGGATTAGTTCATCGGTCCTCCTTATGGGTTAACCCACACTGCATTTTCCAGACACAGACGCCACTTGAGAACTTTGGAATTTTTAATGTGTTATGTGGCCGCTCCATCTTAGCAGGAGTGTTTGCATTGTAAGTGGTCAATAATATCATAATAATGTGTTGTCTCAACAGATGTCGGGTCTGGCTTGAAATGTTCCTGACCAACGGAAAAGTAAAGACTAGTAACGTATTGGAAATCAACACAAAGTCGGAAGACTCTCCAGAACCTATCGACAGTGAGTATTCTATTCAGACCTACTTGTCATTTGAACGATGAATCAGTCTGAGACAATTAGAGGTTTTTAGGAATAATGTCGTGAGTTCTCAGCGGATCTCCCATTAAGTCTCAAAAACAGTTTTTAATTTCATTTTTATTCCAGTTCTCTCTATTCTAGCATACCTTGACCTAATTAAAATTCAAGAAATAAATAGCCATTATGTCTCGCGTAGATCTGCGTTCGACGAAGGGTTAAACCATTATTTTCCCGCAGACGAGATAGAAGCATCGTCAGTAGCGGGTCGTCACCGCGGCGACTACTACGGCGCGCTGGTGGGTGTCGGCGCCGTGGCGGCGCTGGGCGCGCTCACGTCGCTGCTGCTGCTGCTCGTCGTGCTCAGGAGGCATCGCCCAAGATCTGTGCCCATCACTAGCAGTATGTATGACAGCCTATTTGGATATATTTCATCTTTTAAATAAATATCGAAGAACTTCAGGGTTTTCAAAGACACGGCATCAATGTCTTAAGTTTTCAGAAAGCGATAAAACTTATCCATCGGCGGTAACCATTTTCCATCGTAAGTATGGGTACTGTTGCACTTGGTAATACACTCATAAGATAAGGCCTAAGGCCTACCTTATTCTGCAGTGCTATTCTGAATAAATCTCCCTGTGAAAACTTAGGTGAGGTGAGCGTGGAGTGTGCTGTCAATAGTGTCGATCCCTAGTATCAGGTGGAATGACAGCACTCTTCAAGCTCACTTTACCTAAGCTTTCACGGTGAGATTTTTACAGAATAGACCGGCTGTACTAATAAGGCCTACCCTATGAGTGCAACAGAGCCAGCCTACCTACAGCTATACGGCCGTTACTTTTTGGGCTATTATTAAACCAAGATACTTTTAGCGTCACGTAGGTGTCTCCCTCTAAAAATCCTGCCATTTTTAATCAAGTTTTTTGTGTTGACAGATGTGCCATCCGCTCCCCGAGAGTCTTCTCTCCCGCCGTACGATAACCCGGCGTACAAACTAGAGTTACAGCAAGAAACCATGGGTAAGTACTAACTAACTTAATCAACAAACTTTTTAGAGTTTAGATTTACCCTTGGATCTTTTGAGAACTACGGGTTTTACCCTAACTAAGCCAAAATATTTTTAGAGTATATGAGTTTTACCCTAAGAAAGTAAAGTGCGCGTCGCTTCGTGAGATAAAAATACTGTAACTATAGACAATCAATTATTATCGGTTTAATTTAAAACAGAAGAGAATGAAAAATAATTATTTTCTTTCTTTTTATTTCATTAATGCCGATTTATGAATATGGCATACATTATAAAGTAGGTAGGTTCTAGTGTTATAGGTATCTATTATGTAATTGTTTAGTTTCGTAACTACCTGTTGCGCATCAATAATTACACTATGCTTTTACTTATTTTACCCTAATCAAAAAAAAAAAAAAAAAATAGATTAACGAGTTTTTATACAGGATTCTGTAGACATAACTTGTCATAACACAGTCTGTCGACCGACGACGTAAATGATATTTAGGTAATACCGTTGTGAACAAGTTAGCAAGTCAAAAACGTTTGAGGCTGGACAGACTGCCCCGGGATAGCCAGGCATTCTTATAATTGTCGCTTGCAAACTATCTTAATAATATAATTTAATTTAATGCTAATAACTTTCCACAGTTCCTTAGCATCATAGTTACTATTATTTATTGACTATTGTTCACAGATCTCTGACAAATAAGTTCCCGTGGGCACGTTAATGGGCTCAACGGGATCTCGGAGCGCGGCGTTGATGTAGATATGCACAACGGCAGGCCATACAACGAGATGGGTGTATGAGCCCATACAACCAACCAAACGAACGTTTTCATAATAATCTAACATCATCATTATACATGAACTTTAAAAAATGGGTGTATGAAAACCATACAATACTCATACAAATGCAAATTGCACCATTGCGTAAATGCAGTCAGAAGCCGGGTACAGTATGAATTTTATGGGCAGTGAAAAAGTCATACAATACAAAATTAATTTGTATGGGACTATACATAAAAGAGTGTGACTGTACCAAAATAAACTGTAAATAAAAGTGAAACGGTGACAAACGATAGTGTATGTATTTGTATTTTTTACTTTAGTTTAAGTATTCCGTACCTTAATTTAATCCTAAAGTAAGGTCTACCAGACACCAATCGTAATGATATATCACTTGCAACTGGAAATGTCGGCATAATACGATATCGCTGGAGATTGATCTACATTTTGTATGGAACTTATAATAAGTACGTATTGAATTTAAGTGGTATCAATGAATTGACGTTGATACCTCTTACAATTCAATGATTAATATAAACTTATGGACAAACATGTAATAAATAACACTGTTTCCAAACATTAAGATGCCTTAGGTTAGTTTTTTTCAGTAAATGGCTATTAAAAACATATTTAAAATAAATTCCTGATGTGATATCCATTAAAAATTAAGCTATGTCACTTATTGCTTTTTAAACGATTGTATTTAGATCAAGGTTTAATATCAATATCTGTCATTGTACCTTTACTTACGCATACATCCTTGTATATACAGGGTTATTGGTAAAATATCAGCAACCTCTTAAGGGGTCATTGTACTCATAATTATGAACAACTTTTGCTATGGGACCAAACCTGAAATCGCGAAAAAAAATCAGCTGTTCAGTACATTTATGTTCGCATAATTCGTCAAAATGTACTGAACAGCTGATTTTTTTTTCGTGATTTCAGGTTTGGTCCCATAGTAAAAATTGTTCATAATGATGAGTACAATGACCCCTTAAGAGGTTGCTGGTGTTTTACCAATAACCCTGTATACATTTTCAGACTCCAACATGTACCGATACATTACCTGTATTTTATGTATTAAGCTAATCCGTCGAATCGAAAATCGAATAAAAAAATCGAGTCATAATTTGATTTTAGATTCAAGAATCTAAAATCAAAGTATGATTCGATTTTAATCATATCAGATAAATTGTACTATGGAAAAAAATGTTTATTACCCTTACCCTTATTCATAGATAAGAAGGGTTACTGACTTCTAAGTTTGTTGAGATGAAGAATGAACAAAAAAAAATGTTATAGTATGAAGAAGAGAAACCTACAGTGGCTTTAAATATGCCTATGTGGATATATTTAAGGCTGACTAGTTTTTTTTTAATATTGGACTTTTATTTATATTCCCTGTTATCTCTCTTTCCACGACGGTTTGGCAAGACTAAGATATAATCAGTAATAAAATTGTATATAGTGTAATAAATAGTTTTATACTTAACTCCACTACACTTGTGTATAGTTATTACTATTGTAAGATAAACAAACTGCCTAATACCTAAATTTGTTAATAAAAATTAAATGTTAAAATATACTGCGGAGTTTAATTTCAATTATGACTTTTTATGAGAAGACTATGGCTTGATGCTAAGAGTTTTTATTGATTTTAAAACTAACTACGAATAAGTACTACACAAAGAGTATACCAATATAACAAACGTACTTTCCTAATGAGACAACGGCGATCATAATATTGAGCTGTCTGTTAGGTAATCATTTAGGTTACAGCAAACAATAGAGAAACAACTTAGTTTAACGAGTTAGGAACAATATTCTGTGTAATACATTTCTTGTAAGATTGTGCCTCTGATTGTCTATCCTAATGTCTTTTTAATGTAGGTATAATTTATTTTAGTGACAAATAAACGTTTTTTTTTTAACTCACATAAATACTATAAAAAGGGAAAGGAGTAGCAATTACAAAAACGTCATTTAATTCAAATACAACACCAAATCACATTATATTTTCTATAATAGTAGTTACATAATATATTTTTTCTTTATATGATTTTTTAAAATTTCTTATCCATTATCCTAACGACTTTGTAATAAACCTACGCTTATGACCATAAATGTAAAATACATAATGTTACTTGGTTAATATGGAAGTGAAAATGCTTGAAACTTTATTTTAATAATAAATTTTATTTTTTTAAGAAAATAGATGCAATGAGGCTGTTGATAAATAACCATATTCAGTGTAAGTGGGCCCCAAAAGGAAGTTTAATAATGTTGTCATATAAATAGCTTTATTACCTATATCTTACTCGATAACGATAATTTTCTAATATATTCTTTGTAAATACTCTAACATATGTATCTTTCGGTACATAGTATTATTAAACACAAAAGTATTCAAATGAGCTTTATTTAGCTGGGTTAAATAAAGGCCATTTGAATTTAAAAACCTAACGAACGTAACAATTTAAATGAACAAAAAACTGATATTGTACTATCCAATCTACATATTATAATTTTACGAACTTATTCATTTTCAAAATAAATAAATGCCGATAATAAACATCGTAATAAATCTTGTTCAACTTCGAGTTTAAATAGTTGATATTTGTGTAAGTATGTAAAGTTCGGCACATTACGACGCTACCTGATATGTTCGTCTGTCTATGTAACTTATAGATTTATATAGAAGATGAACAACATTCATAGAAAATAAATACTTCTATATTCTACAACGAAGTTTGTTACAAAAATAATGTCATTCCAATTTCAAAAAAATAATGTTTTCTTCTCGCGACTTTGCACCGTACTTTTCGCCTGCGTAAATTATTACTTTTTTAACCATTTAAAGGTATTTATTATTTTATATTTTTCGATTACACATTTAAATAAAGGGGTATTTTAAATTCCAACTATATAAATTAAGATTTAATAAATAATATTTAGGGACTAGAATAGTTTTCTAAAATAAATAACATTTTTAAAATCATGACTAGTTCAGTAGGTTAAAGATTAAAATATAATTCAGCAGACAGTCAAGGAAAAATAATGTTCTTGGTTTTCAAAGAAGTTAAACATAACATTATAGTAGTAATTATCCTTCTTTGAAAGTTTTCAATAAAAATGGCAGCGATTCGGTATGAAAAATATAATATTATAGCAACAAATAAGCCCAAATAAACTGACGCAAGGAATCAATCCAACCCTATCAATTCCCATTTTGATAAAAAAAAAATCAAATATTACCGCCAATTTTATTTTTACTTTCATATTTTATACTCGTAACAAACGGTAACAGCAAACGATAACAATTCAAATAATGAATAATTTATAATAAAATATTTTAAACTAAAAAAGTATATAGGTATAATTATAAAAATAATATCTCTAAAAATTGTGCAGTTACCGTTTATTAAAAAGAGAAATAAAATTCATAACAATAATTTAAGGAAAATGCCTATGGCTTCTGTGAAAGCTATGTACAAAAATACATAAGTTTTTACAGACGCTGCAACTCGGTAAGCATAACATGAGCAACGGGCCACGACTCGGGAGTCCATTAACAGATTTAGAAGAAAGTATGTAATGGAAGATAATATTAGGTACTATTATAAAAACCAAAATGAATCCTTGGTCGTCACTTGGTTGTCTATGTTACGCCTACATTATTAATTCCGGGTTTTATTTCACTGATCATGGCTGGTTGAGTACATATACACAATTTGTGTTTTGTTCACAAATACACAGTTTTCTGATTAAAAATATAACCATTTTTTTTTTCTTAACCCAACTGTTTGTGACTATACTCTGAAGATCAGAGACAAAACATAATTGCATCTGATGGTCCTTTTTTGAACTCATCACTCTTGACACTATTGGGGTAATAACCATTTACTCGTGTTAGGGTAACAATCATCAACTCGCTTTAGGGTAATACCTATTCAGCACATATTACGGTAATAGCCTTCAACTATCCACTTTTTGCAAAATTGTACCTATATAACAAAAACTTTTACCAAAACATGACTATTCATGAATTATTCATGATACTGTTAAGAAACCTGCTCTCTTCAAATCAACCCTGATCAGTTTATAAAACCTGGAGTTGTTGGTCTATTAGTTTGTCAGGTTGTCTTCATGTGCTTTCTTGACGACGGCGAGCTTGGAGTGCGGGTCTTGCGGTTGCAGCTGCGCGTAGGGCGGCACGCGCGTACCGTGCAGCACCAACGACCAGCCGCGGAAGAACCCGGACCAGTCGCCCGGGTTGCTGTCCGGGCCACCGTTGTAGCGCGCCTGGAAGATAAAACAATAAATATGAGATAAAGCAAAGGCACCTTTCTGGATAGCTAGCTGAGTTTAAAATCAGCCAGTTGTCAGCCTGAGGTCACAGATCTACAAACTGTTTCAAGATATAAAACGGAAACTACTTTTCATTCGGGTTTTGCACAGAGCACGGAATCGCCTCAGAGACGGCAAGCAGTACCTACTGATAAAATTCTAAAACTGCCTTGAGTACACAACTTCTGTCACGGAGCGCCTCCAAAGCCGTCAGTTTCTATACGTCATTAGTGTCGTAGTGCGAGTAAACGGTGACACGCTTGGTTTGTATGGAAACCAGACAATGCCGCCTCTAGCAGCGTCCGCCGTCGCGTCCTCTTGCTTTGTGGGGTTTTCATACTCGCATATCACTTGAAACAGTGCCCCTGTCAATTTTATCACTTAAGACAATGCCCCTGTCTATGTCATCACTTGAGAAAATGCCCCATGTCAATGTCATCACTTGAGAAAATGCCCCATATCAATGTAATCACTAGAGAATGCCCTGCATTTCATTATTTGAGACAATTCCCCTGTCAATGTCATCACTTGAGAAAATGCCCTGCAATTTCATCACTTGCGACAATGCCCCTGTCAATGTAGTCACTTGAGAAAATGCCCCCTGTCAATATCTTCGCTTGAGACAATGCCCTCTTGTCAATGTCACCACTTGAGACAATGCCCCCTGTCAATGTCATCACTTGAAGCGATGCCCCCGTCATGTGAATGTCATCATTTGAGACAATGCCCCTGTCAATGTCATCACTTGAGACAATGCCCCCTGTCAATGTCATTCAGGCGCCAAAAGATCCTTTTAGCATTCTACCTACTGTTATTTAATGGTGTTTAATGGTTCATGCACAGCATTTTTTCGGAATAAACTATTTTTTTAATTTCCATCACTAAGTACTGCAGATCCAAGTAAAGTAAAAGTTTAGTTACCTCTAGTATCCACGTGCCCTGCGGGTACTCTCCCCAGGTATGTGTGGTCATGAAAGGCCACTTGGTAAAACCATCGCGGGAGTCATCGTCATTCGCACGCCTGCTCAGGATCATTGATCTAGAATGGATAATAATAGAGTTAATGGTGGGTAAGGGTAAGGAAAGAAAAGAGAAGAATTAACCAATATCTCCGAATATCAACTGGATGAACCAACAAGTTGCTTAGGTATTCGATCAACAAGTGGTCGAATAATCAAAAACCACTTTTCCGCCTAGTGGTTTTGTTCAAAACATGACGACCGGATTTGTTGACTTATGTAAAAGCGAAAGAAGATGTTTTTAGGGCTCAAGTCAAAATCAACATCAGTAGAATATTTACGAAAATTGATGATGAAAGTTTACCTCCAGCAAAAATTTGGAAGAGTAGGTGCATGGTTATAACTTATCATCTACATAGAAGAAACTGCATTCTCTTTCCTCATTGGAATGGTTTCATACCTGGTGCCCATAGGACTAGTGAGGAAGAGCTCGAGATCTCCGCGCCTGCTGGCGTTGGCACTAACAACTGCCTGCACGTGCTCCAGGTAGCGCACCTCGCTGGGCGTGCCGGCACACGCTGTGGTCTCGATCTTCATTGTTAGCATCCCTTCGGATTGGATTTCACTGGAAAAGCAGAACAAGTCGTAGTGTGAACTCGTTTTTCCAAAATAGTATCTACTTGCCTATTAAGTATTTGCTAATTCTCTATGTCTGGCCTTTTCCCAACTATGTTATGGTCTGCTTCCAGTTTAACCGAATGTAGCTGAATACCAGTATTTTACATGGAGCGACTGCCTATCTGACATCCATAGCCCAGTTACTGGGTAATTCGACACTCCTTGGTAAAATTGGTTGTCAGAATTTTGGGCTTCTGACGACGATTGCACCTTGCACCCTATGGAAATATATTGAAATCGCGAAAAAAAAGAATCAGCTGTTCCCTACATTTATGCGAACAGCATAACTCGTCAAAATGTAGAGAACAACAGATTATTTTTCACGATTTCAGGTTTGGTCCCATAGCAAAAGTTGTTCATAATGATGAGTACAATGACCCCATAAGAGAATAACGGTGATTAAAATTACACCCAGTATAACATTCTATTCTAACAGTATTTTAGTGAGATCGTTTTTAGACAAGCATCAAAGTAATGAAGCCTAGATATGCTTTACGCACGTTTTCAAAGGCTATCTATATGTATATAAGGATATCTATATATATAAAAATGAATCGCCGAAATGTATGTACGCGCATAACTTCCGAACGACTGCACCAAATTGGATAATTCTTTTTTGTTGTGTTTGTAATTGCCAGGACAAGGTTTGTATGAAAGAAAATGTTTGAAAAATTGCCGGGACAATTAGAAAATTCGGGAAAACAGAAAGTGCATTTTCTATGGGAATTTTGTATGAATTATTGAAATTTTGACAGGACAGCGTTTGTCGGGTCAGCTAGTTTCTAATATTTCACATTTTAGCCCTTTCTAATATGAACTTTGCTAAAAGACCTGTTCTTCAACATTTGTCCCTTATACTCAAAATCGAGAGACGTGGTCGTGACTAACTTCTAATTCCGTACAACCATGTTCTTGCTAAACATACTAATACAGCAGGCGCTCGGTAATCCGGCATCCGATTTTTTGGGAATTTTCCACCGGATTGTTGGAAAAAAAATTGGATAAAAAATTTCTATCTTTTTAGTCAAACTTAAAGATTCGTGTTTACTACTCGTATATTATATTATATTATTTTAATTATTGTGAGTGAAGACTATGTAGGTCATTGCTTTTTTTGTTTGTTTTATTTTTTCTCTCAGTTATTTCTAATCATGGTCTGGCAGTTTGAGTAATTTATGCGGCCTACCCCAATGTCCTTTCTTTGGTATTGTTCATCGAATCGTTGAGCTCCTTAAGTTCTGAGTTGAGCTGCGCGATTACTGACAAATGCGTGCACTGACTGGACAGGTCCTCTCAATCTGTGTGGTTCTTTCCTCAAAAGACCATTTCAGACACCAATCTACATGGTCTTCACATGAAGTGACCAAGATTATGTCTGGACTTTATAAGAGACTGCGACCTCTGAGTTTGTTAAAAAAAAACATGATTGACTTGTAAAAGTGTTTGTAGGTTGTTTACAGAAATAAAATACCTACTTACAGAAATAAAATCATTTATCATTTTATCTTTTACATTTATACAACCGCTCTGTAATCCGACGTTCGTTTGTGTAAACTGCCGGATTATAGAGCGGGTGACCTGAGTCGCTAACTACCGGATTACTGGATGTGCCGCCGGATTGGCGAGCGACGGATTACCGAGCGCCTACTGTGTTTTCTATTAATAATGTTAATAACATTTAAGTAGAGTAGTACTCACGCATGTGTATTGACAGATCCAGCTTCACAATGATACCGAGGTGGTACTGAGCGCCAGTTAGCTGAGAGCGCCGTCATAGCTCCCGCATCCAACACGCCGAAACCGAACAGGTGATTGAACTCCAGCCCCACGCCGTTCATCGTCCAGTGGAAACGACCCTAAGGATACGGAACATTTTATTTATTTATTCAATTGGTCTTACAACCGGGAATTGGTTTTAACAAACAATACGTCATATTCGATGTTGTGTCCGAGGCTGTATATTTTCTGCGTACAATACGCAGAAAATAGCCTCGGACACCACGGCCTGTCTTGCAACCGAAGTGCGGGCGCTAAGCGCCTCTCGCGAACATTAATGACATCATCCGACGTGCCCTTCTCACCGTCGGCATTCCAGCTGTATTAGAACCCAATGGCTTGGCACGCGACGATGGCAAGAGACCGGACGGCATGTCTTTATTTCCATTGAAGGTAGGTAGACCTTTAGTGTAGGACGCAATGTGTGTTGATACTCTTGCGCCACCCATCTTCCTGGCACAGCGTGCTGTGCTGGCGCTACTGCTGCAAAACCTCAAGCGGCGGAAGTATTCGGTAACTATATTTTCGAGCCGTTTGGGGTTCAAACCCTCCGGTCGTGGGGTCGGGTCATGGTTTGTTCAACGAAATCTCCAAACGACTGGTTGACACTTCCCGTGACCCAAGGGCTGGCTGATACAACGTGGTAATGCTGCCAGTCTCTTGGGTACATTACTAGTCGACAGCGATGAATTTTTCGACGCCATATTTTAGTTTTTTAATAGTTTTTGTTAGGTTAGGATATTATATTATTAACTTAATTATTAAAAAATAAAACGCAGAGGCAGATTAAAAGTCACTGCATACTGGACGTGGACGAGGCGGAGACGGAACGCGCAGGTTAAATGCAAACAGAACACGACGTGCTACTGTGGAGAACAAGAACATCTGTTCTTGTTCTCCACAGTAGCCCACAGTCCATCTGGACTGGACTGAGACCGGATCGACGTGCTAAATATCGTCGCCGACGATATTTTTCTTGTCCCTTGGGTGCCAGGGGGCCGATTCTACTAATTTGCAACGTTACACGTTCAATTGTGCTTCAACAACAGTTCAGTTTCGATCGCCGTTCGATAGTTACCAAAAAAGTCATTCTAGTATTCTGTAAGCAAAATGGAAACTAAACTTAAACCGAATCGTAACGAGAACGTAACAGCGGGTAACTTGTGTGACCAACATTCCAAATAGTATGTTTTAATAATACCACAGAAAAAAAAAGTTGAATCTAATAATATTACTAAATACGAATAAGTGCTACTAAAAGTATTTTTAATACAAAAACATATCTAGACCATACTTATACTTTTAGCCTTTATATTTTTTTGTAACATTTCAAATTTATAAATAATAGAAACTCAGAAGAACGTTTCGTTTTCGGCCCCAGCTTGCGAAATCTGTGAAACGAAACGTTTCAATTATGTCAAAAAGATAATGATGATACTAAACGTCACGCTCATGTTCGGTTTTGTAGATCAGAATAGCTTTTGAGATTGTTTCGATCGATCGGTGACTGACCTGAAACGTAAGCGCAGTTGGATCGTTGTTACATTAGTGGAATGCGAAAACGCTCAAAAGCCGTGGTTCAGCTGCCATTCAATTGCGATTTGTTAACAATTTTGTTAGTAGAATCGGCCCCCAGGTCACCATTCCGTCCGCACCCATGACGTATGCTCTTCCGTATAGGTACATGTTCTATAAAACGATATTTCCAAAAGTTGTCGTCCCGTCTGTGTTAAATACACGTTACGTATGCAGCGACTTCATAGGAACCGGAATAAAATTTTACCCCAAAACAAAGAAGTATTTAGAAAACAATTAGAAACTCCTTGCAAAGAGTTTCGTGAAGGAAAATTTCTGTTTTTTCCAAGTTTTGTCGTAACAAAATTCACTTTATAGTCGTTTTTCTTTTAACAGGCGAATGCTAAATCGTGGCTGGGCTAATACGATAATAATTATGATCCTTAAGATTCATAACGCTAGGAATAAATTCTAAACAATATACCAGATACCTAGACCTCTTTAAAATTCCTTCATCGTCTGCCTAGCCTTTTCCCAACTATGTTGGGGTCGGCTTTCAGTCTAACCGGATGCGGTTGAATTCCAGTATTTTACATGGATCGTCTGCTTATCTGACCTTCACAACCCAGTTACTTGGTAAGACTGGTTGTCAGACTTTCGGGCTTCTGACGACCCGTAACGACTGTCAAGATCCACGAATGACAACCGGGACGAACGGCTTAACCGTGCTTTCCGAGGAACGGAGGGTTTTGTTATGCAAACAAGGTCATCCCTCCACAGACCAACCGGGGCAAGTGTTGCTTAACCTGGTCGATCCACCCGTTCGGCTTACTTAACCCCAAGCCCTTCTCAAAACTCATTAAAACAACAATGAAAATCATTTAATTAAAATAATGACTTCAAAAACAAATTATTAAGACGAAATTTAATATAAATTGAATTTCAGAAATTCCTTCCCAAGAGAAACGATCAACTTTTCGGTGTAAATAAATCCGAATAAAACTTTAATTCGTAGAGAAATTTTCACCCACGCCGAACCTTGTTAACAAAAGCACAATTCGAAACCAAAGAGGAAAGAGCAACAAAACGTAATTAAACAGTAAACTTAGTTAAAACTTGGCATTTAAGGGCGAATTTCACTTAATGAAACTAACTCGTTTAGCACATGTAAAACGCGTTCAAGAGCTGTCAGTGTCAAAATTATTGTGGAATATATACTGACAGCTCTTAAACGCGGTTTAGAAGTGCTGATCGCGTTCAGTTTCACTGGTGAAATCCGCACTAAGTCTCTTTGCCTTGATATTTAAACTTGAAGACAAAAGTTTATAGAAGTCTTGAGGCTTCGCGCTTTGAGGTATAACAACTAGTCATTTTAATAATGTTTATGTTTTCATATACCTAAATATGAACACAATTTAAAAAAATCATAGCTGGTTTTCCTGCTGCATGCTGCCATGAAACAACGCAGAAGATACACTCGACCAACAAGTTTTTATCGCTTAACAAAAAAAGTGTTGAACTCTCAATCGACTTTTACGACATAAATAAACTGAGAGCCTATTCATTATACGGAGAAACATGTGGACTTAAATGAAATTGAACCTTGTAAACTGAAAAGTTGGCTCGACCTCCTAGTAGAGGCATGGAGTTGACATCTGGTCTAAACTTTGGCGCCACCATCGAGTACAAAGCCCAAACTGTGACCAAGAAACTGGGCATCCTAAATAGGGTGAAGCGATACTTTACGCCTGGACAGCTATACAAAGCACAAGTCCAATCCTGCATGGAGTATTGCAGCCACCTTTGGGATGGCTCAGCTAAATACCAATTTGCCGCGCTTCACTCGGTGGAACGCAGAGCTAAGGCTCATTGGTGACGTAAAACTGGTGGTGCCAAGCTACACAGCTTGGCTCATCGCCGCAAGGTTGCCTGCTTGTCGGTCTTCTACAGATTGTACTTCAGTGAGTGTGCTCAAGAACTCTATGACATCATTCCATCGGCCCCCATCTACCATTGGACATCTAGACGCACTGCCAGTTACCATCCCTACCTAGTTGCTATTCCACCAATTCGCACTAAGTGTTCCGAGCGCATACAACCCTAATCTCTTCAAAGTGAGAGTGAACAAGTTTTTTCTGGGTAAGTTCACTCCATCGTCGACTTTGTCACTGTCACCTCCGACCTAGACTAGAGTCAAGAGAAAACCCATCTCAAATAAAAAAAAGCTAAACCTTGTTTTTCAAATGAAGACGTTCCCCACGTCTTCATTTGAAAAACATTTCATACAAAAATATAATATACACCAAAAGCACATATGATTGTAAGAAAACCGTAACTAATTGGATCAAAAAACTCACATATGAAGAGACCGAGGCACTTCTACAGTACATTAAATAGCAAGATACATTATAATAATATATTAATCAATTGTTACATACATACATTCAATCTCACTAAAACTGGCAGTTAAAAAATAGAAACACACACACACACACGCACCCCCACACTCACGCACACACACACCCCCCACACACGCACACTCACACTCATCACACACACACTCTTACGCAATTTTTTCTTGTTTTATTATTTTACTTTTTTCTTTATCCTTTTTTATAAATTAAAAAATTATATTATCAATAGAAATAAGTAATTAAGCATAAGTCTAATTACCCACATATTTGTTACTGTTGTAATTATTTTGCTATGGAAGAGCGGGGCCTCCTAACACAGGCAAAAACTGCTTAAAAGGAGACCCCAAACACAACCACCCATTGTTGTAACAAATTTCTTGAATAAAACATTTTGTATTTTGTATTTTGTATATTTTATATAATGCATACCTTAGCATCGTAAAGCGAGTTCCTCTTTGAAGTCAACACAGTCAAGTGTTGAATGTCTCGCCACGTTAAGCTGGGACTGTGAACAAAAAGTCACCTATAAGAAGAAAAAATTAAATCGTTTCGTAGATCATGCTTGTTATAAATAATAATGGAGGTTATGGAAACAAAAAAAAAAAAAGAAAATACTCCTCCTTTCTTTTAGTTTACTTGACGCGTATGGCTAAATATGAAGGTGGTATTTCAGCCTTTTACTTTGAATCACATACACGGTAAAAACGCAAAACCCAACGTTGTAGAAGGTGGAGTTGCCGATATTTATGATAATAATAATTTAGATGACCAAAAAGGCTTTATTAATATTTTGAAATATGGTTTTGATTGGCTAAAGCAATTCCTATTTACGTTGCACTCGATGTCTAAGTTTGTTCCCGTGCAGTTGCTCAACATCATTATGGTAGACAATCCTTAGTTACTGTCAGATTCGGGGAAGAAGAAACTTACTTGGCGCATGTAAAGCCAGGGCAAACACTAGGGGTGTTTTTGCTGCCGATATCTCTCAATGCGTTGCAGTATACTTTCCATGCAGTTCAGTAGTTGCCGGTGATCAGGTCCCCTTTGCTCAACATATATGACGGGAGAAAGATTCAAGAAAGGCAGTAACTTACTTGGCATGCAAGGCCAGGGCAAATACTCCCGCAGCCTCAGGTGCAGCGGCCGATGTTCCCGAATGCGTGGCAGTGCACTTTCCATACAGGTCGGTAGTTGCTACACCAGTGCTGGGGTCTCGGGCTCCATTGCTGAACGTACTTGCGAGAGTTGATGAACAGGACTCGTCGTAGTGCGCATTTTGACCGTCGTTTATTGCACTGGAAAATGGATTTGTAGTTATTATTGCTATTATATACTGCTACGTATGTATAACCCGTGAACCCTCGATATTATATTTATGTAACTTTAATCAAAATGTTATAATCATTTATTAAAAATAATTTTGATGTGTGTTTTGTACGATATACTTTCTAATATTTTTAATGCGAAAGTATTATAACGTAAACGTATGGAATGTTACGATGACATATCTAAACTGCTTAATTGATTTTGAGTAATTGTAGCTATAGAATGGAGTAAATTTAAATTAAAAAAAAAAATTTACAAAAAAATTTGTGTGTGTAAACATTGCTTTTCTTATTTTGCAGCTTTCCAAAAGACCGAAACATGATATGAGACCTAGCTAGATTGATTTTTCGGCCGCGTACAACCCCATATTGCAAATTTCATCGAAATCGTTAGAGCCGTTATCGAGAACGACATTACTGATTACAAACAAATATCTGAATAAATATACAAACATTTCTCGTTGAATAGTATAGGAAATAACGTATTGAACATAAACAGTACCTAACAGAGATATTTATTTACGTAACTTATCAATAGCTTTTTGCCGATCGGCAAGTAATTGGCATACCTATATGTCATACACTCATCCTTAGAAATATCTATAGCTCATTTACCTACAAAGCGTACTAATCAATTTGTGTAATATGCGTCCTCTATACTACTGTATTATATACTCTAGGACGGCGATACATTGAGTTAAAAAGTGGCATGACGTCACACCTTGGTAGATTTTATACGTAGAAGTGACGTAGCGAGCCCCCACTCCCGAACTTTAATGCGTGTTATCTGTCATTTTGTATAAATATGATAAACAGTGATCGGATAATCGGGCACTAATATGCGTAAACTTCACTTTTATTTCCACGAAAGAATAATACGGACATGCCTTTCAAAATCCCTTCTGTTCGTATAAAATACAATAATTAGTCGATTCGATTACTAATCTGTTCGATAGATAAATCAATTTCCACTACTTGACTACATTGTGCACATTATCATTTTTTATTTATATTCCATTTAGTTTTGAATGATTTAAAGATCAAATCAAAATAACCACTGCTATTACAAAGTTGTGCAATCCCTGGAATAGCGTTGAAAAAAACGAGCATTCCCGTTTCTTTCGAATTCCGTCGTTTATTTAAATGTTTTATTCGAAAGTTTAAAGAAAATTTGCCAGTATATATTTCATGTTTTTTTATTCAATAAAACCGAAATATATGAAAGAAACGGGTAATATTGCGTTGTTTTTTTCAAATACGTACTTAGTATAGGGGGAGGAAGAGGTGCGGTGTGGAGCGGGGGCGGGTTGAGCGGGAGGGGGGTAAGTGGGGGTGTGGGTGCGGTAGGGGGTGCGGGGTTTGTAAAGGGGTTGAAATTGGTTTTTTTCGTAAAAAAAAAAGAAAAACGCTACGCTACCCGGGAACACGGGATTACTTATTTATTCAGAAAAGAATGTCCATATTATTCTTTCGTGGAAGAAGTTTAGGTATATAAGCGCCCGATTATCCGATCACTGATGATAAAGCAAAAAATACGTGTCTAATATTTTTTCATTATCTGACTGAAGGACTAAATAGAATTTCTTTTTTTTTTACCCAGGCATCATCCCTATTTTGTTATTAATTAAATTTTCTGTCACTTTGAAGTGAAACAGAAAATTACTAACAAAGTAATTAAAAAGTTTTAAACTGGATCAGTCCTGACAAATGATCACCGGACGACATTCTAAGTTATCTAACTTACGAAACAAGACATTTACGGATATTATGTGATCATTATTTCTGGAAGCACATTTAATATAATTTTACTTCTGTTTTGAAATGTTATTTTTTTTTTTATAAACTAGACGGGTGCAGCGTTTCCTATAACTGACAATGAGATGAAACGCACAAATAAAACCAGAGGTCAGAGGTCATGTTTTATTTTAAGAGATGAGAAGAGACGTCTTTTATAAAAACCATCTGACCAATCATCTGAGATGACCTTGACCGCTGAAATTGTTCCAATTCAGTTCCAGACAATAATAACTATTATATTTGTGTATTACACTGAAAGATGTCCTATTTCCAGTTGTGAAACTATTAAGGAGTAAGTATTTAGAGGATAAGTCGATAGAATCTAATGTAAATGTGTAATAATCATATAATAATAATCAAAATCAGCTGTTTCCTACATTTATGTTCGCATCACTCGTCAAAATGTAAGGAACAGCCGGTATTTTTTTTCGCGATTTCAGGTTCGGTCCCAAAGCACAGATTAATACAGATGGGCCACTCCGCAGTTTAGGTATGAAGCTACAAGTACGCGGCGGGCCTATCTCACTGGGCCTATTCAGGACTGCCGCGGTCAGAAGGTATAAGAGAGGCAACTTGTAGGTGGATATAACTGTAGGTAATAAGCGTTGTGCGACTCGAACTGCACTTTATTGTGTCGCAGCAAGAGTCGCTTTTTATTTAAAGGATTTTGCGGAGTGACCCATCTGTATTAATCTGTGCCCATAGTTTGTTATCATGAGTACAATCATGTGTTTAAGTAGCGGTCACTAATTATCAGTCACCCTATTTAATGAATTTGTTACTGACATAAATGTATTTGCATGCCATACGATGGCAGGGTATGCTGAAACCAAAATTACTTTAATATCTATTGTACCATATTCTGGCAAATAAATATTTTTGATTAGATTTGATTTGAAATGACACCTCTGCCCAACTCTTTGGGGAAACAATTCATGATGTTGCGTTGTTTACTTCATATGCTAATTTCTGAGAGCACCCACCTGTTGATGGAGACGGTCCACATGGAGGCTGCGTACCCGTCACAGTTGCAGTCATCGTCTTCACCGCCGTCACCACTCGCCCACACGTAGATGTTTCCCAAACCATTACGTCCCTGCCAATACAAACACAAATATCACAAATGGAACCAAACCTAAAGGAGTTTTTACAGACATGAATCTTACATAGGTCTTGTACCTACAAAAATACCAACGGAACATAAAAAAACAGTGGAAGTGGTATGCAACAAAATTACTATAGGAACCGTAGACAGCTGTCTACGATAGGAACCGCTGTCGCCAAACTCACACAAATAAACCGATAATCATATAATGCACTACAAACAAACAATTCGTCTGATTTGCCGTTTTAATTTTAGTCAAAACTAGCATAAGTCACAGATCTTACAACCAGAAATAAACCTTCATGCTTTATGAATAGGATTTATTTTGCTTTAGTCCAGAAAGTATTTACGTTTTGTGTTCTCAAGTCAAACTAGATTCGATTGACGAGTAAATTCCGCTTTTTCATTTATTGACAGGCAACCGTAGACGAAAAAATGCAATAATTCATGGGCGCTATGAAGTTCCTTATTTATTGACAGGCAACTATAGACGGAAAGGTTGGAAAGATTATAATATAGGTCCTGAAATTCTAGGTCTAGCGAGCCATTTAGGGACTAAGTACTCTGACTTATTCAGCTCTATTCAGCTTATGCCCATAGAAAACAACGATTTTGTATGGAGACGCGTACGCATCCGTTCAGCTTTCCGCGTCTATTCAGCTTTTGCGGCAAAGAAGTATGAAAGGTAAGTAAGGTAAGGTTTTTTACTCTTACTAACACTAGGCTAAGAACATTGTTACTAACAAATCTATGGACAGAAAGTCTGCAATAAAATTATTATTATTATTTTTTGATTTTTTGATATTTCTCGGGACCCTGGGGTCCCGGACCTTTGGAAGGCGTACGAGGAGCCGCAGCCAACTCGCAGAGGCCCCTTAGATAATTTTAAATGATGAGGAGGCACCAACCGACGATTATCCCTGTATGCACTATGCAAGTGCACCCAAGGACAACCCCCGGTTGGTGCAGGACTATTGCTGTACGTGGAAACGAAACATATTGGGCTATGGGTTTGGGTGGCTAAAGTGGATTGGGTAACTTGAACTATGGAAGAACTATGTCCCCTGTCTGACCAATGTTATATATTATACACGGATAAAATGGCAGGGGGTGACTTGCACACTCAATAATGGGCCCCCGGAGACGGCCGCTAGCACATAGTTTTTTTTATTATTGTCCAACATACATTTTTTTTTTTTTGGTTTTTACAATTTTACGCGCCTAACTTTCCAGTAACTCGCCAAACTTTCCAGTGACGTAGCGACAAGGAGGCAACACTTCCTGAGGTGCTTGAGGAGTGGAGAGGTATTCCACGGCTATCAGGACAATCCCGGAAGTACGGTCAAGATCCCTACCAGCACCTTACTGGAATACTTCCTTCCTCCGAGCACGTTTGCTCTTGCGAATCTCCACTCCGCTCCAAGCCGGCCAATAAAGGCAAGCCAGAGATGAGGACAAGATTTCTCCTGGGAGATAGGGTCCATGGGGTCGCTACTGCCCATCATCTCGCCACATGCTGCCCTGCGGGTTTTTGTATCTCTCTTGGTCTGATTATTATTATTATTATTATAAAATGAGGACAAATCTGTTATTATCTTGCGCTATAGATAGAGTTCAGCGCTGTTCCGCCGCATTCAGCGTCGAACGCGGCGGAACAGCGCTGTACACGGATGGTTATCGACAAGTTGTGACCTGCATAGTTCCTGCATAGATTCGATTTATTATTACGTAATCATTATGCACGCAAGGATTTTGTTTCTGCTTGAGTATAGTTTTCGATTTCTTTTTTTTTTGGTGCAAATAATTAAATTTAATTTATTGTTTGAGTTGCGTAATGTACTTAATTTATATATTATTTTGTGCAGTGTTGTATAGAATATATACAATATATATATATATATATATATATATATATATATATATATATATATATATATATATATATATATATATATATATATGCATATATATGAAATTTATATATATATATATATATATATATATATAAATTTCTTCGGGACAATATTTATGGCAAGACTAGGTATATATATTATATATATATACCTAGTCTTGCCATAAATATTGTCCCGAAGAAATTTTTTTTTTATCGCAAATAATATTTATTACTTTTACAGAGTTCAATACATAAATATAAAACAATTTAAAATATAAAAAGCTTATTCGAAGTGGTCTCCATTGGCTGCAATACAGTCGTTTAAACGTTGAGGCCTGTTATCAATAGAAGCACGCACTCTTTCCATGGGAAAATTCTTCATTGCCAATCGTATGGATTGTTTTAGGGACTTCAAATTATCATGGCGTTTAGAGCAAGCCGTACTCTCTAAAACTGACCATAAATCATAATCCAGCGGATTAAGATCGGGACTAGACGACAGCCAGTCTTCAGCTCTGATGAATTCTGAAACGTTCACTTCCAACCAAGACTGCGTGGACCGAGCTTTATGACCCGGCGCCGAGTCTTGTTGGAAGGACCATACTTAGTTATTGAACATGGTGTTGTTAAGGGGCTTAACTACCTTCTCAAGAATGGTATCTTGATACACTTGTGCCGATGTTTTGATACCTTTTTCACATAAATATGGCTCAGTCATTCCTTCATAGCTAACACCCTACCAAACCATCACTGAAGTCGGATAATGCCCACGTTGCACTCTGTCGACTAATTGGTAAGTTTCCTTGGAGCTTTGAGCATAAATACGGTAATTTTGTTTGTTAAAATGTTGCTTAATTGTAAAGATTTTCTCATCCGTAAATAAAATTTTTCTGTGACCTCCCTTTGCGTACCGCTTCAGTAGTTGTTTCGATTTTACCACCCTATTCTTTTTTAAATTATCAGTTAAAAAATGACCAGTGCGTCTCTTATAGGCTGCAAGTCTTAAGTCATCTTTTAAAATACGCGACATGGTTCTGGGTGCTATCTTCATCTCCCGAGATAAAATCTTTTGTTTTCGGACAGGATTTCTTCGAATTCTTTCCCTTACTGCTTTGACCACCTTTTTCGTACGAACACTACGTGGACGGCCAGATCATTTCTGTCACAAACAGAGGAGGTCTCATTGTACCTATTAATAGCCCGGTACACAAACATTTTGACTAATACTCGTAAATACCAAGCGTATGGAGAGTTTTAAAAATTGCATTTGGCTCCATACCAACTTTGTGTAATGCAATCACAGCGATTCGGTTCTTTTTATCACCCCACTCCATTTTAATATCGCAAAATATTGTACAATGTATTGGCGCCAAAATTAGAAAACTCAATGAACAATCGTATAAAAATGACAGATTCCAAATTCAAATGTAATATCTTTCTTATTTTTAATTGTAACAGTATTTATGGCCAGACTAAGTATATTTTAACTGAACAGACAGCTGTGCTGCTGGGGAGTTTGTTGCGCCACTTCTTCTCCCCAGCTAAAGCACTAGGAAGTGGTGAAGGGCGGGCGTTTTGGGGGACTGTATTATGTAATTTTGACGTTCGAAAAGTGCTGATTCTTACCCTAGATTGAATAAATGACTTTTGATTTTGATTGAGAGAGTTCGGCCGTCTTTTAAAATAATTATAATTATTTTATTTTTACGAAATAAACACGCTTTGACGGCTTTTCTCATTCTTACGACGCTGTACGCGGCTGATAAAACAGAACTGTATAAGTGTGACCAAAATCGTTCAGCGAAACGCGAACGGAGCTGAAAGGTCACACGCAAGGAAGTGATATCGAATTTTGCCGTTATTGAAATCGATAAGGAGCACTTTACTGAAATCCTACCCTAACGGTGAAATGAAAATTCCCAAATATATATATCTCCTGGGGCTGCAGTCTCGACAAAGATAGCGATCGCTTTACGACCGAATTCGGTCGCATGCCTAATGGGGTTACTAGACGGTCAAAATTGCTTGATAAGCACGTGATTTTTTCTGACTTGTCGAGCAATTTTGACCGTCTGGGGACCCCGCAAGGATATTGCGACCGAATTCGGTCGTAAAGCGATCGCTATCTATGTCGAGTCTGCAGCCCCAGGTATACATGATGAACGGACGGTAGATGTACGTAGTCTATATTACTAGAAGAAGCAAGCCAGTATTTGCACACACACACACTGTATGTGTGTGTGTGTGCAAGTACTGGCTTGCTTCTTGCTTGGCGTAGGTAATCCTTTTGTCGCATGATACGATACGTATGAGTAATAAAGAGTTTGTTACTCTTTGACAAATTCCATGAAAAAACATCTGTAGGTACACCTCCACTCAAACACACATGATTCACAAATCAAGAGAGGAGAAGGTGATTCTCTCAACCTTTGACACGAAATGCGATGCACACAGCACTAGGAAAATTGACGTAGTGTGTCAATTTGATAAACTATTTATGATATTTCCATCACTATACAATTTCTTGTCTTTGGAATGAAATAACCAAACTTTTTTTTTTTTGTGGATGTTAAATAATTTTTTATTTTGATAATTTGGAATATAAAGAATTTATATTGCCCAATCCCGTGATCAGTCATATTGCGTGAGATGTCAATACTTACATTCCGATTTAAGGAAACGAGTAGTATAACAGTTTTCCGGGGTTCTGCTGAATTTTGTACTTTGTTGAATGAGATGAAAATACATTTGTTTGGCATTTTCAAATGAATAAAGAATACATTCACAGCTTGCGTTCCCATGCATGCATGATATCAAGTATATAGATAGTATTGCAGGAAATGTGTAACTTAATTTTAAAATTGTGTCCCAAGGAAATGGTTTTTGGTTGGAAAGGCTTTTAGGGTGAAATAGGTTTTCAAATCCTACTTTCTGGCACCAAAGTGTTATTATTTTATTAAAGTTAACGGAACTTTGGCGTCACTTGTCTTTGGGTTTGATATATGATGATTGAATGAACCAATAAAGTTTTATTTTCATTACAAAAAAAATCCTTCAGTTAAAAAAAAAAAAAACACGTTTCTGGTACTGTCCCCGTACAAGAAACGTGTTTTTTTTTAACTGAAGGATTTTTTTTTAACTTAATTTTTTTTTAACCATTTAATTTTTAACTTTATTTTATTTTTATAAAAATACTAAACATGAATATTTTCGACGTGAAAACGTCTTTTCGCTCGGTGTACTGGTGATAAGGTCAATATTTCTGACCGACAAAAATATGTAAGATTTCAACCGCTAATAACTATAAGACTTTTAATGCTAGAGTAATGATTGAGCATTTAAAAGGTAGGTCATATTTATAACAATTTTAAGGCCGGATTTAATTTGCCTATGGCGTCACACTGCAAGTAGAGGGACGCGCACATGAGCCCGCAGCTCATGCCCTCTACTTTTCACTATGTGTCGAAAGTATCAATTCGTATAGCGAGCGCAAAAACGTGTTTAGCTAGATCAGTTATACTGGTGTCTTTGTCAAGAGTTGACAAAGCTTTACCAGGACATAAAGAGAAACAACAGAAATATAAGCCAAAATAGGATTAAAAATATTAACAACAGAAATATTGGCCAAAATAGAATTAATTTTTTTTTTTTTTTTGAAGTTGACATTACCAAAATAATGTCAGATGTCGTCTCATATCGGCTGTAAATCTGCTCAGAAATGAAAAATATTATAATGAGTGAAAGTTTACTTTATAAGGAATGCAATGAGCCAACTAAGTCTAGTGTCAAGTAAATACAATGGTTACGGCAGTATCGGGAACCGTAGTAAAATTTCAATAATATGTTTTCACGAAAACAAATGGCGCGGGCTCGAATTGCGCCTACTAAACTTTTTCATCTTAATTTTTAACAATCTCAAGAAAAAATTGTATTTAATAATGATACCGTGAATTACAAAGTTATTTTTTGCAGTTGTAGAAAATCACCCATATTTAAACTAAATACATTATGAATCGGCATTTTTAGTATTGGTTGATTAAATACATTATATGGTACCTACATCATATTATCATACAGAAGTTTCAAATTCCTAACTTCTTCACTTGTTGCGATAGAGCTCGTACAAAATGGTCTAAAATTGACTACTTTTACCCACTATGTCTTGATTTTAGAAAATAAAAAATAAAATATTATATTTGTACTCTATTTCATGAGTCCTAAACAATGACACCCCAAATGCCAGGGTAAGAAAAAAAATTCAAAATGAAAAGTTTAATCTATAATTTTATTAAGTATTTATTGTTATAGCAGCAATAAAAATACACAATCTGGGAAAATTTATGAACCAACCTAAAATTAAAATTAATTAACTTTTAAGTTGAAATTACATTACAACTGATAATTAATTTCAAAGTAAATACAAAATACGATAAAGTCTAAAGTTAAATTGATAATTACCGTAGCGTATCTATGTCACATCCCTTTACCAAAATTCGCAGAACATTTCAACTTCGTGGCTTTGAGCCTCGTCGCCATATTAGGAGCCAATTAGGAGCCGACATTCTGTAAATACGGCAAGTTAGGTAAGCAAGCCTTTGTAAATGTCAGCTTTGAGCCAACTGACAATTTTCAAGGTGTATTTCTAAAGGCGGAGACTGACTTGTACAGTTTGTTTGTAATTCGAGGCGAGCTTGGTTACAAAACGGCGATACACAAGACGCGGCGAACGCTCGAATCAAGCACATGGCTCAAGCGCACTCCTTTTCATGTTACACACGCGATACACTAAACGTGGCGAACGCTCGCTTCGAGCAAGTGACTCAAACGTGTAGGGCTGCCAGATTGAGAACTTTTTTCGCAATTTTGGGTAAAAATTTGGCTCCTGGAGCAATGTTGGAGAAATGAAATATTTGGAGGAATGTTTAGAGAGAGAAAAAATATTAATGGAGAATTTTGGGTATTTTCATTTTATAGTTTCAGAGCGCATCACAGAAACAGTACGCTTGTTTGTTAGTCCGTATCTCTTATTAGTATGTGGTTTGGTTCATTCTACTTCCACAATATTCTACATTATCTGCATATTTTTCATTCGTTTCATTTTATAGTTTCGCAGAAGTTGTGGAGATTTAGAAACAGATCCAGTGTAATGTGTGGTTTAATTTAATTGTAGACAATATTCAGCTATTTTGGATAAATTAAAAATGGAACATTAATTCTAGCTTAAAAACTACAATTTAGAGAGAAAAAAACTAGTCACAATGAGCCTGTGTTACAACTTGAAAATGTGACGTTCCACGGGAAAAGGTACAGACGCCAGCACATCAAGCTACTACAATCTGTCAAATTTCTTTAATAGATTTTCAACTTTATCGCTAAAGCATTAGGCTCAAGGTTGATTGGGAAAATTTGACAGTTTCGGGTAACTTATTTTTAACCTTATTTTGGCCAAAGGTACATGGTAAGTTGACAATAGTAAAATAATGTTAGATGTCGTCTCATATCGGCCGTAAATCTGCTCAGACATGAAAAATATTATAATCAGTGAAAGCTTACTTTATAAGGAATGCAATGAGCCTACGAAGTCTACTGTCGAGCCGAGTTGATACCCCTGACCTGCACTGACTTGCGTTGATAAATGCTCGCATCGAGCGGCTTGGCTCGCTGCACTGACTAGTGTAACATGTTACAAAAACACGATACATTACAAACAAACGTTACAAGTCCTCCGCCTTAAGACAAATGAAATGCAAAATGAAGTAACTACATAGTTACTTCATTTTGCATTTCACACATGACATAAGTATTTTATTTTGGCTTTGAGAAATAGCTATTTAGTATGTACTAGACTCCTTCTCTGTGGCAAGTTTGACGCCGTTTGTGCGAATTGGTTTACGGGACCGGAACTTATACCTAAAAGAAACAAATAAAATATTTGCCTTTAGATTTTAATACTACTTACTTATGCGTTAAGTATACCTATAGTTCATATCGGCATCACAAACAGGAATTTATTATCGAAATTCTTATGAGCTATTTTGATTCTACCGCCATTCGCTTCCAATAAAAAGTTATATTAAATAAATATTTATCTCATAATAACTCTTTTACAAACAAAGTATATCAAGAATTTTCCTCATAAACCTTCGAAGGAACACAATTTATTTCAGTGAGCGTCCTTCTTTGTTTATCGAAGATCGCATGTGTGGGCCGGAATACTACTAGCTTTCTGATGGAACCCTGAATCGATTATCTTGTAGACATAGAAACGGAGCCCCGTGCGGCTGTTATTACTTAGCCACTCGCTCCTCGTTCGTTTCTTGTCAGATATATTCTAAAATGTTTTTGGTACCTGATAATAATTCATTGTTGTGTCGATAGAAGTATAATTCATCTCTAAATCGTATCTAAACTGTCGTATCGTATCTAATCGTATCTAAAATCTAAGTATATTTCTTTTCGTTAAACGTACAAGGCTACAATTTTCAACAACAATAACGCATAACTTTATACTTTTCAACTTTCAAATAAACCGTTTGCTCTGTATCGCTACCTAGATCTACCTCGATCTAGAAGATTAAACTCATTTTATCTCAAATAGCTCCTAGACCCTTCTAGTTAAAGACCGGAAGAGCTGCCGTGTTCCTTTTTCAAACGCTCCACTTTCAGCTCCCAGCGGGGGATATGACGACAAAGGGCGGGGGAAATGAACTAGCGTTTAACGGTAGATATAGTAGGTTAGTTATAATGTGTTCGAGTACTTTATGCACGGTTATGGTGGCTTTTAGTAAACGGTAGGTAAAGTCAGGGACATTAATTGGTAAGCAAAATGATTATGAACTTAAATTGTCCGTATATCTAAATGACATCTGACAATTGTATAAAATAGCTGTAACACGGCAAATTGACATAGGGTTTAATTGAGTGTACTTATGCGTATTGCCTGTTATGACATCTGGAGGCGAAACGTGGACACTCACGGTACGGCTGGTCCATTAATTCAAGGTCGCTCAGCGAGCTATAGAAGGGGCTATGCTGGGAGTCTCTCTGAGAGATCAAATCCGGAACAAGGTAATCCGGCAGAGAACCAAAGTTGTCGACATAGCTCACAGAATAAGCAGTGAACCTGAAGTGGCAATGGGCCGGCCAGATTAGCCGTAGAACCGATGACCGTGAGACGTGTTCATGAATGGAGGCCGCGAATCGGCAAACGTAAGGTAGGTTCCTTAGGCTAGGCCTCTTCGCAGGGTGGCTGGTAGCAGCTGGATGAGAGTTGCCGAAAATCGAGCTGAATGGCGTGCATTCGCAGAGGCAGTCCAGCAGTTGACGTCATCAGTCAGATGACGATGAGGATGCTTATTATTTTTGATTTTATTGTTCTGTTTTGAGATTCAAGACTTAGGTATAAATAGGACCCGGAGGACATGGTGGAGCTTATGGTGGAGGTCTGCCCGGCTTGGGCAGGGCACCGCCGCGTCCTCACAGAGGCGATCGGCGGCGGCGATCTCTTGCGTCCGGCGCTGGTCTAGGGCATGATACGGAGCGAGAGTGCATGGGAAGCCGTCACTTCCTTCTGAGGAGCATTAATGCTCGCGAAGGAGGAGGCGGAACGAGTGAGGGAGAGGCAATCTTGGGGCCCTCACGCCCCTAGTCACTGCAGGAGTCGCTCTGGGCGTCGGGAGTTGAGAGCCGATTCCTGGCCACCATGGGCGCGGGCTTGCGGACGACGAGCAATGTGTAGCTCGCCATCCGGTAAGGACCAGGCCCGGGTCGACGGCGCATTGTTTTCCACGCGCGTCTCACAGAGATGTCAGCACTAACTGAAGGGGCCGATGCCTGCCAGGGTCGCGGGTTGTTTGAAGGAGTTACCGTGGCCCTGGCACAGGCAACTGAACGAACACGGGTGGGTTTTAGTCAGT
This sequence comes from Dicycla oo, assembly GCA_948252095.1. Classification (NCBI taxonomy): domain Eukaryota; kingdom Metazoa; phylum Arthropoda; class Insecta; order Lepidoptera; family Noctuidae; genus Dicycla; species Dicycla oo. The sequence goes on along the minus strand of OX411721.1, from coordinate 9,746,866 downwards.
ACAAGTCTGACACGCTCCCTCGCTCCGTCCAGAGCGGGAGAAGTTATTTGATAATTTCCCACCCCAAAAAAAAGGTATAAATAGGACGCATGTAGGTGGTCCCAGTGGTGAATTATATGGTACAACCACCCTGAGTAAAAATGGCTATCTATTTTATTAATTCGAAGAAGTAAGGATCTTAACAAAAGCTATCTTATACCTATTTCAGTAACAAAGGCTCAAGATGTTCAACCCCATCTTCTTGTATTGTTGTGACATATTGTCGGAATTAAAGATTCAAAAGGATGGATAAAGATCAGAAAGTAAGGGAAAATGCTATAAATATGAGTGTGTAATTAAAATAACCGCAGGAATCCGCTGGTAGCGAGAAACACAGAACCGGTCCAGCTGTGGACGTCTTTCGGCTGAAATGAATGAATGAAATGTATGGATGAAATAAAATAAACTTATAAAATAAGTATTTTGAGACCCATCCAATTAATTTGGTACATCATAAACCTTTACTCAATTTCTTCAAGTTGTTTAATTTCATGGATAGATTTACTATTCATTCAAATCAATAACTGACTAACTTCTAGCTACGTCAATAGCGCACAATATAAAACTATTTTAACAAATCCGATTCCTAGAATTTGGTTTCGGTCACACAGGCTGATCAGACATAAATCCGAAGCCGAGAAGCTTATCAACTACCAACATAAATAGCTATAGCCTTATACCTACACTACGAAAGTCAAACCAAGTTTATTTTCCACTATTTGGTGTCATTACATTCAGTTGAAAGGAACTTCCATTAGCAAAAGCTTCACAAAGAATATGAAAGCCGACGGGAGGGATGTATTTGCTCAGGTGACCCACCCCTTTCGACCACCTGGGTTGAAACTAATCCCTCCCTAAGAAGTTTTAATGTCAGCTCTTAACGGAGTAGGTAAGTACGTAAAGCTAGAATCTAGTGTCTAGATTGCTAGTTGAGTGATTATAACCGTAATGCTAATGGTAGACGGTTTATGTATGTTTTTCATTTTGGTTCGACTACCAGCAGTTTTGTTTCTCTATCTCTGTCAAGCCCAATAATAGGTTGTCTGTAAAATATCACTTTTAGCGTAAGACCGCCCATTGTGATATCCTTTGTTACACTCAAAATTACTCAGAAGTTCAATAAAATTGTTATTTTTAATGGTGTAGGTTCTATCTATAAATCTCTGAATGAAGTAATCAAATTGAATCCGCTAGATATAAAAGTGTATTAGACACTGTCGGCCATACTTTTAATTTCTGTATATATCTTTGAACCAAATATTTCAATCGTTACATTTGTCCTCACCATACTTATGCCGTAAAAAGGTGTCGAAACTGAGAAGAGTGAACTCACACATTCCGTATCGCTTCCATGGCGACTGAGACATTGTGTGTGTTAGCGGTGTCAAAACGAAACAGAGACGCGACCAACTTTTATTTATTTATTTAATAAGGCACCAAGTCCCAATACATTGCAATTAAATAAAATTCATTACATCATTAAAATAAAATAAAATAAAGACATATCACAAGATGAAATACATTAAAATTTAATACTCATTAAACGATCACTATCAAAAAACAAATAATATTACAAAACCTTTATCGTCGGTTGGTCTTTGACGCGGCAGGGCGAATCTAACGATTTAAATCTTTGGGTTGAACAATGTAATATTGCCATAAGCTAAAGTGAAATCTTTTAATGTCAGAATAAATAGTTATCGTTTTAAACTGACATAAAATAGATCGCGTGTATCGTAAACGGGCGTGATAGATAACTTTATTTTCACATCTATCGTAGCTACATAGCTAGGTACTAAAGTTTTATGTCACTATTTAAACGAAACCGATAAAAAAGAAATATAAAATCGATTTAGTTTAGAGGTAGTTTCTTTTTATTTTCCACAGTGCGTTACGTCAGACTTAATTATGAAACAAGGGTTGGGTATGGTGTACCTATAATATTGTGCAAATTGCTAATCCATTGCTTCATATGTTCGAAAAATATGTCTGCGTAAATAACGCAATGAATGTTGTTGAACTGTCAAAATGAAACCCATTCTGATCAGTAGTGTGTTACGCAATTAGGGTGCTGGGCAGAGGTGTACCTTTAGTATACCCACATTTCGCCAGATGTGTTCGAGTCCCATTTAATATGGGGCAAGCCTATTGCCACCAACTGGACACAAATCCAGACATCGGGATCCTACTGAAAAATTCATATTCATATTCTTTTATTTGCGTTCCACAAGGTAAAACAAAACAATATTAAACTAATATTCCAGATGAAAAAAATATGAAATGTGTAAATGTCTATTATTCTCGAAAAGAATCTACTTTGGCACCCATTTCACCGCCTGGCAGCATGTTTTCGGCGTGCAGCCGACGCTAATCAATTTTCGAAAATCAATTTTTGTACCTACTATAAAGCCTTATTTTTTTCATGATTATAAAAATTGAAGGTTATCTTTAGTAAATGATGAGAGCCAAAACACGATTGACACAATTTAGCTAGATACAAAAAAAAAAAAAATCGCAGTTCCCTCAAAAATACCATTTTTATATAAAACGTCAGTTATGACAAAAAACTGTTTTATTCGATTGTAATTATAGCAATTTCAATAAAAAAATTATCTACACGTTCACCATTAAAGACACATAAGGGAATTATGGGTATATTTTAATGTAACAGAGTACCTATATAGAATTTATAAAATAAATACTAATTAAAAGCGTGGCATAAAATTGCGCGCGGGCCGGCCATACCACTGCTGCCGTACCCCGTTACGATACCATTTTACCTTAAATATGCACGAAGTAAAAAAAATATACGAAAGAACATATTACTTTATCCTACTATCTACTCAGCTAAAGCGAGCAAAGTAAGTGCAAAAAGTTCATAGAAAGTTGGGCCTGGTGTTACAGTAACGATTACTGCATTATTTAATTTATATACTAATACTATTAAAAAAATTAATTATTTACGAATGCTCCATGGCAGAAAGAAAACATAGGATGTTTGCAGTGGCGTAGCTAACATGGGTGGCACCCGGTGCGCATAATTGTGGTGTCACCCAAGAATGAAATCTGTTAAAATGAATAAACGTATAGTATGTTTTTATTTAATTATTATAAATAAGTCTTTCATAATTACAATAGAAATTTTGATACTAATAGTTACTAATTACCTACATTTGTTTATACTACTCGTAATCTAAAGTACAAGCACTAAAATCTCTTTTTTCTAGCTTTAACAGCTGCAAACTCGGAAATCACATCATCAAAATTTATATTTTGTGTTGCTTCATGTTCTATTCTTAATATGCCAAGATTTTTAAGTTTGTTTTTGGTCATTGTTGCCCGCAAGTAATTTTTAATTAATTTTAGTTTGCTGAAACTCCTCTCACATGAAACAACTGATACGCAAATTGTCATAAATAACTTTAGTGTGACCATAAGATTCGGAAGAGATTCTGTAAAGTCCCATTCCACGATGAATTTCAAAAAGTCTGGAGTCACCCAGCTAGAAACTGTAACATTAGCCGCTTTTAAATGTCTTCTCTACCTCGGTATCTCTAAAAAAAGTTCTGTTTCTGATATCTCATCATAAAAACCAGTAAATTTTAAAAATTCGCGAAAGAAATGAGCAATGACACAGGCGACAAGCAACGAGTATTTCAGGGGAATCCCCAATCAGTTAGTGTAGTAGGGCTAAATAAAACGACAACATTTTGAAGGGCTCCCCGATCGATCGCGCCATAGAGCCATGAACACAAAAATAACAGTGTGTATATTGGAAAAAAATCATGGTCTAATGTGTGGTCAGAGTGAATAATTTCTTGTTAACATTTATTTCAAATAATAGGTACGTGCATTTATAAATAATCACAATTGATAAATTAAATTATTTTGTTGGGATAACTTGATTAAAATAGCTTCAAACCCATATTATTTATCATTAAAAAATGTGACAGTTTGTGTAGTTTTTTATACAGTCAGGTGTCACCCCGGAACCGATGACACCCGGTGCGGACCGCCCCCGACGCCCCCCCCCCCTAGCTACGCCACTGGATGTTTGTTATTGGTTTATACAAAAATAACCTCTAAGGTATTCGTATTCATACACTGAGCTCTCACGTTATACTTTAAGAAAACTGCTATTCAACAACAGATAACTTCGTTCATATTTCCAATACAAACTCACGGCTTTTGACACAAACATGCTCCATATGTCAATCTTTCCGAGAAAAATGGTACGCAACGGGTGCGTTCATGCATTCAATTCCAAAAATAAAAAAGGGAACGCGTTCGCTGTCTTTGAACTGGGCCCTTTCTGGACTTTGTTAGTTCGGGTGTGTTCGGAAAAGGTCCTTTTTGGTTACTTGGGCGAGGAAGTGGTTAACTTCCAGAGCTTTTTGAAATAAATGCCTTAATTGATGATCAAACCAAAGTATTGGTCAATGGGTCGTCATAGGGGTGGATTATTCTTTCAATCGTGAGAGATATCATAGTGATTTAAGAATAATAATGAAGTACGGCCCAGCAAAATGTGAACTTGTAATGAAATAAACTACTTATCACTTGAGGTGGAATCCATTGCTGAATAACTGAAACAATGCCTTCGTCTTCTATTTGATGTAATCTTATAGAAGGATTACGCCGCCAAGTAGCTACACCGCAGTTGATACAATGATGATGTTGATCACTCATTGTATTTTAATTTGAAATTCGGTATATAAAGCTGAGGTAAGTCGAGTAGGCAAGCTAAGTCATTGTAAGAAATGCGTGGGTCGTTCGTCAAAGCAATAATCGTCAGAATCCTTTATACGTAGCTAAAGTCGTTAAAGAACACGAATAATAATTATTACAGCACACGAAACTACAACAGAAAATATCCACTAACGTACCGCCGCAAACTCAAAGCCAACGAACGAAGCAAATGATTTGATTGTGTGACCCTTGAGTTTTTGACCTGACATTGACGTGAGTTCCGCTTTGTTGCCTGTATATTAAAACATTGACAATCGATTGTGAAATCATTTTATTTATCAATGTATCTTTACGATTTCTTTTGAAACGTTGAAGTGTCACGAGGACACCAGTATTTAAACAATATATGTTTTTTATTTAAACTTATGTAAAGAATAACACTGAATCATTTTTTTATAGTATTTTATGTAATTAATGAATTATTCTATTTTTGTAATAATATCGATTAACTAACCTATTTCATCTGGCAACATTGTTTCAAAATGAAAATAAGGGAAGTCAGTATTATTTTGATTAAATATTTAATTTCTTATTTTTAATATTAAGATATTTTATGATTAACCACAAAAAAACTGAAAAGAAATATTGATAAATATTTCATTTGTGTAATGGTAGGCCCAAATTCGCCCGTCTCCTTTGAGACTAAAGGCAGAACGAAAACTCTCGAAGGTTGCATGTTGAAAAAGCGCTTACTTACTAAGAAATTTAAGTACTTTTGAACAATGTTTTCTGTTGTTTCTTTTAACCCGAGTACCCAATAGCGCTGTTAGACTTAGTTGTTCAACCGAATTTGGTTCCCTAGATACAGTCACGAGCACAAATACCTAACGCAAGATTCAAAAGCGATTTTTTCCTAAAGTTTTTATGGCCAAGGTTAGGCCATATAAGTCAGGGCCGTCCAAAAGCGCGTTGGGTTGATTGTGATACGAAGATAGTACCTATTATCGAAACCATACTAAGTACGTAACCATTAAGTTAGGTAGCTGAAAATTAATTGTTTATCAAATTGCACAATTTGCCGTGTTTTAGTCATGTCATACAACTATCAAAGAAAGAAAGAAAAAGTATTTATTGAGACTCGCTCAGGAATATCACAAATTAAGCTAAACACACTTAAAAATAAAAAAAAAAAACAAAAATATAATAAAAACAGTCCCGTACGAGGTCAAAAGGCTCCTATATGCGTGATGCTGCATTTTAAAGTAAGTGTCGCAGCGCTGGTGTTCTGTTAGAGCCCACAAGATTGCTCAAATTGGGCTGGTATTTAAATTGAAATATTCGGACAATTTAAGTTGGTACTCAGTTTGGTAAACAATTAAATGTCGCTGACTTTACATCTATCATCTTTTCAGATATTTTTATCTCCGTTACACATAAAAAATGTTCATTTTGTAGAACCTTCGTTTTTATCAAACCCTACCTACGAATACACGTTCAACAAGTGTTTTTTTTTTTAAACAAGCTTTTGTTACTCTGGATATAATCTAGGACTAGAGTCCTTGTCAAAATGAATCACGAGCCCAAACTCGATAGGGTTGCGTCATTTTATTACTGAATTCCCATGGCCACCAGTGGCGGTACCTTCATAGAAGCCAAAAAGCCCGGCTTGCCCTAATAAAATCAAAACTCACAAAAACAAACATAACCCTATCAATAAAAGAAAAAAAAAAAACACTAGCCAATGAACCCGATCTCAAACATTCATGTCATAGAAATAATCAAATTTCGAATTCCGCGTAATCTGTCGCGCGCTAGGTTGCCAGATCTATGCACTCACTGAAGTTGGTAATCATATTATGAATGAAATTTAAATTCCGCGCTTTCTTTGTAGCCAAACCCCCGATCGCGCTCTAACCAACCTACTAACCAATGCGTTTAAATGCGCCATCTGGCTCACACTCGTCGGCTTCAGATCGGACTTTTTATACCTTACTTTGTCTCTCAATTTTCACCTACAAATTGCTATAGAAATGAGTACATTTGTTGATATATTGGTAAGTAGGTACCTAAACGCTGATTTCCATGAAATCAAAAGCGTTTGCGCGCCAATCTGCACTGCCACTATCCGCGTTTACCCGCATAAAGTGTTTTGAGAAGGGCGATCATACTTACCTACTGTTTTAAAATTTTGAGAACAGTACTTTTTAGGTGCTGAGGTTATGAATTAGTTTTATTAATAATTTAATTATGGCATAGTTACTGTGGCGAAGGTTTTGTGATTAAATTATGTACCTAGGTACTTAGGTGTTATTTTTATCATGATGTGAATTTGGAAACTCGTCGAAAAGGTATGTATATACAGGGTTATTGGTAAAACACCAGCAACCTCTTAAGGGGTCATTGTACTCATCATTATGAACAACTTTTACTATGGGACCAAATCTGAAATCGCAAAAAAAAATCAGCTGTTCAGTACATTTTGACGAATTATGCGAACATAAATGTACTGAACAGCTGATTTTTTTTTGCCATTTCAGGTTTAAAAAAGTTGTTCATAATGATGAGTACAATGACCCCTTAAGAGGTTACTGGTGTTTTACCAATAACCCTGTATATTGAGTTTTCTGCCAATAAGTTCGCTTACTTCACCGTAACCGATCTCAAATTACTGTAGGTATTTCTCCGAAATAAAAACAAGGACTTAAGTATTTATGTCAGTCGAAGTACAGATTAAAATAGGTAGGCAGGTAACACGTAACAGACTAAGGGCTGCCATACACGGACTGCTCGAGCAGTTAGCCATTGATCAAAATACACGGAACGCTCTTGCAGTCATAGGCTTGAACAGCTTGAAGCTGCCATTGTTAACTGCTCGAGCTGTCGATACCAACTGCTCGTCATACAAATCAGTAGCATCATGGGTACTATCTACTCATTCGATTGTTTAGTAGTGTGTTTAGTAGGCATGAACTCCGCTAGGGGTAAGAATTCTGTGTGGGCATGCTTGCATGAATATAACAAACTTAGGTAGCGTGTGCCATGAAAGACAATTTTTTTTTAAGCACATGAATAGTGTTGTTTGTAGGTATGGCATTTGTAGTTTTGGTAAACCACTGAAAACTAACCAAGTTATTATATCGGATCGAGATAACGAAACACAATAATGTTCGTATCGAACAGGTTCTTCATAGGTCTTTTGAAATGTTATTAGAGTTAGCTATGATACAATGCTTGAAATAGTACTCTTCGTATTTTAAAGGTTTTCTAACCAAAATTATAATAATGGTGTTAGTAAACAACCATGACCTGCCTACATAAGAAAGTCCCTCAGTTGGCTGTTTTATGTTAACAAGTACCAAATAGATACTCGACGGTTATGACGTAGTAGTTGCTTAATTATTCCTAAATTACTTTCAAATATTCACATCAATATCTAAATAATATTCTTTGTATTTATTAACCTATAATAAGTCATGTATTTGATTTTTATAACAATAATTTAGTATTTCATAAAATCATAACATATTGAGTTGAACTGACAGTTGATTTGAATTATGGCGGTTAAGTGTATAAAAAGGGAGACAAATCATTTTCAACATTCATTATATTGTGAAATAGTGATAAGAACGTTACTCTGCCCAAATACAGACTGAGTGTGAATTTATAAGTTCGTGTTTAATTGTGTAAAATGTTTGACTGCTACTGAGTATCATTTATTTTTAATCGTAAAAGTATTTCGGCTTGCCCTATCTTTGACCCTTACGCACGCCACTGATGGCCACTTACCGGCTTCATCATCAGATAAGCTCCATGTCATAATAATATTGCATTGTCAACCGATTTCCCTATGCATGTACAATTTCAACTCAATCGGAAACCGGGAAGTGGGTCAAATTTAACTTGTAAGATTCGATCACAGACAGATAGACAGACATACGTAGGTACCGGGACAGGTGAAACTAAATAAAAGCTTGTAAAAATAGTTCACTGGCGACACGTATATTTTCTATTTCCAATCATGTCCGGTCCGACAATTTGCTAAAATAAACATGATAGTTTTTATTTCCGGAGACATGACAGCTTCTATTTTTAGTGACTACTGAGATGTTCAACCAGTCATAAACAAAACCTTGGTCCTACGGCCACAAAAAAAAAAAATCTCCAAAACTGTCATATCCGTCCTTTGTCAAATTCGTTTAGGTTTTTGCTGTAGGTACTGCAAAAAAATCCGTGTTCGAGATTCCTCTCTTTAAGAGTGCGGGTTGGAAGACGGCACTTTGGATCACATCTTCATTGAATGTTCAAACAACCTTCCGTCTTTAGATTTATTTAGATGCCTCCCTTTTTTTTGTAGGGAAATCGTCAATTAACTTCTCCCGCTCTGGGCGGAGCGGGAGGGCGTGTCAGTCAGACTAAAACCCACCCGTGTTCCTTCAGTTGCCTGTGCCAGGGCCACGGTAACTCTTTCAAACAACCCGCAACCCTTGCTGGATTGACGCCTCCCTAAACTTAAGATTCCTCTTCCGACTAATTTCCCCTTCTTACTAACATATTCCTCTCCAGATCTGCTTGCGGCGCTGATGACCTTCATCCGTCACAATAACATAAAGTTATGAATCACATAGAGAGTTATCTTTATGGGTGTGGTTTGCATAGGTATATATTTTTTATTTTTTAACAATTATACTTTTTACAATTATATACGTTTCAGTCCCGTACTAACCCAACAAGATCTTACATTGCGTTCAACTGTATCAATGAAAGAGTTTAATTTGTTTTTGACTTTTAATAAATTATTAGTTTTTTTTTTCGTGCACACTTGTTTTTCCAGCTCACTATACATTGGCAGAATGGTCGACATAGGCTTTGCTTGCCATTTATTACAAATATAATTAAATAGACGACTAGAGAAGTATGAAACAAAAAGACATGTTGTGCCGACCCCCAATAAATTGGGATAATGGCAGAAGAATTGAGTTTCTATTTCCGGAGAGTATTTTATTACTGAAAGTCTATGGCCGGATTCAGTAACTGACTGATGGTTAGATTTATCCAAGTTTTTAAAACTACTATAGTGACTCCTTTAAAGAAGAAATAAAACTATTTATATGGCTTCTTGATAGGGAGTCGCTCTATGTAAAATACTAGTATTCTGCTGTACTCGGTCAGACTGGCAGCTGACCCCAACATAATTGGGAAACGGCTAGACAGATGATGATGGTAAGGTTTCTTGATGCCTCATGATTCCTTCCTCCCCTTTTATATACAATACATAAGCTTATGAATTATTTAAAATCTTTTTTGAAAGTCAAACTAGTAGGTAAAATTTTATATGGTTTATACAATTCCATGACGATTAATACTATAATAATTTATTTTGGACAGGGTCCACACAAGTGTTAATAACAATTTTCTAAATATCTATGTTAGTAAGGGCCGGTTTTTTGATCCGTAGTTAACTCAACCAATGGTTAAACATAGTAACTAATGGTTGATTTTTGGCTAAATGTGAAAGGCTAAACATGAATGTATTCATGTTATTTATGTTGATGTTATTCTTGTTATCTAACGTTTCTCTTACATCATAGGGGAGTTTCTTCTCCTATCCGGGTAAAAAGTACTAGGTACATCCCATGTGTTTATCCAAGACATAGTCGTAGAAAACGAAATATTTTATGTACTTAGAAGCTTCTAGAACAGCTATTGGAAGCTTTGTACCATCCCCTGCGCCAGTACAGGCCTTGTCCCTTTAATGCCGTGCTACCCTGGTCTGTACGATTCTAAATCACTTTTACCTCATTAACACCCCGGACGATGGCCCTCATAGTGGCATTGCGGGGCCCATCGACGGTCCTGCCGTCATCTGTGGGTCCCCATGATGCGCTGTAGATGTGAATCTTATGGGGCTCGTGGCCCATCGAGTTGGCTTCGATGAGGTCCGTCATGTAGGGCTGGTCCAACATTCTTATACCTGTGGACGAAAAAGAGGCAGGTTATTTTATGGAGGAGAAAAAAGGCCTGGGGTATGGCGGGCGGATGGAAAAGAAATGGAGCAGTTAAATAATTAGTAATTATAGTAGGGGGATTTGATTGTCAAACTAATTGACACCCTACCACAGATTAGTATAGATGGGACACTCCGCAGTTTAGGTATGAAGATACAAGTACGCGGCGGGCCCATGTCACGGGGTCAATTCAGTGCGGGCTACCGCGCACCGGCCGGCTCGCACGGTCAGTTCGATACTCACTCACACGCCGCGTCGTAAAAGAAGACAACCCTAATGATACTTTCTGATATAAGAGTTTCGCGATAGAAAGAGAGGAAACTTGTAGGTAGATAACTGTAGGTAATAAGCGTTGTGCGACTCGAACTGCACTTTATTGTGTCGCAGCAAGAGTCGCTTTTTATTTAAAGGATTTTGCGGAGTGACCCATCTGTATTAATCTGTGACCCTACGTCAATTTGACGTGTACACCATTTCAGACAACTGAATGAATCACGGATTCTCTGACTTATGGATAGATTGCTGTAGGTAAGTAGGTGTAATATTGTTTAATCTGTTTACTGTTTAATCCTGATGAGGTAAAATTCATATAAAATAGAGTGAATTTAAATGAAAGTGGTAAATTATCAGCTGATTACATCTTGCTGAGTAAGTACAACTAACTAAAAACTTTTTAATCAAGCGAATAAAAGACTAAAACGAAATTATTATTGTTAACCCTCGGCCTTGTTAGTGCCTCGGCCTTGTAAAAAGAATGGTCAGAATCGGACAAAGGAACAAAACTTTTTAAACTAAAAGAAAACTTGTACAGACGAAGTTGTTCAAAACTACCCTAATGATCAGACAAAGAACCTGTCGACAAAGACAATTTATAAAAATGAAACTATACGAGTATACAACTCGTCTATTTGAAACAGCTCCATATTCAAATAATCAAAATGGTTTCCACTTAAGTGAGTCACTTTGTTGCAGTCTGAACGTTTTATTTGGAACGCGAATTCAAAATCGATTATCTGAGAGTAGTCAATCTAGAAATAAATTCAAATAAAAATGATGAGGGACAGGTATAATCCTTAATTTAGTTAACAAAAGAAGGTAAAGCTTGCGATCAGCTTGTGATGCCGTAAATCCCCGGTCTATACGTTTAAAGAGTTGTAATAATGTTTCCGTAATGCTACGCTACTCTTCGTTGTTCAACGAAGCCGAATCGATAACAGTAATTTACCCGTTTTTATCTGATTTCACTACTTAAAAGCGGCTTTATGCACAGCCATAAATGTTATATTAGCTTTTGCAAGTGCTTGAAGCCGCGTCAGCCAATATTTAGATACAAAATGAAGTCGCGATGTCGTCGCCATTCGATTTAAATTCTGTTTCCTTTTTTAAACGAAGTGTTGGCTATTGTTATTCCCTTTGAATTTTCTTTCAAGGCTTATTTTTTAAGAGCCGAGGATAAATCAAGAAGCTTTAAACAATTTTATTCACGTTTATTTATTTGCAACACTGAAGTTATTCTTTCCATTGTCCTACCTACCACTGGAAAGCACTTAGGTAAACAAAATTTCAAAACACAATCACATTGAACTTAATTCTCGTTTCCATTAATTTTACTGTTTATCCATTCAGAAAGAAACACTTCAGTTTAAAAGGTTATTTCAAGCAAACACAGACTTTCAATAGAACAGAAATAAGAACTGAAAACAGTTAAGCACGTTATTCACAGTCTGATAATATTATTTAAAACTACCAGTTAATCTAAAAACAACTTTCAAAGTAATGTCGAGGAATGAAAAAGTTAAGCAATCACACTAACATTATAAAGGCGAACGTTTGTTAGTGTGTTTGTATGTTTGTTACTCATTCACGTAAAAACTATTGAACGGATTTTTATGAAATTAGGTACACAGATACCTTTTAACCTGGACAAATACATAGACTTCTTTTTGTCTCTATATTCCTACGGGTTCAAAACTTACGCGCGTCAAACCGCAGGGAGCTGCTAGTTTCCAAATAAATTGTTTTTCTGCATAGCTCACTTGTCACTGTCACCTTTATGAACTGTCAATGTAGTTCATAATGGTGGCAATTTATTCAGTAGCACCTACGTTTTGTTCTTTTCCTCACTGTACCTACGTCTTCGTTTCATTTATGTACGTGGAAAAGCATAAAACTATCGTAAATAAACAAAAGAGGTAGTTTTCCTCACCGGTAATCCAGAATAAAGGAAAAGTTATATGTTATCCCACACAAGTCGTTAATTTCTAGTGACGCAGTAGAAAGACTATAAAAAGATAGAATTACAGTAGGTACCAATGCATTTTTATTTACTTTTAACACTTCATGTTCTCAGAAAACATGCGATTATACAAAGTTAAAGCTGGGGTAATGGCGTAATATACATCAAATGGCAATTGATCGCAATTCCTTTCATTTTGACAGCTCGGCCACGTTCATTGCGTTATTTACGTTGTTGAGCAGACGAATTTTGCAAACTTATTAAGCAATGGATTAGGAATATCCTTCAAAACCCTTGAATTGTGATTGAAACTGTGTTACGCAATCAGGATGCTGGTTGTCAAGCAGAATTTATTTAAAACTGATAGGTACTACGCCCACTGACACATGCTGACTTAGAATTTATAGGCAATCTTTCATGGGGTAATATAAAATGCAATATTGGCACCTACTTAATTTAATGTCATTTTTATTCATGTTTCTCTTCGTCTGCGTTTCTGTTTTATTACCAAATTAAAAATCTTTTATTTTATTTTTACTTCATGATTTAACATTTTCTCTTTTATGTGCATGTGTATATACAAACTGTGTCTTTAATTTTTGTAATTGGTTTTAAATCGTCTTAATTAAAGAAATAAATAAATAAATTTAGTCAACGCAAAGTACTTGTACACTAGACGAAAGCTTGTAATTAGCAAATTTTCTTACCTACGAATGATTTTCAATTGTGTTATTAGTCTATAAGCTTTCAGTAAACTAAAAATAAAATGTTAAATACGTATTGCCGCAAAATTGGACCAACAGCAAAAGTCGTTTATTTTTCTTAATGTTTTTACGCCTGATGTTTAAAGATTCCGAATAGGTAAATTTAAATTCAGCCAAACACTACATTTTGGCCGATTCAAATAGTCTAAGCTTCATGTTCGAGACATTACATTTAATTTAAACATCGTGTTAATTTGAATTGGCATCAGGAAATGAGAAATCGCGCAGAGTTCGGACAACCTGTCGAACATCGAAATAGGACGTATACTTGGCTCTATTTCTGACTAGCTGAACTACGGAGGGAAATCTATATCTCAAATTCTCAATGTTTAATGGCAGGATATATATTCAGCATACTTTTAATTCTTTTTAAAGAGGTAACATTTGTTAGTTTGTATGTAGGGGTAATCTTCAGAGCTAAGTACCTACTGATCCAATTCCGAAAATTCCCGAGTATTCAAATCAAATCAAAAGTCATTTATTCAAACTAGGCTGAGAATCAGCACTTTTTGAACGTCAAAATTACATATAGACAGTCCCCCAAAACGCCCGCCCTTCACCACTTCCTAGTGCTTTAGCTGGGGAGAAGAAGTGGCGCAGCAAACTCCCCAGCAGCACAGCTGTCTGTTCAGTTAAAAAAATTGAATGTATACAACGCCGCGCATAATAATTTAGGTACATTACGCAACACAAAACATTAAATTAAATTATTTGCTATACGTAAGCTAGCACACGCCAAAATACCAAAAAAAATAATTAAATAAATAATCGAAAACTATACTCAAGCAGAAATAAAAATACAAAACTAAAAACATAAGCAGAACTTTATACCTAAATAAAGGCCTCCAGTAATAAAGGATGTGCCCACTTACATATATGAAGATTGTACATGAAGCTGAAACTCGAAGTCAGAAATGATAAACTAGGACCATCGAAGTATATAAACAAAGTTAATTACTAATAACGAAACAAAACCAAGGACAGCAAGACGACCAGTCACCACAAGCAGCACCCGTTCACGAGCATAACGCAGAGTTCAGCCATCACCCCCCTCGCCATATTTGAGGGAAGGAGGCAACCCGACCCCTGACGCTACCGCAAGCAGTGACATCTAAGGGAGCATGACGAACTTGCTGCCGGTTACTCAGGCAAGAATAATATGATCAATTGTCGAGGTCACTAGCTAACTACATATTGCAATACCACTCATAAAAAAAACATTGTAATGAGTAGATTATGTCAATGATAAATAAAAACAAAAATAAAATTGACTTTTACAGTCAAAGAAAATAAATAATTATATGAACTCATATAACCTGTCAGAAGATAAGCTAATTCTGGAGAAAGAACATAAACATTGTCTTGAGTTAATCACAGCGACCAACTATTCTTATCGTTTAAGTAGTCGTTGATAGAATAGTATGCCTTCGAACAAAGGTTAGATTTTGCTTTAGCTTTAAACGCATTGAAGGGCAAATCTAGCAAGGAAGAGGGTAACTTGTTATATAAGGATATATCGAGCGCAACAAATGAGTTATGAACCTTATGAAGCCGGTGAAACGGAGCACGTAATTTGTCCTTATTTCTGGTGTTAACATTGTGGATATCACTGTTTTTAGTATATAAATGTATATTTTGTCTAATATATAAGATGTTGGCGAAGATGAATTGTGATGCCACTGTGAGAATACCAATATTTTAAAAAAAATCTCTCAGAGAAACTCTAGCACCTAGCTGGTAAATTGCTCAAACCGCTCGTTTTTGAAGTACAAATATATTTTGAATGTCAGCGGCTTTGCCCCAGAGCAGAATACCGTAGGACATAACGCTATGAAAATAACTAAAATAGACTAACCGAGCTGTATCAACGTCAGTGTATTGTCTTACTTTCCTGACGACGTAAGCGGCTGAACTGAGCCTTCCCGCTAGGCTTGATATATGAGGGCCCCACTGAAGTTTGGCATCTACTGTTATGCCCAGAAAAACTGCCGATTCTATAGTTTTAAGCACCTCTTTATCTAAGACGATGTTGGGTCCTAGATTTCTAACATTCGGTAAGGCAAACTTTATACATTTCGTTTTCTTGGCATTGTGAACTAAGTTATTTGTCGTAAACCAATCCGTAACCATTGAGAGTGCACTGTTTACGTCGTCAAAATCTTGTCTGTTCCTGTCTACTTTAAAAATAAGAGAGGTGTCATCTGCAAACAGTACAAAGTCACAGATACCTTTTAAATATAATGGTAAGTCATTGATATACACTAAGAATAAGAATGGGCCCAGTATTGAGCCTTAAGGTACACCTAACTGAACTGGTAACCCGGAAGATTTCACACCATTAACATCTACACATTGAAACCTATTATGTAAATATGAATTTATGACTTTAAGAGCTTCGTTTTGGACACCGTAATGATGTAGTTTACGCAAAAGCGTGTCATGGTGCACGCAATCAAAGGCTTTGGAGAGATCACAGAAAACTCCAATAGCATTTTGCGAGTTCTCCCATATTGCCCATATTCCCATATTGCCGTGTGTCATCCTAACTTTTAATATTACAAATGCGAAAGTAAGTTTGTTTGTTTGTTTGTTTGTTACATTTTCACGCCTAAACCACTGGACCGATCATCCTGAAATTTTGCGTATACGTTGTCACGTTTATGGAAACGGACATAGGGTACATTTTATCCCGAAGAAAATTACTGTTCCCGAGAAAAACAACAATAACGTTCTTATTATAATAGATGGCGCCACGTGTCTTTCGAATCTTGATTGAATTAATAATAATAATAATAATAATAATATTCCACAACTATCACACAACGCCGTCTAGCCTCAAGCTAAGCAGAGCTTGTGTTATGAGTACTAGACAACTGATAAACATACTTATATATTTCTAAATACATACATATATAGATAAATTACACCCAGACACAGAACAAATGATCATGCTCATCACACAAACATTTGTCCTGGGTGGGAATCGAACCCACGACCTCCGGCATAGCAGTCAGGGCCACTAACCACTAGACCAACAGGCCAGTCAATTATATTATTATAGAACTGTGAACTGGATTAGGACATAGGATACTTTTGATCTCGGTAGTGCGTTCCCGTAGGATAATTTCCAAAACAACGCGGGCGAAGCTAGTACATAATATAGTTTATTTAAAATGTAATTTTTAAACTTAACATATTAGCCGTGACTTTACATCATGTTTATGATCCAATAGAACATAAGACATGAAATTAAGAAACGACGACAGATGATTTGTGGGCTAACTTAAGGCGAAAGCGTCAGGATAGCCCGCGAAATTCAAATTTTCTTCAGTTTTTTGCAATTTACAATTTACAAATTTCAGTATTAGGTTGTACATTAATCAAAATATAATTCGCGTCCGCAACAAGTATGTATTTACATAATTATTATCATTAAATTGATCAATACAACTCTTTAAGACCAGTTAATCCCAATGAATGACTATTTTATGAAATTTTGACATTTCAGGATTATACTAACTTAAGGAATTGTATTACTGATTCTAATGATTATAGTTCTGTAAATACATATTTGTTACGGCCGCGAATTATACTTTATTTAATATACAACTTAATACTGACTTGCAAATTGCAAAAAAACGTAAGCAAATTTGAATTTCGCAGGCTACCCTGACGCTTCCCCCTTAAGTCGTTAAAATCAGAGTAACCCAGTTTCCCTTCAAGATTATTTTCTCATCCACATAAACAAACTTAATAAGGACGGGTCCTAATCTTGAGAAGGACCTTTATATGTATAGCATCATTCTGGGCCTCGGCTGTACTCTGGGGGTTTAGGACTTAGGTACCTATACACACACGTTATAATTTAGTCTGTAGCTAAGCCTCGTGTAGGTAATCCAAGACTAATTTATCACTAGTGTGGCTTAGAATTGGGTCAGGGCTAAGTCATCATCATCATAATTCCCCTGCCCTTGTCCCAATGTACGTATTTGGGGTCAGCGCAACATGTCTTTTTCTTCCATACTTATCTATTAATCGTCATCAGGGTAGTCACTCCCTTTCTAGCCATATCATCTTTCACACAGTCCATCCATCGTTTCTTTGGTGTTCCCCTACTCGTATAGCCATCCATTCATACTCAAAACTTTCCTCACAACATTTTCCTCATTACTCCGCATCACATGCCCCTACCATGACAACCGATTTCCACACAACTTCTCAGTCACCGGTGTCACTTTCAGATTTCCTTTTATATACTCACTAGCTTTTGCCCACGGCTTCGCCCACGTGGTTTCGGGAATTATTCCACGGGAATGCACTGCCGGGATCAAAAGTATCCTATGTCCTAATCCAGGTCATAGTCTACCCATGTGCCAAATTTCATCCAAATGCGTTCAGCGGTTTTAGCGTGAAAGCATAAAAAACTTACTTTCGCATTTATAGTTTAATTTATAGTTCTTTTTTATAGATTTCAAATAAACTGTTTAAAAGTTATTTAAGAAAATAGAGGAAAATTTACCATTCCTCCCTGATAATGAAAATTGACCCTTATCTCCGAAACTACTAAGCCTAAAATAAAAAAAAAATACAAAAAGAGTTCTCTATCTAGATTACAGGAAAACTTATAAGAAGTCTATGGTCTTAAAATCACATGGCAAATCTCTCAATATTGTGCGTACAAACATACATTTGCAGTTGGAATGTAGAGGAGAACATGTTTTTCAATACAAATGTTAAGTTTGTTCTTGGGATAAATTCATTCCAACTACGGAGCCCTTCATTGTGCGTGGTCCGACACGCACTTGGCCGGTTTTTTTTATGAGTAAATACCAAAATCATTTTAAAAAGTACCATACATACCTACTTACAAATACCAGCGATCTAGATAGTCTATTAAAAAAAATGTAATTTGATTTAAATGTATTAAAATAATTACGAAAAACCTGTAGAAATGCGACTTTGCCAGTCCATGCGGGATAAGAACACTTTGCATGTGGTGGTTGCCTGTAATTGGTTTGCAGTTAAATTTAAGACACAAATACTTGTATTTTCCTATCTGTAGTATATCTGTAACAACTGTTGGTGAACCTTAAATAAATAAATTAATAAATAAGCGCTCTTAAAACAAACATCAAATAAGCCTAAGTAAATAAAACAAAACAAAAGCGAGAATTCGAGAACTAAATTGAAAAGGGTCGTCATTTTCCGCGTCGTCGATTTTTCATGTTTGTAACGCGAGATGTTTGCAAAATGTTACTCTTTTGTTGTTATAGAGAACTCGACTTGTGTTACAAGTAGGAATATTTGTGAGATGTATAGTGAGCGGTACGTCATGTTTTAACTCACAATAAGTACAATTGATACACAAAAAAATCTGTTGTTCATTTGTTTTCCCGACGATCGATTTTTCTTTGATATCGACGTTTCTGTAACCATGGAAAAGTCGTCCTATTTTCGAATACGAGTTCCGTCGTGGCTCCAACGCAACACAGACAGCACGCAATATTAACGACGTGTTTGGATAAAGTACCGCAAGTGAACACAAGGCACGTTTTTGGTTTGATGGCTTCCGTTATGGAAATTTTGATCTCAACAAATCCAACGAGGCGGTGAAAAACGCCTTTAAAGGATTTATCGATTCCTGTTCCCAGGATATCTATAGCAGAGGCATCCACGAACTTTCATTAAAATGGCAAAAGTGCATCTAAAATATTTCTTTAATAAATTTACTTAAAAAAAAAACCGACTTCAAAAACCTAAAAGGAATAAGGAAGAAGCTTCAGAAGCTGTTAAGTTTTATTATGAACGTTATTTTATTCGTTTTAGATTTTTGAAGTCGGTTTTTACTTTTTTCCATTTTTATTTGAATGCCTATACAATTACATAAGCCCAAGACGAACGAAACGAAGAATCATCAAAATCCGCTTAGAAATGCCAGTAATACAGTACATTTATGCATATAACTTCGTACATAATTATAATTACCTAATATATTATATACTAAAACCTTCCCGAGCGTATGCAGATCACGTTAGTGAAAGAATAATAAAAATTGGTTCAATTGTTTTTGAGAAAATCGCGGACACACAAACTTACATACATACGGGTCGAATGCAGAACCTCCTCTTTGAAGTCGGTTAAAAAATTGTTTGATTTTTTTCTATGTAAAACGGCAATTTCATAGGTAAGGACCTAATATTTGGAATACCTACCCAAATTATAGTAATTTAGTATGTAGGAGCTCGACCAACGAGGCAGCTCGTTGGTGTAGTCGGTAGTTTGTGGTGGTTGGTTGGTGGTAATCGGTTGGTTGGTCTAAATGTGGGTATAATACAGGTACACCTCTACCTAACCCTTCAGGGAATCACGGGCGTGAAGAAATGTTATGTTGTGTGAATTTCCAAAAAATATTATACCGTTTAGGCTCATTTTCACCGCATATCACTAAACGCGTTTACAGCTAAACATAGTTAAAATATCATTATGTCTCTGTCTTCTTCAAACGATTGAAAGAAACGGAGCGATATTTTTACTTCGAGATTGCTTAGTCCAACTTAATAATATCTCTATGTAACATCGCTCCTTTAATACAATAGACAAGAACATCTTTATTTCCACATCGCTATTGATGCAAAAACATGTTAATATAAGTCGACCTTAAAATAATGGTAATGTGGATCGGCACAGAGATATATTACGAAAACGAACGATGTGGGTCAATAAAACGGACATGGAGCTTTTTATATTTAGCGCCCCTGTTTTGTTACAGGCTTTATTTATTAGACCAAATAGGCATTGAAAGCGTTTTTAGGGTTCCGTACCTCAAAAGAAAAAACGGAACCCTTATAGGATCACTCGTGTCTGTCTGTCTGTCCGTCTGTCACAGCCAATTTGCTCCGAATCTAATGGACCGAAGTTGAAATTTGGTACACATATGAATTTCTGTGACCCAAACACGGACGTGTAACGTAAAAAATAAATGTTGAATATGGAGGTCAATTTTGGGGCAAATAAGAAAATTAAAAAAAAAGTTCTTCCACCTGTATCGTGGGACATATCAAATGCTGAGAGGGTCTCAAATATATATTTTTATTAATAATTTTAAAATAAATTGTTTTAAAGTTATTTAAGAAAATAAACGAAAATTGAACATCCCCCCTTATCTCCGAAACTACTGAGCCAACAATTTTGAAGAGATCACAGAGCATAGTTCTATACGTATACCTATAGATTACAGAAAAATTTATAAGTAGTATATGGTCTTATCCATCCAACTACGGAACCCTTCATTGTGCGTAGTCGCACACGCACTTTGCCTGTATTTTTTTAATACTGGTTTAGGCTCATACGAAAATAAATCTAACATAATACCTACGGCGATGGGATCGTTGCCTGTGCTCATTAGGGTATACGTCAGATGCATATTCCACGCGTGATGAACCCGCGCGTCTTGGGCCGGAAGCCCCTAGCTACTTTGTAAATGCGCAACACGGGATTCTGCTATACCCAGAATTTATTAACAGATTGATAATTGAGGAATTATATAAGTTCATTACTAGGATGAAGCTTAAGCTACAAAATCATCTTAGGGCCTTACCACACCTCCACCGCGAAACCGCAAAACTTTAACTACTGCGATTTCGCTGCTATAGTTTTGCGACGGAAGTGTGCTATGGTCCTAAAAGTAGATATTACAAATAAAAATTTAAGCAAAAATAACATATATGCCCATAAAAACATTAAATTGTTTAAAAAATACAGTGATATCCACAATATAAATACTAGGAACAAACACAAATTTGTTGTACCTCCAACAAGGCTCAAGAAAATAGGTCGCTCATTCAGGTGTCAATGTATACGCTTTTATAATAAACTTCCAAGCCACGTTCAAGATCTGAGCCTTAATAAATTCAAATCATTCATTAAACGCAAGTTGTGTCAGAAAGCTTATTATACCGTTAAAGATTTTATTGAGGACAAAAAGGCTTGGGATTGAACTGCTCCAAATTTTATTTTATTCTTTTATTTTTGCATACTGAATGTTGAAATGACTATTTACTTTGTACAGTATTATATTATTTTAATTTATTGTGAATGTGAAGACTATGTAGGTCATTCCTTTTTTTGTTTGTTTTATTTTTTTCTCTCTGTTATTTTTAATCATCGTCTGGCAGTTTGAGTAATTTATGCGGCCTACCCCAATGTCCTTTCTTTGGTATTGTTCGTCGAATCGTTGAGCTCCTTAAGTTCTGAGTTGAGCTGCGCGATTACTGACAAATGCGTGCACTGACTGGACAGGTCCTCTCAATCTGTGTGGTTCTTTCCTCAAAAGATCATTTCAGACACCAATCTACATGGTCTTCACATGAAGTGACCAAGAGTATGTCTGGACTTTATAAGAGACTGTGACCTCTGAGTTTGTTTCGGCCTTTCTTCTCAGAGTAGTCAGATAGGAAACGCCGGCCTCATCTAGTTTAAAAAAAAACATGATTGACTTGTAAAAGTGTTTGTATAAACCTACTTACAGAAATAAAAATCATTTATCATTTTATCATTTATCATACAACATCACGCCTTGTTTCCACGAAGGGTTGGGCAGAGGTGTACCCCCACATTTCGCCAGTAATTTGTAAGACCCATGTATAGCGGGTAAGCCTATTCCCATCAACCAGGCACAAATCCAGACTCCGAACTACTACAGAGAAATTCCAGATAGAAAAACCACAAAAAGGAATATTGGAAAAAAGATGCTTCGTAACCACTAAAGGAATTCTTTGGATATATTTTACGATCCTCAATTAAAGAGTAAAGTGCGCTATTCATAAACAAACACAAAAGCGTTGAAATGCTGTGAAAGTTTGAAAATATCTCTCGAAAAATAAATCAAATGAGAATATTTCTGATATATTTCCTAAAGGGCTGCTGTGTAGAGTTCGAAAACAAGTCCCATTCAATATTATACACCTTTTTATACACATATATTGCTAAATATGAATATGTACCTTATTTGTACAAAATTAAAATATAATACATTTTTTTTTTGTTTATTATTTGAGATGGGTTTGCTCTTGACTCTAGTCTAGGTCAGAGGTGACAGAGACAAAGTCGACAATGGAGTGAGTTTACCCAGAAGAAGCCTGTTCACTCTCACTTTGAAGAGATTAGGGTTGTATGCGCTCGGAAACACAGACGCAAGTAGTGAGTACCAATCTTTTGCTGTGCGCATCATAAAAGACGCTTAGTGCGAATTGGTGGTAGGGATGGTAACTGGAAGTGCGTCTAGATGTCCGATGGTAGAAGGGGGCCGGTGGAATGATGTCGTGGAGTTCTTGAGCACACTCACCGAATTACAATCTGTAGAAGACCGACAAGCAGGCAACCCTGCGGCGATGAGCCAAGCTGTGAAGCTTGACAACCACCAGCTCTACGTCACCAATGAGTCTCTTTTATTTTAAGACGTCACATATTAATATTGTTTTCTTCTTGTTCTCACACTTGTTTAATTTTTTTTTTCATTTCTTTTTCGCAGGTATGCTGGAAAAATTTCTTTAGAAATAATCAGTACCTATTTATACTCAAAAGTTATGTGTCGTATTTTACCTACTGTATGTCACATAAATAATAAAATAAATAAATACAATTATTCAAATATTCCATTATAATTTGTATACCACAACTAGAATGTAATGAAAGTTGAAAATTAAACATTGTAGAATAAATAGCAGCTTTTACACTGATGAAAATTCCATACTTTTAACTTGTTATGCCGTGGTAACTTAATTACATACCAGCAAACTAGTTCCGAAATGTAGAAAAAAAACTTGCAAAACAATTGAAATAATGTATTAAGTTTCGTCCGGAAATCTAAAATGCAATGCTAAAAATGCTCGCGTTTCCGCGTTAGAAGAATTTTACTTTAAAAACATCAACTGTTCGTACATAACCTTTCTGTTTGTAACTTGTAATTCATTTAAAAATAGAACACAGAAACACAACATCGTATGATCGCACCCACGTTTCGCTAAAGTAAACGGGGTCAGATTTTTAAATATTTAAAGGCTCAACGTTATCAACTCTTATTTTTAATTAAAAGTATTATCACCATACTACACAAAACAAACACCCGACGCCACTGCTCACATTTTAAATAGCTTTCCTATTCAGAATCTAATCCAGCTTTTAAAATTTAAACCTCGAACAGATAACGGCCAGTATGTTGGAGGGTGGTCTGAAACGACCGGGCTTCAAAATACGTAATCACACGGACCGATAGAGCGTGGCTAAAGTCTGGGAGGGACACAACACGTCATATATACTGCTGGGTAGATCGCCCAGGGATTGTCAGGGCAGATGAGATGAGATACGACTAGATTTTAGGTCCATACATCCGGACTCTGGGTTGTTACTGAGAATGTCATACCTAATGGTTGTGTATCGTTATCTAACAATACACAACCATTAGGTACGGTATTCTCAGTAGTAGTGGATCTCTATAATGGCCACTCATCCCTTATGCTACCAAGTGGACTCAAGAGATCAACAAGTGCTAATATAGACGCTATCACGACGAATATATTTTAAACACTACCAAACTGAGTCAATTTGGCCCCTTTTCAATCCAACCTATTACAAATAGAACTCAACCACAAACAGAACCCTTTTACGTCACAATAGAAATGGTACATCTACGATAGCGAATGCGATGAATACAATCCGTTCAGTAGACACACTATGAACTATTTAGTTCCGTGGACAGATGAACAAGAAAAGTCGAAAAAACTGTGTCACTCAGAGTCGGCCAGGTCGCTGTATGTACAGGCTGGCATGCACACATTCACACATTAGCCGGCCATTACGTGCGCAAACGTCAACACTCACCCATAAATATTTACACATAAACGGGACTCAGTTTTTTCTTAGCGGGAGTTCCGTCCGACTGCTTTTTTCGTCCATGGTTAGCACCTATTGAGATGAGAAAAACAAATGAAAACCATAGTAGTGAAAAAACATCGCCTGTTCAGTCGTCCGTGCGTCGCGTCGATGATAACAGTCTGACTTTGAGCTGGCCTAGTGAAGTACAGAGCTTTAATAATAATAATCTTTATTTTTCTCTCTTCACAAAGTTTTGTCAAAATAAATATTTATACATATAAATATTTATATATTTACTTAAATAGAATATGAGGTCAGCTAAAACTGGTTTTGTTACCTCTACGGAATAGAAAAAACAAGTGGAAGTGCCCACGCAGCTATCCGGTGTGTCACAATTATGCGGAAAAATATGTAAAATAATAACAACCTTCGTCAGCTGTAATAAGTCTTAATTTTGTATGAACAACAAATAAGCTTTTCGTCAAATTTTAATTTGTTGTTCATACAAAATTAAGTTTTATTAGATCTGACGAAGGATGTTATTATTTTACATATTTTTCCGCATAATTGTGACACACCGGATAGCTGCGTGGGCACTTCAACTTGTTTTTTCTATTCCGTGGCTACCACTGACAAACGGCCTGCCTATTACCCACAGGTGTGCAGTGCATATAGCAAGTTATGTTTTGTTAGCTCGTGGCTAAATAATAACAGCCGCACGGGTCGATCGAAGATTAAGCAACGCTTGCCGCGGTCGGTTCGGGGTCGGGTGACCATCCAATACATATCGAGAACCCGCTGGTGGTCCCGGCTGTCATTCGTAGATCTTTTACAGTCGTTACGGATAATCAGAAGCCAAAAACTCTGACCACCAGTCTTACCAAGGGGGATCGTGTTACCCAGTAAATGGGTTGTTGGATATAGGCAGTCCATGTAAAATACTGGTATTCAGCTGCATCCAGTTAGACTGAAGGCGACCTCAACATAGTTGGGAAAAAGCTAGGTAGATTGGTTGATTATTTTGTCCCATGTAGGTAATAGGGGGCAAGACATAGTAGAACTGGCCCGGTCTGGTCTGTCCGACCCGGGAACCTAACCTGCTCAAGCTACCCCACGCTTCGCCAAACGTGGCTCTTGCAATCAAAATAAAAAAGAGGCCAAGGTCGTCAAAAACCACCCGAACAAATTTCTAGGAATGGTACTTTTAAAAATCCGAACTCCAGAGGTAGGTATCTAAACTCAATTTCCGAGAATTCGGAATTTTGCGGTTGATTTCATTTTTATCTTTTTGGGTATCTCGTTCGGATGGATAATTGAATTTTTGCAAAACCAAAATTAGATTTCTTACCGAGTTCTTTTTTTAAAGATGTGCTTATTTTGTAAGATGTGCTTATTTCTACGAATCTGATTGGACTGACACAGACAGGAAGATTGAATGCCGAAGTTTTGAAGTCGAGTCAAAGTTTTGAGTTTGAACGTCTGTCGTTCATTACTATGCCAAAATACGCAAATGAAAAATAGGAAAAAAAAAAGTGTAATGATATGACATGACCATCATGTTGAACATCGTTAAAGCCGCATTTACACGATCCAAGTTTCTGGAACGTTCAAGACAAATAATCGCATGTCATAAGGCACGTTTATTATTGCCCTTGCATGCAAGTGCTTACACGTGTGTGATTTCCATAAAATGGCATACGATAATTGAATGCAAGTTTTGCATAATAATTGCACGCTACTTCTGTTTACATCAAGTCAATTATTGCAAGGCGATTATTGCATGCAAGTTTTGCCTCGTCTAAACACAGAGTGGCACTTCCTTGTACAATTGATTCAGGTATTGAATGCGATTTTGTTGTACGTGCTGTTTACATCATTTTTAGGGTTCCGTACCTCAAAACGAAAAATCGGAACCCTTATAGGACCGCTCATGTTTGTCCGTCTGTCACAGCCAATTTGCTCCGAATCTAATGGACCGATTAAGTTGAAATTTGGTACACTTATGAATTTCTGTGAAACAAACACGGACGTGTAACGTAAATAAGTTAGTTTTGAATATGGGGGTAAAGTTATTAAAGAAAATAGACGAAAATTTACCCCCCCCCCTTTTCACAGCAATTACTGAGCTAAAGTAGTTCTATACCTATAGATTATAGGAAAACTTATAAGAAGTCTTTGGTCTTAAAATAACATGGTAAATCTATCAATATTGTGCGTACAAACTTACATTTGCAGGTGGAATGTATGAGGGCGTATGGTTTTAAACTAAAATGTTAAGTTTGTTCTTGGGATAAACAGTAGTTTTTTTTTATAGCCGATGAAAAATTTCAACGCAGGGGGTCCCAAAATCAAGTACTAAATCCATGATAATACGTTGCGCGTCGATGTCCCTGTCACACTGTATTCGATTTTGCCGCCCGGCTGTACTAAATTTTGCCGACACAAACAAGTGCACCCTTCAAACTGTTCTCGAAATCACGATTAAAAAATAGCCGCCCACAACCATTTTTTCTCTATATTTATCTCGTATAATCCATATAAATGTCAGGTCGCCCTTGCAACGCGCTCGGGTGACGGACAAGCATTAGCAAGCGGCTAATTGAGGCAATATGAACGTTTATAGCTCGCTATAAATAGCTCCGATTGATAGAGCTGGGTTGTGAATTGATTGAGAGACTGATGTATTTTTATTGGGATGATTGTATTGACTGAAGGCGATAAAAAAATGAGATTAATTATAATGCACTTCTGTGATGTTGAAAACGCCATTTAAGTAAGTAAGTAGATTCGATCAAAATTGTATTATTGTAGTATCTAAAACCTATTATCCCGCAGCAAATTATTTCAAATAGGTAAACATCCTAAAGACAACCCGTAAACCGGTACTGCTGCCGCTACTCTTGTTCAATAACTAAACTAAAATTAGATATTCGCTATCTTTTACAAGCAGGCAGCGCGACAAAAGGATGGCTATAGCTATGAACTAAGTTAGAGATGTCAAACTAGTATAGAGGTATGAGGGACAGGGTGTAAAGTTCACTCATCCTCCATAGTGAAGGGAGGATCCTCCGACCAGACGGGGTTGTGTCTGGTGGGCTACTGCCCAACGATTGATTTCGGGACGTTGTAATATGCAAGTCGCGCGGTAAACTCTGATTGCGCGATGCAGGATTTTGCGTGACGTCAGTATGATGCGTAGTTCGCATGTGGCGATGTAGATGCCGCCACACTAGTTTACGCCTTGCGCTTCACCATGTTTACAGTCGACATCATTATACTTGTCATCTAAATTTGTATGGAAACATACGTTCAACTAAATTTGACAGCTCTAATCTACGTCCGTCACTTTCTTGTTTTATTTGAGAGAAAAAGTTAGCACTAGCCTAAATTAAGTCTAGTTTGTGCACAACAGAATCGGCACCACTGTCTAATGAACTAACTAAACATGTATTTAAACCAAACGAGGGAATGCCCATTCTATCCCCACTCTATAAAGTTATTTTTGTGCAATCAGGGACAGAACATACTTTCGTTGGTCTATCTATCAATACTAAAGTATCAAGAAAAGTATACTCCTGATCTTGTTCTGGTTCTATGTTCGTTTGTTCTAAACCCACCGTAAGGCACTTTGTACAGACTCCAGCAGGTCAAGCTACCCGAAACTGTCAAATATTCCCAATCAACCTTAAACCTAATGCTTTAGCGTGAAAGTTGAAAATCTTTTAAAGAAAGGAGATGTTTCAAAATGTATGGACCTTGGGCCAGGTACGTGTACATTATACATAAAAATAGGGAAATGCATTTAAAACAGTTCACAACTGTCCAATTTCTTTAAAATGGCTTTGTTTGCTGGTAAACCACAATTAATTACACAGGAAATTGCAACACACAACAAAAGCCCGTCATGGCGGTAAGCTGTCATTTTGATTGATTAATGACGTTTGACATGTAAGAAGAGGACTGAAGTGACACAGTTGTGTCAGCTGACAGTCCTCTTTCTATAATCAGTGGTCGATCTATGGTTTACTGTCATTGTTTTTATGTACAGAGTAACTAAATCAGTGAGACGCCATGTTGAAAGTCAATAAATATAATTGATAAATATCCCTACGACAACAGTATACATTTAAATGAATTATCTGTATTTTTCCCGAATTCTATGGATTTTTTTCTTGTTTTTTTGAAGTAGTGTACACAGACCTGGCCCATTTTGAAACATCTCCTTTGACAGATTGTAGTAGCTTGATGTGCTGGCGTGTGTACACGGCACGACTTCTTTACGGTACGGCGCACAGTGGTGCAGGTAGTACGGGCATGCGGAAAATATTATTTTTAAATGAAAAGACGTTGCGTTTCTTCATAATACTTTATTAAAATGATATAATGGATGTACCAGTTTACAAAGAGAAAGATATAACACGTATTTTTTTTTTATTAACATGAAAATATTCATCAAATTTTTTCACATGAATTTCATATAATTAAATCAGCATTTTTAAATAAATAAATATTAATAAACTAAATATTAAATAGAGAAGACATTGATTTAGAGATGGGTGCTATCCACTAATAAAGCTTTGGCATCATCGTGAAGAGGATAGTATTTTTTATTCGGTACTGCACGTAAACTGTTGATAAGGGGATCTGAGGTAGCTAAGAGCATATTCATAACATCTTCATTACATGATAGACGAGAACATTTTCTTGAATGACCTAACCTATAATTGCGGTAATCTTTATTTCGCGCTTCTTGAGCTTCCTCAGATAACATCCCAATAGGTAAGGCAGCAACACTTATTATTTCTTTGCCATGCAGCAAGATTTTATGCACAGTATTTGGCATATTATACCAGCTGTACATGCTTACGTATAGTTCAGCAGTTTCGTAACAATAACTACCAAACTTATCCGAATCAACTAATGCACTAGAATTAATTGTTTGCAATATTATACCAAACCGATGAATAAGTTCTTTATCGACTCTTGTGACTTCAGCTACAATGTCTGCATTATTGAAAAATCTTCTAGACGTATTTCCATCGTTAGATGTTCCCATTCCTTGCTTTACAAAATCCACTTTTAGACCTAAACGTTGAAACAGCTCACTTTGGATTCTTTTCTTCTCTTCATCTTTTTGTTGTTTGGTAGTTGCGTTCGTTCTCCAACTGGTAAATGACATATTGTACGCAATATGTAATATGCATTCCATAAATTTAATCCGTGCGTGAAGCGGGGATAAACCGACCTTGAGAGCCTCCGTATTCACAGTTTTATTTCGCACTTGGTCAAGGTTATTCATTTCTGATGGCTTTGACTTGCATATAAAACACACTGCACATGATGATGTGTCCGTAACTGTCTGCGCTATTTTGCCATCTATCATTGTGAACACAAGTTTATGGTAGACTTTGTAAGTCTTTTCCTTTAAACTAATAACAGTTTCACTTAAGTTTGCTATTTCAGACTCCATTCTAGCAATTTCATTTTTCGTAGATTCTGTAGTTTCTTTTTGAAATTGGAATTGTACCGGGCGACAACACCTTGTAGAAGAAGGAGTTGCATTTGTCCAATACACAACAGATTTATTTTCCTTTTCATACAGACGCAGTGGAACTAATGATGTCAAAAACATATATGAATCTGACACATTTTCGTCGATAAATGACTGTTTGTACTCAGCATGACCTGATGATCCGTCACATCCCCACTTGTGTAAAAACGTTGAATTTACACTAATCTGTGTAAGGTCGTCTTCAGACATTACTTCAAATAATCTTCTGGTTGTGTGATCCAGTAATGACTGCAAACTTACACAAGCGTAGCTTTCCGTTACATCAATATCCGTGGGGTAGCATTGCCTTTTTACTTCAAGTACTTTATGATAATCGGGAAAAATATCACAACCAATACTTTTTGCTGCATTTCTCAGTACTTGATATTGATGTTTCGAAAGTGATGCATCAAGTAATAATGCCAACGCTTTTTCTGGAGTAAACTTGATAGTATCCGATGATTCTTCTTGTACGAGTACCTTAGAGGCAGCTTTCTTAATCATTTCTTCAGGAACGCTTTCACACAATCTTTTAACTTTATATCGCTTTGTTCGATCGCAACATTCATCAAATGATTTTTCTGGTCGTCCTCTATGAGAGCGTTTTGATGGCCCTGGAACATTACTGTCACAATTCACCACATCAGTCTGCACCGAAGATGTCTCAACGGTAAAAATATTTTTCAGCCACTGTTCATTTTTTGCCATAAAAGCATTTTTATTTCTCGCTGCAGTTTGCCACTTTTTTGTAAATACGGGTAGAAAATTACGGCTTAACTTTTCATAAACTTGATTCCAAACACTTTCTGTAAGCTGTGGATACATAAGTTTTAAATTTTCGAGGCATTTATGTATCTCACGATTACTTGATATTATGATTTCCACTAAATCGGCATAGACAATAGTAAAGCTATCCATCACTATAATAACACTGTTATCGTAAGAGAAAATAATTGTAAGTGAAGTTAAAACTACCATTCAATGCTATTTATACTTACACGATATGATAAAATGTTAATTACCCTCATTAGAAACACTTATTAATATAATGCACTTTTTCTTAATTACAGAGCGTCATTAGTTAAGTACCTGGTATTTCCAAGATCGCAGGTTATCGCAGCCAAAACTAATGTATTCTTAATCTATAGGGTCTAATTAATCTCCGAAAGTATATTATTACGTATCGGTCGATAACGGAGATTAGTTATGATCTCATGATTGAAAACAAAAGGTTCCAAATGACCTTCTTCACTAAAAATGTAATAGCAAGTAATTATTCATTATATTATAACATTATGTTTACTATTTTATTAATACACACAATAAACTTATGACTAAACTAAAAATGAAAGTTGATAATTATAGTATTTTGGTTCTATTCATACTTGAAATAACAATATTTTTTGCACGAAATTTGTAAATTCTCGATCACCCTACTTTGGCATCATATAATTAAATACTGTATAATTATTTATCCGTATTAATTTTAGGACTTGTTTCTACTCATATTCTAGTATGTGTGTACCAAATTGTAGACATTTTAAACAAGGTTGAAACAAAGGACTTTTTTCCGCCCTTGAACCAATGTGCGGCGTATAAACCGCGCCATATAAAAACCGTGTCAACAAGCTTCTATAGTGATCCATACAACACTGACAACCGTGCCTACACACGCCGAATAAACTGTAGTTTTTCACGGCAAGAAAAACGTGTGTGTACACGCGAAAACTTGCGCGGGCCGCGTCGCAACGCAACGCATTACAAACATCCTTCTGCATCACTTTAGTACATTTTGTATGAAGGCGGGCCACACCGGGCCGCGCGCTGTTCAGTACATGTATGTTCGAATAATTCGTCAAAATATGCTGAGCAACTGTTTTTTTTTTCGCGATTTCAGGTTTGGTCCCATAGTAAAAGCTTTTCATAATGATGAGTACAATGACCCTTAAATGGTTGCCACTGTTTATAGAAAGAATGAGGTCCAAACAAAACACTATTAATTGGCTGATTTCCCTCATATTATCTTCCATAAACAAAAGCTCCTAGCCATTGGACACTAATAATTATCACCAATAGAGTGGAGTAATCGATATGGTCCGGGTTTTGGTTACAAATTAGATGATCTCATATAACTGGGGGAAGGGGGGAGGAAAACTAATAACATCGTGCTGTGATGTAATAATATGATACCGTTTTATTAATGCATGCTGGCTTGTTTTAACTTCCATCAAAGACGGTGGGTGTCATAATAATATAATTTTGAAGAGCTTTCTTGTTCCAAAAACGTCCTTACTCATTTGTGAATCTTTTCACGTCAAACACTTTTCGGAAAATGTATTTGAAAACCCACTTGCTTATACGATTTATGCATAAATTAAGTGAGATGTAGCAACAATTTTCACAGACATAATATTTACAATTTCCCAGTGAACTTTTAAGAATGGCGATCCCTACTTCTTGGTAAAAGATATTCCTAGATTTATTTCAAAGAAAGTTACACATTCCGGTCACCTATCTATCCTCTAGGAATTATTAAACTCCGTGAAAGATACATAATATGTTAGTAGGTCGCAGACTGATATGACAAGCTTACGAGTTTTTATAGATTAAATAAAAAGGCTACGCAACCGCTACGAAGTACGTGACGTCACTACCACGGTAGCTACGCCGCTACGCCCCGTCGTAGACGATAATGCTACAAGTTTTATTTCTGCAGTTATTTTCTTCAATGTACAGTCAACGATTTTTGTGCCTCACCCCCATAAAGGCGCTTTTCGTATGCACGGGCCAGTGGCTAACCCCGCCTGCATTGTTTTCGTCCACCAATAGCGCTTCGGCGCACATTATAAAAAAATGGTTCTACACAAGTTAAGAAAAAAAACTTAGGCGACATTTTTCGTTCATTGGTCAAACAAAAACAATAAACTTTAAAAAAAAGGTTCAACCTTCATTCATTGGTCAAACAAAAAAAAAGGCGTTGAAAGCTAAGATTTCAACGTGCATTCGAAAAACTTTTGAAAAGGGTCAAGCACAACGACGGCCCACTGTACGTCTCTACGGATTGAAATTGGTATTTCTATTGTCATCGATTTAAGTTGACGGTTATGTTCTGTAAATAAAGGACGACTGAATTTACTGTTCTGAGTAAAACGGTAGTTCAAGAAATAGAGAAACTTATTTTAATACAGTAAATGATTTTTGCGTCGAGTTGACGATGAAAGTGTCCCCAAAACTGGGTCTTTGAAATATCAAGCAATTAAAAACTTTTTTTTTAATAATGCTGACTTGATATCTTCTTGATATAATATATTATCTTCTTGAACATAACGAACGGGAGTACCAAGCAAGTATAAACTTTCTTTTTTAAATGCTGACTTGACAATGAATATGTCTTTGAACACAACTACGAATCTTTTTAGTCTGGTTCACAAAAACCACATTAAGATGTTGTTTTTGTAAACCTAACCGTAGTCAGAACAAAATACTTAAGTGCAAAAGATAGTAAAGTGATAACTTACCAGCAACTTTGGAGTGATACGCCACACCCACGCCACAGACGCCGTTATCCCTCGCTGCGGCCACCTCTCCCGCACAGCGGGTGCCATGGCTAGACGACAAAAGACAGTCATTATTTTAATGTATTTTCACATAAAAGATAAAACATTAACCCTGAAGCGAAGTAGTTGGAAGTCATGGCAGTTGTTCAGTGCCCCAATTCTGTATAATTCCTCACTTATCCACGTGCAAACCACGTCAATATCGTGTCTTGTAAAAACCCATCACAGAGTACTTTTTATACAGAGACAGCCCTTCGCAGACTGATGTGGTGAATTCAGTATATCATACTAAGATGCCCGGTACATAAAATTATTTCAGTAACGTTATGAGAATCCAATAAACCTGATTTGTTTGTGTTTTTATGCACAAATCGGAGCATCAGTTACTGGTTGGGAGGGGTAGGGGGAGGTATGCGGTGAGTTCGGTGAACTCTGTAGCTACGCATAAAGTGAACAGCTGATTTCACGCGTCGTTCGTTAGAGTAGTTCAACATCCATTGCTGTTTTTTGTTTATTGTAGCTGTTTTATTTACATAAATGGAATACTGCGTACAGATAATGTAATTTTATATTGAAATAAAGGAATAGTAACTGAAAAACAAAATTAAAAAAATAAAATTTTCCTGAGAAATTTGCCAGTGGAATATGATTCAAAATAAGGGGCTGAATGCACCCTGTTAGTTTGTGGAGGGCTGTCCCTTACACCCTGTATACAGACGGTTTCGTTCATTGTGTCATAGAGAATACGTTATTAGCAGATGTCGTGATTAGCTCGGTTTTAGACTTGGTTTCAATGTAAGGAATTGTTAAGTGGTCATAAAGAATTAGGGCCCAGCTGTGGGGTCTGTCTTTCATGATTCGAGGGTAAGCGAGACATGTTCTCTTTTTGCAAATTTTTGGAAAGTTGGTTGTTGATGCTGAGGTCACAATCAGATCCTACTCTAGAGAATAAATACTAGAACTGGATTTGCGAGTCATCTGTATTAGACTACAATGATTTTAGATCTCGATTTCAACAACCTACCCAGTAAAATAATAGTTTCGAAAGTCTGTAGACTATATTGTGTTGATTTTAATTAAAACCAATCAGAAGAAGTTTATTTGAGACCGTCGCAGTAAACCCTTTCATTTGATATGTCACACGGTACAGTTTGCAAAACTTTTTTTTTTCTTACTTGTCCCCCAAAATGGACCCCCACATGTGTTGCCAACCGTACGATTTAAATCGTATTTATGCGATATATTATATTCAAAATCGTACGCAAAATATACGATCTTTCCAAATCATTCAATCATCGTAACCAATCGTTTCGGGACAAAGTAAAACCTTTGTAATCTTTTTAGCAATAATTTATTATAATTATTTATTCAAGATAAAAACAATATTACAAATTAAGTTTATTTTGTATATGTAAAATATCATAAACAATAGACTTAAACGAGCTATAAACTTCCATGTATTTTTTTAAACACTGTCCCACCCGCACTTTATAAAAACCAAAATTTTAAATATTGATTTGAAATTATACTACTATTACGTATTTAAGTCATTTAAGTACTATAGGTTTATTGAAATTTCAATGCGTACTATTTTTTTTTTTCTAGAGTTCTTAGCTAAATACTATTTTTCCTAGTGTTTGGTACAATCCCCTAAAAAATAAAGTTGGCAACACTGGCGTCGCACGAAACAGTCTTTAATAGTCTATGGAATAGTGTGTAGCAGTTGTCAAG
Organism: Dicycla oo; assembly: GCA_948252095.1. Classification (NCBI taxonomy): domain Eukaryota; kingdom Metazoa; phylum Arthropoda; class Insecta; order Lepidoptera; family Noctuidae; genus Dicycla; species Dicycla oo. The sequence continues at coordinate 9,711,422 of OX411721.1, read as the reverse complement.
ATTGATTAATTTGAAATAAACACACAAAAATGTCAGCTTACATTTAAAACTGTTAGCGTTGTGGGTCCGAGCTCCTGCTAATGTGGCGTGTTGCGGAACCACCAAAATAGCATTTACGTTTATCAAAGTGGCTCTAAAGCTAACGTCAACTCCATACAATTTGATCTTTCCGTTCGCGTTAACGCTTACAGAAAAGGGATTTTCTGTAGGCCCCCAGTCTATCAATTTAGCAGCAGTCACGTGACATCTCTAAAGCTAACTTCAACTCCATACAATTTGATATTTCCGTTGGCGTTAACGTTTACAGAAAAGGGATTTGGTCTAGGCCACCTGTCTATCAATTTAGCAGCAGTCACGTGACATCTCTAACGCTAACGTCAACTCCATACAATTTGATATTTCCGTTGGCGTTAACGTTTACAGAAAAGGGATTTGGTCTAGGCCACCTGTCTATCAATTTAGCAGCAGTCACGTGACATCTCTAACGCTAACGTCAACTCCATACAATTTGATATTTCCGTTGGCGTTAATGTTTACAGAAAAGGGATTTGGTCTAGGCCACCTGTCTATCAATTTAGCAGCAGTCACGTGACATCTCTAAAGCTAACGTCAACTCCATACAATTTGATATTTCCGTTGGCGTTAACGTTTACAGAAAAGGTATTTTGTCTAGGCCACCTGTCTATCAATTTAGCAGCAGTCACGTGACATCTCTAAAGCTAACGTCAACTCCATACAATTTGATATTTCCGTTGGCGTTAACGTTTACAGAAAAGGTATTTTGTCTAGGCCCCCTGGACTTATAGATAATATAAATCTGCAATCACCAATCCGTCTTGAGCAAGCCTGGTGATCAATGCTCGTGCCCTTTGTGTATTCGAAGAGGCTTTTGCCCTGCAGTGGTTCAATAATAAGCTGGTACTATTATTATTATTAATCATCTGTCATATCAATTTAGATTGACCGATTTCTCCTACACAGCCTAATACGTTTTTCTCTTAACCAATTAATATCGTAAAATTTTTACCAATTTCAACCAGCACAGCAAATTCACTGATCAAGAACTAACCACTACCCAAAACTTTGTCTTCTCACTATTTACTTCCACAAGGTTTCAGAACAGTCTCACTCGAAGTGCGAAGCCTTCAACTTGCCAACTTCAACTCATCAAAAACAGCTGCTCATGTGGAAAAGTCACACAAAGTCGTATAGTGTTCGACAGCTGACAAAATGCTTAGGAAAAAGTAATTTTGGTGTGAGTGGCGTCGACAATATGTGTCTATAGAACGGCGTGGAAAAATGTTTCAGTGAGATATATTGGCGTGTCTACATCGCCACATGCGAACTACGCATCACACTGACGTCACGCAAAATCCTGCATCGCGCAAGCAGAATTACCGCGCGACTAGCATAATTTTAAACAACGTCCCCCCAACATCAATCGTCGGGCAGTAGCTCACCAGTCTCAACACACGTCAGGTCGGAGGATCCTCACTTTTTATGGAGGATAAGTAAAATTTACTCTTACATTTGTAGCTTGTAATAAAGTGACATCAATGTAACGCAGATGCCATGGAATCTTCCTAATCAAGATTATCAAATTCCCGGGGATGCTTTCTAAAATCGAATCAAAATTATTATGATATGATCGAGGGAATCTTACTTGTGACGGCCTTCAAGAAGTTCAGGTGCGTACTGCGTGGCCTACAGAGCGTGTATGAAAATATATATATGTAGGTATAATAAACGTGGACAATACAAGAAACGAAGGAATGTAAGGATAAAACTACCTACAGATTTATGTTCTTCAAAAACCTCAAAATAAAGTCATTTTTAACTAAACACGGAATAAAGAATTCAAAACTTTTCTAATTAATTTCATTCATAAAGGTAAGTACCGATCGTTGTGCAAACATTACGAATTTACATTTATATTAATTTCGTTCTATCAGAAATTACACTAAAATTAAACTTTCAACCCTCATATCTATATACATTAGTCTGGTCCCTAAACTAACAATGATTAAATATACATTACGACTCTACATAGCGGGAAACTTAGTGGAATTAATTAATATGGGTTTACAGTGCCTAAGTCCTAAGTAATTATACCCTTCCATTAAATATTCTAAAAATGAAATATTAATTTGTAATGGAGGTTCTATTTTAATGTCGCAAACGACCTTGCTTGCTCTAGATTTGAAAATATTTTTTTTAGAAAGTTAGGAACTATTGATACCCAAGGGTGAATTTATTAAATTACTAGGCCCCTGGGTCGCACGGATGAAATGGTGACATGTCTAAATTAATCTTAGATAATACTAATATAATTTACACATAAACCTACCGGAATAAATGCTCTCAATGATGGTGAAACCGCGTCAAAATCCATTGTGCAGTTTAGAAGATATAAGTGGTAACACAGGCAGACACGAAAAGCTACTTTAATTTATAATTGGAACTTTGACTTTTAATATCTACATAAACAGAAGGTTCCGAGGTAAGTTCCAGTACAAAAAAAAAATCACAATGACGGAGAATACACGTGATTCGTGAAGCGTGTTTTTACACCGTTTATGTGACAACCAACCATACAGAAAAATAATCGATAGAGCATAGATATTACATTAAAATGTTTGTTTACATACCTGTTAAACCAGTCGTCTGTATATCTTGGATAGGGAAAGGGGTCATTGCTGCTGAAGTCATACGAAGCCTCCGCATTCTACGACAAACAATAGACAAAAATAAGTTATCAATTCAAAAACAATAGGTTCCTTTTAAAATTTACTGCCGGGTTCAAAATATTCGTCTAAAACAAATGTATTTGAAAATGAAACGTTGATCGATATTATACAGAGTGGCTTGACACCGACGCGCAAACTGTAAACATGAATTCAGCACTTGAATGTAGACCTCCTTTTTAATCATAGGTAACAGGTTGTGCGTCGTCCCTGCCACCCTGTTTTTACACGTGAGGAAATACTTTCGGCACACTTAAAATTCCACAAAATTAGGTACCATAGGAGGCGCTAAAAATGGTTTAGTAACAGCATCTGTTATCTTTTGTCCTCACAACATTTTATTTGAGAACACACCCTTGAACTTCGGGGCTATCGAGGCTCGCAAATGTTTGTTCAAACATTTAATTGTGCTGGCCAAATAATACGGGAAGAACAACGTTGTAATATCTATTTGGAAAGCAGATAATAACACAAGCTGGATAAATAGAAAACGTTTCATATTCATGTAAACAGAGCATTGCATACTTTAGCCGGATATTGTTGTCACTACCCAGGCAGAGTGTGGGACGAATTACAAAAGCTTACTCAACCGTTCCTAACCACTGAAGTTGTTTGTAAAGGGATTGTTTTCAATTTCAGTAAAATCCTACTAAATTAAATATTTTGGTGACCTGTAAAATGAAAGATAACTCGATTGTTATTTCTACTCTCGTTTTGGGACAAGCTTTCGAGATTAAAAACAGGCAGCCACAAAGGTCAGCAGCCGGGCTTACCTACTGCCTAGAGTAGGTATGCCAGACGTTATACTTGAAATTTCGTTCAGTGGAAGTAAATTACGAAATATTTCATAGAGAAAACTATAGACTCATCTTGAAGCACTCACTCACGCAGCACGTCAATCACGTGCGCGTCATTTGTTTTACACGCGTCTTCCTATACCTACGTGAACCATGGGAACTGCCACCAAGGAAAAAGTTGGCCTAAGTACAATGAGTACGCTCTTCTTAATAGTAAATGTTACGTCCCAAATAAATCTGAGTTGTAACCAGGCAGGCAACTACAACAACATTCTATGGATTATTGCTATAATGACTCCATTGAACCACACGACAAACTTCGCTCAAAAGTAACCTCGACCTCAGAGTTTAAGCAAATTGAGCGACTAAAGGTAATTAATTGTGCGAAATCCACGCTTAATCCTAATGAATTTGTACGCACAGTTAAGCTCAGCATTAAACCAGAATAAAGATTAAACTCAGTAATTACCAGAGATTGGAATAGGTAGAGCATAAATACCTAAATTTCGAGGAAAAACAACAAGAGTGGATAATACCTCCTATAAAATCCCGGAATGATAAACGTGACGATAAAACTTCGGGGTTTAAGAAATTGTGAATTATTATTTATTTTACCTTGAATACATTCATAACAAATTAAATATTTAGGTATAATAAATAATTCGCAATTTCTAAATCCCGGGAATTTCCCAGAAAATAATCAATTACGAATTATTTATTTCACTTTGAATACATTCGTCACAAATTAAATATATATTAAATAATTCGCATTTTCTTAAATCCCAAGATTTAATCGTCATTCCGGGATTTTATAGGAGGTATTATTATTCACTCTTGTTACGTCTTTCCTCGGAGATTAGGTATTTATGCTCTACATATTCCGATCTCTGGCAATTAACGAAAACAGACTCACTCAGGGCGATACAGTAAACTCTTTACCAATTGAAAACCTATTCTGTTTCGATGATCGAAATTGATAATTTCTAGCGAAACTTGGCAATTTTTTATTGTAATAAGTACATTTTTAAGTCAGCAGGGTTTCAGTACGAGAAAGAGACGGAACTATACTAATATTTATAACTTTCCTATAAGGCCCCAGCTTGAGTGAAAAATGACCTAACCTACTTGCCTTATTATTTGACCCTTAACTACCAGATTTTTGTAACGAAATTCTTTAACGCTGCTTGCGGTAGGAGTTGACTGGTAGAAATCGTCACGTAACGAAAAATCGTTATGACCCCCCCCCCCCCCCCTCCTGAATTGGTGTGAATTTGGTCAAAATGAATATCATTTTTTCATCATGAGTGTCGTTTTCTTGGTTTTCGAGGGTGTTAAAAGTGACGTTAAAATCTAAATCCAAGATGACGGCTGCAAAAGTTTTGAAATTTTTTGTCATGGGTGCCGTTTTTATGATTTTCGAGGGTGCTAAAATCGATTGTGAGGTCGAAATGTAAATCCAAGATGGCGGTTCCAAAAGTTATGTTTTTATTTTAAATCATATATGAGAAGAACCTTGACGGGGGACCGCACATTTTTTATTTTATTTATTTTTGATCTTTGGTAGCTTACTATTAGCAACCCATTTATGTATCATACCTCACCGCTGCCTTGTTTCACTTCTGCCTAAAGGAAAGAAAACTTTCAGGAAAAACAGGCGTGATATTATGTTATATTTACGTATTATTGTTACAATACCTAATTATATTAGACTAAGCCTTCTTAAAAAGACGGTCTGTGCTAATGACCACACGACAAAAGTGAAAGCTCATATGAGCCGAGTATACCCGATTCAGTGTCACTGCCCCGAGCGTGACGGTTCAGTTTCGTTCACTGTTCAGAAAGAGCGCAAAGTGCGCCTAAAGAACTTTTCTCGGCTAAAAGTAAATGGAAATTCCCGTCAATAAAAGCCAATCACTAATATCCCAAGCCTTTTCCTATTTAGAACTTTCTCAACCGTAATATATTATAACATTCAGGTGGCAAGATCGTGAGCTAAACTTAAACAACGGCGATAAATTTTAGGACGATAATTGAATTACAACGTAAATGAAATTCAATTTTATAACCCGAACTTCCTTAAAAAGCTTTTCCCACAAGGCAAGAAATATTGTGAAGTAAGTCCGAAATTATATTTCATTTTCATGTTCATGAAGGAAAACGCTAAGCTTATCAAACTCGAGGACAGACTTTTTTAGATTTAATCGAATCTTTGGGTAAAATAAAATATTATATAAGTAAATACAGGAACAATATTAGACCAGGCTTTGCGTCTTTTGTTTCAAAATTGGATTTTTTGTGTCAAGATTTATAAATGTCCAGGTGAGATGTCCCCATTGCTCCCAGGCACGCTTCTTTAAAGGTGAACGGGGGCTTCGGATACACTATGGGAAGGTTCACAAACCTCATAGTGTGCCTCTTTGCCCCCCAACTACAACTTCAATACCTTCAGACGAGAGAGAGACACTTTGGAAAATTCTTTCAAATTTAAAAAATTCTACCCCTGTCTTAAAGAGAGTTCCCCGGGGCGCAAGGCGGTCTGTTGCCCTAAGTTTGACGCGATGTCTCCGCGTTGTGACCCAGGAGAATTCCTATAGCGCCTGGGAGCAACTACTCACCTTCCCTTATAGGATTTTGCATGTCCAAAAAAATTTGGCAACTAAAAGAACATTAACAAACCAAATTAAAGACAACTGTAATAATCCGACTCTTATTTTAGATCCAAAATTACCTGATTTCAGTAACCCTTCTCGAAGAGGTTTATGCTCACATGTGGAATCCAAAGTAAGTGAAGGTGACATCAGGGGAGCAGCCAGGCTACTGTTCAGTAGCGATGTGGTGGCGCCCTACTCTCCAGAAACTCTTTCAGCCCTGGAGAGTAAACATCCAGCGCCTGGGGATGGTCTCACCTTCCCTGAACCCCCCCTCCCTTCCGACCTGGATTCAATTCCATTTAATGTTACTGCCCCGCAGCTGACTGCAGCCGTGAGCTCCTTCAGAAGTGGTTCCGCGGGCGGCCTGGACGGCCTGACTCCTCAACATTTAAAAGATTTACTGAGCTCAGGCGCCGGGGAAGCTGGTGAGTTGCTCTTGAAGGAGCTTGCGGCTCTAATTGACCTGATGCTCAACGGCGGTGTAAACGATGCCGTCGTTGATGTCTTGTACGGGGCCAACTTATGTGCCCTGCGCAAGAGGGACGGCGGCATTCGTCCTATCGCCGTTGGGTGCACCTACAGGCGTACGGCAGCCAAAATATGCTGCAAATTATACGGAGAAATTTTGACTAAAAAGTTCCAGCCCCTACAGCTTGGCTTTGGATCCAAAGGGGGCTGCGAGGCTGCCGTACATGCCCTTTCCAGTTTTTTGAATGCCGGTAAAGGTGAGGTCATCCTCAAGGTTGACGTTAAGAATGCCTTCAATTCCGTTAATAGGGACACTTTGTTGGCTGAAGTAAAAAAGGAGTTACCAGAAATTTATGGTTTTATGTGGCAGTGCTACAGGCACCCATCAAAATTATTATTTAAAGACACCGTATTGGAATCTGCAGTAGGATGCCAACAAGGTGATCCTCTCGGGCCAGTCATTTTCAGTTTGGCTATCCATCCCATAATAAAAAAACTAAATTCAAAATTTAATGTGTGGTACTTAGATGATGGAACACTAGGAGGTGACGTAGACACCGTTCTAAAAGATCTTCAATTCGTAAAGCAGCAGTTCCAATCCATCGGCCTTGACCTCAACAACTCCAAATGCGAAATTTACCTTTGTGACAATACCGACAGACAATCAACTATACAGAAATTCAATTCCATAGCCCCAGATATCAAAGTTTTGGAAAAAAGTTCATTGCACCTCCTAGGTTCCCCAATATTAGAAGACAGTTTCTCATCTTTCGTCGACGACAAAATTAAACATTTTAACGATATTTCGGATAGACTTTCAAAAATTAATTTACATTCGGCATTCACCCTTATCAGATATTGCTGTTTTGGTCCAAATTTTATGTATTTTCTCCGCTCTTCCTCTTTATGGAAGCAGCCACAACTTTTAAACAAAATCGATCATATTATTCGAAATACCCTATCATCAATTTTAAATGTGGCATTGGACGATCGGGCGTGGCTGCAAGCCACACTACCCATCCGTTTTGGTGGGCTCGGCGTCCGCAAAATTTCTAGTGTAAGCCTACCGGCGTTCCTGTCCTCGGTCCACAGCACCGCAAAGTTAACCACAAGAATCTTAGCTCCTTCTCAGGTTGACTCTGAAGTGCCGTGTTTGACCGAAGCGGTGAATGCCTAGAAAGTGGCTTGCCCGGATACGGTTCAGCCCGAGAACCCGTCTTCCCAGAGACAGTGGGATGAGCCGCTCTGCAGGTTGGTACGGAATAAACTTATTAATACGTCCACCAATACTGCTGAGCGTGCCCGCCTGTTGGCTGTGGGTGAATGGGAGTCGGGTCTCTGGCTTCAGGCTCTACCGTCACCCAACATAGGCACTATGCTGAGTGACACCACATTCCGGCTCGCTACATGTTTGCGTGTGGGTGCTCCTTGTGGGGCTCCACATCGCTGTCAATGCGGTGAAGGAGTCGACTGCCTCGGACACCATGGACTATCCTGCAGCAAGAGCGCTGGTCGGATGGCACGGCACGCTAGCATTAACGACATCATCCGTCGGGCTCTTGTCACCGCCGGGGTGTCAGCAGTTTTAGAACCCAATGGCTTGGCACGCGACGATGGGAAGAGGCCAGACGGAATGACCATAATGCCTTGGAAGTTGGGTAGGCCTTTGGTGTGGGATGCAACCTGTGTCGACACCCTCGCGCCATCCCATCTTCTTAGCACGGCGGGTTGTGCTGGGGCGGCTGCTGCAGGAGCAGAAAACCTCAAACGGCGCAAATATAGCAACCTTATTGGGAGCTATATGTTTGAGCCGTTTGGGGTTGAAACTCTAGGGCCTTGGGGTCCGAGTGCTCATCGAGTATTTCGGGACATCGCCAAGCGGTTGGTCGACTCTTCACGGGACCAGAGGGCTGGCCTATTTTTAGCCCAAAGAATCAGCATTGCTATCCAACGTGGCAATGCTGCCAGCCTTTTGGGCACTTTTACCATTGACAGCGATGCGGACGAATTTTTTGATGCCCTATGAGCTTGTCACCTTTTTATTTTTATGATTTTTATATACTTGTACATAATATACATATATATCTTTTAGTTTTAGCTTGTACATATAATCTAGTTTCTGTTTGAAATAGTGAATAAAGATTTATAAATAGGTTACGAAAACTCTTTTATGGAAATAGATTAGATTTAGGAATTAGAGAAAACAATCATAAAATGCAAAGAAAAAGGCCAATTTCCACAAAATATGCCTAATGGAGGATGTAAGGACATCTTTCTGACATGATTAGATACTCTCGAGTTAATTAAACAATTTCGTCAGGAAACTGGTATCTCTTGGCCTTCATAACCAGATAGTATTATTTTTTACTACCCATGCAGACAGATGAAAATATTTAAATTTTAAATCTTTTTGAGCAGAAATAAGGTTCAAAATGGCTCAGCCACCTTCCTAAACGTAGCTTATACCTATTTTGTTACTATTACTACAGTAATAATAAAAGCCAATGGGATATGGATTCTTAATTGTTAAGCAATGGTTTACCACTGGGAATATTATTGATGATGACCAATTTATTTAGGGTCGGCGCAAAACGTCTCTTTTTTCCATATTTCTCTATTATTCGTTATCTCAGTAGTCACACCCTTTCAGCCATATCACCTTTCATACAGTCCAACTATCGTTTCTTTGGTCTTTTCCTACTCTTATAGCCATCGACATTCATATTTAAAACTTTCCTCACGACATTTTCCACATTCCAATATTATTAAGTATCTACTTACTTGAAAATGTTTTTATGAATTCACCACGTATACACGATGGACTAAAAGAAAATTCCTATGTTCAATTTGATTGAAAGTAATAAATAAATGTTCTGTGACAGTTCCAAATTCAAATTATCCCTCCATCTTTGTTAACAAAACGCGCCCTTACAAAAGTTCCCACTCATTACCACAGATATGACTTAGCAAAGGAAAGCGCCTATTATAATTTATACGAAAGTATTATTTCGCGCCCGGCTTTAAATATTAAAAGATGTTCAGTGGCCGTGAACGTATTCATTTAAAATTCAACCGTGGAACAAATCTCACTGCTCATTTCGTGGAACAGGGTGATAAAGCGCTTCAGTTTTTTTATTGCGAATAAACGAATCTTTGTTTAATTCAATGTGTACTTTGAATAAAGGAAGGCTTTTCTTTTTGTAAAATGTTGAGGCTTTTAAGTGTTTAATTAGAGCCTGCGACTTTTTATTATCAAAGATTCGATTATTTTTAAAGAGAGGTTAAATTAAATCTATTCTATAGTAAATTTACACTACAATATAATATACTTACATAGTTGTACTTTAAGTCTGGATGCATATAGTCGACACCTGTAACCAAAATCTTTAATTATTTGTTGCTATATAATACAATTTCATGTTTAAAAATAACCAAGAAACTAATAAAAATAAATTATTATCCAAGAAAACTCGTACTCGACAAATTATTATTTTTTGTTATATTAAGCCAAATAAGACGGATGAGCTCTATGAAAATTTAATTTATTTTCCCTTACATCTTAATGCCAAAGGTCATATTATTACCTAGTGTATTTTTATTCAAAAACGTATCAAATAGAGTCTCTATTTAATTTTGAAGTAATATATTATTCATTATTATCCTCTCATAGGACGTAATTATGTTTTCCTAATTAATATTTATTAGAAAATGTAGCACGTTCCACGTACAATGTTATAAGAGACAACAATTAATTTCCTTTTTTATTTGGGACCGTGTCTGTTGTAATAGACTAAATTAAAAATTGATGAAAATCGTATAAAAATGTGTATTTTTCGTATGATGATTACACAGATATTAAAGGACAAGAACAAATAATATATTTGTCATGTGGCTGTAGATTCGCCATCTTGTTTGGGTATGTTTAGACTGACATACCTAAAGCTTTCTTGCAAACATTCTCTAAGAGAGTCCTTCAATTTATTTTTACACCTATATTTGACAAATACAGATTTTTCAAAGTCAAATTTTTAGTTTTTCAATATCGGTGTAAAAATAATTGTTGTGAATAAAGTGATAACTACAGAGATAACTATGTGTTTCCGTAAAATGAGTAACAGAATTTTCGTTGAAATTAAGATGAGTACAACTTCAGCATTGAACGTTCTAGTCTTTTTTTTTTAACTACACAGTCAGCGAAATCTTTGTTAAATAGAGCACTTATGTTTGTACTCATAAAACAAATTATAAATCTATGTAAAGTTATAGCAACGTGTTTCTCGCCAGCCAATCCAAAAAACTTAGAAAAAGTGTATTATTAAAAAAAAATAAGCAAGCTTTTATTAGTCTGGATATCATCTAGGACCACAGTCCTTGTCAAGACGTATGAAACAAGCCCAAACTCGATGGGGTTACGTAGTTTTATTACTGAGTTCCCATGACCACCTTCCGGCTCCATCATCAGCTCAGCTCAATGTCATAATAATATTGCATTGTCATCCGATTTACATACACATGTAAAATTTCAACTTAATCGGAAATCGGGAAGTGGGTCTTTAACTTGCAAGATTCGATCATAGACCGACACCAGGACAGGTGAAACTAAATAAAAGCTTGTAAAAACACTCAGGCACATGGCGCTAAATATTATAATTGTAAGATGTTCATGTAAGGGATGTACATTGTACAGTCAGGGAACTTAACAGCTTATCAAATTTACCATGGCCGTGTTATAGCCATTTTCTACAACTGTCAAAGAAAAGCAGTTACTATATTGCACATCTGGAGCAACATTGACACAATTGCAAAAAAAAAATTAAACTGAATAAGAATCGATTTTTCAATCGCCTGATAACTTATCTGTAGAACAAAAATGGCGGTTTGACATACTTATTTTCTTTGAAAAATCTGTCAAACTGCCATATTTATGGCTAAGGCTAAGCGACGATTATGTGACGATTGAAAAATCAGCCCTTAATTATTATACCAAATAAATTTATAAATTTACAGTTGTCAATGTTGCTCCAGATGTGCGATATATAGAACATCCAGAACATTTAAGTTGGGAAACAGTTTAATAAACAATTAATTTACTTGACTTTACAAACAATATAAATAAACACAACAGCAAAATAAGAGAGGGGCTTGTGGCTAAGTAATAACAGCTCGGGTCGATCGATCAGGATAAGCTACGCTTGTCGTCGCGGTTAGTTTGTGAATGGGTGACTTGATGGGGTGGAGGTTTTTACATACAGCCCGCGGCACGTAAGTTGGCAAGGTTTTGGCGTAGTGGGGGTAAGTTCGCGCATGCTATACTTATTGCAACAAAAAAATGGTCACTTTTATAGCTTGTCATTATTCTGTGGTTATTCCCATAATTTATTTTTAAACATAACTATTTAGAAGAAAGTTAAAGAAAGGAGAAGAATTCGTGAAGTATATTAGGAGTAATAAATAAAATATACAGGGTTATTTGTAAAACACCAACAACGTCTTAAGAGGTCATTGTACTCATCATTATGAACAACTTTTACTATGGGACCAAACCTGAAATCACGAAAAAAAAAATCAGCAGTTCAGTACATTTATGTTCGCATAATTCGTCAAAATATGTAACAGTACACATCATAAACCCATTTTCTGGCATGTCTACGTAAAATGGTATTTGTTTGTGGCATTATCTAAATTTAAAAATTCAAAGAAAACAATAACAAGAACTTGTAACAAAAGCTCAACAAAAACAAATGTTACAATTTTAGTGCACGCAAGTGTACTCGGGAGCGAATGGAACGTGGACGCGACGCGAGAGACAAGGGTCGACTGACCAACCAATCGCGCGCTCGGAACGATGCTACCTCGTTCCCCGCGTCCCGCTCGCGACCAAAGAGATCTAAAAAATGACTTCTGCGCATCTAACGACTCTTGCCAACTTAAGTGCCGCGGGCTGTACCAAGGCCCCTCTATGTCTCGGAAAGCACGTTATTCCGTCGGTCCCAGCTGTCATTCGTGGATCTTTGACAGTCGTTACGGGTCGTCAGAAGCCCGAAATTCTGACAACCAGTCTTCTCAAGTAACTGGGTTGTGTAGGTCAGACAGGCAGTCGCTCCATATAAAATACTGGTATTCAGCTGCATCCGGTTACACTAGAAGCCGATCCCAACATAGTTGGTAAAAGGCTAGGCCGAAGATGACTGGCCTAAGATAAGGTACTAACCGTCATCCATAATAGCAGTAGTAACATTGATCCCGGTATACCCCAGAGCCCACGCTGCCTCCACATTCAAATCCAGCTTGGGTTTCCCTCCATTCTGGCCCGTGTTCTTCAGGTACCATTGCAGTGGGAAGTAGGGGTCGCGGGGCTCTGCTGCCGGCGCCGGCGCAGGCTCCGGTAGTCTGAGGGGGCGGAATCCCCTCTTTACTCTTTTAAAACCGGTTTGTTGGACTGCTGTGTGCACCTGGGGGCAAGGGAGAAGGTATGTGATTAGAGATGAAGTAAGTAAGTTTTTTATATGTTACTAGCTTCTGCCTTCGCGTGAAATTTCGGTCCCCGACCCATCGCGTCGCATCCCGTAGCCCGCTCGCTCTATTGCTTCGTTTTCGCTTAGCGTTCTTTCTAATTATTTCTTTTTGCTCGGCTCCTAAAGGTCGTAGCGTGATGTTAAATAGCCTACAACCTTCCTCAAGAACTGGGCCAACAATAGCAAAAAAAAAAAATCAAATCCGACTGGTAGTTCCACAGTTGGCGTGTTCAAACAAATAAATAAACAAGTTCTTCAGCTTTATTAATAGCGACTCGCCCCTGCTTTGCATGGTCTTTAGACACCTAGATTTCGCTATAATATATATACACAAAAATTAATAGGACTGACTTAAGCTACCGAAGAGCTTGTATGTCAAATCCTGTAAAATACGAAATGCTTCGATAGCGATCGTCACTTGTCGAGGCCCTCTGGACGAATTTATAATAGAACTTCTTCATCTTTGTGCGCCTTTTAACGCCAGGAAGCAAACAGCCTTCACAATAATTGTACTAATATAACTGACCTTTGACATTCTCCAAGCAACAAAGAACATGCAACTTCTGAACATAGTGAATTTAAAATTCTGCGATAATCGTTTTTAAACAGCTCCCTAGCCCGATATTAACAAAAGTCGGGTAGTTAGTGAACCAGTGCATGCAGTAAATATTCCCGGGAGCTTAAAACTGTTCAAAAGCAGAAAATCCCCTTTACAGCGAGGTTGTGAGGCGAAAAGTCCAACGTGCTTGTTCGGGGAATCTGCAGTTATCGCGGTTGTACTGTGTTTACACAAGTGGACGATTTTAGGGGACTGTAAGGAACATTAGGGTCATAAAATAGAGTTTTTGTGCTGTGTGTACCTACATAACCGATTATTCTCTAAAGTACAAAACTTTATCACTAAAAAAAAAACCACCGTCTTCCAAAAAAACACTACAAAGTGAAAAATAACTTTAATTTCAGAAGTCAGTGTCTTAGGATCTGCATTTTAGTTTTTTGACACCGACTTCTGAAATTAAAGTTATTTTTCACTTTGTAGTGTTTTTGTTTTTAGAAGTCGGTGGTTTTTATTTGTAAAAAAGTTATTTATTTTTCACTTTTTAGTGGGTCAGTTTGTAATTTATCTAAGTTACAATAGCAAACTGCTTTACCAAACCTTGACCTTTTACAAAATATTGCTTTTCCCGATGTTGGGATGTTAATTCTTGAGGAGTTCTCCTAGTAAGAACCAGGATGGCTGATAGTGAAGTCACCATTAATTCCACTATATGCATTGTGACGAGCATACATTGCTTAGCAACCACATAACTTAGTACTTAATCGAATCGCACACCATTAAATACTTATTATTGAGTAGTTCCGATGGCCATCTGTGGTCTTCATCAGTTCCACTTCACCAAATGGAGCTTTCCGAGAGTCAATGCACGAGTTACTATAAAAAATATCCAAATTGTTATAGGTGTGCCTATAAAATTTGAGGGTTGCCCTCGATTTCCATGGGCTCCCCATATCAGATTCTGACTTGGTGACAAATGGGACCATCTCGAGAGCAACCCTTTCCAACAAACAAAGAATTTACGAAATCAGTTCACAATTGACGGAGAAATTGGTGTACAGACGCCAGCACATCAAGCTACTACAATTTGTCAGATTTCTTTAATAGATTTTCGACTTTATTGCTGTACGTCTGTGCTTGAAGTATTAAATAAGTAGACTTGAAAATGTCTATAGAAACTCGTCCTTTTCAAGTAACAAACGAAATGTTACCCATTTACCCTTGTCCACAGTTTTAAAAGATATGCTGACTGTGAAATTCCAGCCTTGACATTGTAAACAAACTCACGTCCAATATACCTATATTTTTGCAACAACAATTGGACGTAGTTTAGCAGAAACGACTCAACCCACAAAAAGTAATTTTTAGTTATCGAGGTTTTAAGATTGTGTATTGAATATTGTCACATGTATGGGCAGGAGGAGCTCGTGGCTAAGTAATAACAGCCGCACGGGTCGATCCATCAGGTTAAGCTACGCTTGCCGGGGTTGTTCCGTAGATGGGTGACCATCTTTACATGCCGAGACTCCTCCGTGCCTCGAAAAGCTCGTTAAGCCGTTGGTCCCGGCTGTCATTCATGGATCTTTGACAGTTGTTACGGGTTGTCAGTAGCCCGAAAGTCTGACAACCAGTCTTACCAAGGGGTATTGTATTACCCAATAACTGGGTTGTGGAGGTCAGATAGGCAGTCACCCCATGTAAAATACTGATATTCATCTGCATCCGGTTAGACTGGAAGCCTACCCCAACATATTTGGGAAAAGGCTAGGCAGATTGATATGGGCAAATATACTAATATTTTTAGGAGGCAAATATACTAATATCTTTGTAGTATCACCGATATTTCTTGCTGAGTAAAAGAAGCAACCGTTAGGACTTCTTTGGTATATATGTATAACTCATTTTTGACCACAGTTTGGATTGAGTTCTTTGTGCTAAACTACGTCCAATTAATATCCTATTTGACTGTTACGAACGCTACGCGCTACAGATGCTACGAGCTACGAACTCATAGGCTACGGTTGCTACGAACGCGTCTACGGAAGTGTACATGTATTTCTGTAAATACTTGTAATGTTTCGTAATAATTTTTTTATTTTTTTTATTACGGACAATTTGGGGGCAAATTATAAAGTATGACATTATATGATTTCAGTCCGAAAAAGGGAAGGTGCTATCGGTCTTGTATAGCTCCATCTCTCGTGCACTCCGAATCATGATGGCATTAAAACATCATAATACAGAATTCACGGGGTAATTGCGTAACACTGTAGCAATTGCAATGCCTTTCATTTTGACAATTTGACGGCATTCAATGCGTTATTTACGTTGTCGAGCAGACGAATTTTTTAAACACATGAAGCCCATTGTTTCATGTGTTTAAAAATTCGTCTGCTAAATAAGGAGTTTCTGTCAAAAAATCCTTCGTATTGTGAAAGAAAGTGTGTTACGTATTTGGGTTGCGGATAGAAAACAAAGCTAAAGCTTTGGCAAAGTCTATTGACTTATAACAAAGGTTTACATACTCAAATAAAAACAACTCGACAGCGCCGCGCCGTATACAAGATTAGATTGTTCAACGAGTTCAAGCGGGAGACAAAGCCACCTGTGTACGTTAAAGGTCAGAATACTATGACAAAAGTTACGACAGAATATAACGTAATATCACAGGAGTAAGTAGAGATATAAATCAGTTGTTCAGTACATTTTGACGAATTATACGAACAAAAATGTACTGAACAGCTGATTTTTTTTTTCGCGATTTCAGGTTTGGTCCGATAGTAAAAGTTGGTCAAAATGATGAGTACGACGACCCCTTAAGAGGTTGTTGGTGTTTTACCAATAACCCTGTATAATAGAAACACCCATATTTCGAAAGTTATATGATGAGCCCCGTGTATAAGGACCGAGCTTATTGCCATTAACGCTTTGCTTGGACACTGAACGAGACACAATAGAAGTTTTATTGTTACGATGATGACTGTCATGACCGTTGAGCGTCCTTGAAAGCATTAATCCTAACTATCCTAACTATATAATACTATAAACGCGAAAGTAAGTGTTTGTTTGTTTGTTACCTTTTCACGCCTAAACCACTGAACCGATGATCCTAAAATTTTGCATATACTTTATCTTTTTTCATCCCGAAAAAAGTACTGTTCCCGAGGAAAACAACAATAACTTTCTTATGATAATAGATGGCGCCACTTGTCTTTCGAATCATGATTGAATATTGAGTGTTCACGGGCTATTTGTATTAAGCGACATGTTTGGAACTTGACAGGAGAGCATTTCAAAGTTTCGTTATTCGGAAAAAAGTATCAATATTTTTTTATGAAAAAGTGGCCTATCGACGATTCAATCAATAGTGTCTATCTCCGTTTTTTACTTTTTCACTTTTTAATTCAGGTAGATATGTTAATAACTCAATATCGGCCAGGATGTCGCTTAATACAAATAGCCCGTGAACCCTCATTATTCTTATTGAAACTTTAGTAGTGTGTATAGAGTTTTTTAATTTTTATTTAAGTACCTAATACATTTTGCGGGTCTAGAGTATCGACAGACCGGTTTTTCATCCTCCTACCTATCCTAACTACGAGTAATATTGTATATACGAAAGTGAGTTTCTTTGTTTGTTACTATTTTACGCTAAAACGGCTGAACGGATCCAGATGAAATTGGTAGGCCATGACCTGGAAAAGGACATAGTCTACTTTTTATCGACATACACGCGGACGAAGCCACGGCGGAAGCTAGTCAGGCATAAATACAGACTAGTACAGTCTAGGCTGCTACTGATTTCCTAATAAAAGAACTCAATTACACTTTTACCGATACAGGGATCGAACTCAAAACCCCACATTCAGAGCGGCAAATCCCGTATTTTTAAGAACGAACGCATTGTAATCTAAGCCTCAATCTGTATAAAAGTACCTTTATTTACCTACATTTTTGACATTGATTGTCGGTAACATCCGCTTGTGGTCCCGGTTGTGGAGGTCAGATAGGCAGTCCATGTAAAATACTGGTATTCAGCTGCATCCGGTTAGACTAGAAGTCGACCCTAACATAGTTGGGAAAAGGCTAGGCAGATTGATTGATTATCACTGAGATGAGATTACGACTAAGTTTTGAACGTTTCTAATTACAGGAACTAACCTTCAGTAGTCGCATTTGTGGTTTGTAATCAATCACTTGACGAACTAAACATTCAGAAACCCGTTACATGGATTCAGAAACTCGATCTATCTTTCACGTAACTACTCTGGTTTCTAAACCGTCACGGCTCCCTAAAGATCCCTTTAAATTAGTATTCCGTCGACACTAGCCCCGGCATAAATGAGTTTTCGAAAAACTGATTAATGTGTCCCTAAACTTGAGCTGAATGTTAACAGACACGTGCTTATGAATACATTGTTATTAATGATACTATCTCCTTTAGATACCTTTTTCGTCTATTTACTTTTCCTGAAATCATTATCATCATTGTTTGAAATTGATAGCTTTTAATAGGTATCTATTTTTGCTGACAAAGTAATAATATACAGGGTTATTTGTTAAACACCAGCAATCTCTTAAGGGGTCATTGTACTCATCATTATGAATCAAAAAAATCAGCTGTTCAGTACATTTTGACGAATTATGCGAACATAAATGTACTGAACAGCTGATTTTTTTTCGCGATTTCAGGTTTAATAATAATAATAATAATAATAACGTTTATTTTCTCCACCACATAATGAAAAATTTGTAGGTACAATACATAATTTGTGTATACAAACATACATTGATGTTGTGGAGACTGGAGCCTGTACTAGGAATACCTGTGTTACAGGTCTCCAGGCCTCCAAACTACACGGACAAGTCACAGTAATATAAATAGATGATTATGTTGGGATGGCAATTAAAACAATTTAAGACAAGGAAAAAACAAATAATTAACTAGACAGCAAAGTAGGGTGTGTTGGTGTGGGTGAGTGAGTGTGTAGTGAGTGTGTGATATTCAAAACTGGTCTCCTAAAATGGCATATAAAGGACATGTCAAGCTGCTTTTTATGAGATGACTTCTAAGAGTCTCTCTGTATCTTCATAATCATGAGATTGAAGCCAATTTTGGACTTTAGTTTTACAATTGTATATGGATAAGGAGTAGATGGAAATGGCTTTATTGACTTTATTGGGTTTGGTCCCATAGTAAAAGTTGTTCATAATGATGAGTACAATGACCCTATATCTATACAGGGTTTTTAAAAATAACCCTGTATAGACTTACCCCTATTACATGGGACTTTATCGTATCTAGCGAAATGTGGGTTACTATACACTTGTGCTCAAAAAGCAAAACATTTCGGGAATTTTATGTTAAGGCGTGATTTTATGTTAAGAATATTTTAATGTTAAATACATACATATAATCATACACTCATGCCTTCTTCCCATGGAGGTAGGCAAAAACTACAGAACGCTACTTGCTACGATCCATACATCCTCCTTTTGCCCCGTTTACTTTCATACATCTGGTCATACACGCACGCCGGTTGCGAGTACTACGCACCTGACCTTTCTGAAGAACATCACCAATAAGGGCGCTATATGTCTTCCTAGAGCGTCCCCTCCCGGCGTTTCCACTCACATCTGGCTTGTTAATACCTTTTGTTAGTCGCCTTTCATTCATCCTCTCAACATGACCAAGTAAGTTGGTAAACAGGTTGGTGCGACCGGCCCAAATTGTGGTTAGGTAATAGTAAGTGCCAGCCGCAATTTTGCTAATGTATTACCTTTTAAACCAAAAACATTAATATTGTTTGATGGTAAAATAATGTTCAGTGATAGTACGTACTTACTTCACCGAAGCAGCGGTGTCTCAATAACCTTAATTAAAACGCCATTTTGTATACAAGTCAGCTCGTTCCAAAGTATAAATACTTAACTAAATCGAACTACAAAGTAAAATACATTTTCATATGTAACTAAATCATTTCTACGCAACATTAAAACTTTGGTAAATGCTTTGTTAACTAAATCATTTCGAACTTACTATGAAAACTTCGCATCTAACTTCAGACACTAAACTTCATCTGAAATTTAATTTAAAACGATACACATTCACATGAAAGTTTATGAAAGTAATTCACGAACTTTACAAACCTCGGCAAGTGGCTCGTATGTTTCCTAAACATCAATCAATCTGCCTAGCCTTTTCCCAACTATGTTGGGGTCGGCTTCCAGTCTAACCAGATGCAGCTGAATACCAGTATTTTACATGGAGCGACTGCCTATCTGACCTCCACAACCCAGTTACTGGGTAATACGATACCCCTTGGTAAGACTGGTTGTCAGACTTTCGGGCTTCTGACAACCCGTAACGACTGTCAAAGATCCACGAATGACAGCCGGGACCAACGGCTTAACGTGCTTGCCGAGGCACGGAGGAGTCTCGGTGTGAAAAGATGGTCACCCATCCTCAGACCAACCCCGGCAAGCGTAGCTTAACCTAATGGATCGACCCGTGCTCGCTGTTATTACTTAGGCACGAGCTCCTCATGTTTCCTAAACTTAATTAACTTTAAATACTGTTTCACATAAAGGTATAAGAAAATATTATATATTCTGTAAGGCTCTAATAATCCTTCCAAATACTAAGGGCTAGTCTTCCCTGCCATTATGGTTACCAAACAGCCCCTAATCTTAATTTTATCTTTTATTTTACTAATGTTATCACTTTAATTTAATCAATTTTAATTTTTTGTTGATCGTTTGTAATCTTATTTCCATTTACCTAAATCTCATTTCTATGTAGGTACTTGCCGCTGTTAATAATATTCATGAATTTATATTTATCAATTTTTACAATTTATAATTTGAATTTAATTAAATTAAATGTAACTTTCTACCCTTGTTACTGGTTATTCGATTCATTGTTTTATGCATGTGGTGTTTACCTTTAAGTAACTGATGCACTGTTGTTTTACTTTTGGAGATGTATTGTTTATGTCGGTGTAATCAATTGTTGGTGAACCCAATAAAATAAATAAATCATCGCGCCCCACGGTCTACTCCTTGATATGCAATGGTCTCTGTAGCCCGATGAAACATGAGGCTCCAGGGGCTAGTGTGAATCTTTGGGTTCATTCAAGTAATCGAGTCTGGTCAAACCACGCTGAGGTCGGTGCATTTCAATCATTCATTTTGTGAATGGTTTCAATTTTGAATATGTTAAGGTAATGCCCTCTGACATTAAAATAACATAGTTCAAAAGTCATCAAGTGAAGTGGCCTCATTTTGGCTATTACGAGTATAATGTCGTCTATCGAATCAAAATAACTTTTAGTGAATTCATTAATATGCATGAAAGTGTAGGCTATATCGCTTGGTTGTATTAAAATAAACTGTATAAAGGGTTTGAATCCCTGCAAGGACATTAAAACGCTTGATGATCATCATTAAAATATGATGTTTATATCGACTAGCTTTGGCCCACGTGGAGGTCGGATATTATCCCACGGGAACGTTATACCATGAAAGGTAGGAAATTTTTCCCAAATCCGTTCAGGCGTTAAGGGGTGAAAATTTAACAGACAGAAAGATCAATAAATCTGCCTAGCCTTTTCCCAACTATGTTGAGGTCAGCTTCAGCACGGAGGAGTCTCGGTATATAAAGATGGTCACCCACCGACGGACCACCCGACCGATCACCATGTTCGGCAAGCCGATCCCTTGGGAGACGCGAGCCAAATACCTCGGTGTGACCCTCGACCACCACCTCTCCTTCGCTGAGCACATAAAGCAGGTGCGTTCGCGCGCCGCTTTTGCTCTCGGTAGACTCCACTCCGTTCTGAATGCACGTAGCAAATTGTCATTTAGGTGCAAATTGCGCATTTATACAGCGTGCATTCGCCCCATCATGACCTATGTGTTTGCGCACGCAAAACCTCACCTCATTCATAGGATGCAGGCCCTCCAAAACCGTTTCCTCCGAATGGCAACGGGAGCCCCTTGGTTCGTTTGGAACGAAATCCTCCACTTAGATCACGACATTCCCACCATCTCCCAGTTCTTGAAATGCAATTCCAAGCGTTTCTTCGACTCAGCCACCAACCATCGCAACCCTCTGGTTGTCGAGGCGGCTAGCTGTGTCCCCTCTCGTATTAGTAAGGTCCGCCGCCCTAGGCTTGTCCTCTCAGATCCCGACGACCCCATAACTCTTCTCCAGGAGAGCAGTAGGGACCGTAGGAACAAACACAAATCGACATTCCGACCTCGCCGCCGAGGTCCCTCGCGACGACCCCGTAATAATCGTCCTCCCCCCGTCCCTTGCTCGGGTATGAAGTGCCAGCTGGTGGCGTAGCTGAGCCAGTAGCTTTAAACTCCCCTGACAATAATAATCATTCAAATTTGATCCAGCCTGTCCCATCTTGCTGTCCTCCAGCGACGCACTAAGCCGAGGCCCGTTCCCCACAGGGGGAGCCCTTAGCGTGTAGTCGCTTAGTCTGTAAGTTTATGCCCCTGGCTGGAGGTTTTGGGTTCACTTAAGGCAGCCACAGGATAGTCCGGTTAAGTAGTTACGGCCTCTCTAGGCCAACTGCGAGATGCCATTCAAAAACCGACGGACCAACCCCGGCAAGCGTAGCTTAACCTGATGTATCGACCGGTGCGGCTGTTATTACTTAGCCCCGCACTCCATTCCAAGGCGAAGCCGCCATGAATAAAATCATAAAACATACATGTTACTTGTAGGTAACGACTGTTTTATGATGTATTCCGTTTATATGCCGTACTTCAAGCTGTATCTAAGTGCGTTTTTAATGTTGGGAGTTTAATAAATGTTTTGATTCTCTTATTGCTGAAACTTGCTTGATTAAATATGTTGGTTGCATAAGATAATATCGGACGCTTCACTCGAGTGAATGTTCGTTTTTGTTTTATTCAACGTCAACACGATACCGTTAAAATTATATAGGAATGAACGTTCATATTTTGCTCATTTAATTTTATTTTTCGATCATTTTGTAGGCGAGTGAAAGATGCCAAGTGCCGAAATCCAGCATCGTGGGATCGGCTCCCTAATACATTTATTTTTTCACTTTTAATTCATTTTGTTTTCAGACCTGGAATGAAAGATGCTGAATGAAAGACAAAAATGAACAAAAAGTGAAGCATTATGTGATTTTGGTTTAGAATCAATGGTGACCGGCGTCTTATTGCTCACAAAGAAATTATCTCGTGATCTTTCAGCTGATGATAAATGTCTTTAAAAAACTCTGTCACTTTACTAATACATAGACTTTATTCAAACTTGTATTAATTACCTTCTTAATTAGTTCACACAAGTTTTTCTTTTATCCTTTTTTGTTTGTAGATACTTGGAATTTAAGAGTATTTAGGCAGGCTCGTTGGCGTGGTTGGTTAAGATACCACCTATCATGCCGCAGGTCGTGGGTTCGATTTCCATCCAGGACAAACATTTGTGTGCATGAACATGTCTGCTTGTTCTGAGCCTGGGTGTAATTATCTATATAAGTATGTATTTGAAAAAAAAAGTAGTATATGTAGTATATTAGTTATCTGGTTTCCATAGTACAAGCTCTGCTTAGTTTGGGATCAGATGACCGTGTGTGAATAATGTCCCAGGTTATTATTATTATTATTATTATCTCCTTTATTCATTTTTTTTTACATATAAGTTATATTTTTAAATATTAGAATTAAAAAAAAACATTTAAAAATATAAAAAATAGAAATCCACCGGCATGGGGAACAGGGTCCAAGCTACCGGTGGTTAGGGTCCCAGAGACAGGAACCTCCTCACAATACGCGCCGTATCAAGGAGTACTGCCTTCTGAATCAGGCCCTTCACCCAGCCACCCAACGAGAGCCTCTTGAGATGTTGGTCGAGGCTCTTAGCGATAAGGCCATTGACCGTAACGACTATCGGCACAATGATTGCCGAGTCCACATCCCATATAGCGACAACCTCGTGGGCTAAGTCGAGATACTTCAATTGTTTCTCCTTCTCAGCCTTCACGAGGTTCTCGTCATGCGGGATAGTGACATCGATTATCATTGTGCGGCGCACTGATCGATCTATTACCACTATATCAGGCTTATTGGCTACAATAGTCCTGTCAGTGATAATAGATCGATCCCAGTATAACGTGACATGGTCATTCTCGAGAACTGGGTCGGGCACATACCTGTAAAACGGTACCTCAGAGTCCACAAGGCCGTATTTCAGAGCAAGTTGCTGATGGATAATCCTGGCTACTTGATTATGCCTGTGCAAATACTCGCCGTTAGCTAAACGAGAACACCCAGAAGTAATATGTCTGATAGACTCACCGGGACAATGGCATGCCCGACATATGTCGATCGTCCCGTCTTTCATTATATACTTCCGGTAGTTATTCGTTAGCATAACTTCATCCATAATCGCACAGACTGAACCTTCGGTTTCCCCAAAGAGGTCACCGAAGCGTAGCCAGGCCACGGACGCTAAGAAATCTACGTCGGGCCCATGAAGGGCCCGGAAAAAGCGTCCGTGAAGCTCCTTGCTTTGCCATACTTCCTTGCGGTCGTTGGTACTAAGCACCACAGGTTTGCGCCAGTTCTCTTTAGCCTATTATTATTATGTATTTACAAAAAAAGTAGTATGTGTAGTATATCAGTTATCTGGTTTCCATAGTACAAGCTCTGCTTAGTTTGGGATCAGATGACCGTGTGTGAATAATATCCTAGCTCCTAGGTTATTATTATTATTTTTTATAATTAAAAGGCTGTGGTCCAATAGACATATTATACAGGTTGTGGCGTAATTAATGGATAGCCCTGTATCTGCGGGTGGGGGACCCCCAAACCCTGTAATATAAAAAAATATCAAATCCCGGGATCGATGGGCACGCGCTTATTTTTTTTTTTATAAAAAATTGCCACCTTTGGTCACTTTCTCGGCCACCGTGTTCTCAAATGATGGAATTTTCACTATCTGATTTCTGCATAAACGTACTATAAGATATGTATTATAGTTTTAAAGTACTTTATGAAGTTTTTTTTTATTATCTTAAAGTGAAAAAAATGTGTTTCTGTAAATTTCTTTTTTCTAAGTTTGAGTGGTGTCGTCTGGTGTAATAAAAATGTATAGAAACCTAGCTGCCCATATTTTTTTAAACTTGTCCCCTTAATGTAGATTCCAAATGGTAAGTATATCAATAATCCATATCTTTTTTGGATACAAAGTGATTTATTTTATAGGAACACAATTTTTCACTTTAAGATTAAAAAAAAAAGAAAAAAAAAAGAAAAGAGTAAAGACTTATAAATGCGGATATCGATTCTTCTGGACATATCAGGTTAGGACAATTATTTTTACGGAACCCTAAATGTAACGCAGATCATAATGTCATCAGCATCACTATCTAGCCCTTATCCAGTCCTCTTGAAAGATCGCTTTTACTGACCAGGCCGCCCATTGTGTGTCACATGTAAAATTTCTACATTCATATCTGTAATTTGTATGGTGCATAATAAAAACAAATGTATTGTATTCTATTCTTGACAGTCAATGACTATTTTACTCTAGTTATCATAAGCCACGCACTTTACCATTACAAGACTCATCAACGATTTGTTTGGACTCTTCTAAGCACAGAAAAGTAAAAAAAGTTTCAAGTACCTTTAAATATTTTCATATAGCCGGTTATTTTTCTTTACTGCATTCATGAAGAATGCTCCTAAGTTATTTAATGAATTTTCACTTTGTTTTATTTACGTTTCTTCGAGAAAGCATGGATAGTATTTTCTCAGAGTCTGAGTGAACTGAGAATTAAAATAATAATTTAAATTATATTTGAGCGTGCGTTTAGTGGTCGTAAGTACTACAGGTAAGCATGGAGTCTGGATTTGTTCCTGGTGGCTGGTAAAAGGATCGCCTCTTTTTAAATTTGAAATTATTAACTGAAATAATTGATTTACATAAATATTCCGTTAAACTAGAGATATATAGGTACATATAATACATAATTGAATTTTACCTGAACTAGGAATGAACCTGTATCTCAGATATCACACTCAAATGCTTGTACTCTTGACAAAACGGACGCATGTACACCTTAAAGTTGATTTTTGTGTACACTGATTCATTGAAAAAACTCTACCCTTATGGTTTTTTGTTTTACTCTGTCATAAGTACAGTTGCAGCTTGCAAGCAACATTGTTTCAAAATTGGAAAGGCTTAGCTTTTGTCGATCGTATATGACTATTATATAAAATTACATGGAACTTAAACATAACTGGCGAAATAGGGTTGTACTATAGGTACGCCCCTGCCTAACCCTTCAAAATACAGGGGTGTGATGTTATTTTATGTTCAGCGTGGGTTTGGAAACTTCAGGGCCCTAATTTACTATGGCCACTTAACAATTCCTTACTTTGAAACCACGTCAATTCCTTGAGCATCTGGCATTTGCTAATAACGTATACGACGACAGAATGAACGAAACCGCCTGTAAAGACGGCGTCTGAGAAAGAGTGTTGCCTTAACTTAAGGGTGTTGGTCATGTATTATACCTATGGACATTTCTGGCTATCTCCAAAATGGCCTCACACTGCACACAACACCGATAGCGTCACGCCACTCACTGGTGTTGCTAGAAAATAAAAAGGCCACCACAGTGTTGCAATATTATATTTTTAGTACTGCCAGTTTTTTTTTTAATTATAATCAATGTCCAAAGGTAAAAGCGTCCATAGGTACAATACATGACTATACCGACTATCAAACTGACCAACTTTTCCCGGGAACCAACCATAGTAATCGTGAAAAAAAATCAGTCGTCTCATACGTTTGGTCAAGTAGGTATTGAAATTTTGTATGGAACGACAGATTATTTTTTCACAATTACGATGTTGGTCCCCGGGAAAAAGTTGCTCAGTTTGATGGTCTGTACCACACCCTCAAGTTGGCGACACCCTTTCTCAGACACCAGGTATAAAAAGTACTCTGTGATGGGTTTAAAACTCCTTAAAGTCAAGGTTGTCAGTTATTTTTGAGAAAAAACGTCCTCCTGTAAAATTTTGGATTTTGGTGCTTACAGCTATATGCTTCTCATTATGATTTTGATGTTTTATTAATCTATCAGTAGTAGTATGCTCAAAACCTTCGACAACATAAATTGATCTCATCTGTAGTCTAAACCTATTGCAAATTATAAACTGTTAATTAGTGCTTTAATCATCATTCATCATACTCCTGCCGGTATCCCAATCTATTTGAGGTCCAACGCAACATGTCCCTTTTTTCCATAATTCTCTATTAGTCGTTATCTCGGTAGTTACCTCCTTTCTAGCCATATCATCTTTCACACAGTCAAACCATCGTTTCTTTGGTCTTCCCCTTTCCTCTCGACATTTTTCTCGTTCCTCCGCATCACATGCCCATACCATGCCAACCGATTTCCGCACAACTTTTCAGTCACCAGTGCAACTTTCAGACCTAAGTACTCATTTCTTACTCTTTCCATTCGTGTAACACCACACATCCCTCTTAGCATTCTCATTTCAGCTGTATGCAATTGCCTTTAGTGCTATATGGAATACTGTCTAAAATAAAAGATTGTATTATTCTTATAAATATATAAACTGGGCAAGTTATTACCAACTGTATTTTTAAATTAGTCCGCACACGAAAACTTTTGTCAAAGATTGGAATGTGGCATTAAATACTCGTATACAGAGTGTTAAACCAGGGATTTACTTTAATTGGTCATTGTACTCATCATTATGAACAACTTTTACTATAGGACCAAACCTGAAATCTCGAAAAAAATCTGCTGTTCAGTACATTTATGTTCGCATAATTCGTCAAAATGTAGGGAGCAGCTGATTTTTTTCGCGATTTCAGGTTTGGTCCCATAGTAAAAGTTATTCATAATGATGAGCACAATGACCCCTTTAAAGTAATAGTTTAAACCTAGCACTCTGTATAGTACGAAACCAATTCTCCAAATAAATAGAATCCATAAACGAACGAACTTGTAAAGAGTCCTTTGTGTACGAATGCTCGAATGTTTGGCACAGAACGTCTGAGTGCCTATTAAGTACGTGACGAAGTATAAGGGCGTGTTTAGATGAAGCGTTAGGTTAATGGCGTCTTTTCATTTATTGATAGTGGCGATTTTCATTTATTTTGGTCTTTATAAATTAGACAGGATTGACAGTGTGAAACTCTCTGCCTTCATCGTGCACACAGCAAAGGGGTTGAACTGTCTGTGTCTGTGTCCCTACCAGAGGAAGAGTGAATAAGCTCTTCCATCTTAGAACTAAGTATCTCGCTTTCCATCAGTCGTGATCGAGGTCACGGCGAGTATAATCACAAAATGGTCGTTTTTGAGAGCCTAATGCTTTTAAATGAGCCTACAGAAAATTCCAGAAAAAGTAAAAACTTTGATATGTATACTTACACCATCTGAGCATTTGAAAATTTTAAGCAACATTAAATACCATGTAAAGAAAATATTGATTGAGTGTTCTCAAATTTAAATTAGTTACTGCTTCTGAACTACAAGTGATCGACAATAATATTGGTAAATCACTCATCCTACAATTGCGTATTTTTATTCATTTTTACAAAACGCAACTCTAACAGCGGAAATTTAGAAATATTCGCTAGCGGGTTCGTGTGACGATTGTATGGGATTACGGGTCGACGACTATACTCACCTTAATAAATAAACATGCGACCCACCCCTGCTTAGCACGGTATAATGGTGACATGTCAAAACATCAAGATAAATAATAATATATTAACGTATTATAATATCCATAAACCTTCCGGGATAACTGGTGTAAATGTTGCTAATAACCGCATCAAAATCTATTGTATAGTTTACAAGATCTCAATGGCCACATATACAGACCTGAAAAGCGGCTTTGTTTCGCTTGAATGTACAGTCAACGTCTAGAAGTCCACTTACACCGCAATGACCATTATCGCCTTCGCAATACGGGCTGCCAAAGTTGCCAATGTGTAGTATTGTCAAACGTTCTTATAGAAGAAGGTCATAAGTACAACTAATATTACTATGCCATAGTTTTGTGAGATTGCTAGTCGACTTCTGACTGTTATAGTACATACCGCATCCGTGCCTTTCACAATGACTAAATCTGTATATTGCAGTGTGGGCGGCTGTCAAAATAGAACAGCCACAAGTTCTTTTTTTTAAATTACCTAATGAGGAGGAAAGGTAAATACCTATTACGTATTTACGTTTTCTTTGTGAATCAACAAAGAAAACGTAAATAATTTTTATTATTGTTGTGTGTACTTCTGTAGCAAAGAAATAATCACCTTCTAAAACAAAAGTACTTACCTAAAGTTTATTAAATGAATAGCGTTATATTCTTAATTTTTTTTATATATATACGAATTGTAGGTAGATGTGCAAAGTACGATTCTGAACAATAAATATAATTTTAGATACGTCCAGTTTCTTAATAAATGAACTGAAGTAAATATTTTTTACCTACAATTCGTAGAAAAAACATTTTAAGAATGCAAAACATTTTATTTAATAAACATACTTTTGTTTAAAAATGTAATTATTTGACACTCGTAAATGCGTCTTTAAAAAAGCGAGCATAATTTATAAATTTCAAGTAACTACCGCATAATATAATATTTCTCTGAACTTCTCCAAATACCTCGGTTATACTCGATATGAGCATACACAGCCCTAGCGTTACGTTCAATGACGCAAGCTATGCCCGACACCACGCCAGACGACGTAGTAGATACTCTCGGGCGACCGCGTAACGTACATTTTAGAGCGCACGAACCGCCTGTTATAAGTTTGAAGTAATTATAGCTTTACGTATGTTTTCCTATGGAGTGTAGTATCAGTTCTAATCTATGCTAGAGGGTTATATAAATTGGCTAGCTAAACTCCGCAGACGCGAATATCTAAACATGATAAAACAAAAATATATTAATATAAATTTAATGCTTTTTTTGTGGGATGCGCAACCGCAGTTATTGTAGGTATATCAGTATATATTTATATATGTAGGATCAGGAGCGCCGAGCAGAGGTATATCGTCAGGGCTTGGAGTTCCCATTTTATTGGGATAAACAGGACAGTAAACACAATTACAAAGTTACACTATTAAAACTTTTTAGCAAAAAATAAAACCGACATCTAAAACAAAACACTACAAAGTGAAAAATAACTTTAATTTCGGAAGTCGGTGTCTTTGGTTTTGTATTTTCGTTTTTTGCTACCGACTTCGGAAATTAAAGTTATTTTTCACTTTGTAGTGTTTTGTTTTAGAAGTCGGTTTTATTTTTTGCTAAAAAGTTTTATTTTTCACTTTTTAGTTGTGGAACCTACCCCACACAAATTCGAATACATAATTGAGCACAATAATTGTAGATATAGCCATGTAAATAACAGTGATAGGAAGTTATTAAAACATCATCACATCATCCATATAAAATAAGTGGGAAATATACGCATTATTGAAGCTAACTCAAAAACTCCCCAAGCAAAGTTAATAAAATTTATATGGGTCCACCGTATACCCTTTCAAACAAAAAAAGAATTTTCCAAATCGGTCCATCCGCCTTTGAGTATTAGCGTAACAAAAAAAAAAAAAAAAAACAGACGAATTGAGAACCTCCTCCTTTTGGAAGTCAGTTAAAAAGAACACAATACAAGTGGAACACAGTTATTCGAACAAACCAATATGCTTACAGTTCGTATAGCAGCCTAAGCCACCCAAAAACAAAGTGTATCGCTATCAGTAAGCCAATACAGCTATGTGAATATACAGCAGCGCTGTACCAAGTAAACCGACAGTAATGTCAGGAGCAGGGGAGCTCTTTATTGAATCGAATCCGAAGATCGACTGACTAGCAAATTTTTTTTTTTGTTTTAAGTATGGCTTCTCGTAGTTGGCCTAGAGAGGCCGTGACTACTTAACCGGACTATCCTGGCTGCCTTAAGAGAACTCAAAGCCTCCAGCCAGGGGCATAAAACTTACAGACTAAGCGACTACACGCTAAGGGCTCCCCCTGTGGGGAACGGGCCTCGGTTTAGGGCGTCGCTGGGGGGAGGACAGCAAGATGGGACAGGCTGGATCAAATTTGAATGATTATTATTGTCAGGGGAGTTTAAAGCTACTGGTTCAGCTACGCCACCAGCTGGCACTTCATACCCGAGCAAGGGACGGGGGGGAGGACGATTATTACGGGGTCGACGCGAGGGACCTCAGCGGCGAGGTCGGAATGTCGATTTGTGTTTGTTCCTACGGTCCCTACTGCTCTCCTGGAGAAGAGTTATGGGGTCGTCGGGATCTAGAGGACTGACTAACAAACCGAGTGCACGCTTTTTTTATAAGACGATGTTCCTACCTTGCAATTCCTCCACAACAACGTTGTCCGATGACACACGGAAGTACGTCATCGTGTTTACTCGATACAAAACACTAAAATGTGCTAAATCTAATAAGACTTACATTATAAAATAATCAAATAATACTAGAATAATTATCGTAAATAAATAATGGTGATTTCACAAAGTTTAAATCATTTTAAAATCAAAGTAACATGTGATCAATTGTTTTGAACAAAACCATCGGTTAGAATTATTATCAAAATAAGTTGCCAAAATCAATTAGTGTGTACACCGAGTACTCAATAAATTATGTTCCGATTTATTGGACGATAATTGATAGTAAATTACGTAAATTAACAATAAAAGAACAAATTATAACAAATTTGGTTGACTACCCACAATTGTATTTGACAACCGTCTCCGACATTTAAATTATCACTTGAAATATCAGTTAGAAAATCTGTTGTTTTTGTGTGTAAACATCACAGACGTGATGGGTATCGATAACTATAATTATAACCATAATAAAAAATAAGAAAACAGATTTTCTCGAGACTTTGACTTCAAGTGTTACTTGAAGTCAAAGTCAAGAAAGTCCGAGAAAATCGCGAAAATAAAATCATCTGTTCAGTACATTTTGACGAAGTATGCGAACATAAATGTACTAAACAGCTGATTTTTTTTTCGCGATTTCAAGTTTGGTCCCATAGTAAAAGTTGTTCATAATGATGAGTACAATGACCCCTTAAGAGGTTGTTGGTGTTTTACCAATATCCCAGTATATACAGGGCTTTTTTTAAATCTCTAGCTAAATTTTCACAGGGTGTTCTACCCATGAATATGAACAACTTTCACTATGGAAATAACACTGAAATCACGAAAAAAAATCAGCTGTTTCATACATTTTGGTCGAGTAGGTATAGAACTTTCGTATGAAACAGCTGATTTTTTTTTCGTGATTTCAGAGTTGATCCCATAGTGAAAGTTGTTCATATTCATGGGTAGAACACGCTGTGAAAATTAAGCTAGTGGTTTAAAAATAGCCCTGTACAGAGGAGATCAACATTTAGAAATAAAAGCCCTATTAGTTACTTTAAGAACAAAACAAACACATACATTCAATTAGGACTTATCATCAAAGTCATCATCAAAACAATCGCAAACTAAAGAACAGTTCAATGAAAATGTCCAGCTACACACAATATGCAACAGTCTGCGACTGACATACGCTCAGTATGGACGTGCCCTAAATCAGAACTCCATTTAAACTCCCCACATGAATACTTCACACAGTTCGAGCACACAATCCTTACGTAATGTACGATGAATTCCACTTTTGTCATATTGGGAATTGTTGAATGAAGGCTTTTGTAAACATTTCAATATGTGTTGTTACTTCTGGGTACTTACTGGTTTTCCCTGGTGGGTATAGGGTAGGTAGGTATTATACTTCGATTTACTTGAAATTATGACGTTTCAAAGGAAGTTAGAAACTTCTATAACGCTCACTACATTACCACAAATATCAGACGACGGGTTGGAAGATTCGGCAATAATAGGGAGAGAAGAAATCGTATGACCTGAGGCTAGTTTAGAGAAAACTACTTTTTTGGTTTTCTCATTATCTTTGAAAGCGATATCCGCAAGGTCTGAGAAGTTTCACGGTACTAATTAGTCGGTGAAACTTCTCAGAATCTGACCTTGAATAAAAATAAATGACCCGCTTTGTGCAAACTGGATGAAAAATTAGGGAACTCCTTATTACCGACAGTGAAGAAGATTTTTGGAATCGTGTTCCCAGTCACTAAAAATCTCGTTATTTTAGTAAAAAAACCGGCCAAGTGCGTGTCGGACTACGCACAATATTGAGAGATTTACCATGTTGATTTAAAACCATCGACTTCTTATAGGTTTTCCTGTAATCTATAGGTATTGAACTATTTTCTATATTTTTCTCAAAATTTTAGGCTCAGTACTTTCGGAGATAGGGTGATGGTAAATTTTCGTCTATTTTCTTAAATTTCTTTGAAATGTTTACTTTTACATTATTAAAAAATATACTTGAGACTCTCACAGTAAGCCCTTTCATTTGATATAGCACACGGTACAGTTGGCAAAACTTTTTATTAAATTTTCTTATTTGCCCCCAAAGTTGACCCCGATATTCAAAATTTATTTATTTATGTTACACGTTCGTGTTTAGGTCACAGAAATGCATACGTGTACCAAATTTCAACTTAATCGGTTCATTAGATTCGGAACAAATTGGCTGTGACAGACAGACGGACAGACAGACAGATACATGAGTGATCCTATAAGTGTTCCGTTTTTTTTCCTTTTGAGGTACGGAACCCTAAAAATAAATAATCTCGGCTCGTGATATTTTTAAAAGCATTTTCCGTGTACTTGAACCATCTTACAGCAGGGAAATAAAACATGAAAGTGCTTCCCACTTTTCGTAATTGAGCTAGATTGGAGGTAATTCCATTTTCTTACTTCGGAGAGAGTATAATATTTTTTTTTAGTTTAGAGTTTAGTTTTACTGTTTCTTTAGTGGTGTTCGAGCTTTAAACATTGTTAATTTACGAAGTTCTGAATAAATAACTTTCCAAAATAATCTGCCTGGAAGTGTAAGGCAGGAAGATTAATGTCCACATCAGTGTAAGTAGTTCTCGATTAGGGCCGGCTTTTGCTAAGTGGAGCAATTAGGTTGATTGCAGGTTTTTGAATTTCCCGGAGAGCTTTTTATAGAACCATTTCCTTAATAATCTATGTAGTAATTTATTAGTAGTTCTTTACAGTTGTAGACGGATTCGTTGCACCATCAAATTTCATTCATAATACAAAAGTTCTAAATCAAAACGCAAATCGGAAATTCTACTTTAAAATTACTTTCTATCTGTTATACTCGTATCCCTCCGAATCGCGAAAACTAAGATCCAATGAATTTCCGAGACCTCTTAGAGTTCGAAATGAGAGAAGGTACCTACAAGTGAATGCCGAAAAAATCAATTCCACGCGAAAATGAATGCGGAAAAGTTTCTCACAATGTCGGAATTTGTGGAAAAAGTTACTCCAAACTTATTCGCCTGGATTCTGGCGTGTAATTATGCGGCTTGGCAGACTCTGCCAATTAGATGGCGACGAAATGCAAACTAGATTCTAAACGGCCTACATAACGAATGAGGTCATCTATCAATTAATCCCTGTGTAAGTGGCTGACCTGGGGGAAATGTCGCAAAGCTACTGTGAATTATGATTATTTATGAGCCTTCAAAATATCGTCATAATATTATTTCTGTCAGTTTTCAATTTCAAATCATCTGTACCGACAGATGATATCGGGCATTGACTAAGTAATAACAGACGCATGAGTCGATCCATCAGATTAAGCTACGCTTGCCGGGGTTGGTCCGTGGATGGGTGACCATCTTTACATACCGAGACTCCCCCGTTCTTTGGAAAGCATGTTAAGCCGTTGCTCTCGACTGTCATTCGTGTCGTCAGAAGTTGAAAGCCTGCCAACCAGTCTTACCAAGTAACTGGGTTGTGGAGGTCAAATAAACAGTCGCTCCATGTAAAATACTGGTATTCAGCTGCATCCGGTTCTACTAGAAGCCGATCCAACATAGTTGGGATAAAGCTAGGCAGATACGTATACAAGGTGTAACTTAAATAATGCACAACCTCTTAAGCGGTCATTGTACTCATCATTATGAACCACTTTTAATATGGAAAAAATCGCGAAAAAAAAAATTGTTCAGTACATTTATGTTCGCATAATTCGTCAAAATGTAGGGAGCAGCTGATTTTTTTCGCGATTTCAGGTTTGTCCCATAGTAAAAGTTGTTCATAATGATGAGTACAATGACCCCTTAAAGTAAATCCCTCGCTTAACCTAACACTTTGTATATATTATATATAGTTTACACCCACATTTCGCCAGTTATTTTCTTTAAGATATGGGTGTACTATATAGACACTCAGCCTAACCCTTCGGGGAATGCAGGCGTGATAATCTGTTATACTCGTATAGTTTAACAAGCACTCTCGTAATGCTTTCGAAGAACTGAGTACCACAGGGATCCGAAACTCAGATCAGTAAATAAAGTTAAATTGAGAATTTCATTTATATTATTTATATTACAGCCCGCGGCACGTAAGTTGGCAAGGTTTTGGCGTAGTGGGGGTAAGTTCGCGCATCCTACACTTATTGCAACAAAAAAATGGTCACTTTTATTGCTTGTCATTATTCTGTGGTTATTGCCATAATTTATTTTTAAACATAACTATTTAGAAGAAAGTTAAAGAAAGGAGAAGGATATGTGAAGTATATTAGGAGTAATAAATAAAATATACAGGGTTATTTGTAAAACACCAACAACCTCTTAAGGGATCATTCTATTCATCATTATGAACAACTTTTACTATGGGACCAAACCTGAAATCGCGAAAAAAATCAGCTGTTCAGTACATTTATGTTCGCATAATTCGTCAAAATGTACTGAACAGCAGATTTTTTTTCGCGATTTCAGGTTTGGTCCCATAGTAAAAGTTGTTCATAATGATGAGTACAATGACCCCTTAAGAGGTTGTTGGTGTTATACCAATAACCCTGTACAGTGTGAGTCAAAATAGCCCTGTTATACCGAAAACAGTGTATTGTTTAAAACACTATTTCTGGAAGGTCGCCATGGTCATATCTCAACTTTAAATAATTTCGGTTTTCTCTTACAAATAATATTTTAATTTTGTTATGTCGTAGCAACCCTAGATAGGCGGAGCCAAATAAATCAATGACCGCAGGCCGTAGGTATGTAGGTATTGTCGCGTCCTTTGACCTGGCAAGCTGTTGCCTCATCGCGCGAGTGAAATGATCAGTACGGTAATTATTAAGTTTGTACATACCATTTTCCTTTTCAAATCCTGCGCAGCTTTACACACGTAGGTACACGTAAGTACACTCATAGTTTTAGCACATGAACATATTATTCACAATAAGGACAACAAACACAAAAGGTACACAGAACTCTAGACAGTTGTCTTGCTGCTGCAAGATTACCGTCAGTCGCAACTACACACATTATCATGTCATAATATTCATTGTTCGCATATTCGGTCATGATTCCTCGCAAAATTCACTGCAATCCAACGCGAAACGAGACGACAAGCATCCGACTCGAAAGAATGAAGTGAACTAGCGAAATAAATGCCTAATTACTTAACTAGCCTACAATAATAAAAATGTACACAATTTTAGGGATCAATAAGATAGTAAGTGAATTCCGATAATAAATAGGTACTATTTATAAAATAAAATATTCCACCTAGTGGTAGCAGTGCACCTACATTTTGCTTACGGTATTTCTGTCCAGTTAAAATTGTATTATCGAGGTTGACTAGTATTTGTAGCATTAATTACAAATCTTAGTGGTTTACCTATTTTCTGTATTTTTTAAATGATAAAGAAATAAAATACATTGCCATAATTATGAAACAAATCTAATTTCAAAATAATCGAATACAGTATCCAAAAACCCCAAAAAGATTGCCCGGTCTTAGAATAGAATCGCGTTATTATTACACATGTACGGAATCTTTTAGTGATTTTCTTTCCGAGGTGGCGGCAAACTCAAAAGATTTTTGTAAGCTGAAATGATTTTGAATCTTATTTTTATGATTAAATAACATTCAAAATCATTTCAGTTTAAAAAATCTTTCGGATTTGAAGCATTCTTCAACCGATGTCGATATCCAATAAGAAAGCCGGAAGCAATGGGTGTGCAGTATAGTGTAGGATGTTGCAAGATATTGGTGGCATTTCTACCAATCGGAGGATTAAAACTGCAATTAATTCTTATAAAAATGTATTTCACCAAAGAGTAACGAAAACAGTTAGGTCGTTCGATATCTTACTTTTGAGGATAGATACCTGTTAAACAAATGGAATTAATTTTCATAGGGAGCTAATATTTTTTTTATTAAACTTTACTAGGTATTTGTATTTTTATAAAAACCTTGTAGTTGGGTTTAAACTGCAGTTTTATGCAGATGTATGTAGCTACGTCTACTTCTACTCTGCGTAGGTATTTCGCATATCATACTGGTATTCAAGACTTAATTCAATCTTGAAAAAAAAAAATCAACTTGCCTCTCTGATGCAAGAAAATTATAGGCTTTTTACTATTATGTGTGAAGTGTCTTATCTGACGCATTCGTCCCTATATCAAAGAAGAGAGAATAGAGGTCAACCAATTTTAGGGTTGACTCCATCAAAAATATGAAGAAAACTTTGACATGTCGAAAGCATTCAAAAACTTTAATGAACATTGTTGGGGACTTCATCTAATGATTAATAATGCACAACAGAATATGGGGCCACTGGATCAAAAGAGGTATTCTGAGTCACCCTGTATATACAGTAATTATAGGTTAAGAAATTTATAATAAAACAAAATATTGTAATATCGTTAACAAAAGCTCAACAAAAACAAATGTTACAATTTTAGTGCACGCAAGTATACTCGGGAGCGATTGGAACGCGGAAGCGACGCGAGAGACAAGGGTCGACTGACCAACCAATCGCGCGCTCGGAACGATGCTACCTCGTTCCCCGCGTCCCGCTCGCGACCAGAGAGTTCTAAAAAATGACTTCTGCGCATCTAACGACTCTTGCCAACTTACGTGCCGCGGGCTGTACTAGACTGAGTTTTTTGTCTTCGATCCTCCCCGTGAGACTTAATACTAACCTAACTTTTTGGGGAAAAAAGTAATGGCAACCGTTCACACTTTGTCATATTAAGACTAGCGCATATTACAGCAGCACTGGACCGCAGCACATTCCATTGCGAACAAAAAAGCCAAGTGCGGCCCGCGTGAAGTGTGGGGTGTGATGTTTATACAAAATGTACGAATGTGATGTGTTACGTTGCGGTGCGGCCCGCCCATAAATGTTCTAGCCTAAAATTGACATAATCCTTAGAACAATAAATCTAACTCGGCTGTCGGCAGATGTCACGACAATCTGCGAAGGTATTATCAAACGGTCTTGGCGTGGATTGACTCGGGATCTAGCCTATTCTTCGTTCCTTTGACTGCAAGATGATCATTTGGAATTCACCTCACGTTGTTGAGGTAAAACTTCAGAATATTGAGCAATATGCAAAGGACTTTGTAAGGATTTTTTGACCAATTATAAGACAGTTTACCAGTGATTTTATGACGTTGTGCGAGGAAGCAGAGCGATTGGCGAAGACAAAACCTACTTAGGGAAATTTTCCATGCTGAACAAGCCATTTTGAAGCTAGCCTGAAAGGCAAAATGACCTAGAATTTAGGAATCACAAAGTAATACCTACAAGTATACAAAGATTTTTTTTTCTAGTCAAGTCTAGTCTCTGTTTGCGTATATTTTTGTGCCTCGTCCAGTTAAAGAGAACAGGTAAAAACGTGGGCAACGTTTTGACGTTTGACTTCCTACGTAGTGCATATAAAATACATGTTATTCAATGAAACTTCGGACTTAGCACTGCCGCTGTTTGTGGTTTAATATATATAATAATAATAATAATAATATCCTAGGACATTGTTCACACACGGTCATCTGATCCCAAACTAAGCAGAGCTTGTACTATGGAAACCAGATAACTGATATTATGGTTCGATTCCCACCCAGGACAAATGTTTGTGTGATGAGCATGATCATTTGTTCTGTGTCTGGGTGTAATTTATCTATATATGTATGTATTTAGAAATATATAAGTATGTTTATCAGTTGTCTAGTACTCATAACACAAGCTCTGCTTAGCTTGAGGCTAGACGGCGTTGTGTGATAGTTGTGGAATATTATTATTATTATTATTATTATACTACATATACTACTTTTTTTTTTTTGTAAATACATACTTATATAGATAATTACACCCAGACTCAGTTATATATATGTTATATGTTACGTGTCTGTAATTAAGGTCGTTATTTATTATGCGCAATGCTTTTTGGGTACGTTTCTGAAAACGACGTGTAACTCTCCTAAAATGTTGTTAACATGAGGAAATATGTAAAGCAATAGAAATATTAGATGGAAGAGTATTTATGAAACTTCAAAGACCAAAAGCAATTATGAACCAAAGCTGGTACCTCCAATAAATTGCAACATACCTACATACTTAATTAAACCTTTTATAAAATACCAGGTTTTGCCAGCGGTAAAACGGGAATAAAAGTATTATATGTCCTAACCCAGGTCATGGTCTACCTGTTTGCCAAACTTCATCCAAATCCGTGCAGCCGTTTTAGCGTGAAAGCGTAACAAACAACTCACTTTCGCATTTATAATTTAGTCAGGATTAGGATAGCACAATTCTACGAGTAGCGTGATTCACCCAGTAGTAACTACAAATATCCAGTTTTGACATACTTTTGAGAATAACAACCACCCAAGGTCTTTTGCAGCACAATCTAACATGAGATGAACAATTACCAGGAACATGCCCACGACTGTAGTGATTCCCGGTCCCGATCGGATGTATTCCCGGATCGACTCCAGCGAGTGTTCTCAGTATTGGACTATCTATGCCCTCTTCGTGTAGAATCCGGATTTTCATCCGTTTTTCTATATAAAGTTCACGCATTTCGTAAAATAGACAGTCTCTACTTCACAAATAAATAACACACACTAGCTTTTTGACACTATGACCAGCGAAAGAAGTCTGAGAAAAAAAAAAGTCCAACTTACATCTATCATTACAGGGTAAACCTATTGCGATAGCGTACATCTCTAAACTTAACTTATTATTATAAATAAAGTTTGTAACCTATTACAAACAACGCATTCTTTGTGAACTCACTCAGAGAACAATAGAATAGGTCCGTGTCACTAGCTATGAGGTTGAGAGTGCGGAGTGCACGCGTCAGTGGCGCCTCTTACGATTGGTGCTCGCGCGCGGCTCCGCCAACAGTCGTGGCTGTCGTCATTGCCACACGTACCTGTCGGTACACATAAACCTATGTGCCCTATTATGTCCGCATTCTCTCTAAGTACTTTACATATGTATGATGTGAGTGCGAGATCCCTCCTGATCCTCAGTTCATTGTATTCAACCATACCTAAAATAAATAAAGTCGGGTACATAAGCGGATAAAATGTAATCGCAAATACAAGTATCTCACAAACTTGTTCTGCACTCTCTCCAGCATGAGCCTATATTTAGATTCGCGTGGAGCCCAAATGACTGCGTTATATTCTAATTGACTTCTAACTAAAGCATTAGATAAGGCGATAACTTTAATGTTATTGAAACCACTCAACATACGGAGCATATAACCTAAACTACGGTAAGCTTTTCTGCAGCAGCTTGTGACGTGATCACGAAACGATAGCTGAGTGTTGAATTTCACACCTAAGTCCCTCACTAGCTCTAGACATTGGCAAGCCATCTATATTGTACTTATATAGAATAGGAGTGCGTGCACGAGTGAAACTGGTTGAAATATTTCTCATTAAATGCCATTTCCCCACTAATTGTGGACCAGGTGATTTATGGCACGTCAAAATACCTTATCTATTGTTTTAATTAACATTTGAATACATCTCATGGGTTTAACAGATAGCTTTGTTTTTGTTATTCTTTATTAGTTGCGCGTGTTTTATGTGCGTGCTAATACTTTTGGCCAAGGCTATATATAGATACTCGCTGGAGTCGATCGCCCTGGATCGATCGATGTTGCGCCACTTCTTCTTCCCAGCTAAAGCACTAGGAAGTGGTGAAAGGCGGGCGTTTTGGGGGACTGCCTTATGTAATTTTGACGTTCAAAAGGTGCTGATTCTCAGCCTAGTTTGAATAAATGACTTTTGATTTTCCGGGATCCGGGATCCGGGAATGAATCCGAAATATTGCCGTGCATTAATCTCACAAAAACTCGAAAATGGCTCGACCGATTTTTCTTTTTTTTTGTTTTGTGCGCGTCAATAATGTCAGAAAAAAAAAGAATATTAGGAAAACCCAAGGGAACACCCGAAAAATCGAAATTGAAATTTTCACAGGACAACGTCTGACGGGTCAGCCAGTTATTGTATAAAATATTATAATCTTAAGCTTTCAGTGTTTCTCATTGTGAATGTGTGATGTATGTATATGGGCAAGAAGCTTTATTTACCGGAGTTATTTAAGATACCGATTCAATCTCACCTATCTTATAACCTTATATGAAACTAGCTGTCTTAACTTCTACAGGGCTTTATTTATAAATGTTACTTGAAGTTCAGTAATGATTAACGATTGTTCTTTTCTTTTTTTTGATCGCTGACTGGACCTGCTCTTGACTCCGATCACGCCTGATGGAAAGTGAAGGAAGAGGTCTATGACTCTATGATGGGACGAGCGTGTCCAGAAGATGCTTGTTCACTCTTCCTTTGAAGACGGGTTATATGTAGAAAGGACACAGACGCTGGCAGAGAGTTCCACACTTTGGCTATGCGCAAAATAAATGTGGAGGAAAAGCACTGAGTACGACTGGTCGGGATATCGACCAAGTGCGGATGGTACGAGTAACCTGCAGTACGTCTAGTAGTCCGGTAGGAAAAGGGCGATGGTGGAATCAGGTCGTGGAGCCCAGCTCTTAACGTTAGGAAACGTTTATAAATGAAGGGGTTAATCTGTAGTTTATATGGTGTACACATTAAAGAGTATTCTATTTGACTTAATAACCTACATATTTCCTTTGACTTGGACACATGTAGACATATGTCATAATCATCACCCAGCCCCACTTCACCTTTTGCGAAGCATAGGCCTCTCTTTTCTTGAGCCAATCCCCACGCTCTTGTGCCACCTCATCCAGGTTTTGCCCGCACTGGCAACAATGTCGTCCACATCTCGTCTTCCAATCCTTGGACGCCACTCTGTCACAGCCTTACTCCACTTGTCATCACTGCGCCTTGCCAGGTGTCATGTGTGTGCAGACAACGTAAATACAGTCAATTGAAATGTTGATATTCATCATTTCTGTCCTCAAATGTCTCTCTTGTCAAAATGATTCTTTAGGAGGTCTAAAGAATTAACCGATAAGTGGCCAAAATGAAAATTGCTACGTAAGGTTGCACTCAGGCTAGGTGGAGTGACGATCATCGCAGGGTGGGGTAAAAGCTGGATGAGAGTTGCCGAGAATCAAGTTGAATGGCTGGAATGACATACGAGTTGGGTTCAATCCCAAGCAGGCACTTTACTTTGTGTAAATTATTTCATCACCATGACTGCTTTCAAATGACCAGCATCAGAAACTATGGTCGGACCAAAGTGAATGTAGGCAGGCTAGGGAAGCACTTCCTACAATCGATAGCCGCCTCACTAAACCGTTTCTCCGACTAACCAAACAACAGCTGCGTACAGTTACAGCAGATATAACTGGACATGGGTCATTTAACAAGCACCTCTTTGTTATAGGAGTCACATACAGTCCGCTGTGCAGGGCCTGCATGGAGGATGACGAGACAGCAGCTCACGTGCTTCTAAACTGCCCGATGGTCGCCGCATATAGGGCAAAGTACTTTGGTAACCCAGGTACCCTCCGTGAGGTAGTCAGTAACATCATGGCGCTGCTGGCCTTCTTTGAGGAGCTGGGGTGGATCGAATAACCGATTTTCCCACCCTTACGCAAAATATGCGCATTGACGTGGAGTTACGGATACCAGCCCGTTTTACCTATTACCTTATTACCTGCTTTCAAAACAGTGAAGGAAAACATCGTGAGGAAACCGGCATGTCCTAGAACCAACTATTCGAAGACTGTGACATCTAACAACCTGCAGTGGGCCCGCGTGGTGGGTTACGACCCACTCCCTCACTGAGAGGAGGTCTGTGCCCCAGCAGTGGGATCATTACATGCTGATTATGATTATGATAAGTTGAATGGCGTGCGATTGGAGAGACCTATGTCCAGCAGTAGACTGCTGCTGTGCTGCAAATGATGATGATGATTTTATTTTATTTTATTTGGGAAAATAAACGGTTACACAATACAATGTTATGGTATAGAACTTAGAACTAAAATGGGATTATAAATGTTTAATCTACAACATTTTCCACATAATATAAAAAAGTTAAACAAAAACGAACGGCGCGCGATATCATTGAATATGATTAAATATAAAAATAAAGCTAAACTGAAACTTTACAGGTAAAAATAATAAAAAGAGAAAATAGATTCAAATGAACATTTAAATTAAACATTATGGTTTTAGGGCTATTACGTACTTAATTCTGCTAAAATTTTAAGCGCAATATACCTCTAAATTCTCCAGTGGAAACAGCAAAGAACTCGATATCCCATAAAATCTTATTAAACTGAGCAGTAAGACGCCGTAGGGGTGCTCGCGAGCCTGCGTTTGACAAGAGGCGTTGACAAGAGGTTACAGCAAACAGAGGTCGCGCTCGCACACCTCGACATAATAGTTGTTCTGGGTACTACATAACTAATTCTATTGCTTATGTATATACAATCATATGAATTGTTACATAAATCGAAACGTCGATTCTAACATTATACGCCTAGATTTAAGGTTTTGAAGTTTATAGTTATTTAGTAAGTCGCTGTAAGATACATACTACGTACGAAAGCAACGGAAATGCATTGCCTTTAAAAATTTGCGTTGCACTTTTTATATTAGGTTGTGGAAAAAGTCTTTTCGCATTATAGTATGTATGAACTTGTAATAAAATCTCTTTGGCTATACTATTTGTATCTGGCTGGTTTTGGTATCATTGAAAGTTTAAATTTTAAAGAACATAATTCCAAATTCAAATTAGGAAAATGTGTGATTTTCATTGGTTTTTCGTACCGTCAAGATGAGTGAATCTAATGAAGAAATTCGATACATTTTAAAATTTTACTACAAAAAAGGTAAAAATGCAAAGCAAGCCGCGAAAAAAATTTGCGATGTTTATGGACCTAGTGTAGTGTCTGTGAGAGTAGCACAAATATGGTTTAAGCGTTTTCAATCCGGAAATTTTGATGTCAAAGATGCACGTCGTCGCTCTGGTCGTTCTATTACGGATAAAATGGATGCCATTTTTGAAAAAGTGGAGC
Source organism: Dicycla oo (assembly GCA_948252095.1). Lineage (NCBI taxonomy): Eukaryota > Metazoa > Arthropoda > Insecta > Lepidoptera > Noctuidae > Dicycla > Dicycla oo. The sequence continues at coordinate 9,667,219 of OX411721.1, read as the reverse complement.
AAGATCGGCATATCAGTAGTTACGACGTAGCTGAAGAACTGGAAATTGACCACAAAACAGTTTTGGCGCATTTGAAAAAAACTGGGTACACAAAAAAGCTCGACATTTGGGTACCTCACGAGCTCACTGAAAGAAACGTAATGAACCGTGTACTCATTTGTGATTCTTTATTACGACGTAATGAAACCGAACCATTTTTGAAGAAGCTGATAACTAGTGATGAAACGTGGATCACGTATGACAATAACTTGCGAAAAAGGTCGTGGTCAAAGGCCGGTCAGGCTTCACAGACTGTGGCGAAACCCGGGTTAACCCGCAACAAGGTGATGCTGTGTGTGTGGTGGGATTGGAAGGGCATTATTCATTATGAGCTGTTACCACCAGGCAGGACCATCGATTCTGAACTCTACTGCGAACAACTGATGAGATTAAAGCAAGAAGTTGAGAGAAAGCGGCCGGAATTAATCAACAGAAGGGGTGTGGTTTTTCATCATGATAACGCTAGACCTCACACATCTTTAGCCACTCAGCAAAAATTAAGAGAGTTTGGCTGGGAGGTGTTAATGCATCCGCCGTATAGTCCTGACCTTGCACCTTCAGATTTCCACCTGTTTCGGTCTCTTTAGAATTCTTTAGGCAGTGTCAGGTTAACATCACGAGAGGACTGCCAAAACCACTTGTCGCGGTATTTTGACCAGAAGTCCCAAAATTTCTATAGCAATGGGATCATGTTCCTATCTACAAGATGGCAAAAAGCTATCGAACAAAATGGTACCTACATACTTTAGTTAAATGTAAATAAACTATATTAAAAAATGTTTTGAATTTTCTTAAAAAATGCGAAGAAACTTTTTCCCCAACCTGTTATGTTGATGATAATGAAGATGATTTTTTTTTTTGAGATGTGTTTGCTCTTGACTCTAGTCTAGGTTAGAGGTGACAGAGACAAAGTCGCCTGTTCACTCTCGCTTTGAAGAGATTATGGTTGTATGCTCTCGGAAACACAAAAACAAGTAGTGAGTTCCACTCTTTTGCTGTGCGCATTATAAATGACATTTGGAAACGCTTATTGCGAATTGGTGGAATAGCAACTAGGTAGGGATGGTAACTGGCAGTGCGTCTAGATGTCTGATGGTAGAAGGGGGCTGGTAGAATCAGGTCGTGGAGTTCTTGGGCACACTCGCCGAAGTACAATCTATAGAAAACCGACAAGCAGGCAACCTTGCGGCGATGGGCCAAGCTGTGAAGCTTGGCATCCACCAGTTCTACGTCGCCAATGAGCCTCTCAGCTCTACGTTCCATTGAGTCAAGCGCGGCTAGTTGGTACTTAGCTAAACCATCCCAAAGGTGGCTGCAATACTCCATGCAGGATCGGACTTGCGCTTTGTAAAGGGTTAAAAGCTGTCCAGGCGTAAAGTATCGCTTCACCCTATTTAGGATGCCCAGCTTCTTGGCCGCTGTTTGGGCTTTGAACTCGATGGTGGCGCCGAATTTGAGACCAGATGTCAACTCCATGCCTAGGAGCTCAAGCCAATCAGTTACAGGAACAGATGTATCCTGAAAAGTAGGTGTTTGGACGAAACGACTCCTTTTAGCGGTAAAAAGACACGCCTATGTTTTGGTGGCTTTAAAAGAGACCAGATTATCATCACCCCACTGAGAGACAAGGCTTAAGGTCAAATCTGTCCTCTCTCAAGGAACGAACTTCGGCCCCGCTGGTTTTTGCGTTGGACGAAGATACTCGTGAAACTGTACCCAACAATCAGGTCATTGATGTGCAGCAGGAAAAAAAATATAACGATGAAAATAATTGCTATAACATAACCACAACGCAATGCAGAAGAACTCAATCAATCTGCTTAGCCATTTCCCAGTATGTTACATGGAGCGACTGCCTCTCCGACCTCCACAACCCAGTAACTGGGTAATACGATACCCCTTGATAAGACTGGTTGTCAGACTTTCGGGCTTCTGATGACCCGTAACGACTGTCAAAGATCCACGGATGACAGCTGGCAACAACGGCTTAACCTGCTTTCCGGGGCACGGAGGAGTCTCGGTATGTAAAGATGGTCACCCATCCACGGACCAACCCCGGCAAGCGTAGCTTAATCTGATGGATCGACCCGTCGACTGATGATCGTATTTTGTTTTTACTACGAGACAAGAGAATGTTGCATATTCCCTTGACGATACAGAATTAACACTTCAATACGAGTAAGAAAGTTGTATTGCAAAAAAAACTAATCTAATGAATAACCAACTACATTCATGAAATTACCTACCTTAAGTAATAGTTATTTTATGCTAAGAGCTGCTTTAACACCTGTACTTACAAAGGATTAACTATTCTCTTTGGTTTACAACGACAAACGGAAAGTAATTGGTGTTAAACGTGACTTAATTACCTTTCTGTCGACGTGGTATTTCTATTATAAGTACTGTAATTTTAATTAATTGTATCTGAACGTACTTTCCTTCATTAGACATAGGCTTCCATTGTAACAGAGTCCAACAATATCAAAGTTAGCAATGACGCTATTCAACATTATATTTATTTTTCATGGCACTAAAAATTATATTCTACATTTTCGATCCATAATCTTTATGTCAGGTTTTTCGTTTACAAATAGGTATCCTACCCGTCTCTATTAAGTGGGTTGTGGATGTCTAATAAGCAGTCGCTTCATGTGATATATTGGTATTCAGCCACATTCGGTTATACTAGAAGCCGACCTCTGTCGATATATCGATGGTCTAGAATCGGTCTTTTTATCATTTAAATGCCAAATGTACTAAATGAGCATGCTCTGCCACCATGTTCACAAATGAAGGTATTTTTACTATCTGGTTTTTGCATAATATTCTTACATAAACATGCTATAAGATGTGTATTACAGTTTTAGAGTACTTCGTGTCGTTTTTTTTTTTTTAAATCTTAAAGTGAAAAAATTGTGTTACTGTAATTTTTTTTTCCAAGTTTGAGTTCGTCTGGTGTAAAAAGAAATGTAAACTGGTTATATCAGTTATCTGGTTTCCATAGTACAAGCTCTGCTTAGTTTGGGACCAGATGACCGTGTGTGAAAATGTCCCAGGATATTATTATAATTAAAAAAAAAAAAACTTGTCCCCTTAAAGCAGATTCCAAAATATTCCATATCTGTTTTACAAAACGATTATTTTTACAGAAACACAATTTTTTCACTTTAAGATTAAAAAACAAAACACATGAGGTACTCTAAAACTGTAATACACATAATATAGCACGTTTATTTAAAAATATTATGCAGAAATCAAATAGTGAAAATTCCTTCATTTGTGAACACGGTGGCCGAGGAAGTGACCACGGCTGGCAATCTTTCAAAATATATATATATATATATATATATATATATATATATATATATATATATATATATATATATATTTTAAATTGCGCATACCCATCGACTCCTTTGACAATTTTGACAATTTTTTTTTATATTATAGGGTTTGGGGTCTCCCACCCACAAATACAGGGTTACCCATTAATTACGCTACACTCTGTATAGTCGAAATATGTCTAATAAAATCTGCCTAAAGTTGTTGTTGTCTCTTGCGCAGAAAGATCAAGACTTTCTTAATTCACATAATATAATATAATAGATTCTGTGACATTCATGCTCATTATTACTTTATTAAGCTCGATAATACCTTTAATGCGATCGTTATCAGAAAATATCGTAGACGAAAAACATATTATTTTCGTACAAAACTTCGGTAGGTATTAACTGCGTTTTTCTCATGAAGTTTAAGTACTTAAGTTTCTTGGCAAAAGTTTTGGTAACATTAATTTATTTATTTTTTCGTAAGCAATCATGTAATTCCAAATAATTTTCATTTATGTTTATCACAAAACTAGTGTTCCACGATGAATAAAATAAAGCAATTTCTTTATAAAGCTCACACATATTTGAAAGACCGACTGAAAATGGTAGATACCTAATGAAGGATAAACCCAAATCAAGTAAACGACGTTTTATGTAAAGAAGACACTGTAGAATGAAACCTCTGCAGATTGCGGTATAATATGAACATACCAACAATAGAAAAAGTCCTATACATAACGTCCTTTATAAAGAGGATTTGTTTTAAAACGATGCAAAGCTCAAAAGGATAGGCCTTTACAATAGAGGATGAAGACTCAATCGCACTCGGCTTATATTTTTCACAAAAATACCTCCATTCATCGGAAAACGTAAGGGAACAATATACAACCATCTAGAAAAGTAAATGCCCTTCTCCATTTTTACAAAAGAAAATGTATCTTGAGTAATATTTTAGTATGCGTATATTTTGCTGGGTATTTGGGTACGGAAAGGACCAATTTTCATATTGTACTCTGCTGAAAAGTAGACTCAATGGTTATTAGGACTCGAAACCACTGGAGCAAGAAGTATTGTTGAAACTAAAGTACTCGTAAAAACGTTTTTACCTGGTAGATATTATTTATAAGCCTGCCCTTATCCCTATTTATTATAAAGAGCTCTCGTCACTACAACCGTATTAATAAAATAGAATTCATACATAACCTAACAAAAACCAAATGCAAAAAACAATTACAAGGCCTATTACTAAAGTTAAATTATCAGGAAACTGAAGATCTTCTCAAAACTATCAAATAGAGGAATTTCAATACCGCAGATGCATAGGTACATTCATACATACACTCACAGATAGACAATCACTCACCCGTGCACTCTCGTGCACGCACTCACAAACATTTCAATATTAAGTAAATAAGTGGCTTAATTATAATTATAGTTGATAGAATTAGTTTCCTTTATATATATATATATTGTTTTCCACTGTTATACATTTTTTATACGTTTACCATGCAGCACGTTTGAGAATTTTTGTTTCAAATGTAACCTAATTTGGAAGGCGCTGGTGTTTGTGATACAAGGATGTTTTCATTAGAACGGCCACCAACGATACACTTCCTTCTGGAATACTCTATTTTTACTTTGAAAATTGTTTTTGTGAACGATAAATGTGTTTTTTCTGAAATAAATTATTATTATTATTTACTTGGGCTCAGGGCAACATACTTCACTATTAGTCCTCATCTCGATAGTCACCCCCTTTCTAGCCGTATCATCGTTCACACAGATACTTCGATCAACAAAGCACAGATAGATAGGTAGATATTATTATTCTTAGTTTAAAAAGAACTATTTTAAAACAATACGCAGCATGTTTACAAATTACTAAATACGAACTTAAAAAAAGAAACCACTTTCTTCTTAAATCTTTTTAAGCCTTATCGGGGTAATGAAGCGCAAATAATATGGGTGACCGGATTACGTCACTAAGCCGATGCTGTTTTATAGACGTTCTTATTATTTTTCTTACCCTAGTGCTTTTCCGGTCTATTAAGTTAATAGATCTTGATTTTTTTATAAAATAACTCATCATGAAAAGCTAGTAAATTAGACAGTGGTGATTAAAATTTCTGTTTGTGACGCGCGTCGACACGAAAACTGAAATGTCCCGAGTAAAAATCAGTTACCTATGTCTTGTGGACTCTGAAAGTCAATACTATTAATTTCTACTATGGAAAGTCTACTATGGAAAGTCAATAGTGAAAAAACAATGAGAGAACAGAAACCGCGGGTACCCGTTCATCTACATTTGGAAATCAAGAATTAATATACAGGGGTATTTGTAAAACACCAGCAACCTCTTAAGGGGTCATTGTACTCATCATTATGAACAACTTTTATTACGGGACCAAACCTTAAATCGCGAAAAAAAAATCAGCTGTTCAGTACATTTATGTTCGCATAATTCGTCAAAATGTACTGAACAGCTGATTTATATTTCGGTGTTAACCCACTTTTTCAGAAAAGAGAAAGTTGACAAAACCCAAATAGGCTTGTCACAAACATTTTTTAGCCAAATCTATATAGTTTGATATGGCGGAAAAAATATATGTATGTTAATCTTGAACACATTTCTGAGAATCCTGTTGTATTCAAAACACGTTTTGGAAATGTTTTCTCGATACAAAAAAGAAAATGGTAAACTAACCTCTTAAAATGATCATCCAACAAAAATATCTATGTACTTATATGAAAGTGCACAATCTCCCAAACGCCCAATCCATGATTAACTTTTATGCAGAGCATTCATCGAACTGCCGAATGAAAGTTCAAACCATACTTACACAAGTTTTCCGACCACTTCTACTCTAACCATTACTACTATAGTAATATCAAGTATCTTCGTTCTAACTGAATTGTAGTTTACTACAAAACGTATCGCTAAGTAGTGACCCAAATATTTGTCCAATCGACTGTCAGGAAATTTGTAGTGTAGCTAAATGATTATTGCTCGGTCGAAGCGTTCTCGCTTCGGAAAATGACATCAGTCACCGCGAACCGCTTTGCAGTAAATTAAGACTGTTTTAACATTTCCACGTGGAAATAAAGCTGGGTATATAAGTAAAGCAGCACGTTTTTTTTTTCATTTGAGATGGGTTTACTTTTGACTCTAGTCTAGGTCAGAGGTGACAGATAATGTTCACACGTTCATTCGACACGTTCTATAAAAACAGCTGGTTTTCAAATAGGGATGTGAAGTTTTTTTTTTTTTTTATTTGTGATGGGTTTGCTCTTGACTTTGGTCTAGGTCAGAGGTGACAGAGACAAAGTCTACGATGGAATGAGCTTACCCAGAAGAAGTCACTCTAACTTTGAAGAGATTCGGGTTGTATGCGTTCGGGAACACAGACGCAGGTAGTGAGTTCCACTCTTTTGCCGTGCGCATTTTGAAACATGTTTGGAAGCGCTTAGTGCGAATTGGGGGAATGGCAACTAGGTATGGGTGGTAATTTGCAGTGCGTTTCTTCCATCGAATATCCCCCTTCCGGGGGCCGGTGGAATAAGGTCGCGGAGTTCCTGAGCACACTCACCGAAGTACAGTCTATAGAAGACCGACAAGCAGGCAACCTTGCGGCGATGAGCCAAGCTGGGAAGCTTGGCATCCACCAGTTTTACGTCGCCAATGAGCCTCTTAGCTCTGCGTTCCACCGAGTCAAGCGCAGCAAGTTGGTATTTAGCTGAACCATTCCAAATGTGGGTGCAATACGCCATGCAGGATAGAACTTGTGCTTTAAAAGTTATTAGAATTTATTGTCATTTGTAGATATTTCATAGTTTAGCTTACTTGTCGGCTTCACTAGAGATAATATAGCATCATCTCGAACAGTTGATTGTAACACACCAGTAAATGCTTGCTAATATTGGAAGATTAGGTAACTACGTCTTGAAAAATGTGTAAAACTAACATTCGATGACGTGAAGTCAACACCCGTTTAAAGGTCCCTGCACCCTATATGCGTAACCACTATCCATTGGAATTCGAACCATTTTGAAGCAAATTGTAAATCCATTGCTTCACATGTTCGAAAAGTTTGTCTGCTCAACAACGTATGTAAATAACGCAATGAATGTTGTTAAACTGTCAAAATGAAAACGGGGTCCGATTGATAGTGTTACGCAATTGCCCCTGGTTCACCCCTGGCCCCCTGGTTCTTTAGAGCAAGCTTGAACGAAGACTCAAAGATTGTTCCTTCTCTATATCAGAAGAATACTTTGCTTTGCAGCGGAACTTTTATATAGTTAGTTGTTATTAACAAGAAATAATGAATAATACTTACAAGTGGGTGTTGCTTGAGCATGCGCGTGTGTGCGATGGAGCGGCGCGGGCGCGCGTGGGGCAAGCCCCGGTGCGCGAAGTGCCATTCTGTGTCAGAGCCGAGTACCTGTAGAAAAAGATTTTATTTTTTAACTAAGAGATTGTGTACTTTTTGGGATATGCAATAACTGTATTCATGTTGTAATGATGGTGTAAACCGTATCAAAATCCATTGTGTAATTTTTTGAAAATAGAACCGTCAAGAGCGAGTCGGACTCGCGCACCGAGGGTTTCGTACAGTCATATATAAAAAAAAAAACTGTGCTATTTAGAGACATCGTTTTATTTTTCCTGTAATCTTTATATACACTTCTATCACACAGAATAATTTCAGATTTTTCGGAGATAAAGGGCAGAATGGTATTTTTTTTACGCTTTTCATCAAAAGTCGAAAACTATGCGGCCTAAAAAACAAAAAGAAAACATGTTTGAGAATGTGCAGCGCTCTTTCATATGATACCACACATGCCCTAGTACTTCGAATTTTTAAGACACCCTTTCAGTCCCTGTTGCAAAAAATATTTTTTTATTTTATTTCTTTCTTATTTGAAAAATAGTTGGGCAAAACGTCATCTAAAACTATTCCGAATTTCAAGTTGATAGCATTAGTGGTTCTTGAGATATCCAGCTGTGGCAGACATACAGACAGACTGAGTCGCACCATAAAGGTTCCTTTTTATCATGGTGGTACGGAACCCTAATAGTAGTTTATGCATAATTAGCTTATAATGTTCGCACTGCTGGTACACACAGGACTTCTCTCTGTGAGAGGATGTGGGCTGTAATCTAACTCGCGAGCCTAGTGCGGGTTGGTAGATGTCACATGTCTTCGATTTTTTGGTTCTAGGACATGCCGGTTTCCTCACGATGTTTTCCTTCACTGTTTTAAGAGCAGCGGTGACGAAATTATTTACATAAAGTAAAGCAACTGTCAGGGTTCGAACCTAAGACCTACGACTCGTAAGTCGCGGCCGAAAATAGTAAGTAATACTTAAAAAATGGCTGTGTTGGATCTTTAATACCGTAATAACATTTTTACCACATAAGAGCAATAAATATTTGAATAACTAAACCGTCACACAGACGAAAAATTACATAGTTATAAACATATACTATACTAACGACACCCCCCCCCCCCACCCCTGCTTCGCATGGTTTTTAAAGACTTGACAAAACGAGAGTTTTCTTTATTTAAATAAGTTTGAGTGAATGCATTGAACACAGAGAATAAAGTGGGTTGACTATTTACATTAGGTGCATTGAAGAAAAAGCCAGAAGATATATATTATGTAAATGGATACTATTAATGGGATTGCAGGTATACCTTCAATACGATGCATCGAGCGATGTGGGTGACTTAATTTAGGTCTGTCCGGGTATCCGGAAAAATGCTTGACTGCGGAAGCCAGGACCAAATAAATATTGGCACGTAATTTTTTAGAAATTACATTAAATAATTACGTTTCACGTTGTTCTTTATTCTAATTGTTTACTTGAAGTAAACAATTAACACGCTACAGCTCAAGTGCCATTAACACCCAAGAAACCGTTTTAATTAAAGATCAACAAAGATCAAGTGCTTTCTATTGTTCATTTCTAACTTTAAAACACAAATGTTGTTTCACGATAGTAGATAACTTCTCCAGACCGAATTAATTTCAAAGCCAAAACACCAACCTCTATCACTTGTTTCTCTCGTTACACTATTTTCCGAACATTTCAATTTCGCGAAGCATTTGCGTTACTAGAAACGTGTGAGTCAACAGTTTGGAATGGAGGCAGTAAAGCAAATCCCGCGATCTTTACCCTGGATTTATATACGGAGCAATAAAACCAAAATGGCGGCCAAACCGAGCGCAAATATGGCGCGAATCGACGTTTACATTCCGACGCGGCACCGGGTATTGGAGAAAAATAAATTATGTTGTATCGACGGGAATTTTAACATTGGACGCGTCCGTTTTATGTTGTGAATATAATTGGGAATACGGCATTGTGTGGGAGATTTGGGAGTCACAGAAAATATATGACTAAATATAAACAAACAAACGTTTATTTCGACCAGTAAATGATCACAGTAGGCACAAAATTAAAAACATACAATTAAGAAGACTTTTAAAGCAAAGCAGACAGTTTTGTAGAAATAACTCGACTTTGTCACCTCTGACCTAGACTAGAGTCAAGAGCAAACCAATCACAAATAAAAAAATAAAAAACTGGCTCGAAAATTAGGTACCGGTGCTATGATTGCGTAACACTTCTTTTATTGATACATTTTTAAAAAAAAAGTAAGGTAAAAGAACAAGTTCTGCAGTCGTTTCAAGAGAGGAGACAATAACCAGCTTTTAATTATTTTAAACTGAAGATCACGTCTAAACGAGTAGTATTAATTAATGATTTAAAAAAATATATATTTTGTTTACTATTTTATTTTATCTGGGAAATTAAATAAAATCAATATAGTATAACAACAATACAATTTTTTTGCTGTCTTAAAATCTAATAGTTAATACATACTTAAATAATATATAATAATTACAAATTTTGAGCTAAGCGCTTAATAATTTGTTTTCTTTTTTAAATTTTTAAGTTCAATTAAAAAAAATTCTTAATAATTAAATCAGTGAATTTCATATTTTAGATTATATGTATATTATATAGTGTAATTAATTTGTAAAGTTATGTCTAACGCGGATAAAAATCTGAGAACCACGCAAAAACTATCAAGCGTATTTTTATGAAACCTTCATGATTTTAAAGATAATTGAATTATTTATATTTTAGAATACGTGTTTTATTAAAATACCTTTTGTTTTAAGTATAATAAATACGTCCCCTTGATGCGTGAGCTCAGCACAGAACACAAGCTAAGCACTCAAGGCCATTGGCGTCTTAAGGCTTTGTACATTAGCCAATTAGTTTCCCTCAGAAATAAACAAAGAATTTCTTCGTCATAATATTTTCAAATTTTATGCGCGTAGGTAATAAGAGAAAGATGGTTATAGGAGGTACAAAGTTATTCCTCATTATTTATTTACTCAACGGGAAAAGGACCAGAGCACTGAGCGTATTAGGCTTATAATATTGTATTTTAAATAATAAATTTATAAAAGAACGAATAAATAAATATTTAAAAAAAAACTTGAAATAAGAAAAAAAGTCTATCAGAGACTGGAAATGAAGCCAATTTAGATAGACTTTTTTTTTGTGATGGGTTTGCTCTTGACTCTAGTCTAGGTCAGAGGTGACAGAGACAAAGTCTACTATGGAATGAGCTTACCCAGAAGAAGCCTATTCACTCTAACTTTGAAGAGATTTGGGTTGTATGCGTTCGGGAACACAGACGCAGGTAGTGAGTTCCACTCTTTTGCCGTGCGCATTACGAAGCATGTTTGGAAGCGCTTAGTGCGAATTCGGGGAATGGCAACTAGGTATGGGTGGTAATTTGCAGTGCGTATAGATATTCGATGGTTTCTTCCATCGAATATCCCCCTTCCGGGGGCCGGTGGAATGAGGTCGTGGAGTTCCTGAGCACACTCACCGAAGTACAGTCTATAGAAGACCGACAAGCAGGCAACCTTGCGGCGATGAGCCAAGCCGGGAAGCTTGGCATCCACCAGTTCCTCTTAGCTCTGCGTTCCACCGAGTCAAGCGCGGCTAGTTGGTACTTAGCTGATCCATCCCAAAGGTGACTGCAATACTCCACGCAGGATCGGACTTGCGCTTTGTAAAGGGTTAAAAGCTGTCCAGGCGTAAAGTATCGCTTCACCCTATTTAGGATGCCCAGTTTCTTGGCCGCAGTTTGGGCTTTGTACTCGATGGTGGCGCCGAAGTTGAGTCCAGATGTCAACTCCATGCCTAGGAGCTCAAGTCGATCAGTTACAGGAACAGATGTACCCCGAAAAGCAGGAGTTTGGGCGAAACGACTCTTTTTAGCGGTTTCAATATAATTATTTTCAATTTTATTTTCCTTCTAAAAAAGCGAAAGTTTATTAAGAACTAATATGTGCCTTTTTTAGTACCATTACACTTTTCTATACTATTAAAAACCTTTTATACTAGCCTATATTTTTACGCCTACCACGTGCTACGCAAAAGCAAAAGCGCTATATGACCTACTTGTTTGACGTATGACAAACACGTTTTTTTTTTGGAAAAATCAATAGCGTATTCAATAGATAGTAGAAGTAAGGCTACAGCATGTAAAATAATTTAAATACTTACAATTTTAATACAAGACGATTGTAGGCAGTTTTTTTTTTTAAGTATAATTAGTACTGTAAATACTTTTTAGTGGAGTAGGTAAATATAAACTTATAATAAATTAGCTATCTCGAGTTTCTAATAAGGAAAGTTAGTAAACCTCTAGTTTCACTGAACTCTTCAAGCGAAGCTTTAATTTTAAAATATAATTCTAGTTTAATCCCAGAGAAAACGAGTTTTAATTAAGGAGCGTCGCACCTTACTTTTAAACTCAGTTTTTTTTTTCAAACTACTCGGTTTTCTCTGGTTTACCATGGGTTTACCCGCCAAACATTTGTGTTGTCACACTTAATTAAAGTTGGAACAACTTCTACCGACTGCAAACAACCTTCATACCTTCCGCAGTAGTTACATAGTAATGTAGATTGTTTACGAAGAAAGATCCGAATCCAGCTTCCTTTATTTTATGGCTAGTGTTCAACTAAGAACACAGATTTGAATTTTATCTGAAATTTTCCTTCAGATTTTTTTTTCAGTAATCAGTAATTTGAAAACAAATTGGTAGTAATTTTTTTATTACCTTAGTAAAAAGTTGAGATTAAAAAGATTGTTTTATTAAATCACCATATAATCAAATTCTAATTTCAAATCTATTATTCAGCAAAATAATTGTGTTTAATTCAACGTTAGTTTAACTAAAAATTACGTTTACTGATAAAATAACTTCGTGGAAAACAATTTCGGCACGTCTCCTTTGCCGAATTTATGATTACGATTTCTTACAATGTACATCGAAGTAATTTGCCTGGATCTATTAGTGACGCAAAATGCCTAACGCCTATCAACTGAGGCGAAAATGAAAACCAGCTTTACTGCTTGGAGAATAAAGTCCAAGTGGCTATAACGTTTTATTGCCAGTACGCCGCCAATTGTGCGTTGTTTTCACGTGTAAGCGTAATAATATTGGGGCCAAAAGGTTAATTGGTATTATAGTAGCTCGGCTCAAGCACTTAACGATTACAAACACGCCCATCCTAGAAAATGTTGAATATCAGACTGCATAGGGAAAAGTTTAGATAGGTTTATAGTTTAACTAGCTTTTACCAGCGGCTTCGCCCGCGTGGAAGTCGAAAATTAACCCACGGAAACGTACTACCGGGATAAAAGTATTCTATGTGTTAATCCATGTTATAAACTGTTCAAATTTCATCTAAATCCTATTAGAATCCTATTAAGATTCAAATATTATAGTTAATTCATGCAAGCCTAGTACTTTTAGTTAGGCTTACTGCTCAGAAATTGTGCACATGCCGCGTGTCTTGAATTGATATACCTATCTTGAATTCATGCAATCCTAGTACTTTTTGTAAGGTTACAGAGATATTTCTTTCCGACGCGATTTTTTCCATACAAACTTTCATCCCTTATTTCACCGCCCTAAAGGTCGAACTTCCAAAAATTCCTTCTTGGCGCGTGCCTACGTCATAATAACTATCTGTGTGCCAAATTTCAGCCCAATCCGTTCAGTGGTTTGAGCTGGGTATAGATAATAGATTATTCAGTCAGTCAGTCACGCTTTCCTTTTATATATATAGAGTTTATAGTTTATATCAGACCAGCGAATTCGTGCCCGTTTTAAAATTACTTAGACCTAGGCACACCTGTCACCTTTCGCTGAGGAAGAAAAACGTGAGGTTTACTACACATGTTTTCCGTGACATGCGACGTAGGTATAATGATATAAAACGTCACATGCAATCTCTGGCACATCAATAAATGTATTTATTGAACAGTCTTCCCTATCGACCTTAAATTACCTATTGCAAATGGCAACGTCTCTCCAACATTCTGTGTCCGATAACAGTAGATATGTTCAAATCAAATCGTCATTCTTCTGTTATTTAATTTATTTTCGTCTATTCCATTATTCCCGAAGATCGGAATTCAATCCGTGAAATCGCGAAAAACTAAAGGAAGTAGTTAGTATTCATGAGTAGGCAGAAAAGATACACAACGTAGTATCGTTCTACCCACTAAATGTTCGCTCACGTTATAAAAGTTAACCAAGGGTAACAAGTTACTGCGCCTCTAGCCGGCGTGGGATTGAATACGAAAGTAGTTCTAGTCTATTAGCCGCCATCTTACCTCACACGTTACCGATATAGTTTCAAATGTACAAGTTTCAATACGAACGTTACTGAATATTGAATACGCTACAATTTACAAGTAAACGGCTAAAGAAATCTGCCATGTTCGTGACATTCAAACTTTAAAGGTTAATATTGAACTTCATTTTCATTGTGAACTAAGCACGGCGAATTTTGGCTGTCTTATAATAACAGTTTCTGAGTGAGTTTGAAGTTTATTGGAGGCAGCCATTTTAAATAAGATGTTTCAATTCAAACATGGAACGGGCGTACCAATATTCCAGAGCTACATGTCTAGATCCAGTTTAATTAAATAAATACTGGTAGCGGTAGGGTTTCAATTTGTACCGAACCTTCAAAACTACGATTGGCATTAATGTTGGGATACCAATTCTAATTTAACAAATTGCTAACGTACCCTGGCTTACCTATCTAGGTACTAACATAAATTAGGCATTGGAATCTAATTATCTTCTCTAACAAAATACATAACTATAATAATGAGGTTACTTTCGAATAAACACACCTAACGTACACTTTATGCATAAATTGTGTTGTTATTCCCAGAGACTTTTTATAAAGTTTCTTCGCTCCGGGGTAAACAAGCGCATCTGAATACCAAGAGATAAGACTCGGTCGAGATTTATCGGAGGACGCAGTCTTCTAAATTCAAAAGATCTGACGCGCCAAATCGGGATTATGGCTTCACAGGACCGTCCTGCGAATTAATTTCGGGAAGCCAAGCGAATCTTAATATCAGATTGACCGTAAATGCCAATATTAGCAGAGGCGTTGTAGAATCAGTGACGCACCACTAATTTATTTATAGTTTGCAGTAGTGTGCCTACAAACGCGAAACTTCAAAGTACATGAATAAATGATTACAAAGCGGGCATTCATATTATTATGTATATTTTGAGAGAAACTTAATTGCATCCTAAATTCTACTACATTATAAACGAAATCATACATAAACGGGAGTAGTTTTCTAATGCAGTAAAATTAAAAAAAAAAAAACTAATCGTTTAATAACACATTAAATGATTAGTTTTTTTTTACCATTAAACACGAATGAAAAATTAAAAAGAACACATTCGAATTTCAAAACGAAGTCGTAATAAGGAGTGCTGTTTGTTTCATCGTTCAACATATCATATCAAAATGCTCACGTAACATCACAAATTCATCAACAACAGATGTTGTGAAAAGTCCGCGCCATTTTGTACAGAAACGCGTCTTGATTATGTAAATACTTTCTTCCGCCCCAGTCTGAATACAAATATCAAATATGACCTTTAACTTCATGCTTGAATGCCTGTGTGCACAACGTAGGTCACGTGTATATTTTCCCTTTTTTCCCTCTTGTATTTATTAATGGGTTTTATGACGAATGATGCCATATTTATTTAAGTAATTTTTTGTCTAGTTCTTAATGAGAGTCAATCATTTACCTTCTCGATAATAGGGATGATGCCTGGGTAAAAAAAAGAAATTCTATTTAGTCCGTCAGTCAGATAATAAAAAAAATATTAGACACGTATTTTTTGCTTTATCATATTAGTAAAAAATGACTTAGATAACACGCATTAAAGTTGGGGAGTGGGGGCTCGCTACGTCACTTCTGTGTATAAAATCTACCAAGGCGTGACGTCATGCCACATTTTAACTCACATGTAGAAAAAGAAATATATATGATACGTGTCTAATATAGTTTAATAATCTACATTATGGACAAAAAAAAATTTAATCGACATCCCTGTTACAAAAAAAAAAAAATAGGAGGAGATCAGAAAATTGAGCAAAAGTTACCAAATAGAACTTTGGAGTTGGGAGTTTAAATAAAAGAATATGTGAGGTAGATTATATTCATGTAATTAAAAAATCTCTGGCGTATGTAGTTTTACTAACTGGGCAACGGACAGCAAAAACATTGCGGTTGTAGAAAAAGAAATGTTCAAAGAAATAACGAGCAACGCAGTGATAAAGGTGGAAGGTTATTTTAATATCTCCAACAAAAGTGAAACGTTCATTTTGTACATCGATATTATTTATTACAACATCAATATCTACGTCATAAATATCATAAATAACAGCTTTAACCCGGAATTGATGTTCCGAATCCACAAGCTCAAAAGGTACGACATAACTAATCGTTTTTGTGACTTGTACCTTTTATGTAATCCTGCGCGTACCTGCTAGATCGTTCTATACCGTCCTTAATCCTGTACCGCCACCTAAGTCCTTTTAGACGAACTTGAAAGCTTTCAATGCACCTCCTTAGTAAATACTTATGAAAATGGCTCTCGATATTCTAAAGTAAAAGTAAAGTATAGTAAGTATCATCTAAGGAGGAGTTAGCAAAAGAATTAAAAAAAAAATATTTTCTCGTAAATGCTTGGAAATTCGAGAGTTATTTTTACAACGTTCTTCGCGATAAATTGAAAATGCTGTACTGGTCCAATGCACAATGCATGCGAGCAGTGACCGGAAAAGTTAGTACCTATGAAAATCCATACGTGTCATGATTAGCGCCCGAATAAATTACTAATTATCTATCGTGTAATTTAAAAATGGAACAAACTTTTTACTTCGAAACTTGGCAACCAAGGAGGTAACTTATCAAAGAGTTTATTTAAATTTCAAAAGGGCTTGCGAATAGACCCGTTTAAAGTAAAAAAAAGAAACAAATGAACAAATCGGCACGTGAAATATTATTGTTGTTCGTCATTGATTCTGGAATTTACAATTAATTGATGATTTCCAAATAAAATATTCTACATACGTACGAATTAGTGAGAAAAGTACTCCTTGGCCGCAACTAGGCATTGATGGGCGTAAAGTTTGTCCATCAATGCTTCTTTTGCCGGTCACCCCAGTAATGTAGGTACCATTCCACTACGCAGTAAAATATTCGTTGTTTTTGCGTGAGTTTTCATCACTTAAGTCAGTAATCACCAGAGATCAGAATAGGTAAAGCATAAATAAATAAACTTCGGGAAAAGAAGTAACAAGAGTGGACCTCCTATAAAATCCCGGAATGATAAACTTGACAATTAAATCTCGGGATTTAAGAAATTGTGAATTTTTTTTTTTTTTTTATAATTATCTAATTTGTTACGAATGTATTCAAAGTACAATAAATAATTTATATTTCATTAAATTTTATTCAACGTCTTGTTTCGTTTGCTCATGTTTGAATGATAGAAAATTTTCATGCCAGTATTAAATGCCATTTTAATGTTACATGCCATTTTAGAGTATGTGCAATTTTATTGTATGTGCTGTTTACACCTATACCAGTTTAGAACGGCAATTAATTTGCTCGTATCGTGCAACAATATTGTACGTGTTGTTTAGAAGGTGCCCGATATGTGCCCTTCAATTTTATGGTATGCCACAGGCAATAAACTGGCGCCGTGTAAATGGAGCTTTACGTTGCGTACTACCGAAAACACCGAATTTTCACACCAAAAATGAAAGTCGTTTCCCAGAAATTATTTTTGCCAAAGTTACTTCATTTGATGTAAAGAATGCGCAGTTGACTGCTTCGTGGAGGATCTTGTTACACCCTGGACAATCTTACTTACATCGTATATAAATAAGAGATTATAGGCCTTAGCACACCTCCGCCGAGAAACCGTGAAACTGCATGTGAGTCTGTTAAATTGAACTACTGCGGTTTCGCTGCTATGGTTTCACGGCGGAAGTGTGCTAAGGCCCATAAAAGTAAACAGATCCCGGATAACGATCAAGAATAAAGGTTGACAACTTCTGTTTGATGTCCCGGAAACTGAAGAACCGAAACATCGTCTTTTTTCGTACCTCTTGGTTATTTATTTTGAAATTTCGGAAAGCTAACTTGTATCGGCTTCTTGTATGAAACTTTCATATTTAAGAATTGCATATTCTCTTTGCGACAGTCTGTTTGTGCTTCAATACTTTATTTATCGAATCCCGTCTGTATCTAGGAGATTTCTAAATATTATAAAAACTATCGATCCTGGATCTTATACAAATATATTTGACAGAAGCTACGAAAAGTCAGAAGATCAAATTTTTACCAAAATGTAATCTAACTTTAGAAAATCACAAGCTACCTTCTGCCTACTTATTTTAGCTTAGTTGTCAAAGGCATATCAAAACATAAGAGGTAACAAACAAGTCAAACCTCGGTAGTTGTTTCATGAAAAAGTATCGAAATCCATCCTGGTCTAGTAAGACTGAAAACTGAACAAAATAATAAAAAGGCTCAAACTCAGACTAAATAAAAAACCAGAAATCGCAAAATAATGTAAAAAACGTAAACGTATCCGCTGAGTTTACGAATGAATGTCTGATGGCCCTTCACTCACATGCGACCTTCCTTTACGAATGTTTGCGCACATTTAAGTGACCGGGGTTTGAAACACGACGCCGCGTAAAGGATACCTACTTCCGGTCTACATAGGAAATGACGTCGGATTGTTTTTCTACCTACGCACATTGTTGTTGTTTTGTTTTGGTTTCAATTTGGCGGTCGTTTGAGTGATTAGAAGAGACGGTTGTATTATTTACGAAGCGTGGGAAGTGTTGAACGATGTTTTTATAAATTAATTATTGGTTATGATTATTTTGAAATGACACAATAAGTTGTTTACAAATTCTAGGCCCATTTAAACTCTCGGTTTATGTTAGCACCGATCATGTATAGATATATTAGTTAAATATTTTATCTACAGCCATGCTATAAGTCCTCTATAAAAGTTTCTGAAACAGTTAGCTTGTTGCCAACATTAAAACAACCAGTCATAATAACCATAATATCATCCAAACGAGTGCTATGATGTTGTACTAAATTTCATTATGCAACTCCTTTGCTTTTTTATCCCTTCCTCACTCATCAAACAGCCACAATCTCACTACTCAATTCGTGGTATCTTTATAAATAAAAAAAGAACATTGTCATGCACGCGCGTTTCACTACCACAGTGCCGTAATTTAAAAAAAGAACATATAGGTTATTCGAATTCACGTCGCATCCCGCCATTTTTGTTCAATATTAGTATTGCAAAAATGTATTACTTTGTAGTTTTGAAATTTATTTCTAATGCAACAAAGGACATTTCTAACCAATTATTACCAGAAAAGTCTATACATACTTTGTTTGTATTAGATACTCAGCCAAAAAAAAAACTTTCCCTGAATTAACATAGAGTTCTTACAACACTGTACACACCCTATGGTTTCAGAACCTTTTATAGAGGACTAGCTTTTGCCCGCGGCTTCGCCTGCGTGGTTGTTGGAAAAAGTGAACACACTACTAAAATTTCTCTAATAATATAATCCAAACATGATTCGAAAGACACGTGGCGCCATCTATATTATCATAAGAACGTTATTGTTGTTTTCCTCGGGAACAGTACTTTTTTCGAGATGACATGCCGTTTCTGGACACGTGAGAACGTATATGCAAAATTTCGGGATGATCAGTTCAGTGGTTTGGCGTGAAAAGGTAACAAACAACTTTCACATATTTTATAATATTAGTTAGGAAAGTTAGGATTCATATCATGGGTGAAGATAAAGTCTTGTATGCAACTGTACATAATTTTGCATAAATAATTAATACCTACTCCTACTACACTCCCACCCCTTCCCTTAACTCTCGAAAAGTCGAAATGTCAACCGAACCTCATAGGTTCACAACTACTGTCAGCCCGCGGTCGCTATTGGACGATTTTACGTTTATTTGCACTATATCTGTTGACTTCGAGGGCTCTTTCTTATGAACCTATGCGGTATCATGTGAGTTGTGACACTCAAGGAGGAACTTTCGACTGGAGCCGAGTATACCCGATTCAGCGTCAGCGACCCGAGCGGTGACGGTTAAGTTTCATTCACCTTTTAGAAAGAACGGAAAGTACGCCTAAAGAAGTTTTCACTTAAAAAACATTACCTCAGTCGTATTCCTCTATTGACATAAGAACACTCACACACAAGACTCTGTGACGTCACACACAGAAACTCAACCTCTCCACCAAAATACTCACATTACCTAAAAACCGTTGTCACTCCTGTGCACAAGGGTGGGGACGTAAACGATGTCAACAATTATCGTCCCATATCTGTGTTGTCAGCAATCTCAAAAATATTAGAAAAAATAATAAACAAGAGACTAATTAATTATTTACAGAAATACGATATTCTATCTAATGCGCAATATGGGTTTAGAAGAGGACGTTCAACTCAAGACGCTATTACGGCTTTGACATCTGAAATTGTTAATAAAGTGGATAAAGGACATAAATGCTTAACAGTGTTCTTGGATCTCAAGAAAGCATTTGATACCGTCTCCGTCCCGATCCTTCTGCACAGGCTAGAAAACATAGGCATAAGAGGTACAGCTCTCTCCCTTTTTGAAAGTTTTCTTAAGGATAGACAGCAAATGGTTAAGATAAATACCTTGTGTAGTGTTGAGGAGGACGTCCACTACGGAGTCCAACAGGGGAGCGTTTTGGGTCCGCCACTCTTTTTAATTTATATTAACAGCCTCTGCAATATGCAGATCAAAGGAGGGCAAATCTTTTCATACGCAGATGACACTGCGGTTGTTTTCTCAGGAACGTCATGGAAACATGTTAAAACTGTCACTGAAGAGGGTCTGACTGAGATAGCTGGCTGGCTTAAGGCGAACCTACTAACGCTTAATATCTCTAAATCTAATTTTATTTGCTTTTCCCCGAGTCGGAGATCACAGCCAGGACCTGACTTTGGAATTACGATTCATGGATGCCTAAATAATACCCTCTATAACTGTAACTGTGATTGTCAAAATATTCAACAAGTCAGCTCCACAAAATACTTGGGAATAATTATTGATCAAAGACTGTCATGGCACCCTCACATTGAGATCCTTATGAAAAGGATCAGGAAGCTCATTTGGGTCTTTAAAACTTTGCGACATGTTATGTCCGCGCAACTTATAAACAAGATAATTATAGCTGTGGCGCAATCTGTAATGACTTACTGTATTCCAATCTGGGGTGGAGCTACCAAAATTAAATTCCTCGATCTGGAAAGAGCTCAGCGATCACTTATCAAGGTGATGTACTTTAAACCGTTTAGGTTCCCTACAACAGTTCTATATAAAGCTAGCAACTTGCTCTCAATGAGAAAACTTTATGTTCTATATATGTCCTTAACCCTGCATAAGTGTCTCCCATATGACTCAGCAACTCAGAGCAGAAGGCGCAGAGACATAGTGGCCTACTCGCCGGGGATTCGAACTGTCTTTGCTAGACGTCAATATGTTACACAATCCACCTACATCTATAATAAACTGAACCGTAAATTAGATATATATCCCATGTTGTTATACGATAGTAAAAAAGAAATTACTGAATGGTTGAGATCCCTTACATATGAAGAAACAGAAAATATTCTGACCAGGTTAAGTTAAAAATAAATAAATAAAGCGGTACACACACACTAACATACTCACACACACGCACATATTCACCCACACACATACACTTACATGCATACACCTACACATATGAGCACACCTCACACTTTGAGAGCTGCTACATGAATGTTTTATTTTATTTTACTATGTCTTATTTTGATTTTGATTTCTCTTCATACCACCCTTTTTTTTTACTTATTAGCCTCATCATTGTTAAGTTACCACATAAGGGAAGGGAGCGACAGCCCCGACACAAGTACTGTTGTAACTTACTGGGACTGCCTCAATTTATGTACGACACAATGTTCCGCTGAAATAAATATTTTTGTATTTGTATTTGTACCTTTTTTTTTTTGTGGATGGGAAATCATCAAATAACTTCTCCCGCTCTGGGTGGAGCGGAAGGGCGTGTCAGACTTTTACTGACTAAAACCCACCCGTGTTCCTTCAGTTGCCTATGCCAGGGCCACGGTATCTTTTTCAAACAACCCGCGACCCCAGCGGCTTGTATTTGTACCTAATGACGTTATTTCAACCACACAACTAGTTATACGAGATCAACCATGTAAATTTACCAACACTTATTCAATTAACTCAGCGGCTTTCGATTAGGTATTATGTACCTACATATATACAGGTTATATAGGTAGGTACTGTGACCTGACACCAATTTGCAATAGGTCAGTCTACCTGACCTGGATTAAGGGGTTGATAATTATAGGTATCGTTTGATTAATCTATACTAAATACTAGATATGCTATTATTAGAAGCGAAGGAGCTCGTGGCTATGTAATAACAGCCACACGGGTCGATCCATCAGGTTAAGCTGCGCTTGTCGAGGTTGGTCTGTGGATGGGTGACCATCTTTTCATACCGAGACTCCTCCGTGCCTCGGAAAGCACGTTAAGCCGTTGGTCCCGGCTGTCATTCGAGGATCTGTGACAGTCGTTACGGGTCGTCAGAAGCCCGAAAGTCTGACAACCAGTCTTACCAAGGGGTATCGTATTACCCAGTAACTGGGTTGTGGAGGTCAGATAGGCAGTCGCTCCATGTAAAATACTGGTATTCAGCTGCATCCGGTTAGACTGGAAGCCGACCCCAACATAGTTGGGAAAAGGCTAGGCAGATTGATTGCTATTATTAGAAAGAAAACAATTTTATTCTGCACACACAAGACGCGAATTTAAAAACAAAAATGGCCGAGTGCTTGTCGGACAATGACCACCCTTCATTGTGCGTGGTCCAACACGCACTCGGCCATTTTTTTTTTAATTTGGTATGTATTTATCCCAAGAACAAAGTTAACATTGTCGTTGAAAAACATGTTCGCGTATACATTCTAACTGCAAATGTAAGTTTGTAAGCACAATATTGAGGGATTTCCCATGTTATTTTAATACCATAGTCTTTTTATAGATTTTGCTGTACATAGTTTATATAACTATTTTCTGTATTTTTTATTTTAGGCTCAGTAGTTTCGAAGATAAGGGGGATGGTTGTTTCGTATATTTAAATAACTTTCAAACGACTTATTTAAAAATTATAAAACAAATATATGTATTTGAGACACTCACAGTAAGCCCTTTCTTTTGATAAGTCCACGGTACAGTTTGCAAAACTTATTATTTTATTTTCTTATTTGCCCCCAAAAGTGACCCTCATATTCAAACTTCATTTATTTACGTTACACATCCGTCTTTGGGTCACCGAAATTCATACGTGTACCAAATTTCAACTTAATCGATCCATTAGATTCGGAGCAAATTGGCTGTGACAGACGGACAGACAGACAGACAGACACACGAGTGATCCTATAAGGGTTCAGCTTTTCCTTTTGAGATACGGATCTCTAAAAAAGACATGCAATCGTAAAAGTAAAAGTTTTATAAAAAAAAATAAAAAAAACGTTGGCTTACAGTGATACACTGACCCTTTTTTTTTTGTGGATGGGAAATCATCAAATAACTTCTCCCGCTCTGGGTGGAGCAGAAGCGCGTGTCAGACTTTTACTGACTAAAACCCACCCGTGTTCCTTCAGTTGCCTATGCCAGGGCCACGGTATCTTTTTCAAACAACCCGCGACCCCAGCGGCATCGGCCCTATTGGACCCCATCTTTTGCTGACATCTCTTTGAGGCGCGCGTGGAACACAACGCGCCGTCGACCCGGGCCTGGTCCTCACCGAGCTACCCATTACTCACCGTCCGCAAGCCCGCGCCTACGGGGTGGCCGGGAATCGGCTTTCGATTCCCGCCGCCCAGGGCGTCTCCTGCGGCGACTGAGGGCGCGAGACTGCCTCTCCCTCACGCGTTCCGCCTCCTCCTTCGCGAACATTACCGCTTCGCAGAAGGAGGTGACGGCCTCCTATGCACTCTCGCTCCGCACCATGGTCTGGACCAGGCTCGGACGCGAGAGATCGCCGCCGCCGATCGCCTCCGTGAGAACACGGCGGTGCTCTGCCCAAGCCGGGCAGACCTCCACTGTATGCTCCACCGTGTCCTCTGGGCGATCCACACAATGGTGACACCCGGGCGTTTCCTCCCGCCTTATGCGAAACAGGAACCTCCCGAAACAACCGTGTCCGGTGACGACCTGCGTCAGGCGGAAGGTGAGGACGCCGTGGCGCCTCTCTAACCACTCCTCAAAGAGGGGACTTATCGCCGCAATTGTGGCGTGCCCAGATACTGACCCTGAAACTTTAATAACGAACGAACGTCACAAAAACTGCAAAATAACCGGCTTTAAATCAAAAACAAATTGCTGATTGGGTTTTTTCTCGTGTTTGCATGTCTGGAGGATGTATCAGAAATATGTGGTCAAAATTCAGGGTATGGTACAGACCATCGAACTGAACAACTTTCTTCGTGGGACCAACATGATAATCGCGAAAAAATAATCAGTCACCCCACACAAAACTTCATACCTACTCGACCCTTAATGTATGGGACGACTTATTATTTTTTCGCGATTACAATGTTGGCCTTATGGAGAACGCTGTCCTTGATGGTCTGTACCGCACCCTTAATTTGGACCACAGCTTTCTAATACACCCTGTATAATACACAGACCTGTAATAGACGTAAAACTATACGCTTCGTATAGTTTTTGGTATAAAAAAGAAATGGCATCCTTACATATAACTCTCTCTCTCTCTCTCTCTCTCTCTCTCTCTCTCTCTCTCTCTCTCTCTCTCTCTCTCTATCAATAGTGGGCAAAAAATCAATCAATCTGCCTAGCTTTTTCCCAACTATGTTAGGGGCGGCGATCCGCAGTTAAGTAACCATTAACAGGGCTAAAGATAAATCGGAAACTTTACTTTGCGATAATGTCCATTCCCTTTTCCGAAAGCGCAAAAACTACTAGTCTAGTTCAGACAGTTTTAAGGATGTACCTACTCTATCGACAAAAAACATTAGAAAATAACACCCTATAAATAATCGAAAAGACAACAAACCTTGATTAAGTAACCCGATATTTTGCAGCCCTCGAAGGCAAAGGTCATTCGTTAACAACGCCTGATTCCTTTGATTCATTAAAGTTGAAGAAACCTTCACCCTTAGAACCTCATGTACATATACTGACACCTGAAACCTCTAATTTGTTGGCCGTATTTAGAGCTTTTACTTTACGACCATTTCCTTAGCGCTTGGCAGACAAACACTTACGATTTATTTATTTTTAGAAAGACGAAAGAGTATCCCTTTAATTAAAATGTCGTCTTCATTTCTAGACACACGTAAAAGTGAAGTTTAAGATTAGTAAAGTCATATTAAAGGTATATTAATTGTCAAGCAAATTGACCAGCAGTTTATGTATAATATTATGTAACTAGCTGTTCGTCCCCGGCGTCGCCCGGGTGAATTTCATCACTTTCTCCAGTGGTTTAGGCTGTTTGTCTGTTTTCATACAAAAATAACCTAATTTCCAATTTTTCCGGTGCATTTTCCAAAAAAAAATGTGTCATATAAACCTTGTCTTGATAATTACAAACACTGCAAGAAAAGAATTAGCCAAATAGGTGCAACAGTTCTGAAGTGTTATAGCAAGTGTTGTGTTATCTATGTGTATATATAGGGTGTCTCAATAAGAGTGCACTATTTAAATTCCGTGTATTTTTTTTTTCGTGCAAGTGGCAACTCTGAAATTTTACAGCTGTCACCTATGATAGTTCCAATTATTAAAAATGGAGCGATATACAAAAGAAGAACGCATTATCATTGTGAAAACTCATTACAAAATTTTTACTATAAAAGTTCTGATAAAATGGTAGATGAAGAAAATGATGGAATAAAATATCCGGCAAATGGCCCCGTTTTCGATGACTTTTTGACAAAGATGTGGCTTATGTCACCGATGACGCGTTGAATCTCGGCCTTGATCTCAGGAATTGTTTCTGGTTTATTCGCATAAACCTGAGATTTCACAAGACCCCAAGAAAGAAATCGCACGGTATTAAATCACATGATCTTGGTGGCCATTTAACATCAGAATTTCGTGAGATGATTTGGTCTGAAATCGTTGCTGCAATAAATCGATGGCTTCATTCGTCGTGTGGTAAGTGGCGCCATCCTGCTGATACCACATGTCGACAAGATCCATGCCGTCCAGTTGAGGCCACAAGAACTCCGTGATCATGTTCCTGTAACGAGTGCGAGCGGTCCCAGATGCCCCATTTTTGAAATGGGTCTGCACAATGATTTAACGCGTTCTTCTTTTATGTAGCCTCCATTTATAATAATCGGAACAATCATAGGTGACAGCTGTAAAATTTCAGAGTTGCCACTTGCACGGAAAGAAAATTACACGAAATTTAAATAGTGCACTCTTATTACACCCTTTATATAAAACAAAGTCGGATTTGTTCGAACACTTATAACTCGAGAACGGCTGGACCGATTTTTATGGTTTTTGATTTGTTGTATTTGTCTCCGTTCCGCATAGCAGAATAACTATTAAAACATCGGAAAAAAACAGGAAAAAAATTATGAAAAAAAAAATTCTCATACATCAAAGGACAGGACAACGTCTGTCAGGTCAGCTAGTATTCAAAACACAACTGTCATTATTTGACAGTTATAAATATGAAATGGTTATAACATGGTTATGGCAAATTGACGTAGGGTGGCAATAATTTGTTTCCTAATTAATTCCCCTGACTGTACCTAAATAGAATTAATTAAATGTAACGTGTCTACATAAATACGTGATACGTGTCCTCCTGTCTATGGTGGCTAGATTGTGCGTTTGTTAACATAGTTTATTGTTACTAACACTACGAGTCTTGTTACTTGAATTAAATGATTATTGTTATTATTATAAACATTTTCATTCGCTCTTTTCAGTCTCAGATTTGGATTTACTGTCAAAATGCAGGATTCAGTCATGATCAAATATTGTGTTATCGACACAGAATATTATCTGTGGTCCGAGCGAGCGAAGCACCTCTGCTTCAAGTCTGGCAAAATTTGCTTTCGTCTGTTAGTTTGTTGCTACTCATCTACAGGTCGTATTTTACAACCGTTCTGGACAAAACTTGGTACACTGGTTTTACGATTTTATGTTTTTTTTTTTTTGTCGTCCCCGACGATTTTGATTGGAGGGGTACTTCCTCCAAAAAGGGGGCTACTGGATATCTCCGCCAGATCCAATTTCGATGGTTCTTGTTTTATTTGAAAGGTAGTAACTTAAGTTGCATTCATAACAATTTGGATAAAATCTGATAAAAAAAACATCGTAAATATCCCGTTTTAAATAACTTTAGTAGTATATTAATTGTTTTTATCAACCTAAAAAAAGTTTGTGCTCACGAGGTTTTCTGTTTGTAGAACTACTAGTATTAAATAGAAAACCTGTCTGCTTTCAACCCTAAATAACATATTCCTGGAATCTTCAATATACATAATTATATGCAAATTATAATGATATTGAGCTCGCGACACATATTTGCTGCTCCCTCGATGTCAAGTTCAGGGCACCATGATACTTCGATCGGTTATTTTGTCTTGGAACAGCGCACGTAAGACAAATCATGTCCTGTACCATAAACAAAAAATACGAGTGCGCCTTATATTCTAGCCTCGTCTTCAAGATTACAAATATTGTACAATTGTAGTTCCACATAAACGTTCGCCACTCATGCATATTTTCAGGATTCCGTACCTCAAAAGGAATAAACAAAACCCTTACAGGATCACTTGTGTGTCTGTCTGTCTGTCCGTCTGTCATAGCCAATTTGCTCCGAATCTAATAGACCGATTAAGTGCAAACTGTTCCGTGTGACACATCAAATGAAAGGGCTTACTGTGAGGGCCTCAAATATATTTTTTTTATAATTTTAAAATAAATTATTTTAAAGTTATTTAAGTTAGTAGACGAAATTGACCATCACCCCCCCCCCCCCCCCCATTCTCCGAAAGTACTAAGCCGAAAATTTAGAAAAAAATACAGAAAATAGTTCAATACCTATAGATTACAGGAAAACTTATAAGATGTCTATGGTCTTTCCGTAAATTTATCTATATTGTGCGTACAATCTTACATTTGCAGTTGGAATGTATGGGAGAACATGTTTTTCATCTACAATGTTAAGTTTGTTCTTGGGATTTATTCCAACTACGGAACCCTTCATTGTGCGTAGTCTGACACGCACTTGGCCAGTTTTCAAACCTCCTTTAGATTTTGTTTATGTCGAGTGCCTTATTCTATACCCACTGTCAGTTTATACGCGCCATTTTGAGCTTACGACCCGTAAAAATTATGTTTTTATTACTCAAAAATGCCAAAAAGTTACTAATTTCTCTTACTAAGAATAATGGATAATAGTTATTTAAGTACGCTTCTTTCAGTGATAATGAAATCAACGAAGAGTTAATAAAAGTTTTTTTTTAAAGACAAGTTACTTCGGAAAATACGTATGTTTTTCTTATAAAAATTAATAAGAAAGTAAGGCCGCTATTATTCAACCGTCTCACAAGGCAGCCATTCATTGCGGTTCTTAATAACTTGAGTATTTTCATTATGCTCTGATAATAAATTAACTTGGCAAAATATGGCGGCGATGCGTAATTACTGCCGATGGACCTAATTATTGAAGAATCGTTGGGTAATGGACTGTTTTATATTAACATAAAAAACTTCTCTGCATTTCCAATTCGTTAAATACCACCTTTATTAGAAAGAAATTAAGGTCTACAAAAGCGAACTTTTTAGTGACAAAAAATGTACGTGTAAAGTGTCTCAAAAGATCTAATTACATAAATAAACATAATTTCATAAATGTTCAAAGTCTTTGAACAAAAGTGGTTTCATATTAAATAGTTTAGTAGCTCTTAAAAGTTTCCCTACCCACTAGAAACAAAGTACCTAGTAACATGCTATATTAAACAATGCTGGTACTAAGTTAACGGTTATTAAAAGGTTTACACGAGCAACAAATAAAGCACGTGCTAACTTAATTTTAACACTGTTTACACCACCCGTTAAACATACAATCGTAAAAAAATAAACGCTGTGCTTTTGTTTTTGAACTAACAAACTGGAACACGTACGAATGGATTTAAATACTACAACCCTATGTGGGTTAACATTTCAACAGTACGGGCTGTGTTCACCAACATTCTAACCACTGATTAGATATTTAAACAGTTGGTTTATGTCAAACTTCCTAAGGAAAGAACTGATTATATAACCGTTTATAAAGTCTGAGAACTCCACCCGTAATAGAACACACCTTTTCCATTCAATATTTATTTTATAGCGGTAGCCCAGGGGTAACGGTCGCGAGTTACGAGTTGTAGGTCGTAGGTTCGAACCCTGACAGGTGCTTTACTTTGTGTAAATTATTTCATCACCACTGCTCTCAAAATGGTGATGGAAAACATCGTGATGTCCTAGAACCAAACATTCGAAGACATGTGACATCTACCAACACGCACTGGGCCTGCGTGGTGGATTACAACCCAACTTTTGCGTAGACAATCTGTGGTTGAGAGTAAATATTTTTCATTCCAATGATTTATTTTTTTATCAATCGGGAATTTTCCGCATCCAGCAATGTTTATTTTTGTTGAATCGTCTCGGAAATGAGAAATAGATTGGTTTGAGTTGATACAAAAAGTAAGAAGCTTTCCCGGTTATTTTCAGAACTAACCAAATCCCATTTTTTATTTAAATATCTAAAACATATGATAAAAACCATCGCACAGATAATAAATCTGCTGAACGAACAAGGTCACAGATAATATGAAATCTCGAATAATCCCTCTGGCACGTAATGGATAATGTTATATTATGTTCACTCAATCTTCCTCACATAAATTGTTTCAACCTGTTCTGACAACTCGAGATTCATGCTACTTTTTATTTTACTAGAATTTACCACGATTTTGTTTGCGTAGATTTTAGATATAAAATTGTTTTTCCGGTTACTATAATGCGTGTCACGTAAGTTTGCCGCTCTGAAAGCAGGCTGTCCGATGCGCATGGCATGGCGCGCTACTGTTTTAGTATAGATATTGGCTACTGCGCAGTCATTTGTAGACCTACTTCAGAGCGGTAAACTAACATGATGCGAACTATAAAAGACCTACACAACTACATTTTAACTTTCAAGAGAATACAATTTTCCATCACTTGTTATTTACCCCCTATAAAGTGAACATTTTTCTTGCAGTGCACCTTTATATTCTCTGAGAAATAAAACTATGAGTTTCTATTTTCAGTGGAATTGTTCGTCATGCAGGAGCTTATACTGGGTGTAATTTTAATCACCGTTATCTTCTAAAGGGGGTTATTGTACTCATCATTATGAACAACTATGAGACCAAACCTGAAATCGCGAAGAAAGTTCAGCTGTCCCATACATTCATGTTCGCATAACTCGTCCAAATTCAGGGAGCAGCTGATTTTTTTTCCGCTATTTCAGGTTCGGTCGCATAGTAAAAGTTGTTCACAATGATGAGTACAATGACCCCTTTAAGAGGATAACGCTGATACTACACCCAGTAGATACGTTTTTATTTTTCACTTTTTAGTTGTGGTACCTACCCCACACAAATTCGAATACCACTATCTGCTATGTAAATAACAGTGATAGGAAGTTATTAAAACTTCATCCACATAAACTAAGTGGGAAAAATACGCATTATTGAAGCTAACTAAAAAGCTACCCAAGCTAAGTTCATAAAATTTATATGAGACCATCTAACAAGAATACCATTTCAAACAAAAAAAAAAGAATTTTTCAAATCGATCCATCCGTCTTTGAGTAATCGCGTAACAATCATACAAAAAAAGACATACAGACGAATTGAGAACCTCCTCCTTTTTGAAGTCGATTAATAATATTATATTATACTTATAGAAAACATTGTCCGCAAATCCGATCGAATTGATTTTGTGAAGACACTACTCAACTACAAAAAGTATCCAACCGGGTATTTCAAGAGTTAATTTCAATATCCTATAAGAGTTATTTTCTTCTTCAATTAGGCCATGAATTCCTGTAACCGGCATTTACTTATAAATGGCTTTTATGTAGCATGAGAGCCCATGTAAGTAGGTACACAATTAAACACGTAACTATTAACATATGGTCTGTTCTGAATCAGGAAAATTTTCAACAACGTCTAAATTAATTAAAGTTCTACACTGTATTTGCTGAACTCAACATACTGAAAAGGCAAGTTTTAAATGCACAGGACAAGTTTATTAACACAGGTTAAGTTGGATGGCAATCAGTTCTTGTTGACACCCAAAAACGTTTACGCCATTCAGCAAACATAGGGGCACAGAGAAAAAGAGGAAACCGAGAAAAAAGAAGAAGAAAGTAATTTAATCAACTGAAAGAATACCCACGTAGAGACATTGTTGTGTCTCTACGTTTGCTAAGAGCTGAAATAATTAATATTGGATATAGAAGAGGGAAAATTAAAATTAACGACGTTATTCCCTTCGATCCGATATTTTCCGCAATACGAAAATCCATTCGATATATCGCCCATTACCTAAAATAAAAAATTATGAAGAACCACCCATGTCCTCCATCATTAAAGTCATATACTCCATTAATCCACAAAAAGACCATTCACACATGATAGCACAAATTGAATGAAACTGCTCGTGTGTAAATTGCTCTGTTCAGCAGAGCTGTGATGAAAAAACCTAATTAGGAACACCATGTGACAATTCATTTAGCGAGACAATTCGATCGTGCAGCGAGATAAATGGGTTTGAAGAGTTTAGCACTTTGACAAAGTAGATGGTTCTTTTAGACCGTTTTTTGTGTCTAACTGTACTAGATACACACAGCGCACAGCGCAGTGCGATTCGCCGTTGCAATCGGACGCGCTTACACTGTAAGCGGAAATTATTATTTTGCGCCGAGCGCGGTAAGTGCCGCTGCGTCTCTCTATTCCATCGACGCAACCGTCATCGTACATCACTCCACGAAGGTAAAGGAGATCGTGGATTAATCAGGATGAAGACCAAGTTCACCTTGAGAGTCGAGAAGTTAGAGCCGCGCCATGAGATTGACTTCAAATCTTTGTGGTGCGGGTTCCGACTCATCACCTGGAGACTTTAATGAAAAAGGAATTTTGGCCGACAGGTGTCGTGTATCGGCGTTTTCGCGGAAGGCTACATGACACCACGACTTAGCGCAATACGTCGCTGACCCAACGTAGTAAATAGATTTTGTAGTGAAGTTTTTATTAGAGTCCGACCGAAACTGGTTTTCCGGCCGAAACCGAAACCGAATATTCGGCCGTGGCTTCAGTTTCGGCCGAAACCGAAACCGAAACTCACGTGGTGAAGTATAAAATTCCTTAAAATACTGAAATTTGGTGCATTTCACCCATTATTCTGCATTAATTAGGACATGAAATGGAAACACAGTATAGTAATTTTGTTGTAATCATTTATTTAATATAATATAAAAAATATTAATAATATTTTTATTATTTTTTCAAATTAAGTTCTCATAGCAAAATGTTTATCAGTTATCAATAATCAAATCACTAATTGTTACTGTTTCATTAAATACTAAGTACTGGTATTTTGAAATCTTATTAATTAATACTTTGGTTTGTATTTGTACTTAGAAGAATCATCAATATCTTTTAGGTATAAAAATAATAATTACTAAAATTACTATTACACTCACGACACGACAATTCCCGAACAGGGCCGCCAGCGTCCGCCAAAGCTTTGCTGCGAGAAACGAAGTTAGGCGAGCGTGCACGACAACTTCCGAAATCTATAAAATTTTAATTTGTGCCTATAATATTTGAAGAGTTCCGTCGATTTCTCCAGGATCCCATCATCAGATCCTGACCTGAAGACAGTGGAACCAACTAGAAAGTATACCCTTTCAAACAAAAAAGAATTTTCCAAATCGTTCCTGCCGTCTTCGAGTAATCGGGGAACATACATAAAAAAAAAGATTCCGACGAACTGCGAACCTCCTCCTTTTTTTGAAGTCGGTTAAAAATTATTTGACAAATGACATAAAAGTCTATGTAAGTCCGAACATTTTCAAGAATGCATATTATGAAGAACATTAAATTGTCGTTCACTTTTTAAAATGACCTTGCCAACACAATATGTAGCAGTGAGTCAAGTTACTGCATTCTCATTACATTAAGGTTACGCTAGTCGATAATTTTTCCATACAAACGTTGTATGGTGATTACTCGTCTGTTTGACGGTGTACTTTCAAAACTAAAAATTATATTAGTTTGTCTCATCATTTTCTAATCCTGTATGGAAGCAGAAACGGAAAAAAGATATTGGTTTGGAAGTTATGAGCGTCGAAACTTCTATATTTCAAAACTAATTTTAACGCATATTTGGGTAGCAGTATGAAAATGGCAAAATTGTTACGGTACAGGTATAGATAACATCTATATGCCCAAAAGTCTTTTCATTAAATTTTACGCGCTTGTTTTTATTATACAGCATCGTCTATTTCACTAAATAAATAAATACTATATAAATAAAACTAAATATCATGCATAGTAGCCACACCACCAACGAGTTCGAGCTGCCGACTAGTGCAACCTTAACCTTAATGCAAGAGTAATTATTACTAATTAGCGTTGATTACCTTGCCCTCAGCAAAAAAGGTTTTATGCACTCCCAACAAGGCTCAGTACTTTTATAATCCTACAATTGTAAGTGCTTATTAGTCTAATTGCCTAGAATAATGTAATAAACTTTATTCTGTAAAAATCTCGCCTTGAAAACTTAAAAAAGAATTTTCTTTTAATGACACGTTTTTGTGTTAGATTTTTTCTTTGAATGGTTTCTTATTACTATAAGGTTTATTATGTACTACGTTTTTTACTAAACTTTGTTTTATTTTTATTTTACTTAAGAGGGAAGCGCCACTGTAGCCCGCGAAATTAAAATTTGCTTACGTTTTTTGCAATTTGCAGGTCAGTATTAGGTTGTCTGTTGATCTGAATATGATTTGCGACCGTAACAAGTATGTATTTATAGAATTATAATAATTAAAATCATCAATAAGTTTTCTAAGTTCATATTACTCTATTGAATGGCTATTTCATAAAAACTTGACATTTGAGGTCTTTTCTAACTTACGGAGTTGTATTACTGATTCTAATTATTATAATTCTATAAATATATGTTTGTTACGGTCGCGAATTAAATTTTAATTAACATAAAACCTAATACTGACTGCAAATTGTAAAACAACGTAAGAATATTTGAATTTCTCGGGCTACCCTGACGCTTCCCCCTTAACTTCTTTTATGATGAAGTATGTGTGCATGGTTACAAACATTTCTTATGAAATTATTAATTTAATTCTCGTATTTATAACTATTGTTTCCTATCGCAACTGCTTCACAAACTATATCAGCTTCGTTGCCAACACTTTAGACAAAACTTGTTATCTTAAACTTGACAGAACTTCCCTTATAGCCTCTAGAACAATCAAAGACGTTGTTATCCACACAATGTCTGCGACGAACGCTTGGCATTTGACGTTGGTATCCGTTTGTAGATACCACAGTTCAACGTTGGCTGCTGCGAACAGATCTCACAAATTAATGGAAATGTCCTTTAGTTTATATTTCGTTTTATTTTATTTTATTAAATACGAACAACAAACCGCTATATTATTCAAAGTTACAAACAGGAAAACATACATTACTTAAGTAATAATGTAGCCTACAACCCTGTTCACAGATTACCAATAATAAATAAAACCTTACAGTCCCATCCATGCATGTCAGTTACACTAATATTATAAAAGCAATTAAATATATTATATAAATATATGTTTATAGTATTTGATTTCCACCAACAACGTTAATACCAGAACATGAATTGATATTTACATAATAGTTGAACAAGAAATCGTAGTCGTAGCTATGATTTAATAAAAGCATGCCACAAAAACACGTGTGTGGAAACGTCCTAATTACTGACTCATTGTGACTGGATGCAAAGCATTTCAGTTTCTGTTTGCACTACAAAGCTATCAGCGTAGCCTTAACTTCTGTACCGTGACTTTGTTAAATGAAACCAGACGTCGACGATGCCAATTCACCTTCATCTCAGCTACGCCGTAGCACTTAGCGGCTGCTACGCAGTAGCACGTAGCGGCTGCTACGTCGTAGCTAGCATCAACAACAGACATCCTTCAAAACATAATTAACTGTGAAACTATCTTTCTACAATGTAACAAAAAAGAACTCTATAAAAATGCACTAAGCCGAATGATAAGGTGATAATATTGTATGTCGCATGAGAACAACAGTTTGAACGTGGGTAGATGTATCTGATATCTGTGTGGTGGTTTATATCGGTGTTATCGTATCAGCTCTGCGTATGCAGATATACTTTTGTCATAACAGCTCACTACATTGTATGGAATATGCAATACTTGTCTTGTTACTTGTTAACATTACTCAAATTTTTAAACAGAAAATGCAAGAGATTATTTTATTGAAAAAAAAAATATGTCAACTGAACACTACCTTTTCAACATTTTTTTTTTTTTTTTGATTATGTAAGATTTCATCTAGGATTCGATCTTTCGGCTACTGAAAATTTTAAGTTGAAGTTTTCAATATTAAGAGAGTACCGAGCGCGCAGTGGTGGCCTCATCGTTTGTTTGGTTATTTCTTTTATTTTAGAATGAAAATGCAGAAAATTAGCATTATATGTGGTGCTACACGCTCGGTACCCTCTATGTTCTATGTTATTGGGTTTGGCTTCCGCACTTAGTCCTGGTAAGGTGGACCTTTGTAAGTGAGCCATGGCGGCCGTCGGTGGTTATTCCAACCAGCCCACCTCTCTCCAGAAGTTAATCACGACTTCTGGTCTGTTCAGAACATCTGTGAAAGATCTGGGTGCGCCGAGGGTTTCAATTCTAATCTGGGCAACGTCTGTGTATTCGAAGAGCACATGCGCAACGGTTTCCTCAGCCTCCATGCAAGCTCTGCACAGAGGGCTGTCCGTTATGCCCATTCTGTAAAAGTGTTTGTTCAGCGAGCAGTGTCCTGTGATGGTCCCCGTCACCAGGCGCAGGCCATTCCTATCCAGGCGTAAAAGTCGCCTAGTTAGTTTGCCATCTAAACTTGACATAGCCTCCCTGAACTGCCTGCAACCCGGTGTTGAGGACCAGGACTCGGTACCCTCTTAAGGAAGTCGACAACTTTTCGAAGCCAAAAGCAAGCCCAAATTTGAATATCAGTGTTTTGGTTTTTAGGTTTTCTTATCGTTGAAATAAAGAGTGCCGATGACCTTGTGAAAGCTGTAGCAATCCGCTGGATGGGCAGAAGCACAGAACCGGTAGAAGTGTCTATGTCCAACTGTGGACGTCTTTTGGCTGAAATTATGAAACAACTGATGTTCAAGAGTTTTCCTTGGCTCTTCAGTAAATACAAATGTCTCGCTAAACAGTCACAAAGACTGTACATTCCCTATGTAACACTCTAACTTGAAACACGTCTTCAAACCGTAAAGTTTTCAAGAGAACCTCAACTTTAGGTACAAGTACAAGTTTGTATCATGTGAGTAGAGTGGCCTTCAAGATTCTAGCAACTTTCACCTAAAGAGAAGGATGGAGGATTCTGCCCTCGACTTTATTCGCGTGAAATTTCTTGTTCCCCCACCCCGTCGCATCGCATCGCCCGCCTTAGCGTTATTTCTGACGTTTTTCTTTCTGAGGGTCCTAGCGTAATGTTAAATAGCCGATAGCAGGGGTGTCAAACTGGATTTTCTATAGGCACAGATTAATACAGATGGGACACTCGGCAGTTTAAGTATGAAGCTACAAGTAATAATCGGCCCAATTCAGTGCGGGCTGCCGCGCACTGGCAAAAGAAGACAACCCTAACGAGTCAGAAGGTATAAGTATAACAGTTACGCGGTAGAAAGAGAGGCATCTTGTAGGTGAATATAACTGTTGTGCGACCTGAATTGCACTGTATTGTGTCGTAGCAAGAGTCGCTTTTTATTTAAATGATTTTGCGGAGTGTCCCATTTGTATTATTCTGTGCTATAGGGCCTTTTATAAAATTAAAGTCATGTTTGCGGGCCCGTCAAACTAAATTTTTCGCAAAAAGAATTTAAGACTGGAATTCAAAAGAGAATAGAATAGTTACTCAGAAACTAAAGTGGCTCAATCATTATATGACTAGATTTTAATATTGTTAGCAGCAGACCATTTCAGGATCAAGATTAGGATTGAGATACCTATATTATTAATTTCAGGCGTAAGTAAGTAAAAATCTTTAGTCTTGTCGCGGGCCACGGGCCGTATGTTTGAGATGACTGGCCTATTGCCTTCCTCAAGAATTGGGCTATCAAATATAAAAGTTTATTTTTTTTTAATCTAACTGGTAGTTCCAGAGATTAGCGCGTTCAAACAGACAAGCACACTCATTATATTATTATTATACTCTTCAGCTTTTTTATAAATGCTGATTTTAACGATTCCAGTCCGGAAAAGGAATAGTGTTATCGGTCACGTATAGCTTTGTCTCTCTCTCTCTCACACTGGAATCATGTAGAAATGAAAACGTCATAATACGGCACCTTTCATACCCTGTTTAACGCCTATAGGGATGAATTTTCAAAAATTTGTCCTTAAGACGCCCCCGGAGCATGCGTATTTCATACAAACGAAATACCAAAATAATTTGTAAATCAAACATATTCTAAAGGTAGTGTGTATTTATTCCGATTGTATTACGGAATATCTAAGTTCTCAAATATATATTAAATAAGAACATTGATTTAAACAGGAAATATGAGAAAAATAAGTTTTCTATAGAAATTTTAAATTCCTCATAACTCGTCTTCAAATCGGTGTCCTTTCAAAATATATGTTTGGGAACCTAGATATTCTGTAATACAATCGGAATAAATGCACACTACCTTAAGAATATGCTTGATTGACAAATTATTTTGGTATTTCGTTTGTATGAACTACGCATGCTTCGTGGGGCTCTTAAGGCGAAAGTTCCAGGTATTCAAATTTTCTTAACTTTTTTGCAATTTACAGGTCAGTATCAGATTGTATGTTGATCTGAATACGATTCGCGACCGTAACAAATCTGTATTTATAGAATTATATTTATAGAATTACAATCATTAAAATCATCAATACAACTCTCTAAGTTCATATAATCCGAAACAATGACTATTTTATGAAATCTTGACATTTATAAGTAGGATTATACTAACTTAAAGAGATATATTACTGATTCTAATGATTATAATTTTGTAAATACATATTATAAGTTACGATCGCAAATCATGCTTTAATCAACGTACAACCTAATACTGACTTGCAAATTGTAAAACAAAACATAACAAAATTTGAATTTTGCGGGCTACCTGGAGCTTCCCCCTTACCTTTATTATAAAATGAACTGTAGTGCAAAATTTCATGCTTCTGACCCCAGCGGTTTAAGCTGTGCGTTATCTCTCAGTGAATGAATGAATTTCGATTGGAGATAATGTCACGCTAGGATAGCCAGACAATTATTACGGAAAATATGCAGGATATATTTAATTGCACGAAAAATGAGTTGCAAGAATTACGGTTATACGTGAAGGTACTTGAACAAAAAGTGGACCAGGTTTTCGCTCTAGAAAATCAAATGAAGGAACTAAGTACGCGTAACCAATATTTAGATAACCAAATAAATATCTCCAAAATATCACATGCGTCAGAGGAGACTGTGAAATGTCCTAAAGAAGCACTGAGTTATTCCGAAGCGATTTGTAAACAACCCGCAAAGGACATGAGTAACAAACCCGCCGCCAGCGCATCAGCTGTTACATCAAGTGTGTCCATGAAAACAGCGGAACAACTAATGACGGGCGAAGGTTCGCAAGCGAAGGAACAGCATTTGTTATCAACAGAGATGGAGATGAACAGCAAGGCAGATAGTAATGAAGGGTGGACTGTAGTCTATAAGAACAAAAGGAAAATCCAAAGTAAGGAAGTAAAAAGAGGACAAAACTCGAGCGGTATTGCGGTATTCAAGCAATAGAGCGTAAGAAACATCTTCACGTTTGGCGCCTTTATCCGGAAACTACTGTCGAAAACTTAACCACTCATCTGAAACAGGTTTGTGGATCTGAAGTGAATGTCAAAATTGAAAAAAATAAACATAAGACGGAGAGACTCTTCTTTTATTGTTGGAATTTCTGAGGGATTATACCAAAAATTATGTCAACCAGATGTATGGCCACTGAATGTAGAATTTGCCGAATGGATTTGGTTTCGGAGACCAACAAATAAACCAAACGACGGAAAATAGAAATATTGACATTTTTTTATCAAAACGCAAGAGGTCTGCGTACAAAGTTGGGTGTGTTTTGCAATAATGTAGAAACTGTGGGAGCTGATTTAATTGCAATAACAGAAACTGGCTGCAATGAGTCAATAAAAGATGCCGAAATTATACCGTAAGGGTATCAAATCTTACGATGCGACCGAATGGATGGACGGAAACAAGGAGGCGTGGCCACACATGGGTACGAGCTACGTAAAGTGACGGTACCTGGTGACGTCAATGTAGACAGATGCGCTTTTGAACTGATTTGTGCTACCGTACATACCCGTAATACTCGTAGATATTTGTTTTTGTGCTGTGTTGTTTATATTCCTCCAAGCAGTGGCGAAAAGGATTATATGATTTTGTTTAGAATTATTGAGCAGTTATGTGTTAAATATAGGGACGTTGTTATGTTAGGGGATTTTAATTTACATTCCTGTAATAATAATGTGATCAATTGTTATGAATATTTTCTTTCTTTTTGTGAATTCATACAGACTAATCATGTACCTAATTGCAATAGCCGTCAGTTGGATTTAGTATTGTGTTCATTAGGTGTGGGTGAGGTGCGCGTGAGTGCGGCGGACGAAGCGCTTGTATCAGTGGGTCCCTACCACCCGCCGCTCGTAATACGTGTGCCCAAAGGTAAGTGCGAGCGTTCGGAATGTAAATCCACTGATCACACGCGTGCAGACCATGCAGTGACAGATTCGAGTGAATTGTGGCCTCAGTGGAGTTTCGCCAAAACGGATTATGATTCATTATACTCGATGCTATTATCAAACGATTGGAGTCCGATGTATGACATATATGACCCACAGGCGGCGCGGCGGTTCAATATGTTTACACCGTAAATAACAAAATTGATGGTTGCGTTCCAAGGAAGAGGAAAATATGTGTAAATTCTAGGTATAGATACCCGGAGTGGTATACTGGTGAAATTATTCATTATATTAGAAAAAAGGCGATATTGCATAAGAGGTTCAAAGAAAGTGGGGTAAGCAGTGACTACGAAATGTTTGCTCGGTGTAGGGCGGCGGTAAAGACGATGATAGTGCGTGCCCATAACCAGCACCAGGAGTGGGTTCAACAACATTTTACCAAAGATCCTAGATCGTTTTGGGACTATGTGAGGACTAAAAAAGCAACAGGGAACCGTAAAAATATTATAAAGGAGGACGACATTTTATCGGATTCAGAATGTGCTAAAGAGTTCGCGCAATATTTTTATTATGTCTACAACAGTCAGCAGCCGCGTCTCGACGTAAATGCAGCGGCAGCTTCAAGCGGCGGTAACAGCGAGCGTGTTCACATAGGTCGCCTAGCATTGAGTCAAGTAACGGACGCACTTACTCGACTTAAACCAAAACGGTCAGCGGGGCCGGACGGAATTCCCGCTTTTGTTATTAGGGATTGCCGCGCTGTATTAGCGAAGCCACTCTTAAACATTTACAATCTGTGCATAGAGTCCTCATATTTTCCCGAGTGTTGGAAAATCTCGCGCGTGATTCCAATACCTAAGGGTGGAATGGATTCGGACGTGAGTGGATATAGGCCAGTGGCAATTCTGTCAACTCCAGCAAAAGTTTTTGAGTCGACCATACAAAAGTGCATATTAGAACAAGTGTCCTGTTTGCTATCGGACGCCCAGCATGGTTTTCGGCAGGCGTGTAGCACAGCCAGCAATTTATTGAACTTTATGACGTACGTGGTTCCAAATGTGGACGCTGGAATGCAAGTCGATGCTGCCTACTTTGATTTAAAAAAAGCTGTCGATTTGGTTGATAATGACATATGATTAGAAAAGCTGGCAGCAGTCGGATGTACTCCTGCATTGCTTCAGTTCTTTGCAAACTACATGAGAGATCGACGGCAGTTCGTAGAATATGCTGGTTATAAATCTGAGCCTTATTATACAAGATCAGGAGTAAACCAGGGCAGTAATGTGGGTCCACTGAGCTTTATTATCATGATAAATGACCTGCCTGAAGCTGTCAGGGTTGCCACTTGTCTATTATTCGCGGATGATCTTAAGTTGCTCGTGGCCATTAAGGATAAAGTGACTGTGCACGGTTACAGCAAGATATAGACTATGTAGCTGAGTGGAGTAGGATAAATAAACTGCAGTTTAATGTAAAAAAATGCTCAGTCATAACTTTTAGCAGAATGAGAAAACCACATCATCACGAGTACAAGCTTGAGAGCACATTTAAGCACGCAATTAAGCGGGTAGACAAGGTATGCGATCTGGGTGTACGCCTGAACACTGAGTTAACATTTCGTGACCATATTGTAAATGTTTGTAAGAAATCATTCAGAAGTCTGGGTTTCGTTCTTCGACAGGCATCGGGTTATACAAATATAAAAGCAGTTGCAGCATTGTATAATGCGCTTATAAGATCTCAGCTTGAGTATAATGCTGTCATATGGGCTCCGCATGAGACTAAATATAATCTCATGTTGGAGCGCATTCAAAACAAATTCACCAGATTTTTGTACATGAAACTATACAGTGTCTATCCCTTCTATCCATTGATGTACCCAACCTTATTCGTTGTCGGTATGGTCGGGTACAACAAACTCGAGATAAGGAGGGACTTAGCTATAACCACATATATATTTAAACTACTACGTGGTAAGACCTATAATTCCGGTGTTTTGAAGGAGATTTGTCTGAATGTGCCTGACAATTACGTATCGCGGCGCCGAAAACCACGGTTACTAGCAGTGCCACACGCACGAACCAACTTGCTCAGCAAAGCGCCACTGACGCGCGCCTTGCACGCACTGAATGACACGGCTGACAGGATCGACTTATTTTCCTGCTCTCTGAATGAATTCACAAAAATAATATTGTATGTGTTATTTTATTTAAGATAGTTTAATTAAGGACCACGCTACCACATTAGGATTTTCCTGTAATGATAGCGGTGTTTGTGACAAATAAATAAATAAATTTAAGATTTTTATGCAATTGTTCGTCATCTTCTATTGTGTTGCCATTAAGATACACAATATATTACATATAGTGGTGTTGTCGTGATAAAACATCACAGCTGCCCCATTTCAAAACCCAGTAAGGACTTAAAACGAAGTTTTACAGGAGAGCGTAGAAACGTAAAGTGGTCACGGGGCAGTGAATGGAGCACTTAGGGTCGCTATACACGGACTGCCCGAGAAGTTAGAAATTGATCAACATACACGGACCGCTCTTGCAGTCATAGGGAACAGCTTGAAGCTGCCATTGATAACTGCTCGAGCAGTTGATACCAACTGCTCGTCATTCAAATCAGTAGCAACATGGGTAATTCCAAATAAGTTCTTGCGATTTAATTGCACTGATTAGCGTGTCATAATCTACGTCGTCCATTTTGCTCAAGAAACAAAGCAAAAGCCCGCGGGCGGGAAGCGCATGCGATGTGGAATGAAGAGCGCGGGCGGAGGTAACTGCGCGAGAGCAGTCGACAGCTCAAGCAGTCATTGTATGCCTGGCGACTGCTTGACCGCACGACCGCCCGAAGCAGTTGCAACTGCTCGAGCGGTTTCGTGTATGTGTGTACATAGAAGGCTGTAGATCACTATGTGAGCACACTGTAGCTGACTATCTACTGTAGCAGTCCTTGCTGACTGCTTCAAGCACTCCGTGTATGGCGGCCCTTAGGTTTCGATGCTTATTTGTGAGTTTTTAACGCTGTGTTTTTGTATTTGGTAGGGACTTACTAGGTTAGCAAGATCATGCAATAAAACAATTTTTGTAAAAAGTGACCCTTACTAGGTTTTGAAATGGGGCAGCCGGTCAGCCAGTAAGCAAGGTGGTCTGTGGGCTGTATCTGTGTGTTGTGTATCTGTATCTGTGTCTGTGTATCTATGTGTGTGTGTGTGTGTTTGTGTATCTGTCTGTTTGTGTGTGTGTGTGT
The DNA here is from genome assembly GCA_948252095.1 of Dicycla oo. Taxonomy (NCBI): domain Eukaryota; kingdom Metazoa; phylum Arthropoda; class Insecta; order Lepidoptera; family Noctuidae; genus Dicycla; species Dicycla oo. The sequence goes on along the minus strand of OX411721.1, from coordinate 9,623,946 downwards.
TTGTGTATCTGTCAGTTTGTGTGTGTGTGTGTGTGTGTGTTTGTGTATCTGTCTTCTGTTTGTGTGTGTGTGTGTAGTATCTGTGTACGTGTACATAAGTATAATCAGCCTATAATGTCCCCACACCTGGGGCCACCTCTCTATGAGCGGGGAGTGCGCTGTATCCACCACGCGAGCCCAGTGCGGGTTGGTGGATGTCACATGTCTTCGAGGTTTTGGTTCTAGGACGGTTTCCTCATGATGTTTTCCTTCACCGTTTTGAGAGCAGTGCTGATAACATACTCGTAATATCTCTACTATAACTCCAAAACTCCAAACCCTATGGATACAAAACAAAAGACAATGATGTGGCCACAGTCGCATCTCGTCGTTGCGACTTTAAGACCTCTTATGTGTCACTTTTGGCAAAATCACTTTTTTACGCCAGCCGATTCTACATTTTGAAGCTCTATCGAATGCAAAAACTCTCATGTGTATACGACGTTTCAATCGTAATTTGTTTACAAACTTCAAGATCTCCAATGTTCTTGCTAATTAAAACTGATGCGACGGTTTTTATCGATTTTCTCACAAAAATGATTTTTACACATAAGAGGTCTTAAAGTCGCAACGACGATCTGTAGTTATACAATGGGGAAGAAAACTGTCATATTAGTTCCACATAGATGGCACTAAGTGTTTGTTACTTTCATTCAACTGCCAATGGAGTTCCTTGCTGTAAACTTTGCCGATTAGTCGTTTTGTTTTCAAGATGACTTTGACAAGTGATAAACACACTGCGCTCTCACACAACAGCATTTCATCTGTAAATGGTGTGCCATTTATTCGGACTGTATTCCAGTTCTATTTTAGTGAGATCACGTTTGCTAACCCCAATCAGTCTCCATTTTGCTGTTAACAACGCTTGAGTGCTACGTAAATCATTTGTGTAATGTTAGATCCGATCACAGAAATCGCTTTTCCAAGATTTATTCTCCAGGTGCTGCGGGCTTCAGAATACATCTATTTATCCAGAAAAGCTGTGATACGCAATAAGTGTACATCATTACAAAACCACGTGTTATTTGTCAGTGAAAACAGCACACTCCCGTATCTTTAACCGAAAAACTGCTTATTTATTTTATTTATTCACGCCAAACATACAAATATCCTTACAGGCTAGACCCAATGCGATATTGTGTCATTGATCACGTTCAGTTTCATTGGTGAAATCCGCACTTATATGTTTATTCTTAGATATTTTTTCGTTACATCTTGCTTTTTTAGTTTAACACACTTAAAAATTGAATAGTTCCTGCACTGCTTTTACCATAATAAATTCTACAGGTAACTTATTCTTTCAAATTCACCCAAAGCGCAACAGAATATGTTGACGTCATCAGCAATGAGGTTGAGAGTGTGTAGCGCGCTCATCAGCGGCACCACACGCAGGAAGTCAGTTCGCGCGCGCGGTACCGCCAGCAATCGCGGCTGACGACTTATAGGTTACCTCTGTTAAACCAAAAAGCTACTATTGAATGACAGTAACGCCCTTGTCGATACGTCACTCACTCATAATCTTTAATGTTTACATTCCTAAAGCTCTTGTGCAGTTTAATAACCTCAGCCTTTATAAACCCTTGTGAGGGGTAAAATTGGTAAACACAGAGCTGTAAAATATGATGTATTTGTGAACACAAATCGTTCAAAATTGCCAATAAATTCGTAGACGGTGGGTGATTGTACCAATCAGCCGTGCCCTTATGTGACCTTCGTTTTAAACCATTGTTAAACATTCAATTAACTGTGGTTAACTGTAACGAGGTTTATATTGTGCTTGAGAAAATTAAACGTTTTCTTCGATATTGAATATATCAACGAAATGAATGAATGATTTTAATTGAAGAGCTTCTTCGTAAATGAGGGCTTATGAATGTCTCGATACTTAAAGTTTGTTATTGAGATACACATTAATTATTAACTTAAAGCCATGTTTAATATTATGAATAGCATAATCAGCCTATAAAATGTTCCCACTGCATACGAGAGAGGAGTCTCTTCGAGAGGGAGTGGGCCCAGTGCGGGTTGGTTGATATCACTTGTCTTCGAATTTTTGGTTCCAGGACAAGCCGGTTTCCTCACAATGTTTTCATTCACCATAAAAAAAAATATATATATATATATATATTTTCAGACTAGCTCCATAGCATTAAAATTAAAACATTAAAACGGCAGTTTTGAGTGAAGTGGTGATAAAGTTATTTACACAAAGTAAAGTGCCTGCCTGGGTTCGAACCCACGACTCGTAAATCGCGGCCGTTATCACTGGGCCACCATTATTATGAAATCTTCACCACCAATTTATACGTAAATGTAGGTACGTCTTATTCCCACTGTAATACAGTATCAACTAGTACTGGGGATATTGTGACCGTTACTGACTTAGTGCGAATTTCACCAATGAAACTGAACGCGATCAGCACATCTACCTAGTTCAAGAGCTGTCAGTGTCAATATTTTAAAGAAAATAATGACACTGACAGCTCTTAAACGTGGTTTATGTGCTGATCACGTTCAGTTTCATTGGTGAAATCCGCACTTATATGTTTATTCTTAGATATTTTTTCGTTATATCTTGCTTTTCTAGTTTAACAATTGTGCGATAGTGACCAAAATAATGTTTACCCTTGCTAAATAAAGTTTTTTTTTTTTAAATTCCGGTCAGTGATTTCGTTAGTTACACTTTTGGCCACCGGTTGAGATTTAAAGTTTGTGGCAGCTGACGCGCACGTGAAATAAGTCAGGCCCATTAAACTACTATTAATTTTCAAGTTAGAGCCTTAATAAATTATTCTTCTTTTTCTTGTCAGCACGGGAAAAACGAAAAAAATCGCGAATGATTAATACTTGGCTAGTAGCAAATGGAGCCTTGTAATGGGTCATTACCCGTGGAGGCACTAATTAATACTTGGTAGATAATAAAATATTCCACATTTATTACCAATCTGTGGAAAGGCTATTCTCTGGGGCATTAAGGAGAAAATCATCTACGTAAGCCAACGTAACGGAAACGAATATAGATTATATTTTATCTCGGCTAGATTCTCTCGGGAGAGAATGAAATATTATATCTTCTTCGCCAAAGGCTTCTTATAAGGCTGCGTGATATTAATAATTATTATTAATTAGTGCCTACTGTATGTACATACTTTATTAGGTAAAGAAACCATGTTTGTTTTCTGTATGTATCAGTCGTTACGGGTAGTCAAAAGACCGAAACTCTAACAAGTTAGACTGGGAGCCAACCTCCAGTCTAACCAGAAGCAGCAGCTGAATTTATTGCATTTGTATTTTACATGAAATGACTGCCTATCTGACCTCCAAAACCCAGTAAGTTGGTAATACGACAACATAGTTGGGAAAAGGCTAGACAAGCAGTCAGACATGCAGGTATACGTTTCCTCAGAAGGTTGTAGTCATGACCAATCAAAAGTTGAGTTAAAATTAAGACGTTATTAAAATTTCTTCAGTGAATTAACTTCTTTGACCTATCAAATAATTCAAACAATAAATCCGAATACTTATACTTACTGAAACACAGTACGAGTATAAGTATTCGGATTTATTGTTTGAATTATTTGATAGCAATTAATCAACATATACCTACAAAACAAACACAACCACACGAAGCCTTTATGACACTGACACGAAAAACCCCAAATCGAAATTGCCGGAAAATATTATTTTACATAATTACTACAGCCAGATATGGCTTCACATTGGATTGTTAGAATACTATCCGGTTTTCAATTTGTCTAAATAAAAGCCGAACGATATTGGAAGTGAGAGCCAATCACCAAGCCTATTTCATTCCTGTTTTTCATTCGGAATGAAAAAAATGTCCATTACTGTTTTCCGATGTCGGATGAGAACGCCGTCTAAATAAAGTGGTGTTTAAATATGTTTTATAGCTGCAATGCACTATGGATGGAGTTGAAAACCGTTCAGTATAATATCCCGTATTATTTGCCAACTACAATATTCTACATTATTGACTTAAACAGATACGTAAGTAAGTAAATGAAGAAAAAGAGTCATCATTCTCCTGCCCTTGTCCCAATTTATTTGGGGTCGGCGCAACATGTCTTTTTCTTCCAAGAAAAAGAGTGTGTAACCTTATATCAATAAACGAAATAAAAAATAAAATTATTTTATTTTCTGTCGTAATCAAAAACACAGTACAAGGTCAAGGTAACATTTACTAGAGACTGGTGTCTGTTGTAGGTAAAACCTGTATTACAGATCACCAGGCAAATATTTATATCAAACTAGCGGACCCCACAAACGTTGGCTGTCAAAATTTAAATGATACATACAAAATACCCTTTCAGTTTTCCCGAACTTCCCAATATTCCCAGCAACTTTCAAAACATTTTCGTTTATACAAACCTTGTCCTGATAATTACAAACACAACAAAAAAAGAATTATCCAATTTGGTGCAGTCGTTCGGAAGTTATGCGCGTACATACATTTCGGCGATCCATTATCATATATAATACATACAAGATGACTCTGTATTAAAAATCAAAAACTTTTGACACTTGAAATGTGAGACCTATACGGTCTGTTTTTTAATCTCTGAGACTAAATTGACATTTCAAATGTTCCGTGGATCATTTTTTCAATTCATACTTTTTGATATTTGCACCTGTCAAATTAGTCTCCGAGATTATAAAACAGACTTTAGGCTGGGGCCAAACGAACGTTTTTGTAGTAAAATTTTAAAATGTATCGAATTTCTTCATTAGATTCACTCATCTTGACGGTACGAAAAACAAATGAAAATCACACATTTTCCTAATTTGAATTAGGAATTATGTTCTTTAAAATTTAAACTTTCAATGATACCAAAACCAGCCAGATACAAATAGTATAGCCAAAGAGATTTTATTACAAGTTCATACATAGGTACTATAATGCGAAAAGACTTTTTCCCCAACCTAATATATATATATAGATAATATCAGGTGATGTACTGTTGTATTTTCTGCCTACCCCCATGGAAAAAGAGCCTGAGGTTGTGTATGTATGCGATATTATTGACTTACACTTACAGTATGCAGCCTATAAATGTAGGGTTTATGAAGAATATAAGAATAAAATCCGTTTTGTCCCCAAACAAGTTTTAGGGCAAACTTGTTTTTTATAACTGACATTCCTTACAGAAAATTCTGCGTAGTACCAAAAAAAAATGGCTCATCTCATATAGTTTTTATTCAATAGGTGAGTTTCTAAAAAAAACTTTTTGTCGGTCCTATTACAGGAATGCATTGTGGACTTAGATTATTGAATATTATCTACTGAAATCTGTGATTGTAGATAAAAAAAATAAAAATAAAAAAATGAAAATATTTTTTCTGTTATTTTTTTTTATGTTGTGCCAAATATATATTTTTAATTAGCGGTTTTTATTAGTTAGATTTACTTTAAATAATTTCATGTTTTCAACTGTTGGTATATACAATTGCTTATATAAATAAGCACCTGTTAATATTTGCATGCCAAAATATGGTGGAATGTGTGTGCACAAGAACACCATTCACCACCACCATTGTATTACGTACCGCATTTAAAGCAAATAAATGACTTTGACTTTGTTTTAAGACACTTCGACCTTCTCCTGAACCACCTTCCTTCTATCTTTCCTCAAATATAAACCCTTTCCCCACTATAAACATCAAAGAGTCCATTTAACAAATGAACAAGACAGTAACCAGACATAAATAAGATACATGGCACAACACAAAGTTAAAACATTGCTAGAATTAAGTGACAAATAATAAATGGGCAAAGTTGGCGAGGGTTGAATGAATTATTCGTAGACTCGGTCGGGACCGGTGTATTCCTATCGGCCCACGCAGGATAATGTGGCCGAGGAATCGAGGGCCAATGGGATTCCTATGTTTTTTTCGTCTACTTTAAAAATATGAGAACAGTTAGTAAATCCAACGGGACTTCTTCTTCAAGACACACTGTTATTGTTGACAGGATTGAGAGAGATAACAAACCGGTCACATCGAAGATATATTATATTACTCGTACATATCCAATATATTTTTTAATTTTCACTTAGTAGTAAGTAGCTCGTCTCTAAAGTAAGGGTTCGTGACAAAATATTAATAGTCGCACGGCTCGATCGAAGGCTTGACGCTTGCCGCGGTCAGTTCGTGGATGAGTGACCATCCGTTACATATCGAGACCCCTCAGTGCCTCGAAATGCACGTTAAGATGTTGGTCCCAGCTGTCATTCGTAGATCATTGACAGTTGTTACAGGTCATCAGAAGCTCGAAAGTCTGACAACCTTTCTTACCAAGGGTTATCGTGTTACCCAGTAACTGGTTTGTGAAGGGCAGACAGGCAGTCGCTCCATGTAAAATACTGGTATTCAGCTGCATCCGGTTAGACTGGAAGCCAACCCCAACATAGTTGAGAAAAGACTAGGCAGATTGATTAAGTATTAGGGCTTTTTGTAAAGGAGCTCTTGTATAGGCTTCGGTATAATGGCACCTGTTCAACCATGAACAGTAGTTACACGAGCCAGCTACATCATTACAGCGTCAGCGTTAAGATCGACATGTACATTCGTTCCGCCGGCAACACCGGCACACCGTCAGCACTAAGAAGTGACCTGCTGAGATCTTCGCTTCATCGGCTCGATACACACACAACACACATGTAAATAGGTATCAATGTGTATTGACCACAAAATGTATATATAATTAAGTTAACTACTGTAATAAAGCAGTCATCAAGCTGGAGTCGAGTTTGATTCATCTCCCGTAACTCCTCTCACTGTGGCCAAGACACCTTTAGCCATCATTGGTCCTATGAGTCTGTGGGATCGGCAGAGAGAAAACCATTTCCTGTGTACATTGCACGACGTACACAAACCCCTATTCCTACCCAAATTCCGTCTGTCACCGTAGGTCTCCTTGTGACAGACTTCCCGTACGTAAAACCAACGTAACTTACGTTTGGTGTGGTTTGTATGATAGGCTAGGGCGTTAGGGTAACTAGGGTGCTAGGTAATTGCTATAGGGCTAGGTTTAGAGTCAGTAGGGTCTTAGGTATTTCATAGGTACCAGACTCAATTGTTTCTAACGTAGCCGCACTGTACGCATTTGGAATAACGGCCGTACTAAGCTGTAAGTCCCGGTGCGTACAGCACCTGAGATCATTCAGCTTGGTCTCTGGGAGGGCAACGCATCTGCGATGACTCTGGTATCACTGATGTCCATAAGACGCAGTGACCGCTTTAACCCTCTAGCGGGCCGCCTACTAAAGCTACGGTATCTTAGAAGAACGATGGCCGGCACTAACGACCATAGTGACTGATGGCAGTGGCAAAGGTTTAAATCGTTAGATTCGCCCTGCCGCGTCAACAGGTAGCCGCGTTTCCGTTTCGTTTTAACACCTCACACGACGCACGACGCAGTGCCTTCACTTGACTGTCATGGAAACGCTGTTTAATAATGTGTGAGTTCACTCACAGAACAGATAAAGTGCTGAGTAGACACGTTTTCTTGTGACTAAGTACGGTAAGCAAATAAAAATGTGGGTTCCTGACCACCCTGATTATTTCATACCCTTTCAGCCACATTTGTAACAAAATACGGCTGGCATTCCTACAGTCTGAATATTAGATAAAGTTGTATTATTAATAAGATAGCCGCCTAACGCCCACAACAAAACACGAGATCTTGCTTAAAATATTTGTCGATAGCTTTTTTTTTTTTGCTATCTGTATTAAATCACGGTAGGTAGATGTTCTTGTTTATGTATAACTTTTGTGCCTAAACGTATTAAGATTGTTTTATTTCTCCTATGAACTTCCTAGGTATTAGCTTTAGTAGAAATGGAGATAAGTAAAGGTATAGGTATACTGTATTTTGTATAGCCCAACTTACACGGGGAGAGAATGTCTCGCCCGTGCAGCGAGAATTAGATGATACTCATCAAGCCATTATCAGACTCATGGGTTTTGATTTGAAACTCGTCGAGTTTCTCGCCTTGACTATAAGGCGAAAAACTCTTTCAACGTAATGAGACTTTATTCAAGAAATAAAGAAAAACTGTTTATTCACGTGAAAGTGACGCACGTACTTAAAATTGTTGTTTATCAGAAGTCTTAAAACAAAAACAAGTGGTTATCTATTCTAAAAATAATATCCTAGACGGATATATGCGTTAGTACCGCGCGAAACGGCTAACGTGCCAGCATAATGCCGTGGCCCGTGCACGAAGGCACGAATCCTCGGCGCTGGTTTTCAGTGTAAGCCAGCATGTCGCTGTCTCAGAACAATAAATATACATCAGTTACTCTTTGCTCTAATGTCGAAGTTGTTTATTGCGGTTCTGGAGAACGTTTTCAGTCAACTAAACTGGGAAAAAAGAGGACTATCAAGTGACGGAGACAACATAACACATTTAAGATTTGCAGATGACTTGATAATCTTTTCACCAACAAAAAACGAACTTCAAGCAATGCTTGGAGAACTAGACGTGGAAAGTCGGAAGGTAAGACTGATTATGAATACTCAGAAGACTAAAGCTATGACTAACGACATAAAATACCCAATCACTATTAACAGCAACACCATTGAATATGTTAATGAATACGTTTATCTGGGCCAAATAATCTCGCCATCAGACCTCACTTCAAAAGAAATAGAAAGACGAATAGGCAATGCTTGGAAAAGGTACTGGAGTCTAAAAGAAGTAATGAAAAACAGTGAACAAGCATGACCATCAAAAGTAAACTTTTCAACACCTGCATCCTCCCTGTCCTTACATACGGATGTCAAACATGGGCCCTTACAAAGGTACACGCTCGAAAATTAGAAGTCTGCTAAAACGCTATAGAGAGGAGCATGATATGGAAAAGATTATCAGACAAAATAAGAACATCAGCAATCAAAAAACAAACACAAACAAAGAATGCTTCAGCTACAATAAGGAAACTGAAATGGAAGTGGACGGGGCATACTATAAGAGGACGAGAGGCATGGTGTAAAACTATAATGTACAGGTATCCAAGAGACAGAAAAAGAAACCGAGGTAGACCATTTATGAGATGGGTAGACGACATTAAAGCAGTTGCGGGCAGCACATGGACCAGAACAGCCGTAAACAGGAGCCTATGGAGGCAGTTGGAGGAGGCCTATGTCTATAATAGACAAACAGACAAAAATGATAATAATTTGAACGAATTCAAAAATGAATTTATGAAGGAAAATATTTAAACATATTAAATAATTAATTAATCAAATGAAATAAAAATTGTGCATGTAAAAATTTAAGTATTTTGTCTGAATAAAGGCTCTTTTATTTATTTATTTACTCTTTGCTCTGAGGCATAGAACAATAATACTCTCACGAGTTCTGAGGTCGTTGTGGACACAAAAAGACGCTGTTTCGGCACGGCGTGCACAAAGAATGCATTGTATTTTCTAATACTCTTCAAAGAACCTTCAAGTCAGAGAAAAAACTTTACAATAATGCTGTCACAACTTAACTGTCTTATCTATCTATCTCTATAAATAAAAATCAACTGCCGAATCTATGTACGCGCATCACTTCAGAACGGTTGCACCTATTTGACTATTTTTTTTTTTGTGTTTGTAATTGTCAGGACAAGGTTTGTATGAAAAAAAATGTTTGAAAAGTTGTCGGAAAAATTGGGAAACTCGGGAAAACTGAAAGCGAATTTTGTATGTATTGTCGGGTCCGCTAGTTTATTATAAAAGCTAGAAGGCTACTCTATTGTAAGTGCATTTCAAATCTCTCTATTGAGAGGTACTTATTACCTACGTTGTGACCTTTACAATCCCTTTGATGTGTGCGATGTAGTTAATTCTCCTTAACCAAGCGCGAAATCCCATTAGCCATTCTCATCATCGCACTTAGTGCATGGCTTTACACATTTCCCAAGTATAGGCTGTTAAACTTTTGCCACCGTTACCTCTTGTCAGTTCAAGATTATTTTTATAATCCAATAATTTAGTTGAAATTGCACAAGAAATATTTTTTGGTAATATTTCTAAGCTAATGCCTTTGAATGTACAATGAAAGGAAAGAGGGAAAATAAATAAAATCATATGTAGACTTATTTATGCATCATAAATCCATCGCAAATAAAAATTTGGCTCCAAAGCCACCCCTAAAATTAGGCTCCTACACAGCCTGCTGATAAATCAGCCACTGTTTAGCGATAAAGACCACAGCTAACCACTCAATAAACCTATGTAGTTTTTTGCTTCTTTGCAGTATGTCTTTGTAGCAGGTGCCGTTCTGTAGTTTTTGGCTACCACCATGAGCAAAAGGCTTGAGTTTATGTATGTGATTGTATGTCCTTATTCTTGTGTATGGCACGAAGTGAATGTTAATAATAATAATAATATCCTGGGACATTTTTCACACATGGTCATCTGGTCCCAAACTAAGCAGAGCTTGTACTATGGAAACCAGATAACTGATATACTACATATACTACTCTTTTTTTTTTTTGTAAATACATACTTACATAGATAATTACACCCAGACTCAGGACAAACAGACATGTTCATGCACACAAATGTTTGTCCTGGATGGGAATCGAACCCACGACCTGCGGCATGTTAGGTGGTATCTTAACCAACCACGCCAACTGGCCCGTCAAATAGTTCTTGTTGTGGTAAAAATACAGGGTGAGAGGGAAACTCGACGTATTCCTTGAAAGCGATTATACTAGAGGTCATAAGCGACAAATTAAGTCTAGTTAACTAGGGGCAAAACTGGATGGTTACCGAACTGTGTCAGTTCTTCGATTTTCGAGATTTCGGGATTATGTAAGTTTTGGGCAAGCATTTTTCTTTAATGACCACTAATTTTACAACTTTCAGAAATATGTCAATTAAATGTTTAGAGTGGAGTTGTTTTTTCATAATTAATTGGTTTGGGTAACTGGTCAGAAAATTTCAGATCGGAATTTATCCAGTTTTGACCCCCTAGTTAACTGGACTTAATTTGATGCACCTCTAGTATAACCCCTTTCAATGAATACGTCGAGTTTCCCTGTCACCCTGTATAAGCCAATGATCGCTACCTAAAGTAGTAGCAAGGATGAGTGGCAACTTCTCGTAAGACACTCTTCGCGAGGGCGATTTAACCAAAATTATGTCCGGACTTTAAAAGAGACTTTGAGTTGGTTTCGATGTTTCTTCTCAGAGCAGTCCGATAGGAAACAGAAACCCCATCTAGTTTTTTTTAAATATTATTGACGTGTAAAAATGTATGTATAAACCTACTTACAGAAATTAAATCTTTTATCATCAAACCAAAATATAATAGGGTTGTCATGTTGTCGTTTCAAAATGCACTTTTTAACAACAAAAATATCCTGCTTAGGTTACAGCTCTCCGTCTTTTGAATCCAATATTATCCTCCCCGTCGGTAAATCAATGACGTACCCATAATCCCTCAAGTCAAATTCTCAACGACATTATCCTTGAGTATCTTTTTGGAAACATCTCATCACACAGGCACGTGTGTTATTTGACTTGTTCGAGGTTAAGGCCGTAGGCTGTACGTTTTCCTAAGATATTGAAGGCCTCGAACTAACAGCATTAACATTGAGAAAAGATATCGTGTTGGTTACTTCTCTATATTCGTCACTTGTTACATCAATCCCTTGGTAAGTTTTGCTATAATAACATTTTTATCTCAAGGTGAACTCGCATTTTGCGAAGTTTGGTATTTAAATTCCCAATTTGATTTGGTTTTATTTTAACATAGCACCGCGTCTGTATTCTTCAAAGGGGGCGGGAGGACTGTGTAAGATCCAAAAGCACATTTGGTCAGTTATTTTTATGTGTTATTCGTATAAAAGGGGGTGGCCTATTGCCATTGGCAGAGACCGGGCTGCTTATACACCAGACAAGACAAGCGAGGTTGGAGCGTCGGGCGGAATGAGTCGACCATTGTACTAATTACGGTTTTTATTTATTTTTTCTAAATTATAGGGACTATATTGTGTGTATTTTATTTTCTTATTTTATTCCTTTGCGAATTTATATATTATATGTCCGTGGCATCACATGGATAACTGAATACCAGCGCTGCGGTATTTTTTTTTTTAATAAAAATATTTTTATGCTGAGATACTAGCCTTTTTGGCCTCGAACCGGACTTTTTTCTTTTTAATTTGTTAATTTTGTATTTTTTTCGTTTGTTAATGTTAATCTTGTTAGTTTTATAGGCACCTTTTTTGCTGTTTGTATTTCCTGTGCGTGTCCCAAATAAAGTATTTTTATTTATTCTTTCTTTCTTATATGAATTTCCTGTTATACTTATATATTTATATAAACACAGTGTTATAATATTTATGAATGCCTCGTGGGGCTAGTATTCACAAGCACTACTACTGAGCATGAAGTCCTTTTTTTGGGTGGGAAATTATCAAATAACTTCTCCCGGAGCGGGAGGGCGTGTCAGACGCCTTTTTTTTTTAATTACCTATCCTTTTTCAAGAGACAATACAACAAAAATACAATGGCTGAGTAATGATAATCAGTTATTATATATTTTTAAATTATAATTTTTGCTTGCTAATTTAGCCACTAAGTCAGCTTAAAAATATCAAATAAATAGACCACAATTCCCGGGAGGAAAACTATTCAAATGAATGTGTCATTTCAATAGTTTTTTTTTTTTTTTATCATTAGTTTTGGATCAGTCTAGTATACTTATAATCCATTAAGCTCTTAAGACCTTAAGCAGTTACATGACCACATACCCACTTGACATTTGAAGTACTTACAGCGGCCTTTTCAAAAACTTTGAGAGTACTTAACGTAGATTGTAATAATCTCGAAAATCTCGACGTTATATAAAATAAGAAACCTTTTGTAAAGAGAGGCTTATTCTTTTGTTCAAAACAATGAGTTTTCGCTGTGTTTGCTCGGCAATTCTTTGTTCAGGCTTCTAGAGGGCTTATCGGAAACGGGCTATGAAATGACCTCGTTTTAGATGTAAGGGCTTTTATGAACGTAAAAATAATATCATCATCATCTGCCTAGCCTTTTCCCTACTATGTTGGGTTCGGCTTCCAGTCTAAACGGATAAAGCTGAATACCAGTATTTTACATGGAACGACTGCCTATCCGACCTTTAAAAATCAGTTACTAGTTAATACAATACCCCTTGGTAAGACTGGTTGTCAACTTTCGGGCTTCTGACGACCCGTAACGACGTAAAAATAATATTCTTAAGGCCCTTAGCACACCTCCGTCACAAAGCTATAGCAGCGAAACCGCAGTGGTTCAATTCGACTGACTCGCATGATGTTCCGCTACTCGAGATTTCGCATGTCAAATTTTGCATATCAAATCTTGGGCAGAATATATGGCTCAACTTTAATTCTTCACGATCTTATTTGTATACCTGCATTCTAGCAAATAAATAATTTGTTTTATTATTATATATATTTGATTTGATACGAGTAGCGGAACATCAGCGAAACATCATGCGGTTTCGCGGCACAGATGTGCTAAGGCCCTTAAAGTTTGTCAAATCTGGGCAAATACCAATGTGACTTTTTCAATTCATATGTAATTTCAGTTATGATTGACTGACAATTTTAGTTATGGAAAAAAATCGTGAGGAAACCTGGACTTATAGTTAATGGCACCGATTCCCTTGTTCACAAACTAAACTTAATTTAAGATTAGTGCATCTTTTTTTTTCTATTTCATTAAGAAAAGGACAGATGATAAATATTACTTTACTCCTGTCAAATTAAGATATTCCATAGACAAGTTTAGACGTGATTAAAAAGCTACGTACTAAAAATACGTCAATTTACGTCAGGCGCTGACTAATTTGACAGGACTAAACCAATATAAATAAAAAGAAAAAGATGCACAGAACTTAAATTTAATTTCGTTTGTGAACAAGGGAATCGGCGCCAATGTAAGTCTAAAATCGCCAACCCGTTTTGAGCACAAAAAAAGAAAATCAAAAGTCATTTATTCAAACTAGGCTGACAATCAGTACTTTTCGAACGTCAAAATTACATAAGACAGTCCCCCTTAACGCCCGCCCTTCACCACTTCCTAGTGATTTAGCTGGGGAGAAGAAGTGGCGCAACAAACTTTGACAGGCCAGTTGGCGTGGTTGGTTAAGATACCGCCTATCATGTCGCTGGTCGTGGGTTCGATTCCCATCCAGGACAAACATTTGTGTGCATGAACATGTCTGTTTGTCCTGAGTCTGGGTGTAATTATCTATATAAGTATGTATTTACAAAAAAAAAAGTAGTATATGTAGTATATCAGTTATCTGGTTTCCATAGTACAAGGTTTGCTTAGTTTGGGACCAGATGACCGTGTGTGAAAATGTCCCAGGATATTATTAAACTCCCCAGCAGCACAGCTGTCTGTTCAGTTTAAAAAAACGTGTGAAGCAAGCGTGGTGATCAATGCTCGTGCCTTCTCTGAATGAGAAGAGGCCTTTGCCCTGCAGTAGGACAGTAATAAGCAGGTATTATTATAAAAAGTAAACTGTTCCCATCGCATATGAAGAAATCTTTACAATCTAATTGTAAGTGTAATTAATTATGGCACAACATAATTAGTTAATTACAATGAAACTGCATCTATATCAGGAGTTTAAAGGTCTTTCCCAAAATAATTACTTAGTTTTATTGAGAAGCCTTATATTGAGCTTTGTTTGCATAATCAACCCACATCATATAATGTTCCAAGTGCTGAGACACAGGCCTCCTCTCAGTGAGAGGGAGTGGACCACGCGGTTCCATGCGGGTTGGTAGAATTCGAGTGTATGATTCTAGAACATGCCGGTTTCCTCACGATGTTTTCCTTCACCGTTTTTGGAGCTTTGTTTACTATTACAAAAACCGGCAAAGTGCGTGTCGGACCACGCACAATGAAGGGTTCCGTTATCGAGATATAATAGGTTGGGGAAAAAGTTTCTTCGCTTTTTTTAAGAAAATTCAAAACATTTTTTAATATAGTTTATCTACATTTAACTAAAGTATGTAGGTACCATTTTGTTCGATAACTTTTTGCCATCTTGTAGGTAGGGACATGATCCCATTGCTATAGAAATTTTGGGACTTCTGGTCAAAATACCGCGACAAGTGGTTTTGGCAGTCCTCTCGTGATGTTAACCTGACACTGCCTATAGAATTCTGAAGAGACCAAAACAGGTGGAAATCTGAAGGTGCAAGGTCAGGACTATACGGCGGATGCATTAACACCTCCCAGCCAAACTCTCTTAATTTTTGCCGAGTGGCTAAAGATGTATGAGGTCTAGCGTTATCATGATGAAAAACCACACCCCTTCTGTTGATTAATTCCGGCCGCTTTATCTCAACTTCTTGCTTTAATCTCATCAGTTGTTCACAGTACAGTTCACAATCGATGGTCCTGCCTGGTGGTAACAGCTCATAATGAATAATGCCCTTCCAATCCCACCACACACACAGCATCACCTTGTTGCGAGTTAACCCGGGTTTCGCCACAGTCTGTGAAGCCTGACCGGCCTTTGACCATGACCTTTTCGCACGTTCTTGTCATACGTGATCCACTTTTCATCACCAGTTATCAGCTTCTTCAAAAATGGTTCGGTTTCATTACGTCGTAATAAAGAATCACAAATGAGTACACGGTTCATTAGGTTTCTTTCAGTGAGCTCGTGAGGTACCCAAATGTCGAGCTTTTTTGTGTACCCAGTTTTTTTCAAATGCGCCAAAACTATTTTGTGGTCAATTTCCAGTTCTTCAGCTACGTCGTAACTACTGATATCTTGCTCCACTTTTTCAAAAATGGCATCCATTTTTTCCGTAATAGGGCGACCAGAGCGACGTGCATCTTTGACATCAAAATTTCCGGATTGAAAACGCTTAAACCAAATTTGTGCTACTCTCACAGACACTACACTAGGTCCATAAACATCGCAAATTTTTTTCGCGGCTTGCGTTGCATTTTTACCTTTTTTGTAGTAAAATTTTAAAATGTATCGAATTTCTTCATTAGATTCACTCATCTTGACGGTACGAAAAACAAATGAAAATCACACATTTTCCTAATTTGAATTTGGAATTATGTTCTTTAAAATTTAAACTTTCAATGATACCAAAACCAGCCAGATACAAATAGTATACCCAAAGAGATTTTATTACAAGTTCATACATACTATAATGCGAAAAGACTTTTTCCCCAACCTAATATTTATCACAAGAACAAACTTAACATTATAGTTGAAAAACATGTTCTTCCATACATTCCTGCTGCAAATGTAAGTTTGAACACACAATTTTGAGATATTTAACATGTTATTTTAAGACCATACAGTTTTTATAAGTTTTCGTGTAAGCTAAGTAGGTATACAGGGTTATTGGTAAAACACTAGCAACCTCTTAAGGGGTCATTGTACTCATCATTATGAACAACTTCGAAATTTATGTTCGCATAATTCGTCAAAATGTACTGAACAGCTGATTTTTTTTTTACGATTTAAGATTTGGTCCCATAGTAAAAGTTGTTCATAATGATGAGTACCCCTTAAGAGGTTGCTGGTGTTTTACCAATAACCCTGTATAACTATTTTCTGCATTTTTCTCAAAATCTTAGGCTCAGTAGTTTCGGAGATAAGAGGGGAAATGGTCAATTTTCGTCTATTTTCGTAAATAACTTTAAAACAACTTACCTATTTTAAAAATATAAATATATATATATCTTTGAGACCCTCACAGTAAGCCCTTTCATTTAATATGTCACACAGTACAGATTGCAAACTTTTTTTTTATTTTTATTTCCCCCCAAAATTGACCCCAATATTCAAAATTCATTTTTATTCACAGAAATTCATACGTGTGCCAAATTTCAACTTAATCGGCCCATTAGATTCGGAGAAAATTGGCTGTGGCAGGCGAACAGACAGACAGACGCACGAGTGATCCTATAAGGGTTCCGTTTTTTTCCGTTTTTTTGAGGTACGGAACCCTAAAAACCAGAGTGTTTTTTTTAAATCCCCAACCAGAGTTTATTCATTTAGTCCAAACAAACTTGGATATAGATCCAACAAGCCATTATAATAAAACCAGTACCTATCAGACCAAAATAGTTTCTAATATCCAAAGTAAGTGGGCATAGACTCTGAGAGGGCTCTTTGACTTTGAAATATAATATGTGACAGGCCTTCTTCCAACCGAGACTAAATTAATAAACTCTGGAAATCTTAAGGAAAATCTATTTTAGTACTAAAATTCTGTAATATTAATATTAGGGACTACCTTCAGTTATAATTTAGACAAATGACGTTTTGAAGGTCAGAGGGTTTTATTGGATATAGACGATCAGAATAATTTAAGATCTCAAACGAGGAGTGCGGATATTTTAATGAAAATTACAATAAATTATGGTCCAAGATCTCAGTGTTGCCAGACCTTACTTATTTTCTGATTAACAAAATGTATGGGATATAGTAGTGTTAGTATGTAGTTTCAACGTACCTACACATACCTGCTGACGGCTAATTTTCAGGTATTAGGTCCTAAAGTTACGTAAAAATATTTCTTTATGTATGTCTTACAGAATATTGTTAATAATTAATAATACTTAATGGAGGTTTTTTTTTCCGCCAGACGCTTTAAACCTCGCAAAAAATGACGTCATCTTACTTATAGTTTGAGTCTTAATTTTTATATGATAATACTCGGGGAACTATTTCAATACTATTTGTAAGCAGCCAAACCAATTGTAGCGGTCATACATCCCCCAAACACAATTTATATGCCCTTGTTAGTATGAGCGCGAACGTGATAATTAGATGTTATGTGTCTGGTAATATTCTGTAAAACATACATAAAAATCAGCAGTCAGACTTTAAGAAAAGTGAGTAATATTTTTACGTATCTTTAGTACCAAATACCTGACAATTGGCCGTCGGCACAAGCTAGCAGGTATGTGTAAGTTCACAGTACATACTAACACTACTCTATCCCATAGATATTGTTCCAGAAAATAAGTAAGGTCTGGCAACCCTGGGATCTTGCTCTATTATACTGGCGCTATGAGGAACAGTGGTGGCCCAGTGATAGCGGCCCCAACTTACGAGCTGTAGGTCGTGGGTTCGAACCTAGACCAGTGCTTTAATTTGTGTAAATAATTTCATCACTACTGCTCTCAAAACAGTACAAGAAAACATTGTGAGGAAACCGGCATGAAACCGAAAATTCGAAGACTTGTGACATCTACCAACAGTACCGATCCAGGCATTCAGGCCTTAGCTGCAGTTAAGGAATTAGCAAGCGCACTGAAGAACTTAGTGTAAAGGTCATCCCTGACTAAGGTCACAAGAAAAGATAAGACAAGTACAAAAAATACTCTATTTATCAAAATGTTCTTTTATGTTCTCCCGTGCGTCATACGAGAGATAAATTCTGATTAAAAGTGATGTCACCGGTGACGTCACTGCTCTCACTTTATCACAGCGAAGTATTATATGGATGCAATAAAATAACACTCTCTTATCATATATACAAATCCTTTTATCCCCAACGTTTGATAAACGACGCTTTTAAGGCAAGCTTGATTTTTAGGCCACCGGGTAATATGACTTTTTGTATTCATATGCACTTTTTGGGTTTATATTGGACATTACTGACGCATAACAATAATTATTGAAGCAAAACATCGTGAGGAAACCTGCGGCGTAATTGTGTAACTCACGATAAAAAAAAAATCGTGCCTCAGATAGCACGTTAAGCCGTTGATCCCGGCTGTCATTCGTGAATCTTTGGTCGTCAGAAGTTCGAAAGTCTGACTACCAGTCTAAGGGGTATCATTTTAAACAATACAATACAGTAAGTGGGTTGTCGCAGTCACTCCATGTAAAATACTGGTATTCAGCTACATCCGGTTAGAATTGAAGCCTACTCCAACATTGTTGGGAAATGGCTAGGCAGATGATGACTTACAATAATAATTGCAATGGTTTTCATTTTTACAACTCAACCACATTCATTGCATTATTTACGTTTTTCAAACAATTTTTTTAATTTTTCAAACATATTTTTTTTTTTTTTTTTATTTGTGATGGGTTTGCTCTTGACTCTAGTCTAGGTCAGACAGAGACAAAGTCGACGATGGAGTGAGCTTACCCAGAAGAAGCCTGTTCACTCTCACTTTGAAGAGATTAGGGTTGTATACGTTCGGAAACACAGACGCAGGTAGTGAGTTCCACTCTTTTGCTGTGCGCATTATAAAAGACATTTGGAAGCGCTTAGTGCGAATTGGTGGAATAGCAACCAGATAGGGATGGTAACTGGCAGTGCGTCTAGATGTCCGGTGGTAGAAGGGGGCCGGTGGAATGAGGTCGTGGAGTTCTCGGGCACACTCTCCGAAGTACAATCTGTAGAAGACCGACAAGCAGGCAACCTTGCGGCGATGAGCCAAGCAATGAAGCTTGGCATCCACCAGTTTTACGTCGCCAATGAGCCTCTTAGCTCTGCGTTCCACCGAGTCAAGCGCGGCTAGTTGGTACTTAGCTGATCCATCCCAAAGGTGGCTGCAATACTCCATGCAGGATCGGACTTGCGCTTTGTAAAGGGTTAAAAGCTGTCCAGGCGTAAAGTATCGCTTCACCCTATTTAGGATGCCCAGTTTCTTGGCCGCAGTTTGGGCCTTGTACTCGATGGTGGCGCCGAAGTTGAGACCAGATGTCAACTCCATGCCTAGGAGCTCAAGTCGATCAGTTACAGGAACAGATGTACCCCGAAAAGTAGGAGTTTGGGCGAAACGAGTCTTTACATACAAACATATGAAGCAATGGATTAGAAATTTCCATCAAAATCCTTCAGATTATAAGTGAAAGTGTACTACGCAATTGGGGTGCTGGACTTATAGTTAACTAGCTTCTGCCCGCGACTTCGTCCACGTGAGATTTCTTGTTCCCCCGACCCGCCCCTCGCATCGCATCGCCCCCTGCGCTATTTCTTCGTTTTCGCTTAGCGTTCTTTCTTACTTCTTTCTTTTTGCTCGGCTCCTAAGAGTCGTAGCGTAGGGTCATGTATTGTACCTGCACTACACACAACACCGATAGCGTCACGCCACTCACTGATGTTGCTAGAAAATAAAAATGCCACCACAGTGTTACAATATTATATTTTTAGTACTGCCAGTTTTTGTTATTATAATCAATGCCCAAAAGTAAAAGCGTCCATAGGGACAATACATGACTATAATGTTAAATAGCCTTTCTCAAGAATTGGGCTATAAAATGCAAAAATATTTTTTCTAATCCAACGGGTAATTCCAGAAAGTACCCCCTACATACAAACTTACAAATAGACAAATCTAATCTATAATATTATTCGTATTATTATTAATAGATATAAGTTTTAAATTGGCAACCCGTCTTGAGCAAGCGTGGCGATCAATGCTCAATCTATCCTTCTCAGTATAAGAAAAGGCCTTTGCCCTCCAGTGGGACAATATTAGGCTGGAATATATCATCATTATTATAATATTTATTCTGTAATATGGATAATATGTCTGTCTTTTTAGTAATTTGGCTAAAGAGGATTTACCTATGCAAAGAAAATAAAATATCTTCTAAAGATAAAACCTAGTCTTTAAACAGTCTCGAGTTACGAAGTTTTTAATGCCTTTAATTTAGAATTCTCTTCCTGTACTTATGATTTTTTAATTTTTTATCGTAGATTTTGCGGAAATTTTGCGAAGCAAAATATGGATATGTAAATGAAAAAAAAAAATTCATTTACATATCCTCTTACATTTCCATTTACATTTCATTTACGTTTCCTCGAAAACTATTAATATAACACAGAAAGTATTCCACGTATAAATCATAATTATAACATCGCTTTGTACGTTTGTATGTCTTCCTTTTGACGTCGTCAAAGTCTGGGGGAGATATACTCACTATCGGGGACGGAATTTCGTTCCCATCTTACAATACCCTTCGCTTTCAAGTCCGACTTGCACTTTCTTTAGAACATTATTTTATCATATAAATAGTTACGCAAGGTAAGATTGATATCCAAAGTTACACGTGGTTAAAAATTTTAGCAAACACGCTTTGATTACGGCATGTTAAATTGTTGAGAAACCTGAATATTGAAAGTTTATTATATTATATTAAGTACTTCGTAATTTGAAATAATAAACCAGTAACTTTAGATCACGTATCATTTCATAATATAATGTAACATCACGCCAGTATTCAACAGGAGATGGATAGCAGCGAGACCTTAGACGAAGACTTTGGAAACAACGTGTAATATAGCACAGCAGTGACAGAAAAGAGTCGAGAAAGCAGTTTGACCCCGTCAAAAGATTCACCAGTGAAGCTGGACTTGAAACAACCTGGCGGCGACGTCGTTAAAAGAGCCTATCCAAAAGTGTAAGTATTAACAGTGACAACCTTTTAAGGGGTCATTGTACTCACCATTATGAACAACTTTTACTATAGGACCAAACCTAAAATCGCGAAAAAAATCAGCTGTTCAGTACATTTATGTTCGCATAATTCCTCAAAATGTAGGGAACAGCTGATTTTTTTCGCGATTTCAGCTTTGGTCCCATAGTAAAAGTTGTTATTAATGATAAGTACAATGACCCCTTAAAAGGTTGCCACTTTTTATACTTACATCCTGTATATCACCTGTCTCTCCGCAATTCCAATGCTTACTATAGGGTGTATACTCGGTAGGCTCTATAATCCTTATCTATATCCTAATAGCACGTCTTCCCTATAATTATCGCGCCCCCCGGTCTACTCCTTGATATGCAATGGTCTCTGTTGCACCATGTAACATGAGGCAACCGGGGCTAGTGCTGAGGTCAGTGTATTTCATTAATTCATTCATTCATAACATAACATCGAGATATTAAAGGCCAGCCTTTAATACCCGAAGAGTTAGGCAGAGGTGTACCTACAGAACACACTCACACTTCGCCAGTTAATGAATTGAATTACTTGGCGAATTGTGTATATTCAATTTCATACACAAATAATACAATGTTGAAACTCGCAAATAAATCAAAACCTATAGGGTACTGCCCGTTGATCATGAAATTGGTCAAGAAACAAGTCAAGAAGTTCTCAAGTAAAAAGTACAAGTCCGATCCTGCATGGAGTATTGCAGCCACCTTTGGGATGGTTCAGCTAAATATCAACTTGCTGCGTTTGGCTCAGCGGAACACAGAGCTAAGAGGCTCATTGGTGACGTAAAACTGGTGGATGCCAAGCTTCACAGCTTGGCTCATCGCCGCATGGTTGCCTGTTTGTAGGTCTTCTATAGACTGTACTTCGGTAAGTGTGCTCAGGAACTCCACAACCTCATTCCACCGGCCCCCTTCTATCATCGAACATCTAGACGCACTGCAAGTTACTATCCATACGTAGTTGCCATTCCACCAATTTGCACTAAGCGCTTCCAAACATCCTTCATAACGCGCACGGCAAAAGAGTGGAACTCACTATCTGCATCAGGATTCCCGAACGCTTACAACCGAATCGCTTCAAAGTTAGAGTGAACAGGCTTCTTCTAGATAAGCTGACTTCATCGTAGACTTTGTCTTTGTCACCCATACCTAGCTATAGTCAAGAGCAAACCCATCTCAAATAAGAAAAAAATTAAATAAAATAAAAGTAAAGGAAAATGTCCGAAAATCGTTAATTTGTAGTTTTGTTACATTTTTTTCAGCAGACAAACATTAGCAGTTAGAGAATTGACCGTGACGTATATCGATGTATGGGAGAACATTTTTTCAACTACAATGTTAAGTTTGTTTTTGGGATAAATTCTGCTCAACTACGAAACCACAGTTATACCAGAAATTGTGTAGATTTATTTATTTATTAAAGAACACCAACAGCATATAAATTCAACATTGGTTTAGATATTTCACACTAAGTTCATCAGTAAGAGTAGTTTCTACAACAAAGCGGGTAATACACGAACTAATTCGAACTACCAATCTTTGTGGACACAACGGCTACATACAAACAATTTCAATACATACAACCGCGATCGCATCAGGCACGGTTCCGACCACAATCGTGCCATTGCAACGTAGATATAAACAGGTATAATTGTACGTGCAACAGACAGACGCGATTATTTACCGATAGGTTGGCATTATTGGGATTGTTTGTCTGTTTTCGTGTTTGAAATTGAAATACACTAAAGTAGTTTGATTGACATGATATCGATGTTTGTAATGCTATGACGCTGTAGAGTGTAGCATAATCAATTTATAGTCATTAGATAATTTAGTTGGATGGAAGATAGAAACTTAGATGGATATATCTGTATAAAGAAAAACCGGCCACGTGCGTCCACGCACAATGAAGGGTTTCGTAATAGTTGAGAAGAATTTATACCAAATATAAACTTATCATTGTAGTTGAAAAACATGTTCTCCCATACAACGATATAGGTACGTCACGGTCAATTATCCAACAGCAAATGTAAGTTTGTGATCGCAAAAAAAAAACTACAAATTAACGATTTTAGGATCCTTTACTTGTGCTGTGAGAACTTGATTCTTGACTACATGATTTATTTGCAAGTATCAGAATATGTCGCATAAATGGCTGCGATTAATTAGAAGCTTGATTTTTTTTAGAGCTCCAAGGGATCGTATACCTAGGTACGTACTTAATATTAATTTCAACTTGATACCTTCATGCGTTCCTGAGAAAAAGGGTCTTGACAGACTGACAGACAGACGGATAACGATGTGATCCTATAAGGTTTCCGTTATTTCCTTTTGAGGTGCGGGAGCCTAAAAAATACACATCAATCTTTTACTTAGAAACTACGGTAATTCTTCAATCTTAACTGCTCATATATTTTCTTAAATGGCCTTCTACTTATCCCTTCCCTCCCCTTCCTTTCCTTCCCTTCTTTGACCATCTTCTGCCCGCAACTTCGTCCGCGTGAAATTTCGGCCCCCGACCAACCACGTCGCCTCGCATCGCCCGCCTATTACTTCGTTCTTTTTTCTTTATGCTCGGCTCCTAAGGGTCCTAGCATGATGTTAAATAGTATAACGTCTTCCTCAAGAATTGAAGAAATAATTATTCAAATTCGACGGGTAGTTCCAGAGATTAGCGTGTTGAAACATACAAACAAACAAGCAAACTCTTCGGCTTTATTATTTGTATACAGGATGACTTTGAAAACATGCGACAAAATTTAAGTGGGTGTTCTACCCATCAATATGAACAAATTTTACTAAGGGACCAACTAAGAATTCGCAACAAAAAAAAATTGACCTTCCCATGTAACAGTACGTACCCGATTGGACCATTTTGTATAAGAAGGACGAAATTTTTAAGCGAATTCTAAGTTGGTCCCATAATAAAAGTTGTTCATATTGATGGGTAGAACTCCCCCTTAACTTTTGTCGCATGTTTTGAAAGTCATCCTGTATAGTATCACACGTAACACAAAGTTAACTTATATCACGAATTGCCTATATCGCAAAATCAACAAGATATCTTCAAAGAAAATAACTTTAATACATTCCTCATTATTTATTCAAAATGTAATAGGTACATATAAAGGTAACCTTTCACTCTTTTTACTTCAGAAATATTCCCAGACTCCGAGTCAATTCAGCTAATATTAAACTCAATGGGCAACCTATAAGAAATTATTCCACTTTTCCCTGGAGATAACTTCGTAATTACAGTGTTGGGAGACGTGTGAACCGACCTCGCAGCCTCCCAAAAGAGATGACATTATGTATTACGTCACATATTTAGATGTATATGCACTGTGATGGAAAATAAGATTTACTTCGAACAAAGACTCCTCTACTGTAATAATGCTGATCCATACGTCATGCTCGTAAATGGGTGCCGTCAGTAGGGACTGATCATCTCATATCTGCCACGGCTTGTTTTAATTTTTGAATGGTTTTTTTTTTAACTTTTTTATTACGTACGCTATTACCGTGCACGTCTTTCTACATCGTTCTCAAATGTAGAATTTCAACATGAATGATGTAACCAATATTATTGTGTAACAATTTGTTTATTTAAAAGAGTGTCCGTGGAATTTTTTGCCGGTTCTTCTTCATAGGAATCTGCTACGCTTTGGAATGGGCGACTAGCTTTATTTTTCTGACTGACCAACTATCACCTTCTGTTTAAATGTGCATGTAATTTTAATTGAAATAAATGATTTGATTTTCAAAAGTAGGGCGTCATAGAAAGTTAACAAACATCTTGGTACACACGGCTATATATCAAGCTACCAGTATAAACTGACCTCTCATTGTTTGAAAATCCTATACAATGCATCAGTCTCAATACTCAATACTCTATATATTTATTGCTTCCACATGTGAAATTAGGTACCATGTCGCGCACTGCAAAAGTAGGAGAGAGGAAGAGGGCTTTATTTGACTACTTAGTTGAATGTAATGTACTATTTATAATGTATATTATGTTTTTGTATAGAGTAGCCGCAGCAGCGGCGCCAGCGCAGCATGCCGAGCTTGGAACATGGGGTGGCGCAAGATAAAACTATCGTACTAGAATGTTACATTGCAAAACCAATAAACCGATCTCCTAAAGAATCAACAGGCAGTTTGGCAAAACATGTATACGAAAGATTGCTTTGTCAGATTATAGACCTCAACTATATTGAGCCATATGTTTGAGCCGTTTGGGGTCGAAACAGGGCCTTGGGGTTCTAGTGCTCATCGTGTATTTGGGGACATCGCCAAGCGGTTGGTCGACTCTTCATGGGACCAGAGAGCTAGCAAGCACTACGCTGCTACAAATATGAGGATGTCTAAAAACGATCGATCCCTTTACACATGGGACCAATAGCGATCCAATACTGTAATATAATTGGCAAAATTTGTGAGTGTATGATTACAGCTCAACTTTTGCCTACGAGCTTCAACTTTGGCTGTTAAAGTGAATTAATATTGTCAAATCAAAATCTGCTATGTGCAAAAATTATACTTTTGAAATATTGATCAAAAGTTCTCCTATAAACTTTTATATGAAGGTGTTTTTTAAATAACTAAATCAAATGAAAGCCATAGATATTATCGTCGATCATAGGCACATAGCAGTTTTTTATACGGTATATAGGGCAGTGAAGTATAAGCAAAGTTCATACAGTAGAAATCTTTAAAAAGTGCACATAGCAGATTTTGGTTTGACAACGACGATATTATGTTTTACTAGATTTTGCCCGCGGCGTCACCCTAGTAGAGGTCGGAAATTATCCCACAGGAACGTAATACCGAGATAAAACGCATCCTAAGCCGGGACATGGTTTATCAGTGTGTCAAATTTCATCCAAATTCGTTCAGTTGTTTTTGCGTGATTGAGTAACAAACTTCCAAACATATAAATTTTCACGTTTATAACATTACCAGCTGTTGCCACGAAAAGTCCTACGACCTTATCCAGGTCATGGTCTACTTATGTGCAAAATTTCATCCAAATCCGTTCAGCCGTTTTAGTGTGAAAGCGTAACAAACAAACTCAAACTCACTTTCGCATTTATAAAATTATAGTTAGGATTAGTAAGATAGCTATTACAAGAACCCATTTACCTGCTTTATTAAACTTAATAACTAACATAATTTCCTCATAAAAATTCCTTTACCAGCTCTGAATTCTCCTTTAAAAAATTCTTTTTAAATCGCGTCAAAAAGCTGCTCTTAAAAACATTATACTTGTCAAAGGAATTTTATGCAGACAGAATATTCAAGTGGATTTTGAAGGCTTCTTTTATAAAGAGAGTCTTTGGTATGACACTGTATAATAAATGAGATGATTATCCACTAGGACTCGTGAGAGAAAACATCAAAGACTTGTTTTTTAATGAGAAAATAAACTACTAAAAATAAGTTACTACTTGACCAGTTATTTATTTATTTATTAAAGAACACCAACAGCATATATAGGTACATTCAACACTGGTTTACATGAGTTATGAAAGGTATTAGATACTGCTAATGTATACACAAATCATAGTTATAGTTATTCTTGGTATTACATGGCAGCGCTGAATGCAAAAACAAATGTTAATTTATATGAGTTTATTCCAGTTTATTCTTTACTATTTCAATTCGTAATTCAAAAAAAAAAGTGTCTTCTTATTCGTAACGATATTATTGATAGAAAAGAACAGTTTTATTTAAGTATTTTATAAAAAAAACTTTATAAAAAAACAAGTTTTGATGAAACAGGGTATCAGTAGGTCAGTAATCTTTTCGTAACAAGTTTCAAATGCGATGAGATCATCTTATTATGGTAGATCAACAGCAAAGTTAGTTCGGTAGTCCTATAAAAACAACCAGTAGATTAAGTAGCAATCTTCTTACAGTTTAAACGTGATTTATCTCAGTAAGTAAACAAAGGAAATAAATTGTGTTCTGCCAACAAATTGGCAACTTTGCCCGACGACGCGACGGTGGGACCACTTTATATGCGCAGCTGGTGGCACCGCGAACTTTGTTAATTTATACTTGAACCGCTAGTTTTCTAGTAAGGGATGGTAGGGAAAAGATTAGATTTTTCGCTTATATATAGGCTAGAAAAATACTGAAAGAAAACCGCAGATTTAAAGGCATAATGTGACATGGGAGTTATCTATACTAATATTATAAAGTGGATTTTTTTTATGTTTGTTTATTTGTTTGTACCGAATAATCTCCAAAACTACTGGACCGATTTTCACCATTTTTTCACCAGTAGAAAGCTGAATTATCAGGAAGTGACATAAGCATAGATATTGTTCTATGAGTAAGGTATTCAGTTACCCACTCGCGCGGCTCAGACGCATCGGAAAGAAATGCCTTACAAAAAGTACTAGGATTGCATGAATTCAAGATAGTAGGTATATCAATTCAAGATACGACACGTTGTGCACAATTTCTGAGCAGTAAACCTAAAAAAGTACGAGGCTTGCATGATTTAGTAGGTATTATGCTTCTAATAGGATTTAGATAAAATTTGTCACACATACTTTATAACATGGATTAACACATAGAATACTTTTTTATCCCGGTAGTACGTTTCCGTGGGTTAGTTTCCGACTTCCACGCGGCCGAAGCCGCTGGCATAAACTAATTTTCAATAAAATGAACAGAAAATATTTCAATTTTCTTGTTTGTGACTAAGGACGTACATTTAAAAGATTTTCAACAAAACAAATCTTCTATGTATACGTGATTTATAGTATAAAAAAGTTTGTTAAAAACTCACCATAATCAATCGCATCATACCTCCATAAAACAGTGTACCTACTAGATACCCATAAAATGCTTGTAGGTACATACTCGATAACAACCCAAGTCAAAACCCTCTCATATGATAAACTATCCATCTCGAGAACCCAACGTAAATTTGAATGACCATAACTAACGAATCCCATGTTACACCAGTAAACCAATCACAAAGTTATAGGCAAACTTCGTTAAAACAAAGTGGTTGGATAGTAAGGCTAATAATGTTGAGTAAAGGCTCAGCCTCCGCAAGATTGCCCACCCTTGGGCAACATTGCCCAACGCATAACGTTGTTATAATATTATTATTATCGTTTGACCTTTCGAGCGATTTGGAGTAGGGTCTGTCAGGTAAATTCATAGTGGAGGTAAATTTTATAGGGAAATTTTGGGTTATCGAATTTAATGTTACGCTTTACTGCAATCTGTGGGAGTAATTTCGTGAAAAGGGACGGAAGTGTGTAACAGGAAGCCGGGGAAACGCGTGCTCTTTGATTTGGTGAATGAGCGCGCGCGGTGTTAGAGTTGGTCGTCAGATGGTACCAACCCAAACAGATGTCAATGTCATCATATGCGACTACTGTAAGGCTCGCTCGATTTTGTTTATTTTAGTACCTATATCATGTCGTATGCAGAAAAGGGAGTAGGAAGCCTTTGCCCATTAACGGGACATTAAGGGCTAAATATATCGTATTACCCAGTAACTGGGTTGTGGAGGTCAGATAGGCTGTCGCTCCAGGTAAAATACTGGTATTCAGCTGCATCCGGTTAGACTGGAAGCCGACCCCAACATAGATGGGAAAAGGCTAGGCAGGTTTTTATGGGTTAAATATATAAATACCTATAATAGACTATAAGTTGTGGCAGTGTAAGGCGAAATTGTATCGTAACGGGGTTTGGAACATTGGTACGGTCAAACAGCCATATAGAATTTTAAAAATATTGCTTTTTAAAATCCTATATTCTCTGTTACATTAAAATTAACCCATAATCCCCTTATATGTCTTTAATGGTGAACGTGTAGACGAAATATTATTAAAAATTGCTTTGATTACAATCGAATAAAACAGTTTTTCGCATTAAAAAAATAATATTTTTGAGGAAACTTTTCGATATTTTTGTATCGAGCCAAATTGTGTCAATCCTGTTTTTTGCCCTCATAATTTAATAAAGAAATCTAAAATATTATAATTATGAAAAATGTGGCAAATTTGTAGTTTTTGAGGACAAAAATTGATTTTTCGTACAGCCGAGATGCGTCAAAATATCTTCTTTGGGACCCATTTCGCCTTATGGCAAAGGAATGAAATGGAAGGCAATATACTCTTTATCACAAAATGCTGCCGAATGAATCGTTTTCTCAGGAATTCCTCCTCCTAAGCAGCTTATTTGGCATCGACAGGGGATTCGGAGGCTTGTTGACAAATACTGAGTTCTAGCAATCTGCCCAGCAAACGCACACCATTAAAGGTAACCGACTAGAAGGTCCATGGACTATTATATATCATTATGAATTTAGATATTATACCTAAGCCGTAAATGTCAAACAATGCTAAATAAACACTTACCTTTAAAACGGGGCAATAAACAATCTTGACAATAGCAATTACTGTAATAGCCACCTGAAATGGTGGAATCATCACCGCAAGAAAATTGTTCTATATTTTTGGTAACTGTTTCCATACTTGGGCCGTACAACAGAATATCATGCTTTTTTTTTTCTTAGGCACTTCTATATTCATACAATCAATCAATCTGCCTAGCCTTTTCCCGACTATGTTAGGGTTGGCTTTCATTCTAACCAGATGCAGCTCAATACCAATATTTTACATGGAGCGACTGCCTATCTGACCTCCACAGCCCAGTTACAGGGTAATATGATACCCCTTGTCAGACTTTCGGGTTTCTGACGACCCGTAACGACTGTCAAAGATCTACAAACGACAGCCGGGACCAATAGCTTAACGTGCTTTCCGAGGCACGGAAGAATCTCGATATGTTATGGATGGTCACCCATCCACGAACCGACCGCGGCAAGCGTAGCTTAACCTTCGATCGACTCGTGTGACTGTTATTACTTAGCCACGAGCTCCACATATTATAGTCATACATTTCTTTTAATATTCTCTCTGCACTTCTACAGGTACTAAAGGGATATTTTTATCGTATTTAGGGATCGATACCCATCAGGTCTGTGAAGTTTACAAAAAAAAAAACTGATTCTCTAAACTGATATTTCAATTAGGTAATTAAACTACATGCGGTCGTTGAGCCCAAAAAAGTCAGCACATCGTTTTTTTGTTCAATCATGTTTAGTTAAAGATACCTATCACGTCTGTGGAGTTTCGCTGGCTAATTTAATTAAATGCAAACTAAACCAAAACAATCGCACTTTAACAGTTATTTTAACCTAAATTAGTTTCATAAATTAGTTTTAAGAGCTTTTAAATTAAGCTATTTAGACATTAGGATTTAAACTAGGATAACTTAATTGGATATTTTTAGTAAATAAGTGTAATGAAGTTATAAGTGACTGTGCATTGTCTTTAAGCTGATAATGTACAGTTTATTTAGAAGTTGTAAATGAATTAAATTTTATCTCTTTTTTCTTTTCTTTAATAAAATTTTATTTTAAACAAACTCATGGGATCAAATTGTTAATTTAGTTTATTATGAAGTTACTAAAAATTTTGGACCCCAAGACAAACGAAATATAAAGGTTTTAAAATTACATACTAATATCGAAGTAGTTCGGCGAAAATTGTGAGCAATTTTAAAATCTAATTAAACATTAATCTGAATTTTATAGAAACGCTTACCAAAGGACAAAACATAGATTCATAGTATTTTGAAGCCAAAAACATCAAAAATAGGTATAAATAGCATTATTTAAATTAACTTAATTTATGCTGAAAGTATATACATGACTTATGTATATACTTTCAGCATAATATACCAACAATTATAAAAAACCCACCTGGCCGAACTTGTGAGTTTGTATCTAGGGGGTAATCTTAGGAACTACGAAACTCCTGATCCCATCCCGAAAATTCTTTCACTAACTGGAAGCTACAGTATTGCCGAGTGTCATTTAAGATGTCATTTTAATCACCGTTAACTTCTTAAAGGGTCATTTTACTCATCATTATGAACAACGTTTAGTATGGGACCAAACCTAAAACCACGAAAATACAGCTGTTCCCTACATTTTATGCGAACATAAATGTAAGGAACAGCTGATTATTTTTCGCGATTTCAGGTGTGGTCCCATAGTAAAAGTTGTTCATAATGATGAGTACAATGACCCCTTACGAGGTCAATGGTGATTAAAATTACACCCTGTATTTTATCTCAAAACAAAAAACTTCACGCGGATGAAGTCACGGGCAGCAGCCAGTCACTACGTTGAGTATAGAACTTAACAGACTTTAATACATTGAGAACTCCGTATTGACACAGTAGGTACCTTCCTTAGGCACCTGTCTCACCGCCGGCCATTAACGAGAAGCGAGTACAGCTAGCAACTAAAAACGTTTTCGCGAGCAGCTGCGGTGACAAGCAATTACTCGCTGGTATGCGTATGTAGGTACCAACTTACCAAGCGTCAATCTGTTAGCGTGTGTTCTGCCCGCCAAGTGTCGCTGAGCGACTACTCTCTTTGATAAATTACTCTTCTCGCTGCAACAAACGGGTACTCGCCGGCGCGGCGGTGTGAATATTCAGCGATCAATGATATTAATATATGTATCTATTTTACTTGTACGGGTCCTACAAACTTTTGTACGTTTCTTGACCGTGTAAATCATTGAAAGCTAGTCGCTTCCTCGTCGGCGGTGAGACAGGTGCCTTAAGACGCAGATAAATGCCAGTGGCCTTGAGTGGTTAGCTTGCGTGTTCTGTGCTGAGCTCACGCAACGCGTTGTACGTCCACCCAGTAACAGGACTCGCCCATCAAGGAGCGCTGTTCCATTAATAATGTATTATACTTAAAAAAAAGGTACTATATTAAAACACGTATACTAAAAGATAAGTAATTAAATTGTCTTTAAAATAGTGAAAGGTACATAAAAATAAGCTTGATAGTTTTTTCGTGATTTGTGACTTTACAAATTAATTACACTATGTAATATAAACATAATCTAAAATACTCACAAATTTAATTTTTAAGAACACACAAACTAAGTTTTTAACACTACTCGTTTAGACGTCATTTTCAGTTTAAAATAATTAAAATTCGTTTATCATCGCCTTACGAAAGCGAGCAGGTGGTCGTTCGCGCATCAAGTCGTTATGACGTCAAGTTAATATTAAATTACGTCCTCAACCTTGAAGGAGCACGTTCATGATACATTCTATTCACACTCACGACCTGAGAAAGTCAACATTTGACACACAGCACAGGTGCCAAGCCTTATTACCTTCTAATAACATATTATGTAGGTATGTCCGTTTTCAATGCATAAAGAAAATTAAAAGAAATAAAAAGTCGAAATTAGTTTTTCTATATCAATCTACGTAAATGCGTATAATATTAGTGCTATTCAAATGTATGTAATGTTAAAACACTGAAAATAATTAAAACACATTGAATATACTTTGACACTAATCTACGTACGTAGATTAGTGTCAAAGTATATTCAAAATCTTGAAACTAACTAAAAACTACAATAATTGAGAGTTCTCAAAATTAATTAATATTGGTTGGCTAAATAACAACAGCCGCACGGGTCGATTGAAGGTTAAGCTACATTTGTCGCGGTCGGTTCGTGGATGGGGGACCATCTGTCATATATCGAGACGTCTCCGTGCCTCGGAAAGCATGTTAAGCCGTTGGTCCCGGCTGTCATTCGTAGACCTTGGACAGTCGTTACTGGTCGTCATATGCCCGAAAGTCTAACAACGAGACTTAAAAAGGGTTATCTTGTCCATAACTAGGTTGTGGAGGTCAGATAGGCAGTCACTCCATGTAAAATACTGGTATCCAGCTGCATCTGGTTAGACGCCGGTTGGAAGCCGGCATAGTTGGGAAAAGGCTAGGCAAATCGATTGGTTGTTTTATTCTAAAAACCTCTCCATTTGCATTGTCTCAAGTTTTTCATCATTCGTCTCGTAATAAATGATAATTCTATACCTACACAATATCTTCAGAAACAGAGCATTTTCACCCAAAAGCTCCTCAGTTACTGAATAATGAACTTCATCAAATATGCATATGTGTGAATACGAAATGATTCAGCGCAATATTGGCTACACTAGGGATGCCGAGCAAATAAAGCTGTTAAAAATATCTAGACTTCAGTTTGAACCCCTCGAAAAGGTCAACGGGTGACAAAAATATTGCTTGAATGCGGTATTGAGAATATCTCACGTTTCTGTGGCATTCTTTTATTTTTGTGACAACACCAGGCTTATGACTGTGCAATTTAAGTTTGCCTAGAGTTTCCCAAGTTGTAAACGTGTTCTAAAAACTTATCTTGTTAACTCTGTACTTTAAATGCTTACCAATTTATGTTCATGTATAAATCGGAGAGCATAAAAAAAAATAGGAATAGTCCCCTAAGTTTCTAGGAGAAAGGACGTACTTTCTCCTAAAAATTTTGCTCATACTTGAGTATGGACGGAGCACTATTTTACAAGCACGTTTCCCAATTACATATTTTGTTTGTTTTACATTATACTTGAAAGGAAAAGTACACATACACACGTAACATTCATTAGATCAAAATGGCCTTTTTCAGTTAGACACAATCTTGTCGTGACTAACTGAAAAAGGCCATTTTGATCCGCCACTATCTAAAGTCAATGTCAAAAGAGCTTTTAAATGTCAAAATTGACAAGAAAATTGCATTGAATTTAGTTGTCAATTCCAAAAGGTATCCTAACTCAAAACTACAAAACTATAACACAAAGCACAAACACTTTCCGTTCAAGCCATTTTTTTTTTTGAGTGGGACATCATAAAATCAGTCGGAGCGGGAGAGCGTGTCACACTTTTACTGACTACTGACCCACCCGTGTTCCTTCAGTTGCCTGTGCCAGGGCCACGGTAACTCTTTCGAACAACCCGTGACAAACATAAATCACAAACATTTTCCGTTGAATCCTTTTTTTTTTTGAGTGGATAATCATAAAATAATTTCTCCCGCTCTGGGCAAAGCGGGAGGGCGTGTCACACTTTTACTGACTAAAACCCCGTGTTCCCTCAGTTTCCTGTGCCAGGGCCACGGTAACTCTTTCGAACAACCCGTGACAAACATAAATCACAAACATTTTCCGTTGAATCCTTTTTTTTTTGAGTGGATAATCATAAAATAATTTCTCCCGCTCTGGGCAAAGCGGGAGGGCGTGTCACACTTTTACTGACTAAAACCCCGTGTTCCTTCAGTTGCCTGTGCCAGGGCCACGGTAACTCTTTCAAACAACCCGTGACAAACATAAATCACAAACACTTTCCGTTGAATCCTTTTTTTTTTTGAGTGGATAATCATAAAATAACTTCTCCCGCTCTGGGCAAAGCGGGAGGGCGTGTCACACTTTTACTGACTAAAACCCACCCGTGTTCCTTCAGTTGCCTGTGCCAGGGCCACGGTAACTCTTTCAAACAACCCGTGACAAACATAAATCACAAACACTTTCCGTTGAATCCTTTTTTTTTTTTTGAGTGGATAATCATAAAATAGTTTCTCCCGCTCTGGGCAAAGCGGGAGGGCGTGTCACACTTTTACTGACTAAAACCCACCCGTGTTCCTTCAGTTGCCTGTGCCAGGGCCACGGTAACTCTTTCAAACAACCCGTGACAAACATAAATCACAAACACTTTCCGTTGAATCCTTTTTTTTTTTTTTGAGTGGATAATCATAAAATAACTTCTCCCGCTCTGGGCAAAGCGGGAGGGCGTGTTACACTTTTACTGACTAAAACCCACCCGTGTTCCTTCAGTTGCCTGTGCCAGGGCCACGGTAACTCTTTCAAACAACCCGTGACAAACATAAATCACAAACACTTTCCGTTGAATCCTTTTTTTTTTGAGTGGATAATCATAAAATAACTTCTCCCGCTCTGGGCAAAGCGGGAGGGCGTGTCACACTTTTACTGACTAAAACCCACCCGTGTTCCTTCAGTTGCCTGTGCCAGGGCCACGGTAACTCTTTCAAACAACCCGTGACAAACATAAATCACAAACATTTTCCGTTGAATCCTTTTTTTTTTGAGTGGATAATCATAAAATAATTTCTCCCGCTCTGGGCAAAGCGGGAGGGCGTGTCACAATTTACTGACTAAAACCCCGTGTTCCTTCAGTTGCCTGTGCCAGGGCCACGGTAACTCTTTCAAACAACCCGTGACAAACATAAATCACAAACACTTTCCGTTGAATCCTTTTTTTTTTTGAGTGGATAATCATAAAATAACTTCTCCCGCTCTGGGCAAAGCGGGAGGGCGTGTCACACTTTTACTGACTAAAACCCACCCGTGTTCCTTCAGTTGCCTGTGCCAGGGCCACGGTAACTCTTTCAAACAACCCGTGACAAACATAAATCACAAACACTTTCCGTTGAATCCTTTTTTTTTTTTTTGAGTGGATAATCATAAAATAGTTTCTCCCGCTCTGGGCAAAGCGGGAGGGCGTGTCACACTTTTACTGACTAAAACCCACCCGTGTTCCTTCAGTTGCCTGTGCCAGGGCCACGGTAACTCTTTCAAACAACCCGTGACAAACATAAATCACAAACACTTTCCGTTGAATCCTTTTTTTTTTTTTTGAGTGGATAATCATAAAATAGTTTCTCCCGCTCTGGGCAAAGCGGGAGGGCGTGTCACACTTTTACTGACTAAAACCCACCCGTGTTCCTTCAGTTGCCTGTGCCAGGCCACGGTAACTCTTTCGAACAACCCGTGACAAACATAAATCACAAACACTTTCCGTTGAATCCTTTTTTTTTTTTTTTGAGTGGATAATCATAAAATAACTTCTCCCGCTCTGGGCAAAGCGGGAGGGCGTGTCACACTTTTACTGACTAAAACCCACCCGTGTTCCTTCAGTTGCCTGTGCCAGGGCCACGGTAACTCTTTCAAACAACCCGTGACAAACATAAATCACAAACACTTTCCGTTGAATCCTTTTTTTTTTTTTTTGAGTGGATAATCATAAAATAGTTTCTCCCGCTCTGGGCAAAGCGGGAGGGCGTGTCACACTTTTACTGACTAAAACCCACCCGTGTTCCTTCAGTTGCCTGTGCCAGGCCACGGTAACTCTTTCGAACAACCCGTGACAAACATAAATCACAAACACTTTCCGTTGAATCCTTTTTTTTTTTTTTTTGAGTGGATAATCATAAAATAACTTCTCCCGCTCTGGGCAAAGCGGGAGGGCGTGTTACACTTTTACTGACTAAAACCCACCCGTGTTCCTTCAGTTGCCTGTGCCAGGGCCACGGTAACTCTTTCAAACAACCCGTGACAAACATAAATCACAAACACTTTCCGTTGAATCCTTTTTTTTTGAGTGGATAATCATAAAATAACTTCTCCCGCTCTGGGCAAAGCGGGAGGGCGTGTCACACTTTTACTGACTAAAACCCCGTGTTTCTTCAGTTGCCTGTGCCAGGGCCACGGTAACTCTTTCGAACAACCCGTGACAAACATAAATCACAAACACTTTCCGTTCAACCCTAATTTTTCCACGTCCCATAATAATCAGATTGCGTACTCTCAAAGTGAGACTTTAGTTCATTATCACCCTTACCTAACTACCACCAAGACTGTCTCGTAAACTGGCTGGAAAGGTCTATCCACACCTCATACAGTTACTTAGCCGTAATTAATTATAAGATCCCTTGAACCAAGATGAGAAGTTTGTAGGTACCTTAGCAACTCTATTGATTGAGCAAAAGGTGGATAAAGATATCTCTCTAGGATAAAGCTCTTGTATTGGTACGAAAAAAGAAATTTTTGGCGCAGTTCGAGTCCACGCCGCTTGTTTTCGTGAAAACAGATTGCAATTTTACTACGGCTTCCGATACTGCCGTAGACATTGTATTTGCTCGATACTAGACTTAGTAGGCTTAATTCGTGCTCTCAATACATATGACCAAACAATCTAAGCACACTCTTTTCAATTTTTGTCACTACATCGTCTTTTAAACCGCATGTTTGCCTTCTCACAGCAATCCTCAGCCTATCATTCATAGTCCCACCACACATGCTTCGCAAGGAGCGCATTTCCACAGCATTTATTCTACTTTCATGCTTCTTTTGCCACACGCAATATTCACTTCCGTAAGCGTAGGCACCAGCACACCACACATGAGCCTTTTTAGACATCAGCTGGTAATTATCGTATATTACCTCATTCTACCGATTTCAAAGTGTACCGCTGACCCTTTACTATCGTCAAGTAAATTGATTTGGAAGACACTAGTACAACTACTGACTGCATGTAAATAGTGAAAGTTAGTTCTCGACGCCAGCACTGACTTTATTTGGAGTCAGCTACTGACACTTGAACAAAAAATCAAACCAAAAATGATTGGTAGCACAGTCCCTGCTACGCCGTAGCCGCGTAGCATTCGTAGCGTAGCTACGTTCATTATTTAACGACAAACATTGCGGTATCCTTATAATATTATATAATAACGTTGGAACTACGGAGGCAGAAGTAATATTAATAGCATCGTGAATATTCGCACATTGGCGACGGCACAGAGATAATAATATAAGACCATCTTATCAGCCAGCTCGAAGTAATCGGATTGAGTATTTGTGTATGTATTATTATGGAACATTTTACTCTTTTACAGAAGGAAGTAATCATGTTTTTATATATATTGCAATCCTGAGTAAAATTGTGTTCTATTTTAGCATCAAGTTTATTTAGAAAAGAACTGAAATATAAGACAAACTGACGAAGAAGAAAATTTCTAGTATCTTCAAATATCATCCATACATGCTTTTTTGGGGACTTGCTTACCTATAAGATATTTATAAAACTTAGTTATGAATAGGTAAAATTACATAATTATTTATGTATACAACAACACTACTTTCTGATTGTAATAGTATAAGTGCCAGACAAATACACGCATAGTAACTAACAAAAATAAGATGGTCGTAAATCATTTCAGACCGTATTTTCACTTGACAAGCTTAATTAAGTAAATCTCGCATACACAGAGGATCTGATATCATTAACTTGAACATTTACTGATTAACTAAATTCAGTTAAAATGTTACAGTCGAGTTCGCTTCAATTAAAATTCAAGGTTCAATTAGAGAGAGATATCACATCAAGATCGTTGAGACTTTTCCAGCACTAACAGGGTTCTGAAAATGGTTGTTGACAGAGTGGACTGTCCGTATGTAATTCACTGCTGACAGTTACATGTGCCTACGTATCGTGTTGTTTACTGATACTTAGTTTTAAAGACAATGTTACTAACCCTCTATTGATTGAGCAAAAGGTGGATAAATATAATATATGTCGTGGATTCTGAACGGAACTTCAAACTGAACTGACTTGGGTGTATTCGGAAATGGAGGTTGGCAACACTTTGCGAGCTGTCAATGTCATTTTGAGTTTGCGCGGGGAAAATAACGATGACAGATGACGGCACCCAGTCACATTTCGTGATTAGACACCGAACTGAACGGACGTGCTGCCAACCTCGCGCCGACCTCGCCGCGTTCCGACAGGAATCCAGTTCCATCCGATTCGTGTGAAATCAAACTAATTACAACTGTAGAGTGCATATTGAGTCTTATTTCGGCTACAGCAATGGACGATGACCAGTCCGGCAATGAATGCCCACATTCTTCTCCTTCGGATATATCTCCAGGATAAATCTCACGAAAACTAATTATAAATATTGAGCCATCCCAACTTCCTGGCACAGCGTGCTGTACTGGCGCTGCTGCTGCGGTTGCGGAAAACCTCAAGCGGCGGAAGTACCTTATCGGTAACTATATTTTCGAGCCATTTGGTGTTGAAACCCTCCGGCCGTGGGGTCTGAGTGCTCAGGGCTTGTTCAACGAAATCTCCAAATGGCTGGTTGACACTTCCCGTGACTCGTCTCCGTGAATCTTTAGGTTCATTCGAATAATCGAGTCTGTTCAAACTACAGTTCGGTGCATTTCATGTATTCATTCATTCATCATCATGCATCATGCTGAGTGGAAGCCTTCTTGTCACAGTCATGGCGTGCCAGCAGCTGCCGACTTTTGTTTTGTGCTCGTGATTTGTGTTTTATTTTTCTTATTGTAAAACTCGAGTTAATTATATTTTTGTATGCACGTGTTTCTGTGACAAATAAACATATTTTTCTTTCTTTTTCTTTTCATCATTATTTAATACCAGGACCGGCACCCTAATTGCGTAACACACTACCAATCGGAACCTGAATCATTTTCAAGCAAATTGCTAATCCATTGCTTCATATGTTCCATAAATTTGTCTGCTCGACAACGTAAATAACGTTATGAATGTTGTTGAACTGTCAAAATGAAACCGATTCCGATTCCATGTGTTACGCAATTGCCTCGCAGGATGGAAAGTAGCCTAAGTCGAAGGACGTAGGCTACTTCCCGGAGGTCCCGGGCAACTTATCTATCTAATTTTATAACGATTGCTTCAGTGATTTAAGCGCGAAAAGATAACAATGAGGGCCGGTTTTTTGATCCATAGTTAACTCGATAAATGGTTAAACATAGTAACTAATGGTTAAATTTCAGCTAAATGTGTTTGCCAAAATGCCATTATTTACTATTTTTTATCTTGAATGAGTTATTATGAATACATTCATGTTTAGCCTTTCACTTTTAGCCAAAATTCACTAAGTGCGGATTTCACCAATGAAACTGAGCACATAAACCACGTTTAAAGGCTGTCAGTGTCATTATTTTCTTTAAAATATTGACACTGACAGCTCTTGAACTCGGTTTAGATGTGCTGATCGCGTTCAGTTTAATTGGTGAAATCCGCACTAAGGGTCAACTCACATCTGTCAGCACGGAATCGCATTTATTCATGCTCTATCCTTTTCTATCTCTCAGGATCGTCATTTGCTAGAGCGAGAAAGATAGAGTGCGCGCGTGGCAGATGTGAGTTGACCCCAACTAAAATGTCCACTGCTGGACATAGGTCTCCCCAAGCACCAATACTTCGACTGGTGCTGTGCTTCCCGCATCCAGTGGATTCCTGCGACCTTCACAACGTCATTGGTCCACCTTGTGGGAGGCCGTCCAACGCTACGTTTTCCGGTATCTACGCAGTCACCACTCCAAAACCTTTCGGCCCTGCCACTGCCACTTAAGTTTGGCCATTCTTCGGGCTATGTCGGTTACCTTGGTTCTTCTGCGGATCTATTCATTTCTGAATCGATGGCAACAGTTACAATGGCTTTCATAGGCTTTGACAGTTCAACAACATTCCTTGCGTTATTGAGCAGAGAAATTTTTGAACGTACAAAGCAATGGATTAGCAATATGTTCCAAAATTATTCAGATTGTGATTGAAAGTAGGTTACTCTAATTGGTGGAATGCCAGCTCTCTTCAAGCTTACTAAACCAAAGATTTCACTGTGAAATTTTTATAGAATAGATTTGCAGGTTACTTGGCTTGCCAGCCAAGTTTTAACGTGTCACTTGCGGAGCGCATATAACCTTATTTACCACTTTTTACTTATAATATTACTGACCACACCTATTCTGCCGCCATAAAGAAAAAGGACAGAAATTTTGTAATGGCGAAAAAAAATATTTTGTCCTGTTTAAACTATAAGATACAAAGGCAGATGCGTCTTTTAAAAGTAAGAATTATTAGGTTTTCGTTAAGTTTACGCCAATTTAAAAATACTGATAGATGCGTCTTATTTTGCTGATTCCGAATATGTAAAAACTCTATTTCGAAAAAAATGTCAGATACGTCTTTTTACCTTATGACGGCAGTATGTCTGCCATCAAGCATCATTGTTATGTTGCGAGTTGAAAGCGGCTTTGTGAAGAATTTCTCCGTAAAATTACAGGCACTTGAGAAATATCAACATAGTTGCAAAGCTCCATATCTGCAAACTCCTAGATATTATAGATAACCGTTACAAACTTTCTATCTGATACGCCGTCTATACTGAATAAAATTGAATTCATAGGCATCCTTTTAAAGGGTCATTGTACTCATCGTTATGAACAACATTCACTATGGAACCAAACCTGAAATCGAGAAAAAAAATTGTGCTGTTCCCTACATTTTGACTAGTATGCGAGCATTTTTTTTTTAAGATGGGTTTGCTCTTGACTCTAGTTTAGGTCGGAGGCGACAGAGACAGAGTCGACGATGGAGTGAGCTTACCCAGAAGAAGCCTGTTCACTCTCACTTTGAAGAGATTAGGGTTGTATGCGCTCGGAAACACAGACGCAGGTATAGTTTGACCATAACCGCTGTACCGCGCCGTAGGTATGTGCGCGGCGAGACGGGGGGCATTGCAGGCCGCTCATTTGTCAACGCTCACGGCGTCCCACCGCTCATTCACCAGCGCTGCACCCCGCTTCGTCGCGCATTCCTAAGGCGTGGTACAGCGGTCTTGGTCAAACTATAGTGAGTTCCACTCTTTTGCTGTGCGAATTATAAAAGACATTTGGAAACGCTTAGTGCGAATTGGTAGAATAGCAACTAGGTAGGGATGGTAACTGGCAGTGCGTCTAGATGTCCGATGGTAGAAGGGGGCCGGTGGTATCAATCAGGTCGTGGTGTTCTTGAGCATACTCACCAAAGAGCATAAATTTCAGGTTTGATTCCATAGTAAAAGTTGTTCATAATTATGAGTACAATGCAGGGGGCATTAGGATGCCATAAATTAAATTTCATCCTGTATAAATTAACTTCAAACATGAACTAGATTTCCATTTCGCAAACCACATTATCCTTGAAATACTTACCACGAGTGACGCCCAAGACCTTTAAATATGTACATTATCTTATTTACTCTCGATTGAATAACAATCAACCTTATCAATATATTAACATAATGTATACTTAAACATGCTATTAATAATTGATTATATTGTGGGTAGTTCAATGGCAAGTTCGTGACGTCACGCGGTTAGGTTAAGGTGATATTAAGTGACAAGTTGTTTACTAATCAATGGGAGGGGATGTGCCTCCCACATGTATTATTAAAATCACCATGAGTTGCTTTATGAGCTGTGGGTGTCACTCATATATTTAGTTAACTTCGAGGTCACCTGTGATGGTCGTGGGCGAGAGAATGAAGGCGAGAAAATTAGACTTCTATTGATGTGGTTTTTTGGCGTAACACCGAATATACATAATTTCTTATCGGAGGGTGTTTTTTTTAATGTTTATCTTATATGGAAACCCACTATGTATTTTTCCGTGGGTCAAATGTGACATAAAATGCAAATAGATAGACATTAATATTTTCAATCGTCAAGTGACCTACCTACAATACTTCTACGACACAATCAGAATCTGGATCAATCGTAAATCTCAAAAAATGAATTGTATATCATTACAGCATAGAATTAATGAAAAGCAGACTAAGAAGTAATAACTGAAATAACGGCAAAAGAATTTAAACTTTGTATCTGCAAATTAATCCTAAAATGCTCTGTAATGAAGCGTTAAAAAAACACTTAGGTAAATCAAGAAGAAAGGCATTTAGATTACCTTCGTAATCTTACGGCTGAGCCTAATTCGACAGAAGACGGAATTACGGAGCTTATTTTAAAGTATTCACAAAGTAAAATACTTCTAAAATACTTCTTATTCGGCCATCTTCGATCCGACGCGTCCAAAACTAATTTGAAAGTTTGATACCTCTGTCGAAAGAATCCGTAAGTATTGCCTTTGTGTTAAAAATGTAACTTACGCAAAAAAAGTCTGGAACTGACAGATACGGACATATATTTTTGTTGGATAGACAAAAAATAGCTGTTATATATTGTTAGCAAAAGTATTCCATACTGGTTGTAATACCAAAGAAGTCTAGAGAATAATAATAGACCCCACTCTTATTTCAAATGTTATTATTATGAGACCAATTCCCCAGGTACCTCATAATTATTATATAATTGCATAGCACATATATGTGAGCACTATGTAGCTACTGTACAAATATTATAAAAAATATAAAGCTACCGTTTACTGGGTACGTCTCTACGACTTGAATGTGCCCTGGCTGCTAAAAGTATGTCATGCTAACTCAAATGTCTCCCTGGTGGTGGCGTGTGTGGTGGATCATTAAGTTCCCTTCAAAATAGTTGAGCTGAATAGTGCTGATCCATGCGTCATTATCGTGAACGGGTGCCGTCAGTAGGGCGTGGTCATCTCTTAGAGCTGCCACAGCTTATTTTAATATAGTTTAATTATCCAATTGTTTTTAATTTTTATCTTTATAATACGGACTCTTTTAACGTGCACGTCTTTCTGCATTGATCTCACATGTATATTTTAAACATAAATTATTTAACCAATATTTTGTAACAAAATTTTGATTTAAAAGAGCAAATGACAAGAAACTCCATTCTTGCCCATTCTTCTCCATAGGAACCAATTACGCTTTGGAATGGGCAACTAGCTTCATCGTTCAAAACTGCCTGTAATGGCTTTATTTGAAACTAGCTTTTGCCAGCGGCTCGCGTTAATTTAGAATTTGACAATCAATTCACACTACTAAACACACGAAACTTAAGTAGTGTGAAATCGAAAGACACGTGGCGCCATCTATTATCATGAGAACGTTATTGTTGTTTTTTTGCTCGGAAACAGTACTTTTTTGGGATGAAAGGTACCCTATTTCCGTTTCTGTACACCTGACAACGTATATGCAAAATTTCAGGATAATCGGTTCAGTGGTTTAGGCGTGAAAAGGTAACAAACAAGCAAACAAACTTACTTTCGCATTTATAATATTAGTTAGGATAAACACTGAGTTTTAATTACTGCAAATAGTTTTTAAATAGTCATGCCTACAAATTATTCAGTTTTGATGGAAGGTCTTGGAAAAAGAGGAACTTGATGGTATAGCTACCATCGCCAACAAAACGTCCTCATCATGACATCAAAATCCTGCGGCTTATTTTAAAGAAGGGATATACGTAACGTACATCTGCAAATAAAACAGTTACTAAGCAAATAACGTGATCAAAGCCGATTCCACCATCACGTGGTTCTGAATGACGGTAATATAATAAAAACACACCGTCAACCTGATAATTTGTAAAGAAATCTGATAAGGAAACCCATTTTACCACACGAATCGAAAATGTAATGATTATCGAATTCTCTTATGAGAAACCTATGAATGAGACACATGCAAAAAAACCGGCCAAGTGCGTGTCCCGCAAAATTAAGGGTTCCGTAGTTGGGATGAATTTATCCTAAGAACAAACTTAACATTGTAGTTGAAAAACATGTTCTCCTATACATTCTAACTGCAAATGTAAGTTTGTACGCACAATATTGAGATATTTATCATGTTAATTTATTACCTTAGAC
Organism: Dicycla oo; assembly: GCA_948252095.1. Classification (NCBI taxonomy): domain Eukaryota; kingdom Metazoa; phylum Arthropoda; class Insecta; order Lepidoptera; family Noctuidae; genus Dicycla; species Dicycla oo. Next base: position 9,579,106 of record OX411721.1, on the reverse strand, counting down.
TTCTTAAAAGTTGTCCTGTAATCTATAGGTATAGAACTATTTTCTGTATTTTTTTTTTCAGAATTTTATGCTCAGTAGTTTCGGAGATAAGGGAATGGTCAATTTTCGTCTATTTTCTTAAATAATTTTAAAACAATTTATTTTAAAATTATAAAAAATATATATTCTTGAGACCCTCACAGTAAGCCCTTTCATTTGATACATACTAATTTGATATAAATGTATTAAAATAATCACGAAAAACCTGTAGAAATGAAACGTTGTCAGCCCGTACGGAATAAACGCTATTATATATATATATATATATATATATATATATATATACATACATATATATACGCGATGAATCGAGAACCCACTCCTATTTTTGAAGTCGGTTAATAAAAAAAACCTTTCGCATTGCCAAACAAAAACGACGATCTAATTTAACAATTCATACCTCGTAAGCTTAATGTTCCAACGTAGTTGATACCTATATGTGTATTACAAAAGATATTTTGTGAGGGTTATTTAGGGTCGAAAGGATATCATCCCTAAAGGCGCCGGCTGATAGCAATGTCTATACGACAAATGAGGGTCGTCTACACAATGTACCTATTCAGCGTAGCAAGACCGTAGACCGTAGACAGTTGCTACGGGCTACGCGCTACGGCGTAGCAGAATGTATTCTAAGACGATTGTCTGAAATGAATATGTTAGCATCAAAATAGGGGTGAGACATAATACAATGTATAATGTAATTTATATGTTATAAAAACATAATATTAGGTATAGCAATAAAACTTTGGTGCGTGGTCACTCCTCGTAGATTCGTAAATACGGTGATTACAATATTTCTGGGTGAATATTTGACCTTTTAACCGCCGTCATTACCATCCGCCAAAAGTTGATGAAGGAGAATATCGTTAATGAAATATTTCATCAATTCCCAGAATCTGCTTAAGGACCAGAATCAGGAATTGCTGAAATATTTCATTAAATATATTCTCTTTCATCAACTTTTGGCGGAAGGTAATGACGGGCGGTTAAAAGGTCAAATATTCACCCTTCTGCTCTCGATAACTATGTCGTTTCCTTTGTAATTTTCCTCAATTATGCCTATACTAATTAGTTGAAGTACCCAATTCAGGGATTTTCGAATAATAATGGACGTGGATTTTTTCTTTGATTGATAGGTATAATTATTTATTCGTTGCTAAATTTGCTAGAAAAAATTAAAGGCTGTTTCTTAATTTCATAGTTTTATTATTTTTGTATGTAATAAAGACCTTTGTTACCTTTATTATACTCGTAAAGCATTTAAGTCTTTATATATATAATTCTTCTGTGCGTGTGTACGTGACTGAACTCCTCCTAAACGGCTGGACCGATTTTGATGAAATTTTTGTGTGTTCAAGTGAATTCGAGAATGGCTTAGATTCACAATTGGACCCGGTAGGTAGCGCTGCGAGCGATTCTAGGGAACAGGACAACGTCTGTCCGATCAACTAGTTATAAAGAGGTATGTGACTTAGTTAACGTATTATTTAACGTAACATTAAATAATACAAAGAAACCTGTAATCGCTAAAAAAAATCAGCTGTTCAGTACATTTATGTTCGCGTAATTCGTCAAAATGTACTGAACAGCTGATTTTTTTTTTCGCGATTTCAGGTTTGGTCCCATAGTAAAAGTAGTTCATAATGATGAGTACAATGACCCCTTAAGAGGTGGTTGGTGTTTTACCAATAACCCTGTATAAAGAAAAGCAAATGCTATGTTTTACTGCAAACTTCTAATACGTTGTTAATTGTAGTGTAGGCTACAAATTATAATTATGTTTAGAAAATTACTTCGTTTCACTACCTAAACCAGGGAGCCTTTTAGTGTTTGACATTTTGAGGGCATCCTTTGGAAAGTTTCTACCGAAAGTCCCAAATTAGGCGGCGTCCACTTCTGTGAGTCTCACGCTTACCCGCTTACGTTTATTTGGTTTTCAGTTTCAAATTGACTTTGAGGACTGTAGTCAATCTGCCTAGCCTTTTCCCAACTATATTGGGGTCGGCTTTTAGTCGAACCGGATGCAGCTGAATACCAGTATTTTACATAGATCGACTGCCTATCTGACCTCCACAACCCAGTTATTGGGTAATACGATACCCCTTGGTAAGACTGGTTGTCAGACTTTCGGGCTTCTGACGACCCGTAACGACTGCCAAAGATCCACGAATGACAGCCGGGACCAACGGCTTAACGTGCTTTCCGAGGCACGGAGGAGTCTCGGTATGTAAAGATGGTCACCCATCTACGGACCAACCTCGGCAAGCGTAGCTTAACCTGATGGATCAACCCGTGCGAATTACTTTAATATGGTTTTTAAGCAATTTATTATAATTATGGTGAAGTGCAGCTGATGGTGACTTCATCATCAACTCCAGTTCTTCTGGTTCTTACTAGGAGAACTCCTCAAAATTTAACATCCCTGGATCAGGAAAAGCAATATTTTGTAAAAGGTGATGAGCAGTTGACATTAGGCTATTGTAACTTAGATAAATTACATTTGACCCAAAGTGAAAAAAGTGAAAAATAAAAACATTAAAATAAAAAAATAAAACAACTGACTTCCAAAAAAAAAACACTACAATTTAAAAATAAGTTTAATTTCGGAAGTCGGTGACAAAAAACAAAAGTACAGATCCAAAGACTTCCGAAATTAAAGTTATCTTTAAATTTGTATTGTTTTTTTTTTTTGGAAGCCGGTTTTTTTTGTGTAAAAAAGTTTTCTTCGTATGTTGCTATAAAACTTGTATATTTAAAGTATTGTCCGTACTCTTCTATTATATCTATATATTGTATTAACAACTGTTGGTTTCTTTTTTTTAAACTGATAATCCTACTCAAATCCTATTCTAACTTAATTAATCTGTTCTTAATTCTTATTATAACTTAAATCTGACTTTTTTCGTGTGTGTTTACTTAAATAATATATTTTAATTCCTTCGTTAACCTAATTGAATTATTCTTACGGTGGTTTTTCCTCTAATAAAGTAAGCTTAATTATTATAGGTACAGAAAAAACACACATAAGTCTATGTTATTTGATAGAAACAGTTAAACCGACGCATTTTATTTTGTCCTGGCACATTGAACTCGCCCGCATACGTGATGCGACGATATGTGATAGCTATCTTCAGTTTAATCGGTCAACTGCGACGCATAAAATTAACACTGTTGTATTTAAAACCTCGACATTCCATGGTGTCAATTCTGTTGGGAGCTGACAACAGATAAATCAAACTGATTCTTTACTTTCTTATTTTATTGTAATTATCCAATAAAATAAGAATAGTTCAAAAACATGTTCTCCCATATATTTCAACTACAAATGTTTTGTACGCAAAATATTGAGAGATTTACCATGTTGTTTTAAGACCATAGACTTCTTATAAGTTTTCCTGTAATCTATAAGGATTGAACTATTGTATGGACATTAAAAAAAATAATTGTGTCAGTACTTTCGGAGATAAGCAGGGGGAATGGTCAATTTTCGTCTACTTTCTTAAATAACTTTAAAATTATATCAGAAATATATTTGAAACCCGCATAGTAAGCCCTTTCATTTGATATGTCACACACAAAACTTTTTTTTTATTTTCTTTCCGTCTATTTTCTTTTGAAAGTTTTACAAACTGTACCGTGTGACATGTCAAATGAAAGGTCTTACTGTGAGTGTCTCAAATATATTTTTTGTATAATTTTAAAATAAATTGTTTGAAAGTTATTTAAGAAAATAGCTAAAATTTTGAAAAAATACAGAAATTTGTTCTATATCCATAGATTACAGCAAAACCTAACCCAATTTTAAGTTTGTTCTTGGGATAAATTCATCCTAACTATGGAACCCTTCATTCTGCGTCGTCCGACACGCACTTGGCCGGTTTTTTTTTTTTGTGAAACATCTAATGCGGCGGGTCAGACCAGCAGTATGTAGTTAAGAAATTATTTTGGTATTAAATTAACATGCATTTTTTTTTTAATAAAGAATATTTTAACTCTTTAAAAAATGTCTATATTTTGTTTTTGATAAGCCATATTTATATCCTTTAAATCCATACTTTCATGCATATTTTCTATATAAAATTCGATGTTTCACATCTACCAGGCGCCCTGTGACGACTCAATATTTTAATCATGAATATCGTACCAGCTCAAGCACACAAACAGTGATCGGTCTCGAAGAAATTCCCCTAACCACCATGCTCAGCGGATATGAGATTAAGATAATATTTTAATTGGATATTGACTCTATCTTCTGAACTAGGCAACTAGGCGAGGCCTGTATCTCAGAAGATAGCGCTCAGCTGACAATTTCGTACTATACATACTCGTATAACCTAAAAACATTGTGTGCTACTGTTTTAATTTATTAAAACAGAATGTAAATAGTGGATAAAAGTATGTGCACGCTCGCGTGTGTGTGTGTGCGTGTGTGTGTGTGTGTGTGTGTGTGTGTGTGTGTGTGTGTGTGTGTGTGTTTGTGAAGACAGAAGATTTTCGGTATTTAGGTAGTCTAATTGTAATAACCATCTTTTCACTGAGATTTTAGCATCATGTTTGCTTAAATGTAATATATTAAGTTTTTTGTTAATTTTGTTATACAGTATACTGCTTGTTACATAATACTGTCTTCTTGCAAATGCTGTGTGATGTGAACAATTATGAAAAACTAGTTTCTGCCTGCGTCTGGCAGTATCAGGAGGGGGAACTGATCGATGCTTCCTCAAAGTGGATTCAAGCACAAAGATCTGTCGGACCCTAAGTACTTTGCAGTCAGAATATAGCTGTGTAGTCGAATATCGAAATGGCTTTCGGGTCATCACTTTAAGGACAGCTCTCTGTGCTCGCTCCAATGCGAGGAACCGTGTTTTTCCAGCACCTCCCCATACTGTAATGCAATACTGAATAACAGATTGACATAATGCAATGTATATTTTTGTAAGAATCTCAATTGGTACAGAATCTCTAAGAGTTTTAAACATATAAATCATACTCCTTAACCTTGTTTTTAGTTTATTTAGATGTTTGTCCCATCGCAATTGGTCGTCAATTTCAACTCCAAGGTACGAAGATGTTAGTAGGTATTACCCTACAAGACGACGAATCCGCTCTTTTTTTCTGCAGATGATTTTTATTAAAGTTATTTTTATTATTGTTACATTAAAGGACGCCCACGAACACTCACTCCTACCTTCCCATGGCCCTTCCAACGTTTGTTATACGGGCCGAAACGTGGGGTGGCTGCGGACCTAGCACTCTTGGCAATCTTATTTTATGGTCCGCAGGCGCTTCATGATCCCTTACAAATTGAACCATGTGTGTCCCTGAAGCAATTCTCCCCTAATGGGGGCTTGGCACAACCACACAACAATCAATCTTCGCCGCCGGTAACCTGTAACAACAATTTTTTTTTTTTTGTTCTCCCTCCCTTCTCTTTTTTTTTCAACTCTCCTTTTATTATTTTTTTATTTTTTCACATTTTGTCACTTTTTTCTTTTTTTTTCTTTCTTTTTTTTTCTATATGAACAGTGAATGTCTATTAACTGACGGTCAGAAATCGAACGGACTCCACTTACTTGCAACCGAAGGTCAAATCTTGTATTTAAAAACGTGGCCACACTGGGATCGAAGCGAAACGATGCTAAGTTAGTTTAGGTATCTTTCTTCCGCGTCATTTTCATACATCGGTTTACACTGCGTACGTAAGCGAAACAAAAAGGAAGCATGAAAAGACGCGGAGGAAAGCTAACCGAACTTAGATTCGTTTCGCTTCATTCCGAGAGTGGCCTGCGCTTAAATGTCAAAAACTTGTCACACATACAAGGAAATTGAGGTATTTTTGCCAGATTGAGAATGTTATTAGAATGCGAACGTTTTGAAAATTAAAATGGGATTGCCCTTCTGATTTCTAGAAGCCTGGTCAAGCCTGTGATCAGAACATCTGCTGTAAGATCACATGTACACTGGGCACAGATAACAGTATAAACCGCTAATCACATCATTCGACAACGACGGATTAAAAGATCGGGCAGACAATTTTCCAGAATCTGAGGGGCATTTAAATATAAATGTATTTCAGTGGTTATCTGAAAAACTACGTATACAAGCGTATTCCAAGTTCAAGGCTAAGCGAAGCGTACAGCGCCACGAGGTAAACTTCAAAAAACGAAGTGGTCTAATGATTTCTTCAAATAGAACAAAGTTTTAATTTTAAATGTTGATATTAATTCGCGTTACGAATTTGATTTTAGAACGATATTCTGTGACGCGGTATAATGATCTATTTTTGAAAATGTTGAATGCATAAGTTTGATTATGCAATACCCTTTTGTAAAGTTTTTTAATTATTTGCCTCCCAGAAAAGTTTCTACCAATAAATTCTAGCTCTCAAACTAGCATTTATTGATGTTTATTGTGTCTCAAATGTTCTATACATGAGTTGAGACAGCCGCAGTAAGTAATCAGAAACACTTGTGTTGGGGTTGACTCGCTACTTCCCTTATTTAATACAGTATTGAGACTAAATTATTAGAAAACAATACAAAATAAAATAAAATAAAACAATGCAAAATTAAATAAAACAAAACCCGGCTAAGAAGCAAAGCCGGTAAAAATATGTGATTATTATAGTTTCTATGAACTTATTCTATTCATGCGTGTTTGTGTGTGTATGTGCGCGCGTGTGTGTGTGTGTGAGTGAGTGTGTGCGTGTTGTTAAGTGTATAATTATGTATGTATGTGTCAAGTTAGCAAATTCGTACTAAAATGTGCTCAGTTTCCTCACACGTTTAACGTGTGAGGAAACTGAGCACATTTTAGCCACTCAGTTATAACTTTCTTACATTCATACATAACTTTAGGATAAAATTGTAGTTTAGAATTTATTTTGTTGTAAATATATGTAGATTGGGTCATATACTGACGTCTTGCAAAAATCGAACGAACCATTTCGGAGTGGGCTACAATATCATTCCGTCTTCTATCCCGGCTGGCAGAATTAAATGGAATAGATTTATGTAGATATAAGGTCACATTTAACAAGTATAATTGTCTAACCGATAACAATCCACTGGTTATGTATAAGTTAACTATGGGGTATATAGATACCCCATAGTTATATAATATATAGATATTAAAGCACCATTTTTGCGATTATACGACTCGCGTGAAGATTACTACCTACTAATCTGACAAGATATAAAAAGGCTTCATGTAATTGCTTCTACGTCCCAGTCGTGTAGTATCCAATTAAATACTTATAAAAGTGAAGAGTTTGCCAGACTTTAGGTATCAGGTTACACAGTTACACAGGTGAACTTGATTAGGTATCCCAAAAAACAAAGGTTTCAGGCCTATTTTGTTACGTAGGCTTTACATGCACGATAAAACACGGTGTTGTTTTAAAACAAAACCGGACTCCAGTATTAAGGAAAATAACATTAATGTCACGATCATAAAGGTCGGGCTGTCTCATTTTTTGTGCCACAATATTCGGCGCTGCGATGCGAATAATATTTGCTGAATATCATATTAAAATATATTCCATATGGGCCTTATTGTACACCTGCTCTCATTTCAGGGTTGAAAAGGTTCCAAAGTAAAATACAGTATTGTTTTGTTAATGTGATAGTATAATATAATATTTATATACTTACCTTAATCCAACTTTAAATATAAATGATAGCATTTAGGTAAGCTTTCTGACTTATGTAGGTATTATTGCTTCATTATCCTCACATAATATATTACGCTGTCTCTTTATTTTGGCCGTTTTGACAACACCGTTAGGAAATGAAATAGCTGGAATGAATTTAATACCAACTGAGTGTACCTATTCAATTAAACTACTTGGATTATACCAATTTTTTTTTGGGAGTTTTTACCTCTCCTACACGTAAAGCCGGGATGTTTTTTTTTATATATATATTCATCTATTCCATTGTGTAGCGTGTCGTTGGGATAGGTCTTCCAAAAATATTCAGATACTTGAGCCAACACTAAGTTACTCATTCATTGAAATTTTGTCTTTATTTTTGTTTTTCTTTCATTACTTTATTGAGTCGATCCATCAGGTTAATCTTCGCTTGCCGTGGTTGGTCCGTAGATGGGCGATCATCTTGACACGTGCTTTCACACGCCTCTGAAAGCACGTTAAGCTATTGGTCCCGGTTGTCATTCGTGGATCTTTGACAGTCGTCATGGGTCGTCAGAAGCCCGAAAGTCTGACAACCAGTCTTACTAAGGAGTATTATGGGTTGTGGACGTCAGATAGGCAGATGCTCCATGAAAAATACTGGTATTCAGCTGCAAGGCTAGGCAGATTGATTGATAATTCTTTACTTTATTGTTACGTCGCGCGTTGGAGCAAAAAAGTAGGACAAAACATTGCATAAATAATAATTTACTTCACAAGTCACCCTAAGCACGAAAATGCAACGTCCCTATCACAAGTAGCGACAGGGGCGCTACCATTCCTCCCGTAACAATACAACAACGTCGTACAACTTTGTTACTAGGCAATTCAAACTGAATACTTAATGAAATGACCTAGTTTATCTAAGATACGCTGTGCTATGTATAGCGACAAAGCAGGCGTGACATGACTTATTGCTATGGGTTATAGTGGCCGGTTGTGTAGCCCAGTGTAAAACTGTGGGTGGTTGTTTATAAATTGTTTTTATGGGCTTTTTTAGCTTGTAACAGCCTATAACTGCTGGGCATTAGCCTTAGCCGTCGTTTCTCTATTTACTATACATACCTACCTACCTACCTGTTGAAATATTTATCTGCATGTTTGCACAAGTAGGTAGGTACTGTGAAGTTTCTCAGGACGGGAAGCTGAACTAATAAATCATAGCTGGTAAAGCAATTATGCATTATAATTTTTAAACGAAATACATATTTTCTTAGGAATAATGCGCACTTCTTAAACCATTTATGTAACTCCTAAAATAAAACTAGGACTACTTTTTTATTCAAAATAATGAACAGTGAATTAATTTTTCACCTTACGCCCATGTGACGGTAGGGAAACGGCCAAGCCACATATTTTGATTAAGGTGTAGAGTTTGTAAAGTTAGGGCTTGTAGAGTTAGGGCGTGTAGAGTTAGAAGCTTGGCTCTACATGAGATCTGATAAATTTTTGACAGTCCGAGCGAAAATGTTTTTGGTGGGATTTCACTTCTTTTTGTAAGTTGCTTATGACAATTTTGTTAATTTTTTCTTTCTTTATTTGGGTGTATCTTCAAATATGTATTTTATTATTTATAACAAGGAGTCCATATTTCAGACTTCTAGCATCAAAGTGGAAGTCTCATACAAACTTCCATCCCCTCCCTAGTTTAAGGGGTTGGTGGGCAAATGTTCTAAATTTTAATATTTTTTGTTGTTTGTGTACTAATATACCAAACTACATACCAATAGCATAGCTTACATACCAAATTTCAGCTTTCTAGGACTTCAGGAAGTACCCTTAGAGTTTTGATAATCATCAGTCATGGACGAAATCGAGGTTTTTAGATATCAATAAAATCTAAAGTATGAGAGCTATGCAATGGAAACGTTGTATGCTAAATAAGTGTACTATTGACATCATATCCTGAGAATTTTGTTTATCTGGTATAATCCAAACTCGAGTTATGAGGGTTAAAAAAAACGACGAAGCGCTTCGAGAAAAGGTAGGTGCGCTTGCGCTTCGCTTTGCTCATCTTGGCGAAGGCACTACCTTGCCCCTAGATTTTCAGCATGTGTAGGGTAGATGTTGTGGGTTATTTATTTAAACATTTATGTACACACAAATAAACAGACAAGAAGAAAGGAACAGAAAATACGTACTAAAGTATTGGTTTTATAGTTGTGAATGGAAGAAAAAGTTTTAAATTACTTAGTTCACGTCCAAGAACTTTGCGTGACTTTATTTGCGTCACAGTTCTCAACCTAAACTCTATATCGGTGCCAACCTGAACGTAGTTTGTTCGTGATGTAATCAATTTGAGAGTTTTTAAAACTTGTTTAACTATTTTGTCTCAGAAATAATTTTAATTTAATTTATCGGCAGCGTGACATAAACTAACTTACCCATCTATAACGTTGTCCGTTTTAATTTTGGTACTTAAATTTTTTTTACTAAAATAATTTTTACGGTGTTTCGTCTTTTCTCAACCCACCAACTAAAAATAACATTGTATAAAAATATACGTCGAATTGAGAACTTCCTCCTTTTTTCGTCGGTTAAAAATGGTCAATTTTGCTGAAAACCCTTAGAAAAGTAAGGTGACTGATGAAAGACGTCACATTTGTACTTGTAAATAAGTACAAGACCTGTTAGAATAAATTCAGAGCTTGCACATAATATCGTACCAAATCGTTTCATAGAATAGAACGTTATTGAACTTCTGAACCCAATTCAATTGTCTATTACGGCGAAAGTATCAGGGTAGCCCGCGAAATTCAAATTTTCTTACGTTTTTTTGCAATTTACAAGTCAGTATTAGATTCTACGTTGATCAAATGTAATTCGCGGCCGCAACAAGTATGTATTTACGGAACTATAATATTAAAGTCAACAATATAACTCTTGAAGACCAGGTAACCCTAATGAATTGCTATTTCATGAAATCTTGACATTTGCGGATTATACTAACTAAAGGGGTTTTATTACTCATTTTAATGATTATAATTCTGTAAATACATATTTATTACGGTCGCGAATCATACTTTATTCAACATAATACTGACTTGCAAATTGCAAAAACTTAAGAAAATGTAACTCTGGCACCGATTCCCTTGTTCACAAACTAAACTAAATTTAAGTTCAGTGCATCTCATTCTTTCTATTTCATTAAGATAAGGACAGAAGATAAATATTAGTTTAGTCCTGTCCAATTAGTCAGCGCCTGACGTAAATTGACGTATATTAGTAGCCATTTTTTTTAATCACGTCTAAACTTGTCTATGGAGTATCTTAATTTGAAAGGACTGAACTAATATATAAATATTAGTTTAGTCCTGTTAAATTAATCGTTGGTCCTTTTCTTAATGAAATAGAAATAAAAAGATGCACTGAACTTAAATTTAGTTTACTTTGTGAACAAGGCAATCGGCGCCAATGTTTACATTCAGTGATTCTCAGCGATTCGCGCGCGCCGCCGCCGGCTCGAACAAACATAGTTATAATGGAGGTAGTGCTAACAACTACCTAGATGTTTGACCAACGACCATAGCAACCAGTTAACAATACGTCTACGTAGCGATAATATAGGTATCTATCAAAATAACTTCTATGCTACGAGAATAACGCGCGAATGTATTAGCGCCATGCTCCTTTTCAGAAGAAGCACTTTCTTTTTCCAACACGGCGATCAAAAGTAACGACAGGACATAAATAAATGTCCTAACTTATTCAATTAACCAACCAACGATGCCCGAAGCCTTAATAATCAACATAACATCTAACAACCACATCACAGCTATTAACCATCATCAATTTACGAAGTACCTCGCCGCAATAAAATTCCAGCGATTTCGGAGGCTTAGGGATATTCCAGAGACATAAATCAAGTTATACTGACGCAAATTTAAGTGCCTATGGCTATGTTTACGTAGAATCACGTGGTCACCACTCACCGGTCCGAGGCTGTCGAAGCCGTGGCGCAGCGCTAGCTGATGAGCCTCGTCGTGTTGCACCGAGCGCTTGAAGCGCACCAGGAACGTGTTGGTGAAGACCTCTCGGGACGCGGCAGCAGCGATGAGCAACGTAGCAGCCAAGCATTGCAACCACATGTTCGCGCTGTGGCCGACGGCGGCTGACTGAGGCCTCACAGTCACTGACGTCACCACATATATCGACCAGAGTCCCGCGCATGCGCCAATCCAATCATTCACGCTCCCCTCGCCGACGTCCAGCCTTTTAACAGATTATGAAAGGATGGCTCGCGCCGCCACTACCATTGTTTTAGATGACAACCTAGATTCGTGCTGTTCCGTTTAGCGCGACCCCATCTTGAAGACGACCTTGTTCACGGTAATATGGCTTCGAACTATAATTTACATTAGGGGCCGTCTGGTTCGGTAAGTGTCTTAAAAGCTTTGCGTTGAAGTCGCTTGTAGAGAAAAGAGGTTGAGATATTTGAGTGCTACAACCTACCTGCTTGACATTATTTTGGTATCGGTATTTCGAGATAAACATGATAGATACTTCATTTAACTGTACACTCATGGGAAGCCTCGACTTTGCAAAGTTGAATTGAACTTTTCTAATCATCTCGGCTGGAGGGCGTCAGTTAATTACGTTGATGGACAGACAGTTATGAGATCGTGTCTCGTGAGGCTGCGGTTAACACTTCAAGACATGTTCACTGATAAACTTTTAGGAAATTACTTTTAGAAGTACTAACAAGAGAAGTTTCGGAACCGCCGTTTCGTGTTTGTGTATGTGGTTTCGGCCTTTGTGCAAAAAGCATCTACCCACATCTGTATTTTTCGTTACATGGTATAAAATGTAAGTCATTCATAATAATGAAATATGGTAATAGGTCCATGCTCTTTCGAATACCTACCATTTATTTATTAGGTACCCTTGGGCTCCATTAAAATGTGATTCAACGAAAATTTGTCCAGGGGCTGAAAATGTATGTGCACACACTGATAAAAATACTTGCCTAATACCTTTCAATTACATTCAATTGATTTATTCAGTAACGATTCACATTGCGTTCGAATATAATCCAGCAAAATACATAAGTAGGCATAACATGTATAAAAACAAAAACCCTGTTGTTCCTTTTAAAACATGATAACAAACAACTCTTACTATGGGACCAAACCTGAAATCGCGAAAAAAATCAGCTGCTCCCGAGTTATGCGAACATTAATGTATGGGACAGCTGATTTTTTTTTTTTTCGCGAATTCCGGTTTGGTTTCATAGTAAAAGTTGTTTGTTATCATGAGTACAATCATGTGTTAAAAGGAACAACAGGGTTTTTGTTACATATTGTATTAAGTATGTATTACATTAAATTAAAATGAGAAAATATCACCGAAAATCACATCGGCTTCAGGCTAGGAATTAGGAAAAACTGCCTCTACAAAATCCTCCGAGACATGAAACGCGTTTACCCCGCGCAATGAAGGCTTGAAAAACAGCTTGTAATAAAAATCCAATCCAATCGCACAATTTTGATATCCCACTAATAAGGAGACGTCAGTCTGTAACCATCGTAAACCTAAATTAAAAGCAATAAAGTTAATAACCTAGCCTACATTAAGTTGTAGCAATCATGTTTTTTTACCCAAGTTTAGTTTCGTATTTTCACTTGTGCTTATGTATTGTACCTCCAAAATGGAGCCTTTTGTAGTTGGTGGAGTGTATACGTAAGAGGAGTATCCACATTGTATCAGCTATAGACTGCTCCAAGCCGTGGATCTGCGGTGCTTCGGTCCTGAATCAGAACATTCTCATCACGGCGGCGCATTGCGCGAATGACTGTGACATGGGAACAAAGATCATTTGATAAAGGCTTTCGCGGGACACGAAAACTTAGAAAAGGTAAAAGAAGGCTTTAATACATGTATAAGTAGAGCCTAATGCCCGTTTTCACCAACCCTAAGTGACACTTAAATGAATCCCTAAATAAAAGTGCACTGTTAGATTTTCAACTCTTAGCGCTGTTGCCTAGCGTTGAAAATCTAACAGTCCACTCTTATTTAGGGATTCATTTAAGTGTCACTTAGGGTTGATGAAAACGGGCATTAGAATCCTATAATCCGATGACTGAGCGTAACAAGCAGCTAATTAGGTAGATTGGGACTAGGTACCTATAACTATGAGTGATGTAACTGGCGTGAGGAGGTACCTAGGACTTAGGTAACCTACACAATGTTATTGGTATAATCAGCTGAAATCAAAATCAAAAATCAAAAGTCATTTATTCAAACTAGCACTTTTTGAACGTCAAAATTACATTAGACAGTCCTTCAAAACGCCCGCCCTTCACCACTTCCTAGTGCTTTAGCTGGGGCGAAGAAGTGGCGCAACAAACTCCCCAGCAGCACAGCTGTCTGTTCAGTTAAAAAAAAATAATCTATACAACACTGCGCATAATAATTTAGGTACATTACGCAACAAAACATTAAATTATTTGCTATAGGTAAGTAAGCTAGCACACGCCAATATAACAAAAAAAAAAATAGTCGAAAACTATACTCAAGCAGAAATAAAAATACAATACTAAAAACGTAAGCAATAAAGGCCTCCAGTAATAAAGGATGTGCCCACTTACATATATCCGTATACGAAGCCGAAACTCAAAGTCACAAATGTTAAACTAGGACCATCGAAGTAAAGTTAATTACTAATAAAGGTCAACAAGACGTCCCCCACTGCTGCACAGGCCTCCTCTCTGAGAGAAGGAGTTGGCTGGATCCACCACGCGAGCCCAGTGCGGGTTGGTAGATGTCACATGTCTTCGAATATTTGGGTCTAGGACATGCCGGTTTCCACACGATGTTTTCCTTCAGGACAGCATATTGAGAGTAGTGACTGTGGTGATGAAATTGCTTACACAAAGCCTGCCTGGGTTTGGAACCCACGACCTGCAACTCGTAAGTCGGGGCTGTTACCACTGGGCTATACAGAATGAATTTTTCAGGTGGGCGTGGATGGCCAAATCTGAAACTATGAGGAATAGCGAAAAGTACTCAAAGGAGTCTCAGGCTCGGTTTTGATGCCGCTGGGGTCGCGGGTTGTTTGAAAAAGATACCGTGGCCCTGGCATAGGCAACTGAAGGAACACGGGTGGGTTTTAGTCAGTAAAAGTCTGACACGCCCTTCCGCTCCACCCAGAGCGGGAGAAGTTATTTGATTTCCCATCCAAAAAAAAAAAAAAAGGCTCGGTTTTGATGAAAACTAAAACTGCATCATTGGATTTTTGAAAAATCAATATTACTAAGTAGCCAAGAATCGAAACCGTTGATTTTGAAAAAAAACACACATTGTATTATTACACCATTCGATAGAGTCGCTAATAAGGATCGAATTCTGGGAAGTAATAACATACGATAAACTAAAGGAAAGAGCTCATTTTTAACAAAATACTTTTTTTACTTTTCTTATGTTACCTACTCGTACCTATTAATTGTTCAAAAGATGACCATTGTTTTCAATACATAGCTGGATTCAACATCTCAAGGATTGTACTGCATTCAGCATTAGAATATTATTGATTTGAATATAGAATTTGGCCATCCAAGCCCACTTGAAAAATTCACCCACCACTGCTCTTCCCCATGTTATTGAAATAGATGAGTTGCTGAATCCAATTTTATTTCAAACTCAAACTCCATACTTCAATAAACCAATTAGATACAGGTACATTTGAATTGTCAGAGAGTCGGTCAGTTAGTCAGAAAATTGAAACTACATAGTTGCCCTTTCCAAAGCTTGGATCTCAATGGAGAAGAAGGGGCAAGAAACTCCAAGGACACTCTTTTAAATCAAGATATTACAAAATCCTGGGTACATTAAAAGTACACAAAACAAAATATATGATTAATTCTCAATTAAGTCTCAACTGACGGCGCCCGTTCACGAATAAGATGCGTGAGTCAGCCCTTCGGCTCATCCATTTTGAAGGTAACCGAATGATCCAAAGCACGCGCCGCCATCAGCGAGATATTTGAGTGAGAGTAACATAAATTCTCAAGTTCTCAACTGCACTGCTCATTAAATGACTCCATGGTGCT
Source organism: Dicycla oo (assembly GCA_948252095.1). Taxonomy (NCBI): domain Eukaryota; kingdom Metazoa; phylum Arthropoda; class Insecta; order Lepidoptera; family Noctuidae; genus Dicycla; species Dicycla oo. The sequence continues at coordinate 9,563,329 of OX411721.1, read as the reverse complement.
CACATTTACAAAATTGATAAATACCTACTTCAAAATTAGACAAAACTATAGTTTTCAATGTATTTGACAGGTGAATAAAATTTTACTACCAAAAAAAAGAAATGTTTATTTCTTTTAATACGTCTAAATAAAAAAAATAAAAAAGGTAATGTCAGGAAAAAAGGGAAGCATCTCTTCCAAATATTAGCTACAATTTCAACTAGTGAGTCCAAGTGGCTGTGGAGCAGGACCAGCCTTAAGCCAAGCATATAACCTACATGCAGCGATTAGTAATAGGTAGGTATTTGTCTACCGAGAGTACAAGTGAAGGTGTTTTCGGTGTTGTTGTAGTACCGAATTCACTTTCACATTTCAAATCAACTCAAATTTCTTATCATCAGGTTAAATCAAAAAGAGAAATTGGAATAATAAAAGTCCATGAAGAGTATGACGAACACACAGCTGCTAACGACATAGCGCTGGTCGGGCTCAAAAGGAGTTTGTATTTAGGACACAACATCAAGAGGATTTTCGTTAGTCCACAGTTTCCGAACGTACAGAGAGGTGAAGTGGCTGGTTGGGGAATTGTGGATGTGAGTTCACACCTTCCTAAATAGTTAAAGCGCAGGCCACACTGGGAACGAAGCTAAGTTCGTTTAGCTTCGCTCATGTAGCTACCGCGTCTTTTTCATACCTCAGTTTAGTTCGCGGTGTGAACCGAATTATGCAAACACGCGGTTACATGAGCGAAGCTAAACGAACTAAGCTTCGTTCCCGCTTGTGGCCACTGGCCTGCGTTATTGATACTAATCTGCAGATTTTGCCAATGAAATTGAACGCGATCATCACATAAGCCACGTTTAAGAGCTGTCATTGTCATTATTTTCTTTGGAATATTGACACAGACAGCTCTTGAACTCGATTTAGATGTGCTGATCACGTTTAGTTTCATTGGTGAAATCATTCACCACACATAACTAGACGTGTTTAACGCTAAACGAGTTTAAAACATCGCTCTGTTTCTTTATCGTTTGAAGATGACAGAGACAGAATGATGTTTTAAACTCGTTTAGCATTAAACGCGTTTAATGAGGTGTGGTGAAAATGAGTCTTAGTGCCATCTGCCAATTTCTCGCGTTCAAGAACTGCCAGTGTCCAAGAATGATGACACTGACAGCTCTTGAACGCGGTTTAAATGTGCTGATCGCGTTCAATTCCATTGGTGAAATCAGCCCTTAGTACGGTAAGTGCCGTTGCACATCGAATTTATAGTTCAGTTGTGTAAAAGCTCTGTCGTATATACACTTCACTCAAATAGGTAACCTTTCATATGTAATTACAGAAACAAATAAAAAGCTATTGTGTCTCGCGTAGATCTACGTTCCGGCCATACGAAGAGTTGAAGTTTTGTCTTTGATTTTCCTTTAAAGTTTATACTGTCTGTCTAGCGAGAAAACTTGCTATATCTCAACAGTACCATGTCATGCAAAATCACTAGCTAAACTATCCATCCATACAACTACCTATGCAATCAGAATGCTGGATCCATCACCATCAAACTGAACAACTTTTTCCCGGGCGCCAAAATCGTAATCGTGAAAAAAATTTGGTCGTCCCATAGGTCAAGTAGGTATTGAAGCTTTGTATGGCACGACTGATTTTTAACCGACTTCAAAAAAAGGTGGTTATCAATTGGACACGTACCTATGTATGTAATATTATTGGAATGCAATATACGTATTCACATATGATAATCTGTTATGGCTTCCAAACAAATATACAAAATTTTATAGATGTACCTACATACGTATGTTTGTTTGTATGTATGTTTGTCCACGCATTTCTCCAAAACTATTCATCAGATCGCGACCATTTAATTTTTAGGGTTCTGTACCTCTTAAGGAAAAAACGGAACCCTTATATCCTATAAGGGTTCCTTTTTTCACTCGTGTGTATGTCTGTCTGTCCGTCTGTCACAACCTATTTGCCCCGAATCTAATGGACGATTACGTTGCAAGATACACGTATGAATTTCTGTGACCCTAACACGGACGTGTAACGTAAATAAATAACATATCAAATGAAAGGGCTTACTGTAAGGGTCCCAATATATATATATATATATATATATATATATATATATATATATATATATATATATATATATATATATATATATATATAAATAAATATATAATTTTAAAATTGTTTTAAAGTTATTTAACAAAATAGACGAAATTTTACCATTCCCATTATCCCCGAAACTGCCGTGCCTTTGAAAAAAAATACAGCAAATAGTTCTCTACCTATAGATTACAGGAAAACTAAGAAGTCTATGCTCTTAAAATAACATGGTAAATCTCTCAATATTGTGCATACAAACTTACATTTGCAGTTGGAATGTATGGGATAACATGATTTTCAACTACAATGTTAAGTTTGTTCTTGGGATAAAATCATCCTAACTACAGAACCCATTATTGTGCGTGATCCGACTAGCATTTGGCCGGTTTTTCGGCGTAGCTCTCATTCGCCAAATGTGCAAAAGCGAAAGGAACTTCGTTCCAACCGGGTGTCCGTCTTGACTGTTTTTAGGATTCCGTACCGGAAGAGTGCCACACGGAACCCTGTTACTAAGCCTCCGCTGTCAGTCTGTCCGTCTGTTTGTAGCGGGCTGTATCTCATGAACCGTAATAGGTAGACAGTTGAAATTTTCACAGATTGTATATTTCTATTGTCGCTATAACAACAAATAATAAAAATAAAATAAAGTTATAAATTAAAGGGGGTCCCCATACAAGAAATGTGTTTTTTTTTAAACTGAAGTATTTTTTTTAATATTTATTATAGGTAGTGTTAACTATTGTACGGTGGTAAGGAACCCTTCGTGTGCGAGTTTGGCTCGCACTTTGTTGGTTTTCTTTACACAGCGATACAAGGCACAATTATTATTGGCTTACATTTACTTCAACTTAGTCCAAGTTTTATCAAAATCGGTCCAGTAGTTTTCAAGATAATGGACTAATACGAGAAGTGTGACAGCCTGGTTTATTGATACCTACGAGCTACGGGTGTGAGCAGTGGTGTCAAAGGGGAAACATCTCAAAACCTTGGTCAAATTCTAGTGCAATATTTATAACAAAACTATTAATTATTACAAACAAATATTCCAGTTTATACTAAAAACTAAAAATTACAAAAAAAAAATAATTTAAAAAAATTAAATCAACTTCAAAAAGTATTCATAATTTTGAGTTAATATCTTTTTGAAAGTGTTTTTTTTTTATACCACACCCTTAAGTTGGCGACACCTGTTCTTAGACACCCTGTATAATTAAGGTAGTCTGGTACAGAGAATGATATCCAATCCAACCCATGTGCTTAAAAGGTTGTATGAGTTGGGATGAGCTTCAGAAATAGAGGGGTCTTTTTTTAGTTAACATTTTTGATTTTTATGTATATGCAAGGAGTAACTTAAATAACGCACAACCTCTTAAGGGGTTGTTGTACTCATCATTAGGAACATCTCTAGGAACAAGCATGAAATTGTGAAAAAAAAAATCAGTTGTTCCCTACATTTATGTTGGCATAGCTCATCATAACTGTCTAATTGGTCAGCACCTGACGTAAATTGACGTATTTTTAGTAGCCAATTTTTTAATCGCATCTAAACTTGTCTATGCAGTAGGTATCTTAATTTGACAGGACTAAACTAATATTTATCTTCTGTCCTTTTCTTAATGAAATAGAAAGAAAATGATGCACTGAACTTAAATTTAGTTTAGTTTGTGAACAAGGGAATCGGCGCCAATGACCCCTTAAGAGATTGTGCGATAATTAAGTTGCACCTTGTAAAAATAAAAGAAAGAATAATTGAAAATTAAATTATTGTTATAAAATAAAATACAATTTACTATTATAACAATGAGTAAGTTTTCTTTCATTATCACAAGAGTCTAGCACTGAATCCACCAACATTATTAGTACAGTTGCCGATGTCGAGATGTAGTCTTACAGATATCAGACCACTGGAGCAGGATTCAGGGGCGCTGGTGCTGGGGCTGCTGGGGCTTTTACAGCGCCCGCTGCAACCTGCTGTTCCATAGCATGCGATGGAGGATGCTCCAGAACATTATCAATTAGCCCGAAACTCTTTGCTTCAACTGGAGACATAAAGTGGTCGCGTTCCATTGAAGTCTGCACTTTCTCAAGGGCCAACCCTGTATGTCTGACGTACAATTTATTTATCTGTGCCTTTAGCTTCAATATCTCCTCTGCTTGGATCTGTATGTCCGTAGCTTGCCCTCTCACACCACCAGATGGTTGGTGGATCATGATACGGGAGTTGGGAAGTGCATGTCTCATGCCGGGTGCTCCAGCTGCCAGAAGTAGAGATGCCATGCTGCAAGCCTGTCCAACGCACCACGTAGCCACTGGTGGCGTTATATACTGCATTGTATCATATATACCCAGCCCAGCAGTTACGTTTCCCCCAGGAGAATTTATGTACAGGTGTACGGGCTTTTTACTCGATTCTGACTGCAGGAAAAGCAGCTGGGCAACGATCAGTGAACTTATGTCGTCGTTTATAGGCCCCATGAGACAAATGATTCGTTCGCGAAGGAGTCTGGAGTAAATATCGTACGCGCGCTCACCTCTACCAGTTTGCTCCACAACTATCGGTATCATACCGATTCTGAGAGGTTGACTGGTACATATCAGTCTCTGAATATTACTACATCTACTTCCAATCAGTGCGATTTGTCGAACGTAATTCAATGCCATTTTTAGCTATAATTCGATTCGTTAATGAGGTACTTAACTATATTTATGTAAAGTTGTGTTTTCTCTAAACTTGCATCGAGGTGATGTAAAATCTTTATCAAGTACGTAGGATAAATAAATGACGAGAAATGATATTCAATTTACTTTTACTTTACAACCTCCCACAAAAATACTATTTTGACATTGACATTGAAGTTACAATGACATGACGTGACAATTTGGTTTTCCAACAATAATAACTTAATTTTTTTTTCTTGCACCAGCTCTTACACCATGGATTTTCATATTATAATTAGAAATCGAGCAATCCTACGGAATCATAGCATAGCACTGTTTTGCGCTGGCAAACTCTATGGAAAACCGCAACTAAATCACCTGAGAGACGAAAGATCTTATATTTTTACCCGACTACGGTGAAGCAAAAAGGAAGGTTATCAAAATAACCACTCTAGGTTTGATGTTATTGAACTATATTAGTTCAAGTTCATTGCATTCCGTTTTGAAATAGTGGTAAGTAAGGTTCCGTAAAATCATAGCAGGTGTGTAGTTAACAAATAAGGCTTATGGTGTGCTTTTTATGAAAAACCTTTGGGTGATTAATAACAATCAGTTTGATAAATGAGACTTAAAACAGCTGATTAATAATTTTTATTTAAATGGTATTTATCACGTGACAATATTTAAAATCACAAAAAGGCACTACTCGTCTTATTAAAAAAAAAAAAAAAACCAATAACATAATTTTAATTACAATATAAATATCACTTAGTAATAATTAAATCATTTGCTTGTATTTGTCGGCGTCTTAATTTCATCAAAGCTTCTTGTCTTTTCTTCTCGATTATTGACTTTAGGTCAACAGCACTGTTACTAGATTTTTGTTGAAAACTTTGAATTTGTTTATTTTGGACATTTACTACATTACTCGCAACTTTAGGTTGAAACTGAACCTTCTTTGGAAGGATTGTTTCTGGTAACTTTTTCGGAATGCCAGCTTCTTCATTTATTTTTGGCATGGACTGTTGACTCATTTGTGCACTTGGGAGAGACTGGGTAATTTTCTGTGATGATGTAAATGGTAGAAGCCTCTTAGCTAACAACTTTTCTCTGGCAAGCTGGTGCTTCTTTTTTATTTCCTCTGGAGTGCATCTTATGGGAGAATCTCCTAGGGCTGAAACATGATTTACATAATGTAATAAAAACAGTTTATTTTGACAAATCTTAAACACTATACACAATCTAACACTAAAATATACTGAATGTATAAGTATGTATTTACAAAAAAAAAAAAAAAAATGTAGTATATGTAGTATATCAGTTATCTGGTTTCCATAGTACAAGCTCTGCTTAGTTTGGGATCAGATGACCGTGTGTGAACAATGTCCTAGGATATTATTATTATTATTATTATTATTTTATTTTTTTTACATTTCTCGGGACCCTGGGGTCCCGGACCTTTGGAAGGCGTACAAGGAGCCGAAGCCAACTCGCAGAGGCCCCTTACATAATTTTAAATGATAAGGAGGCACCAACCGACGATTATCCCTGTATGCACTATGCAAGTGCACCCAAGGACACACATATTGGGCTATGGGCTTGGGTGGCTAAAGTGGATTGGGTAACTTGAACTATGGAAGAGCTATTATTATTATTATTAATGATTTTTTTGAAAAAATTGGGTACAATAGGAGAATAGAGCAGAAGCCTATGGCATACCTAGGTTTTTTTTTTTGTTTTTTCAATAGCTTAGACCCGAATTGCTCTATCAATAAACACTACATTTGAAGTAAACTAGAACAATAAACCCAGAAATTTTGAAAAAACTTTATAGATCGTTATAAAATATCGAATTTCAAATCATACGCACTACGCAGAGTGCGTAGTGCGTATAGTATGCCATAGGCTTCTACTCCGTTCACCTATTATGCCCTATTTTTTTCGAGACGGTAAAAAATATCACCCAGTATACAAGGTGTAATTTAAATAACTGACAGCCTCTTAAGGAGTCATTGTACTCAACATTATGAATAACTTATATACTAAACCATGCTACTACACTTATGTAATAAAAGGACACAGCAGATCACTAGGTAATGACGCAGCTGATGAACTAGCAAAGAGAGCATCCGGCACGTAAGCCTGTGGTCCCAAACCTATCGTGCCAATTCCCTTCAATCAACGGATTATTCCGATCTGCTACCCGGCTTTGTCCCAGGGACAGATCGGCAAAAAAGTTTTGATCTATTCCCCTGTTAGCAACTTTATTCACCCCTATCTGTCCCAGATAGGAGTGTATTTTTTTATTTAAGATGGGTTTGCTCTTGACTCTAGTCTAGGTCGGAGGCGACAGAGACAAGAGTCGACGATGGAGTGAGCTTACCTAGTAGAAGCCTGTTGACTCTCACTTTGAAGACATTATATAGCATACAACCGTATGCGCTCGGAAACACAGACGCAGGTAGTGAGTTCCACTCTTTTGCTGTGCGCATTATAAAAGACATTTGGAAACGCTTAGTGCGAATTGGTGGAATAGCAACTAGGTTGAGATGGTAACTGGCAGTGCGTCTAGATGTCCGATGGTAGAAAGGAGCCGGTGGTATCAGGTCGTGGAGTTCTTGAGCACACTCACCGAAGATCTGTGTGATCTGTAGAAGACCGACAAGTAGGCAACCTTGCAGCGATAAGCCAAGCTATGAAGCTAAGCATCCACCAGCTCTACGTATAAAGTTAGAACTGTCCCCTCGTTGCTAACAGGGGGACAGATCAATTCTTTTCCGATCTGTCCCTCTAAGGGGACAAAGCAGGGTGACAGATCGGAATAATCCCAATCAACTACGTAGATGGCTACAGGAGTTTACCCACACACAAGCGGATAGATGGTGGACTTTGACACCAGGCAGCAGGCAATCCAAGGAAGCCATGCCATCCATAGATGAATGGCTTACTAGACGTTTACTATGCCTGGATAGGAACGGTCTGCGCCTGATGACGGGAACCATCACGGGGCACTGCTCACTAAATAGACAGTCCTGTGTGCAAAGCGTGCATGGAAGCGTAGGAAATCGTTGCGCATGTGCTGTTTGAAAGCACAGGCGTCACCCAGATTAGAACAAAAACCCTTGGTTCCCCCAGATCTTTCTCAGATGTTCTCAACAGACCAGGAAACGTAATCAACTTACTGACGGCCGCTATGGCTCACGCACAATGGTACAATTGAAGGACTAAGTGCGGAAACCTAAACCCCCATAATGAATGAATGAATGAATAACTTACTATGGAATCAAACCTGAAATCGCGATAAAAAAATCTGCTGTTCCCTAAATGTTGTAGAGTTATGTGAACATATTATGTCCCTTCCTACAAGTATATAATTCCTTTATATACTTGAACGTAAAGTATATACTTATACATAACATATAGCATCAAAAAATTCGTCCACATCACTGTCAGTGGGAAGTCCTTAATAGGCTGGCAATGTTGCCACATAAAAATAATTACAATCATAATTATGAATATCTTTCTTTCGCCACTTTTTTAAGATGCCTAACTAAAAACTTTTTAGAGTGCGTTTCATCAAATAGTCCCTATGCCGTAATGTTGGTAATATTACGGCAGGCCAATATTACGGCATAGGAACTATTTGATGAAACGCACTCTAACTATCAAACTGATTTTAAGGAAATTTGCAGAGAAAAGCTGCCATCCCAAAAAAATATTACTTGGTGAGTGAACTGAACACAGCCATGATATAGCTTGTTATTGAAGACTGAAAATAATCTTAGAGTATAATAATTAGGAGTATAATAATAACAAAGATTATAATTACTACAATTATTGTGTGAATTACTGCTACAATGATAAGCTGATATGTACAGTGTACTGTAATTACTAATTTGCATCTATGTTCGCTGAATATGGCTATTTCACAAGTATTCTGACAGGCCAGCTGGTGTGGCTGATTAAGATACCACCTATCATGTCACAGGTCGTGGGTTCGATTCCCATCCAGGAAAAACATTTGTGTGCATGAACATGTCTGTTTGTCCTGAGTCTGGACGTAAAGTATTTATTTACAAAAAAAAAAGTAGTGTATGTAGTATATCAGTTATCTGGTTTCCATAGTACAAGCTCTGCTTAGTTTGGAATCAGATGACCATGTGTGAAATGTCTCAGGATATTATTATTATTTTCTTCGTATATTTCGGGACCCTGGGGTCCTGGAGCTTTGGAAGGCGTACGAGTGGCCGAAACTAACTCGCAGAGGCCTTTTAGACTATTTTAATTGATGAGGAGGCACCAACCGACGATTATCCCTAAATGCGCTATGCAAATGCACCCAAGGACAACCGTCGGTTGGTGCAGGACTATTGCTGTAAGTGGAAACAAAACATATTGGGCTATGGGTTTGGTTGGCTAAAGTGGATTGGGTAACTTATGTTCTATGTTATTGGGTTTAGTTTCCGCACTTAATCCTTCAAGTGGACCATTGTACGTGAGCCATGGTGGCCGTCGGTGTTTATTCCAACCAGCCCACCTCCCTCCAGAAGTTAGTCACGGCTTCTGGTCTGTTCAGAACATCTGTGAAAGATCTGAGTGCCCCGAGGGTTCCTATTCTAATCTAAGCAACGCCTGTGCACTCGAAGAGCATATGCTGAACGGTTTCCTCAGCCTCCATGCAAGCTCTGCACAGAGGGCTGTCCGTTATGCCCATTGTGTAAAAGTGTTTGTTCAGCAAGCAGTGTCCTGTGATGGTCCCCGTCATCAGGTGCAGGCCATTCCTATCCAGGCGTAAAAGTCGTCTGGTTAGTTTGCCATCTAGACTTGGCATAGCCTCCCTGGACTGCCTGCACCCTGGTGTCGAGGACCACCACTCCTCTGCTTGTGTTTGGGTGAACTCTTACAGCCACCTGCGTAATTGGTTGAAAGGGATGGGTACGATTGGTTCGGGTCCACAGACTGACGCACTGGATGCCCTCCTAGCAAGCTCGTCCGCTGCTTCGTTACCCAAAGACCCACTGTGTCCTTTTATCCATTGCGGTGTCACTGTATTGCGGTTAGATACCGTTACTCGTTCTAACGCATTGTGACATTCTAGTATTAATCTTGAAGTAATATATTTTTTCTCTAAGGTTTGGAGTACTGAGGCACTGTCGGAGAGTATACGTATATGGGTATCCGTAACTCTCCTGGCCTCTATGGCATACGCCGCTTGAATAATGCCCACACATTCTGCTTGGTAGACAGTGTTGAACATTCCCAGCGGGCTGGATATGTTTATGTTGAGGTCGTGCGAGAAAACTCCCGTGAGCGACCCGTCAGTGTAAACTCTCAGCTCATTCGTGCTCGAGTAGTCATACTGTTCTTCCGTGAGTATTATGTTGTAATGCTTTTGAAAGTAATGTTGTTTCGGGGCTCTGTCGCAGGCTGATGCCATCATTGGCTGTCTTTTGATCGCATCCTCCCTAATGCGTATGTGCTTAACCCTGGAGTCTTTGCTCAGGGTTCCGGTTATATTGAGCCTAAAGGCGGCCAAGGCTGCCTCCTCCCTCACAATGAGGTGTAGTGGAGGCAGTCCAAGCATTGCCTGTAAAGCGGCCGTAGGTGCGGTTTTCATGCAGCCAGTGATTGCTACACAGGCCAATCGCTGTAGTTTTTCGAGATCTTTCCGGGTTGTGCTCAGGTCTGTCCTGGGCCACCAGACTAGTGAGCCATAAGTGATGATTGGTCTGATAACTGTGGTGTATAGCCAGTAAGTGACCTTAGGGTTAATCCCCCAGTTCCTGCCAAGCAGTCTCTTACACTGCCACAGGGCTATGCTGGCTTTTGTGGTGATGTAATTAGTATAGCCAGTAAGTGACCATAGGGTTAATCCCCCAGTTCCTGCCAAGCAGTCTCTTACACTACCACAGGGCTATGCTGGCTTTTGTGGTGATGTAATTAGTATAGCCAGTAAGTGACCTTAGGGTTAATCCCCCAGTTCCTGCCAAGCAGTCTCTTACACTGCCACAGGGCTATGCTGGCTTTTGTGGTGATGTAATTAGTATAGCCAGTAAGTGACCGTAGGGTTAATCCCCCAGTTCCTGCCAAGCAGTCTCTTACACTACCACAGGGCTATGCTGGCTTTTGTGGTGATGTAATTAGTATAGCCAGTAAGTGACCTTAGGGTTAATCCCCCAGTTCCTGCCAAGCAGTCTCTTACACTGCCACAGGGCTATGCTGGCTTTTGTGGTGATGTAATTAGTATGTCTTGCCCAGTTCAGTTCAACTGTTTGTCCAAAAAGATGCCCAGGTATTTCGTTTCAGTCAATAGGCTTAGGGTAGTTCCAAAGAATCGTGGTAGTTGTAGTGTTGTCAGCTTCCTCTTCTACCAAAACCGAGCTGATTCAAAAAGAATCAGCTTGGTTTTGGTAGGATTCACTGACAGTTGATGTTTATTGCACCAGTCCTCTACTATCTTCAAGGCCTGACGCATGATTGGGTAACTTAAACTATGGAAGAACTATGTCCCCTGCCTGACCTATGTTATATAATTATACATGGATAAAATGGCAGGGGGTGACTTGCACACTCAATAATGGGCCCCCGGTAACGGCTGCTAGCCATAGTGACGTAGCAACAAGGGGGCAACACTTCCTGAGGTGCTTGAGGAGTGGAGAGGTCTTCCACGGCTATCACGACAATCCCGGAAGTACGGTCAAGATCCCTACCAGCACCTTATTAGAATACTTCCGTCCTCCGAGCATGTTTGCTGTTGCGAATCTCCACTCCAGCCGGCCAATAAAGGCAAGCCAGAGATGAGGACCAGATTTCTCCCGGGAGATAGGGTCCGTCGGTTGTTATTGCCTAACAGCTCGTTGCATGCTGCCCTGCAGGTGTCTGTATCTCTCTTGGTCTGGCTCCTCATCGTAGACCCATTCCGGCAAAATAAACTCTACTGGCACAGATGTAAAGATCGGAGCACTCAAGCCCCACCACGACGGCAACATATAGATACGGCAGTGAGGTTATTATTATTATTCTGATATCAAATAGATTATTACCTGTTGTGTCTTCTGCATCCTTGCCAAAAGGCATTGAGTTATATCTCCCAAAAACCATTCCACTTGTCGATGGTTTATTTATATTAGTCACTGTCGGAGAAACTGGCATTGAACTGTGTCGACTAAATATAGATTTTGAAGATGGACTACACTCATGAACAATTAATTCCTTTATAGTCCAGGTGTTCCCATTTTTGGGACTATTTAAATTATTTTTTCTTCTTGATGTGTCCATTTTCACAGGCATCTGTGTTAGCCGGTCCAGTGCACTATCATTTAAGTTACCAACCAATGTATCAAATGAATCATTATTCAACAGTGGGGAAGGACAGTTCTTTACATTCTTTACAATTGGTGAATCTAATTTTATACTGTTTAGTATCGCATCCATGGAATCTTGGTCCATTTTGAAGTTTGAATGTAGATCCGGTGTTATAACTTTCTTTTTCATATTTGTTTCATAACAGGGCCTTTTTACAACTGGTGCTTCCTTGAGGATGTTTTCTTCTACAACCTGACTGGCTTTTATAAGGCACTCATTCATAGAATCATCTGATTCCAATGCTGTTTCTGGATCTGGTTTCACAAAGTTAGAGCTCAACACATTTCTTCTTAAACATTGAAAATCACTTCTCACTCTACTTTTGGGACAGAATTCTGGTGACTCAGTCATGAAGTCATCTTCACTTCCTGAATTCACTTTGTCTGTACATACTGTGTTTTGCGATTTCTTAGACATCAGCTCAACTAAATTTTGATTAAGTTCTATCAGTTCTTGAAATAATTCAGTCTTTTTGTGTGAAGTTTGTTTAAGTGCTCTTCGTTTCGGAGGTTGTCTTTCAGTTATTTTAGGCTTGATTGACCTTTTTGACTTTCGGCTCACTGGCGTTGAATTTTTGATGCGAGATTTGGCCGCATTCCCCGATTTTGGCGTGTAGAAGTTCCAAACAACATCTGTTTCTCCTTCTGCCCCATCTTGTGTGCAATAAAAGGGAACCGGGCTAGCGGCTTCCGAGTCGCAGATGGAGTCACTGTCCCTAGATGGTGATTCTGCCTGATGCTCAGGTGTTGAACAGGATATTACTGAAAGCATTGAAATTTTCTAGATGAAAGCAAAATAAACGCCACTCATTATTCAGCCCGGAATTCAGTGGGTTCTATGTTTGTCTAGACATCATGAAAACACCCGCTTATTACAGAATGTGATATTATCTTGATCTAAACATACAAAATGCATAGGTAGAACTTACCTTTGCTTTTATTCTTCGTAGCAACCATTTCGTTTGAGTATATCTTATCTTTGTTGTTCATAAGGATAGCTTGAACTCTTGGCAATGATTCCAATATTGATAATCATATGTGCATGCAATATTAAGTAAATTTGAATCCAAATAAAAAAATAATACCACAACGGGATCCAGGACTACTTGACAATGACAACTTCATTATTCTCTGTCATTGATGACATTTGATATTCTTGATGACACTATCATGAAATAGCGATGCGATATGCTCACTTTTATGTGGTACTGTCCAATACCAAATTAATCGACTAAAATAACTGAAACAAAGTCAAGAAATTAGTAGCATTAACAGAAACAGTATGCGTTTAATTGCGGTAAACATGACGCAAAGAAAGAACCAAACACGAAAATAGCAAGTTAGGAGAAAATATGCGTCACATCCACGCAAAACGGCCAAAACCTTATATGAGACAGAGCCTTGGCCCTGTTTTTCAGCATTGGTAAACTTAAGGAGGAAGCGTCAGGCTAGCCCGCGAAATTCAAATTTTCTTACGTTTTTTGCAATTTGCAAGTCAGTATTAAGTTGTATGTTAAATAAAGTATGATTTGCGGTCGTAACAAATATGTATTTACATACTTATATACAGTATCAGTATCGGAGTTGTATCAGTAATACAACTCCTTAAGTTAGTATAATCCTAAAATGTCAAGATTTCATGAAATAGTCATTTTTAGGATTACCTGGACTTAAAGATTTGTATTGATCACTTTAATGATTCTAATTATGTAAATAGATAATTGTTACGACCGCAAATTATATTTGATCAATGTACATTGATCAAATGATTATATTTGATCAATGTATGTACTACATTGATCAAAACAAAATAAATGAATTAAAGATGCTGCGTGGGGAAAAACGGGAACTTTATATGATTTGATATACAGAGTCGGGTATTTTTCTTTTTTTTTTCTAGCAGCAATGATAATATATGTAAGAGTCAAATTCTTTATTGTCATCATCGCTTGATGAACTTTCAACACTGTCCAGTATCAAATCCATTGTTGTGTGCATACCCTAACAGATTGTCAACTGAGCTTGCCATAAAGCATATTTGCTTGCGATTAGGTCACATAATGTGAACGCAATGCTACATAGCAGAGCTATATAGCTTTTAATGTTGTACTATACAGCAGAATAGTATAGCGTAGTCTGAAATGAGCTTTAAGGAGCTTTCACTTCAAAAACGTAACAAACCCAAAGGTTTAGTTTACGATCCTTAATATCATTTCATTTTAAAAACGGGAGAAAAATATACTATTTTATTTTCTTTTATATGTATAACAGTTACTGAAATCTGGTAACTTCTACCAATTCTATTGGTACCGTTTTCGTTTGTGTTCGTTTGGTACGGCAACACCAATTCAGTTGATTGAAGTCTGGCGAGTTTGTTGGACGTGCGTCAATAATTTTTAACTTTGTGGTCGCAACTCGCGATGCTCCTTCGGAAGTGACATTAATTCATAGTGAAGTGTAAAAGAACTTGTGAAACATGTTGGCGGACGGTGAAGTCGTCGGTGATGGGTCGTGGAACCTCACGATCTACGTCACAGATCTGAACGAGAAACGGACTATGGTCGTGAAGGGAGATATGCACATTGGAGGGGTTATGTTGAAACTGACAGAGAGCTTCGGTTAGTATACAGATTGTTTAGATAAACAATCATCTACCTACTTGCCTGTACTAACCTTTTTTAACATACCGACTTACCTATATTCAAAATTCGAATAAATTGCTAACTATTTTTACGTAGTCTTGTTGACTCATCTGTATTTTGAGGCGGCCTTGCTTGATTTTCGGCGGTACTTTCATTGATGTACGATTTGTTTATCTTTGTAACTAACCAAGAAAAATAAAACTTTTTACTGTCAAATTATTTTTTGTTTCATCTCTAAATAATGTATTTAGTAACAAAAAGTCTGGAAGTTTGGCTATTATTCTCTTTAATTGCTTGTCTTCAAAACAGGCACAAAAACTGAACATAACTTTAACATTGACATAAAATGTAGGTATGTAGACAAGTGTTTTTTTTTTTTTCAATTGAAATACCTATTGAAGTGTTATATAAAACAGAAGAGCTTGCTTGAAATATGGTATATAGGTACTCTTTTGTTTCTTTACACAACAACAAGCAAGACACTTATTTTTGAAATATTGAATCCCTATCTTTGTGGTGGTTTCTCAGTGAAATATGCTGTATCAATGCAACTTATGTTATTTATTTATTTATACAGGGTTATAGGTAAAACACCAACAACCTCTTAAGGGGTCGTTGTACTCATCAATATGAACAACTTTTCCTATGGGACTAAAACTGAAATCGTGATAAAAAAATCAGCTGTTCAGTACATTTTGACGAATTATGCGAACATAAATGTACTGAACAGCTGATTTTTTTTTCGCAATTTCAGGTTTGGTCCCATATTAAAAGTTGTTCATAATGATGAGTATAATGACCCCTTAAGAGGTTGTTGGTGTTTTACCAATAACCCTGTATTGCATTAGGTACACTTGCACACCTAGTACTTACTAGCTTATTTAATTTATTTTTCTTCTAATTCATTCACGAGAATGAGGCGGGTGCTAGTGCTTGATCAAAAATTTTTATTTTTATTTATTAATCATTTGCTACAAAAGTGCAATGCAAAAGAATTTAAAATGTGACCAACCATGCTTAGATTACGTATGTACTGTAGGTACTAATACAGCATTATACATGCTGAATAAAACATTATCCTATCTAGACATAATTTCCATAAATATTACTTTATGCAGGACTTACTCAGCCAACCAATATGACATTGAGGGCAGAATTACATTATTTTATATTCTATTTCTATGATAGGTTCTGAATATTTCATAAAGTGCCTTGGATGTTCTATTTCTGCCAGCTTTATCATACATTGCATTTTATGAATCATACATTTCTAAATCTACATTTTGTCTCTCATATTTACTGAGCAGTGAATACATAACTGGCGAAATAATCATCTAGTTAATATTCATAATATTCATCATTCTTCAGAAGCCAGTTTGGTTTGCTGACTGGTCCAGATAGGATAGTAATAAAAGCAATACCTGTCTGATTAAAGAGCAGAGTGAGCGAGATAGAGCTACACGTGAGAGAGAGACGGAAGATGCGCGTACGCAAGCACGCGTCCTTCGCGGCCGATTATGTCGTGTGGACCGGGTTTTTTGCCCACACTTGTGCAGGTGAACTACCGAGCAGTTATGTGTTTGAATATTTTGATAATGAAGAAGTTTTATATAAGCGTCATGTAGAGACAAACACGAACGAAACAAATAAAATCTGCACAAAATACTATTGTTTTAAAAACAAGGTAAAAATCTGCCCCCATTTTTTAATGACTGTTATAAGGTGGAAGCGTCAGGGTAGCCCGCGATATTCAAATTTTCTTACGTTTTTTGCAATATGCAAGTCAGTATTAAGTTGTATGTTAAATAAAGTATGATTTGCAGCCGTAACAAATATGTATTTACAGAATTATATACAATAGAATCAGTAATACAACTCCTTAAGTTAGTATAATCCTAAAATGTCCAGATTTCATGAAATAGCCATATTTTTAGGATTAACTGGTTGTATTGATCACTTTAATGATTTTAATTATGTAAATAGATACTTGTTACGACCGCAAATTATAATTTGATCAACGTACAATATAATACCGACTTGTAAATTGCAAAAAAACGTAAGAAAATTTGAATTTCGCGGGCTACCCTGACCCTTCCCCCTTAACAGGAAAATTCGAAACCACACGAACACGAACCGCGAGCAAGCAACTAATGAAAATAATAACTGTAGGTAGGTATACCTATACATATTTTCCTGGTTGACTCAAAAATTATCATCTAGTAGGTCGTTAGTTCTCATGACTATTTTCTCACTAACCTCCTCACTAACTGCAGCGTCGAACAAAATAAGCAAACATTATAACTCGTCGCGTAAACAATTTAAAATTCTCACCTACGCCAAATAGCTCTGATAACTTTCAAAATGGCGGCTATTCGCCCACTTGACTCCAAAACTCGAATTATTATTCAAACTTATCTGGCCCCTGTATTGTATCTATTGCGCAGTACTAAATACACTATGTTGTTCAAATCATAGACATATAAATCATATGGACATGAAATGTTTGACTACAGAAAAAAACAGTTATTTACCTACGTACAAATATGAGGCATATCAACGCCAAAATTATAAAAATACTACCATCTCTTTTTGACTTTCTTAATTTTACGTAAGTGTAAAAAGGATAATAGTGTTTTTGACAGTTACTTAAATGGCATCCTTTCATTTCTCTCTTCATTCTTTTGCTGTTTGGTACCAAAGGCTTAAGGCGATACCAAAACAAATTGGGGGCTTTTTCGTTTAATTATTTATTTCATTATTACATCATGTATGGATTTAATTTTTAGATATCTGTTTATTGACTTTTTGATTAATACTCTGACTGAAGGAAAACTCCATTGGGTTAAATTTCCTCGACAGAATTTAATTCCGAAAAGACCTCTACTTTTTATATATTTCCTTTTTTTGTAATTCTAAAATCGTAAGTAATTTCATTGCAAAATTGCATTCAAAATGTGCGTATTAGGTAATTGAAAACTCTGTTTGATCATAATCATAATAATCATAATCATTTATTTGTCTGAACATGGTCGGTATGTATATTACATGGTCTTAAGTTTACATAGATTGTCTCATCACATTCTACCACATGGGAGTTAAATAGCTTACATTGGTAATAATAATATTTAACATTTTTAATAATTATAGTTCAAATTCAAAAAGAGATGTCTGTTAGAAATGAAAAAATATTAATAATAATCGAATTAAATTAATATATCAAAGTGTCATTTAAGTAGTCATTCAAATTATAGTAGCATTTATTACATAAAATTCTTTAAAATGCTTCTTAAATCCAGCCAAATCAATGAAGCCCAAACATAGATCATAAGCCGCGCTTTTGCGCTTTGAACGCGGCCTCCCTATTACCCTAGAGTTAGAGTTACCCCAAAATATGATGCCGTATCTTAACACAGATGCAACAAGACCATGATAGGCTGTGAGTAGTGCATCCGTGTTAACGGTTGGAGCAAGTTTATATAGGGCATAGGATGAGCTACTTATTTTCTTGCATAATGTTTCAATATGACCTAGGAATTTAGCACGGTCCACGTCATATATTACGTTGTTTTGGGTTTCCTACGGCCAAAGTGCATAATTTGAGTTTTATCTAGATTAATTTTTAAGTTGTTATTGTTAAGCCACGAGATTATCGAGATTAACGCGTCATTTATATCAGCTTCGTATTGGTCAGGTTTATGACCAGCTACTGTTACCGTGCTATCATCGGCGAATAGGGTTATGGCGTAATTTATAGGTTTAGGCAGGCCATTAATATATTTAAAAAAATTAAGGGACCCAGAACACTGCCCTGTGGGACGCCAAAGTATACAGTACGTTCTTTGGATAGGTATGTAACTTCTTCTTTCGTTTTTAAACTTATGTCTGTTATAACAGTTTTTTGTTTTCTATTTGAGAGATAAGTGATGAATAAATCCAGAATATTACCTTTTCATAGGAGTACAGTATGTTTTTTAGGATATTGTGGGTTGAAAATATTTTAATGAAGCTTAAGTAATTTATTTTTAAACAATTTTATTGGGTTTGCCGCTTTATTTTGGTTCCAGCGCATTGTTGCGCTCTCTTTTGTTCGCATGCAGTAATTGACTCTGTCACTTTCTTATTCCCGACCAGCAGTGCTATTCTGTAAAAATCTCACCGTGAAAACTTGGGTGAGGTGAGCGTGGAGTGCACTGTCAATAGCGTCGATCTCTAGCGCCAGGTGGAATGACAGCACACTTCACCTACGTTTTCACGGCGAGATTTTTACAGAATAGACCGGCTATTCGCCTTTTAAATATCACCTTAATTTAGAGAACTTGGGATATTTTTACCCTTAGATATTGTACCGTGACAATATGAAAACATTCTCACAATCTTTTATCGATGTTAATAAATAGAAATATAGATATGGGCTGCCCTATTTAACCGCCATTACACGTTTTTCTTGTAGATAGGTATGCCTAGTCCATAATTATGATTTATATGTCAGTGGTTAAATTCAAATAGTACAGTCTTAAATTGTTTACTTTAAGACAATTGCGTCGTTAGCGAAGTAATAACAATCATTTTGGGTCAATATTGTCAGTCGTTAACTATTGGAAAATAACAAGGACCCTAATCGATTACGGAACCTCTGACAAAACAGTGAAAATATTTAGGTCGAAATAGAAACAAATAAGTAATCGTACATCATAATCATATCATGTAAGTACAGCAGTGCAATAGTAAACAAAAAAAAAACAGCAGCTTTTGACACTTAGGTACAAATCTACAATTTACAAGTCGCTTATCTTGGGAATTCTGCCCATCGTTCAAATATAGAGAACTGATTATCGCATACAACTGTGCAAATTTAGTTTAAGCACTGTAACAAAATTGCATAGCTAACTTATAAAGTCACCTAATTTGTACCCAACCTAATGTGTCATTTCCAAGAAAATTGTATCAGCATTTAACGAGAATTTGCAACTAAAAACATTGTACGTTGCTTGCCTTGCCGTGTAATAAACCAAAATGTTACTAAACTGGTTACACTGGTCAAATCAATGGCTTCAGCATACTACTGAAATCTGGATATATCCCAAAGATGTGTCCTCTAAAACTTTATGGGAGCATTAACTTAAAGGACAAGCAGATGATGAAGTTGGCCCTCTTAGATCATAAATAAGAAAAGGGAACTTTTAGACATGTAATACTCTAGGATGAAAAACAAATTATCTTCAATATCCATCCACGCTTAGTGCCAGTCAACAAAGTGAGGGTACTAATACAGACCGCATTGGTAGATGAATGTACGCCAAAAGGAAACAAAATGACGCCGACTGACACCAATAATAGAGTCTCATTAGTCAGTCGCCAACAGACGTGAATGGAACACAGGCAATGCACAGATATGGGATAAGAATGTCCCATTGTGAAGAAAGTCACCTTTCATGTAAAGATAAAATGAAAATAACGCCAGAGTGAAATGTTCAAGACGATTTTGTTCGAGACAGTATCTAATCTCGAAAAGATAATGTTGTTTTCTCATAAAATGTGTAAATATTTTCTTCGTCAAAACAAGGTTGATTTCTATTTCGAGTCTTCGACTCGGAACCTAGTAATTCATAGCCTGGTAATTTGGAGTAGTTCAAGGCTTAATTTGATTGTACCGTTACGCAATTCTTCTATTATAATATGTTCATATCTATACCTTAAATAACTTCGAATAATTATCCGCTTCTGTTTCATTATTATCTTTGACATGTTTCGTAATCTTGCCTTGAAATAGGTAAAAGTATGTATTAACTAATAAAGGTCATGCGGTGCGTGAACTAATCAGCACCCGGTGTTATGAATGTCACGCAAATTATTTCAGTATAGATAACACCGTTACGTTGTTTGCTTAATCTGGCTTGTCTATACATACCGTACTCGAAGCGATAAGATTGTCAATATCGTTTACATAATGTTGAACTGTATCGCGATCAATAATAACAATCTGCCTCAATGTTTTTGGAACAATGACTAAATTGTTACCAATTACCATTGCAAAATCGTAGTAGGTCATTGGACTATAACGTAGTTTTCTTCACTTTCGAGACGGATGCGCGTACGCACGTTCCGAGAAGCCGCCATGTTGAGTCGTTGTATTTCCGGCGCCTCCGTCCCCCTCCGCGGCTGGCGTAGATAACGCGTTATCATCCGCTCATTGTTCCTCCATGCTGATGAGGTACTTGACCAATCACACAGTAGCGCAGGACGTTGACTTGCCTGATATTTTTAGCGTGCCAAGTAAATATTTTGAAGGGCCACACGATATATGGCAACGACATGGAGTCGATGCTCAAGACGAAATGTGCACTCTTGACGGAATAAACAAACTTTTCACTATTATTTTGCGTGGACCTGTAACAAAAATGGTTAGACATCTGCATTTTTTTCCTAATTCAAGTCTTCCTCGCTTTGAACCAAGCGTCCTTTAAACAGGAAAGGCAAAGCTTAACCTGTTCGAAAATAGTATGTTTACTAATTTGGAAAATCTACAGCCATTGTGTTAGAACGAATCAGGAAACTAATTGCATTGTATTAATTCTTATCTAGGAGTATTTGTAATGTAGTACATCCTGGGTAAATTCCACACAGTATTCATTACCGAAGAGCTTTGTACTTAAGTACTATTTTTATCGGGATGTGTCGATGTGTGGGGACTCGGGAACGTGAGGTATCTACCGTCACCACCGTGAGTTGATAAGTGGGACATCCTAGCTGTAACAATGAGAGCTTTGTGTCAACATACCCTGACATTGATAGGCAGCACAATTTAATTGAAGCGGCTGTGTACCTATCCAAAAAAACTGGTGTCACGTTTTTTGAACAGTCATTAATTTATATAATAATATATGTATATGAAAAGGTAATGAAATGGAGATGTGTGTTTTCCCGCTTTTATTTCTGTCATAGCGACAACAGCTCACCTGTCATCCGTAACTTGTCCGAAACTAACCATAGAGAAATGCAAATAATGCAAAGTGCACAACACAAAAAAAGATAGCAACTTGCCAGTTACATCATATCAAATATTTGAAAATAACAAAAGCATGACGTAACGTGACTATATGAATGATAACAGCCACGCCCACATAATCGATGTGTTTTACAGAAGTTTATAAAAGCAGTCGTTAGTCCATAGGACGCTGGTTGTTCCTGGGAGTGCCAACTATGGCACAGGCAGGCGGACGCTAACGGTCGCGCGCATTCTTGAATCCCACAGTCCGATGGCTAATTGCCGTGATCTTACAACGACACTATGCGAATTGAATAATATTATTATGCATACAGTCCCTCTAAATATCAACTAGCTTGTCACTGAAGAATTTACAAAGTATCCTCCAACTTTGTTTTCTTCAAAAACGCTTGCTGTATGATTTCTGGTTAAACAACTCAGCATAATATGAAGGCATGCAGCATCTGGCTCCCTTAAAAGCTTTAAAGTTAAGACAGCATGTGTTCTGTATATAAACATGATTCTTGCTTTATTAATGGGATTTTTGCTTTATTGGTTGCAAATAACACAATGGCGTTTAACGGCCATAAACACCAGAATATCGAAGAGCTATTAACACAGCACATCCCCAAGTCCAACTTTACAGCCTGCCTATCTATGGTAGTCAATATCCCTTTAGGATCTGTCCTAAATAAAATTACTATAATCATTAGCTGGGCTCGTAATTGTCATGTAAGATTTACCACGTCTTGCTTCACACAGCTCGTTTGCTTATTTGCAATTTAAAATAACTTGCATACATTATATTCAATGAGCGTAACTAAATAGGCATAATAAATTCATGCGAGCGGCTCTGTGCAGCTGTTGTTTTACAAATAATTATTTCATTCATTTCATGTTACTGGTATCGTTGGTTGATGAATTTCGGACGTGCCATTGGTCAGTTATTAATTAATGAACAATCATCGACTTGCACGTAATGTATGTCGCAACAGACTATTAGCAATAAACATCGAATATGTCACTATGACTATTAAAGCCAGACTCCACTTAGAATTGAACTCGTAAACGTAACACGATATTTCAGTCTTCCAAGACAGGATTATGATCAAGATGACCATGTAACTTGTGATTGATGACCATAAACGGCAGAAAAACTGGACTAGCAAGTCCTCAGAGATTTACTGTGATTCATCATAAGTTATTCACGCACTAAAATTCTGTTTTCTTTTTCAATTTCGCAATACATATAGGTTTTCCGTCATACGCGGTATACGCACTCGCGAATCGGAACAGGGGACGCATTGTTCACGATTGTTATGCAAAACTGACACGCGCTAGGCAGTTTACTCGTCGATTGAATATGACACATAATATAAACCATTCATTACGCCTTCTGAATTGCTAAGCAAGGTGTAGACAAAGAAAGCTTTTCTTAAGGCAAAGTTTCTGCTGAACTTTTGGAGAATGTCAAAATATAAATTTAAGTACTGCCATTAAAGTTGATGCAATACGGTTGCGCAAGCGCAATGGAATATGACATACAAGACAAACCGCAACATAGCCAACGTGATTCAAGATAGCGGATGACTCCGCAGCGGTCATGCATGATTCCGACCGGTTTTTCTGCAGTTGCCTCCTGACGTCACCTCGAGACACTGAGAACAACCGATACTTATAAGGCAAAAAGCCAAATGAAAGAGCTGTTTCTTAATGTGTTCTTGGAAATTTATAAAATATCAGTTACTGAAGCGGTCGTAAAAGAAACGCTTTGACATGAAGATGTGAAAGACTATAAACATTTCTAAATGGCCCCTATATTAATTTAAGTTGACGCCTATGAAAGTTTGCAGATGTAATCAGTTATCTGCGTTTATCTAGGATTATAGCTGCACATTAGTTACTTAGTACCTACCTAAAGGTCAGAAAGTGCAAATGAATTTATCCACATTACCGGTGAGAAGACAAGGAAAATTCTTGGTTATTAAAAAAAAACTGAATTGTTAAACATTAAAAATTTATTCCCACACATTGGCGACGATAAACAATCGATTTTGTTAACAGATTTCAATTTGTGGTAAGTTTATTATTCTTTTCATTCCACAACGGGCCGATTTCTCTTGTATTTTTTGTATTTGGAGCTTGTTGGCAATAAATCGCGAATCGAATCGTAAAAATTATACTCCAATACTCGTTTCAATTCTCTATTTATAAACGTCTGACTTCATACGAAATGAGGTTCGTTTAAGAAATATAATACGCACTGTTCGATGCGTCTACGCACTATGAACCATTGAGATCTTGCCAAATGGTCATAAATAATCGTCACAGGTAATGATTGCAATGAATGAGTGACATTATGCATCATTTTGGTGCTTTGTGTTGAACAATGGTACTTGTAAGATTCATAGTACTTACCTACCATATTCTTCAGTCACACAATCTTCCCTGTTGTATCACGCGATGTATTTCTCTGTATTACTAGGACATAAACTGGCACAATGTTATTAAAATTAATTATACGTTTTAAGTTTGGTTTGAAGTCCATAATTTATATCTTCGTTACGAAACTCTTCATATAAACAATTTCTT
The DNA here is from genome assembly GCA_948252095.1 of Dicycla oo. Lineage (NCBI taxonomy): Eukaryota > Metazoa > Arthropoda > Insecta > Lepidoptera > Noctuidae > Dicycla > Dicycla oo. The sequence continues at coordinate 9,538,985 of OX411721.1, read as the reverse complement.
ATCGCGATTGTAGCATAGATCTCCAGACTTATTTAGGTCAACCTATCTGAAAGAGGTATTGTTATAAACGCATTATAAAGCTGTTAGGGCCGGTAATCGTATAAATTGGCTTCTCCGTAGTTTTTTCATCATCTGAAGCTATATATTTTATAGATAACCCTAACCTTTGCATGTGGATCATTAAGAAGGTCGTGACTAAAGTTTTAGCAGATGTTAATCAAATTGTACTCCTTTATGTCGTGATCCAGTTGTTGTTTTCTCTTTAGGCCAAGGTCTCCTGTCGGGTGTGACACCGCGCCTTTATTTACACATCCATTAAGCGCAAATGCTCACTCTACTGCTTTGTTCTTTGTTGTTATTTGAAGTTTTATGCCCTCGACAGTTTTGTCTGGCTTGTTCGCAGCCTCTGAAGATATCAGTACATCTGTGTTCATTTATGGGAATGTGAAATGTTCTTCGCTAACAGAGTTGTTTAGTCTCGACACACCATAACCATCAAAGCCTGTTCGCGAGGCATTTCTAGCAACATCTAAACATTCGTTTACACATACTTGTGGTATCTTATCGTTAAATAATTTACTTACGACGACAGACTTGTTAATTTTGTGCCCGTTTCATGTAAATTCCTAGTTACGTGTTTTATTTTTTTTGTACTTTCCTCGTTTACTGCAGTAACTGACGTCACCGGCACACGGACTGTGGTGTCTCTTAATAATAACAATATCCTACGTAATCCATTATTATAACAAACGTGGCATCATGCCGTGTCGAACATTAGCAGTTCTGTGCCAAGGTTACAATAATACTGGATAACTGTCACGCTGCTGGTGTATCGTCAGTTGTTGTTATAATTGGGGATTCAATCTTCAAAACTACTGTGCTTATTTTGATGAACAGTTTACTACAATAAAGACGATTGTGTAACTCAATAAAACATGATGATGATACATCGGCTGCAGAATAGCATTTTAATAAACAACTTGGAGACCTTGGATAACTTGGAGCATATGGATGGCCTTCTCGGCTAATATTTGGTTGAAACAATCTCTTTATTATATCAAATCGATATTTTTATACGGGACGTTCGCTTGGCCTTTACAAACGTTAAGCTGACATTTCCTTTGACTAAAAAAAGAGACCATTCATTTGCAGAAATGACTGATGGTCTCTTTGTCTGAGTTAATTTCCTTGCTAGTGTTTGCTTTTATTTTGTTTTTCTCTTAAAGTTCGTTTGCTTTTTATATCTTTTTAACAAGACTGACAGCAGATAAATAAAGGTTATGTGGCTATAGTTGTTTTTATATTCTAGAATTATAGAAACCTTAGCTTCTTTCTGAATCATACCGCTATTAATGACGGTTAAGTACTCTAGGATCGTTAACTTTAAAATAAAATACCCTTAAAAAGTCTACTTCGATTTTAAAAAGAAACAAGCCTTTGTCTTTTTTACCTCTTATTTTATTTTTAGCCTGTGTTGTCCCACTGCATGGCAAATGCCTTCCTTTCTCCTTTCCACTCCTCTGTCTTGAGCTAATGTGGCATCTCTTGGATCATCTCAAATCCTCTGAAGCCCGATTGGTCTTCAACCAAATTCTTCTTCCGATTAGTTGGATCGGTTGGTGTGTCACCATGAGACTCGTAGTACTATTTGACGTATATTCCAAGTTAGGTACTTGCATTCAGTTGCCTGAATAGAAGCTATGGCTTGACATAGGAATTTATCCTGTTTGTCCACTTAATCATCAGTTTTGAGGAAAACCACAAATATTTTTAAAGGATGCTCCTTATTTATTAAGCCTGATATTCTGTTTTTAAAACCATTTTTGTATAATGATGTTGATGATGTTATTGGTATAATATGGTCATAACGAATTATATAAGATTCTAAACCAGTCGCACGAGTTTTGTTTCTCGTGTATTATAATAACTGCAGAACATAAGGGACACATTATTATTTAAATAACCTCTATTAGTATTTAACAGCCAGTCACCGAAATTGTCAAGTGCGTGGGAGTCGATAACCATTCCTTTGAAACTCTTGTGTTATAGTAAAAGCCATATTTGGAAATTGCAATAAAAATAAAGTTAGAGACGCTAACAATTTTCTGAATATGGTCATTGCATACATTGAACATCCTTGAGTTTGGAAAACTTAATTTTAAATTTATATTTGTTATGTACCTCCAAGCTCCAATACCTACTCGCCAACGAATAGACAGCCTCGTCTACTTTTATAGTTACATATTTGAAGTAGGGATGTGATGCATCGATATGCCTTTTTGTCGATACGATACAGATACTCTTATAAAAATATCCGTGATACAGATACCGATTCCGACACGCTTATTGAATTTAAATTAAGGCACCGTAAGGTAAAATAAATAAAACACTAGTTGGGTAATTTTTTTTTAAGTAATTAATATAAAAAAGTTAAAGACTTAGAATGAGATTATTAGTTATTAAAATGAATAATTATGGTTAAGAGGTGTTAGTAATTAAAATTAACATTAATAAGATTTATATTTAAAAAAACAAAGTAGGTATTCTCCAGTTTTGCGGAGACAGGCGATTTCGCAAGTCTGTTTGAAAGAGATCTGCGGTGGAAAATTGTCTCTGAGATGCGACAGAACTCATTTGGAAACTAAAGCAACTATTTCTGACTATTTTTGTTTGTGCCTCGTTTCCAATGAAGTAGACGAAAAAGCACGCGCGTTTACATTACCTTTTTGAAGCTCAAGTATCGTAGTATCGGCAATAAAAATGCCGATATATCGGCATCGATATCGGATGCATGCACCCCTACTTTGAAGCGATTTGACGAGAGAAGATATTTATTTACTAATATGTAATTAAATTACCAATTGAATACCAATCTACAGGCAAACCGAAGTGATGGAAAGCTTTTGCCTGAAAATAAATTTATTGTAAACTACCCGTTACTTCGTCTGCCCGCGATCTGCCCGCGACTCTGCGCTGACCCACCCCGTCGCATCGCATCGCCTGCCGGCGCTATTACTCCGTTTTCGCTTTGCATTCATTCTGATATTTTTCTTTATGCTCGGCTCCTAAGGGTCCTAGCGTGATGTTAAGTAGCCTATAGACTTCCTCAAGAATTGGGCTATCATATAGTTCTAGAGATTAGCGCGTTCAAACATAGAAACAAAAACAAACTTCAGCTTTATTATTGGTATGTTACATGAAACATTTTACTTTTCAATAGCCAAATCATCATATTATTTAAGGAAAAACGTACACAATACCTGTACATAATTATGTATGCTAAATCCTACTGGAAATGTTCACGATTTCTAAAACGATAGGCAAAACCATTCATCGAACTAACTTACTAAACCGATTGCCGACATTGATAACAAGATAACAATCTCGTAATGTACAGACGCCAGCACATCAAGCTACTACAATCTGTCAAACTTTAATAGATGTTCAACTTTATCGTTAAAGCATTAGGTTCAAGGTTTTGACAGTTTCGGGTAGCTTGACCTGCTGGCGTCTGTACAAAAGTATTGCAAAAAACAGACAATAAGTACTCAAGGATATTTTAGAGGATAAGAAAGCTACTACATTGATACGAACCCCATCTAAAGTTGCTGAAAAAACTTGGTAAGTATTATTGCGAAGCGTCCAAAACACAGAACTTATTATAAATTAAAGTCGCTTGTCGTGTCTGTCCGTGTCACCACGTTGTCTTCTGAACGCAACGGATTTTGAAGCGATTGTCACCATCTTTTAAAGAAGGAAGGTTTATGTGTAGAATACATTAGTATTAAACTTACATAATTGTAATATAGAAATGTCGATGTTTTGTCAAATCCTAAAACCCATGCGAAGCAGTAGCGAGTCGCTTAGTCAGTAATATTTCCATTTTGGGATGGATCAGCTAAGTACCAACTATATAGCCGCGCTTGACTCGGTGGAACGCAGAGCTAAGAGGCTCATTGGCGACGTATAACTGGTGGATGCCAAGCTTCATAGCTTGGCTCATCGCCGCACGGTTGCCTGCTTGTCGGTCTTCTACAGATTGTACTTCGGAGAGCGTGCCCGAGAACTCCATAACCTCATTCCACCGGCCCCCTTCTACCATCGGACATCTAGATGCACTGCCAGTTACCATCCCTACCTGGTTGCTATTCCACCAATTCGCACTAAGCGCTTCCAAATGTCTTTGTTTCCGAACGCATACAACCCTAATCTCTTCAAAGTGAGAGTGAACAGGCTTCTTCTGGGTAAGCTTACTCCATCGTTGACTTTGTCTCTATCACCTCTGACCTAGACTAGAGTCAAGAGAGCAAACCCATCACAAATTAAAAAAAAAACCCCAAGATGCTATTTCTTCCACTAAACCGTACAGTACCTGCAATAATATTTGAGCCATTTCAGCATAACAGCCAGAACTTATCAAGCTGAACAAATTATGTATAGTCTCAAAATGAAACTGGAACATTGTGCAATGGTTCCCAGTTTCCAGATGTTACTCATTGGTTTTAGGCGGTAGTAACCGAAATATTTCCGGACGATAATGGTCACAGCTATCAAGTTACGGTCCGTTTAGCTGGAATGTCTCTTTCAAAATCGATTGAAATCTAGCCAAGAGACATATAAGTTAATATGTCATGACGATATACTCTTCTGAATTTAGATTATGCATCGATTTTGTTTCCATCTTTTTGGTGAACTTTTGTGCGTTCGCTGCTAACGTTATTACCAGGAAAATACTTGCTTACATTACCTTAACCGGCATGTGTTATGGTTTAAATCACTTACCTACAGCTAACTTTAACACATATTAATGTTATTTCAGTCGATTTCGTGTTTGCCTTCTCATATCCTGCAGATTGTTTATCCGCGAACCTCGATGTAGGCACATATTTTATGCAAACATCCATCTTGTATATATTATTGTTTGCAAGTATAATTAAATCAGTAGCCGAGTCAGTTTATGTTATTGTTGTACAGCTATTTTCAGATGTACTAGACTAGAACAGCCTTTGTAATCTCGTTTTATTGTATTGAAGTGGCTGTAAGCTGTAACTGTTTTATACTGTATATTTTACATCGCAGCAAACTGTTTATTTGGTCGTTCCAGCTCGGACGAAACTACGTGTTTGCTCACTGAACTGAAATGCATCTCTAATTCGCAGCTCATATCTAATTCAGAGTCTGTTTTTGTATCATCTTGTTCAGTAACTACAACCAAGGTGACCTGTTAGTGTATCTCTTTGATAAACTGTATATTGAAGGACTATATTACAAAAACTTATCTCGTTAATCGCTGTCAGCATTCGCAACGAAAAGTTACCAAAGCAAAGTTACCATTTTCCATGGATACCCTTTCGCTGCAGACGGTTTAAAAGGGCGTCGGCATCCAAAGGGCGACATCAAAGGCGCCGCCCGCCCTGACCAGACACCATATCTTACGTTCATAATCATTGAAGCAATAAATTGATCTGTTTGTGTTACCATGCTACTGAAATATTTAACTCTGTAATAGTCTGGATTCCTATAAACATTACTCACTGATCTGATCTGATTTATCAATGCACAATGATATATTTTATAGTTCTTCTTAACATTCCGAATGTTGATTATAAATCGACGGTTATTGCAGTTGCTATTGGAATGAGGACTACAAATACCAAATTGTAGGGACTATATTTTAGAATTGTTACAACAATTTGGTCTCTGCCGAAAGGGAAATCGCTTGCTAAATTTTCATTGGAAGTAGATAAGATATGTGATCACCAACTCAGTAATTTATTATCCTTAAATCTATTACTTATATATCCTCATTTGAAAGAACTTTCCTAAGATCATGTAACCACTATTATATTTATAAGAGCAAGTTTAACATCACTTATTCCAAAATTTGTTGCCATAAGCTCATTCACGTTAAATTCGACAACATATTGAACTTCTTGTCCGAAGGGCTTCGCATTACTCCCATTTGTTCTTTTAATCTGCAATGATGACCTCCGGTCCCCTCTAAGAGGTCGTTCGCAGTCGGATCGACATACCGTAGGTGTTTAACGATCGATACAGGTCTTATTTAGACGATTTTTACTTGACTAAGTATCAATTTATGTTGTAATTCGAATTGTGATGCGTGAATCTAGTTCAATTTACTTTACTTTTTTTTTTCTTTGCTGAAAATTTTGATGTCTGATGTCGATGTCTGTTGTTGTTATAGATCCGTTTTGATAAAATACGAATATTAAATATGTATCAATTGCGATTTTTCCTATTTTTTTTTTTTGCTTGAGTGAAAATCGTCCATATGAAAGCTTTAGCAGCACTATGTTTGATAAAAACTTTTCTAGACAAGTATCGTGTTGCTAATATTATAGCGTAACACTATATCTTGTGATCATAATGGTGTAAGTACTAACGGACGTAGATTATCAGCTACGGGTTCTATTACATCCTTTACCACTCAGTTTTCCTTCGCGCTGGCAAATAAGCCATGCTGATTTTCTTAGATGATAGTCAAACTTTATAAACCAAAAAAGTGCGACCTTATTTAATCACAAAAAAGAAAGTTGTTTACTAGTTATGAAACATGACTTCGTAATGGCTCTACATGACTCAAGTTTAATTTTTTAATGGAATGAAGAGCAAAAAGCACGAGTCATTCCACTGTGACTTAGGGCTTCATTGTCGAAATTGAATCAAGATTAACCCTATTATGAGACCACCCGCATGGGTCTGAGTACCGATTGTAACAATGATCTATATGCATTACTAAACTTAGCTTTAGAATATCCAATCACTCACAATTTAACTTCATTATTAATTACTTGTGAGCTGTTTTTCATCCCAGTCAAATATTGGAAGAGCTTGAAGCAAATGATGCATTTCGTTTACTCTTCTCTTTATGGGTGGTCTCGTCATTTTCCATTCAAAGTCTGAGACAAAGCCAGTTTATGTTTTCCCAAGTCACTAGACATTTTATTTCTAACACTTACTGAGATTCCTCGAAAAGGAAAGTTGTCGGGGAACTTGTGGCAGACGTGCTAAAATTCGTCTCGGGGAAACAAGCCCGACATGCCTCCGTCTTTACTGATGCAGTATTTTGAATTCGTTCAATTCTAGACTTTAATACTCTGGAATAAAGGAGTTGGTGGAGAATTTTTATTTCTTCATTAGCATTCGTGTTTCGAAGGAATATGTTCCCACGCGAAAAGTGCTCATTGGTGGCGAGTCGGGACTTCGGGAGATAAATATTTGTATACTACACTTAGCACTCGGCTCCCTGACCTTGGCAAAGAACAGAGATTGTGTAAACATTACGAATTATTGTTATTATAAACGTTGAGTGAGTGTTTTGTTATAAACACGAATATAGCAAAATAAGTTTTGTGTAAAATGAGACCATCGAAAATTTTATATAATTGTTTATAGGACACTTTGCACATTGTAAAAAAAACTTCGTAGGTAGGCTCAAGAAGGCTGTGTCATTAATTTACAATATTTTTCCAACTCGTGACTCATGGTGTACTTTGCAGTATGAACGTACTGGCCCTTTTCGAGTATGATGCAATATGTTAAGAATTTAATTAATTTCAACGTGGAGTCTCAGACGACGGCGTCAGGCACATGGCGGGCGCCTGGGTGCTGTATCCCGACCAAAATAGATGGCGGCTATTTATACGAGCCGCGTATCCGCTCGGCGCACGCGCACCGACGTATCCGCACGTTCGACACACCGCGTGAATATTCCGCCGTCAACAACCAAAAACCTCTATTAACAAGGTATCTTTCAAAATGGTAAATGACGCGAATAAAGCAAGAAGCTTTCAACGAAACCGGTAATAGCTCATCAATCATAAAGCAAAATGGCGATAAAAAGGGGTGGGACATTGCGGCTGTGAAAAGACACGACGCCGATGCACGGCTTAATGCAAGATGTGTAAACTAAGTCAAGTTATAGTTCTGAAGTAATAGTTGCTCGCATCAAGTCTCCTCGCGTGAGCCTTTTAAGACCGAAGTTCCGCTGCCAATGTAAAATGTTGTATCTCAAGGTGATATGTTTATGTTACCAACGGTTATGGCAGAACGTACACAAACAGGTCGCACCCAGCCAGTGATGTAACTACGCTGATGCTATCTGTTGTTGCTATTTATAAATTGCTCGAAAAATTCATTCCTACTACTTTAATTTGTGATGCGGTAATAAATGATGACATTGACGGTAGTTAACGAGCTGGAAGTGTGATGTTGATATTCGCTTTATTGGTGTAAATTCAGCTGACGAGTAAGGCAGTAAAAATAAAATTTTCATCTGTGATAATTTAGTTTTATGAATGTCATCATGATACCAAGGAGTGGAGATTTCATATCAATTAATGAAACCTGTCCAACATAAACTCAGACAACCAAACCTTCACATTTTAAATATGATAGCAACGTAGTTGATTACACAAATTCTGAAACGCCTGACAAACGAGTTGTTAGACGACCTTCGTTAATTGAATAGGTGAAGAAGATTACTATCGCAGCCAAACTTAGTATATTACACACTCGGACATTATGTACGATTGTACAGTATGTATGCCAATTCACGAAGAGTGATGATCAAATCTGTGTACCTATTAATTTTCGTACGAATGTTTAGTCACGTCTACATGATTCGCGTCTACAAATAAAACTTGATGTGGGTCATGGCTTCCCGCAAACCTTGTTTGATTTCGTACCCTACATAAGAATTGGCCTTAAGTCTTGATTTTCCTTACTTATGATATCATTGGATTCATCTGAAGTTGCTCATCAGATTCTGTAGAAGTTTTATGTAGGTTTCTTCATATTTCTTGTATTTATTGATATATATTGATATATATTTCTTGTGTTACGAAACATCTTCCTTTTGGATTCATATTTTCGCAATATTGTACTGTAACCTCATTTGGTTAAATGTTTGCATTGGCATGTACACTGCGAACAGTTATAAAGACTAATAACTCTAGCCGAGATAAGGTTAAGTGGCACAATAGTCGTAAATTGGTACATACGCTGTCTTAGACATGAACTAGGGAGTTCCATCTCTTTTAGTCCTGTTTGTTAGCGTATAACCGCTTGATTCTTTAATGCCTTTAACTCAAAAATTGATAACCATAGATCTGCCTCTTTTAACAATGAATTTATTATAACTTGTCTTCACAGAAGATACTGTTCAATTCTATGCTTTTCTTTCAACGAAATTGTCTTCAGTAATACCATCCGCTGACGTATGGTTATCGAGATACACCATACATAGGGGTCGCAGCACTTAGCATGTTCGTGACTTCAGGTCGTAAAGTTTACATCCCGTGGTAAATGCACAATTACTATGTAGCATCCCACATCAATCTTCACACAGTGTTTATTAGAGAGCTGAGAGCTCGACATTTTATAAATAGCTGTATTTTATCTGATAGACTAGAAACCTGATTAATTTAACAGCATACTGAAAATTATACTCCCCATTAGGTATACCCGAGGGCGCGGAACCATTTATGTGCTTATATGGACTAAGATGGAGAGAGTGAACATCGATGGCAATCATGTTATCCACGTCTTAATTGCCGTTATTTATTTAATTGCTGCGATATGTAGCCTCTACTATAACATTTTCTCCGCAGTATGCAAGTAATGCATTAAAAGCTCTACACGTATTTGTAAATCGTCGTCTCGCTATATCGGTCAATTGTCGTAAATTACAGGCCATTGACAGTCAAAGAGAACATTCAATACGTTACTGAAGTTAAAAGTCACATTTGATTTGGTCGGCGCCTGCATTGCACGCATAATTAATTTGCGCAAGCGCAGGGAATCACAATAGCAGATGTTTGAACAGCTGGTGGCCATATTGGATTTTATATACGTAAGTAATGTCAGAGTACTTCGAAAGTGCATGTTTATAAGTCATGTGACATGCTGGACACATGTTAATTCATATCGCAAATAAAACATAGTGCTAAGCATTAAATGAGAAAATCCAGTGGCTATAATTAAATTGAGATTTGACTATTTGAATACATTTGTAATGTATCTCACGCCTCTCGGAAGTTTTAGATGAGTCTTAAGCACTCTGAACAAGCGTCCAGTCAGGCTCAGGGGTTAACGACTTGATTGGTCAAGATGGCGATTCGCGAACGTGCTAAGTGGATGATGACGGCTCGCTAAACCCATTTTAGTAACAGGTCCAATGAATTATTTCGAAATCGCTTCTAAGAATTTATAACAAAGAATAGCTGCTACTTATTGAATATTTTATAAGCAATTTGATTTAGATCGTTGGCACATCTGGATAGAATAAACGGCTCATTGTGAGAAAAACTATACCTACCAGTGCAATGCGTAGATAAGATACATTTTATCAGCACTAGCCAGTTACGGTGTGCCACTTTCAACCTACGCTGTCCTAAGCATTTTATCAGCTGTTAAACATTTACGTAGCCGAGATTTCTTCTATAGCTATTATTAGCTCCATATTACTGAACATCAAATTATGTCCTAATCAAAATCCACGGTTCATTGAACCTTTTTTGTGTAACACAATTTTATGGATGGTCGAATGTAGAAAGCTTTTAAGCCAATTTGGACGGTTCATACATGATCGATACTTTAATTATTTAGCTATCGTTCGCTAATGGTAGAGCCGGAATCTAGAGGCGCACTAATTGTTCCAGTAATGTTAATTGCTGTTCTCGTCTGTCGGTATCTAATTCGTGCCATGGTTCGACCTGCCCAGACAGACACGTTAATGGGGATATTTATTGACAGAAACACGGTTACCGGTAGCCAGTGCAGAGAACTACCTACAGATAATGATAGGGTATCACACTAACAGATTTAGTTTCTAGTCCCAGCTAAGGGATTCTCCTGGGTTTGCTATCAATTTTTCTTGCTCGTATTTATCAGCGGCGGAGTACCGGAGTTCTTAACTCGTTCTTGCTATTTATAACGTTGGATAAGTGGTGCATTTAGCCTATTTAAATTCATAGCATTTGAATTTTATCTTCCTACTTTGCATATTGATTTCGCTCCAAGTAATTGTTGTGTAATTTGTCTCTTGTTGACAGCATATTATGGTTTCAACAAAAGTCGTGCTGATGGTAGCTGTACAATCAAAGAATGATTGGCTAATAGTAAGCGTTGGTTTTATGCAAGTGCATTACTCTACAGTTTCACAAGTTACTAATGCGTAATGACAGGTATTCATCTGGAGGACCACTTTCACTGAGCGCCCACTAGTTTTTCTGGAGTGGGCGATAGGGAAAGCAATATGCTAATCGGACTTATGTGGATGACACTTGAATAGAACGTTTTAGATGTGTTTAATAGTCACAATATATCGTTTAATAAAACTGTTAACATTTGTTTATTTCTGTTTACAGGTAAAGGTGAGCATTTGAGAACTATTTCCTTATCGTAAGTTAGTATCAAAGGTAAGTACAGCCACAATTTTGGTCGAACATTAATCGTTCCAGTCATTGGTGAGATAACAAGGCTGGTTGATTTCCATGCTCTAATTGGCGTTGTTAACAATACCAAATTAATTTGTAGAGCGAACGCAGCTGATTAAATTGACATAAAAGTAAGGACTGGATATTTTATCACGGGTATTAAGTTTTATGACAGAACTTTGTAAGAAGTAAATGAGAGTGAAAGTAAGGCCAGTGTAATAATAATAAGACAATTTTCTCAATTCATGCGTGAAATATGGCATCCGATACGCAGAGCTGAGCCAATGTGTATAACGTTTCCTATATTATTCAGTAATCATCGTTCTTCAACGGCTTTCTGATAAGATTCTGTGTATTGTGGGATATGTTTCTTTACAATAATTTTCGTTCGTATCTTTATAATATCAGTTGCCCTCTTGAACCAGTTTGGCACAAAAGACAGCTTCAACATCGACGTTTGAATAGCTTCCGCGTCCCACGCGATTTAAATTGCGTTAAATATAAACTGCCTACGCCGCATATTTTAATATTGTAGCAACACTTGTAAATCATATAATATTATAGCAGGTCGTAGGTCCGCCGTGTATGGGCCTGTACCATGGACCGTTATATCGAACCTTGCTCTTATAAATATGTCACACTTGGGCCACATAAGTAGGCCTTTTTTTTTTTTTTTTTTTTTTTTTTTTTTTTTTTTTTTTTTTTTTTTTTTTTGGATGGGAAATCATCAAATAACTTCTCCCGCTCTGGGTGGAGCGGGAGGGCGTGTCAGACTTCTACTGACTAAAACCCACCCGTGTTCCTTCAGTTGCCTGTGCCAGGGCCACGGTATCTTTTTCAAACAACCCGCAACCCCAGCGGCATCGGCCCTATTGGACCCCATCTTTGCTGACATCTCTTTGAGGCGCGCGTGGAACACAACGCGCCGTCGACCCGGGCCTGGTCCTTACCGGACGGCGAGCTACCCATTGCTCGCCATCCGCAAGCCCGCGCCTACGGTGGCCGGGAATCGGCTATCGCTTCCCGACGCCCAGGGCGTCTCCTGCGGCGACTAGGGGCGTGAGGGCGCAAAGATTGCCTCTCCCTCACGCGTTCAGCCTCCTCCTTCGCGAGCATTACTGCTTCGCAGAAGGAGGTGACGGCTTCCCATGCACTCTCGCTCCGTACCATGGCCTGTACCAGGGCCGGACGCGAGAGATCGCCGCCGCCGATCGCCTCCGCGAGGACGCGGCGGTGCTCTGCCCAAGCCGGGCAGACCTCCACATAAGTAGGCCTGACACGGGTGTTGGTGGCCGCAATTGCCCCACTGATATTAATGTAAATACAACAGATTTAATAGGATTTGAATTCCTCTATGAGATTTCTGTTCGTGATCTCACGCAACTTCAGAATGTTTACGTTCATTGAGTTTTAAAAGACAATGCAACTTATGCAACGTCGGTAATTTTATTGTCGTTGGTAAACAGATTAGCCTCTGTGCAGTGGTAACCATATGGAATGGGTCTGCGCTTACAATACTTACGTTGATAGTTGATATTCAGTTCTCAATTATAGATTCTAACAGCATTGGAAAATACAGATGCTTCTGATTTCTTAACTTCTCCCACAAACCAAACAATATCAGTTATCTAATCCGAACCGGTCCAGTTTCAATGAAAACTAGTATGAGCTACTTTTACCAGCGATGTCTTGTCAATGAAAACCATTTTATCAATGGGCATACCTAACGCATTTGGCCCTTCATTTTCTAATTATATGTGGGCGTGGAATTAATTCCACCTATTTGGCTTTCTTAAATTCATAATCATTACAACATCATTAATCAAATTGTAGATTTGCTATGATAATGATATTTTAAATGCCATGTTTGAGCGTCATTACCATTTTGATGTGTGCCTGTCATGTCATTCTTGCGTTATGCTGCGTTATTTAATGAGTGTCCCACGATTTTAGTTTGCATGTAAAATGTTGGTTGTCACGCAAAGCTTTGAACATAGTTATGCTGTTATTTCTTCAGATGTTTCCTGCAAGAGATGAGTGACTAGATTTGTTATGCGGGTGTCGTTTCGCTAACGGTGCGTCCCCACGTGCTCCATTGTTACTCGGCCCCTCATGATTTCGTAATTCACTGTTGCGTTTCACGCTTTCTTCCGTCTCTTGTAAACAATCATGTTTGTTTATGCGTGACTTTGTTGAAATACGTATATTTTGACCAAAAGTTTTTCTAAAACCTCTCTTGTCTTTAGTCAGCGGATTAGCGCATAACGAATTCATGAGTCGTTTTTATTTCTTGAAACAATAACTAAATTATCTTATTTTGCGTGTGCGGCTAATTGAACTCGACGTGGGACGAAATTGACCACGTTAATTCACTTTGAAAACAGGTCAATTTAACCCATTACAGTGAATCGATTACGATCTGAGTGTAGATGCCTACATATACAATGGTACTATAGCGGTTGTGCAGACCGGTAACTGCTGCAACCTTCGCTCGGAACGTTAAGTGCGACACTGGACTGTCGTTCTTGAAGCCAGAGCTATAAAATCCCTAATTTATTACTACCATTTCAGGTAAGTAGTACGATTGTCCGTTCGTATCAACAAATATGAATTCAACCTCCTAGAGATAAGATCTTTTCTCACATGCTCATGCAAGAGATGTATTTATCGATAAATATAATTTATTTATGCTGTGATTACTGTTCAATAGTATTGTGGTTTATTGATCTCGCTTTTCGATTTGTCATTTATTTCTTTTTACTTATTTTATTGTATTTATTGTAAGGACAGCGTAGGCTCGCCTACTTCTCTTTTTTCTAGCAAGCTGTTGACATTGCCATCTAGTAGGCCGTTTCAATATTGTCTCCTATAGATTCTACAAGGTCTTATTACTAATCATTTATATTTACCGAAATTGGTTTAATTTACACTAATTACAACTGTAAATGTTTCGATTTTTATTTATATGAAATCACTATAAACTTAATTTCTGTTCAGAAGTTAAACTGCATGTATATGTAGGTGACCACAGACAATGAGACCAACGACATTGGAATTAAAATTACATTTAAATGGAATCCTCCGTTAGGTTGGCAAATTACTGTTCGAACAAGCATTACCCCGTGCGTTTACATAGATTAGAAAACGAGGAAATCGACATAGAAGTCATACAACCTTAAAAGGCAAACAAGTATATTTTTACATGCTTTTTATGAATCATTAGCAATTAACTGTACAATTGTAAAATAGCTGGCAGGGTCGATTAAGCTTATCTAAAGGCAACAATGACTAATCCCACTGATTATATGGAAACTATTCGAACCGTGCATCTAATAAGTAACTATGGTGGCTGACGCAAACATAGTTGCTAAGAGCTCATTACGTCAATTGTAATAACAACTAATGTCAGTGTAATGCTCTAAGATTATAACATTAAGTATCATTTCATCCTCAATTGCTGTCATAACCGCAGACAGGTTACAAACTAATAACAGCCTTCCTCTCCGATAGATGTTGCAAGATATTTCATTACAAACGTGGAAATAGAGCGCATTAGCGATGTCTGTACTCTACTGCTCATGGTAAACACCCACATGCTTGTTCGTTTCATCAATCAATCAGAAACTAGCAATCAATGTCCGTATCAATTGTCTCCAGCGAGTTTTATCCATTGGTCCCTTCAGACAATTATCCTTGAATTTTAATTATAGCGCCGGTCTTGTGACTATCATCCTTTGATTAATTACTCGGGTTCACTATAGTTCATGTCGTAGGAACGGTTTCTTTTGTATGCCATTGGTATCGAATTGTCGGTGGATATTGAAGTTAGCAATGGAACGTTAGTTTTATTGTCAAGAATTTAACTACCTGGATAAACTTTACCCTGTGATTGCTACACAATGATCAGGTGCTGTAACACCGCCTCCACGACGGAAGCAGTGGGCGGCGACCGGGGCGTACGCCTACGCCGCTGCGGCTCCGATTATGTCACCTATATCTTCTCATCATATAAGGATAGCTGTGCGGAATCCTACGACAACTCATTATAGTAACACACCTATAATTAACATTTTATCGCCCAATAGTTCCTCATATTTTGAATTCTTCATTCTAAGAAAGACGTTAAACCTTCTCGTTAGGGGTTATTTACGTTTAAAGCCGCAGTTAGTTCACATAATGCGTTCCACGAATAGCCAGAAATATTTTTAATGGCCGTTAATTTGATCTCAGTCCTAGTTTTCCATGATTTACTACGTAATAATCATCAAATAAAATCTGGTATAACACCTGACAACAGTATACGTGGCACGTGTTTACCATGGGGAATAGTAAGAATAGCTATTTAAATTCATCAAGCAAATGGATATGCGCTTCATCCATTAAGCAACAGTAGCGGACTAGCGATAGCGGTGTTTAGTAAGCAAACAGCAGGAACATCTTCTGACCTATAGCAAGCCTTTAACCCTTTCGGTTCAGAAATATGGTTTAAAATCAATATTCTATTACAAAACGTATGCTGTTTTATGTGTACGCTGTTTACGGTTACTGCCATGATCTCAAAGTGGACCTCTGTGTGTCGTATGTAAACCCGGGCTGTAGATCATAGGGTGTACCGCAAGGAGTGTACTCGGGACCTTTACTTATGGAACCGTCTTGACTAGGATATAATATATCTTATAATGTCAGCGGATATACGAGCATCGTGCATCTTGTTCTCCTTGGGATCTAAATCGCCGTATGGGTCCAGTCAAAAGAAACACAAGAATCGTTGACTACTAATCGTATAAAATTTGTTAAAGCTCTCGAAGTCGATGTTTTCTAGCGTTAAAGCTTTAGAATTTATTATCATATTAAAACTTGTCATTACGAAAAGTTACGACAAATAACACACATCTGATCTGACACATCTTTATTATATACTACTTTCTAACTAACTGCTGCGAATTTCCCCAATATCAATATTAACAATGATTTAGCAAACACGCTGTTGCATTAAAATTGGTAAACCAACGTAAATCATTCAATATAAACAAAGCGTTCTTCGTCAGCGCGTGAGCTCGTGTTGACTCCGTATTTGTTTTACGAGACTCCAAGATTTATTTACTATTAGTAAAGATAACGGTTAGTTTAATTACTTTGCCTGTTTTATGTTTATCCAACTAGCTGTTTTGTGTAAACTTAAGCTACTCGCTAAGTCGTGGTTAAACTTGCTTCGTACGTGATGTTACTTCAGTGCGGATAACGCCAGTGTAATATATTGTATTTGCGGTTTTATCGTAGTCGTGTGTTCATCCATTGGCCTAGTTTCATTGGGTGCACAAACTTCCAGCTAAGTTTGAGCTTACACATGTCATATTTGTACCTTAACTGGCCATTCGCAGCTACTTATTCAATTAAATATAACTAGGGGAATTACATATTTGCTTGCAACTGTCAACATTACAATGCGTTAGTTATTTGCTGTCATCAAAATTATATAACAATATCAGGTGGCCTACCAGCAGTGATGAAAAAAAAATGTTTTTTTTTTTATTAGGTTTCCGTACCTCAAAAGGAGAAAACGGAACCCCTAAAGGATCACTCATGTGTCTGTCTGTCTGTCTGTCCGTCTGTTTCAGCCAATTTGCTCCGAATCTAATGAACCGATCAAGTTGAACTTTGGTACACGTATGTACGTATTTTTGTGACCCAAACACGGACGTGTAATGTAAATTAATGAGTTTTGAATATTTGGGTTATTTTTGGGGGGCAAATAAGAAAATTTAAAAAATATATTTGCAAACTGTACTGTGCGATATATCAAATGAAAGGACTAGGGTCTCAAATATATGTTTTATAATTTTAAAATAAACTGTTTTAAAGTAATTTAAGAAAATAGACGAAACTGGCCAACCCCCCCCCCCCCCCCCCTATCTCCGAAACTACTGACCTAAAAGTTTTGAAAAAAATACAGAAAATAATTCTATAGCTATAGATTGCAGGAAAACCTATAAGAAGTCTATGGTCTTAAAATAACATGGTAAATCTCTCAATATTGTACTACTTGACCGGTTGTTTTTATAAAACAAACAGTTCAAAATGTTTTAAAATATTGACTTACCTTAGGGATATAAATAGTTTTTCTTCCCGAGAAATAAACAATATATATTATATTAGTACCTATACCAGTTATGTGTGGTTTCAGAAAACACAATAGCTCATCAAACGACCGCACAGACATTCTTGTGTAATTAAAAAAAATACACGGGTATTTCCTTACGATTTCATAAAGTACACACATCAAAAAAGTCATCATTTACAGAAACTGCATGTTTTATTAATTGATACTTAATTTTTTTCTTCACAAAGTGGATTGGTATACAATCTTTTTGTTCTCGGAAATATATACTGGCTAATTTTAAAAATAGAAACATTTCGATTGTACTTTGTTTTCATTAAAATTAAAGCTAATTATTTTTTCCCGATTTCGTGTGTTTTCGTTGCGTGATAAATTTGGTATTTATCTCATTTTTATCATTTTGAGATATACAGTTTTTTTAAAAATTGAGTGGTGAGTCATTTTTTATGTCATGGAGCGACGCCATTTGACTGCTGATTAAATGCAGAGAGCTGTAGGAATGCTACAAGCGGGAAGAAAACAGCCAGTTATCTAGCCATTTTGATGGCAATAGGAGCGTGATTTGTCGTCTTTGGCAGCGTTACGTTAATACAGGGGATCCTGCTGAGCAGCACCCAGGACGTGGAAGGAGTACAACTGCTCAACAGGACTGATACATACTGCAAGACGTCAGACGATGTTAACCGCCCGGGAGATAGGATTAAAGCTACAATTCTCAAGCGCTGTTGTTGTTAGCCACCAAAACGTTAGAAATAGGCCGGATGAATACAGCCTACAAGCACGACGCCTAATAAGGTGTCCAGTGCCCACCTATACGACATGGGAATCGCGCCCGTCGAAACGAATAGTGTAGGGAACACTTGACATGGACCCAGGAGCAATGGGATGAAATTTTATTTTGCGATGAGTCCCGGTTTGGATTTAGACCTGATACGAGAAGGGTAAGAGTGTATCGTCGTCCCGGAAATGCTGAACGAATGAAGAACAGACGAACTGAGCTCGTTTTTGTAGATGGAAATATGAACGCTGAAAGTTACGCTGAAGATGTCCTCGGGCCTTATGTTCACCTATTTGCACAGTCTTGGCTTGGATGTCACGCTGATGCTTGACAATGCGCGTTTGCACACAGCTCGGAGAACCAGAGAATACTTGGCAATGGAAACATCCGGGTATTGCCGTGGCCTGTACAATCGCCAGACCTCAATCCCATCGAGGACGCATGAGACATGCTCTAGAGAACCTGGATGGATTGGCGACAACCCAACAACTGTTAGACTTGTTATAATTTCATTGCTGAAGCGGTCACATTTTATTTGGTAATTAAATACAAAGGTATTTATTTAATTACCAAACAAATCAATCTGCCTAGCCTTTTCCCAACTATGTTGGAGTCGGCTTCCAGTCTAACCGGATGCAGCTGAATACCAGTATTTTACATGGAGCGACTGCCTATCTGACCTCCACAACCCAGTTACTGGGTAATACGATACCCCTTGGTAAGACTGGTTGTAAGTTTTTCGGGCTTCTGACGACCCGTAACGACTGCCAAAGATCCACGAATGACAGCCGGGACCAACGGCTTAACGTGCTTTCCGAGGCACGGAGGATTCTCGGTATGTAAAGATGGTCACCCATCTACGGACCAACCCCGGCAAGCGTAGCTTAACCTGATGGATCGACCGGTGCGGCTGTTATTACTTAGCCACGAATTACCAAATAATTAAAAAAAATGTCGTTATTTAATTTTGTAAAACATGAAAGTTTAATTTCGTTTTAACTTTATACAACGTATGTTTCGGTACACTTATTGTTAATTATTGTGATTAAATGAACAACCGAATGAATGGTTTTATTGCTTTAGTCACTAATGCATCAAAAAATGCTTAGTTATTATTTATAAAAGAAATATAAATATATTACAATAGTAAAAATCGTTCAAAAGTTCAAAACCGTATACGAGTATGTTGCTTAGACTTTTTTGATATGTGTATTTTAAACGTTCCTTTTATTCTCCGTTCTTGTAGCAAAGAATGTACCCAATACTGTTTCGCTTTTCTTTTCTTTCTTCGCTTCAAAATAATTAGCAACGCTACTAATATTGCAACTTCGACGTCCATCGTGCACGAATGACAATAAATAGTACATTAATTCAGTCGTTCGGCTTGGTCGCCCAGTCTAATTGCCTATATGTATTTTGGTCGCCGAGAGACCATATTGCCGGCGACCAGTCGACAGTGTGTAATAGCTCTTATGGTAACCCTGCCTACCAGACATTGTCTTAGAAAAAAAAATAATTTGTATGATGAAATGATGATACAATGCAATAAATCGTTCGTCATAGATATTTCTAAAGTAAACGCAACAGCAACAGTGAATCCATGAAAAATGTTTGCAATACACAAAAGCTTCAAAGAATTTAATAAAGCAAGTCAGTCGAAGCATGAGAGCGATAAAATTTGCGAGACGTCCTATATTCATAATTTTGTAGAAACGATCGTTCCAGTTTCTGGATCGCATTAACCTATTTATTAAATTAACAGTGTATACAATGCATATACATTATCATTACAGAGATTGAAGAAGATATGAATACTTTACAAACAATTTCATCAATTCCAAAGCAATCGAGTCCATTGAGGCATTAAATGACGCCGTTCAGTTTTTAACTACATCTTCATTTGGCTTATCTACTAATTTAACACCTGCTCTAATGTCTTTTAACACTGAGTTAACCTTACGTACTCCCAAGTTATTGCTCTTAATGACTTTATGTTCCGTTACCAATTTATTGATGACAACTTAATCTTTATGCATCCGCTTCAAACACGTGTGATGTGAATATGTGCTTTTTTAAACTACTCTATTTTTATACGAATCGAATTACGTTATCAGTCATTTTCGATACCGAATTACTTTCACTTGGAACTGCTTTTGCCATGTTAGTGTTATTTAATATGTATCTTATCTTCTTTCTTTGTACGCGTGGTGCACACGTTAATATATTGTTACGCTGAGCTGTCAGCACATTATACTGTCGAGACGGCGGCGGCGCAGAAACTGTCTGCCACCATAAATAAACTATCTTGTCCCACATAACTGTCGATAACGCTGAGAATAACTAACCAATTAGTAGGGGGAGCTTACGAAACAATGTTGTCATAAAGAACCGCGTTTAATATTACAAAACACAAAGATACATAGTCCCGTATTGTTGTGTGAACAGTTGCCTTTCCACATCATACTTACAGCTTATGTTTTTATTCATCTGATCGTCTATTCGTTTCTTCTAGCTAATGGTAAAAAGAAGCATTGAACGTGTGAAATCTCTTTAAGACTTTTAGTATCCTCATAGCCTGAGTTATCCACATGTTCTTAGTACGTATTTTATTAACGGTGCATCGGAAAAAATCGATTTACAGTCGTCATACGTATCTATTAAGATCTATATCGAGTAAGGTGGTATACTATAAAAGTATAGTATCGGCGCCTCAACACTGGCCACAATCGCCCTTATAAGGCGCAACGCGAGTTACCGCAGGAATAATTAATTGATCTTTTAAGATCCTTGAGAATGAATACGATTGATCGTTAAAATATTTTGAAATAATTACAAGATAACTACTGCATTTAACCGTTTCACCTTGTACATTTAGCTATAGGTTATTGTTATCTTCCCGAGAATTATCTTAAATTATAAACATTGAATTGGAATTGCAAATACATTATCAGAATCTAGTTTGCTTAGTACTTGCGCACATCATCCTTATTTGAATGCGGCTTCATGCTTAACGTTCTCTCTTTTTGGATACAACAACATTTTAGCCAAGCTTCTTTACGGTATAGGAAACATGTTTCCAACAAAGGAATTTTAGAATCACAAAGTATTTCTTGGGCAAGAAATCACGCGACGTGATCGGGGTGGTAAAATCACGAAAGCGGTGGATGCCAAACGCGTCTATCCAACTTATCCGCGAACAAATATGGTCATAGACTCCGCAGGAGCCGAACCTGCTATCTATGTGCATTGTTACTAGCAATGTGTTTACACGACGATAATGATGAAGTATCTTTATAAGTTATGCTTTGCGTTGAATAATGCATAAATTAAAATTCTAATTGGAAGCGAACTCGCTATATCGATGTCCTATAAACATGAAATGATAATTATGTTGGAATTTTTGTAGGAAGATAAAAAACTTGGGTCCTTGTTCAAGTGGCAGTGAGAACAAAAACGCCGAGTAAACAAAATTAAATACATACATAGTTGCTGACTGCATCGCTTTACTTCGCAGATGCACATTTTGACATTATGACTCACACGCTGAGTAGGTACGGGTTATGCGGGCTCTGTAACTAAGTACTCAACTCATACAATTTAATGATCGATGGGGTGACGTCACCGCTATTGGCTCATTATAGTAAAACGTGATTACCGTCTGTCACGTTTTTCTAGAAATAAAATATAACAGTATGAATCAGTACCATATTTTATGTTTCAACTTCAACATACAGATTTCGATTTCTCTCTTTTTTGTCTGCGTCTACTAATCATTAAAACATTTAGAAATCATTGACCTCCTTGTGTAGTCCTCATTATAGTCTGTTTCTTTTATAACTTTTGTCCACATTTGGTGTTCGTTCTCATTGCGTCTGACTGTTTGACGTCACGTCTGTACTTAAACCTTGACACCAACTGACCAATATTTCTAATTTATTCTCGTCTTGTCTTTCCCAGCAATTTTATTTATAGCAACTGCAGCACAATTTATCATATTTATAAATAAGATGTTCTAGATACTGAACAATGTTGTTGATGCATTTGCTATTGCTTTGAAATAGCACAATTCAACAGGCACCATAAGTGGTAGTCATAGATGGTCTTAAAATTTACGAGTGCCAGTAACAGTGGTCATTATAAAGCTATGAACGTATTCTAATCGGTTGGGAATGGGAAGAGTTGAGAGTTCATTGGTGCTCGTAAAAATTTTATAATATTTCTTGGTGGTTTATGTTTTCTTTAGCGTTTATTGAACAACGCTGGTTTACATCAATCAATCTGCTTAACCTTTTTCCAACTATTTTGGGGTCGTCTTTCACCAGTATTATACATGGAGTGACTGCATATCTGACCTCCACAACTCAGTTACTGTGTAGGTAATACGATACCCCTTGGTAAGACTGGCTGTCGTTTCGGGCTTCTGACTGCCCGTAACGACAGTGAAAGATCTAAAAATGACAGCTGGGACCAGCTTAACGTGGTTTTTAAAGCGGAGTGGGGTCTCGATATGTAATGGAGGATCACTCAACCTCAAACCGACCGTAGCATTTACATCGTATACTTTATAGCTTTGATTATTCTGCTACATCTTGTGCATAATCACGAATACCACCTTTACTAAGTGTATCGTCTGCCCAGTCTTTACCCAACAGTGTTGGTTGGAATCTACTCTATGAACTAACACGTATTTATTTATTAGTAAACTTCGATCATGTGGTGCCTACTAACGCATGTCATACAGGTAAGTTTGAAGTTAAATAACTACTACGTTCTAAAACTACTGGAAATAAAATCATTTTTCCTCTACCCAAACGACAAATTGACACAACTTCAGCATAGGTAGGTATCTAATATAATAACAATACATAGCCAAAAACTCAAAACAAAATGAATCGGTCCAATGAACTTCCAATCACAGCACACCTTAAAAGTATAACAATTTATAAGGTTTTCTTAGCAATGACTCATAGCAATTAGATGTTATAGTTTGTTCGTCTATCCTTCGAACCAGTTTACGTGACTCACGGTTCAATGGAAGCGAAACAAAATCTACACGACAGCGAAAACCAGTGTGTGTGTACCCCTCCCCAGCACTTTCATCTTGCGGTGTAAGGGGTTCAACAAGCTCTACAATGTTTTACAGTTCATCCGCTCCAACAGGCATGACGTCACTTCTCTGATCGTTTTTTCGTCCATGAGTTCGTTCGCCAGATAATGAGATTTTATTTTATTTTACCTCTAATGACAGCCATGTGTACTCCGAGTGCAGGGTTAGTACTCATGTCTTGTTCGTCCATTCATTAATGTTTTTGTGTCAAATAAATCTGCCTAGCCTTTTCCCAACTATGTTGGGGTAGGCTTCCAGTCTAGCCGGATGGAGCTGAATACCAGTATTTTACATGGTGCGACTGCCTATCTGATCTCCCCATGTCTATCTCCCCCTCCGACCCAGTTACTGAGTAATACGATACCCCTTGGTAAGATTGGTAGTCAGATTTTCGGGCTTCTGACGACCCGTAACGACTGTCAAAGATCCACGAATGACAGCCGGGACCAACTGCTTAACATGCTTTCCCAGGCACGGAGGAGTCTCGGTACGTAAAGATGGTCACCCATCCACTTGTACACATCCACAGTAGCTTAAGCTGATGGATCGACCCGTGCGGCTTCTTCGTTCTAGTGTACTAGTGAAAAGGTTATTCTTAATAGAGATGGGCCGAATATTCGTTTTATGTTCGGTATTCGGCATATTCGACAGATTTACCGATCATTCGTATTCGGCAAAAATACCGATCATTCTACCTGCTGTGTTAAAAAGTTGCCTCTATAAGTCTATAAGCATATGAAACTATATGAAATAGCATAATTATATAATTGTATCCATATCAAGTGTCTTATAATTTATTCTATGTAAAGAGATACATAGTATCTTACATTGCTTCGATTAGAAGCAGTTATGGTCTAATGCATAATAGATGAAATAAAAGGGGTAGGTTTTTATTGTATTAATCTTATTATTATTTTAACATTATTCAGCCTTTGAAAACTACGTTATCACAATATTTTTATAATAAGCAAATAAAAGTATGCAACACAATAAATCTTATTTATCTATTCGAAGGATGTCACGCTTGTATTGGTAACATTAAAAATAAATCAGTTTAATTTACCGAATAGCTCTTAAGTACCTCAATTGTAAAAAAGATATTTCAATATTTAAACTAGTAGCAAGTTGTGATGCAAAAATACTAAATGCTCGGCTTTATTTGGTAATAGCTTGTTTCGTTTTTCTTCAAATACATTGCCAAATAATTTCAGAAGCCGCTGACGACATCAACTCGAGAAGATACGCCCGACATGTTACTGATGGAGTGATGTAATTATTTTGAATTCAAGGATGGGCAAAAATCTAACATTTTATTTAAAACTGAGGCAGTTATGTTTTAGTTTTAAATTGTAATTTACATAAGGGTTATTCATGGTTACATTACAGAAAAAAATCGAAGAAAAGTTCATATTTATAGTCACAGAACTTTAAAGATCATAGGGTGTCAGTTTTTTCGATTTATTTTTTGATACTTATAATTTGAAAAGGACATGACCACGATTGTTTGTTTTTTATATTACTGTCACGACTTAGTCTATCAGCCGTTTCCGACTTGACGTTGATTTCTGGGACACCTGTATATGTATCAATCAAGTTCAATAGCCATAGGGCTTCTTAGTTCTCCTGCCGAATATTCGGTTCGGTAAACTTTTAACCGAACATTCGGCCGATATTCGTATTCAGTAAAACCCATATTCGGCCCATCTCTAATTCTTAAGTATCTACTTAGTTATCTTTACTGCTAGTTTCACAGCGTTTTCTCCGTGTTTTATTTTATTGCTGTCAACATGTTCTCATGTTTAATGAAGAAACTTGTTATTTTCTTGAAGTACTTGCTAACTCTCACAGCAAGTAATAAATCATCTATCACTACATATTGTAAAACAATGTCCCCTGCCGCGTCTGTCAGTATGTTCGCGATGATCTCAGAAACTCCTGAACGGATTTTAATGCGGTTGTCATCAATAGATAGTGAAGCCGCGGGCAAAAGCTACTAGATAATTTTCTAATGAAGCATATTATACCATTCATACAATATAACTCCTCTTTTAATGTATACGAATGGTGGTACTTGATGTTTAAAACCCGTAAAAGATTGAAAGTGATTTGTAGGAATTAAATAAAAATAACATTATTTTAATCTTCCAGAATTCAAAAAGGATTGGTCAGACCATGCTCTGTGGTGGCCCACTCGTAATAAATGGCTGTCCCGACCCAAGCACACGCTGGACCAGTATGGCGTCCACGCGGATGCTGCCCTCCACTTCACTCCTATGCACAAACCCATCAGAATCCAGCTCCCGGACCTCAGATTCATTGACTGCAAGATCGACTTTTCTATTGATACCTTCAGCGCCGTTGTTCACCTTTGCAAAAGTCTTGGTAAGTTTAATTATTTTTATCATCCCGACTGTGTATAATTTGGATAAGAAAATGATTAGTGGCTTGAGACAAGATTGAATTGATTAGTGTAGCTTCGAGACAACAATTGATCGTTTGGCATTGCGAATATTGGCATAATACCTATTCGTTTTTGATGTGACGATATGCCAGATTTAGTTAATAGCACTAAGAAATCCTACTGGCCTTGGGCTTTGGGTTAGCCAAAAACTAAATAATGAATTATTAGAAATCTCATTAAAAATGCAGATAAAATGACAAGATTTAGAAGGCTCTTACGCCCAAAAACTACATAAAACCATCAATATCTTTGTCGTTATCTTATTTTCCAATCTTTCTCTCTGCGCAAAAGATCGTAAAGGTCGTGTTTATTTTTATAGCGAAACTTTTACGTTTCAACACTTTGTAACGGTTGTCGATTTACGATCTGACTTTAATTGCCTTATACGGCATTACAAGAGCTAAGTCCAACATCAAATGTATTTTATCTCGTCCAAATGTTAATGCTCGTAAAGTCGATCAACTCGGATCAACTCGTAAAAGTTGAATGTTTATTCTGAAGGACTCGATACGATGGTGCGTGTTGCTAACCACCATTTGATATTTTAGTTCTTATTTATAGGAGCAATTGCCCCCTGGTGTTGTAGATGGGGGAAATCAGCTACTGTATTCGCTGTTAATAGTTTCGCAAACTGAAAATTTATTTATTGATCAATAATATAACTGCACGGTTTTTCTACTCTACTAGGAAATACGGCAGATTACCATGATAGTTTTGTCCTGCCATAGGTGAAAAGGCCAAGATTCATAGAACTTGGACCATATTTTATAATATTTCAGACAATAAAATTGTAATTCGTTACCTTCCGATGTAAACCATTTACAAGCAGTTTATAAATAATATTTATAAACTACACGTGATAGTGCATAGAAGTTCCTTGAATTGTTCCTGAAATTTCAAAGGTTTCAGTTGAGTTTGAAGACTAGCAAATCAATTAAAGACAGAACTTTACGACTACATGTCCCCTAATTCTTACAGGTATACGACACCCAGAAGAACTATCCCTTTGCTATCCCTTAGAGCCGTCCCACCTCAAGCAGAACTACCAAAACTTAAAGGAGGCTAAGAGGATAAAGTCTTCACACCCCGCAGACACCAACACGTTTATAGCGGCCACTAGAGGCTCATCGAACAGTTTGGACAGGTCTAATGGGCCGTGTCCTGCGACGCCACCCCCTCCAAGGTCATCGTCTGCTACCCCTGTGGCGCAACAAGTAAGTGTTTTAATGTTTGTTGAGTTTCATTGAAGTCAATACAGCATAATCAGTCCTATAACGTTCCGACTGCTGGACACAACAGACCGCTCTGTGAGAGGGAGTGGACCACGCGGGCCCAGTGCGGGTTGGTGGATGTCACATGTCATCGAAATTTTGGTTAATACATAAATGAAAATTCTTTAACCCATTACTGTCCCTTGTGGGATCCAATGAGTTTATTGTCGATCGTTTCAATTTCAAAACTCGCAGGCGATTTATCTTAATCGATTCAGACTTACTGCAAGACAGCTATTCTCGAAATTGGTAAAAAGCTAAACAGTGTTGTAACAACACATAATCTGGAGTTATGAGCTCATTAATTAGTTAAAAATAATTCAGCGGTTATTTTTAACATATATTCGTCAGCTAAACAAGAATGGTGCAGGAACATGCATCTGTTTCACACCATATACTGTTTATGTTATATGCATAAGTTTATTTACTAATAAATTATGCTGGTTTTAATAGTTTTTGCTGTAATTTCTGGCTTGGAAAGTAAACAAAATGTTCATGTAAAGTTGTAAAGCATGCAATTTATCAAGTTTATTTTTGTCCTAAACACTAGATTAAAGTCCAGGCCTTCTAACAGGTATTCAGGATTTGTTAGTCAGGTATTATCATAGCTATAGCAAAATCATATGGCTTTCCATCCACGGATTCACTCGGACTTGTAAAAAAAGTTGCTTAAAATAAATCTTCCAATTTTTCTTATCCCCAGAATGGCACACTTCGTCGGTATGGGGGTGTCTACAGCACACAGAGCGATGGCTCAAGCGACGGCGGGTACTGCGGTACCCCGCCCCGGGCCGCTTCCTTGGACGCTCTCGACTCCCTAGCCGAGTTGTCCCTAGCGGATTCTCCCTTGGAACCCGACAGCCAATCACGAGAGTCCCTTCTAACGCCCAAGTCTCTTATGGAACGTGCCAGAATGAATGTTGGGTATGTATCTATTTATTAATAAGTGCTATGAAAACATACGTTTTTAAAAGTTTATCCTGCTAGTAGAACAAGGAAAAAAAGTGTTCTAAAAGCCTTAATAAACTAGTTATTTGTTTGCCTGCTAAACGGAACCCGTAGTGAACGACCCGAATGAAAAAGCGTCCAGCGGGGCGTTCAGCGTTGCGTGCAACCGGCAAAGAACGTTCACCGAGCGCCGCTCGGCCGTCATTCAGGACACTCGCGAGTGTTTGCATGTGTTTAAAACAAACGTCGCACGCCCCGCCAGGCCCGACGCTCGAGTCGAGCGTGCACTCAGGCCGTACACTTATAGGATCACTTCGTTGTCCGTCTGTCTGTCTGACAGTCTGTCAAGACCCATTTTCTCAGGAACGCGTGGAGGTATCAAGTTGAAATTAATACCAAATAAGTAGGTCTATGGTACCTTGGAGCTCTAAAACATCAAGCTTCTAAGTCAACGCAATAACAAACTCGCAAATTTATACTTAATTTTGTACTTAAAACTTAACTTTGTAGTAGTAAAACTACAAAGTTTGTTGTGTTAAATTCATCCCAACTACGGAACCCTTCTTTGTGCGTGTTTGTCCGGTTTTTTGTTTGTAATATCTAGTTTGTCCACAATAATGGAGCTGCTGTTACATATGAATGATGTTAATGTCTTTATAATGATCGCTTTTCCGCGTAGTTTTTTGATGATTTCATCTGTTCCGTCATTGTATTGGCATTTTAATGTCTCGACAGTTATGTTTACTAGGTTACATCATCAATAATTTCTGGAATTCATTTCTTCACAAATCTTCCACTTTTACGACAGATTACTTGAGAGGCTACCGAGCGCGCAGTGGCGCCCTCATCGTTTGTTTTGTTATTTCTTTTTATTTAAAAAGAAAATGCAGAAAATAAGCACGGTAAGTTGTGCTCCACAAGACTGTACGTTATTATTATTACAAACAGTAGTTTTATATTGTTAAGTTTTATTGTAATCATTAAAACGGAAAAAAGTGGCCACCATTTCCCGTTTTAAGGATTACAAGAAAACTTGACAATTTACTACTGTTTATAATAATAATAACTTATAGTCTTGTGGAGCACAATTTAACGTGCTCGTTTTCTGCATTTTCTTTCTAAAATAAAAGAAGTAACCAAACAAACGATGAGGGCGCCACTGCGCGCTCGGTAGCCTGTTAATAATTCACCATTTCTATGCTGGCACCACAAATCATTTATAAATACGTTTAGCGCTAATCGAATTTAAACATCGTTTGGATTCTGTCAATTGTTTGATGATGATACAGACAGAAAGATGTTTTAAATATATATTTAACGCTAAACACATTTGGTAATAAAATACATACAAAAATTTCAACGATAATCTTTCTCCGCAGTTGGCTTGACTCATCCCTCTCCATAATGGAGCAATACGTGCGCGAGTGGAACACACTACAGCTGCGGTTCAAGTTCTATTCGTTCTTCGACCTGACGGCGCGTGCGCAGGACGCGGCGCGACTAAACCAGCTGTACCAACAAGCGCGCTGGCAGATACTCAATCAGGAGGTCCAGTGCACAGAGGAGGAAATGCTGCTGTTTGCTGCGTTACAGGTGATTAGATACTTTATGTTTACTGGTGACTATTTATTTCTGTAAATTGGTTGACAAAAATAAATTATGTTTTGAAACTAGATTAGTTTGGTGTTTGCTATCCGACTATTCTGAGAAGCTGTCTGCATTTAAATTTTTCATCGCTTATTAAAAAAAATCTGTTGTTTCCTACAAGTGTAATACCTACGCGGGTATTGAACAGCTTTTTTTTTAACAAACGACGAAAAATTTCAACGCAGTTGGTCCAGAATCATGTACCTACCGAATCCATGGTAAAAGGTTGCGCGTCGATGTTTCTGCTACCCTGGTTTTGTGTTGAGAAATAAATCTTTATCATAGGTAGGTATATTAGTTTTTGTAGTTATCCCATTTTAGGTGTCCCATTGCTGGGCAAAGGTCTCCCCCATATTTTTCCAGTTCTCTTTGTTTTCCCTTCTCTGGACATATTCAGAAAGTGAATAAATTTACTTTAAAAAAGTAAAAACCGACTTCAAAAACCTAAAACGAATAAAATAACTTTCATAAAAAATCATAACAGCTTCTGAAGTCGGTGCCAACTAAGGTGCATTGAGATTGAAGAATTGAAGACACCGTTTATTCGTTTTAGGTTTTTGAAGTCGGTTTTTACTTTTTTAAAGTAAATGTATTTTTCCATTTTTAGTTGAATTTATAATTACATAAGCCCAAGACGAACGAAAAAAGAAAAAAATAACATCAAAATCCGCCTATAAATGCCGGAGATACAGTACATTTATGCATATAACTTCGTAGATAAGAATAATTACCTAATGTATTATATACTAAAACTTTCCTAAAAGTATGTAGATTACGTTTGTAAAAGAATCATCAACATTGGTTCATTCGTTTTTGAGAAAATCGGAGACATACAAACATACGCATCGAATAGCGAACCTCCTTTTTTGAAGCCGGTTAAAAAAAAATCATTGAAACGTAGCTGGGTCTTTGTCCAAAAAAACCATTCTTTTTTGAGAAAATCTGAGACATACAAACATACGGATCGAATAGAGAATCTCCTTTTTTGAAGCCGGTTAAAAAAAATCATTGAAACGTAGTCTTTATCCAAAAAAACCTGGACTACCCTTTTGCTCAAACAAAAAGTTGATGTTCAAGGACTCAATCGTTCCACAAGTTGGAATTAATTGGTCGTCCGGCAAAAACCAAGCGAGAACCAATCAGGACCCAACAAGGACCTCACGTTTTTTCCTGTTTGATACTGAATTAACCCGACCCAATCAATCTTCCAGCTGCAAATCGAACTACAAACGCTAGCAGGTGGCAGTCTAGATGCACCAGACGGTACAAATGCAGCGCCAACCAACGCTCCAGAGGATGATATCGACGCAGCGCTGTCAGCGCTTCAGAATCAGCTGGAGGGAGGTCCCGCGCCGCATAATGACATCACGCATGTGCCCGAGCTTGCGTCTTACCTCAAGTATCTTAGGTGAGTGCTACCAACACGAACACGATGAACCAATCCAAATACCATACCACGATTAGTACCACCAGTTATAGCCACGATAAGGGTAAACTAAGTGTCCGTACATTATACATATTTGCAATACTGTATGTTCCGTTCCCACAGACAAATCGTGAAAACGGTTTTGTGGAAGTTAAGACTTATAATATCGATCTGTTATCACTGACAGGACTATTGTAGCCAATAAGCCTGATATAGTGGTAAGAGATCGATCAGTGCGCCGCACAATGACAATCGATGCCACTATCCCGCATGACGAGAACCTCGTGAAAGCTGAAAAGGAGAAACTATTGAAATATCTCGACTTAGCTCACGTGGTTGTCGCCATGTGGAGTGTGGACTCGGCAGTCATTGTGCCGATAGTCGTTACGGTCAATGGCCTTATCGCTAAGAGCCTCGACCAACATCTCAAGAGGCTCTCGTTGGGTGGCTGGGTGAAGGGCCTGATTCAGAAGGCAGTCCTCCTTGATACGGCGCGTATTGAGAGGAGGTTCCTGTCTCTGGGGTCCTAACCACCGGTAGCTTGGACCTTGCTCCCGCTACCGGCGGATCACTATTTTTTATATTTTTATTTTTTTTTAAGTTAAGAAAGTAAATAAAGGAGATAATAATAATGCGAACACGAGGTAGGAAGAGAAACTCTTTCTCTCATAACTGGGACATTTATGATTAGAAACTTCATAGACGTGATGGACATAAACATAAAATAATTTAATTATTCTGGATCTGTACCCGGTCGATGGCAATAGGCTCGCCTCCTATTACATGGGAGTTAAACATAACTGGCGAAGTGTGGGTGTAGTTACTAAGTCCGTCTCGTCGTCTAAAAAAGTCTCACGGTGAAAACGTAAGTGAAACGAACGTGAAGTGAGTTTTCACAACACCTGCCGATCTATTCTGTAAAAATCTCACCGTGAAAACTTAGGTGAAGTGAGTTGTCAATCCCCTAGCATCAGATGGAATGACAGCTCACTTCACCTAAGTTTTCACGGTAAGATTTTTACAGAATAGACCGGCTGATGCTAGGTGGATTGTTTAGCTAGGGCTTGACACTATTGACAGTTCACTTTAATTAAGCTTACTTCCCAAATTTGTACGGTGAGATTGATATATAGGGTAGTCACCCTATATATCCATATTAGATACTGATACCCACCAAGTTTGAAGTGTCGCCAATTGATTTAAAATGACACTGTATATTGAAAACCTGATTGAGGCCCACATCAGTAAATTGGCTTATAAGCCTCATGTCAATTATTGATTCTTTGCCAAAGATTCATCAACCAATTCATTATGAATTGATACAGCATTGATCTCAATTCACAATGAATGGGTAAGATTTCAGTAAATTGTTGACGTTACGACGACGTTATTAGCAGGCCATTCAAGACATCCATCATCGAGCGTATTGTGCCAATCGATGTAATTTCTTTTTAAACATCATTCGTTAGTACCATAATTGATCTCTTTTTTTTCATTATTTGTTTATTTTAACTAAGATTCTATTTGTTTTCCCGAAAAAAAAAAATACATAAAATCTGCAAAGTATCGAGGCGGACTGTATCGCGCTGTAACTTTTCGTCCTTTCACACAGTTCATTCTGATTAGTTTATTATGTGTTACCTTATTCGTATTCATTATTTCTAAGTATTTACATTATATTATCTTTATTTCATCTCATGTCGACCGGCCAGCAAGTGTAACAACGAATACTGTGCTTTCGCGTAAGATATTTGTCATTTCCCCATATCACCAAAATAACTTTTAGTTGTTTTAACCTTGTTGTAAACACATGTACAGACGCCAACACATCAAGCTACTACAATCTGTCAAATTTCTTTAATAGATTTTCAACTTTCTCGCTAAAGCATTAGGTTCAAGGTTGATTGGGAAAATTTGACAGTTTCGGGTAGCTTGACCTGCTGGCGTCTGTACCTACTCGTATTTAGTTTGTACACAAACCTTTTTATTAACATGTAAATTATACAGGATGTAATTTTATTCACTGTTATCCTCTTAAGGGGTCATTGTACTCATCATTATAAACTTTTACTATGGAACCAAACCTGAAATCGCGAAAAATTTTAGCTATTCCCTACATGTTCGCATAACTCGTCAAAAGTAGGGTACAGCTGATTTTTTTTCGTGAATCATGTGTGGACCCATATTAAAAGTTGTTCATAATGATGAGTACAATCACCCCTTAAGAGGTTGTGCGTTATTTAAGTTACACCTCGTAAAGCCGTATTCTTAAATGTCCGTACCGTACTTATCTGTTGTTACTATTGCACACCTATAAAAATAACTTTAATACCTCCGCCTTTGTTTGAAGTCGTAAAATAATATTAACATCTCCGAAAAGTTCTTAATTATTTATTAAATAAAATTGTATTATTACCTACCGCACCCTAATTACGTAACACACTATCAATCGTAATCGGTTTCATGTTGACAGTTCAACAACATTCATTGCGTTATTTACGGTGTTGAGAAGACAATTTTTTCGAACATATCGCACACCTAGATAAAGAGTAGCACAACTCAAAATAATCCAAAATCGAGTTATTGCGATTTTCGGACTCTGCGTCGAAAACTACATTGACTGATTGACTTCAAAGACACATGGGTACCAATCTCCATTAATGAATTACAACATCATACAAAACTATTTTAAATTGATCAAATAGAAAACGAGTAAAACGTTTTTTACTGTTCCTGAAAAAAGAGGTACCTATTTTGAGTTGTGCTACTTTTGATCTAGGTGTGCGAATATGAAGCAATGGATTAGCAAAATGATTCAGATTCGATAGCGTGTTACACAATTAGGGTGCTGGTCTCCAAATAAACTATGATCTTCCTAATTAAAACTTTTAAATAAATGTCCATACTTTACCCCTTGAAGGTTTACCTAAATTATTTTAACAATGTATTCTGCCGCCGTAAGGAATAAGGACTTATCTACTGAAATAATGAAATGGGGAAAAAATATTTTGTCCTGTTTAAACTATAAGAGACAAAGGCAGATGCGTTTAATAGTAAGAATTATTAGGTTTTCGTTACAGGGGAAACGTCACGGTAGCCCGCGAAATTCAAATTTTCTTACGTTTTTTGCTATTTGCAAGTCAGTAATAAGTTGTATATTAAAAAAAGTATGATTTGCGGCCGTAACAAATATATATTTACAGAATTATAATCATTAGAATCGGTAATAAACTCCTTAAGTTAGTATAATCCTGAAATGTTTTATTTTTTATTTCATGAAATAGTCATTCATTAGGATTACCTGGTCTTATAAGAGTTGTATTGATCACTTTGATGATTCTAATTATGTAAATGGATACTTGTTACGGTCGCAAATTATATTTTAATCAACGTACAATCTGATACCGACTTGTAAATTACAAACAACGTAAGAAAATTTGAATTTCGCGGGCTACCTTGACGCTTTTACCTTAAGTTTAAGCCAATATAAAAATACTGGTAGATGCGTCTTTTTTTGCTGATTCCGAATATGTAAGTACGAGTAACTCTATTTCGAAAAAAATGTCAGATACGTCTTTTTTCCTTATAACGGCAGTATTGTCGCAGAGCAGTGGCGGCCCAGTGGTAACGACTCCGACTTACGAGTTGTAGGTCGTGGGTTCGAACCCAGACAGGTGCTTTACTTTGTGTAAATTATTTCATCAGCACTGCTCCCAAAACGGTGAAGGAAAACATCGTAAGGAAACCGTCATGTCCTCGAACCAAAAAAAAAAGACATGTGACATGTACAGACGCCAGCACATCAAGCTACTACAACCTGTCAGATTTCTTTAATAGATTTTCGACTTTATTACTAAAGCATTAGGTTCATGGTTGATTGAGAAAATCTGACAGTTTCGGGTAGGTTGACCTACTGGCGTCTGTACCAACCCGCACTGGGCCCGAGTGGTGATTTATGGCCCACTCCCTCTCTGTGAGAGGAGGCCTTTGTCCCAGCAGTGGAAAAATTATTATTATTGATTATGCTATTGTCTGTAACTATATTTCTTCTATATTCCATTACGATAACATTACTTTGTTAATTCACAGGCCGAAACGCTTCACTCTGAAGGCGTACAAACGCGGATGGGTGTCATGTCGTGACGGCGTACTGCGCATACATTCGTCGCGCGAGGCCGCTGGGAAAGGAGAAACTCCTTCTTACTCCGTTGAACTGCGCGGCGCTGAGGTAGGCACAACTAAATGAATATTACAATTAAGAAGGTGCATTCTGAAAGTCGTCTAAGGTCACAAATAGCTGACGAAATATTTCGCTGTTTTGATTAATTTATCAATATTATTAAATGTAATTATAAATAATCGCTCTATAATACATTAAAATATTACTAGCTTCCGCCGCGTATGTCGATAAAAAATAGCTAATCGTCGTTGTCAAACCAAAATCTACTATGTGCAAAAATTATACTTTTGAAATATTGAAAAAAAAAGTTCTTCTGTAAAATTTTATATGAAGGTGTATTTTAAGAACTATATGAAATGAAAGCCATAGATATTAAACTTATTTGTTTTTTTTTTATACGGTAGCTAGGGCAGTGAACTATACGCAAAGCTCAAAAAGTAGAATTCTCAAAAAAGTGCACATAGCAGATTTTGGTTTGACAACGACGTTATGTCCTTCCCCAGGGTTCAAAGTATCCAAATATCATCAAAATTGGTTCAGCCGTGAAAGCGTAACAAACAAACACACAAAAAATCAAATCTTTTCTCTTTATAATATTAGTTTAGATGATTTCCAATAACACTGAATTCGGTGCTGTAACATTTTCGGGTATAAAAAAAGCTTTTTACCCCTGAAACTAAATATTTGTTGTTCCAATATTAATTACTAGCTTTGACAGCGGCTTCTCCCGTCTGGAGGTCGCAAATTATCCCACAGAAACGTACTACCGGGATAAAAAGTATCCTATGTCCTAATCCAGGTCATGGTCTACACATGTGCCAAAATTCATACAAAATCGGTACAGCAGTTTTAGCTAGAAAGCGTAACAAACAAACAAACATACTTTCACATTTATAATATTATTTAGGATAGCATTTCATATATATATTTTTTGTAGTTTTATACAATGATCTACAAAAATAACAACTTAGTACCGTAGTATAGTAGATTTGTATAACGAACTGTATTTCAATGACGGTTAAGTTCTTATTACAAAAACTGGCTCGATGGTTTCAATCAAGTCAAAAGAAACAAACCTTGTTTGTGTACAGGTGACTCCCGACGCTCACCCCGCGACGGGCCGCTACAGCATCAAGCTGGAGATACCCGCAGAAGACGCCATGCATGAAATGTGGCTCAAGTGTGAGAATGTAAGTAAAAACCCTTGTCATTTTCGTAGACACAAATATCAACCTTGCCACTGTGTAAGTAGTTTTCAGAATAAGTAGTACTATTGTAAATGCAGCAAAAAATAAACTTTATGTGTAGGCATTATAGTTACTTTTCCCAAATTACATAATCCAAGCATCCATTTCACTAGTTTTATAAATCGCACGTAATAAAACTTATTAACCAGACAAAAAATTGAAAGAAACAGACGGGGCTGTTACGTGAGTAAATAAATACCTGAATGATTTATCCAACAACACTTCCGACCCGTGATTCCAACCAAGGAATCCACAAGATATGGCAGTATTTGAAAATAATTTTCGTCTTTTAGGAGGACCAATACGCAGAATGGGTGGCCGCCTGTCGTCTAGGATCGCGCGGTAGATCGCTAGCTGACGCAGCGTTCGCGACTGAAGCGGCTGCTGTCCGTTCCCTGCTCGCGTTACAGCGACCGCAGCCCGCAGCCGCGCTCAACCAGCATTCACTGCCTCATCTAGATCATCTACAGCCTGATAACTATCTAGCGCCAAGGTTCCTTAAGAAACTTAAGGGGAAGGTGAGTCTTTTTGGTTTTAGACTCCGAGTCTCCAAGCAGAATTTTTTCTAATGATAATGAATAGTACACCTTATTGTGAGTTTTATAAAGTGTTACATCGTTTAAGTAAGTATGACAGTTACGGGTCGATTGATCAGGTTAAGCTACGCTAGCCGCGTTTAATCCTTGGATGGGTGACCATCCTTACATACCAAGACCACTCCGTGCCTCGGAAAGTACGTTAAGCCGTTGATCCCGGCTGTCATTTGTGGATCTTTGATGGTAATTACCGGTCGTCCGATGCCCGAAATTATGACAACCAGTCTTACCAAGAGGTATCGTGTTACCCAGTAATTGGGTTGTGTACTGGGGAGGTCAGATAGCAGTCGCTTCATGTAAAATACATTATTCATTCAGCTGCATCCGGTTAGAGCCGACGCCAGCTTCGTTGGGAAAAGGCTAGGCAGATGAGGATGATTTAACATCAAGGGTAAAAGTGGTCACATATCTGCAACCAGAGGCATTGCAGATTTGTTGGCTTTACATAAACATAGCTGAAATGTCTCCTGTGCCTGCGACAACAGCGGCGGCACCCATACCCGTTTAATTTGAACACAACAATGCTGCTGAGACAAACAGCACAAGCTAAATTGCACATTAAAGCACTTATAACAAAGTTTATTATTCAATGTCTTTGTCTTTAGCACCCAGATTTTTTTTTTTTTTGCTACAATTGGTTACCTATACCTAGGGTTCCGCTGTCCGTCTGTCTGGCAGCGGGCTGTATCTCATATAACTGTAATAGGTAGACAGTTGAAATTTTCACAGAATGCGTATTTCTATTGGAGCTTATAACAACAAATAATAAAAATTAAATGAGGAGCAAAAAAGCACAACGTGATAACGTCACAAAAAAAATAACTTTTGATTGTATTTTATTCTCTAATGTCAACTTGATGCACTTGGAATTACTCATTTCAAGGAAAAACTGTTTGCAGAAGCTAGTACTTGTACCCTACAAGTATTGTTTTAGTAACAAAAAAGAGAAAAATATGTTTGCTCTTTACTGGTTTTTACGTGACCCGTGATTTGTCCTTACAAATCACGTTATGTTTTGAGGCTCCTCAAATACAGTAAAGAATTAACACATTCTCTGCTGAATTCTTTATGCAAACGCTTCTTTATGCTACACCCTTACCGACCCTTTTTTTTACGATGTTTTCGAAACAATAGAGATGCACAACGAACACACATGTGCGCCGCGCCGCACTCGAAGAAAGTTATGAAAACGCGCATGTGTGTCTGCCGCACTGAATGTGTTAAAGGGGGTCCCCATACAAGAAACGTATTTTTTTAGATATCAATCAATCTGCCTAGCCTTTCCCCAACTATGTTGGGGTCGGCTTCTAGTCTAACCGGATGCAGCTGAATACCAGTATTTTACATGGAACGACTGCCTATCTGACTTCCACAACCCAGTTAATGGGCAACGATACCCTACCGATGCCCCTTGCTAAGACTGGTTGTCAGACTTTCAGGCTTCTGACAACCCGTAACGACTGTTAAAGATCCACGAATGACAGCCGGGACCAACGGCTGAACGTGCTTTCCGAGGCACGGAGGAGTCTCGGTATGAAAAGATGATCACATCCACAGACCAACCCCGGCAAGCGTAGCTGAACCTGATGGATCGACCCGTGCGGCTGTTATTACTGTAGTAGTGTTTAATATTTTTCGGTGGGTGCACCTTCGTGTGCGAGTCCGACTCGCACTTGGACGATTTTTATTATATATTCAGTAATATGAAAAACTTTTATATTCCCTTCCAGTTCACCCAACGCGTGTTAGAAAGTCACGCAAACGTCAAAGACCTTCCGTTACTCGAAGCCAAGCTGCAATACATCAAAACTTGGCAGAATCTCCGCGACTACGGACAGACCATGTTCGTCGTGCGGTTCATGGGCCACAAGCGGGACGAGATCATCAGCATCGCCAATAATAGGATCATGCGACTTGATCCTAATACCGGCGATCATATCAAGACGTGGCGGTTTAGTACTATGAAGGTGAGTGAGATTTTGTTAACTTATTTTTTTTCTGGATAGAATACTCTTTACGTATCAAAACATACATAACATCACGCTCGTATGTCGCCAAGGGTTAGGTTGGGATGTATCTATAGTACACCCATATTTGGCATTTTCTTAATACTCTTTATTGGACACCTAATAAAAGAGAAAAATAGATTAAGGGGGAAGCGTCAGGGTAGCCCGCGAAATTCAAATTTTCTTACGTTTTTTGCAATTTTCAAGTCGGTATTATATTGTACGTTGATCAAATTATAATTTGCGGTCGTAACAAGTATCTATTTACATAATTAGAATCATTAAAGTGATCAATACAACTCTTTAAGACCAGGTAATCCCAAAAAATGACTTTTTCATGAAATCTTGACATTTTAGGATTATACTAGCTTAAGGAGTTGTATTGCTGATTTTATTGTATATAATTCTGTAAAAACATATTTGTTACGGCCGCAAATCATACTTTATTTAACATACAACTTAATACTGACTTGCAAATTGCAAAAAACGTAAGAAAATTTGAATTTCGCGGGCTACCCTGACGCTTCCTCCTTAAAAAAATAGACGGTCTGTGCTAGTATACCATAGAGATGTCTCATTGTTCTGATGGTCCCAAGATTCTGCCAATGTTGCCAAGGTTTAAATATGCCTGTCAATAAAGGCGAAAACACACATGCCTGTAGCTGGTGCGAAACTCAGAAGTTGTATGCACACAGCATGCCAGCTACTTGCATAGTTTTGTACCAGCTACAGGCATGTGTATTTTCGCTCTAAAGCCCCTCTGCCGGGAATAGAGGCGTTAACGATTAAATTTAGTAGTTCTTTAGCTCAAGTCCAATACAACTTATTCAATACAATATTATTGGAATAAATGCTTTGTAACAGCCAGAAAGAAATTATTTTTTCAGATTTTTAATAATTATCAGTTTTGTTGCTAACAAATTAGTTCTTCCTTTCAGGCATGGAACGTGAACTGGGAGATAAAGCACATGATGGTACAATTCGAAGAGGGCAACATAATATTCTCAGTGCAGTCTGCTGACTGCAAAGTTGTCCACGAGTTTATAGGAGGCTACATATTCCTCTCGATGCGCTCCAAGGATGCCAACCAAACCCTGAATGAAGAACTTTTCCACAAACTCACTGGCGGGTGGACGTAAAGACCTTGACCAATGTCTTAGTGAAGTAAGCCATCAAATTATTATTACTGACAACCCTATCATGGGTACTACGGAATACTACATAGTTTATACTCGTTTATAACAAATAAATAGTGCAAGTTTTTAACCTAGTTTCAAGTAATAATTATATATTTTTTTTATTTCTTAATATCTGTACAACGTTGTAATAATTATTTAATTTTAATGTAATGGCGAATGGATGGGGCCTTAAAACGTGCCTTGATGACGTGCTAAAGTTTGATAGCGTATAGTTGATATTTTTGTACCAAGAGAATGCATTCGTAATAAATTCTATTCTACACAAAACATTTACTTTAGACCTAATATGTAGTGCTTCCAATAACTTCGTATGTAGCGATCTGGTAAATGCCAAATACATTGTTTGACACAGAATCTTGATAAATGAAATGCTTCCGTACATGAATACATCACGTCGTTTATTGTTTATATTTAATTCTAGTTATAAGAAACATGCGATGGATATGAGCTTTTAAATATGATAAGTAAGTTTTAATGTTCATGTAATAAAAAGTTGTCATGGATCCTCTGTGTAGTGCCATTATTTGGACATAATAATAACATAATGACAACTAGAATGTGTGACTAAGATCCATTTGGTGCTGTATCATTCGACAAGTGTATGTTTTCATATATACTACATTGAGTGGCCTTACATACTAGAGATTTATCGTATTTTGTTCTTTATTCATTGTAAATAACATTATTAATATAAGTTATTTTATACCAGTGACAAGATAATTTTAGATTGACATTTTTGGCTTCGTGTTGTATACCTATTAATTGCAAAGATTATTTTATTATCGTTGACTACTAGTCTCATTGAGATCGCATATAATGCTGTCACTTTTATTTAAGTATGGTAATTAGAGTAATATAATGAGTATTAACAATCATCTGCCTTATTTTATTGTGGAGTTCTTGTACAAATTGTATGTACTTTAATTAATAATTTTGAGTATGTTTGTAAATGAATGACGTAATAAATGTAAATTAATAACATTTTTGTGTTTGTGTGGGTTTTAAAGTCTGTTTACCCTGTTCCGTACATATTGAGGTATCGTTGGTGGAACGGCGACACGTCAGGGTTCGCGGGAGGCGTCATCACCACTACTGCGCAAGATCCTGCAGGATTAATGCCAAACACCCAGTTAGCCTGTGTCCAAAGAACCTTTATATTCTGGTCAGGAGCACTAGCATCCTGGAATTCTTCCACATTTATTAAATCTGTCGTCACTTCAGCGGTACCTGTGATAGCGAACAGTGTGTATCCTGCAACATAATATTAATAACATACACTGTAGCGTCTCGTTTTTTCTTTTGTCACCCAACAAAATAATTAAGTGATCAAATATGCTTATAATCTCGACCTTCAGGATCGTTCACGCAGTTAATTTTTCACTTAACCCGTCGTGATTTGTCGATTTATGAGCTGGGCGCCAGCGCCCCCAGGGGCACGGCAATTGATATAAAACCAAGCGGTCACCATTACCAAATGCAAATAGGTAAGTAAAACGGTTATCCTAATATTATAAATGCGAAACTGGGTTTGTTTGTTACGCTTTTGCGCTAAAACGGCTGAACGGATTTGGATGAAATTTGGCACATGGGTAGACCATGACGTAGACTAGGACTATAATTTTCATTCTGGATCGCAGACGAAGTTGCGATCAACAGCTAGTATAATATAATGTGTTACTTACCTAGACTGCACATAGCCATAGGTGGATGATTAAAACAGGCAATCTGTTGCAAAGCTGTATCTATTCCTGGTCTGAATCTATACAGGTCACAAAAGTAACTCTGCGCCACGTATATGTAACCCTTGAAAGAGACCAAGTAGCTGGGCGTTATTTCAGTGTCTACGACCTTTGCCCACCATTGATGTTCCCCAGTGTCTTCAAACTTGTAAATGTGTCTTAGCCCAACCACATAAACCTCATTTTCGTGGGCGCATACTGCAGGCCTCTGTAATGCGTAGGGTGGGTTTGCAATTTTTCTAAATGTCCTCTGTTTTAAGTCGTAGATAATAGCAGAGTCTAACACTACCCTGAAATATACAGGAGTTATTTAGTTTTACATGTAGGTATTTAGGAAACAATCAGATGCAATAAAGAACTTGTACCATAAAAGTACATTTTGATGCAAATGCGCAAAGTTTGTCATTGCACTCTCGAGGCGGGATTGCATGCAGCCCGAGACTAAGGCGAAGGCGTAATGGAGCTGAAAGTGCAAAGACAAATGCTAACCCAGCCAAACAATGTTTTTCAAGACACTTGCGAGAAAAATATACTTCAATATAATTTTATTAACATACCAAATACATTGTAACAATTTTTTGTGAAAAATGGCTCGCGGATATATTTTTTTTTTTTTTTGAGCTCCGTGCCGCATTTGGGATTGAGCTGCTCGCTCTACCAAGCCGTGTGATAAAACCAGAAAAAAATTAATATCATGCAAAATCATTCTTGCGATCAATTACGCGGGCTACCTGGAGCTTCCC
Organism: Dicycla oo; assembly: GCA_948252095.1. Classification (NCBI taxonomy): domain Eukaryota; kingdom Metazoa; phylum Arthropoda; class Insecta; order Lepidoptera; family Noctuidae; genus Dicycla; species Dicycla oo. Next base: position 9,496,060 of record OX411721.1, on the reverse strand, counting down.
CCTAAACCGTTTATATACACACATACAAAGGATCACAATAAGAAATAAGCATCAGTTTATTTCTAAAGAAATCTCTCTTCCATTATACCTATGATAGGACATAGATAAAAAAGATGTAGTCACCATATGTAGGGGTATAAGGAAAAACAAAATGTGTACATAAAATCAAAAAAGACTACAAAATAAATATCACTAAAATGTATGTAATTACAATGCAATTGGATTAATTATGCTCTTCTGGCATAATTATGCTCTGCTTGGATATAATTATGCTCTTCTCCGTCCACATCCAATCACATCCATTATAATAATAATTTATAATCGCCGTAACGGGCATATTAAGAAATTATCCAAAAAATAAAAAAATCTGTTCAAGTTGTTTTTAATACCTAGGCATATTCAAATGAGATTTTTCTTAGGGAAGAAGCCGGTAGAGAAAAATATCCCGCGCGTTTTTTAATGTGGTTTTACACTGGCGAGGCGAGGCCTGGATGGGATGAGCGAGAATTTAAATTTGTATGGCAAAATTCCTATCCATACCCTGCCCATCTTGGGTGTAAAAGGTCTAGATGCGCGAGGCGAGAATTGAAATATTTGTTAGTACAATTGTGAACTTCATTGCTCTAAGAACAGAGTATTTATTTACTTTGTAAAACGGATATAAAAATCTCGCACCGGCCATCGAGGACCCGCACGGTCTGTCAAACGCTGACTCGCGATGACTCGCGCTGGCACGCGCCGGCTCGCTCCGAGCATCGCAAGCCGGCACGAGGAACCGCTGGCCGGCGCCAGGCAGCGCTGGCCATCGCAGGACGGCGCGGTATGGCGTTAGACATCTTTCGGAGTAAAAGGGTAAGCGTGATTTCAATTCTCGTCCATCCCAGCCACGGCTCGTCTCGCCGGTGTAAAACCACCTTTATGCTTGCGTCAGATTTTTGTCAGTCATTAGCCGGGTAGAGTCTAGACCAAACCGACCTATTGCTTTATTTTCAAGCGTCCAAGCACGCTCGATCGCGTTGGTAATATTTTAATTACAATTCAAGTTTAGAGTTTTGATACGTTTAGATTTATACATGTGACGTCACGTATCTTACGACTCGTCGTCATCGTCCTTTTTCACACTTTGTTGACCTCTTCAGTGACGTAGGTAATTCATGAATGGCCCCCTATGAACCTGTTTGATGTTTTTTTTATTACTTAGGTACTTAAATAATAAAGAGCAGTTGTATTAGATATTTTATTATTCACTGCATCTTACAATTTTGTATAATACCTAATTCACATATATTTTTTTTTTTTTGTTTACATTACAACAATATTAATTATCTACTTTTTTTTTTAATTCCCTGTCTCGTTTTCGGTATTATCTTTTTAGTATATTATTAAACTTGTTAACTAACAATTCTTGATGTTGTATTTGTCCATGCAACTTGGACTATTTAAATTGTTCATGAGTCATTCCAAAAACGAGACCACAATGGGACAATGGTTTAATTCTGTTTCGGGCCTGTTTTTGATTGTCCAGCATAGATATGTTCTATTTGCGGAGGACTATGTCCAGAATCTATGGAAAACAATTCATCACTGTTTCTTTCGCTCGATGGCATGTAATTTTTGCGATTTCTTAACAGCATCGCCGAAATCATTATCGGCATTATTAAACCATCGGGAATTTCGTATTTTTGGTATATATCACAATTAGATGTTGATATACCTTCCATGCAGGATTTTAAATTAAAATTGGCTGCTTTATTTTGTCCTAACGGTTTGTTTGGAGCCAATAGAAGACATAAACCTATGGAGGGTTTCTTGTGTTACTGGGGTAGAATATCTTTGATCTTGAGAGTCTGGTAGACATGACACATCCTGGTAAGGGTTTTGGTTTTGGTGCTTTACCAGGCTCCTGTGGGATGGGAAATTCAGGTACGTCTGGCAAGGGGAGCTCAGGCACAATGGGTACAGCCACATCAGGGAACACTGGCATTGGCAACCCTGGTAGGGGATTGCTTGGTTCAGGTATTTCTGGTGCGTCTCTTCGTCTAGGCATTGGCATAGGACTAGGAATCATATCAATTCCCTGGACAGTGTGGGAAGTTTTCTGAACAGTGTTCATGGATTCAGAAAATATATTGCTTTTGGTACACATATCAACTCTCTTCTTTGCTTCAAGCCAGGATCCAGTGGCCATTCCGATTTGATATTTGACCTAAAACATGTTAGGGCATTGTTAAGGGTGATGTGAGTAGAAATAAACATTTTTTATTAAAAGAAAAACTTTAAGAACAAAAGGAAGCTAAATGGCTTCACTCAGTGGTCCCCCCGTCCCTTAAGCCTGCCCGCCCGCGCGGAGCAAGTGCTATAAACGTCCCTAATAATAATAACATTCAGATTCAAGAAGTCTCCACTTGCTCAGTAGTCAGTAGCGCCCTAAACCTAAGTTCGATTCCCACTATGGGGAAACCCTTAGCTGTGCTACTTAGTTTTTTTTTTTTAAACTGGCGAGAGGCCTTTCGGGCCCCGCCAACGCTCGGTTAAGCAGTCAAGGCTCCCGAAGCCAACTGTAGTAGGTCAGTCTCTTGCACTGCACTTGTTTTATTAAATCTGCATGAATATTATCACATCTTGTACTAGATTAAGGAATTAACATTTTATGATAACAATATCATATAGTTCCGACAGATTGTAGAGGCAGTGCAACTGCTTTCGGTGTTACGAGAGATATGCCAGTCTAAAACATACATGTTCATGTCCCAAATCTATAGCTTGTGAACCCTGCTCAGAAATATTATTCTCTAGTTCCCTTTGAAGATTCTCATAGCATTCTGGACAGATAAATCTTTTACATGAATCCTGCAACAAGAATTATTAGAGATTATTATAAAAAACATAATCGCAATAAATACTTCTATACCCACCCTTATTTTCTGTAAGTTAAACCATTTAAGTACAGCCAAAAAGTCATGCAATTAGTATTTTTGTGCATTCAATAAAAAGTTCAATCCAAGCAATAAAACCTAAAAACTGAAGTTTACAGAAAAGCTTTCAGAACTTACCTGTGTCATGCGTGATGAATAATAAAGAACTTTTAAAAGAGTTTCAGTAGCGTTTTGTAACGAGTGACCTTTCAAACGAAGGATATGCAAGGCGCAGCTTATGCCAGTAGCCGAGGACATTTTCAATTATAGACTTCAATCATTCTCTGTTATGTTGACCCAAAACTAAGTATTATTAAAACCAGTTTTTAAATTGTAGCTTTAGCGTAAAAAAACAACGTTATTTATCAGCATTTTTAACACTGTATACTGTGGTAAATTTAACTCGTTTAACGGACATATTTTCACATTGTTTGCAAAAATTACAAAAACATGTTCGCGGATTTTTTTGAATCCATTTTGCAGTTTTTGTGTTTGACTTAAGTTTGACACTTATTTGGCACAATATTGATAAAGTTGCCAGCCTTGCTAACGCTTATTTAGTTTTAATTTTAAGCACAAAAGTACGTTCGTTTGCCAGCACCATTTCGATGTCTCTCTCTGTTGCTTTAACGCGCGCCACTCACCATTAGACATACAAATATATTTTGATTGCTACACACAAAACGCTGGTAAAATACGGGTATTTTACGGTAATTTATATAAATTACGGTAAAGTTATGGCGACTTATGAAGTTTTAAATTTTAATTTGTTTTAAATCTCGCGCGTGTAAGTATCATAATCATTATGCGATGTTGCCGATTAGTGCAGTTTAACATACTGTGCGTGGCGTGTGCGGCAATATGCGCTCTTACGCATACAAAACTTAGAAATCGTCTGACGACAGAATAAACAAGCTCACTAAGGTTCAATCTAATTTGAAATACACAGATAAGGATCTTGAAATGGATATGTTTGATTTTGAAACTGAAGATGAAGAATCAGATGCAGAAGATGACAGTAGATCCATTATCAATTTGAGTATGTATTTATATAGATAAATCATAATCACAGGATTATGATACTAAAGATGTAAAATCAAACACAGAAAATTAAACAATTGAACCCTTTGTATGATTAAGTAGGTATTTGTTTTTTTTTAGCACTGTAATTGAAGAATCAACAACAAAAAGAAACATTTATTTTGTTATAATTGTCAATTTTATCCATATTGTTGATTGTGAGTGACAACTGATACCTAAGTATTTTGAATAAGTCCTAAAACTTAACTTTTAATTTCTGCTCTGCCTCTGCACATAGTTATATGATAATAGGTTGGGGAAAAAGTTTCTTCGCATTTTTTAAGAAAATTCAAAACATTTTTTAATATAGTTTATTTACATTTAACTAAAGTATGTAGGTACCATTTTGTTCGATAACTTTTTGCCATCTTGTAGGTAGGGACATGATCCCATTGCTATAGAAATTTTGGGACTTCTGGTCAAAATACCGCGACAAGTGGTTTTGGCAGTCCTCTCGTGATGTTAACCTGACACTGCCAAAGAATTCTGAAGAGACCGAAACAGGTGAAAATCTGAAGGTGCAAGGTCAGGACTATACGGCGGATGCATTAACACCTCCCAGCCAAACTCTCTTAATTTTTGCTGAGTGGCTAAAGATGTGTGAGGTCTCATTATGAAAATGAGGTTATCATGATGAAAAACCACACCCCTTCTGTTGATTAATTCCGGTCGCTTTCTCTCAACTTCTTGCTTTAATCTCATCAGTTGTTCGCAGTAGAGTTCAGAATCGATGGTCCTGCCTGGTGGTAACAGCTCATAATGAATAATGCCCTTCCAATCCCACCACACACACAGCATCACCTTGTTGCGAGTTAACCCGGGTTTCGCCACAGTCTGTGAAGCCTGACAGGCCTTTGACCACGACCTTTTTCGCACGTTCTTGTCATACGTGATCCACTTTTCATCACCAGTTATCAGCTTCTACAAAAATGGTTCGGTTTCATTACGTCGTAATAAAGAATCACAAATGAGTACACGGTTCATTAGGTTTCTTTCAGTGAGCTCGTGAGGTACCCAAATGTCGAGCTTTTTTGTGTACCCAGTTTTTTTCAAATGCGCCAAAACTGTTTTGTGGTCAATTTCCAGTTCTTCAGCTACGTCGTAACTACTGATATTCACTCATCTTGACGGTACGAAAAACAAATGAAAATCACACATTTTCCTAATTTGAATTTGGAATTATGTTCTTTAAAATTTAAACTTTCAATGATACCAAAACCAGCCAGATACAAATAGTATAGCCAAAGAGATTTTATTACAAGTTCATACATACCTACTATAATGCGAAAAGACTTTTTACCCAACCTAATATTATTATAATTCATGACATGGTGTGATTCATTCTTGTTGTTGACTTGAGAATTAAGTTTTAGGGATTTTTAGTACGCATGAGTCGCACGAGCCGTTTTCTTTTTTTTTTTAAGTTCCAATACTGCTTATATCTCTGTCAAATTTAATTCAAATCCATTTATCCGTTAATAGTGAAGTAGTGACACACACAAACATACTCACATTCGTATTTATAGTGTTTGGTATGGAAAATTACCACGTTATGCAGGCGATTTGAAAAAAAAGGGTTTTTAATTTAAGTGGACTGTATTTTTTAGGATCGCGGTGTTCGCCTAGAAAACTGGATGATGAACGGGCGATCAATTGTGAAGAATGCAAGGAAAGCACGCCTTACCTTTGGTCTTCCCTCGCGGCACGTGTTCACGACAAAATTGGCGACGACACGGCGTTCCTGCTTTGAAGCACAGATCTTGATCACAGGAGTCTCTCATGCACCAAATTTCTTGATCACACCCGCGGGCGGTTGTTCTTAGTTCAATCACAGTTTTGCATTGATTTGATTTGATTTAATTAGCATAGACGCGTGCGCGCGCGCTGTGTCACGGCTACGCGCCACAACAGTCGGAAGCGAAGAGAAGGAAGTCCACGCCTTCGCCAACTAGGGATAGGCGTGCTCGGTGCTTTTGCGGAAATAAGAGATATGATCGCCTGTTCTGACATTTACGGAAGGAAATTATCTATGAGCGAGAGATGGCGTTACCGGTGTTATTGGGTATGAGTACGTTTAATACGTTTTTTTACCGAAAATTACCATATTTTACCGTAAAATACCATAAATTACGTAAAATAACGTTTTTTACCGTAACTTACCAGGGTAATTTTACCGCTTTACATCCCTATTCTCAAGACGAACTACGTCACGAATGTTAGGTACCTAAGTCAGGCGGACCAATACCTACATATCGACCGTACCTATTAACAATGTCGGATATACATTTTTACCAATATTCACTTCTTTACATAAATCTAATTACAATTTTTTTTAAATTCTTCGCTGTCAAAACCGATAAAAAAGAATATGATATTAACAATGTCAGTTCTGCGAAAAAGACCACTGTTCAGTAGGGACTAAACAATAGTCTCCCTGCAGTACCGACATTGTTAATAGGGACGGTCGATATATGAGAGAGCGAGAAGAACAGCGGTTCGTCCCGGACCTATGGTACTGGGGGTCTCCAACGGGGCAAATGCGTAACGTAGTATCAATCAATCAAAAGTTTATTGTTAGTGATATCTTGAAACACAAAACCTTGACAAAAATCGTTCTATGTTGCTAGATTGAACTTTACGGAGCTGTGCGCCAGTATCTTTCAGCCCCTCCAATAAGTGTCCCTAGTGAGCGCCTTTTCAGTGGCGCTGGATTAGTTTACGACGAATTACGAAACCGTCTATCTGGAGAAACTGCTTCAAAGTTAATTTTCATCCCTAATGTGAATTTTGACTACTAAATTGTTTTTTTTTTCTTTTCTTTTTCTATACTAAAGGGCCCATTCGCAATCTTTCTTGTATTTAAAATTTAAATTCAAAAACACAGGTTATATCTTCTCATAAGCATCCTCTTCCTCCTCCTCGTATCCTCATCCTCATCTTGTTTTTATAAAGTATATCTAGCGAGAAAAAAAAAAGACGCCAATTTCAGGCATTGGCTTTTGTAAATAGAATATATATACATTCATCTGGTTCTTATCCGGCAATAACGCGCTAATGTGGCGGGTACTGGCAACCAATGCAACTAAACCAAACTAACCAGTCAAGATGGTTACACAAACACCTGTCAGGGCCTTAAATATATTTATAATCTTACCTAAATGCTCCTACACCTCCGAGAACAAATAACAAGTCATTAACAACCACAACACCACCGTGTCTTCGGACTGGCAGCTCTACTCCATGTCGTATCCATTCTCCTTTATGAACATCATATACTTTCACGTCCCTCATAAACTTCCCTGTGCCCCTTCCATATTCACCACATACCATTACAATCTTTGTAGGAGTCCAGTTGGTTATATTCCAACCCCAAAGATTTTCGTTTATTTCTATCCACTGCTGAAAACCAAGCTCTTCCGTAAAGGTATTCATAAAATTCTGTGATTTTTCTGCTTTTATGACTTTATTAGCCCACATTGGTACTGCTGGTATTAACTTCAGTTTACGTTGTATACTTTCATTCACTAAATTCAACACTTTTGTATAGACTTTTTCAGTATACATTTCACATAGTACCTGCTTGTGTACTTTTATGCTAGTAAGTGACAACTCAAAGTCTGTTGATAATTTGTATAGGCAATCTACTACTTTTTCTATTAAACTGTTAACATAATCTTTTATGAGATCCTTTATTTGTTGTAACTCTTTGCTTGTAAGTCTGCTCATATCCAAACAACAGAGTATAATAAGTAATGCGTCAGCACCCATCTCCTGACGTTCAATCCATTGCAGGCCAAATTTAAAGACATCAAATTCAGATTCTGCATTTAAGTATGGATGTGATAGGTACCAAAACAGTTTATATATTGTAGGGATATACTTGGGTTTCATGGATTTGAATGAGAGTAGTCCGTACATTACAGCCTCTTGCTCCAGTTTTAATGAGGGTGTATTTTGTGCTATTTCTTTAATTTCTATCCAGTTAGACATTGACAACTGTTGTTCTAAACAGAAGTTGATTTGTTTCGTAAGTTCTGTGATTTGTAGGAAATTAGCAGCAAAGGCAAGATCCCCAACAGTAGATAGAGAATAATCTGATATATCAATTAAACCTAATTCCATATATCTTACAATGATTTTCATTGAATTTGCATCTACCACCTGCAAAATGGAAATTGTCAAGTTAGGAACAATTGACGAGCTGGCAAACAAATCTGGACTTGTCCACACATTTTTTTTTTTTTTTGCACTCTTATATTTAGTAATGAAATATTTTCAATCAAAACTGGCTCTAAATGCCTCAAAAAAAATATGTTTAAAACTGTGTTCTCAATCAGAAACGGACTCATCCTTGTCTAGTTGGATGAATTGGAATTGTCCAAAAATAATAATAATAATAAATGGGGGTTAGGGTTTCAATTGAACTAAAGCCAGATCCGGGCTTAAATTTGGATACACTATTCACTTACTACGAGTAAAGCTTAAAATTCTACCTTATTAACTTTAAATTATCAAATCCAGATTTGTTCAATGGCTCTTTAATTATTTTACAAATAGCTAATTATTATTATTAGCATCGTGTGTGTATGAACAGATGTATGAATATAAATGAAACAAAAGGAGTATGTAAAGCTTACATACTCCTTTTGTAAGGATTGTAGCAAGTGGTTCTGTAGTTTCTGCCTACCATCATGGGAAGACGGGGTGAGTTTATGTATGTGTGATGTATGTATTATTCGCATTAGACATGTATGCATGTTATTAAGACAACATGCACTTATTTAATTTGCAGTGCACACCAGCTCTTACACATAGCACTGTTATACTCTGTTTGTTTGTACCTAGTTCTTTACTCTATTTTTCAGTTTGTATTACATTTTTCTTTTCTTATAGACCTGCGAATGCATGAGATTTGATGTCATCCACTTAGGAGAAACTATGCAAAAACAAAAATCCAAAAACTATTCATCTTTTTGTATATATAACATAATTTTAAAGTGAAAATGACTGAATACATACATCTATGCGAATTTCTTGCTGCTTCTTTTCGACATAATTTCCGCTAAACATTGCGCGAAAATAATCACTGTATTCACACATCATGTCCTTTTTTACTTTAAAAACTTCATCCTCTATTAATAGGGAAACTTTTTGATGATCCTCCATTTCTTAAATGTTTAAAACACTTGCTGATACCGTAAAGGCTATTCTGTTTGTTTGAATAATTGAAAAAGGAAAACAAACCAAACAATGATAGGTGACGGATTGACGTGCGAAAGAAACGGTTTTAGTTCTACAGTTCTACTATCCTTTCTATCAGCTGCTGTCCTGTCAGACCACAAACTACATAGAGAGATACTACCCGGCTAAGGGTATTAGCAAGGATATTATACAGAAAGGTATTAGTGTTCTGTGGATACTACGTATTGTCAGCCACAGAGTAAATTGAGAATGGGATGCTGGGTCAGCTCAGCTGTGCCTAGGCTTGCCTCCTAAGCTTGCCTTGCCTATTGCCTTGCTTGCCGGTTGCCGTTGCCGTACCGTTGGTGGTTGTTATCATCGATCACTAATAAACAACTAGATGCACAATGCCATACAAAAATTCTCTTAAAACGGTCGCCAATTGTCGTTACCTACTTCTAGTTGAAATAAATATAAGTTAATGTAAATTCAACCATAAGTGCAATGCTTAAAGTTGTATTCACAAAGCCGTTACGACCGGTGCTTGCTAGTCAACATACATCAAAACAAATTCAACCTTACTTACAATGTTTTAAAATCAGATTTACAGTGCGAAAAAAAAAACAATAGATTTTACGACTGAGGCTCACCGCTAGGACAAAGGCATGAGTAGAGTCGAATTGTCGATATTTAAAAAAACTAATCATGTTGGTTGGGTTCATTTTTATTTTTATTTATAGCTAACATTCTAACAAAGCTAATACAGCAGTAAAATGTCTAAAAATATCAAATAATTTCAAATTACAACAGATTATTTAAAAAAATCAAGTTTCTCTCTCAAATTCAAATATCTCTAAAAGTATTAATTTTCGGCCATACATATGGGGGGTTAAATTTGTCACATTTTAGCCCCTCTATCACCTCCTGCAAGGAAGTGGTCGAGTTTCCAGTAACCCTATATATTATTATAAAGGTTGTTAACGCGTAGGACGGCGAGGTGCGGGGCGCACTCACCTCTCCCCCCACCCACCCGCGGAAGCTTATAAAAGCACTCGCGCCGCGGTCATTTAAAAAAAAAACCATACCATTGCATTGTATAATTTACTAGTATATTTCGCATATACAAGAAATCCTAAAGTTGTAAAAAGTGAAAGTATATAGAAATAAATGAATTCAAGAGTCCACGAGTTCTCTTTTCAGCTCCTATCGACACAGACCTAACATACACAAGTCTAAGCCTAGACATTTTTTGGTGCCGTGACCAGGATATCGGAGATTGAGCAAAGTAAAAAGGAAGACATTTAAAGGACAAGATAAAAAGGAATTAAAGGAAAAAGGGAAGAGAGAGTACAAGGATTAGCTAAACGCCACGAGGTGAGCCCGTTCCATATTTTTTCCTACCTACCACTTCTTAGTCCCGTGTGCAGATTATTTGGCAAATTATTGTAGAAGTTTCTGATATCCTGTTGCAAATAAAGAAACCTGGTATTATTCATTTTTATATAACACAACGTAGTATTTTTCGTATTGTAAACAATGTCTGTAGCCTCTAGAAAAATTGCAGATCCAATAAAAAGGAGAAGTTACATAAAGGGTAGATTAACAATTTTTAAAAGTTATCTAGAGGACATTACAACTTTAAATGAATTAACGGATCAGCAAATTTCCGAGTTAAGGTTAAGATTATCCAAATTAGAAGCGTGTTTCTCCACTTTCGACGACTTACAATCCGAAATTGAAATTGAATCGGAAGATCCTGTGGAACAAATGAAGATTCGTTCCGAGATTGAAGGTCAGTTTTATGTATTGATTTCTAAGGGTCAGTGTGTTTTGGATAAAATAGACGAATATAATGTAAGAAGAAAAAGTCTTGCCCATCCCAATACAAAGCAATCCGGTAGTTTCGAAAGTGCGAGCTCATTTACTGGATCGATAAAGTTACCCACAATCAAATTACCAACATTTGACGGAAATTATAATCAATGGTTAGAGTACAGAGACACATACGAAGCATTAATCCATAACAATGATTCCATTGAACCAATAAATAAGTTTCATTATTTACGATCGTCATTAGAGGGTAGCTCCTCTTTAGTTATTAAATCATTAACGTTTAGCTCTGATAACTATCGTTTAGCGTGGGATTTATTATGTCAAAGATATAACAATAAACGCCTTCTTATAAGTAATCATATGAAATCATTGTTTAATATGGAGTGTCTAACCAAAGAGTCCGATAAATCGTTGCGTCTTCTGATCGATAACGTTACTAAAAATTTGCGAGGTTTACAAACATTAGGCCAGCCTGTAGAATATTGGGATACTGTAATTATCCATTTGACCGCAAATAAGCTGGATCATCGAGTAGAAAGTGGGAGGAACATAAAGGTTCGTTAGGAGAAGTTCCTACCCTCGATGAGTTTTATAAGTTCTTACGTGATCGAGCGGATGTACTAGAATCGGCAAGGCCAAGTACATCAAATCGAAAAAGTGAGAAGGCAGCTAGTTTTGTTGCATCCGCTCAAGCTGGTAACAACCGTAGTTTTAATAATTGTGTCGTTTGTAAACAAGATCATCGGCTATTTGAATGTACGAAGTTTATTTCTATGAGTTTGGAAGAAAGAAACGAGATTGTTTCAAAAAACAAATTATGTATTAACTGTTTAAAACCGGGTCATCGAGCATATAATTGCAAATCATTTGGTTGTAAAATTTGTAAATATAAACACAGCGTATTATTGCATAGAAATAGACCTCAATCGGAGGACAGTAGCAAAAGGGTACATTTCAACCAGGACAACAATACGACTGCGGCACAATCGACGTCGGTCGGAATAGTGGCGCAGAATGGATGCGAAGCGACACCTACTAATCTGCCGGCCGCCGCGGCCACCGCGGTGCCTACGTCCGCGGAACCGGTTTCCTTATCTACCGTTGCTACTCAATATGTTTTGTTGTCAACCGCGCTCGTTAATGTTTATAGCGAAGTTAAAAATAATTATTATGTAGCCCGCGTATTGTTAGATTCAGGTAGTCAAATCTCATTAGTAACGGAAAGTTTTTGTAAGAAATTAGGATTACCTTGCAAACCGATAGATCATCACTTTAATATCAATGGTATAGGAAATACGAAGATACAATTGGTAGAAAGTTGTAAGTTTGTAATAAACTCATTGCGTAATATTTTTTCCGTAGAAGTAAATTGTATGATTTTACCTAAAATAACTAATATGTTGCCCAGCGTAAAGGTAAATGCAAATAAATTAAATATTCCGGGTAACATATTGGTAGATTTAGCAGATTGCAGATTTTATGAGCCCTCTGAGGTAGATATACTGATAGGAGCCGATTTGTTTTGGGAACTTGTAACAGGCCAACGAGTAAAATTAGGTAAAGGTCTTCCCACATTGCAGAGTTCAAAGTTAGGTTGGCTTGTTACGGGTCCCGTGGATGTTTGTATACCTAATCGTGAAGCAAAATGTAATTTAGCTAGAACTGTTAGCGAACAGTTGGAGAAATTTTGGAAGGTTGAAGAAGTAATATGTATAGATCAATTACCGTATAGTACTGAAGAAGAATTTTGTGAAACTCACTTTATAAAAAATACGTATAGAACTGAAGGTGGTAGATTTTGTGTAAAAATGCCTTTCCACACTTCTCCTTCTGTATTAGGAGATTCGTATATGAAGTCTAAATCTCGTTTAATGAATTTGGAGAGACGGTTTAAGAAGCAGCCTACTGTAAAAGGTGCTTATGTAGAATTCATTAATGAATATGAACATTTAAATCACTTATCTGAGATTTGCAAACCCGCCTTTGCATGTTATTTACCACATCACCCGGTAATTCGAGAAAAGAGCGAGACAACGAAACTTCGTGTGGTATTTAACGCCTCTGAGAAGACCAGCAGTGGGTATTCGTTAAATGACATACAAATGGTGGGACCGGTCATTCAAGATGACTTATTTAGTATATTGATCAGGTTCAGGCAACATAATTATGTTCTAACCTCAGACATTGAAAAAATGTATAGACAAGTATTAATTTCTGAGAGTCAAAGACATTTGCAGATGATATTATGGAGAGAGAACGAACAGGAACCAGTAAAACATTTGAAATTAAATACTATTACATACGGAACCGCTTCTGCGCCGTACTTAAGTACTCGTTGTCTCTTGCAATTATCTAATGAGTGTGAAGATCCCGAAGTTAAAGATATAATTAAACATGATTTTTTCATGGACGATTTACTAACTGGACATCAGACGGAGGAAGGGTTAAATCGTATATGCAGATTAATTACTAAAAATTTAAGTTCAGCTTGTTTTAATTTACGAAAATTTCAATCGAACGCCAATCAATTATTTGTAGAAAATAAATTAAATGAAGTACAAGAACTTACCGAATTTAAAACAGTGACTAGTACCCTAGGTTTAACCTGGTCGCCTCAGTCTGATTTGTTTAAATTTTCAGTACAGGTAGATGTACATGAAAAAATCACCAAGCGAAACATATTATCTTCAATTGCAAAAATTTTTGATCCATTAGGTCTTTTAAGTATATTTGTTGTCAAGGCTAAATTAATCTTACAGAAATTATGGTTATGCAAATTAGAATGGGATGATCCAGTAGATGATGAAATAAAAAAAATGTGGTATAATTTTATAAAAACCATGAATTCCTTAAGCTGCATGGAAGTACCTAGACATGTGATGTGTAAAGATGTATTGAATATCGAAATTCATATTTTCTCGGATGCATCAGCGTGTGCATACGGGTCGTGTGTCTATGTACGTTCTATAAATCAAAAGAGAGACATTCATGTACAGTTACTTTGTTCTAAATCAAGGATTGCTCCATTAAAAAGTTTAACAATTCCTAAACTCGAGTTGTGCGGCGCGCTGTTGTCCGCTGAGTTGGGTAATAAGGTGACTCACTCCTTGCGATGTACTATAGCTCGTTGTGTTTACTGGACCGACTCGATGATAGTGCTTGGTTGGTTAAATACATCGCGCGCGACTCCAAAGCAATTAAAGGTATTTGTAGCAAATAGAGTACAGAAAATTAATTGTTTAACTAAGAACTGTGAATGGCGATACGTACCAACCGAACACAATCCCGCTGATTATATTTCTAGGGGAGTAGACCAACTGAATAAAAATGTACAAACATTATGGTGGAGTGGTCCGCATTTTTTATCTTTAGCAGAATCTCATTGGCCCAAAGTGGGCAATCAAAGGTTAAATAGTATAACGTTACCAGAAATTAAGCACGTAGGGTCATTAGTAAAATATGTCAACATTACCAACACGTTAATAGACTTTGAGCGTTATTCTAAACTACATAAGGTACAACGTGCAATGGCCTACGTGCTTAGATTTGTTAGGAATTGTAGAATAAAGGTAATGCAAAATAGACTCACCAGTAGTTAATTAACGGCTGAGGAATTAGATGATAGTATGATGTATTTAGTTAAGTTCGCGCAATTAGATGCATTTAGTGATGAATACAATAGATTAGTGAATAATAAGCCGTTACATAATAAATGTAGAATTTTATCTCTTAGTCCCTTCTTGGACTCGCAATTTAATGTAATACGCGTAGGAGGTCGCCTTAGTAACTCACCTCTCTCGTATGAAAGAAAACATCCTTTAGTTTTAGATTATAAACATCGATTAACAAGGCTTATTTGTGAGAATGAGCACTTAAAGTTGTTTCATGCGGGTCCTCAGTTATTGTTATCATCTGTCAGGGAAAGGTACTGGGTGGTGAACGCAAGAAAGGTAGCTAGGAGTGTAGTAAATAATTGCATAGTATGTAAGCGATTTAGACTTAAGTCTGTAGTGCCAATTATGGGTAACTTACCCAACCAGCGATTGAATCCAGGGACGCCTTTCGATACTACCGGAGTTGATTTGGCTGGGCCCTATTTCATAACTGATAGGAAGGGTCGTGGTTGTAAAATAAGTAAATGTTATATGTGTGTGTTCGTTTGTTTTACCACTAAGGCACTGCACTTGGAAGTTGTGAGCGACCTAAGTACCGAAGCCTTTCTATTGTCCCTTAGGAGATTTATTTCTCGGCGCTCGAAACCATGTTTATTATGTTGTGATAATGCGACAAATTTCTTAGGTGCCAGTAATGTACTAAATAAATTTGTATTGGACAATAAGGATAAATTAACTGAATTTTGTTCTAATGAAGGCATGAAGTTTGCATTTATTCCTCCTTATGCCCCGAACTTTGGAGGGTTATGGGAAGCCGGGGTAAAATCGGCCAAGTTCCATTTAAAAAGAATATTAGGGAACAGACATTTAACGTATGAAGAACTTTCTACTTTATTTTGCCAGATAGAAGCCATTTTGAATTCCCGACCTTTATTTCCCATGTCATCCGACCCCAACGACTTCCATCCCCTGACTCCCGGGCACTTTCTCGTCGGCAAACCGCTGATAGCTCTTCCCTCTCCAGTATTGACAGACATTAACTCAAATCGACTCCACAGATACGAACAGTTAGAACAAATGAGGCAGCATTTCTGGATGAGGTGGCAGCACGAGTACATAACTGAGCTTCAGCATCGGACCAAATGGCGCAAACCTGATGTCTCACTCAACATTGGAGATATGGTCATTATCAAGGACATGAACCTGCCGCCCTTAAGATGGAAAATCGGACGTATACAAACCCTACACAAGGGTAACGATGGAGTATCTCGAGTAGCTGATGTGAGGACGGGTAGTGGCACGGTGCGTCGCGCCATCAACCGCCTGTGCCCCCTGTTCGAGCATGATGAAGGAAAGTTGAAGGTGCGACCTTCAACGGGGGGAGGATGTTAACGCGTAGGACGGCGAGGTGCGGGGCGCACTCACCTCTCCCCCCACCCACCCGCGGAAGCTTATAAAAGCACTCGCGCCGCGGTCATTTAAAAAAAAAAACCATACCATTGCATTGTATAATTTACTAGTATATTTCGCATATACAAGAAATCCTAAAGTTGTAAAAAGTGAAAGTATATAGAAATAAATGAATTCAAGAGTCCACGAGTTCTCTTTTCAGCTCCTATCGACACAGACCTAACATACACAAGTCTAAGCCTAGACAAGGTATTTTTTTAAAGCTTGTTAAGCTTAATGTATTAAAAAAGTGTACGTAATAAAACACATTTTATTCTCTTCTTTGGTGTATATGTGTAATCATTATATTATAATTTACCTGATTGGATCGATCACTAATAAAGAACTAGATACACAATCAGCGCAAAAAAGGTCCTTACCGAATGAATGCCCACTTGGACGTGTACGTTTGAATTACATTAACGTATATTTATTTCAACTACAATTACGTAAACACAATTGGCGACGAGAACTTTTGCATGGGATAGTGTTACTATAATATTTATAGAAACAGTAAACAAGTCGCATTAAATAAAAAAAAAAAAATCATAAGTAACTTTAATAATAATAAAAAAAAGAAACAATAGCGTCTCCACAAATGGAACAGAATCAACGCACATAACCCGAAAAATTTAAGCGGGCATGCGATAGTATGATTACTACGTTTACTGAGAGTCTTTACAATTGAGATGCTTTGTAACTCCTCCTGTTTATTACGACTTAATTAAAAAAATGTTTTTACGACGATTTCCTGAGAAAATATCAGTATTTACAATACAGTAATAACAATTATATATTGATAATATTAATAGTTACCGAAAATATGAAACTCCATCTTTTTTTTGCGTCCAGGAAGTGTGATTTTCGCACTTTTTAAACGAGCACTGTGTCACGCTTACTGTCGAAGCGTTCAAATGCTACTAGAGTAAAAGTACACCAAATGTTAAATTTGGTGGACTTTCGGTGAGGACATTTTTTACCGCTGATTGTGTATCTAGTTGTTTATTAGAGATCGATGGTTGTTATATGCAAGCATGCATGATCTTGCCAATCAATCATACTGGGTCTTGGGTTATTTCTGTGAATAAAACGCTTTGTTCTCAAATTTTAAGTATTCAATGTAAAATAAAACTTTTAAGAAGTTAAAGTTTGGAGGGAATTGTGACAATGACATGACATTCACATTTTGACATTTTCTATTTTCGAAAACGTTAGAAGTTGTTTCCCTAATTTATAATTTATTTACAGCTCAAATTGTTAGGGCTGTTTGTGTAGGAAACTAATAATAATTAACATTAACGACTATTACTTTAGTTTAGTGTATGTTAACGACAGCAATAGTGACAGACAACGGGCGCAGCGTAGATGAACTAAACAAAGAACAGAAGTTTGACTAAGTTTCATACACTTAGCATTTATAGATTTAAATGCTTCGGTGATAGTGGTGGTGGTGGTTCGGTCGTATTTGAGAAGGGCCAACATGACAGCCACCGCATCAGCAGTAACTGCTTCAGTAGCTGATGAAGACTTAGACGAATGTGGGCCACAACTTATTACTAAATTGGAGGTATTGTATATTATTGGTTATATCGTCGCCTTGGACGGCAATAGAGCCAAGCCACAGAACTACACTTATGAGTTACAGACGTTTAATTATCTTAGAATATTTGACTCTTATTGAAACAACAATAAAGTTTATAGGCAAATTTGAAAAAAACTTGCTTACAGTCATGATATCTGTTAGATTTATTGACTACTATAAACTAAGACTCTCTCTCAACATGTTATTGAATTATGCAAAAATTGTGGCTTAGCTCTATTGCCCTCCAAAGCGACATTATACTCCAAAGTTATATTGAACTGACTGATATCTCATGTGCATCTGCTCCTAAGACGACTCTCTGATCTGTAATGTTATTTTGTCATCATATGATAAAGACTAAACTGGGTATTTTCTATGTTAGTATAAGCGGAGTCCATAGGTACAGGTCAACTAGCAAATTGTTATAAGTTTGCTGCTCTAAAACCAGGCTTTTCAATGCGCACGGCATGACAAGCTGCCGTTTTAGTATAGATATTGACTACTGTACAGTCATTTGTAGCCTACTTCAGAGCGGCAAACTTACATGACTCGAACATTACATAATTATCTATGTGACATTCACATTAAAAGACTCAATTTCAGCCTTTGTAAAATGTGCCTGTTTTATATTAAGATTTATAAAAACACATTTTTACACAATCCCAACACTATCCTGCAATCAATAGCTGCCTGGGCAGACAGCCCACTAGTATGGGCCCTCACAAATAGGACCCAATCTGTTTTAGTTACTAACACTGTAACTGAATAAATAAATATGAATAATAATTATTTCTGAAATATTCTTCAGGGAAATGGCATTACATCTGGAGACATTAAAAAGTTAGAGGAAGCAGGTTATCATACAGTGGAGTCAGTTGCCTATGCTCCTAAAAAATGGTTGATTACTATAAAAGGAATATCAGAAGCTAAAGCAGACAAAATACTGGCAGAAGCATCCAAATTGGTGCCAATGGGCTTCACTACTGCTACTGAGTTCCACCAGAAAAGGTATGAAGTACTGAGTTTGATAAAGTTATGTCATACATCTCTTCTTTTCTGACGATAATATTTTGATTTAAAAGAGTGCATGGAGTTTCTTGCCCATTCTTCTCCATAGGAAACTAAACTTTGGAAAAGGTAACTAGTGGGTACTATCTTTCTGACTGAGCGTTTCTTACAATTCAGAAGTGTCTGTAATTGGTTTAATTCTTCTTCTTCTTTCCGTTTCGACAGTACATCTACATTTCTTATGTTGTTTAGGCTCACTTGGCGGCCACAATTATTTGACATCAGAGGTGTTGTTCAGATCGTCAAGAGTTTGTTTGTTATTTAAATGAAATAGAAATTTGGATAGGACAATGTCTGTCAGGTCAGCTATTGGGAGATATAAATTAAGTATTAAAACTTTAATTTTGTTCTAGATCTGAAATAATTCAACTAACAACAGGTTCAAAAGAGCTTGACAGGCTACTCGGTGGAGGTATAGAAACTGGATCCATCACTGAAATATTTGGCGAGTTCAGGACAGGCAAGACTCAAATATGCCATACTTTGGCTGTAACTTGTCAGGTAAAACTCACTTCTTTCCATATTAGGCTGTCTGCCTAATGTTCTAAACCCCTGAGTGCAGCCCTTTCATTTATTAAATTTTCTGTGGGCCCATAACAAAGATTACTGTAACTGTGCTATGCATACATAGCTATGGGCCATTAGGTGCATTTCTTGACCAAAGATATTTTTGACGCCTTTGTAAGTAATAATAATAATATCCCGGGACATTTCACACACGGTCATCTGATCCCAAACTAAGCAGAGCTTGTAGGTACTATGGAAACCAGATAACTGATATACTCGTACTACATATACAACTCTTTTTGTTTTTTGTAAATACATACTTACTTACTTAATTACACCCAGACTCGGAACAAACAGACATGTTCATGCACACAAATGTTTGTCCTGGATGGGAATCGAACCCACGACCTGCGGCGTGATAGATGGTATCTTAACCAACCACGCCAACTGGCCATGCCAAGTAGGTTACTAAATGCTGCAAGATTTAGTGCAGATTTCACCAATTGAAACTGAACGCAACCAGCACGTAAACCATGTCTAAGAGCTGTCACTGTCATTATTTTCAAACAAAAACCTTTTTTGGTTATAAGACCCAATGGCCGTAAAGTTCACAAACCAAGTGTACCATTGCCATGCTCCATATGAAGGGGTATGGATGGATGTTGGGGCAGTTTCTGACACTTGAGACATTTTCGCTTTGTCTCTGGGATGTGCAAGCTTTTGTAGCCATATAAAATCTTATTCACATAAATAAAAAGGTATACTTCGCGTCAAATAAGTTTGCCGCTCTGAAATCAGGCTTTCCATTGCGCATGGCATGGCGCGCTGCTGTTTTAGTATAGATATTGACTACTGCGCAGTCAATTGCGCGAACTTCAGAGTGGCAAGATTATTTGACGCGAACTATACCATACCTTGATTAATGTGAGTAATATGGAACATGAAGATAAAAAACAGATTCTTTCTAGCTCCCGATAGAGCAATCCGGCGGCGAAGGTAAATGCATGTACATCGACACGGAGGGCACATTCCGTCCCGAGCGGTTGCTGGCAGTCGCTCAGCGGTATGGCATGGAGGGCGCCGCGGTGTTAGATAACGTGGCGTATGCCCGGGCGTACAACACTGACCACCAAACACAGCTGCTTGTGCAGGCCTGCGCTATGATGGCGGAGTCAAGGTATGTTATCGAAGCCTACTAACTTACTGCTATAAAATTTAGATGTAAGCCTATTACAAATTGTTGTGTTGAATTTAGTTCTAGAAACTCCCTAGTTAACTTTTATTAAGTTTTACATATTGCAATATTTAATAGACACAAAGAAAATTATCATTCTAAAATAATCTTTGCTGGTATTTGTTGTTTAGATGATATACTAAAGATCTCCTTGCCATATATAATATATAAAATAAATAAAAAAATCTTTTATTCTACTACTTAAAAAAAATACATGTACTTTATTATATAATAGTTTGACTCACGCCTTTAAGCAGTAGTCACCTCTTTGGCGTAGGCCTCCCCCATTTTCTTCCACTGATTCCTAACCCTAGCTTGTCATCCATCCTGGTCCTCCCTTCTCCCAAAATATGTCTTCCTCCCATCTTTTCCTTAGCCGACCTCTATTTCTGCTTCTGCAAACCCCTTGGGGGGGGGGGGGGGGGGCAAGGGTTATTACTCAACCAAGTAATAATTACATCACACTAATATTATAAAGGCTTTAAGTTTGTGCGTGTGAGTGTTCGTTTGTTACTCACACGCAAAAACTACTGAAAGGATTTTGATGAAATTTGGCACACAGATAGTTTATAACCTGGATTAACACATACGATACGTTTTGTCCCGATATTCCTACGGGTTCGAGAGTTACGCGAGTGAAACCGCGGGGAGCGGCTAGTTCTAATATACAATATACAACACAAAAATTAACAAACAAGTTGTCAAATGCCATTCAACTGCTGTGATTGGTTGACTGAATTATCATCAACCAATGAGTTTAATTTTAATACGTTTTTGATATTCATTTCAGAGATACCTGTAAAAATATAATTTGTATATTTTTGTATATGCTATATATATATATTCTTAGCAAAATAACATTAAACAGATTAAAAAAAAAATGATAACAACGATCAAAAGGCAGTTTATTTTTAACAATTAAATTTCACAATAGAAAAAAACAAAATTTAAACAGAACAAAATTAGAATAGGCAGAATTGGCTATCCAAACGGGCAGAGATTCCTCGTAGTATGCTAACTCCACGGAAAAAAGGGCCAAAAATGAGCGTGTAGCGGCTTATATAGGTGCGCTGTGGCTGCCGTCCGTCATCCCCTCCTTGCAACTGCTTGTCAACGACTTTTCCGCTAACACGGCCTCTCCTGACTGGAGGACGTCCTCGTACTCCTGTGTCCCAGGCTACAGGGCTTCTGTAGTACTGGAGGTGCTAGGTACGGGCCCTGGCATTATCTCACCAGAAGGAACATTGTTCCATCTGACAGTTCGGTCAGGCGTGGACTCCACGTCATCGGTATTACAGTCTGCGTCTGAAATCACAAACAACTTGTTTTACTATTCTGATTTTCAAAATATACACGTAATTTCAGTTTTTTTTAAAATTACTTTCAGAAATAATGCAGCTGAAATGCTGCAGACATTTCAGCAGCATTATCACTGTTAGGCATCTAATTTTACAATAAGACAAAACAATAAAATACAATGTAAGAAACATAGGCACGACGTTAGCATAAATCTTACAACCCCACATGGCATAGGCACGACGTTAGCATACCACAGGATCTCGACACTTGTATGACATAGGCACGACGTTAGCATATCACACAGTGTCAACACTTGCATGGCATAGGCACGACGTTAGCATACCACGCAGTCTCTACACTTGCATGACATAGGCACGACGTTAGCATAACAGCAAGTGTAGCACAAAGTCACTTTCGAAAAACGCAGCACACGCGTCATGAGTCCATTCCCGTCGCCACGGCATCATAAACTCTGCCGCAGCCTGGGTCGATTTTCCATAGGAGCCTGCCAATAGCTGCAGCTCGTATCGACCATGGGGAAGCGCCTTGACCACACGGTACGGCCCGCGCATGCCCGAGTCGAGCTTGCCAGATGCTTGTGCCTGTTTAATAACAAAAACAAATGAATTAATATTAAACAGCCGAGGAGTTCTACGATCAGCGTTAGCCGTTACATCTTGCTGATGCTGGTTCACCCTCAAACGCTCTGAGGCTTTCTGCCTTTGCATTTCTTTCAATGCCTCGCGGTTCGGATGAGAGTTTTCTAGGGCGACATCTCGGACAAGGTGACGTATGAGTGGCGTAGCCGCTTCTATGCCGACTAGAAGGTTCAAGGGGGATAATCTGGTGGTTTTTTTGTTTTGTTATGTTCAAAACCAACTGCAATCGCCACATGACGTCTGACCATTCGTTTTGTCAACGGTTGCATTCTATGCGAACCATGTTTAATAACGTTCGGTAATAACATTCAACCTGCCCGTTGGAATGGTGCATCTCAGGAGTGATGAGGTGCACATCAACGCCTAATTCTGTTACAAGCTTTGTGAACTTTGAAACATACGACCACGATCTGCTACAATTAATTTTGGAGTGCCAAACAAAGAAATTACATTGGTAAAGAGTCTTTTTAATTCGCTATCGTCTTGACTAGACATGGGATACAAAGGACAATATTTAGAAAAAGCGTCTACAACAATTAGAACTTACCTATAACCATTAGACTGAGGTAAAGGACGTAATGCATCTGTATGTATAATCTCGAAAGGATTACACGGTTTCTCCCATGAATGTATGAGTTGATGAGGGGCTCTAGGGACCTTTTTATACGTTATGCAAATAAGACAATGGCTCACGTATTTTTGGACAAATGATTTAAGAGAAGGGAACCAGAAATGTCTCCTGATGAGATCTAATGTCTTATCGACTCCGAAATGGTCATGCTCATCGTGAAAAATTCTGATTGAGCTGAGTCTATGACCTTTGGGCACAAAACATAAAAGTCAGGAATCTTCTCCCACTGGAAAATACTTATAATAGTTGAGCAGGTCATTCTTTTGAATATAATGTCTAGAGTCCAATTGTCCGTCCGTCAGTTTATGAAGAAGCTGTTGGGTTTCTTCGTCAGCAGCTTGTGCTATCTGAGCCCAGTTCTGATATCTGCGTGCTGCAAACATTAATGGGGTTACGGCTCACTCAGCGTGTGACATGGAGGTGCCTTTACGGTACTCTAGTGTAAAATTGAAGACCTGCAAATATATCCACCATCTGGCTACGCGTGGCACTCAGTCTTTCTTTTTCTGTGTAGCTTTTAGAGCATTACAGTCAGTTATGACAGTAAAATGAACGCCAACCAAATAGTGTCCATAATTTTCCAAGGCCTTAACAACGGCCAAGGTTTCGAGCTCGTAGGAGTGGTACCATGGCTCGGCACCTTGAGTTCGCTTATTAAAATAATTAACAGCCCGTTTATATCCCTTTTCGTGAGTCTGAAGAAATATTGCACCATAACCAATTGAACTAGCGTCCGTATGGACTTCGATAGGTAAATCTAACACAGGTTCGTTCGTAAGCTGTGAAATTATATTCTGCCGTGCTTCTTCTTGCTCAGCACACCAGACAAAAGGTACACCCTTTTTCGTTAATTTTGTTATAGGGGCAGTTTTAGTTGCAAAACCATTATACCAACCACCATATTGTGGCGAAAATAACTTGCTAGGCCCAGAAATTGACGGACCTGTTTCGACGGTTTTTGGAATAGTTTGGACCTTTCCTTTGCTCGGCTGTACCTGACCCTGACTTATGGTGCTTCCTAAGTATTGTATTTTTGTTGATAGGAAAGAACATTTCTTAAGATTCAGAGAAAAACCCGAGTCTGTCAAAGTCTGAAGGACTTTACAAAGGCTCAAAAAAATGTATCGCTTGATTTCTTATTACTATGGACTGACACATTTTATTTAACATAAATCGAAAAGAATTCTACTAATTCATTCGGCATTACTTTCGCATTAGTAGCCGAAGCCCAAATTTGCGGATCCGTAATGCCTCGTATAACTATTGCTGCAATTAACTCCTCGCGCGCAATCGTAGTAGGGACCGGCGAGCATAATCAGCATATGTCGGGTATTTATTGGAATTAAAGTTCTAACTAAGACCTCATAAAATATTGGTAATGTCCGGCTTCCTAGGGCACAAAGGTTTAAACTCTTTCTTAAAATTGCTCCAGCTACGGTCATTAATGACCCACTCATTAATCCAAGTCCTAGCATCACCTTGGAGTCAATTCTCAATTCGAGACAAACACTCATTATCATTCCAATAATTTAAAACCTTAGCACGGTCTACTTCTTCGCACCAGGTGTTTATATCGTTGATGCTTGGATCGAAATTAGGAATATAATACGATTGGTTAGATCTCACCGTCGTGTTGATTGACCGAATAGCCTCGCTGATGCGTTCGGTCGTACCGGCATCGCGGTTAGTCAGCGCTCACGGAACGACCCGGCGAGGACGGGACCGCCGACTCTTGACACTCTGCCGTAGTCTCAGTTGGCTCCTGCGGCTGCAGCGGCGTCATTGGGGACGCGACCGCACTCGCCTTACATGGTCGGGGTGGAGGCGAGCAACGCCGCTCCTCCAATGATGTCAGCCGATCTAGAAATAGTTGCATTTGTTCTGTTAGTACATTGTTAGAAGACCTATGTCGTTTTCGAGCATGAGTTCCGATGACCAGAACTCGAATCACGATTTCTAGTTTGCGAATCACGGTTCTTAGAACGACTTCTGCTTGTACAGCTATTATTAGGGATGTTTACACTTCTACTAACGCGCTAGCGTAGTATGGGGATACTTTAGTAACTTACGTAGTGAAAAAATCACTTATAAGGATAGCTTATTATTTATTATTAGGCTAAACCAAGTACGTAAGCAAAGTTACAAAAAGAGCCACAAGCTACAGAGCAACATTCTTTAGGAATGTAAATCATAAACACACTACCGTCTTCTTTTCAATAAACCACTAAACAAATTGGAACGTACTCATCAGATTTTTTTTTTTCACCGTATACGTTACCATGTAACATCACTACTTACTACCCGCAGTAATGTGTTAATTTAAGTTTGAATAGCCAATTTGCCTTAACTCAGGGTGCAGAACGATCAGGGCACGTGGGAGTGGTATCCCACTTCTGATCTTAGCAAAATAACATTAAACAGATTAAAAAAAAAAAATGATAACAACGATCAAAAGGCAGTTTATTTTTAACAATTAAATTTCACAATAAAAAAAAAACAAAATTTAAACAGAACAAAATTAGAATAGGCAGAATTGGCTATCCAAACGGGCAGAGATTCCTCGTAGTATGCTAACTCCACGGAAAAAAGGGCCAAAAATGAGCGTGTAGCGGCTTATATAGGTGCGCTGTGGCTGCCGTCCGTCGTCCCCTCCTTGCAACGGCTTGTCAACGACTTTTCCGCTAACAATATGTAATACACTCAAATGATGAAAATTATTTTTCAGGTACTCTCTAATAATAGTAGACAGCGCAACAGCTCTATACAGAACGGATTACTCAGGTCGAGGCGAGCTGAACTCGAGGCAACTACATCTGGGACGATTCATGAGGATGCTGCTAAGGTTGGCTGATGAGGTACCTACGTACTTTATTTACATTACCAGATGAGTGTAGCCTCCTAAAACATTCAGGGCGAATTTATTCAATGAAACTGAACGCGATCAGCACATCTAAACTGCGTTCACGAGCTGTCAGTGTCATTATTCTCATGGAATATTTACTGACAGTGACAGTTCTTGAACGCGGTTTAGAAGTGCTGATCGCGTTATGTTTAATCGGTAAAATTGGTCCACAATCATTAAAACGATAAATATCATTAATATTACTAACCAGAGGTAAATGGCTGCAGGCTCGCCTCTTATTGGCGATTTGTGGGTATACACTTACACTTCAGCTGCTCAAACATGAAGTAAGAAGCCATTAAAAAAAACCTTTTTTGAAGATTTCGGTTCCTTAGTTATTAGCGCATAATTCTGCGCTGAAATATCGTAGAAAAATGTATAGTTACAGAACAATCGAAAATAGATACGTGAAAAATGTTTTCATGGATACATGAAAACAATTTTCATGTATCATTTTTCAAGTAACTAGGTATCAACAAAGTCAAAAACAAGTAATTTGATGATGATCAAGATCAATTGATGGCAGTTGCTTTTATTCAACTTTGTTTCTTTACAAACTAGAATGCAGATCTATCTTATTTGATAAAAGATGAAGGCTGAAATCAAGCAACTCACGAGATGCTCGTTTTCAACTTACCTAGTCTTTTTTTTTGACCACGTTGGCGATCAACAGGTAAATTTTGTTTAGAAAAAAAAGTATCTCTAGTTACCTACTTAGTTTCTGTTCAAGAAAACTTCAGTTTATAAAAACAAAGCAGAACACATTTATTAGGTTCACAGTGATAGCTGCTTCAGGTCCCCTGAAAAAAGTATGTGAGAGGAGAGAATAATCATTTCCAAATAAAACTTTACCTACCATTTCATAAATTGCCTATAGTTTCAGAGAAAACTGGAAAAAAATCTAATACTGCTGTCATAAGGAAAAAGACGTATCTGACATTTTTTCGAAATAGAGTTTGACATATTCGGATTCAGCACAAAAAAGACGCTTCCTCCAGTATTTTTATATTGGCATAAACTTAACGACAACCTAATAATTCTTACTATTAAAAGACGCATCTGCCTTTGTATCTTGTATTTTAATTCATTGGGCGCGGCCGACGCGCATGCGCGTTTTCTGACGTTCACCATGTGCTTGATGGCGCGTATGCGCGTCTATACAATTTACATAACTTTCCTCGAGTGCGGCGCGCCGCACCTGTGCGTTCGTTGTGCATCTCCATTGTTTCGAAAACATCGTAAAATAAGGGACGGTAAGGGTGTCTACACCCAATATATT
Organism: Dicycla oo; assembly: GCA_948252095.1. Taxonomy (NCBI): domain Eukaryota; kingdom Metazoa; phylum Arthropoda; class Insecta; order Lepidoptera; family Noctuidae; genus Dicycla; species Dicycla oo. Next base: position 9,468,827 of record OX411721.1, on the reverse strand, counting down.
TTTTGCACGCACCCGAGCGTTGCCACACAGGATTAGTGTAGCATAAAGAAGCGTTTGCATACATTTCGCTAATAATTAAGCAGTCAATGTGTTAAACAGGACAAAATATATTTTTTTTCTCCATTTCAATATTTATATAGATACGTCCTTTTTCCTTACGACGCGGCGGCAAATAAGCGCCCCTGTAAGATATACAAAAATAGAGTTACTTGTTTTCAAGCCAGAGCAGCCGCTCGTCTGGCTACCTCTTCGAAAAATACACTCATTATTATTATTAAAAACTTGTGATGTCACACTGCAGGGCAAAGGCCTCCCTACTCTCTTTCCACTTTTCTCCGTTTAAAGCTGCTAAGGACCAGTTCTTGTTGAAGGAGTCCAGCTCATCTCGCCATCTCCCTCTGGGCCTGCTGTGATGTCGCTTGCCACTTAGGGTCACCTCACACCAAGACGCGACGCGACGCGACGCTGCGCGCACACTAAAAGAGCGACTCAAAATAGAACTTTGTTTTCTACACGAAAAGATACACATTTCATTGTGAGAATTTAGAATACGTTGCACCATGCAGCGCTGCGCCTCGTGATGCCTCGCGGCGTAGCGCGGTGCATCGCGACGCAGCGGTGCATCGCCGGTACGCGCGGCGTGCAAGAGCGGCGCTGCGCCTCACAAAGCCGCGCGACGCCGCGAGGCGCAGCGAGGCTGCCGTGGCGACTTGTCTCTACTATTTCGGCCAGACTTCGCGTAGAATTGATAGAGTTCGGTCGAGTGCTCGAGTGAAATTGCCAAAAGTGAAAAGTGCCAAATTACGTCGTTCTCATGCGCTTGCAAATTTTAGATTGCGGGTGGACGCGGAGCGGGGCGGGAGTACGTGACGAATGTAGACACGTTCCGCTGCGCCGCGCGGCATCTCGCTGCGCAGTGAGGCGTCGTGTTGCGAACGATTTTACTACGCGCCTGGCGACGTTGCGATGCGTCTCGCGGCGGCGCGCGGCGCAGCGCGAAGTCACTGGCCTCTTCCAGTATCGTCGTATCGCGTCACGTCTCGGTGTGAGCTGACCCTTAGTCCCATTGCGTCGTAAGTTTGGCAGCTTTCCAAGTGACATCAGTTATCTTTGTGATGGAGCGGATGATCGTATTCCTAACCCGGTCTGTTAGTTTGATACCCAGAATACTCAGTTCCATAGCTCTCTGGCAAATTTCGGGCGTGGACCATTGATGCTTTGTTATATTCTCTTATTTTACTATTTCAGTTTGGCGTAGCAGTGCTTATAACAAACCAAGTGGTGGCTAACGTAGACTCGGTGGGCGTATTCAACGCAGACACCAAGAAGCCGATAGGCGGACACATAATAGCGCACGCGTCGACAACTCGCCTTTATCTACGGAAGGGGAGGGGCGACAATCGAGTGTGCAAGATCTATGACAGCCCATGTTTACCGGAAACAGAAGCCATGTTTGCTATCAGCACTGAGGGAATTACTGATGCTAAGGAATAGACAGAGTTTATCTTAGCATTGAATAATACACTTTATTTTCAGTCATAAAGTTGCACCAAATTTTTATTCACTGTCATAAAAAACTGCTCTGTTATGCTCTGAAAACCGGATGGCGTAGTGTGTAAGCATTGGGGTACCTACTTGGCTTCTTCCAAAATGTACGTCTATGTAAGTTTTGTAAGTTAACCAGTGATCAGAGGAAGAACAATTTGTCAACGTCTAACGCACACGTATAACAAAGGAGATCATTCAACGTAAACAGGGTTTTTGTAAAACACCAGCAACCTCTTAAGGGGTCATTGTACTCATCATTATGAACTACTTTTACTATGGGACCAAACCGAACAGCCGATTTTTTTCGCGATTTCACGTTTAGTCCCATAGTAAAAGTAGTTCATAATGATGAGTACAATGACCCCTTAAGAGGTTCCTGGTGTTTTACAAATAACCCTGTATACATTTTTGGGATAAATGTGAAAGTGCTATACAAAAAGTAATTTTCCGATAGAAACGTTTTTCTCTATTTATGTTTTAATTTTTTACTATTATTCTTTTAACTAATACATACTGAAAACAGTATTTTTCAACTCATATAACAGCGCAGGACATGCCCCTGCAGATTTGGTCCCATAGTGAAAAGTGAAGAGAATAACATATTCTAACGAAATATAACTTTTTTTCTTTGTTTGGCACTTTCATGTAATAATATTTAGCCCAAAATGAATAATCTCCTTTCCGGATTTCCATTCGTTCTATCGTCGCGGACAAATTGTCAATCGTCTGTGCAGCGCCTAATAGGTTACATTTTCTGCCCCATTGTGGGGCTTATAACTTTGACGTAAAAGATTGTAGTTATTTTTTATTGGTCACTTTTTTTTTTCTTGTGACTTCAAAATGTCAAATACCCATTTTGTAATAAAAGCTTCATTTGGTGATACCCGCCGATTTTACATGTAGTCTTGCTACAAAATATTTAAACACATGTTCTACGCGTGTCTTACATCAAACTCCATACATACATTAAAAAAAAACGTAAAACACGCGTTGAACATGTCTTCAAATCTTTGTAATACAGTTGGAAATTTGGAAAATATCTATAATATTACTGACTACATTAATTTGTGTCGACTGTATGTGTATAGTTTCTATTTCTTTGATTCACATTTAATCCCATTGTAAATAAGTAACACACTATTTATATATGAAGTAAATAAAACAACATAGTTTAATAATATTTTGCGTTTATTTTCCGGCTTACCTCCAACAATTTCCACGGTGCATCAAACAAGAGGTGTACAAGGGGCATCTCCACGCAACCTGTTACCATGAATTCAGTACCAATAACTATATAAGGTGCAACTTAAATAACGTACAACCTCTTAAGGAGTCATTGTACTCATCATTATGAAGAACATTTCATTTGGGACTAAATCTGAAATCGCGAACAATATCAGCTGTTCCCTACGTTTCGTGTTATGCGGACATAAATGTAGAGAACAGCTGATTTTTTTTCGCGATTTCAGGTTTCGTAGTTGTAAGAATTTCAGGATAGCTTTTACCTGAAACGCCTATTTAGGATCCCGAATACTGTTGAAATTAATTATAAAGAAATTATAAGGATTTCTGGATAGTTTTTACTTTGGACCCTGAAGACAATTGTATTATAAGTTTTCTGCAATTGTGACTTACTACTAGTTTACGTATGAAATAAATAAAACAAAATATCTATAATAAATATTATGCATTTTATTTTCTCAATATGGCTTACAATAATTTATATAAATTGCATAGCTAAAATAACCTTCAAATACGTGATTGGGTAACAAACTATTGCTATTACACTAGGTTATTCGAAACTTAACCATAACAAAGGGCCTTCGCAGACATGCTGCCTTTAGCATGGGTGACTAATAGACCCATCTCTTGATGCAGCGGTGTTAGAAAACGCGCCTTATCGCAGCTAGTCGTCAAAATGCCATGCAGCAATGATGAAATTGCAAAATCGCCGTTGCTAAAACTAGCACGTCTGCTAAGGCCCGTGCATTGTTGATTTCATTAAATTACAATTTATATAAAATTTGCATTCGGCTTCAACATTATTAATTTTTTACGATATTCAAAATAGCTGATATTATTATAATATAAGGCTTCGCTATATTGCTTGAGTATATAATTTAATATGCTTTGCGTAGTCCCTTTAAAATAACCAGTATCTCAGTTACATACTATTTACATTATGTGGATTTAAATAAGGCATTTATGATTTCAGTTCAATTCATTGATGTATGTATTACATATAAACAGTCTATTATATTCTTAAAGTCATACTAGTTTATATTGGGAATACATTTTTCTAGTATTTTGGAATAGATATTTTTCTAAGATTCTGAATGAGCTAATGAGCTGAGGTACCTACCTAGTACATAAGTAATGCATTTAGTATAAATGTATTATTTTGTCTATTTGAGAACACTGCACACTGCAGGATTATTAGAGTAAGGAACTACATAATATTGAACCCTAAAGCACAGTGTAATTTACTTACAATGGTTTATTGCTCATTCATTTAACAGGAACTTACATTTAAGTGAACTTTGATCACTATTATTTTATACGCATTCAACGGCTCGTCTGAGACTCATCTCGTTCAAGAATTTCCCACTCTGCTCAATAATGAAAACATAAATCCATAACCCTCCTTTTTTGCGAAGTCTGGTAATGGTAATAATGGTAATACTTCAAACCTAATGACGTTTATCTGTCAGTATTGCCATAGCGGGCAGGGTGGCAACTACATTTTTAAGATTTGATTTTTTTACCAAATTTTTTAAACGCGTGTTAATACGAATAGTACGTAGACTAATTTAACATAGTATATTATCCTTAGGTACTTAGGTCCCAAACTACAGTATGGTAGTTCAGGACACAAGACACAAGCTCCGCCCACTTACACCCCTCCTGACCCCCGCATTTTTGCTCTGCGGAAACGCTCCCTTAGTCCCGTTGAGCACTTTAAGTAATTACACTGTGCCTAAAATATCGGCTCTTGCGCAAAATCCACTGCAAAACTAATTCTACACACCCTTAGAAAAATAACATAATTATATCGCTAAGAAAAGTTTCTATAATAAATGTTATAATAAATTTTATTAGCACGCCGCAGCAGCTACATTATATGTATATCTGTATCATAAGACATGTTATTATTACTACTAAGGGCCGCGGCGCTCATCTGGCGAGGCGCAGCGCAGTCGCCACTGTGAAACAAATATCGACCTTGCAGCAGTTTGAAATAAGTTGAGAATTTTTAGGCACGCAACGATGATATTTGTTTGACAGAGACAACTGCGCCTCATCAAGTGTTCACCGACCCTAAAACTACAGCTATAGGAATTTTAAAATTTTCTACGTGACAAAAAAACATGGGAGATTATGTAAGACAAGAAGGACTTCGTAAATAAGAAATGCATATTTCTGATAAATAAATAATGACAAAAGTTATATCACCTAACGAATATTCACAACACACTCACGAATATTCATACACAATAATTAGGTACAGTAGAATGTACTCAAATAAAATCATGCAATATCTACTATAAACTATTTCAAGAATCGGTCTACTAAAAAATCGCAATGTTGACTAGTCGACCACCACATAAATGACTATTCTTTACATTATTTCACACTTTGCCTCTATCAACCATTATCTCTACTCGTTGGCCTACCAGTATGCAAAACATTTAATAATAATAAAATCCACCAATTATGGGACAATAATAGGTTGGATTTTATTACTGCAGGGCATAAGGCTTCTTGTCAATAAAGAGAAGGTACGAGCATTGATCGCCACGCTTGCAAAGACGTTGGCGAATTCAGATGTATCCTTCACCGATGCAAAACATTAATTTATGAATGATTAATTCAAGGAGCAAACTAATAAGATGTCCATTATTTGAACTTCGCACAACGCGCGGGTTACATCAAATAGTCGCCAAAGGTTCGCTATTTGTACTTCACTGATATTTTGCTCCTTCAGCACATCGACTTTCCCGCCCTAAAAATTCTGCCTTATTGGCTGGCCAACGCGTAGGATAAAAATCAACAAGGCATCCCCCTCCTTCCTAGAGAAAATAGAAAATTAAATAACGCAGAATATAACATAAGCATTGGATTTTTCCGTCAATCTATATCTAAACAAATAATAAAGCTGAAGAGTTTATTTTTTGTTTGTATGTTTGAACGCGCTAATCTCTGAAACTACCAGTCGGATTTGAAAAATTCTTTTTGCCTTTGATAGCCCAATTCTTCAGGAAGGGTATAGTCATTTATCATCACGCTATGACCATAGGAGCCGAGAAAAAGAAAAAAGTCGAAAGAACGCTAAGCGAAAACGA